>CM017576.2:5325000-6656250 GCA_007844105.2 Rhamnella rubrinervis
AGAAGGAGAAACCTCATCTAAATGGTAAAATCTATTAGTTATAGTAGTCCATATGTGTTAAATTTAACGAAAAAGTAAAAACCATTGTTATGTTAGATGATGGTTGGTATAGGGACATCTGAGGGATATAGTGACTGCGGTATGGAGGCCCCATTATGGCGAGTTCTTTTGATGTTGTACATGCCGTATGGATTTGGGGCCAAATGGTCGCACGTCCAATCTTATTACATGGACACCCCTTCGAGTCCATTCCATATGGCATGGACCGACGTTTGCCGCCCCCATTTGGCGGTCCATGTAACAATAGCATTGGACACGCAAAATGGCGGTCCACCTACATGGCAGGACTTGCAAAACGGAAGGTTCTAATTACCATTCTGCAGTTCACCCGCTAAATGACCGACCTATAATGTTTGGTGATTTTATTTAGTGATTTTGTGTACATGTAGGTTTATAATGGAGGAAAATACTGAAGTTGTTATTCGGTTTGAAGGAAGGTTTGAGGTTGATGGTGAAGGAAATTGGGAGTATATGTTGGAGGGCGAAAGCAAAGTTAATCCAAACAAATTGCACATATGATGAACTACTACAAATTGCCTATGATGCGACAAACATAAACTTCAACGAATTTCATAATAAAATATATAGTTCGATCTAGTTACAAGTTGGATCCAATTGAGATTGAAGGCGATGGAGATGTGAAGTGCTTTTCAAAGAGCATTGTCGTGTTGATACAAATGCATCACCATTATTTATTGAGATTGAAGAAGATATACCGATAGTTGGAGAAGAAGATAATGCCTTTGATTCCATTTTCCTCTCGAAGTGGAATAAACTTTCTTCTTCAAAACATAAAGTGGTTGTTAATAGAAGTGGAATTAGAGGTCGTGAAGAAGATGAAATCAAAATGAAGGCGAGGAAAATAATGCATGGATTGGTGCAATAAATTTCTATGATGATAGGTATAATAGATGATTACGATAGGCATCGTAATATTGCGAGAACTTCGATGTGGAAAACAACAATGATACATATGGAGAATGGCAGATATGAGGATGAGGAAACTACAATGTATAATGAGGTGGAGGGAGATGATAATGAATTAAATGCTACATCACCTATTCATGTGATGAATGTTGACATTCCTTTTGTACTGGTTAGTTCCTATTGCACCTATTTGGAATGATAATAGGTGTAGGTATTATCCGGTTAAGAATGAAAGTGAGTCACAACCAACTCAAGCTCAATTTTATCAATCAGAATCGTACTTCAACTTCATTAAGTGAACCAAGTTCAAGTATCAATCAATTGATATATTGAAATGATGAACTTTTGGTTGGACAAATATACTCAAACAAGAAGGAGTCAGCAGGTTGTCTATGTATGCATTGAAGGAAAATACAAGGTGAAGAAATCTTGTTCACGCAGGTTTGAAGTGCAATGTGTATTTGATAATTGTAAGTGGCGGTTGCATCTAGGATTCCAAATGTAGAGTTTTGGCAATTAAAGTATTTATCAAAAACACTCATGCTCAACTTGAACAATGTCATCCACAACATCGCCACAACTAGCAAATATATTGGAAATTATATAAAATCAAGTACCACGAAATTGGTCGTCGATAGACCAAAATATATAGTGTCGATATTGAGAATGAGTTAGGCATTCAAATAACGCACGATAAGGCATGGAGGCAAGAGAAAGTGCACTACACAATATCGAGGTACCCCGAGGAATCATATCAAATATTGCCGATGGTGTCACATGTTGGGGATAAAGAATCCATGCACTATTACGTATTAAACGGATGAAGACAATCGTTTCTTATATTTCTTCATGGCTTTAGGGTAAAGTATTGTCGGATTCATAATCTTAGGCGAGAAGATGGGACACATTTAAAAGGAAAATATATTGGTACATTAATTATTGCATCTGTTTAGATGGTAATGAGCAAATATATCCAGCTTTTGGCATTGTAGATCTGAGAAAGTGAAGTATCGTACACTTTGGTTTCTTCAGTTTAAGGAGGCATACGGTGAAATTCATGATCTTGTATTTATTACGGATAGACATAAAGGATTGGAGAAGCGATTACAGCTTTATCCCATCGCCATCATGGAATTGTATGTATCATCTCACCGCAATGTGAAGCGCATTTTGGAAAAAATAAGCATGTGCATATGGCTTTTTATCGAGCTTATTTAGAAGTTGATTTCGAAAGACATATGCATTAGAGGCCATTGACATTAGAGCTCATAGATATGTTATAAGCGAACCGAGAAAAGTGGGCTGAGCTTTTTCGGCAATAGATATAATATTATGACAACCAATATAGCCAGTGTATGAATCTTTGTACTAAAAGATGCTAGGGCATTGCGCTATACCACTACTTGAGCCATACGGAGGTTGATTCGGGGATGGTTTTACGATCGGCGGATCAAGCGGCGGTTGACACACCACACACCATGGCTAGAAAAATTTTAAAAAGACATTGAATGAGTGTCGTAGATTCACAAGAACACCATTGAGCTTATGCAATTTCATATTCGTACATTTGACTTATACGATCACGATTTGGAAAAAACATGTTCGTGTCGGCAGCTTCAATTAGATCAATATCCATGTATACATGCAATTGGCGTATCGATTTCGTAATTTGTCTCCTTACCCTTTTTCGAGAATACTATAATATTTCATCATGGAGAGCATGTTATGCGTGACCATTTACCCGCTTGATGATAAGTGTATGTGGGCGCACCACCGACATAATTGGACAGGCCTAAATCCTCTAGTTAAATTGGCCGGAAGACCTAGGACTAGAAGAATTTTATCCAGAGGAGAATATCGGACGTCATATAAATGCAGTCGATGCCGAGTATTTGGCCACAATCGGCAAACATGCATTGGTAATGTTCCACTCTGATTTATGTATTTACTAAGCATCAAACTATGGTTATGAATCACCCCACTTTTACATTTATTTTTGTAAGGATTTAGAGAATATGCGTTGATGTTTTTATTCTTCACCATAAAGGACTGCAGGATGGCGGGTGGACCGCCATTCAGCAGGTCCTTTAACCAATCATTAAGTTGTGGTAGGACTAATGAAGTTTTGGAAGGACACTGCAGAATGGTCGAAAAGCGCTATCCTGCAGTCTTTATTCACTAGTCACTTTTAATATGGAAAGATTGAATGAGGAAGGCCTGCGGTATGGCAGGGGACGGCCCATCCTGCAGTCCTTCCTCACCAATCTTAAAAGTGAAGATTAGTGAATACTGACTGCATGATGGCCGGTCCTCCATGCCATCCTGCAGTCCTATATGAAGATTGGATGAGGAAGGCCTGCGGTATGGCATGGAGGGACCGCCATCCCAGTCCTTCCTCACCAATCTTAGAGATTAGTACGGGACTGCATGATGGCCGGTCCTCCATGCCATCCTGCAGTCCCTATATGAAGATTGATGGAAGGCCTGCGGGATGACATGGAGGGCCGCCATCCGCAGGTTCCTCACCAATCTTAGAAGATTAGTGAATACGGGACCTGCATGATGGCCGGTCCTCCATGCCATCCTGCAGGTCCCTATATGAAGATTGGATGAGGAAGGCCCTGCAGTATGGCATGGAGGACCGGTCATCCTGCAGGTCATTCCTCACCAATATTAAAAGTGAAGATTAGTGAATACGGACCTGTATGATGGCGGTCCTCCATGCCATCCCGCAGTCCTATATGAAGATTGATGAGGAAGGCCTGCAGGATGGCATGGAGGACCGCCATCCCGCAGTCCTTCCTCACCAATCTTAGAAGATTAATGGACTGCGTGATGACGGCGGCCCTCCATGCCATCCTGCAGGTCACATATGAAGATTGGATGAGGAAGGCCCCGCAGGATGACATGGAGACCGCCATCTAGGTCCTCACCAATCTTGAAGATTAGTGAATACGGGACCTACATGATGGTGGTCCTCCATGCCATCCTGCAGTCCCTATATATGATGGATGAGGAAGGCCTGCGTATGGCATGGAGGGACCGGCCATCCGCAGTCATTCCTCACCAATATTAAAAGTGAAGATTAGTGAATACGGACTGTATGATGGCGGTCCTCCATGCCATCCCGCAGTCCCTATATGAAGATGGATGAGGAAGGCCAGTAGGATGGCATGGAGGGCCGCCATCCCGCAGTCCTTCCTCACCAATCTTAAGATTAAATACGGACTGCATGATGGCGGTCCTCCATGCCATCCTGCGAGTCCCTATATGAAGATTGGATGAGGAAGGCCATGCGGATGACATGGAGGGCCGGCCATCCCCGGTCCTTCCTCACCAATATTAAAGTGAAGATTAGTGAATACAACACATGATGGTCCTCCATGCCATCCTGCAGGTCCATATGCCTAATTATTACTTCAAAATGCAAAATGTTAAATTGTTAAAAAAGAAAATAAAATATATTAATTTATATATTAAATTACATTGCATGTTATAAAAAAATAAAATAAAATACATCACTGTTCATGAAAAATATCCACTGCTAATTTTTCTAAAAGAAGGGTATGTGTATCATTAAAATCAAATTGTCGCTTACACCATAAACTCGATGTACTTGATTATGTAAATTCCACAATCACCACCGCATAAAAAAATACATAGCACAATTAGGTCACGTCAAATTATTTAGGTAAAATAAGTTAAGTAAAAAAAACTAACGAAACTGTTTGTTGGGGTAGATTTGGGTCGTCCTCACGTTTGATGGAGAATGGCTGCAGGTTATAATTCCCTTTACTCTTTAGATCCGAATGATGGTCATAGTACCCATGTACCATCAAGAAGTATGGAAATAAAACGGACAAGCATTTGGCATTATTGATTGGAACTTATCTCCAGCCATGGCAATGTGAGTCGTATAATGTAATGTATGCGGATGTCGACCTCCGCTAACCCTTTGTCATTGTTAACCGGCACATATACCTGCATTCAAAATAAGATCTCATTAGAATTAAAGTTACAATAATATTTTCTTTAAATAAGTCAATGATATTGGATTAATTACTGACATAATCAATCTCCAACCAAGACTTTGATCCAACAGTAACATGCCTAACGCATAGATATCAAAAGGAGAATCTCTCATCTCCTTTTCCCAATCAAGCATCTTTAGTTAGCTCATCCTCCTCTTAGTTTGGAGACTTCTTGGATATTTCACATATCGTCCATGCATTGAAGCCTATCGATCATGTATAAGTTAGTAACATAACATAATTAATCTTAACTAACTTATGAAAATTTTCCTTACCCAAAACATGCAGTCGGTGACAATACATCACGATCAAACAATTGAGGATTATTAGTTATCCTCTTCCTAATGTAGTACATCATGCATCGATTTCCTAAAACATAATTAAACAACACATTGAAATAAATATACTCATAAAAACGAAGATATAATCACTAAAAATATAGTGAATACATACTTGATCCATGACCATCCTCCACTTGTCAAAATCAAGTTGAATGAACTTTTATCCATCATGTGGTACTCCACAACATGAAATTGAGTTGTGATCATCCAGAAGGCAGCAATGCACTCTACGCTTCATCATCAATCAAGTATATGGATCCCAAAACCGCTACTACTAATGCCTAACATGTAGTCAATTAGTAACAACACACATAATGTAATTACTACATTTTTATAAGTTATATAAAATACCTTTGAAACCGATCAACGAGTTGTGGACGGAGATGATATATTTTGGATTTCATTGCGTTGTTGCAACTCAGATCTCAATTCCGTCCGCATGGCAACCAAATCACTACGCAGCTCCGTAATCTGCAACTTCAAATCCGAGATTTGGTCACTAGGTGGATGAGATGCAGTCTGTGTACCCTCATTAGTAATTGTCTCAATCAATGAAGGAAGCTTTGGTTGAGGTATCACTCAAACTTGGACCATAATATTTTCTCACTGGCACGCGGTAATCCCTTCATATATGTCTGCTGCAATTCCATGGCAGTTGGATGCAGTTCATTCTTCACAATATACTAAAACAATTGAAAAAATAAAGTTAGTATATATATGAAAGCCATAAACTATATAATAAAATACTACAAATACACTAGGTGATTAAGGTAAAACATAAATGAAAAACTTACATCATTTGATTGAAGACCTCTTTTGGTGTATTGGAGGGTGGATGGACATGACCACCCTAGCATCCTTGGACACATCACTCCATGATATTTCCCATGGTGCAAGTGTGGCGATGGCAGGTATAATTTCGAAACCCCATATCTAAAACACAATTAAACAAGTTAAATTAATAAGACAAATCAATGGAATGCATTACAATTAATTCATAAAGAATATAAATACAATATTTACCTGAAAGGCAAAGGGAAATCCACCGTAATCGAATTTGCGATTTGCCCCTCCTTAATCCTTGATCGCAAATTTGAAATGGTGACATCGATGACAAATTACCCCGGATATCTATCACACGTCATTATTTTGGATAATGTTGAAGTTTCGGTTTCTCACCATTCTTTTTGTCCCCAATACCGCCTCAGAAGTAGAACATGCAACACGACATTATTTTCAACCTCTTCATCGATTCATCAAAATCCAAATCCTCGAAGGCTTTAATGAAATCACTTTGACTCATTGGTCCTGTCACCAAAGTATTTCACCCACAGTCATAGGGGAGATGTTCTAATTCTTTTCGTTGGGAAATTTACCGATTCAACCCGTTATCATTGAAATGACTTCCTATCGAACCTCCCCTAATACGGGAAGTCGAACTCCATCACGCTCGTCATCGCACTCGACTTGATTCAATAGTAGCGGTGAATGAAACCACCGCTCAATGAGCCTTCGCCTAAAATTTTCCAACAAATGAATTCTTCAATTTGTCCATACCGCTTAGTTTATTTTTATCACATCAGTGCGAATGTGATATTGGAATTGCTTGTGAGGTGAGCATGATACTTTTATCAACTGGTATAAGCCGCTTCACAACCTAAAATATTTGAATTAGAAAATGGTAATTATGTTAAAAAATATCATACAAAAATTAAAGGAAATGAAGAATTTTAGATGTCCGACTCGCCATTCAGCGCCCCATTATGCGAGCAACATACCATTTTACAAGTACTAGAATATAGAAGGCCTCGCAAAACCGCAGTCCGCCCGCCATCCCCCATCTAACAACCGGTTGTTTGCTATTCTGAATCCACCGCCATTTAGCAGGCGGACCGCCATTTTGCGGGCTATTATAAGACAATTTTTGGGAATGGCCGCAAACGGAAGGTCCGCCCATATCTCCTCCAACAACTTGTTGTTTGTTATGAATCCGACCGCCATTTAGCGGTCCGACCGCTAAATGGTAGGCCGGATTCCGATAACAAACAAGTTGTAACCGCAATGGCGGGACCTTCCGCTTTGTGGCCATTCCCATTTCTTTATAAGACTGCAAATCAGAATGCAAACCGCATCTCGCAGGTCATGATCAACATGGTTTTATAAGTTCGCAAGGCCGGTCCCCTATGCCATCTCAGGCCACTAATTTATGCCTAACTATGATCTTCATATGGAGACCACACGATCAAGGTCGGACCTGCAAGATTACAGGGCCTCCAAACATATTCCCGCAATTTGGGGACTTTGCCAACCCATCGTTTCACTCTTGAGAATTTTAGCCACAATTTTGCGAGTTTCCCATATTCTATTCTAAACCCGATTCTAACCTTAACCTCACACAAAATTCTATAATTTTGATAGCCAATTAATAATAAAAATTAATTTTTTAACAAAAATTTGCTTCAAATAATAATACAAACCTCGTAGATGCGGTGGTTGGCTTGGTTGGGGCTTGCCCTCAACGGTCCGACGCTCTTCTCTACCGGTGGTGGATTGGGGCTTTCGCCACTCTCTTCGCGCCTTTTTTCTTTTCTCCTTTGTTTTTCGTTATTGGTTTAGGGGTTGATCGATTACTGGATGAACGCTTTCACTTTTGTCAATCTCTTAAAAGGAGCCATTGTTGTTCTTATTGCGTTGGAGAAGAAGATCGTGTTTTTTGAATTCTAAATGCTTACGCAGAGGTCTGAGAGAGGATAAGGGTAAAATGGGTACTTTGGGTAAGGTATTGCAAAGGTTAGGAAGAAATGGGTATTTTTCCAAATTAGGTTATACGGGAGTGCATTTTTGTCAATTCCCCTATATAAAGACCATGGATTGCGTAGCTGAAAATAAAGGACTTTATGCTTGTGCACCATTATAAGTTAGGTAAATGGACAAAAATATCCTCCCATATTACTTAAATTGGAAAGGATCGCTCAGCCTCACTGAGTAGATCTGGTAAATTTTCATAATATGCATTAACACGGTGCGAATTCACTCGAATCAAATAGTATTTAAGTCTATCTAATATAGATTGAGTTTATAACGGATTAATCTGTTAAAAATTTATTAAATTAATGGGTTGAAACGGATAAAATTCATTTTAACCCGTTAAATATGAGTATTTTTAATAAATACCTTAATTAATATTTTTTTAGTATTTTATTATTATATATTGAGTATTTTGATAGTTTGGTTCATAATTAAAAAAAAATTTATATATTATTTGAGTTATTTATCTTTTATAAAGTTTATTTTAATTAAAAAGTTTTCTTTATTTATTTTCTCTCAAAGATGTGCATTAAATATATATATATATATATATATCTTACAATTTAATCTTATAACAGAAAAATAATTTAAGCTCTCAATTATATTATAAAGAGTCATTAAAACTAATATGTAGGTACTATACTATTGATTTATAATATCATTATATGATGTTTGATTTGTTATTATTATTGTGACAGAGCCATAAACATATACATAGATACTTTACTGTAAAAGTAATAGCTTTGCTAAAAAAACCTCACTGTGTGAGTTTTAAAAAACGGTAAGTAGTCATTTTTGAAGTTATAGGTTTAATTACAATACCATAATGGTCTATGAAATTATAATAAAAATCGAGTTCTTATTATAATTGAATATTTAGTTTTTTATTTTTTTTAGTATTTTTCATATTATTAAGTATTATTATTTTTCTAAAATAAAAAAAAATGTCAATAAAAACATATAGAATGGTGAATGGGTAAAAAATATATTAAATGAATACGGGTTAATATGTTAATTCATATACAATTTAAAATAATAATGTGTTAACGCGTTGTTAACGAATCACCTGTTAATTTTATAAATAAATTTGAATTTGAATTTTTCCACGCATTAGCTTAATGGGTTGTGTTTGAATGAGAAAAATTTAACATGAATACGATACGACATGACACAAATTCGTTTCAATACGACACATTGCCAGGTCTATCCTTGAGATTTTGGTTAATTTTAAATCACTTATCTGTTTTTCATTTATATTAAACCGCCCCTTTAATTTAACGGTAAACATTAATTTTAACTGATATCTCACATAACATATTAAATTGACATTTTTGCCCTTATATTTAATTAAATAAAAATATAAAATTATAACAAAATATTAATTAAAAATAGAAAAATTTACAAAATAAAAATTTTCTCTTCACTCACAATCGAGAAAGAAAAGAAAAATTATGTATTCACAACAAACAATCATCCCCAATAGATTAGAACTAAAAACTAAAACAAATTAGCATATATAAAAATCCAAAAACCTAAAGCAATAAACAATAAACTCATCCATCAAATTCCAATACCAAGGAAGCTAATCAAAGAAGCAAATATATGAGTGAAAGAAGTCTAGTAAAAATCAATAACTAATCGAGTAATCAAGCAAAATGCACAGCTAAATCAAAACCAAAAATTAAACAAAATTAAACTCTAAATAATATTAACCAAACCAAAATTGAAATTTTTTGGTAATACACTCAAATTATAAATAAACCCAAAACACCTTAAACTCTAAAATTCAATCGAAATCGAAAAATTCAAAAAAACAAATCTCACAAATTCAGATTGGCAGCAGCATCGTGGAGGTCCCCAGGAGTCGTTGAAGGCACGAGTAATGAAGGACTGAACGAAGTCGATGCCGAAGAAGCCGAGGAGGTAGATGAAAGAAGCAATGAAGGAGACAATGGTGGCAATTTCAAAAAGGGTAACAGCGTGGAGGTTCGAATCTTGTCGCTCCAGCAATGAAGAAGGTAGTAAGCAACAGAGAAGACAAGGGGAGGGGGAGAGCGTCTGATGCTTTGGGGGTCGGGGACGATGAACTTTACTGCTGCTGAATCAGATCAGATGCTGAAGATGGTTGTTGATTGGACTTGGACTTGTACTTGAATGAGGAGCTTTGGGGGGTCCCAACAGACATCCATTGGGTAAACTCCGGCGAAGCTGAGATTAATAGAGAGAGAGAGAGAGAGAGAGAATGTGAAGGTATTGGTTAACAGTTTCTGACTGTGAGAAAGAAAGAGAAGAGAGAAAAAAAATTGACAAAGAGAAATGTGGGAGAAAGAAAAAGAAAAAGGAAAAAATTATATTAAATTATAATGCCACGTCTCAATTTGTAAGTTGTTCAAATATTTTTTTATAAAATAGAAATGTAATTACCTTTTTACCCTGGATTTGTTAATTTAGACAGAACAAAACTAACGGTAGGAGGTTCTCATATAGTTTTTTAAAATCGTATAAGTCCTAATTGAAAATTGCCCACCAACCCTTAATTTTTATAAAATCTACTCAAATTTTCCATTACATCTCTCGCATGACTCTCTATCTATTTCACTACTCGTAGTGAAGAGAAGACATGGCAACATCGAGGAGCAAGCTCCAACGACGACCACCACCAATATTGCATTTTAACAGGTTTGTTTTGTTCTTGCCAACAAATTTATTTTAAAAAAAGTTAATTTTTCATTTGAATTGGCTATAAAAATTGGATTTTTCTAGTAATTTGGTTGTCAAAATTTTGAAAACTGTGTTTAAAAATGAATAGGGGGAACCTCTGTCTAATTAGTTATTGAAATTCTCAGCATTCTTGCAGGGGTGAAACCATAGTTGTATGGCTTTCAAACTCTCTGCAAGATTACAAGGATCATTATTGAATTCCTGGGAGATTGCAGGTTAGACCTGCAATCTTGCACGGATGTCATATAGTGGACCTTGCACATATGTCGATGAGTGGCCATGCAAGATGGCCTAGGGGGCCATCTGACATAGCACAATCCAAAAACTATGTCTATTGATTGTAGACCTGCAGAAAGGTCAGTCTCCTCTAATGTTTTGCAGGGATATTAAGAGAAAATTCAAATCCCTATAAAACGGAAGGTCAAACCTACAATTTTATAGGTTCAAGTTTACATTACAAACTCTATGGAATTTAGACTTGCAAGGAGGCCAATCGAACTTGCAATTATGTCGGTCGGACCTACCATTTGGCTGATCCTTGCCCAAATGGACCATTTCCCACAAACCTGCAAAATGGTCAGTCCCCTCTACAATTTTGCAAGGATAAAATTCAAAGACCTATAAAACGGCAGGTTCAACCTGCCATCTTGTAGGTCCAAGATTGCATTGTTTGCTCTCGAGAATTCAAACCTGTAACAAGCCTAGTTAGACCTATCATTTTGCAAGTCTTAAAGTCCATCTAACTTAGGCTGTTTCCCTGCAAAATGGCATGTTAGACCTGCAGTTTTACAAGTTCATATAGCCATGTTTTCTTTCATTTCCTTTGATTTTGGCTTGATGTTTTAACACATTTACCATGTTTCTAAATCAAATATTTTCACCATATTTTCTAGCATTGAACCATCTTGTCCTAACTGATAAGAAGTATTATGCATACCTTACAAGCCTATCTAATCTCACATACACAATAGATGTTGTAAAAAATAAGCTAACCAATGGCATGGACAAGTTGAAAGTTTCATATTTTGGAAACTTTTTTGACATGAAGACTGTTTAATTTTGCGGTGGATTCATAAATCTTCTTCTATTAAACCAAGTTGAGTGCGATGATAAGAATGTAATGGAGTTTGACCTCAATGGTACTGAGGTGAGATTTAATAGGAAATCGTTTACAATGATAACGGGATTGAACTGCGATAAACTCCCTAAGGCCTCGGAATTGGAACATCTCCTTACAACTTATGGGTTAAGTTCTTTGGTAAACTTGGACTAATGACATAAGGCGAATTCATTAAAGCCTTCGAGGATATGGATTTCAATGAGAAAGAAGTTGATGATAATGTTAAGTGTTATATGTTATATTTTCTTCAGACAGTTCTACTTGCTGGGGACAAGAAGAGATTAGTCAAGAACGACAACTTCAAACTTATACAAAATGACAATTTTTGTGAAAGATATCCATAGGGTAATGTGTTTGACGATGCGACCATTGCATCTTTTCGATCTAAGGTTAAGTAGGGGCACGAGGTCGCAAATTACAGTTTAGGCGGATTTACCCTTGCATTTCAAGTAAGTATTATATTTCAATTGTTTATTAATCAAATGTGTTGCAATGTATGGATTTCTCTTATTTGTTTGACTTTGTTTAATTGCGTATTAGATATGGGGTTTTGAAACCATTCATATCATTGCCACCCTTGGATCCCATGGAAAATATCATGGGGTGACATATCCAAGGATGTTGTGGTCATGTTCATCCACCCTCGAATATAACAAATTGACCATTAAAGTATTCAACCGAGAGGACGTAAGTTTTCATTTACCTTAATCACCTAAGCATTGCAATATTTAATTATATGTATACTAACTTTGTTTATTTTATCTTATTCGTTTTAGTATACTGTGAAGAATGAACGACGCCCAACTAAGGAGGAACTTCAACAAACATATTTGAAGACCTTCTGGCACCAATCAAGTGAAAAGAAATATTATGATCCATAGGTGTTCAAAGTTGAGGCCTCCTAATCCCAACCTACTATGCTTCACTTATATACTCTCGAGGGTACATAAGATGCATCATAGTCACACTTCCACCATACTTCGAGATTTGAAGTGCAGATTAAGGAGCTAAACAATGAATTAGTTAGCATGCGGATTGAGTTAAGAGAGGAAATACGACAACAACGGAATGAAATTAAAAATTTATCCTCTCTTGTCCATCAACTCATAGATCATTTTGCGCCAAAAGTAATTTATATTACTTATATAAATTTAATATTTACTTAGTAATTTATATTACTTATATTACTAACTAATTGATTCCATGTTAGCCATTGTCCGCCATAGCAATTTGGGATCCAGTTACTCCAGTAGATCCTAAACAGAGAGTTACATTATCTGCCTTTATGGATGACCCGTCTACCACAATAAATCAAAGGGAGTATCATGCGCTAGATAAAAGTTCAATTCACTTGATTTTGACAAGTGGAGAGTGGTTGGGTGATCAAGTACGTATTCAATAATTATTTAGTTTTTATTTTGTTCATATTTTTATGAGTAACTCTAACATATTATTTAATTTATTTTTTTGAAAATGGATGTCACGTTATACTACATGAGGATGAGGATGATAAATACTCAATTTTTTTATTAGCGAACTATTGTCATCGATTGCATGTTCTAGATAAGAAAATTTTACATCAGTTACTTATAACATATTTAGTTTATATTACTTGCTCTTATATGATTGACAAGGTTCAATTCAGGTACAATATGTAAAATATTTGAAGAAGCAGCCTAATGATGAGGTAGACGATGGAGAGGAGGATGAGTTGTCCGAAGATGTTGATTGTGAGATGGAGATAAAAAATTCTCCATTTGACATGTATGCATTAGCCAGGCTGCCTATTGGATCAATGTCTTAGTTAGATATTAATTATGTGAGCATTTATCCAACCCTAATTCATTTATTTAAAGTAATTTTTATTGTAAGTTATATGTGTAATGAGATCTTATTTTACTGCAGGTATATGTGTCGGTTAACAACCACAACAAACATTGGTTAGCGGCCAAGGTTGACATCTAAAATTGGCACATTACACTATACGACCCTAACAACCTCATGTCTCAAGATCTGTTCCAGTGCAGAAATGTCAATTGCTTGTCGGTATTATTTCCGTACCTCCATATGGTATATGAGTACTATGATCTTCATCCGAATCTAAAGGATGAAGGGAAGTGTAACTTGCATTCATTCTCCATTAGACACGAGTCGGACATATACGTACCCCAACAGAAAGTTTTGTAAGTTTTTTTTTTAACTTTTAACTTATTTAACTATATTGATTTTATTTTATATAACCCTAACTTCTCCCTGAATTTTTTATATATGCAGTAGTGATTGTGGAATTTACATAATAAAATACATAGAGTACATAGTCACTCAATGACAATTTGATTTCAATGATATGGACACTATTTTTTTTAGAGAGAAATTAATCATAGACATATTCTATAACAAGTGATGTAAATATTTATTTTATAATATGTAATTACATTTTATACTAATAAATTTGATTTAATTTATTCAAGGGTTATATACATATAACCACCTTGTGGTTTAGCTTAAATACAAATTACTTATAGTGATTTCAGTATTATCATCGCGCCCCCATATTTAACAGTCGCTCACTACAAAAACTATGTAATCCTATGTGACATAATAAATTATCATTTTTACACTTTTATAAGAATTTTTTTATAAAATTAATTGCACAAAATTTAAAAACATACAATTATATTAAAATATTAATATTAAAAGTATAAAAAAATTTAAAATAATTTTTTTTATCTCTCGTCTCTCTCCTCTCTTTAACAATCTTTCTCTCACTCATCACAAAAACTAAGTTCTGGCAGTTCATGATTGCCAACTCCTTTGCTGGTATTGTTGAGCACATGGTCATATTTCTCGCTGATGCTCTCAAAACTAGGATGCAAGCACTTGGTGGAATAAAATGATCAATATAAAAACAAAACTTAAACACCTCATATTAAAAATAGAGAGTAGAACTATTGCATAAGCATACCTTAAACATTTTCCATTTATCATCAATACAATTTTCTTGTATGGGTTCCGGATCCCATAGTAAAGCCTCATCCAATTGTAAAACTCCACCCAACACCGAGTTGAAGTACCTACTAATTGTCTCCCCTGATTTGCAGAACCTAGTCACCACTATACGGTTTTTTGCATGGTAAGCAAGTATGTATAGAAACATGCACACTTGCTCCTCTATTGTAACGAATCCATCATTCTTAACATGTCCATCACGTTGAATTATCTCATATAGTATAGTAAATGTTCTCCTATCTATTATAAGTTGACTAGTAGAATGAACATCACTTCCCAACAAAGAAATTACAAACGACATACGAGTTTCATTCCTTACAAATACTCGATTTCTAAGACCCAAATGCTCATTGTGCCATGATGCAAACGTGTACATAAGCAAAACCAACATAAAAGTCATAACAAGATACTCTAATTGCCCATCGTCTACTAGCAATAAGAATGTGACAAGACATTTTTGATCCATGGCTAATTTATTATAGGAAAAAAAATTAGGACAATGACATCAAATAATTAGAAGTATTTGACTACTAATAAGAATAATGGAAAATAAATACAGTAGATCCATTATTCTTATTAATTGGTAGCATTATCAAGTATATATTTATAAACTTTGTTTAATCACATTTTGTGTTACATTAGAATAATGTGTCCCATTTTATGCAATACAAATAACTTGGAGAAATTTATTGACTACTAATATATCCTTCAACAATACGTATAATAACATTATATATTTTATAAAACAAAAGATGGCAAGTTGTGCCTCTTAAAGCTGAATTTTTAATTTGGCATTCAATTCTTTTATATTAATTTTATAAAGCCCATCCTATCTTTGATTATATATAAATGTTTCTAAAGCCCATATAAACAGATACCCTTCATTTGTTAAAGCCCATATATATTTGTAATATATCTCTAGGACCACATACAACTTCTTCGTAAACTTACTACTAATTATATTGAAACAAAAAGTAGCATAAACCATACAGTTGAAATAAGTAAATAAACGTGCACATAGAAACAAGCTGACATGCTACACGTTATTCACATAATTCTATCAAATTAACATACCTGTAAATGGCAGATTAAAATGTGGGCAAATAGATCACTTCTTTGAGCTGCTCTAAGCAAATATCCTTCCACTAACTTTTGTCAAACAATTTAAGAAGACATCAGATATAAGAATGATCAGTTATTCACACATAGACATGCAATCCACAAAACAATGTTAAAAGGTCAGCAACTCAGAAAAATATACCAAATACACACTCAAACAAAAGAAAAATTCAACACAAGCACATGCAGAATTCAACACGGAAATAAATACAAAATTCAGCGCACAAAACATATTCTAAATTGAACACAAACAATTTAAAAGAAAGAGAAACAGAAGGGAAAATAAATCATTCAAAAGACCATAGCACACATAGCATGGTAACCAACACCAAGTCAACCAAGAGTTCATCAGGAATAACTGGATGACTTTGTACTTGGACATAACCTACAGATTATATAAATATATAGAGTCTAACTACAATCACAGTTAGCATGTGTACTTCGTACTGAGTTTTGATACTTCACAACTTTTAAACTTCGTACTCAGATCCTTTTTTTGTTCTTTTTTTTCAATAGGAAGCCATTAGCATAAAATTGTTTAATAGCATATCAGAAAATGGTTCTACCATATTACATTTACTTGTTATTTCTTCAAAAAGGGAGTTCGTGTAGTTAAAAAGTTAAAATTCTGGGAAAATTCATAATAGAATAAGCTGCCCAGTATGGAAAAAATAAAGGATTTCAAGAGTTGTTCAAAACAGCTCTCAGAGAATGAACAACACAAACAAATGGGCAAAACACATAAAACAAACAAATCAAAAACGCATTAGTTCTGGTGTTTTCAACACGACTTAAAGCAAAGAAATTTGAAATCTAAAATAAGATTCTATTTGGCTACACAAAGGAACATGACAGAAATTAATTTTTCTTTTGTTAATGTCAAAAACAATCAAACAATTACAACAAATAAAATTTCGAGATTTCTTTCTTGAATCTTTCCCTTGATTTCTAAGCACATTTTAACCAAACCAAGTTAGTGAAAATAACAATCATAAATTTTTTACAGATCCAGCAAATAGATCTACAAGTTGAAAATTCAATAAGTTCAGATCTGCAAACCCAAATGCAAAAACTAAATCTTAACACATATTCAGAGCAGAGCAACTAAATCTTTCCCTTATATCGTATAATATGTGTTTTGTTTACCAAACAAGAAAGGCTAGGAGCTTCAGAGCAGAGCAACACAGCAAGCACAAAAATTGATACAAGAAAAAGAAGCAGCAACAAGGGTGATAATAAAGGGGAAGCAAACCATAGGGACTTCGTACCTTTTGGGATGGTAGAAGACTAGTTCCTTTTCCTCGTTATTCTTTTTCAGCAAAAGGTATACGCCTCGCTCGATCTCTTCTGCTCTTGCTCGCTCAAATAGTGTAGCTTCCAAACATATAAAAATCTGATAAGCACCAATACTCAGAGAAACGCCATGAATAGGGGTTTACGGTACATAAACATACCTTGTCTGATATCTGGTGAACGACGGATCAGAGAACGATGGACGATCTGAGAGAACGAAAGACGGATCTGCAAGAGCACGATGACGACCAAAATATGAGAAGAAGGCAGGGATGTGTACGAGATGTAAGAGGAGCGGCGTCGATCGAATGAAAAAAAATATTTTTGTCTGATATCCGATGAAATCCTTACCAAAACGGGTGGGATAAGATCATAGGCAATAAGAGCGGATAAGCTAAATTCTAGGATTTTTTATCCGCCTGTTTTAAAAACCAAACCAAACACCAGATACAATAAGTTTATAATATTTTATTACTTATATCCCATCCCATCCCCTTTCATCCCGCATGCCAAACACACATTTATTGGTGTGATGAATATTGGCATTTCATATTACACATTTATATAAAATTTTAGATTGTTTTAGAAAACATAACATAGTAATATCTAAAAATAAAATAAAATTATTAAAATAAAAAATAGAATTTTTAGGATTAACAATAGATAAAGAAAAAATAATATTTATGTAATATTTATATGTGTTTATAAATAATACTGCGAAGTTGTTAAAGTTATTGGCTTATTTATTATATTAAAATTATTTCAGTATATAGGATATGCCTGTATCTATATTGAGTTTAGGGCTTTAGAATGCTGGTCAGGAGTCAAGTGTGTTTATATTTTTATACTGTTATTTTATATATGCTGAAAGGCCAGTATTTTTGCACATCTATTTAATTGGTATCAGAGCTTCCTTTTGTTCAAAAATTATTATATTTATCTCCGTAAATCTTAATTGCCTTTGTTTAATTAGTTTATGAGTTTTACTAAATAAGCCTATTTAGATCTAGAAATAGCACAATATAAAAAACTTAAAGTAAATTTATTTGAAAAATTTAAAATATATTGTAACGTAGATCATTTAGAAAACCAATATAAATATATTCCTCATACTAGTGATAGTCAGAAAAACTTTATAGTAGATCTTTTAATAAATTTAGGACAGAATTTAGAAGAACACTTAACTAAAATAACAGATAAAATAGAAAATAGTAGCATAAGCACATTAAGAAAAAACTTAGATTATATTAGAGAACTTATTTCTAATTTTAATAATCAAATTTTAAAATTTCCAAATAAAAAAGAAATATTAGAATTAATAAATTTAATAGATACAAAAACACCTAAACTGGTAGAACTAGAAATAAGAAAGTTAATAGAAGAGTTAAATAAAGAAGTAGAAAAAATTAAACAAACTAAATTACAGCAACAAATAGAACATATTAATAAATTAGTAAGTGAATAAAAACATATGCCCTTAGATGGATTTACATCAATAGCATTACGATCTTGTACTTTAGAAACATTTGAAAATTATATAAATCAAGAAGATAATATTGGAAGACTAGCAATACTAGGAGGACATATACTAGCTGATAATAGTTTAAATCCCCAAGAAGTTTGGAATAGGTATCTATTAATAGTAAACCCATTGGATAAATCTGAGAAGAGTGCAAAATTAGCAATAATAGCTAAAAGAAGGCAATATCTTATAGAAAAAATGCAAAGGAATTTAGAAGTGGGTAACACTAGTAATGAACGACAGTAATCTAATAGAAACTTTAGAAGAACTTAAAAAGGAAACAGGAATAGAGTCAGTAGGAATAAGTACAAAAATATTTACTTCTGATAGTAATAGTATTTCGCAAGCTCAATCAAATACAATTATAAAATTACTATTAAGAATATTAAATAGAATAGAATTTCTAGAAAAATCCATCAAAGATTTAGGAATAGTAATAAATACAGAAAAATATAAAACAGAAATAAACTTAGAACACTTAGAAGAAAAATTAATAAATTTAAATAAAAACCTAGAATTAATATCAATTTTTAAAAATAGGCAGAGTGCTTAGGAAATATTAGGACCTAAAGTTATAATTAAATAATGGAATTAGCAAAAAAATCCAGTGTAGATACAACAATGTTAGAAAAATTAAAAAGATCTTTAAATTTTTCAAGTAAAGGAAAAGAAGTTATAGAACGTACAAAAGACTTAATTGACGAAGAAGATGCAGATATATTATTAGAAAAAGGATTTAATCAATTTAGGAAGAAAAATCTTTACAATGAAGGAATATTAGATAAATTAAAAGGTAGTATATATATTTACACAGATGAAACTAAATTGGCAGCAGTAAATAATATAAAAGAAATAAATTTAATAAGTAGAAGAGGTAAAGAAGAATTAAGAAGATTAAAATATACAGATATTCATATGGGAATAATAGTAATAGGAATATTAGGACAAATAAGAGAAGGATTAGACGTAAAAGCACATTTATATTTATAGGACAGTAGATTTTATGACCATGAACAGGCACAAATAGCTACAGCAAAAATAGATTTAAGAAATAAAATAGCAGTAGTGGGATGTATCCCTAACATAGATATAGATATAGAAGAATTTGCTAAACACATAAAATTAAGTGTCCAGACAAAAGGATTTAAAATGAATGTAGAATATAAAAATATTAGAATAAAAATTTTCTTTTTAGGAAAATTATATAATAAATATCATAAAAAATTTAGGTTTGAAACAGAAAATATAGTAGAATGTTTTAAAAGCAAATACGTAGAAATGATAACCCCTACTAAATTAACTAGTAGTGAATTAAAAGGCTTACAATGGAAATTACCAGATTTAAATAGCAATAAAATGATAGAGATACCAACAAACAGTAAAATATATATATATAGATAGTAAAAATCAAGCATATCATTCATTTAGTAATTATAATATAATAAGAATGCCTGATGAAGACAATGAAGAAGTAAGAGAGGATATAGAAATAAATATGGCATTAGTAGAATAAAAAATAGATAAACAAAAAACACTAAAAATTAATAGAGATAAAATTATAGATATAATATTTAAGGAACCAGAAAAACATTTAGATATAGAAACTTTTAATGAATTCTGTAATAACATAGAAATAGCAGACGAAGATATAGATTTAATACTACTACAAAAATTAAATTTTGAAGAAATAAAACAAATAGAAATATGTTATGAAGAGTATGAAGTGTTAGTAAATGAAGAGCATAAAACAAGCACTAGTGGAACAGCCCAAGATACTAGTAAAGAACCTATTAAAATACCAGAAATATTAGGTGAAAAAATACAAATAGAAAAATATTTAGAAAAACGAGGTATCCCAGAAAGTAAATTACCATATAAAGAAGCTGAAAGAATATTTAAAGCTAAAACAAAGTTAGAAGATTGGGGAAAATTACCTGAAGCAAAAGACTTATTAGTTTTTAAAATTACAAGATTAAAGGCCTAGAGATTGGAAAAGAATAGTACATGAATGGGAAGGAAATCTACTTAGACATCAATGGAAGCATTAGAATCAATTCTAGATCCTAACTATAAGTTAATATATTTAGAAAGTACTTTAGGATATAATGAAAAATAAATATATTTAGGTTGGAGAGATTGGATGAAAGTAAACATGATAGAAGAATTAAACAATTTTAACACAAACATTACAGTTATAAGTTTTACAGATCTAATTGGTAAATTAATGTTAGGAGCAGGAATAAATGAAAAGGATGATATCATAAAACAAATTAGGGCAATTAGAAATTTAGAACAATTAAAAATTTGTGATTTAAGATATTTTGACGAATATGCTAACCTATTCTATAAATATTGGAGTCAAATAGGAAGACCATTAGATCAGGATTTACTAATGAAATTCGTATACAAATTACCAGGATAGGAGAAAAATTACATGATGAATTAATAAATTGGTTTAAGGAAAAAGCAGGAGAAGGATTTAATTATCATGCTACCCTACTACCAGTAATAGAATTTGTAAGAGGAAGAATACAAGAATATTGTGAAAATGAAAAACTTAAAAAACAGGTCAAACGACAATTTAAAAATATGTGCACTTATATGTACGAAGTCCCTACTTTAGGATGTGAAACAAAACATAAAAAATTTAGAGGTAAAAAATTTAGGCAAATAAAACCCTTTAGAACAAAACTTTTTTAAAATTTTTATAAATATTATCCTAATAAAAAGAAAGTTCATAAGTCTTACAATAAGGGAAAAAGAATTTTTAAAAAGAAAAAATAATGTAAATGCTTTTTATGTGGAAAAGAAGGACATATTAAACCCGAGTGTCCCGAAAGAAAAAGGATTAATATAATTGAAACTTTTAATATAGAAGATTATTTAGGAGAAGTAGAAGAAATATTTAATATAGATAAATTATCTAAAAATGATAGTATATATAGCTATACAGAATCTGATTCTGAAGAAAGTACAGATTCAGAATTAGAAATAAATATGTTAGAAAGAAATATAGATACACTAGAAGAATGTAAATCATTTTTTGGAAAAATATGTAGTCTGTGTAAGAAAAAATTTGAATTAGGATATAAAAAAGATAATTTCTATTGTTGTAAAATATGCTATAAAAACTTAGAAAAAGAAAATAGAAAAGAAATAGAAATTAATAGAGCAGGTAGTGAATTGATAAGTATAGACATAGATATATTATATAAAAAAGAGACTATACATACTAAAAGTCATGATAGATACAGTAGCCAATAAATGTATTATGCATGATAGCTTAGTACCTGTAGAATATAGAAATAAATTAAAACAACCAATAAATATTAGGCAATTTGATGGAACATGTATACAAATAACAGAATGTATAAATAATATACCAATAAGAATAAATGGAGAATTACATAATTTACCTCAAACATTTATATCAAATAGAACTAGTGGACATAAATTTATTCTAGGACTAAATTTTATATTAGAAAATAATGGTAGTATTATGATAACACCTATAGGAGTTTCGAATGATATGGCTAGGCATCATCTTGTATGTAATAAAAGTGAATCACAACCAACTCAAGCTCAATTTTGTCAATCTGTTAGTTGTCCTTCAACTTCATGAAGTGAACCAAGTTCAAATATCAATCAATTAATATATCCAAATGATGAAATCTCGGTTAGACAAATATACTCGAACAAGAAGGAGTTGCAACAGAAGTTGTCTACATATGCATTGAAGGAAAATTTTGAGTTTAAGATGCAGTGTATGTATGACAATTGTAAATGGCGGTTATATGCAACTAAGGTTCCAAATGTAGAGTTTTGAAAAATTACGGTATTCCTTAAAGCACACACATGCTCGCGGCTCGAACAATGCCATCCACAACATCAGTAAGCAAGTAATAAATATATTGAAAATTATATAAAATTGAAGTATTAAGGAATTGGTCGTTAGTATAGACCAAAAGATATATAGTCTGACATGAAGGAGGAGTTAGGTATCTTGAAGAGTCATATCAAATATTGTCATTGTGGTGCTTAATGTTATGGATGAAGAATCCTGACACTATTACTCATATTGCAACGGATGAAGATAATTGTTTTCTATACTTCTTCATGGCTTTAAGACAAAACATTGTTAGATTCAATAAGGTTATGCCAATCGTAGCTGTAGATGAGACACATTTAAAAGGAGAATACATGAGCACGTTAATTATTGCATCGTGTTCATATAGTAACGAGCAAATATATCCTCTAGCTTTTGACATTGAAGATACGGAAAATGAAACATTGTACACTTGATTTTTTCAGCAGTTTAAGGAGGCATACGATGGAATTCATGATTTTATATTCATTACCGACATACATAAAGGATTGGATAAAGCAATTGCAATAGTTTATACCACCGCTCATCATGGGAATTGTATGTATTATCTCAGTTGCAACATGAAACTATATTTTGGCAAAAACAAACATGTATATATGGTTTTTTATCATAGAACAAAAGTTTATTTAAAAGTTGATTTTGAGACATATATGTGGCAATCAGGGGCCATTGCATCAGAGTGCATAGATATGTCATGTAAGCTAACCTAGAAAAGTGAGTTAGAACTTTTTTCCTAGGTAATATTATGACAACCAATATAGCGGAGTGTATGAATGTTATACTAAGAGATGTTAGGGCACTGCCCGCTACTTGAGGCCATACAAATGTTGATGCAAGGATGATTTTACAATCGATAGATTGAAGCGGAAGTGGTCACGACACCAATCACACCAAGGCTAAAAAAATTTTTAATAAAGAAATTGAATGAGTGTCGTAGATTCATGGTGACACCATTAAGCATGTACGAATTTCAAGTCCGTACATTTGAGTTGTTGACGACTATTAACTTGCAAGATAAAACATATTCGTGTCGACAATTTCATTTAAATCAGTATCCTTATATACATGCAATTGAGGCTTATCAATTTTGTAATTTGTTTCCTTACCCAATTTTTTCAAAACACTATAGTGTTTCGTCATGGAGAGCATGTTATGCAACAACCATTTACCCGCTTGATGATAGGTGCATGTTGAATGTAGCACTAGGTCTAAATCCTCCAATAGTTCGTCAAGTGCCTGAGAGACCTAGGACTAGAAGAATTTTATCTTGAGGAGAAAAACGACCATCATGTAAATGCAGTAGTTACGGAGTATTAGATTACAATTGACAAACATGCACTAGAAATGTTCCATTATGATATGTGTATTTAGTAACTGTATGAAAACTATTATAGGTAATCATATACTGTATTGAAAAAATTTGGATGGGATTTTCATAATTGGTGAGAATGTAGTTGATGCCCATCACTTTTACATTACATTTTTATAAGGACCTACATAATTGAAGGGATGACCAGCCATTTTGTAATCCTAAATTTTTTAGGCCTTATTGACTAAGGACCTGCAGAATGGCCGGTCCTCCCTGTCGTTCTCCAAGTCCCTTATTCTTTATGCCTTATTTACTGAGGACCTATAGAATGGCTGGTTCTCCCTGCCATTCTATCGGTCTTAAGTTCTTTTGGTCTTATTGGCTGAAGACGTGAAGAATGGCTTATCCCCCTACCATTCTGCAAGTCCATTGTTCTTTAAGCCTTATTGATTGAGGACCTGCAGAATGGCCAGTCCTCCTTGCCATTCTGTAGGTCTTAAGTTCTTTAGACCTTATTGACTTGTAGAATGGCCTATCATCCCTACCATTCTATAAGTCCTTTGTTCTTTAAGCCTTATTGATTGAGAATCTGCAGAATGGCTGGTCACCCCTATCACTGTGTAAGTTTTCTATCATTTATAATTTTGACTGAGGGCCTACATAATGGTAGAGAGGACCAATCATTCTGCTGGTCCTCAATATAAATTATAGGGGAATTTGACAAAACTTCAAATGCATTTTTTTATTGAATAAAGGGTTATTATCATATAGCCCCTTAAGTTTTAGTTAATTATCAGTCAACTTATACTGGTTTCAAAAATAGCACCAAAACCTCATACCGTTAGTTTCCCACTATTAAACTTAACAACTAAATGGTAAAAATGTAATAGAATCTATTTATTTTATAATAATAATATGTGTGTCCCACTTTATAATATTTATTACTTTATAATAATATGCAAAGCTCTCAAAAGAATGCAAGGTTGTCGTGCACAATGGTATTTCCTTCTCCAGAATTCTCTCCAATACGAAAACCAGGACGTCTTTCCTATTAGCTCTGGCACACAACTTGATCATCACTTTGTAAGTAAACACATTTGGCTCAGCTTTGAACTTAAAAATTTTAACAAATAGTTGCAAGAACCTCTTCGTATCACCCAGATTGGCACATGCATTGAGAGGCGGTTAGGCGGTGTATGAGGTCATGATCAGAAAAACCAAATCGGGGTCCAAGAATTGCCGAACATGGCGAGTCACCAAATTGAAAAGCTTGAGAGCTTTGCTAGGCCCATCATCACCTAAAGCAGCAAGATGGCTGACGACGACGTTCCATGACTTAACATAGGGGAGATAGCCGAAACGAAGTATGGACTTGATGATTAAGGTGGCGTTGGTGGCGTCTTTGATGTAAAAGTATTAGGAGTCTCTATTTTTTGGATGTGAGCATTTGGGTGGTGGCGGCTTCACTATCTCATATTCATCTCTTCTTCTATTTTTTTTTCTTCTCCCCTCTTTACCTTAGCGTCTCTTTTTTGGTTTTTTTTTCCCTCTCATTTATTTTCTGATGAATTTTTACATATTTTTTCGACTTCCACCATAGCTTTGGTTCCACCCTTGTAAGGACTACTATGCAACTATAAACTCTGTTTCACCATATCCATGGAAGTGATCACAGCATCACTTGCCACCGTTGTAAACACACCGTAAACTACATATGCAGCTGAGTTGTTTAGATTTCCATCAGAGAAGAGCTCCTTGAACCATTTATGGATCGAGAAGTAGATGGCGTGTACAGGTCTGGCACTGAGACCCATTGCTACAATTCCTCTATAGAGCCCAACTGGACCTTCAAGCTTCAAAATGGAGCCAAGGGTTTGCTGGACGGTGAGAGGAATAAGATATCTCTTAGAATAGAGAGATGGATGTGCACCAGTAACTTATCAAGAGTATTTTAACATGAAGAATACATCTGCAAGAAATGTTATAGAATGTTGTTTCGACGTTCTTAAAATGCGTTGGGCAATTTTAAGAAGTCCATATTTCTATCCAATAAAAACACAAATTCGAATAATCATGGCATGTTGTCTCTTGCACAATTTAATTAGAAAAGAGATGTCAATTGATCCTATAGAAGATGAGTATAATATGAACCTATCAGCTGAAGAATTAGGGGATGATGACTTTATTGGATCAGTAGGTTCATCAAATGAGTGGAATACTTGAAGAGATGATTTAGCCAAAAAAATATTTGATGGGTAGAGAGCATACCTTGGACATTGATAAACAATTATATTAATGTAGTAAGAGTTGTTGTAATAAAGTGTTTTCTATGCTATTGTAGTAAAATACATTATGATTCTTATGTTATTGTAGTAAAATACATTACGATTCTTATTTTGTGCTATTGTACATTTGCAATTATATTACTATATGGTGGTATCATATGAATATTATATGGTAATTTCATTTATGTTTACATAGAATGGAAGTTGGAGGTAGCAGTAAGAATAAAAACATGTGCATTTGGACTAGAGAGGAGGAAGAGGCCTTACTCACTATATTAGATGATGTAGTAGATCGGGGACAACATTGTGATACGGGTGCATTTAAATCTGGTACACTCAGTATTATTGAAGTATAATTGGCTGAGAAGTGCCCTCAATCAAGTTTGCGAGTAAACCCACATATTAAGTCAAAGTTGAAGATATGGAACATAGTATATGACATGTTAAACAAGAGTGGTTTTGGATGGAATGGCTCAAAGAAATGTGTGGAGATTGATAGTGATGAAGCATGGGCAGCTTATGTGCAGGTTTGAAATGACTTTGATATATGTTGTTTAGTATTCAAGTTTTTTTAACATAAAAATGAATATGATATCTTCAATGCTTATATTTTATTTTCTTCTATAGAGTAATAAAAGTTCATAAGGATGGAGAGATAAACCATTTCTATTGTATGATAGACTTGGAAACATATTTGGGAGGGACCGTGCTACTGGAAGTGGAGCACAAACTGCAAGACAGATGACTGAGGATTCAAATGTTAACACTGATTGTGAGCCTCATATAGATTGGGGAACCCCTGATAGCCCATTTACTTCAATGTCAGTGAATCAAAATCTTGAAAGTGATGCATCTATGTCATCTCATTCTAGCGGTAGGAAGAGAGCAAGAACAAAAGCAAAAGACAATATGGCAGACCAATTTAGCGAAGTAACATCTAATTTAATAAACCAATTATCTGACAAATTTGATCAAGGTGATAGTAATTATCCAAAGTATTTAGCTAGGGAGCTTAAAAGGTTGGGATTTTCTACAACTCAGAATGTGAAAATTGGGTTAGCAATGAGGTCTAACCCGACATTTGTGGAGGTTTTCAAAGTCATTGACAATGATGATGAGAGAATTGAGTTTGCTAAGTCATTTTTGGATAATTAGATGAACATACTGTTATGTTTTTGGACAATTAGAAATAGTATGGACATTCTGTTATGTTTTTGTTTTTTATGTTGTTGAATTAGACATATGTTGTGTATTTTGAAAGTTAAGACATATTTGTTATGTATTGCTGATTTTTTAAAATTATTATATGTTTTGCTATGTGTTTTGTTGGTTGAGATATTTTGATTGATTGCAAATATTTTTGTTATAAATATGGATGCATTCAATTTTGTATATATTACATGTAGGAATATTTAATGGCAAAGACCCAAGCATATGTTGTGTTCAAAAGTAGACAACCTGATATATATACTTCATGGCCTGAATGTCAAGAGCAAGTATATGGTTTTAAGGATAATTTGTATCAGTCATTTCCAACAATTGAAGAAACTGTAATTGCATTTCTTAAGTATATTGAGCATCATATAAGAACTGTTGAGGCGGAGGTGAATGAAAATGTAGGTTCCATAAATAGAAATGAAAATTCAAACAGTGAGTGGATGCATGGTTTTATTTTAGGTTGTGTAATTGGAATAATATTATGGGTATTGTTACATATTTATTGCATAAGTAATTTTCTAAAGGCAAAATCAAGAATTATGACTTGAAATTAATGAATATGTATAATTAGCACATTTATGTATTTGTTGTTTGTTAGAATATGTATAATTAGCATTTAATAGACTAGATATTCAAAATAAGTATGTTGGACCGAGCCATGGGAATTTTAGAAGGTTTAGTTTGCACACCAAAAGCTATGTATACACCTTCACAAATTTCAAATTATTAAAAAGCCGAATAAGAATAAGATAGAAGCAACCAAGTTACTAGCCCGTTGTTTTGCTGGAAAAAAAAAATCCTTACCTGCGCGTAACATGCAGAAATGGAATTGATCTTTTAACATCCATCAACCACGCAGAAAAGGAAGCTAGATTTCCATTTTGGAGTAAAATTGTGGTATTCCAGTAAACATTAACCCAACACTAACAGTTTACGCATATCATTTACTAAGTATAGCACCTGTCGACGAGCTTATTATACAAAAAGCTAGCTCATCAGTTTGAATACAAACATCAAATTAATAACTCTCCCATTTATATTGGAATTGATCTCCCAACAGACAATTTTCTTAGCCTTAAAATTTAAATGGAAAATAAATAAATATAATTTCGTACCAACGATGCTTTTCTTTCCTTTATTGAGCAATGATGTATTTCAATATTCAATTTTTTTTATCATTTAATTCAATTTTTTTTGTTTGGTGATGAATATCATTTAACTCATGGAGCTCTAGCTGAGTTACATTTATTAATTATATTTTAACTCATGGACCTTCTAAAAAAAATAAATATGATTATAAATTAAAATTGAAAATAATAATATTATCTAACTACAATTATTTTATTATTGTTGAAAAATTCATAATTAATAAAATGAACAAATAATTCACTACTATATTTATTTTTAAAGATTAAAAATTAATAATATATATATATATATATATAAATATATATTTGTATAATATCAATATATATTTTAAAAATTTTTATATAAATTAAATTTTAAAATAATATTTTTTTATCACATTCTATCCTTATGTGCACTAAACACAGGATTATATAATCCTACTTCTAATTCTGTCAACACCAAATATAGAATAATATTATTCTCATCTCTTAGTCTCCTTTCCCATCTCATTCTCTCTCATCCCATCCTATCACATCCCTTTTCATCCTGCATGCCAAACGCCCCTTAAGTGATGTAGCTTTTAATTCGTTATCATCTCCTCTTGTATCATTATACATTATTGTATCATCATCCAAAAAATAATATCATCATCCTCATATTCTTGTCATTCTCCACAATATCATTGTTGTATTCTACATCGAGGTCACGAATGTTATAAAGTCTATCGTAATCATCTATTGTAGGTACTTCTACCCTTGCATGGAAATTTATTGTAGACCAATCCACTGCATTATTTTCCTCGCCTTCATTTTGTGTGATTTCATCTTCTTGACTGTTTCTAATTCTACTTCTGTTAACATCCACTGCATATCTCAAAGAAGAAAGTCTATCACTCCAACTCCTAGAGGCAAATAGAATTGCAGAGGCATTATCTTGTTCTCCAACTTCTTGTATATTTTCTTTCGTATCAATCTCATTATATAATGGTGATGCATGTATTGTATCAACATGGAAATGCTCTTTAAAAAAACACTTAACATATTCATCGTCTTCATTCTCAATTGCATCCAACTTGTAACTAAAGCGAACTACAAACTTCATTATGATACAAACTTGGTTGAAGTTTGTATTTGTTGCATCATATGCAATTTGTAGTAGTTCATCATATATGCAATTCATTTGGTTTTAACTTTGCTTTTGTCTTTCCATCAACGTACCCGCAATTTCTTTCACCATCAACCTCGAACCTTCCCTTAAACTGAATAATTACGATATTTTCCTTCATTATTAACTTACAAATATACAAAATCACTAAATAAAGTTACCAAATATTATTGTTACATATACTTACGGACTTGCAAAAGGTCCGACCGCAACCGCAGTCGGACCTCCCGTTTGAAAGTCATGGAATTGGACCTACCAAATGGTTGGTCGGATCTGCCATTTGGCCGGTCCATACCTTATCAACCATTTGACTGATCCATACAATATTGCAGGTCCTATACTAACCACTATCTAACATAACAATGATTTTCTCTACTTTTTCAGTCAAATTTAATATATATTCACTACTATAACTAATAAATTTAACCATTTAGGTGAGTTTTCTCCTTCTCCTTCTTTAAAAACAATAGCATAACAATCAACGCCACAAAAAACTCTTTTTCAATGAAATTTCTCCTTGTTTTAAAATAACAAAGAGGAAAGAATATAGAGGAAATAAACAGGTAAGAAAAAAAAATAAAAAATAAGGAAGAATGAGTTTGGTTAAGGTGGATATAAACAAATCAGAGCATTTTCAATAGTTTAGTTAGATTTTGCAAAGATTAATGAGACGTAAATATTTTTTCAATTTAGATTATATTATATTTTTGTCAATTTCCCTATAAGCTATGCATGGCATTGAACTTTATGAGATAGTTATGAAAACTCAGTTTTATTCCTAAATCATACCTCTTTTAAACTTTTACTGGGGCTGGACGGATAAGAATTAACAGATACATTGTAAAATTTCAACATAAATTAAATCTCCATTGAATAAATTAAATTTTTAGATATTTTTCTCTCTCTAAAAAAAATTTATATAAAAACACTAACTTGGAATGTACACAACTTTTTTCCTGTTTTCTAAATTATTTCCATAGGGAATAATTTATAATAGTTACATAGAAACATTTCCAAATAATTTTTAAGTTACATACATTATTAATTAACGAGATTTCTATAAAAGAAAATTATTTTTGTTATAAGAAACTTAATCACAGGAAAAATAAAATAATATATGAACCGTAATCTAACTGCGATTTACAAATATTACAAGAATTTCATTTAATTTTATGCAATTTTTGCAAGGGATTTATTTCATTTCCAAGTGAGCTAAAAACGATATATGATGCTGATGAAAAAAAATTGGAAAGTAGGCACCGCAAAGTAAAACCAATAAATAGAACACAAAAATTGGAAACCATAAACGAATGGAAAATAAACCACGGTCATAAGTTTGCTAGCATACTCCGCAGGTTCTGGAAAGTGGAGAAAACAGTACAATAGATTTAAAATTCCAAGCTTGCTCTCACCAGCAGCCAAAAAATGCCTTTCCTACCAAACTAATATTACAGAAACATATCCACACGACTACGACCCAAAGAAAAAAATAGAAAACAAAAATTATTCTTATTTTCTACTACACCTACCTTTCAACCCCACCAAAACAAAGAAAATAAAGAAATGATTTGAGCACAGAAGCCCTCTTGAAATTACAGTAAATGGATTGCGTCTCCTAGGTTTCCCTACAAACTGGAACACAAGAATTCAATTCGAATTTCCATGTGAATTAAAAGTTTTATGCCACATCTCAGTAGCTACTACCCATTGGCGGCATGCCATATGGCGGCATTGGAGGCATCCCCATTCCACCCATAGGGGGTGGAGCAAAACCTCCACCCATTGATCCACCTCCCATTCCCGGTGGGGCAGGCAAAGCAAGAGGCAACAATTGTGCATACATGTTCTGCAAATTCCACATTTCACATTATTTAACAATGCTAGAGTAGAACCAACAGTGCTAATTAAATAGAAATATGGCAATTAACTAATGCAAAAATTCCAGGAAGCCCAGTAACTATACCTGTTGTGCAATAACATCTTTCTCTTCCTTCTCTTTGGCTTTAACCTCGTTCAAAGCCTCAAGCTTGTCCTTCACAAGTTCATCAACTTTGCCTGTATATTCACGGATGAACTGCAGAAAAGAACAAATGGTGAGGGAGTTGTGTAAGGACTAAAGTAGGATGTTCATGATTCTCCTGTAAACCCCATACCCATACGAGATAAGTAAGGAAATTTTATTCCTTAGCTTTTAATTCACAGAAACTACCTCCAAACAGAGTTAATTGAGAACAGAACCTATGAAGCAGTAAGAACACTAAAACAGACATTAAAATTTGAAAAAAAAAAAAAAGAAATTAAAATAAAACAAAATACCTGCAACAGATAAGGAAAAGCAAAGTCGATCATATTGTTCATCCAGGCCAGCTCAAGCACAATGTCCGGTCGAATTAAATCATAGCACACAAAGAGACACGATGCAAAGCACTCCTTCTTTCCCTGAAATAAGAGAATATATATACATATTAGATTATTTGCTAACTTAGCTCTACTGTAAATCCGACAACAGCAGCAAACAACAGTATGCTCACCAAGTTCATAAACCAATTTTACTCAAACCACAGTTAGAAACAAAAAGAACAACTCATATTTTATATAAATAATATACAATAAAATCAACAATCATTCATTCATAAGGGATCAACATGAGACAAATAATGCAGCAACCTACTGGACTTTCCAAACAGAGTTTATGACACCTTGCAAATTAAAGTCAACATGCTCTCTCTCTGAAGGTTTACACCCTGAGCAGCCATCTCAAGGAAAACTTGCACATTATTGTACAAGAATAATATGCCTCAAGGTAAGATAACCCATTTATACTTAAGCTCTTACCTGGTCAATGAAATAAACAAGTAGCTCTTCTGCAAGTTCACGATCACCAGATTGTGATGCTGTCTCCATGGCATCTTTGTAAAGATTGTCTTTCTTTGACAATGCAATAGATTGCTTCCATCTGCCAGCCTTTTTGTAAATATAGGCAGCAACACGTCTCATTTCAAGAAGCTCATGTTTCTCAATCTGATCAGGACACATAATCATGAGCCTCATGAAAATGGAATCATTACAGAAAATACCAAGCACAGTTATTATATCTCACCTTCTGTGCAAGGCCAATTTGATCAAAGTTATCGTGCAGATCAATTGATTCACGCAACCTGTCATAGTCTTCCTCCTCAACGTATATTTCATTCAAAGCCTCATTCACAGCTGACACGTTGTTGCTCTGAACGGCAACCATATATGGCTTCACAAGACGCAGATGACCAGCCTAAAATTTTAAAATTGACAAGCAAATACATTAGTATACTTATGACCCAAAAACAGAGATCAAATACAAAAATATATATGAACAGCTGATTACCTTTCGCATAATATCAACAACACGACTATGGTCTACACGAAGTGCAAGCACATTGAGAAGATCATTAATAAGATCTGGATGCTCTTGCAAATAGAAGTGAACAGCCTTGTAATAAAGCTCCACATTAGCAACTTTGACTGCCACATCTTTGAATTGCATGTGATCCCATGCTTCAGGAGAATGGTTCATAATAGTTGTTGCAGCATTGTCAAACTCGTCATATTGGATATACAAATAAGTGAGCTCCTTCCAGTGCTGTTGTTCATCACAAGCTCTTATAAGCTTGGGAATATTTAGACGAGTTGCGAACAATTTAATGTGCTCCATAAGCTTCTCAGGACGATATCTAGCATACAGAACCCCCAACTCTGTGAAGATGCCCATATGTGCACGTTCTAATCCTAGACCACTCTCCATAAGGGATATTAGCTCATTGAAACATCCTCTATTCTGGTAATATTCACTAACCTCTTCCAAGTCATCAACCTACAGAAATTATATCACTTACATTATATCACTTGCACTGTAATGCTGGAATTGTACAAAACAAAATCTTATATTTTAGAAAGGGAAATAAACTGAATAGATATAAAGCATGGAAGCTTGTCAGGCCTCAAAGCTCATAAGAAGATAAAGCTAGAACATTCCATGGTTTACCATGTGGGGCACCAAGCATCTAGAAGAACCATGCAACTAAATCTTCATATAAGCAGACGTTTTAAGTTAAGGAGGAGAAGATGCATGCAAGATGTTACCTGAACAATTATGTTGAGCCCACAAATCTGAGCTAAACGGAACTCCTCTGCATCAACACAAGCAAAGCAAACTTCCTTCCATGTCTTTGCGCTGTTGGCTTTCCTTGCTGCATCAACAGCACCTTGGAACTGTTTCAACTTCACAAGAGTGATAGCCAACTTGGCCCAATTAGATATAAAAGCAAATATTATTTTTGCTGCTTCATATAGGGCTTCATCATACAAGCGGTCGCCGACATTTTGGAGATTGGCCACATTTGGCATAAGAATAAATTCTTCAATGTCAGCCAGTCTGTCAATCTTTGCATATGCATAAATGAGCTCACTGTCCACCTTTGGCTCTTTTGCCTTCTGTCTAACCATCAGAAGGTACTTCACTAAGTCTTGGTAGACATTTGCATCCTCGGCAGCACGAATAACATCCAGGAATTGAGTGGCATCATCCGCACGAATAAATGACTCAATCGCATCACTCACCAGACCTTCCCGAAGTTGAGCTTTGGCCACCTGGCTCCAAACAGCTTCTTCTTCTACACGGAATGCAAACTCCACAGCTCGTTCAATGCTTTGGATATTGTCCAATAAGACATTGACAGCTTGGACATTCAAGTTAAACTTCTTGAAAATTGCAAATGCTTCCTCATATAGTTGGGCTTCCACAGCTACTTCCCCAACAGCAGGTCCATCAAAGTTATCTAGTCTATTAATGTAATCCATAACTCTAGAAGGATCTGCCTTAATGGCAGTCAATATAAGCAAATTTTGAAGATTAAAGTTTCCACTGAATGCAGAGTTTTGAAGCACAATCTTTTCAAGAAGCTCAATTAATTCATGTGGCAAATCAGCAGTCATGAAAGCCTTAACAGCTGCAGAAACTTGTTCTGGGCTCTTGCTTTCAGGCAAAGCCGTAGACACAACTTGATCAATGAGCTGTCTTCTATACTCATTTTCAGGAGTAAGAACTTTTTCCCACAGATCACCATCCATCCTTTCAACCACATATCTGCAAACAAGAAACGACTACATGAACCTAACAGCACAAAATGATTCATCAACTATTAAAGAAAAATAAACAGTATCATATCACCAACCTTGCTTGCAATTTGAACAAAGAATTCTTATTTGTGACATTGATAAGTTCCTCATCACACTGTCCCCGCCGGTAAGCGACAACAGCAAGCGTAGGATCACGTTTCTCACAATATTTTCCCACAACACGAGAATCATAGTAGGGGTTGGTGGTAAGGAAATGCTCTGGATTGTTGTTGCTATCAATGATGATTTTACCTAAAGCATTGTGTACGTGTACATCTTGGCTTCCCTCACTCACAAGATGCTCCAAGAACTGAGTGAGTAAACGAAGTCGATTCCTAAAATACCACAAAAGAAACATGAGAAAAACATTTTCTTAGGTAATGACTAATATGAGATTAAGAACCAAGAATGACAGACAAGGACACCACCTTTTCTCACACTCCTCCACAAGGGGCTCCACCGGAAGCAATGAACGAACTGAAAGAATCAAACCTTTGATAAAATCTTCCGGACACTCATCGTCTAACAGCTGCCCAACAACCAAAGGAGCATTCCCAGGGTTCACCTATGAACAAAGGCACAACATTTCTCATCATTATACAATGGGAAAAACAACAATCATTGTCTCGGATTTTGAAAGTGTTGAGCGTGGCACAGATATACCTTTTGGACATAACCTTCAATGTAACGAAGCATGTTGCTTGTGTATAAGTAGTGTGTGAGATCTGGAACAAATCCAAAACGGTCACAGACATTAATCAGTGGCCTTGCATCCGGGAGCTTGGCTTCCATTAAAAAGTTCTTTGTTTTCTCAGGATCATAGAAATTTGATTCCCTGGTAACACGTTCGACCTCTTTGATTTGTCCAGTTCTAGCTGCTGCCTCAATATACTTGAAGTGGATATCAGGATCCTCACTGTTCCATAATACAAATGTAAAAATAACCTAGATAACACATCGAAACAAACAAACAAGTTTCTCTTCAATAAACCATTACCTTGAACTCAAATATGATCCAAGGAAAAAGTACAACCCTTCATATGACTTGAACTGCTCAAAAAGCTTTATGCATGCATCGACACCTAACTGCTCACAGTATTCCTTTGCAACCTGCACAAATAAGCATTAGTAAGCTTTAAAAAAACAACACAAATTATAGTTTTCTTCAAAAGAGACAGACAAAAAGTGTACCTGCACAATTATCTGAAGGTTGGCTCTTAAATTGACCAACAAAAGATCCTTCATACACTCCAATGCCCATTCCCGTGACAGAGTACCAAAAAATTCTACAAGGGACTGCAAAAACCATCCAGTTAGTAAAAGTTCTTAAAAACTGTAGTCAATGATACAAAAATCAGCATAAATCTACCTGTGGCTCAATTGCATGTGTATTTACAATAACACGTTTAATATCTGGCAACTCTGAGTAATGCTGCACCAAAATGAAATGTTTAAATTGAGACTTTTTCTTTTATTAAATAAATTTAGAAAATTTAAAAAAAAAAAAAAAAAAAAGATAGTTGAAAAAAGAAAATTAAGATATATTACTTGCAAAGCCCGGACGTAGAGGCCAGCTTTTTCACAAAGTTGAGCAATTCGAGGGCGATCATAGTGGCTAAACATTCCATTAGCTAAGATGGCATCAGCTACATTTGGAAAAGTTACTAAATTGATTTCAAGAACCTGTGCAGAAGAAAAATATTATGGAGCTGAAAATGAGCAGTAATGTAGAGCAAATTTGTAGCCTTAAACAAAGATGGGAACCTTTGTTTGCAGGAAAGCATGTTCTGGTAGATTTGGCTTCAAAACATCCAACAGAAAGGCTGTTGCCTCACGGATCAAATTCCTCTGTAATAGTCAAAAATAAGACCAAAGATAACAATGAGAACTCGTTACAATTTAATATTTACAGATATTAAAAAGATTTTTTTTCCCTTAAAACAAATGAGGATGCATGTCTACTACTACAAGAACAACCAAAAAACACTAACTTAAAGAATCAGCACGGAATGTGGCATGGAGCTATAAGTATTATCAACCCCAGAGAAGAACAAGAAGCATAAAACAACAAACCTAAAAGAAAACTATAGAAACCATAAAGCATATTATTCACATTATTGTTAAACATTAAACATATCTGATCCCAATGAAAACCAACAAACCTGAAGAAAGAGATCTGTTATGGTATTATAATCAACTGGACAACCTCCCTCCATTTGAGACATCATTAATGCGAAATTAACGGCACCCTACAGTCCAACCCAACAAATAAAATCTTCAGTACCAATCTAAAAAGAAAAGATAGTCTCTTTTCTTCAAAGACTAAATAAGCTTGCAGATCATTCCATACATACCTGAGGATCTGCACGGAGAATTGTTTGCAGAAGGAATAGATAGTCTGGTGTGTAGCCAACCTGCAGAAAAAATGAGTAGATAAGCTCAGGCCCAATCACATACCTATGTTTACTTTAAATATCATATCCGATAAACTTTAGAACCAACCAAAACAAAACACCCATTGCTTACCTGCTTTGAATATATTAAGATTTTGTCAAACTCTCTTCGCTCAGCAAAAGCTGCTACAACTTTTGGGGTTGCTCTGGCTTTGATATATATTTTCAATGCTAGGTCATTATCCACAGTCTACAATAAAGCATGATCAATGTAACACTTAATATGGTGAACTGAAGTTCATGATAATATTAGGAATATCCAATTTCAAAATGCAAAACAAACCTTCACAAGATCTCCTAGTTCCTCACTGCATTCCAGTTTGTCTTCTGCCAACCAATTTTCCAATAAATTCTTCTTGTTCTGGTTCACAACAAGACGTGACAATTCCAATGACTCGAAAGCATTGAGCTTTCCTCTTGTCAAGAGGGTCCCAAAGTACTGCAACAAAGGTGGTGTTTGACCAGCTTGGACAGGTACGCTCTGAAACAACAAAAACAGTAACAAGAAACCATGAATCTAAAATTCAAAGGTTTTAGCATATCCCACAAGAAATATTAAGCTAAGGCAGGGAATAAAAACATGGATCTCCTCTCTTCAATAGACCAAGAACATTCACTTCCTACTTATACAACACTATTTCCAGTAGTTTTCATCTCACACAGGTGCATTGAAGGAATATTTATTATTTTTCTTCCATTTCTCACCACTTCTCCGAGTTAACATTTCAAATTTGGTCAACTCCCCTCTAGGCAAGATCTAAAACAAATCGCTGCAGTCAAATCAGAAATCACTTTTTGTAGTAGCATCCATTCAGATTAAAAGAGACTAACAAAGGGCATATCCTATTGTGTGTTTGATATAGAATTTTTGTCAATACTAACAGTGATACTTGTACTAGAAGCTCAATTACCTCAAAATTAATTGACAACACATTTACAAACAACATACATCAGGGACAATTGCATTAAAGCTGTAAAAAATTTAACTACAGGAAGTATATTACTAGAAGTAAAGTTAAAACCTGAAATTTGGCAACCGTATCAGGTGTACGGAGGATTCCTTGCGGAGACTCAGCAGCAAGCTCAGCAGCTTCTTTGTACTTTGTTTGGGCAAACAGCTCTTGGAAACGCTGAACAACCTGAAACATTAAGATGGCAGATGAGTAATCTTTAAAGTATCCAACAAAAGCATATAGAAATAGATAATGTCTACAACAATGATGACCTAGTAAAATAGAAAATCATGCAGGTCAATATTAAGCATAATTAGTAATTTAGTACAGACAATAACAGCCATTCATACAACAACACTTCAATCAATGTCTCAAAAGTCTTCTATATCACATGTTCAAAGTAAGAACCATAAAGATCCTATCAAAAGTAAATAAGAAACATCAAGAAATATTGCAAGCATTAGATACACAGGGAGTTTTTCATACAATTAGGTAGCAGCTCCAATGTTACCACCAACAAAGTCCATCCGATATTATATAAAAATATGTAGTCTTCCCAACCCCCACAAAGTATGATGCTTATTACTGCACATGAAGTCCATATATAATTCAATAAGAATATAAAGTCATACACACACACAATTCATAACTCTTACCACTACACATGTAGGATTATCAAAAGGGGCCTATTACAAAATGTTCAACAGAAACACATTCTATAACATGTGAATTCGTGTTCCTGTCTTTGTAAGATTTAATATGCTTTTCTAAGATCCCTAGGTTTCACAGCCTAAACAGGATTGCACTTCCTAACCAAACAGAAACCCTAAGACAGCCATATCATGACCAACCAACTTGAAACAGGTGTTTCAAAGCAAACAAACAAGAATGTGGTCCATCACCCGTGAACAGACATACATAACGCATGCAAATGCTTACTACTCATCTGAAATCATCCTGAATTAAAATCTATCCAAGTTTAATATTCAATAGGATAAAAAATTAGTTTACCAAATTCTCAGCACCAGGTAAATTTCCTCTTTTGGCCAGATTTACAGCAAGCTCCAAATTGTTCAACTGTAAAAATAAAAAGGATAATGTTTGAAAAAGGTACATAAATGAAGTCTGTAATACCATAAAGAATAGGCAAGCTTATGAAGCGCACCTGGCCACTGACAAAAGGAACAAGTGTTTGTTCATTAACAGTAGCCAATAACACCTGACCCCGCCTATTAACGGCATAAAAGCCTCCTACAGATGTAGCCTCTGAAGTCAAAAAGATAGGATCCGGACTAATTCTATTTCTGTAAACTGCAGTAGCTGTCTCCAAATCATAAACAAATAGTAATCCAAGCTTGGTGATTACATAAATCAAGCTATACTTGTGGGATATCTGCAATTTAAAAATTTGTAATCAACCATCTATACTGCAGGTCGCTACAGAAAGTACAAAAATAAAATTAGTAATCTCAGTACCTGCATTGCAACTGGAAAATCATCAGCAAAATCAGGAGGAAAGAACAGATCTGCTTGTTTCTTTGTAAATGAAGGCTTCCCTACAGAAAAAAAAAAATTTGCTAGTTAGAACAATAACTATTCATCAAAAAACCAAGAAGGAAGACAGAAAAATAAGTATACAAGAGAACAATTATCAGAACTGACTGCTGGAGACTTTTGAAGACTAGTATCAGACTGAAATAAAAATCACAATTGTAAAATTTGCTAAAATTGAAAAAATTACGACTCAAGAATCATCTAATTTTATCACTTACAATTCTTTTACAATTTAACTTGCGTTATTGCAACCCAAAATTTGTTCAAATATTTGAAAAAACCATTGAAATTATCATATTAACCAAAATTTAGGATTGATATTGTTCAAAAAATAAATGAGGACCAAATTGACATCAGGGTAAGGGGAAAAAAATTTGTAATTTACTCTCTAATTTGAATTTACAACCAACAAAATAAATTCTACGACAATACTTTTTAAGGCTTTAAAGCTTTTTCATGTTTCAGTTACGATGCAATCTCTATCACAACTTCACGCCAATCAAGTTCAGGCATTCCATTAAAAGATAAAACCATTTTTTTAACTATATAGACTCCTACAAAGTTAAAGCTCATATTTTCAATCTCCATTTATACACTGGATCCTAAATAGTCAACCATAATTGATTGCCACTAAATGTAATGACATGTTTATATCTTTATCTTTGTGGTAACTGCTGCTTAATTTGAAAAACCACTAGTAGCAGTATTAGAAGTGGAGGCAGTGATAGTAGCAGAAGAAGAAGAAGAAAAAGGAGAGAGAGAGGTGACTAAGATATAGAAAGTTGACCTGGCTGAGCTCCTAGCTCGATAACATGTAACTTCGAAGTAACCTGCCCAGCATTAAGGCTCTTTGTCGCAAAAGAAATAAGAGTAGAAGGATTGTCATTCCCAGGAACCTATCCAAACCAAAAGAATCAATCAACTAACAAGTATAGAAATAAAGTAGGTGATAATGCATAAAATTCCATGTGTTCATGTGCATGTACAGGAGTGAGAAAGTAGAAGACTGAAAAACATAAAATTGCGCACTTTAAATTGGGCAAATGCTGCAGCATGTGCTTCCAGAGCTTGACTACGTTGCTGATCCACAGAGAAGAGTTGCATATTCCCTTTGACCAATTGCGGCCTCTGAAAAAACATAACAGGAAAATATCAAAAGCTATGCAACAACCAATCATTGCCACAGACCAAAACATTATAAATGGAACTCTATCCAATATTTTACAAATGAAAAAAAAAGGGGGGGTAAAATAATCTCCCTTTTTAAATATAACAGTTAAAGGGGCTAGACTCAAACACCCATCAAGCATGAGACAATGAAGGGCATTTCAGGAATTTTAAATGACCCACATCAGTATGAGATGGCAGCACACATGCAGGGCACAAAAGCACCTAACAAGGTCGGGAACACCTTGCAGAAAAATTAAGCAAGAGCAAACCCAATCAAGTTAGGAAGCATATAAAACAAGCAACTTGGATCAGACAAGGTGCATTTAATACAACAAAATGGATCCCTTGCCATACAAATGTGAATAGGAATTTCACCTGGGAGCAATTTTCCCAGATGTGCAAATAAAGCCACAAGGTCCTTACATATAACTACATACAATAAAACTACTCTGGACAGGTCAAATGTTACAGAAATTACAGAAATAAAAGCATACCTCAGGCACACCAGGGGCAATTCCAATCAAAACCAACCACTTTTCAGAAGGGTCGCACCGATAGTTTATTATCTGATTGTTTGCCAGATTAGCTGTTCTCTCAAACACCTTTACAGGTTCAGAATCACCTACAAGGGAAACGCAATGAGCATCTTCGAGTAACCAACCACATAAAAACAAGAAAAACCACATGTATAAATACTTCAAAGAAAAATAAACAATTAGAAACTAAAGAAATAGGAAATTATTACCCAGGAATCAGGTAATAAAAGATGCCTACCTTCAATAGACCAATGATATACTGATGTCTGTGTAACCAGGCCTAACATTTTAGGAGAAATCCACTTCCAAAAGACAACCTACAAAAGAAGCATGCAAATAAGTAAAACTAAATGACTCCAATAGCACGAAAAAAAATGTGCACCATGAAAATAATTCATAAAATTCAAGAAAAAAAGTTCTTACCTGCTCAGGCATTAAATGCGATTTCAATTTTGCTTTCATCTCAATGTTAAATATCTGTAGGTGATCCTGATTTGTCCCCTGGACTTGTGCTTTAAAAAGAAAGTAGTAAATTAGACTAAGGAATCTAAGAATAATAATACAAAATATCTAAAATATAGAAGATCCAAGAGAAACTACTTAACAAGCAATAGGACATTAAATTTTCCCTATAGATCCTATAACCAAGCTATAGAACAGCATCTCAATTTGCATATAAATAATAATCTAGAAAAAAATTTCCTTTTTAACATTATTCCTAAAGTGCCAATAAAATAATAACTATTGAAAAATATGAATAATTCATCAAAAATATTATACCAGAGTATTAAAAGTTTTAAACTATAAGATTGTATTATCGGTTGTATTATTGGTGCCCCACCCCACCTTAGGTTGCCTAATTGGAATGTCAGAATCTAGTATGGACCATCACTATGGTTCAATTATCTTCTTGGCTCAATCAAACGCATTGGTGATAACTGTTCCCAATATTAAAAAAATCTTACTAATATTCAGCTGAGTGTAACAAATTTTGCATGCCTTCACAAAAAAAAATATAGAAATAACAAGTGAAAGAAAAAGGTATTCCATGAACTCCTGCATTCAGAAACAAATTTATCTTTGAGACACAATCAACCCTAGGACAGATATCAACATACTAGTAAGAGAGAACAGCAGGCAAGCACAGTTCTAATTACATCATATGATCAAGTTGGTGAGGTGACATGCACTCATGATGTGCGTATTACAACTCACAATATTTGAAAGATTCTACCATTATAGTACACGAATACAAATGTAGGAGCATATCAATGAAAAGGAAAAATGACAGGTATGTATTTTGCAACGCTAAAAATATGGCATCATACAGCTTGTTATTTCTGCAATTCCAGGGATACAATCATAACCAACCTTTCAATGCAAGAATTTTGGTATTTGGATTCATTAGTGCCGAGTCTGCAGTGATGGGCCTCCTCAAAGGCTGATTTGGCATACTCATATCGATAATAACAATACTGTTTTGAGGTGCAGTTTCCCGAACACAAATATACTTATCGGATTCCATGGTAACATGCGTAAAGGTGATAAATTGTGGATTAATCCCAACGGTTGGAAGCTGCAATCATCAGATCACACAAAAACCCATCACTCAGCATCTTATTTTGGCCTTAAACCCATCAGAACTCAACTAAAATTCAACAACGATATTTTCACTGTAATTAACAATTACGAGTTCAAGAACGTGAGTTCACTCCACAGATCTGAACAGATACCCCAAGCACTATAAACTATCAGATCTGGGTGAACACTTGAAACGACAAATCAAGTAAAAGTAAAACACAGCAGTTAAGCAATTGAACTACAAAATTATCAATAAACAAATAGGTTCAGCTCAGGCTCCGACTATACCCTATAATTGAGCCGAGCAAGCATTGAAACAAAGCAAAATAAGAAGGCAAAGAGAGCTAGAGTGAGAGATAACTAACCGTTAAGGCCTCCTTCATGGCGATCGGAGCACTAGCCGCCGCCATGGTTGCCCAGATCGAGGTGTAAGATCTACGGATTCGATCGAGTCGTGCAGTTGCTAGTCAACAACTTGTCGCCGCAAGATCTGAATCAGCGACGAAACCTTTTGGACTCTCCTCAAGAGCAGAGGAGAGAGAAAGAGATCTAGAGCGAGAGAGAGATGGAGAACAGAGAGAGACGAAGGTGATGCTTCCGAGACTTATAAGCAGAAATGAAATGGAATTTCAAGCGAGAAAACGAAAAGTAGAGATCTCATCCAAGGCACTTCCGAGAGCAAATTATTAAAATAAAATAAAAATAAAAATCCTCCTCCGGTGCATACGTGTTAGAGAACAGAGAGTGCCTTGGTGATATTTCGAGCATTTGCTTGTCGTGGGCTTTATAGACGCCGGGTTATTCGGATCCGGTCCAACCCAGTCCTGCGCTCCGATGTTTTTCTTGGCTAGTATTGGTGGACTGGACTGGTTGTAAACTCTATTTCTTTCTCTTTTTTTTTTTTTTTTCTGTTCGATATAATTTTTTTTTATCTCCTCTTTCTTTACTTTTTTTTCTCCTTAATGTGCACGAAAATAATTAATTTTTGGGGTTATCTAATTTTTGGACTAGAAACATAAAATCAATATTGTATATCTATTTAGCAAAGTGAAAAATATTTTTTTTATTTAAAAAACATGGATAAATATAGTTACATCCATTGAATAAAAATAGGGGAAATTAACAAAAATGCTTATATTTATAATCAAAATTAAAACAATACTTACATGCCCTTAATTCTTTTAAAACTTAGACATACTATCGAAAATGCTCCTCATTTATTTATATCCACATCTAACCAATCCATTTCCCCTTTTATAGTAACCATTCTTTCTCTTTTTCCATTTCTTCTTCATGGTATTGTTTTCTCATTCTTCGTTCTCTTCTTCTTTCCCCTTTCTTTCTTGTTTTCAAAGAATGAGAAATCTTAGTAAAGAAGAGTTTCTTATAACATTTTTTTTGTTGTTGTTTTTAAAAAATAAAAAATCTAAAAAAGTAGATTGGATCAAGTACCACATAAAAGGTAAGATATGTTGGTTATAGCGATGAAAAACGTGCTAAAATTTATTGAGAAAGAATAAAAATCATTGTTATGTTAGAGAATCATCAGTATGTCATAGTATTCAAATTGGACATATAGTATGGTCCGGACACTATAATATAGACATGCAATATGACCAGTTCATACCTTATGGCATTGGACTGCCCAAATGATCGAGGACCTGCATAACGGCGGATCTAATGTCATAAGGCATAGACCGTCCAAATGGTCCGGACCTTGCCATACAGCATGTCCAATGCCATAAGGCATGGCCCTGCCCATATGCAATTAGATTAACCAAATGACATGGGTCATGCCGTATGGCATAGGATTGGGCCCCTAATAGATTGAATGTATTTTTGTATTACAGTGATGGTATGCTTACTTGACTTCATTTAGTGTTTTGTGTATTTCTAGGTTTATAATGGTGGAAAATACCATAATTGTTATTCAATTTGAGGGAAGGTTTGAGATTGACACTTAAAGGAATTGAGGGTATGTAAGTGGGAGGACGAATTAAGGTTAATACACATGAATTGAACATATGAAGAACTACTAAAAATTGCATATAAAGCGACAAACATAAACCTCAACCATTTTCGTATCAAAATGAAGTTTATAGTTCGCTCATATTACAAGTTGGTATCAATTGAGATTGAAAATGATGAAGATGTTAAATGTTCTTTGAACATTTTTGTGTTGATACAATACATGCATCATCCTTATTTAATGAGTTGAGGTATTAGAAGATATATTGAAAGTTGTAGAAAAAGATAATGTCGTTGCAATTCTATTTGCTTCTTGAAGCAGGAGTAATAAACTTTCTTTTTCAGGAATTGTAATGAATGTTAACATAAGTGAAATTAGAGGTAGTCAAAAAGATAATATCCCACAAAATGAAGTCGAGAAAAATAATATAGTAGATTGGTCTACAATAAATTTCCATGATAGAATACCTATAGGGTGCATTTGGCACGCAGGATTAATTTTGTACCCGGACTGGGACTAATCTGGACGGACTAGGACTGGGACAAATTTAATACTGTCCTGTGTTTGGTACAGTCTATACAAAATTATAGACTTTTTATCCTGCGTTTGGTACATACCGGACTAGGACTAAATATTTTTTGGGAAAATATATATTCTAATTTATATATTGTTAAATTTATATTTATAATATATTATATCATAATATATTAAGCTATTTTTTTATTTCATGTATTTATTATTAGTTATTTGATAATATATTAGTTAATAGATTTTTTGTTTAAATTTTTTAGTTACATTAATTATTTTTTTGTAAAAAATTATAAAATATTTCCTATTAATTTATTCTCCCAACAGCAATGTGAAGCACTAGTAAAACTTAATCTCCATTGATTTTGTATACTAAAGAAAACTTTAAGCTGAATCATTGTTTTATATGCATAATAGGAAACCGAAGGTGTCTGATTTGCCCTCTTAATTTTTTTTTCTTCCCTTTGAAAATCTAAGATTTACAACTTACCATAAAAAGGAAGCAAACAAACATGACATGGCATTTCAATCCAGCAAACATAACATGCAGAATGAAGAAACAATGAGCAACCCATGTTCCCAAAATGGGTCATCCAGACAAATACAAGGAGCTAGCGTTGAAAGTGGAGACTACAAAATCAATATTAAAATCGATACCAAAAGCCATGTTATACAGATTCAAGACAGAAATACCTAAAAGAAATTCAATTATAAACCCAATAATTTTGTCCAAAGAGGATCACATCCCCAAAGTTCCATTTTTTTTTTGGATTTTGCAACGGTTTACGGGAAACCAAACACATCAAACAAGTAAAATTAACAATTCTGAAAACCATTATATTGGTACATAAGTCATATTAATTTGATTTGGATTGTATACATTAACAACCAATAAAAAAATACACTCATAAATATAACTCCAACTGCACAACCTAATACAAAGTCATGCCTCAAGACATAGTCAGGTGTATATGTAGTTTCTATACTTTGTTGCATTGATGGGGACTCAGGAGGTTTGTTCAAATGCCTACCCAAAAAAACAACATAAACTGCTTTCTTTGCCATAAAATTTTCTGCATTTAATTTAATGAAACAAAATAATTCATAAATTTCCACACATCAAGACTATCAATTGCCAATCATATTCTAAAAAAGAGGGAAAAAAAAACAAAAGAAATACTATAAAAAACAACATTTAAAATCACCATAACTGTCATATCCAAATCCTACAACATAATTTGTACATACTTGTTCAAAATAAAAATAAGTACACATTACAGAATTGCAAACACAAGAATTGTCTCATGACCAACAGTGATAATAAATGCAAATATAATAAACCAACATAAACAGAGCATGCCAACTATTTAATTTTTAAATGATAATGCAAACTCTATTTTTTCATCATCAGTCTCAATTATCTTGAACACCTCCACATTTGAAGGGTCCATCCTCGTTGATTTGGATATGCTCAAGTTGTCATTAGTAGAAAACCCTAGTCTTTTTAGCTTCATTGCTAAGTACTTCGGATAGTTATCTACAATTGGAAGACTATCAGTCAATTTTGCCATACGCACGTTTGCTTCCACCTGAAAGCTTGTGCACATCTTCTCAGCTACATCACTAAACCCTGCAACTATATCAACCTGTGATTTTCCCTTCCTCCTATGCCCTGATTGATTGGCAAAGTGTATGGTTTGATTGACACTCATGGGAGAAGGTATATCTTCAATCCCAATTTCTTCATTTCCGTCATCTAAATGCCTATCATTTACCATGTCTTCAGTAGTATGTGCTCCTATACTGGTGGCACGATCTTTTTCAAAAATATTCAGCAGCCTATCATATAGTGGAAATGGTTTGCCTCGCCAACCTTCAGCTTGTTTATTATTCTAAGCAAATAATTCAAAAAATACATATAAGGAAATTAATGTAAATTGGGAATAATAAAATTATAATTTTTAAAAAATTTGAGTTTAGGTACCAAACCTCAACATATGATTGCCAAACATCAAGACTATCAACCTCTACATACTTCATTTCTTCATTCCATCCAAAACCACTTTTATTCAACATATCATACACAATTCCATATTGTTTCTTCCACTTCTTTAACTTTGATTTTATATGGGGGTTAATTTTCAAACCAGAATTTGGACACTTCTCAACTAAAGCTCTCTCAATTATTGTCATTGTTCCAGACTTGAAAGAACCGGTGTCACAATGCAAACCACGAGCAACAACATCATCCAATATATCCAACAATGATTCTTCTTCTTTCTTAGTCCAAACACGTCTACTTCCATGTCTATTTTGAGTAGAACTACTACCTCTAGTTTCCATTCTTATGAAATAATAATTTTTCATTTTATAAAAATAACAAACAGTCCATATAAATAACAAAAAAACTATTCATTACATATTCATCATAAATAATCCATCAAAATATTTCATTCCAATCATCAAACATAAAAAGTACGAAAACTAATCATACAAATTCATTACATATCCATCATAAACAATCCATCAAAATATTTCATTTCAATCATCAAACATTAAAAGTACAAAAAACTATTCAAACAACAAAATTAGTTTATGAACCTTAATTTCCTCTCCACTCATCAAATATTTGTTTAGCCAAATCATCTCTCCATGTAGTCCATTGACTTGAAGAAGCAACTGATGCAATAACATCTTCCTCTACAATATTTTAACTATTTGGTGACAAATCATATGTAGTTTTATTGGGATCAATTGACATCTCTCTTCTAATAAGATTGTGTATAAGACAGCATGCCATAATAATTCGATTTTGTATCTTAATCGGATAGAAAGATGGACTCCTTAAAATTGCCCAACACATTTTAAGAATTCCAAAACAACGTTCTATGACATTTCATGCAGATGCATGCTTCATATTGAAATATTCCTTAGGAGTCATTGGATAGAATCATCCCTTCATTCTGAAAGGTGATATCTTGTTCCCCTATAAGGTGCAAGAAATCCTTGACCATTAGTATAACCAGCATCCACAAGGTAATAGTAACCTAACATTAAGAAAATATCTAGTATTAGTTTAGTTCTAAATAAATTCACACATTCAATTTTTTTTTTTTAATCTTTTTCATGTCCAACTCTTACCACTAGGTACTCTTAAACCATTAGGTCTATTTAGTGCATCACGTAGTACCCTTGAGTCAGAAGTTGAACCTTTTCATCCAGGTAGCACAAATATGAACTCCATATTCCTTGAACAAACACCTAAAACATTGGTTGCAATCTCACCCTTTCTTATTCTATATCTTGCTTTATCCAACTTGGGTACACGCACTTTAATATAGGTTCCATCCAATGCTCCTAAACAATTCTAAACAATCCATAAATTAATTTAACTTAAACTGTAGAAAATAACAAATAAATGACTAAACATTGACATAAATATTAGAAAGATAAACTAATCCAATGGCATACCTTAAACATTTTCCACTTATTATCAGTGCAATTCTCAAGTACAGGATCCGGCTTTTTAAACAAGATTTGATGTAATCGTAACACTGCACTTAACATCGAATTGAAGTATCTACTAATCATCTCCTCTGACCTATAAAATCTACTAACAATAGTACGGTTTTTTACATGGTGAGCAAGTATGTGCAAAAATATGTACACTTGCTCCTTTAATGTAACCAACCCGTCTTTCTTAATATTTTCATCATGGCGTAATAGTTCACATAGTATCGCCAATGTTCTTCTATCCATCCTAAGTTGACTAATGCAAAAAACATCGCTTTTTAACAATCTATTTACAAATGATAAACGTGTTTGATGATTTGCAAACACTTGATTCTTGTTGACAATATTTCTCTCATAATGCCATGCTACTAACATATACATCAAAGTGATCATCATACATATAAAATAGTTTTCCATCTCTAATTCATTTGCAATGGACATCACAATAAGCTTCCTTTGATCCATATCTAAAATTTATGAAGATGAAAATGAAAAATATAAATTAGATAAGAAAGCATAACAAAAAGATGAGTACATGAACTAAGTATTTATTTTCCAATTCAACTAAGTCTTTCATACCGCACAAAGAAAACACAGTAACATGGCATCACATTAATCTCATACAAACCATTTGATTTACTCGGTCAATCAGATGCTATAATTTGAATTAGCAAGAATCGCATTATAGTTGATAAAACAATATGTTTTCAATGTCAACTCATCATTTAAACAAAACCAAATAACACAATCATGGTTAAGCTACAATTTTATTTATGTACATATATACAAATTTATTATTGCACTACATGTAAGTAAACCAAATATACAAATTAATGTCCCTAAGATGGAGTTTACATTATTTACATCATACCAGTTCTACAAACTGATACATACACAGAAAAATCAAAGATCAATTATCAGAAAATTTGACAATAATGCAATAATCCATCTATGATAAATAGGAAATCAAACCCTTTCAATTTATAATTTCATTTATTCTTTGCTATTATTTTCTTTACTTTTTATGGTTTTAAGTAATCATTAATAGTGCTGCTATCATATACACAATTCTCTTAACACATTTAAAAAGGAAAATACACCTGGTTGAAATATTGGTTAATTATATATGTGCACAAATATTTTTTTCTTTTTATTTATTATTAATTTTTTGATAAAATCCTTTTCTTTATTATTGTTTATAGTTGCCTTCTATATTATGTCTTAAATAAATAACAATTTAATAGTACAGCATAAATTTAAACCAAAAGTGAATTTTAATTAAAAGAGATAAATACTCTTACTTCAGAATAAACTGTGCGACATCCTTATTTTTATAGAATTATTTTAGTTGTGATCCAAGTTATAGAAATTTTCCAATGCACGGTTTGTTTTGAAATACACATAAACTTTATACATACCCACTTTGAAACTTTATACACACCCTCTCTTGTAAGTCACATGGAAAGAGTGTGATAAAGTTTCTAATAGAGCTCCAAACTTTCCAATTTTTGCCTTGACCTCTATTTCATAAAACTTTTGGCTTTTGGTGTTGACGTGTAAAAAGTTCAAAGGCACACTCCAAAAAGAGAGTGAATTTAAATGTATGATTCACCCTTTGGTCCCCACTTAAGCAAAAGGCCGAAACATTCCAGAAACCAAAACCAATACTATTACCCTGTTTTCTTTATTAACCAAAAGAGTTTCTTGTTTGATGGGTTAGCTGTGGTTAAGGCTTGACTCACCGACATATTTATGAAAATCAATCATATTCTAATAGGAATTTTGACAGAGACCCTTTGTTATCCAATTCCATGTAGCTATGTTTGCATACATTGGTGGTGTTCTGAAAACTAATTAATTTTTCAATTATTTTAGTAAACCATTATCATGTTTTTGCATCACCCATTTATCATCTTTCAACGCATATGTTATTATCAGAACAATTAATGATATTACATATTACAGCTAGAGAATTCAGGCCACAGATTAACACTAGTCACTAGTAAATTTGTAATTTCGTCATCTTCTAGGTTAGACACCTCTAGCCATTGACAACCATAAGAAACTATCGACTCCTACTTTACAAACAAATGCAAGTACATAAAACACAAAACACAAACTTATTGCAAAACTCCACAACAAATATCCAGTTGTGCATCTTATCTACGACAATAGAAATCAGTGTTCATAAATCAAAGTTGTAGAATTCTTCGTCTCTAAAATCAAACCCAAAACAACACTAGTAAAATATATTATTTGAAATATCACAACATTAACATATTATAGTTTCTGGAAAAATTAGGGCACAAACATAAAAAACCAAATCAAAACACAAAATAAAATAAAATAAGCAGGAAATTTCAGATCCAAGAGATATAAAAGAAAAAAAAAAAGAGGTGAAGAAATTGAATAACCTTGAGCTTGGGTGACAACAACGAGTGAGAGGGGATACGAGGTGGAAATGTCAAAGCCGAAGAGGAAGGAAAATACGAAACAGCTAATCTGAGGTGAGCGATGAGATTGATTCAGTCTTGGCGATCTGAGGCAGGCAACGAGATCTGAGGTGGGCAATATAATAATTTCAGATCCAAGGAAAAAAAAAAGGAAGTGAAGAATTTGAATAACCTTGAGCTTGTATTACAGTTAAGTAACAAGAACGAGATCTGAGGTGGGCAACGAGATCGATCAATTTCTACGGGAAACAAAGCTCGGCGTTGATGAGAGGAGAGAGTCGAACACGTGAGATAAGAGAAGTCCGGGCCAGGCCCACTGATTTTGGGGGGTCAAAAACCAAGACAAAAAGTAACTCACCTTCACTAATTTTGTCCCCAGTTTAGTTAGTCCCAACATCTATCAAGCGTTGTACTTCACTAATTTTGTCCAAAAATTAATCTAATCCCCCTCTGTCCGGCTTACCAAACACGCCCATAGGGGACAATGAGATGGTATCCACAGTAGATGAATATGATAGAATTTATAACATTGATGATTTCAATGTTGAATTCAATAACGATATATATGGAGAATGACATGAAAATGAGATTAGCTTGGATGATGATACAACAATGGCAAGTGATACGATTGAAGATGATATCGAATTAAATACTACATATGAAGTTCTTATGACGACTGTTAATGTTAATGCTACATATAAAGTTCTTATGACGACTATTGATGTTCGTTTTGTACAAGTAGTTAATGCTCCTATTGCACCTATTTCATATAACAGGGCTAAGCATCATCTCGTTCACAATAAAAGTGAATCACAACCAATAAGAGCTTAAATTTATCAATCTGTTAGTTGTCCTTCATCTTCATCAAATGAATCAAGTTTGAGTATCAATCATTCAGTGGATTCAAATGATGAAATCATGGTTGAACAAATGTACTCAAACAAAAAAGAGTTGCAACAAAAGTTGTCTATGTATGCAATGAAGGAAAATTTTGAATTTAAGGTGAAAAAGTCTTGTTCACAAAGATTTAAGGTGCAATGTATGTTTCATAACTGTACATGGAGGCTACGTGCAACTGTGATCCCAAATGTAGAGTTTTGAATAGTTAAGGTACTCATTAAAAAACACACATGCTTATAGCTTAAATAATGTCATCCACAATATTGCCAACCAAGTAGCAAATATATTGAAAATCATATTAAATCTAAATACCAGGGAATTGGTCACCGTATGGATTAAAAGATATACAATGTGATGTAGATAAAGAGCTAGGTATATGTATAATGTACGACAAGGCATGGAGAGTAAGAGAAAGTACACTTTATAAAATCATAGGTACTCTTAAGTAGTCATATCAAACATTGTCATTGTGGTGTTCAATGTTGGAGATGAAAAATTCATGTACTATTACTCGAATTGAAATGGATGAACATAATTATTTTATGTATTTCTTCATGGCTTTAGGACAAAACATTATCGGATTTAATAAGGTTTAGCCAGTTATAGTTGTGGATGGGACCCATTTAAAAGGAAAACACAAAGGTACGTTATTTATTGTATCCTATTTCGATGGTAATGAATAAGATATACCCTTTAGTTTTTGGCATTGTGAATATAGAAAGTGAAACATCATACACTTGATTTTTTAAGAAGTTTAAGGAGGCATACAGTAAAATTCATAATTTAGTATTTATTACTGGCAGACATAAAGAATTGGAGAAAGTTATTGCAACAATATATCACACCGCTTATCATGGAAATTGTATGTATCATCTCAATTGCAATGTGAAATTATATTTTGGAAAGAAAAAAAATATCCATATGGCTTTTTATCAAGCAATGAAGACTTATCTAAAGATCGATTTCGAGGCGCATATGCAACAGTCAGAGGCCATTAACATCAAAGTGCATAGGTATGTGATAGAAGCTAACCTAGAAAAATAGGCTAGAGTATTTTTCCAAGATAATAGATACAATATTATGACAACCAATATAGTCAAGTATATGAATGTTGTACTAAGAGATGCTAGATCACGTCCACTTATTCCACTACTTGAGGCCATACAGATGTTAATGTAAGGATGGTTTTATGATCAATGGATTGAATCTAAAGCGATAGTGACACCGGTTACGCTGTGGGTAAAAAATTTTTTAACAAAGAGGTTGAACAAATGTTGTAGATTCACGGTAACACCAATGAGCAAGTACGAATTTGAAGTTCGTACATTCAAGTTGGCTACGACTGTCAACTTGAAAGTTAAAACATGCTTGTGTCAGTAGTTTCAATCAGATCGGTATCCATGTATACATGCAATTGCACATGTCGATATCGAAAGTTGTCCCCTTATCCATTATGTTTTGAATACTATGTGTTTCATTATGGAGAGAATGTTATATAGCAACCATATACCCTATTGATGATAGGCATATATGGCATGCAACACCGTAGATAATTAAACAAGTCGTATATCCTTCAGTAATTCGCTGAGCGTTTGGGAAACCTAGGACTAGAAGAATTTTGTCTAGATGAAAAGAACAACTACATCATAAATACAATAAATGTGGGGTATTTGGTCACACTCGGTAAACATGCTCCAGTAATATTCCCTTGTGATATGTGTATTTGGTCATAGTCGACAAACTAATGTAATTAATCATATATAGTCTTGAATAGAATAGAAATGTCACAAATATTTTTTTACTTTGGATATGACAAGGACAAATATGATATATCTATCTAAACCGGTCTATAAGAATATATGATATTTGTCTTTATCATTATCCAAATGTAATCAATATTTATGTAGTTCTTTAGTATTCAATACAATATTTGTTTTTAATCATATATAATACGACATATTGTTTTTGGAGGTTGAATGGATAGTTTATGGTATCATCTTTGCTATGTAGTTATGGAATTTGAATGTAATTTTTCAGTGTGATTGGTGTACAATTGTGTGTAATTGGTAAAAAATTGGCCTACCCCTGTACTTTTGCAAGACAATTTTAATGGACTTGCAGAATGATGAGGAGTCCTAATTGTTCTACAGATTTTCAAACCATTCTATCAAACTTACTTAGGACCTGGAAAACGACCGGGATTCCTGGTGGTTCTGCAGGTCCTCAGACCATTCCACCAAACTCACTTAGAACCTGTAAAATGGTCAGAACTTCATGCCGTTCTACAGGTCCAATTGGACTTATTACTTCATAAGCATCTTAAAATAAAAAAATTTAATTCAATTAATTGATTAATAATATATGTCATTACAACAAATAAACAAATAAGGACATTACTTGTCATAAAAAATGTCTATGGATAGTTTTCATTTAAAAGAAGAACGTGGCTATCATTGACCGTTTGGCAACCATGAACTCTATGCACTTAATAGTGTCAAGTCCACAATCACCACTTCACATGAAAAAAATTGCAAAAATAATTAGATAAAGACAAATTAAATATAGTGAAATCATGTATCGAAGAAAAAGTTAAAAGAACTTACGAAACTTTTTGTTGTTGTAAAAAAACATCATTCTCATGTGTAATGGAGAATGGTTGCAAATTACAATTCTCTTAATCTTTTAGGTCTAGATTAAGGTCATAGTATTCATGTACCATGTGGAAGTACAAAAATAACATTGACAAGCACCTAGCATTCTTGCAATGAAACCAATCCTATGTCATGGTATTATTGAGGTCGTACAATGTTATATGCCTATTTTGGATATCAACCTTTGCCACTAACCAATGCTTGTTTTGGTTGTTAACCGGCATATATATCTACAGTAAAATAGGATCATATTAAACAAATAAACAACTTATCTAATTACACAAATTAAATGCACAATTAGGGTCCAATATAATTGCTCACATAATCAATGTCGACCTAAGACTTTGATCCAACAAAAAATAATCCAACACATATATGTCGAATGAAGAATCTTTCATCTCTATCTCTCTATTTGCATTTAGTGGCAACTCATCCTGCTCATCATTGTCACACTCCTCATCTAGTTGCTTGTTCATATATTTTATATATCATCATCAAATTGAAGCCTATTGATCATATAGAAGTAAGTAAAATAATATAAATAGGAAAATTAACAAGTAACTTATATAATAGTTACTTACCCAGAATAAGCAGTCGATGACAATACAATACTGATTGATAATTTTTTTTTATTCATAATCTCCCTCTTGAAGTAGTACAACATAATGTCAATGTCCTGAAAACAATATATACAACATATTAGACCCTTAAAAGATTAAACTAATCCCTAAATAAATCCTAAGTACGTATTTCATCTTGCAACCATTCTCCACTAGTAAAAAATAAGTGGAATGAATGTTTATCAATCACATCAAACTCCACTTGATATGAATTGGTAGTCGGTTCATCCATGAATGCAGTGAGTGCAGCTCTCTGTGCAGGATCTACTGGTATAAATGGATCCCAAACTGCAACTGAATCCTAATAATATAAAAAATTAAAATTAGGTGATTACAGTATAGTGCCATTCTACATATTAAACATATATAAGTTATATAAATTACTTTGCCACAAAATGATCTACGAGATGACGAACTAAAGAGGATCATTTCATTCTATTATTGTCGCAGCTACTCTCTAAACTCAATCCGCATGCTAACAAGCTCACTGCACAACTCCTCTATCTGCACCTTCAATTTTAATGAATGCTCACTGTGGCTCATTTGTTGGGTTGTAGACTATGTACCCTTAATAGTAGATATATCGGGCAGTGATGGAGGGATAGTAGGTTAAGGGTCTTGAACTCTAAACATCGATGGATTAGAATATTTCCTATCATTCGGCCAGTGCCAAAAGTTTTTCAAGTAAGGCTGTTATAGTTCTTCCTTAGTTAGACACAGCTCATTTCTTTAAAATGTCACGAACCCACATAAAAATGAGCTTAGCCTATCATCCTCAAACTGACAACAAATTTGAGGTTGTAAACCGTTGTGTGGAATAGTATTTACAATGCTTTGTGCATAACCAACCATGTCAATAGATTTCCTTCCTTCCGTGGGCAGAGATATGGTATAATACAGCCTACCATTCTTCCATAAGTATGACACCATTTCAATCTCTTTATGGTCGTCTTCCTCCTACCATTCCCTTTTATTCGGCAGGATCGTCATCAGTTGAAGGTGTTAATCACAGTTTGACTAGGGACCTATTATTAAAACATCTCAAAGAAAATTTACAAGCTGCAAGCAATTGCATGAAACAGATAGCAGATCGTAGTGGAAGGGATGTTACATTTGAGGAGGGTGATTTGGTTTTTCTTCGGTTACAACCTCATAAGCAACATTCGATATACTGGTGTGCCCACCACAAACTTGCCAGTAAATTTTATGGTCCTTATCCAATTGAGAAGAAGGTGGGTACAGTGGCCTGCAAACTTAAACTTCCCGATGGTGCTCGCCTCTATCCTGTCTTCCATGCTTAGAAAGAAGATTGGAGATAACACAAAATCAAGTTTGGAGCTTCCGCCTATTTCTGATGAAGATGTTATCATGGTGGAACCAAAACTAATTTTAGACACACGTTGGGTGAAACGTGGAACTAAGTTTGTTGAAGAAAGTTTGGTGAAGTGGAAAAGACTTCCGGATGAAGACTCTATATGGGAGACTACATAGGAATTACTTAAACAATACCCAAGTATAGACCTTGGGGACAAGTGTCCACTTGGTTGAGAGGGTATTAATGTAAAGCAACAACGTTCCCAATTTGTCATCAAGAAAAATTCTAAATTTCTATTTTGAAGACACATTAGCATGCAAGATGTAGGGAGGAGACATTGGCAGGACACATTAGCATGGAAGATGTGGGGAGGACATTGGTAAGTCAGGTGCTGTTGAATTATTCAGAAGGAAGAATTAGTTAAGTTCCTAGAGTTTAGGTGGAGTCTGGTCACGTACAGCAGTAGAGGAAATAAATCTTTGTTTTGTTGGGAATCTTTTATTTCGACATTAGTAGTGTAGGCAGTTTGTCTAATAATTGTTTAAATCACTTGGTTGTAAGTGTTTTGTCATGAATATAATTATTTTCTAATAAGTGGTTTATCTCTCACCCAAAGAGAGTTTTTTTTTTTTTGAAATTAGTATTAGATATAATTCTGACTGGGACCTATTAGTTTGCCAATATTTTTTTTCTAAATATAACAATATATATATATATATATATCGAAGAAAATTAAACATACCATCCTACATTAATTTCCCTTTATAAAAGGATGATGTAATGCTCTAAAGTTCAATTTATTATTTTTTAATCCCCTAAATTTCTTATAATGTTAGTTTTCCTCCTTAAATTGAACTCATATTATATATCTCGTTTAAATATTCACGTTCTCAAATTAAATTTTGACATATCAAAAAAAAATATTAAGATGTTTACTTTTAATTTGAAAAATAATAAATATAAAAAGTAACAGATGATCTGAATTATCTCATAATTATTATTTTTAATTATAAGATCTTGAGAGTAACTAATTGAAATGTATGTAAACTGGCCCAAATACTTAATTATTATTAAAAACAAACAACAATAACAATAATAATAATAATAAATAATAATTATCTCCATCCGACCCAAAAACCAACACTAGTATTTGGGTCCGATCACAAAATTAGTAGCGGGTTTTTTGGTGCCATAACCGAGGACGGAGTGCCTTAATGAATTTTAACCATTTTTTGTAAAAATTAAAATTTTAACTATTTTTACTGTTTAAACTTTATATATTTACCAAATTACTCCATTTCTATATTAAATACAATACATTACACGTATGTATCTTTTCTCCATCGCTGTCTTTGTCACCATCTTGTTCTCCTCCTCTTCTTCTTCTTCTTTGTTGGGAAAGTCAATCAAAATAAATTGTGGAGACACGTTGAAAAAGTGAAGAATATTGGCAAACTCAATCAAAATGAATTTTTTCCAACAACGTGCCCTTTTGAACTTTCAAATGTCTGTCAAATTCACTATATTTTTTGAAGATCTAAATCAACATAAAAAATTATGAAAAAATATTTAAATTAAAACTCATCCTCTTAGCTTTCCAACTATATATCATACGCACGAATCGAAGTTTGGAAAGATGTTCAAAACTGAATTTTTTCCAACAGCGCGCCATTTTGAACTTTCAAACACTTGTCAAACTCGCTGGATTTTTTAGAGATATAAATCAACTCAAAAAATTATAAAAAATATGTAAATTAAATTTCATTCTCTTAGCTTTCCAACCATATATTATATGTCTCAATCCGAGTTTAGGAAGGTCTTCAAATTTAATTTTTTCTAACAGTGCGCACAAATACAAGAGGCAGGGGGTCGGTGGGCCACTGACAAGGGTAAATTAACTCATAAAATTCTGAAAAAATATTTAAATTAAAGTCTTATCCTCTTAATTTTTCAATCATATATCATATATCTCAATCCGAGTTTAGGAAGGTCTTCAAATTTAATTTTTTCTAACAGTACGCACAAGTCCAAGGGGCAGGGGGTTGGTGGGCCACCGATGGGGGTAAATTAACTCAGAAAATTCTAAAAAAATATTTAAATTAAAGCTTATCCTCTTAGTTTTCCAACCATATATTATATGTCTCAATTCGAGTTTGGTAAGATCTTCAAATTTAACTTTTTCTAATAGTGCGTACAAATGCAAGGTGCAGGAGAGTCGGTGGCCACCATTGGGGGTTCGGTGGCCCACCCCTTGTACTTTTGTGCGCTGTTGAAAAAAATTAAATTTGAAGACCTTTTCGAACTCAAATTAAGGCATATGATATATGGTTGGAAATCTAATAGGATAAATTTTAATTTAAATATTTTTTAAAAATTTTTTGAGTTGATTTACCTCGTTCGGTGGCCCACCAACCCTTATATGGTGGCCACCAACCCCTACCTATTGCACTTGTGCGTACTGTTGAAAAAATTAAATTTGAAAATCTTTCCAAATTTGGATTGAGGCATATGATATATGGTTCAAAAGCTAAGACGATAATATTTAATTTAAATATTTTTTCAGAATTTTATGAGTTGATTTACCCCCGTCGGTGGCCCACCGACCTCCTTGCCCCAAGCATTTGTGCGCACTATTAAAAAAAATTAAATTTGAAGATTTTCCCAAACTCGGATTGAGACATATGATATATGATTGGAAAGCTAATAGGATAAAATTTAATTTAAATATTGTTTCAAAATTTTATGAGTTGAGTTACCCCATCGGTGGCCCACCGACCCCCTTATGCTGGCCACCGACCCCCCGCTCCTTGCACTTGTGTGCACTGTTAGAAAAAATTAAATTTGAAGATCTTTCCAAACTCGGATTGAGGCATATAATATATGGTTGGAAAGATAAAAAGATGAGCTTTAATTTACATATTTTTTTATAATTTTCTGGGTTGATTTATATCTCCCAAAAATACAGTGAAGTTGATAGGTGTTCGAAAGTTCAAAAGGGTGCATTGTTAGAAAAAATTCAGTTTTGAACACCTTTTCGAACTTCGATTCGTGCGTATGATATATCGTTGGAAAGATAAGAGGATGATCTTTAATGTAAATATTTTTTCATAATTTTCTCAATTGATTTAGGTCTTTAAAAAATGCAATGAATTTGACAGATGTTCGAAAGTTTAAAAGGGCACTCTGTTGGAAAAATTCATTTTATTTGAGTTTGCCAATATTCTTCACTTTCCCAATGTGTCTTTAAAATTCATTTTGATTGATTTTCCCTATAAAGAAGAATAAGAAGAGGAAGAAGAAGAGGAGAGCAAGATGGTGACGGTGACGGCAATGGAGAAAAGAAAAGTGGATCAGCGAAGAAGAAGAGAAAGGAGATGATATGTCCTCTGTGTTGGTATTTATGCCGATCTAAGTGGTTTAATTGGGCTAAAAAATTTAATTATCAATTTAATACATTTAAAGAGTATAAAAATAAATTTAAACTAAAATTTTAATTTTATAAAATATAATTTTTTTTATTAATACATATTAGACTCGCACCAAAAAAAACCTATTAGTAGCCCAAAACTCGTTCCCGCAAGAAGTGAGACTTTATAATAACGTGTATTTGGGCCTCATTGCTCAAGGCCTCGTTCTGGAAGCCCTGCATCTAATTAAGAAGTGGTAATGTGTTACGTACTTCGCTGAGTCACACGGTCCCACCCATATGAAAGATGCGATCATATTGACTTGCAAGTCACGTAATGAACTGTAATGGTGGATCATTGGATTTTAAGGAAAAGTACATATTAAACATTTTATTTTGTTTTCAATATAAAATATTTCAAACATAGGCGCTCTAATCCATTTTTTTGATTTCACCAATTTTTAGAGAGAAAAAAAAACTCTAGTACCCTTAAATATATACTCTTACACTATTAAAATGATACCATATAAATATATAGGGTGCATAGCTGATGTTAGAGTTTTTTCTTTTCTTTTTTTTTTTTTAAATTACGTAATTTTATTATTATTACATTTACTATTTATCCATTTTATCTTGGGAGTTAGTTATTTTTAGGATAAATTCTACATACTCACTGATTTTATGTTAACTATTTCATAATTTCTTTTAATCTTATTATTGATATAAAATATAGATTACTAATATTCTCACTCATGGTGGCAGATAATAATATTTTATCTTGAATGGACTCTGACTGTAATGGCACATGTTCAAAATTGGGGACAAGTCTTTAACAAAAGATTTGGGGCTCCAATTATGCATCTAGATATCACACGAGAGACAGACATTGAAATCGCCGCGTGTTAAAATTTATATTCTGAGCCAACAGCCGAACAAGAACACAGACCTGGTCCAAAAACAATACAAAATCTCACGCTCCACGGGTTGACTTAAAAGAAATGAGAGAACGAAATTGAAGTCAAACCCGGAACCAAATCCCACCCCGCAATTAATTCAACTTAAAAAACACGTGGCTAGTCATTTACCTCTACATTGAAGCAGCCAATGTACAAAACGTGATAGAGTTGAACTTAAAAATGAACAATAAATTGACCATTATAAACAGAGCGCGAAAAGATTACATGCTCATACAAGAAAATGAGATTTGGCCAATTTACTGAAATATTGAATATGCAATATTGTTTATATTGTTTATGAAGTATTGAATATGCAATATTGTTTATATTGTTTATGAAGTACAAGCGTGTTCATTCTGAGCATTATCCACTGTATAAAGTGACACTACAATGACATAGGTATTGTAAAGCTGCAAGTTCCTGGAAAAAAAAAAACACTTGCAGAAGAGACTAAACCAACATGTCTTTCATCAAAGTTATAAGTTTTGTTTTATCTATAGCTAGAACTAATTCATGAAAAGAAATGAGCTAACTGAATTATCATTACACTTATATCGTCAGTGGAACCTCTTCTGATTGAGAGGTCAACTAGTTTTTTGCAAGCAGAAAACGGATCCGGCTTATCTACATTTATGCACAAAGGACGAACTACATCTACTGCCTCCTGATTGTTAACCTGTTGGAAGAAACGAATTCAATTCAGCTTCTTGAAAACAATTAGTCTCAAATATAGAATACACAGAACACAGAGATCACTATCACTATGGGACTACTGAGACATTATTTACCTTGTCCCACAGACCATCAGAGCCTAAGATCAAGAACTCGCAGTCAGGCTCAATTTGTAATACTTTGCTCTCTGGTTCAGCTATTACCCATTGTTTAAGATGCTCATCACCAATTCCTCTTGAAACAGCCAGAGAACCCTGAATTCGCCAAACGCCATGGCAACAATCCACATAGCCACCCTGCAAAAGTATACATAATTGCATAAATATCAATCAGTGCTTGACTTTTGGACCTTGTATTTCCAACTTAAATCTTTTATGAGCATGACCATTACTAACTTAGGTGAATATTTCTTACCAGGGTTTCAATTCTGTCCCTTTCATCTTTTCTCGAAGGCCTGTGATCTGATGTTAGGGCCTCAGCAACCCCTCCTCGGCTCATGACCGCGCGACAGTCACCGGCATTTGAGACCACTAGATTGCGGTCTTGTATCAATGCAGTGACACAGCATGTACCACCATTAGCACCCTCCTTTAAAAAATTAGCATCTGTGTTGAGATAGCCATCCTTGACAGCCTCCTCAATTCTCTCTTGGCTTCCTCTTGTTAGCTGATCCTTTATGTTCTTATGCATATTCTTGGCTGCATATTCAGCAGCTATTGACCCGCCATGCCCATCAAAGACACCAAAAAATGCCTACAGTTACATAGCATAATCAATCAGCAGAGGCTTTAATGAAAAATCGACTCTAAAGACAATCAAGCAATCAAATTAACAAGAAAATACAACCCTTTCTAAAGTATGCAAGCTTATATTGTATTGTATATTTACCAACAAATTAACTTCATAAATCCCAAATGTTAAACCCTTTTTAGGTTTTTATTCCCTTTTTGTGCATGATACAAACATGTTGCCGGCTAAGAAACTGATGGCACAAAGTTTCATCTCCTTTTGCACAGGTTTCTCAAAATTAAACAGAGGATCAAACTCAATGAAATCAATAAAAGATAAAATACCTGTCTAGACTCTGCCTGAAGATCAACAATGGCCGAGTACCGGTCCTCCATCGTACTCCTCCTACCTCTCTTACAACAAACCGAATACCCATCTGCTTCAACTTCCACAACGTCCACTTTCTCCACGCACTTAGGCGAATCAACCCCGAAAGTCAAAGACCCAATCGGAATATCAATTCTCGCCGGCCTCTTCCTTTTAAGTACCGCGCCGAAACCCGAACCCAGGCCCATATCAGAACGTTCAATCGTGGAATTACTCAACGCAGTTATTTGTCTCTGAAAGCGGGTCGTTAAAGGCGACAGGGACGATGGCAAAGGTGATGACGGTGATACTGATGATGGTGATGATGATGAAGATGATCGAGCTGCTCGTGGAGATCCATGGGCATGAACACTCGGAGAAGAAGCCGGCGATTTGAAATAGTTTTTCGACGGTGAAAATATTGGAGAATTTGGCACTGCCACAGCGCAAGGCATTTTCTATCTTTCTGTTTCGTTTCTCTTTCTTTTTCTTGCCTCTGCTTTTGTAAACCACGACAGCCCCAACAATGTGCGTCGCTCCGTATATATGGGAACCGGGAATCAAAAACGACGTCGTTGCATTGATTATTGACTTGCTTTTGATTCTGTCCACCTCTGGGTTCTCGACAGTTGGTATCTTACATATTTTTCCCCACCCTGAATTCAGAATCATTCACGCGCTACAACCCGCACGTGGAGCTTCATTCCGCAATTCAATGGGCTCACCTTGAGTAGTGTGTATCTCACGCGCTTTAACATAAAAGAGAAACACACAGCTGGCGGATCGCCCATTACAATAAAATGCTGAATATATTTTACTAAATCAAAAAAAAAAAAGGAAAAAGTCGGAAGAGAATATTATTGGGCGGTGGTTTTTTACGACTCAAAAAAAGTTGTTCAACGGTCAAACACGTTAAATTTGGTCCCGCGCTAAGTCATGAGACTCGGGCTGGTCTGGTTCTATTTTCGTCGTCTATTAATTCAAATATTTATTTTTTTGTTTTTATTTTATTCATTCTCTGAAGTGTTGCCTTACAGATGGAATGTTCTGGTTGGTTCTCGTCGGTGGTCAGACTTCGTGTACTTTGCTCGTTCCCAGCTATACAAGTCACAACCCCATGACGGAAAAAACTCTAGTACTCCCGGAGTACTGAGTTACTCGGTGCTACTGCATATTACTTAATGCCATGTGAAAAATTTTCCACGTCAGCAACTGATATATTTAAGGAAAATCATCCTGGTTTTTGACGTTTCTCTCTTTCCTCCGTCATACCCATCGGAGTTCTCTACCCATCGAAAAATAATTGTAGTTGTTGGAGTCAACTAGTACAGCAGAGATGATTTCCCAATTGGATTTTTGTTTGGTTCTGAGTCCTCTGCTTATCAGGTTTGTCTTCCTTTTTCAACCAATCAGAACCAAATTTGATTTGTGTTTGGTTCTGGGTCTGAGCCAACTAGCTTTGCTGTAAGCGGCAATGGCGGCACTGAACGAGATTGAGTGCATGTTGAGCGGACTTGAGTGATGAGCCTGAGGGCTTTGAGCATTTTGATGAAGGAGATTGATGGGTAGTTGTAGACAGAGTTGGAGAGCCAGAGAGAGAGTAGAGAACTCCGATGGGTACGACGAAGGAGAGATGAAGAAACTTAAACGTCAAAAACCAGAATGGTATTCCTCAACCGTATCAGTTGCTGACCTGGAAAAAATTTTCCACATGGCATTAAGTAATATGCAGTAGCACCGAGTAACTCAGTACTCCAGGAGTACTAGAGTTTCTTCTCCATGACTGTACTCCACGGTGAGTCGGTGGCATGTGCCTGTGCAGTAGTTCTTTTTTATATGGAAAATCGATTGAAATATTCATATTAATAGTTAAAATTTAAAAAAAATATATTTAAATTATCTAAAATGCTTCTTAGGCAATTTTTATATTTCAGATGGAAAATTTATTATTTTATTAGCTTAAAAATATATGTAATTTAGACCTATAGAATAATAGAGAGAATCAGTTATTTTTTAGATTTTAAATTGCATGTATTTTAGAATCTATAAAAAAATAAGTTCGATTTGTAATTTTACAGAGATATTAAGAGAAAATTTAAATCTCTATAAAATTGTAGGTTGGACCTGCCATTTTGTAAATCTAAGTTTACATTGCAAACTCTATGGAATTCAACTCCTTATAAAACTGCATGTCAGACCTACCATTTTACATGTCCATATTTGCATTGCAAACTCTCTGAAATTTGGCCAGGCCTGTCGAGCTTGCCTTTTTACAAATCTTTGATAAGAGTAAGGATAAGTGTAGAATGAATAATTTAGGTATATTTTATAAGAGTTAAAATAAAATAGGTATTTTTCTAATTTAAATTATACATGTGTATCTTTTTGTCAATTTCCCTTTTTATAAAATTTTAATATCCTTTTTCTATGTCCATCGATCTCTAATAAAATCTTGAAAGATTTTGATTAGGTATTGATGCTGAAACCTTTTATTTTATTACAACAAGGAGTCACGAGTACCATGTCGTTTAGCATTTTTTGTGTGATGCTATCAAATTTCAGCAGCATATAAAATATACTAAAATTTACTTAAAAGGTAAATAGTAGAAATATTTAATGTTATTTTTTCTAAAAAAATTAGTAAAACAAATTCTCATCATATTTATAGCAAGATTTTGACTAGTACATATGTGTACATATATATATATATATATATATATTATAACAAATTGATAAATTTGTTTTTATGATCAATATATACTTAGGCGATGCAATTCGAATATATATATATATATATATCATTATATATACGAGCTAAAATAATATATATAACAAACTATTTATCTACCTCATCTTTTCTATATGGAGATCAACTTTTAAATTTTTTTTAATATTATTATCCATTGGAATTATTATAATTTATGATGAAATATAAGCGATTTGTAACAGTCAAATTATAACTATTATAAATTTTAATTAATTAAAAACTATTAAATCACTTGTATTTTAAAATAAATTGAATTGAAATTTTATTTTTTTCAAATTTTAATTCCAAAACACTTTTTATTAAAAAATAGAAAGTGAGGTTGACGCTCTCAACATTTACAACATTTAGACGATCAAACACACTCTTACTTTCAATTAATGTTGTACAAGTTTCCATAAATTTGTAACACAATAATATTATAAATAGAAGGGAAGTTGAGAAAAAAATAATGATTATTTTTTGAAGAAAGTAAAATAAAGAGTGTCGTTAGATTTATAAAATAATTTTACTCTTTTATTTTTCGAATTATAGAATATGCATTTCATTTTTGAGAATAAATGCTTGGGAAATTGACCAAAATGCCCTCCAATATAACCTAAATTGGAAAAATGCCCACCATCTCTTAACTTTTGTAAAACATAGACAAACTACCGAAAATACTCTTGATTTTTTTATATCCACACCTAACTAAACTTATTCGTTCTTGTTTTCTATTTATTCTTTCTTCTTACATGTTCTTTCTTTTACTCTCGGTTCCTTTTTCTTTGTTCGTTTGAAAGAAGGAGAAATCCCATTGAAGAATAGTTCTCTTTGTTGTTGTTGTTTTTTAAAGAAGGAGAAGGAGACAGCTTACCTAAATAGTAAGATCTATTTATTTGTTATAGTAGTGAATATTTGTTAAATCTGACTGAAAAAGTAAGAAAACCATGGTATGTTAGATGGTAATTAGTATAGGGACATGCAATACAACACTATGGCCATAAGGACCTGTAGTATAGCTAGGTGCCCTGCATTATGGACTGGCCAAATGCCTGAGGAACAGGCCATTTGGCAGGTCCAATTCCATGTATGATGGACTTACAAAATGGCAGGTCTAATGCCATAGGGCTTGGACCAGCTATTTAGCAGGTCCAATTCCATGCCTATATGATGGACCTGCAAAATGGCAGGTCTAATGCCATAAGACTTGGACCGACCATTTGGCAGGTCCAATTCCATGCCTATATGACGGACCTACAAGATGGCAGGTTCGACCTGCAGAATGCCAAGTCATGGACCTGTAATGTTTGGTGATATGATTTAGTGATTTTGTGTATTTGTAGGTTCAAAATTGAGGAAAATACCGTAGTTGTTCTTCGGTTTGATGGAATGTTCGAGGTTGATGATGAAGGAAATTGGGGGTATGTTGGTGGGAGGACGAAAGCAAAGTTAATCCAAACGAAGTGTACATATAATGAACTACTACAAATTGTGTATGATGCGACAAACATAAACCCCAACGAATTTCGTATCATAATGAAGTTTATAGTTCGATCTAATTACAAGTTGGATCCAATTGAGATCGAAAACGATGAAGATGTTCAATGTTTTTTCAAAGAGTATTTTCGTGTTGATACAGTGCATGCATCACCATTATTTATTAAGATTGAGGCAAAAGAAGATATACCGAGAGTTGGAGAACAAGAAAATGCCTTTGCGGTTCCATTTTCTTCTCGGAGTGGGAGCAATAAACTTTCTTCTTCAAGACATAAAGTGGTTGTTAACAGAAGTGGAATTAGAGGCAATGAAGAAGATGACATCCCTCAAAATGAAGGTGAGGAAAATAATACAGTGGGTTGGTCTACAATAAATTTCCATGATAGGGTAGAAGAACCTACAATAGATGATTATGACAGACTTCATAATATTTCTGAACTCGATGTAGAATACAAGAATGATACATATGGAGAATGACATGAATATGAGGATGAGGATATTAGGTTGGATGAGGATACAACAGTTTATAATGAGGTTGGGGGAGATGATAACCAATTAAATGCTACGTCACCTGTTCATGTGACGAATATTGACATTCCTTTTGTATCAATGGTTAGTTCTCCTATTGCACCTATTTCGAATGATAATAGGGGTAGGTATTATCCTGTTCATAATGAAAGTGAGTCACAACAAGCTCAATTTTATCAATCTATTAATCGTCCTTCAACTTCATCAAATGAACCAAGTTCAAGTGATTATCAGTCGATATATTCAGATGATGAAATCTCGACTGGACAAATATATTCAAACAAGAAGGAGTTACAACATAAGTTGTCACATATGCATTGGAGGAAAATTTTGAGTTCAGGGTGAAGAAATCTTGTTCACAAAGGTTTGAAGTGCAGTGTGTGCTTGGTAATTATAAATGGCGGTTACGTGCAACTAGGATCCTAAATGTAGAGTTCTGGGCAATTAAGGTATTCATTAAAAAACACACATGCTCGCAGCTCGTACAATGTCATCCACAACATCGCCAAGCAAGTAGTAAATATATTGGAAATCATATAAAATCGAAGTACCACGAAATTGGTTGTCAATATAGACCAAAAGATATAGTGTCCGACATTGAGAATGAGTTAGGTATCTAAATAACGTACGATAAGGCATGAAGGGCAAGAGAAAATGTACTTCACAGTATCAGAGGTACCCCTGAAGAGTCATATCAAATATTGCCAGTGTGGTGTTATATGTTGGGGATGAAGAATCCAGGCACTATTACTCGTATTGCAACGGATGAAGATAATAGTTTTCTATATTTCTTCATGGCTTTAGGGCAAAGTATTGTCGGATTCAGTAATGTAAGGCCAGTCGTAGATGTGGATGGAACCCATTTAAAAGGAAAATATATTGGCACGTTAATTATCGCATCCTATTTAGATGGTAATGAGCAAATATACCCTCTGGCTTTTGGCATTGCAGATACAGAAAGTGAAGCATCATACACTTGGTTTCTTCAGCAGTTTAAGGAGGCATACGATGAAATTCATGATCTTGTATTCATTACCGATAGACATAGGGGATTGGAGAAAGCGATTGCAACATTTTATCCCACTGCTCATCATGGGAATTGTATGTATCATCTCAGTTGCAACGTGAAACTGCATTTTGGAAAAAATAAGCATGTGCATATGGCTTTTTATCAAGCAGCGAAAGCTTATTTAGAAGTTGATTTCGATACACATATGAGGCAATTAGAGGCCATTGACATTAGAGCGCATAGATATGTCATGGAAGCTAACCCATCAAAATGGGCTAGAGTTTTTTTCCCAGGCAACAGATACAATATTATGACAACCAATATAGCCGAGTGTATGAATGCTGTATTGAGAGATGCTAGGGCATTGTCGCTTGTTCCGCTACTTGAGGCCATACAGAGGTTGATACAGGGATGGTTTTATGATTGACGGATTGAATCGGAAGCGGTCACGACACCAGTCACACCATGATTGGAAATTTTTTTAACTAAAACATTGAACGAGTGTCGTAGATTTACAGTAACACCATTGAGTATGTACAAATTTCAAGTTCGTACATTTGAGTTGTTGACGATTGTCAACTTGGAAGAAAAAATATGTTCGTGTCGACAGTTTCAATTAGATCAATATCCTTGTATACATGCCATTGTGGCGTGTCGATTTTGTAATTTATCTCCTTACCTATATTGTTCAGAATACTATAGTGTTTCATCATGGAGAGCATATTATGCAGCAACTCTTTACCCGCTTGATGATAGGTGTATGTGGACGGCACCACAAGACATAATTAGACAAGGCTTAAATCCTCCAATAGTTCGCCAACCGCCTGGGAGACCTAGGATTAGAAGAATTTTATCTAGAGGAGAAGAACGATCATCACGTAAATGCAGTAGATGCGGAGTATTTGGTCACAATCGGAAAACATGCACTAGTAATGTTCCATTGTGATGTGTGTATTTACTAACTGTCTAAAAACTATGCTGGTGAATCACTTTTACAGTTTTGTTTATAAGGAATTGGTGAGAATACAGTTTTTATATATGAAATTTGTTATAATATAATTTTTTTTATAAGGACTTTAGAAAGTGCAGTTTTTGTGAGAGTGCAGTTTTTTTTTTATAAGGATTTTAGAGAATGCATTTTTTTTTATAAGGAATTGGTGAGAAATGCAGTTTTCTTTTTGTTTTTATAAAGGGGTGACTGCATACCGCAGTCGCTTCCCTTCTGCAGTCCAATTTCAGGAGCGATCAATTTTAACAAAGGACACGCGATTGGCGGTCCTCCCTGCGCGTTTCTGTCCCGTTACTTGATCGCTTTGTTACGCGATCAGTATATCGGCGGGCCGATCTGAGTCCTATGTTACTTATCACAAAGTGATCGAAACGGGACCGAGATGGAGGCAGATATGCGCGTGTTGTTGCTGATCACTTTGTGATAAATAACAGGACACGCATCTTGCGAGGAGCGGCTGCGGCGTGTTCTTGATTAATTTTGATAAGTAACGAACTATAGCGATCTCCTCCTATCCGAGTCTTGTGTTACTCCACACAAAGTGGTCAAGAATAGCGCAGCGTATATCGGTCCCGCCATCGCAGTCCCGTGTTATTCCACACAAAGTAATTAAGTAAAAGACGCAGCGGTTGGTCCTCCTGTCGATATGTAGGTCTTATATTACTCCACACAAAGTGATCAAGTAACATAGGACACCTTGTTGGCCTCCTACCAATCTGCGGTCGCGTGTTACTACAAAGTGATCAAGTAACAGCGCGGCATATTGGTCGATCCTCCCCGCCACCTGCGGTCGCGTGTTATTCCACACAAAGTGATCAGTAAGGCGGGACTTGCATCTTGGCGGTCTCTCTAATCTGCAGGGTCCCGTGTACAAACAAAGTGATCAAGTAACGGGATCGACATATGGCCGGTCGCCATTGCCGTCTGCGGGTCTGCGTTATTCCACACAAAGTGATCAAGTAAGATGTAACACGCATATTGGCGATCCTCGCTGCTATCTGCAGTCCCGTGTTACTCCACAAAGTGATCAGTAACATGGGACACGCCCATACGGCCTCCCTCGGTCTGCAGGTTCTATGTTACTTGATCACTTTGTGATAAGTAACCGAGACCGGCTCCCTGCCCTTCTGCAGGTCGTATTACTCAACATAAATTGAAGCAACCTGGAATTGAAAATAACACAAGACCGCGGTGGTGGTCCTCGCTAATACGCAGTCCCGTGTTACTTGATCACTTTATGGTAATGAACTACAAAATGGCCGGGAGGACCTGCCAATCTGTAGGTCATACTTATCATTTTTCAGTACAAATGGTAATTTGGACCTGCAAAATGGCAGGTCTGACCTGCCAAATGGCAGGTCCTCAGTTTAAATTACAATGAATTTTTCCAATTTTCAAACGCGTTTTTTATGTTGAATAAATTCAATTAAATTTAAATGTCATCGAGTACTACAAAAATATTTACATCACCTATCATGGAATATGTCTACAGCTAATTTCTCTTAAAATAAATGGCATTTGTATTGTAGAAATCGAATCGCCGTTTTACGACCATATACTTTATGTACTTTATTGTGTATATTCCACAATCACCCCTGCATATAGGAAATTCATAGTTAAGTTAGGGTTAGGGTTACATAAAATAAAATTACTATAGTCAAATAAGTTATAAGTTAAAAGGAACTTACGAAATTTTCTATTGAGGTACGTTTGTGGCCAATTTGCATTTGATGTCGAATGGTTCCAGGTTACTATTACCCTCAACCTTTAGTTCTGGATAAAGGTCATAGTATCCATGAACATAAGGAGGTATGGAAATAGCACCGACAAGCACTTGGCATTCTTGCACTAGAATAAATCTTGACTCATGGTATTGTTGGGGTCGTATAATGTAACGGTCCAGTTCCGGATGTCAACCTTGGCCGCTAATCAATGTTTGTTATCGTTGTTAACCGGCACATATACCTACAATAAAATAATATCCCATTACACATATTTTACAGTAAAAATTACTTTAAATAAGTGAATTAGGGTTCGATAAATACTCACATAATCAACCTCAAGCCAAGACTTTGATCCGATCGGGAGTGTGCCTAATGCATACATATCGAATGGTGAATCTTTCATCTCCTTCTCCCAATCAGTAGTGTCAAACAACTCATCCTCTTTCAGATATTTTATATATCGTGCATGAATTGAACTCTATTGATCAAATAGGGGTAAGTAGCATGAACTTAACATGGCACAAGTAACTGATGTCACATTTTCTTACCCAGAACATGCAGTCGGTGACAATAACTCGCTGATCGTACATTTGAGGAGAATTTATCATCCTCCTCCTGATGTAGAATAGTGTGGCATCCATTTCTTGAAAAATAAATTAGACAGCACATTACAGTTAACTCATAAAAATATGAACTAATAAAAACTAAATAACAATTGAATACATACGAGATCACCTAACCATGATCCACTTGTTAAAATCAGTTGAAACGAACTCTTCTCTAGCGCATCATAGTCCCCTGGGTGTACTGTGGTAGATGGGTCATCAATGAAGGCAGATAATGCAGCTCTCTCTATGGGATCTATCAGAGTGTATGGATCCCAAACTGGTACAACAGGCATGTTGGACAATGGCTACCATGTAATCACATTGTTAGTTACGTACTAAAAAAATTATCTACATAATATAAATACTAAATTTACATGAGTAATATAAATTACCGGCGCCAAATGATTTACGAGTTGACGGACGAGAGAGGATAAATTTTGAATTTTATTCGTTGTTGTCGCATTTCCTCTCTTATCTCAGTTTGGATGCTAACCAACTCACTGCGTATCTCCTCAATTTGCATCTCCAATCTCGAAGTATGTTGGAATTCTGACTGAGATGCATTCTTCGTACCCTCGATAGCAAGTGGGGGAAGCACAGGAAGTTGGGATTTGGAGGCCTCAACTCGGAAAACAGGTGGGCCATAATATTTCCTGTCGCTAGGCCGGTGCCAGAAGGTCTTCATATATGTTTGTTGAAGTTCCTTTTTAGTTGGCTGCGGTTCATTTTTTATCGTATACTAACAAATAAGATAAAATAAACAAAGTTAGTATACATATCATTAAATATTGCAATGCTTAAATGATTACAGTGGAAGACTTACGTCCTTTCGGTCGAATATTGCATTAGCCAATTTGGTGTATTGGAGAATGGATGGGCACAATCATGCTAGCATACACGGTATCCAATTGGATCCATGATATTTGCCACGAGGTCCAATTGTGGCGAGAATAGGAATGGTTTCAAAACCCCGTATCTGATACACAATTAAACAAAGTCAATTTGTGATGGTCCTTTGTTACTTGATATCAATTTGTGATGGGGACCTGCGAAACGGCAGGTCCGATCTACCGTTTTGCAGGGATTTGAATTTCTACAATCAACATACATATTTTTTAAACTACACCCTGCCAGACGGCAGGTCCTCTAGGCCATATTGCAGGTCCACTATATAAAGTCCATGTAAGATTGCAGGGCCGACCTGCAATCGTGCAGGGATTCAACTTGGATCTCTGCAATCTCGCAGGGAGTTTGAAAGCCATGCCAGTATGGCTTCACCTCCTGCAAGAATGCAGGGAATTTCAGTAACTAATTGGACAAAGGTTCCCCTATTCATTCTGAAATTCAATTTCAAATAACTACACAAATTCAATTTTTACAGCCAACTCAAATGAAAAATAATTTTTTTTTTAAAAAAATATGCAGGGCATAAGAAAACAAACCGGGTGAGATTGTTGAGGTGCGATGTTGGTGGTGGTTGAAACTGAGGCTTCCTCCTCCACATTACCATGACTTTTCTTCTCTACGGGTACTGAAATAGAGGTATCAGGTACTACCCTCTTCGTGGCTTGTGGGCTTTCCTTAGCAGTTGCTTGTTTGGTTTTTTGTTTTTGGTTTGTGGTGGATTGCTTGGATGAACCTGTTTTTCACTTGCCTTTACCAGCCTCCTCTTCGATGGAGCCATTGTTGTTGTTGTTTCCGTCGACGGAGAATACGATTGGGATCGTTAAAATTCACAAGCTCAGGTATACAGAAAGTCACGCGACAGAGATAAGGGTAGAATGGGTAGTTTGTCTATGTTTTATAAAAGTTAAGATATGGTGGGTATTTTTCCAATTTGGGTTATATTGGAGGGCATTTTGGTCAATTTCCCTAAATGCTTTACATTATAAAAAGCACGTTTGAAAATGCACTTAAAAAAGTTCTGAAATACGAAAGAAGATGATATAATTAAAAAGTTGTATTTTGGGACGTTACGTCATGAATGACGAGACTTAACGAATGAATAAGTTTACCTATTTTTTTTTGGTTAAATATGTTTACCTTTTTATTTGTGAGGTACGACCTAAAAAAAAACCAAGAGCACTCATATTTACCAAAAAAAAACAACCAAGAGCACTAATCGATCTCTCCCATTTTGACCCGTCACTCCCCCACTTATCACTAAATCTCACATACTGTCCTCTCACACTCCCCCCAATAAATTGGTCACTTGGTTAGTGGTTCCTGGTGGAACATAAGGCAAAAGCTCAGACTCCACAGTGAGTCCGTGCCATGTGCCTGTGAAGTAGTTCTTTTTGTAGAGCAAAATTGTTCTATTAACCAACGTGTTTAATTTAAATTATTGATTACTTTAATATCCTTTTTTATGTCATCGATCTCTAATAAAATCTTGAGAGGTTTTGATCAGGTATTGATGCTGAAACCTTTTATTTTATTATAACAAAGGAGTTACGAGTACCATGTCGTTTTACATTTTTTTGTGTAATGTCCTACCAAGTTTCAACAGCATATAAAATATATTGAAATTTACATAAAAGTTAAATAGTAGAAACGTTTTAATGTTTTTTTTTAAATTAAAAAATAAAAATTCTCATCATATTTATAGCAAGATTTGAGTAGTACATATGTGCAGGGATGTTAGTATGAGCGATGTCGCTCATTGTAATATGCGCGATAGACGGTTTCCGTGGATGTCTATGTTATTTTGGTTTTGCTGACGTGACAATTTTTTTTTTAAATCATGTTTGTTTTTCCCAGTTAGCCCTTCCCTTCCTTCTCCACAATCGATCTGCTACGCTCCTCTTTACGATTTTCTATGCTTTACGCTCCTCTGTTCAAATCTGTTCTCCACAATCGACGAACTCGCGAGAAGCCTTTCCTTTGAGATTCAACAAGACGCCCTTCCTGTTGTTCAAATCTGTCCTCCACAATCGACGAACTCGCGAGAAGCCCTTCCTTCGAGATTCAACAATCGACACCCTTCTTGCTGTTGAAATCTAGTTCTTCTCCTCTTCCGTCAACGTCACTCGGGTCTGGGTAAGAAAGCTTTAGTTTTGATTTTTATTTTCTTCTACAGTGGTATAGTCGATGATTAGATGGCTATGAATTAACTTTATATAGATGTTATACTAATTATGTGCCTTTTATTTCGTCTCTGGCTTTTACAATATGGGTTTTGTTTTTCATCTGTTATGAAATGGATTTGCAAAGCTTTCCTTATTCTGTTAAGTGTTGTGTCATTGCGTGCTATGCTTCTCTTATAGTTTGTTGGATTGGAAATAAGAGTTTCTACAGGCTTGAACCATGATATTGACTTAAGGGAGATCATCTTCTCGAATACCTATGTGCACTATAGGATTTGATCATGTTACATTAAATTTTACATTCTTAAACTTGAAACTGGGTAGAAAATTGTTGGGTAGCATATAAGGGAAAAACATTATGATCAGAAAAGGAGGGATTGAGTGTTAACATAATGTTATGGATAATGGATATGTACCATGGTTTTAAAATTTGAATATGAACACTTATGAGTATAATATTTAATAACAGTTGTTTATAAGCATCCCAAATTTCTCTTTTATTATATTATTGATATAGAGGGTTCTCAATTTGGATGGTCGGTGGACATAGTTATATGTTTGCATGACATTTTGGAATAAACACCGAAATGAATTGTTTTCATGTTGCTAGCTAGAGCTGAACGTTTGTCATTTTGACTGAAAGCACCCAGGGTCATTATTCTATTGCTACTAATTGATACTAGAACTAATTGCTGGTATTCTTTAGTGTAGTCATTAGGACATTTTTTTTAAAGAAAAAAATTAGTTATAAAATTTTACTTTTTACTTAATTATTGTAAAAAATTTAACAAAATTTAACTTTACTTTTTAATTAATTATTGTCAAAAATTTGACTTTAAGTATCTGCACTTGCACGTTGTTTGTGGTAAGCTAGCTGAAATCTCTTTGTTATTAATTTAGATAATTTATTTGTTATTCTCTTTAATCACTAAAAGCTAAAATTTTAATTCTCAAATTTTGGTCTAGTGGTTTCCACGTTTTGTTTGACATGCAGTACTGATATGATCTGCACTATCTATTATTCTTCAATTCCACTGTTAACCAACGTGCCTAACTGGGATATGGAGGATTCCAAATTATCATAAAATTTCTGTTTATTATATCATTAACTCACATTCCTGTGGATTTGAAAGTTTGGATTGAATTTGTTGTGTTTTTGTTTTCTCTAAATTATGTGTGTATTCTCTTTTATATTAATAGAAATATGTCTGTTAGCTCTTCAAGTGGCATTTTTACTTCGCAAATTTCGAAAGAAAAAAACCCAAAGTTTGTATGGAATTTCAATCAACTGAAGAAGTTTTTAATTTCTACAATACATATGCACGAGAGTGTGGATTTAGTGCAAGGATGAGCAATAGCAAGAAGAATAAGGAAACTAATGAATTGGTATGGAAATAGTTTGTTTACTCTAAGGAAGGAAAAATAGATGACTCTTATGGAACAAAGTTGAAAGCTTCCATCCCACGGACATATGAAAGGAATAGAGGAGTAATTCTATCAGGTTGTAAGGCGAAGATAACATTGGTGAAGAGACAAACAGGTCCGAATTGGGTAGTTAGTAAGTTTGTAGAGGAGCATAATCATAATCTTACCACTCCTACAAAGGTACATTTACTAAGGTCATGTAAGAGTATATCAATTGCGAAAAAAGCTTTGAATCAACAACTCTTGGCTGCAAACATATCGACATGCCAACAAATTCAAATTATGGAGATTGAAGCTGGTGGTCCACAAAATATTGGTTGCACTGAAAGGGATTTTAGAAATTATAATAAAAAAAATGATGGAAGAGGAAAGGGAGTTTGATGCAAACAACTTAGTAGAATTTTTTTTCTTTTAAGAAAGAAAAAATTCTTCATTTTTTTTATGACTATGAGCTTGATGAAGCAAATAGGCTTGTGAGATGCTTTTGGGTAGATCCTATTGCAAGGAGAGCATACGCTACTTTTGGTGATGTTGTAGTGTTTGATACAACTTATAACACAAACAAGTATGATATGATTTTTGCTCTATTCACAGGAGTAAATCATCACGGTCAAATCATTATTTTTGAATGTACTTTTCCAAGTGATGAAAAAATAGAATCTTTTATTTGGTTATTCAATAAGTTATTGGATGCTATGTCAAAATGTGCATCTCAAGTGATTATTACTGATTAAGATCCTGCAATGACGAAGGCTATTGCTCATGTTTTTCCATCAACTGTTCATTGTTATTGTATATGACACATTTTGAATAAGTTTTCTATAAAAATTGACTCGGTAGTGTACCGAGACAATTACCATTCATTTAAAAATGTTATATTTAACTTTGAGACAACGGAAGAATTTGAAGTATGTTGGGTGGATTTGGTAAGTAAAACTAAATTGCAAGACAATGAATGGTTGGGTGAATTGTATGCGATTCGTGAGAAATGAATTCCTGCATATGTCAATAAATTTTTTAGTGTTGGAATGTCAAGTAGTCAAAGAACTGAAAGTTTACATTCATTTTTCAAAAAATACATTTCCAGTAGAAATTCATTGATGGGTTTTATTAACTGTTTTAATAGAGCTCTTAGTCATCAGCGACATAAGGAGTTAGTTGCAGATTATGTCGATCTTAATGAGAAACCAAAGCTGAAATCTTTATGGCCTATAGAGAAACAAATGATGGAAGTATATACAAATAGGAATTTCATACTTTTCCAAAAGGAGGTTTTTAAAAGTACTACTTATACTATAAGTAGCACATATGAGGATGATGAGACTATTGTTTTATAGAGTATAAAGGCTTAATGAATAAAGTTCAATAGTAAGATGTAGAAAAGTTCATTTTAACAAGCAATCATATGTTGTTTCTTGCAGCTGCATACAATTTGAATTCAAGGGAATCCCTTGTAGGCATATGTTTGTATTTTTTCATTTTAGACAAGTCACACCTACTAAGTCAATACATTTTGAAAAGGTGGACAAAAGATGCCAAAATTGGAGTGTCGGATAACTATGGCTAAGAAATGAATGATCTAGATGGCGTGCCATTGATGACATGACATGCAAGTCTATCTCATTTAGCTTCTACTGTAATTGATGGTGTATGTCTCACTGGTGAAGGCTCTAGTCTCCTTTTCAATGAGCTAAAAGTGATACATGAAAAAAAATTAAAGAAATTAATGAAAGTAAAAACATTGTGCTACAATTAATTAGCATAAGTAGTAAACAGCCCACAAGTATTACCAATCCTTTATAGGTGAGAGCAAAAGGATATGAAAAGAAAATTAAATCTGGAAAAGAGATTTAATTTCGAAGATGAGACTTTGTCGAGGATGTGGACTTCGAGGGCAAACACACGATAAAAGAAATTGTCCTAAATTGAATGAAGGGTAATTTTATAAATTTTGAAACTAATTCACTTGAGAAAAACAGAGGAGAGTGGAATTAGTATTATCAAATTTGTCTTATTTTATGCAAAAATCTGAAATTTTATTATTTTTTATAGGTCTACAACAGATTGCAACAGTATTGGTTCAGAATCATCAACTGATGATGAATTAGCATCTCAAGCTGGTAATTATTTTAATATTGGTGTAAATATGTTATATTACACTACTTTTGTTTAATTATTATAATTGATTTATTTGTAAGATCAACCAAACATGGAGCCCCGTTTTCAACCCATTGCCTCTGAATTTGATGTTAAGAAGGCCTTCAGAAAGCTTGCTCTCCAGGTTAAATTCAATATTTTTTTTCTTTCATCTCTGTTTTATTAGACTTGGAAAAACTGGATTGATATGTGGATGTAAATTTTCTTTCTTATATTTTTGGCTCTCAATTTTGTTTATGTTGTAAAGAAAAAAGGGTTGCTGTGATATATGACTGGTTACCCTTTAACTTGTTTGACTATGGTGATCCATGCTTTTGTATCTTTTAGAAAACTATTTAAGATCATAAATTTGATTTGTTATGATTGATTTATATCCTTTACAAAACTATATACGATCATAAGTTTGATTTGTTATGATTGTTGAGTCTCAATTAGAGTTTATTCACTTTTTTGTTGAGTTTCATTCTCTTATGATGATGATCCTTGTGGTGTTGGTTCATATTGTGAAATCACATGTGATTTAGGTTGTTCAGCTAGCACCAGGCAATGTTACAGGCACACTTGTAAATGGCATTCTTCAATATTGCAGCCAACCAACGGTTACATTTTCAGATCACGAAATTCTTTTTGATAGGTTACTTCTTTGTGGACTGAAGTTATGGGGACAGAACATCTTCCAATACATGTGGAGCTTCTGTTTGTCCAGGAATTGTGCACAGATTGGACAAAGGCACTAGTGGATTGCTTGTAGTTGCAAAGGTGATGGAGAGACTACGTAGAACTTCCTTATTTTATAATTTTGGCCGAGTATTTAGTGGGAATGAAACTGATGTAAAGTTTTGCTATTATATTTTTGTCCCTTGTATTGATGGCATAATGAACATTCTCATGCACATTTATATGAACAATTCAAGTTACACACAATTCAGAGAGTTTATGTAAGTCTTACATTGGGAATGCCCTCCCAACTGGCTGGACGTGTTAGTCAAACTTTGATCTTTTGGTACAAAACGTATAGCGCATTTGCAAGTAATGCTACTGTTATTCTGCAGTAAGTTATCTTTGAAACTTAATAAAATAATTTTTCTTTGTACCTCATTAATGAGTGTGATAAGGATTAATGAAGGTAAAACGTTTTAGGTTCTTATGGATGTATCATATATGTTAAAGTTGGTTGAACCCTTTATCAAGTACAAAGTAATTGAAGTACTTGCCAGTGGTGGTTCTTAATTGGTTGAGTGGAGATTAGAAATTGGGCGCACTCATCAAGTAGTGACAATTTGAAAGCTTGGTCCATTCAGTTAATATATCAAGCTGCATAGTTTCATTATCCTTATGAAACTGTGAACAGTTCTGTTAAATTTAGCCTGACTTACATATTTACAGAGATAAATGATAGGCTTATTTTACATGTGAAAGTTAATTATCTATGATGAAAAGAGTAAAGTGTATGCACTCTTGGATTTTTTGCCTCCAACATTGAAAATCACAATGACAAAAGTTTGTATGATTCCTCAGGATAACCTTTTATACTGTTAAATGCAAATTCTCTTACCCTCCAAGCCTTCTCGTAGCTTATCTTAATCCTGTGTTGCCTCTTCATGTCAAAGATGTTTTCTTTAGGTCTATACTGACGGGCAATTCTATCGTATTTTTGATTGATTTGCTCATTGATAAGTCTTTTACTTTCTTGAAGATGTGTCATAATCATATTTGTAATTGTTGAGCATTCATGTGTTTTCTTGAATACCCTAATGGAAAACAAATCTAAACCTTCAATCATAGCTACATGGATACGCCATAGACAGCTATCATCAACACATCCAACCCCATATCTCTGAGAACATGACGTTTTAACTTTAACTTGAAAACGATTGTCGATTGCATAGGTCCTCAACTTTAGCTGTAACTCTTTCTTGTTGCTATATATTTGTCCGACCTTAATTTCATTTGCTAAAGATGAAGCATTATTGATGTTCGAAATCGAATAAACACTTGATGTTGAAGGATCACTATCAATCGAGATGCCCTATCAACTCGGGACGTCCAACGTTGTGTTATATGTAAGTCAACTTCAACAGGTAAGGGTGCATAAGGAATATGCCAATACAATGGAGATAGAGGAAGGTCAACCATCACAAACCCTTCTGCATATTACGAACATTAGCCATTGTAAATCCTTCTGACATAATCGGAAGTTCAAATGGTGCATTTACTTGGACATTAATCCCAACCCATGATCCAAATCGATACCATCATTGTGTATAAAATCATTTTGTTGTAAATTTTCCTCTATTGCATATATCCTATCTTCATCATCAACACCATATTCATGTGGATTGTTGAATTCCATGTAGTCATCTGATGCTGCTATTGCAACCTCCTCCCTAGAAATGTAAGCCCCATAATTCATGTTATGCATATTCACTGTAGACCAATCTCTTATTTCATTTGATGAGATCTCATCTTCTCTATTGGTAATTGGGGTTGTGTGAATGTTCTAATCTTGTTTGCTTCCACTTTCACGAGTAGTATGTTTCTCTTGTTCATATTGTGGCATATTTTGTGAAACATTTTGCATTACCTCAATGTATCGCATTGATCTATATTTTGTATCAACACGAAACTGTTCCTTCAAAAAGCATTAATTGGACATCTTCATTGGTTTCAATCTTAAGAGGGTTCAACTTATAGCATGAGTGAAATAAATACTTTATTATGATCTGAAAAGAGTTCTCTTTGTCATTGCATACACCAGGTCTAATAGTTCCTTATATGTACAGTTCAATCTTATCATCCTTACTTTATTTCTCCCATTAATGTATTCCTAACTCTTATCTTCATTTCTAACAAACCTTTTATTGTACTGAATAACAATCACAACATCTTCCATAATAAACCTTACACATTGATAAACCACCCAAAAAAAATTAAAAATTACAAAAAAAATATATATATAAACATAAACAAACCAAATAATAAAAATTTGTAACAAATACATAAATATAAACAAAAAAGCACAGAGTAAAGGGAAAAAATTATCATCTCGTCAGTAGTGACGAGTGCTCACTACTATTGGCGAAGACTCATCATATGGAATAAAACTGAATTCTCGCCAAAAGTGGCAAAATATCGTTGCTATTGACGAGTAGGCATGGTATGGAACTAAACTGCATGTTCGCCAAGAGTAGCGAGCTCTCATTAGAAGTGGCGAGGTATTTTTCAGAGAGAGTGAGTTTCTCTCTATAAAATGTCTCGCCAATAGTAGCGAGATATTGGTACTTTTGGCGAGGATGCAGTTTGGTTCCATATCATGCCTACTCGCCAATAGAAATGAGATCTCACCACTTTTGGTGAGAATTCAATTTCGTAAGTCTACCAACCGTGAACTTGTGTTACAATAGTAGACTGCAATTTTCAAGCTACAAGATACTGTAAAAGAAATTTTCTTATAGGAATATATATTGCACTAAAAGATACTATAAGTCTTAATTTCAAAACTACAAGGAATCATAAACAACCTAAAAATACAATACAATATTATGAAAACTTAAAATATCAACCTAGACAACTATGGGAATGAGAGTATGTATGAAATATTATAGATGAGAGTATGTTTACCTCTTTTACGTGCTAAGTGGTAGTTCTTGATGTGAAACCCAAGCTCAGTCACAAATCTGTCAAAGGATTTAACAAATCTGTCAATGTTTTCAAGAGGTTTGGAGGGAGCTAAATAAAAGAGACAAAGTAAAGTGATGAAAAAATGGGTAGTTGAGTATACCGCTAGAAACTATCATCTAATAAAGGTAGGGGTATTTTGGATAGCTTGCTTTTTAAAAAATTAAATGGTGGATATTTTTTACAAAAGTTATTGTCGCATGTCCATTTTCATATTTTAGGGGTTATAGGTGGTCATTGTTGATAATTACCCTTATATAATTCATTTGTAACTTTTAATATTATTTCTCTAAATTTACTCATCAAATGTATTACTTAATATATTACTGTTTTTGGTTTCCTATTTCCTATGCCTATACATTTGTATTGTCTTTTTTGATGTGCACTTTATAAAAACATTGTGTTTGGGGTCAATTGTTAATTAAAAAAAATCAATATAATTAATTTTACAAATCTATTAATAGATTTTTAAAAAATTTATTAACTTAAAATGAATATAGTATTAAATGCATTCTCGACATTACTCACATCTTTAAGGGTATGTTTGTATTAAACTAAGGAATGGAAAATAAAGGAAAGGGCTTAGGGTCAATTTTTAATTTAAAAAAATCAGTATATTTATTTTTAAGAAACTATTAATAGATTATTAAAAATTTTATTAACTTAAAATGAATATAGTTATTAAGGGAATTCTCGATCATATCTTTTAAAGTATGTTTGGATTGAACTAGAGAAAGGAAAAAAGGAAAATGATATTATTTATAATAAATTATTATTTGAATGATTATTCAATAGAAAAGAAATGAAAAGAAGAATCAATTAATGCAATTTATATTGTACAAAAATACATTCATATAAAGTCAATAAATTTTTTCTCATACAAAATTAATAATGATAATTTTGAAATATTAAAAATTTTTATTAAACCCATTTTCTTTGGTTTTCTTTTTTTTTTTTTCCTTTTTACTTATTTTTAACAATCTAAATACGAGAATCAAATTTTTATTTCTTCTATTCTATCAATTCAAATACAGTGTAAATGAATGTGACAAAAAACTCATATCATAATGGGGTTTATCAAAATGTCAAAACTACTTGAATTACCATTGTATACTTCAAGGGTCTCATCATCAAAATGTATCAAAAAATAATGGGTGAATATCTCTTTAATATCTCTTTCGTATCTACGCGAAAGATACTCTAAGAGCATTTCCAATAGAGTACCAAAAGTATGGTAATATCAAATTTTGGCGTTGCCACCTACTGTTTGTACTCCAACACGGATATCAAATTATATACAAAAAGTGGCACTCATATTCCTACAAAGCTGTGCAACAAAGCAACTCCACTAATTTAAACCCCATTAATATATATAACCTTTTTCTATATTTACTTCAACAACAAGTTAAACAATAAATCTATCAATAATTTTTATATGTGTAAATAAAAGTCCAATGATAAACAAACTCTATTAAATATTTATTTGATATCCTTTTACAATATATATATATATATATATCAAGTAAAAATAGAAAATAATTTAAAGTCCTAAGGTTAAATTAATTAAGTGTTTTATTACAATAATATATCTTTATTTTGTTTTCATTTATACTACATTAACAACAAATCAAGTTAAATAAAAACTCCAATGACAATTTTTCTACGTGGAATTAAAAAAAACCATTAATAATAATTTAAATATACATACATGCACTTTTTTTTTTGGTGGAAAATACATGCATGCACTTAATAGGCTTTATTTTATTTTATTTTTAAATATACATACATACACTTAATAGGCTCTTTTTTTTTTTTAATAAATATACATACATACACTTAATAGGTTTTTTTTTTTTCACTAAACAATAATACACTTCATATATAAATATGATATTCCCATATAATAAGTACAAAATATTATCTTTATTTTATTATAAAAATATTTAAAATAATTCATGTTCTACATTTTTTTTTTGAAAATGTTCAACAACAATTAAATCTTAAAAAATATATATACATAAATTAATAAATACAAATAAATTAGTCTGAAAATATGATAGATTAATAAATTTATTAAGAAATTAAGGTACATAATAAAATAATATTAATTTTTTAAAAAAAATATTAAATTTGACATGGCCACATTTTAGTATTTCTTGTAGAAGTATTATGCTATAATTTAATATTGACAATTTAATTTACTACTAGAGATAATATGTCAATATTAAAATTTAAAAATAATAATATCAATATTGTATTTACTGTTAAAGATGGTGTAAGATACCTCGCTTTAGCTGGACAGATGGGTGCATGAGTTTTATATTTTAATTCCGTCTAAAATAATAGGAGTCCAACTATGTGTGTCTACGACCTGGGTCAAAAGAGCCCCACCCGTCCTCCATGGATGGGTAGCAAATTAATAAGAGACTTTATTTTTCTCCTCGGGAGTATCTTGATGCTGCTGGATATTATGTAGTCAGATCATTGCAAACAAAATTCAGCTAAATAATAATATATACATATATGTCTTAACCAAAAGCAAAATATATATATATATATATATATGTATTTTTCTTAGAATTTTTATAACAAAGTACGCTGTATGTATATATATTGTTTTAAAATCACGTTGTACATATAATTTTTTATTATTATTTATGATAATAAGTGTGTTCAGCTATATGCTAAAAACAGTTGTTAATTTTAAATTTTAACATTGACCTATACTTTTAATACTTTAATAGCAATATTATCTTAATATTACAAAAATAGCAATATCGTTTTCAGTGCAAATTTAGCACAAGAAATGAAATTGTTATTTAAAAAATTTATACAAAGTGGGGTGAGCCCATATTTTAAAGTAAAAATGTATATTTATTATTTGCATTGCTATATCTTTTAGAAATCTATTGGGATGATATGCTAAATTTTAACATTGACAGTTTAACGTTGTATTGGGGAATAAATATCAATGCTAAAATTGGATAATACCAATACAATTATAATATTTCATGCCCGAAATGCTCTTAGCGTGAAATTTTAAATGAGAACGTACAATTTTGTTATGCAATTCGCAATAAATTAATTTTTTTTTAGATTAGTCTTCAAAATTGCTTTTAAAACTTGGATGTTGTAAAAAAAAAAAAAAATTCATTTCGTGTTTGGAAATAAGGGTGTGCATCAATTGGTTTTGATCGTTTTCGGTTGGAATTAATTTTTTCATTGGAATTCACAGTCGGCTAATTTTATAACTGAAACTTTTTTTTAGGCAAAAAAACTAATCATAATCTACTGGCCGATTTTTCAATCGATATGGTAGGTTTCTCAATTTTGGGCCTTAGGTTTCGGCTCTAAAAAATAAGTTACAATTTAGCCCAAAATTAAACAAATGTTGGGCTAATTCAATTATGGGCTTTTTTTTTTTCTTTCTTTTTAACTATTTTCTTACATCTAATAATGGGATTTTTGGTGCCATAGCCGAGGATGGGATGACTTAATGAATTTTAATTATTTTTTATAAAAGTTAAAATTTTAGCCATTTTTACTGTTTAAACTTCATATCTTTACCAAATTACCCCCTTTCTATATTAAATGCAATACATTGCAAGTACATATCTTTTCTCCATCGCCGTCGTCGTCACCATCTTATTCTCCTCCTCTTCTTCCCCTTCTTCTTCTTCTTTATTGGAAAAGTTAATCAAAATAAATTTTGGAGACACATTAGAAAAATGAAGAATATTGACAAACTCAATCAAAATGAAATTTTTTCTAACAGCACGCACGTCCTTTTGAACTTTCGAACATCTGTTAAATTCACTGTATTTTTTAAAAATCTAAATCAATCCAAAAAATTATGAAAAATATTTAAATTAAAGTTCATCCTCTTAGCTTTCTAATGATATATAATATGCACGAATCGAAGTTTGGGAAGGTGTTCAAAACTGAATTTTTTCTAACAGCGCGCCCTTTTGAACTTACAAATGCCTGTCAATTTTACTACATTTTTTGGAGACATAAATCAACCCAGAAAATTATGAAAAAATATGTAAATTAAAGCTCATTCTCTTAGCTTTTTAAAAATATATCATACGCACCAATCGGAGACCAGGAAGGTGTTCAAAATAAATGTTTACCAATAATGTGCAGAAGTGCACACCGATGACATTTGCATGTCTATCAAATTTACTGTATTTTTTGGATATAAAAATTAACTCAGAAAATTATGGAAAAATATCTAAATTAAAGTTCATCGTCTTAGCTTTTCAATGATATATTATACACATAAATCAGTGTTCGGGAAGGTGTTCAAAATCAAAATTTTCCAATAGCGTGTAGAAGTGCGAGAATGGGTACACGACAATGGCCACCATAGGGGGATAGGTAAGTGGCCACCTATCCCCCTATGGTGGGCACGGAAGGGGGGTCGGTGGCCACCGTAGGGGGGTAGGTGGCCACCGACGAGTGCCCATTCTCTTACTTGTGTGCGCTGTTGGAAATATTTAATTTTCAAAACCTTCCCGAACTCCGATTCATATGTATAATATATTGTTGGAAAGCTAAGATGATGAGCTTTAATATACATATTTTTCCATAATTTTCTGGGTTGATATTGTCCAAAAAATACAGTGAAGTTGACATACATGCGAATGCCGTCGGTGTACACTTCTGCACGCTGTTGAAAAATATTTATTTTGAATACCTTCCCGATCTTCGATTGGTGTGTATGATATATTGTTGAAAAGCTAAGAGAATGAAATTTAATTTGAATATTTTTTCATAATTTTTAGAGTTCATTTAGTCTCATCGGTGGCCTACCAACCCTCCGTAGGTGGCCACCGACGGTGCTACCTACCCATTTCCATTTGTGCGTGCTGTTGGAAAACATTAAATTTGAAGACCTTTCCGAACTTTGATTGACAAATATAATATATGATTAGAAAGCTAAGAGAATATACTTTAATTTGAATATTTTTTCATAATTTTTAGAGTTCATTTACCTCTGTTAGTGGCCCACCGACCCCCTTTAGGTGGCCACCGACGGTTCTGCCTACCCGTTTCCACTTGTGCACGCTGTTGGAAAACATTAAATTTGAAGACTTTTCCGAACTCTGATTGATGCATATGATATATGGTTGGAGATCTAAGAGAATAAGTTTTAATTTGAATATTTTTTTATAATTTTTAGAGTTAATTTACCTTTGTCGGTGGCCCATCGACCCCCTTAGGTGGCCACTGACGGTGCTGTCTACCCGGTTCCACATGTGCGCGCTATTGGAAAACTTTAAATTTAAAGACCTTCCTAAACTCTGATTGATGCATATGATATATGGTTGAAAGGCTAAGAGAATAAACTTTAATTTGAATATTTTTTCATAAATTTTAGAGTTAATTTACCTCTATCGGTGGCCCACTGAGCCCCCTTAGATGGCCACCGACGGTGCTGCTTACCCTCTTCCACTTGTGCGTGCTGTTGGAAAATATTAGATTTCAAGAGCTTCCCAAACTCCAATTGATGCATATGATATATGGTTGAAAAGCTAAGAGAATAAGCTTTAATTTGAATATTTTTTCAGAATTTTCTGGACTGATTTATATCTCCAAACAATTCAGTGAAATTGATAGGTATTTGAAAGTTCAAAAGGGCGTGCTGTTGGAAAAAATTCAGTTTTGAACACTTTTTTGAACTTAGATTTGTGCGTATGATATATCATTAGAAAGCTAAGAGGAGTTTAAATATTTTTTCATAATTTTCTAAGTTGATTTAGGTTTTGAAAAAAATACAATGAATTTGACATACGTTTGAAATTTTAAAAGGTTAGACTGTTGGAAAAAATTCGTTTTGATTTAGTTTGCCAATATTTTTCACTTTTCTAATGTGTCTACAAAATTCATTTTGATTGACTTTCCAAATAAAGAAGCAGAAGAATAGGAAGAAGAGGAGGAGAATAAGATGGTGACGGCGACGACAATGGATAAAAAAAAGGTGGATCGGTTAAGAAGAAGAGAAAGGAGATGATGAGTCATTTGTGTTGGTATTTGTGCCGGTATAAGTGATTTGACTAGGCTATAGAATTTAATTATCAATTCAAAGCATTTAAAGGATATAAAAGTCAATTCGGACTAAAATTTTAATTTTACAAAAATATGGTTTTTTTTCATTAATGCATATTGGGCTCGGCTATGGCATCAAAAAACCCTCTAAGAATTTATTTCAAATTTCAAATAAAGCCCAATCATGAAGAAAAATACTCATTGTCCAGAGTCCTGTTTAGGCTATACTTAAACAATACAAAAAAAATAAATAAATTAATTGAGCTACTCCTATAAATGAAAATGATGCAATGCATTAATAAATTATCTGCTTATTAGTACTTAGTTAAGTACCATACTATTTGAACCTATATTTTTCACCAGTTTTCGATTTCGCTGGTCGAGTAAGGTTGGTCAATGATAAGGTTGGCCAATAAGGGTTTCCAATGAGGTTGACCAATGATGGTTGACCGGATAAGATTGGTTAGGGATGGATAGATTGGCCAAATTATTTGGTTGGATAATATTAGTCTGGTTGGACAATATTGGTTAGCTGGATGAGGCTTGGCTGAGCGATAAATTGACTGGCTAGATGATAAATTGATTGGATGAGTGAGATATTAGACTGTCTAGACGAGAAATTGATTGGATGGATGAGAAATTGTTTTGGTCAAAGACACTGGACAGACCAAAAGCCATAGGTTCTAGCTGAACTAGTTTGGCCAGACATATAGGCTGAAGTGAAATTGGTTGGGGTGAGATTAACTGTATGAACTTTCTACTTATGATCGTCACAAATTAAATTATAATCAAATTGCTTTGGGTCGTTTACCAACGTCAGGAATTGACGATTATACAATTCAAACAATTTTGAATTAGCCTCAAATAAAAAATAAGTCAATCCCTTGATTAAAGAAAATTTTGAATTACTAAAGTTACATTTTGATCTAAAGGAATGATGTTTCTTTCGTTTTGTTTGGTCAATACTTATAAATCCCAAATATTCATTGGTTGGTAACAATCCTATCTTAATTTGGATTGAAATTTAATTAATTACTATCATAGACTATAGAGTGAAATTGACTGGTCAGATCAAACAGGGGCAAATTGATAATTTTGAAAGAAATTTGTTTAGCCGGTGATTTATCATGATAGATGTTATGATTGGCCCAATATATTTTACAACGGTTGGCATTAACTTTTTAGGCCAATCGAAATGTTCAATAGCATTTTGGTAATTTGTCAAAGTCTAATGGCTTTTAAGGGATCATCGCGACGGTTAGGGTTGTAAGGGACAATTTTAGAAGAATTTTACAACTTAAGGAAGTCAAATCAAATTGAATTTGTCATCACCCTCAGATAGAGTCCATCTTAGGTATGATAAGTGTTAGTAGTCAGTTCTTATCCTTATCTCACCAACTACATTGATTGTGTTGTACGTCAAGCTACTCCTACCAATCTTAAAAACTATAAGATGAGATGACACTCAATATGAAAGAGACCCCCCGCTGGCACATCAAACCTCGTAGAATTACTTTTGTCTCTAGCTTTCCTTGTAGCTTTCGTAGTGTTTAGTAGTTCTATAACTTGTAGTATTCAATGATTTTAGTAAGTTGAAATCCTTTTTGACAAACTAGTTTTGTTTAAGGTAGTCCATCGAACCTATAAATTATTCATTCTCTGCAATTTAGTATTGTCGTTTGTATAGAGTCAAATTTTTCAATAATAAAATTTCCTTTTTCCCCAATATAAATTTTATTTATATCAAAGTGCCACACTCACGCAATGACAGAGAATATAATATATTGGGTTTTTTGACACAATGGTCAGACCCAATGTCATTTAAATTTTTTTGACCAATTTGCATCAGAATAATTATTTTATCCTAAAATTACAATAACATCCTTAGATGATGAATTATTTTTTTAGCCCTTTTTTTTTTATAGTTTGTCATAAACTATTTTTTAGCCACATATTTGAAATTTTTTAGATAAAGTTATAGGAAAAACAAAAGAAAAAAAATAGATTAGGATTAAAAAAATTATGATAATATTTGATAGATATTAAAGAGTCTATAAAAATTAAAATTTGTAACAATATTAAAAAAAAATTATCACTGATGAAGTACGACGAAATAGTTCATCAGTGACGAAATAAAAGAAAAAAATTCATCACTGACAAAGTACGACGAAGTGGGATTTAACGACAGTTAAATATTTGCCCGTTGTTAAAAGCTTTATCATCGACGAAGATTTCGTCAGTTCGCCGCGATGATGAATTTTTTAACTTTGTTACAAAATTTTAATTTTTATGGATTCTTCAATATTCATCAAAACTTTGTTAGAATTAGTTAATAACAAACAAATTAATTGCATAGATGTGAAAAAAGAAAAAGAAAAAGAGATGAAGGATATGGCAAGAAAAAGATCCAGGAAAAAAAATACCCCGAAGAAGAAAAAACATTGAAGAAGAAAAGATCTTGTAGGAGAAGATTACGACGAAGGGGATGGCAAATAAACCAAACAAAAGAAGCTGAAGAAAAAGAAATTGCAGAAGAAAACCAAAGAGAAGATGGCGATGAAGAAGACGATGACAAATACGATCAAAAGAAAAGGTGAGAAAACCTAAAAATATTTAAGGGTATATTTGACTTTTTATCAAAAAAACTGACTAAAATAATATTTATAAAGAAAATTGGTCAAAAAAATTCAAATGGGTCCCTTACGTGATACGACATTGAAAAACCCTAATATATTTGTTTATTTTTAAGCAAACATGTATCATAAAAAAAAAAAAAGGATTACTACTTCAACATATACATATATGTCGTACTTAATTAAAAAGCTTATCGGTAAATTAATTAACTTATTATCATAAGCGTAAAGGAAATAATGTTTATTAAATCTTTAGAAACATTAATAATATATACAAGTACATACACATGATCAGTTTTTTTATGTAGAAGATTATATATATGCATTTTTCTATTTGAAATTGTTTTTCGAAAAAAATTACTTTGGGACTTGTAATGGATTGAGCCCTTTAACACTTTTTAGTTTTTAAACAACAATCCACCTCCGTCCATATTTCTATCATAGAAATAGAATTAAGAATTGAGAATGCAAATTTTTTTTGAAACAATAATTCAGTAATTCACAAAGGGAAAGGAAAAAAAAAAACAATGAAGTAACATTCAATATCATAAATATTCAGAAAGTAATAGAATATTATGTCAAGAAAGAAAAAAAAATCTAAAATTTCCCGTTCAATTTTAGAAGACCTAAACTATAAAACTTAAAATTAACCTCTCAATTCCATAAATTAATAAAATTTACAGATAAAATCTTTATTTTACTCTATTGCTATTGTAGATTTTAGAAGGAAAAAAAGAAAGAAAAGGAAGCAAAGCAGTAAACCTTAAAGGGAGTGAAAGTGAGAGGCGATGGGTGACTGGGGGTTATAGAGGAGAGGGTTAGACCGAGAGGAATGGGGGAGGATATTGGAAAACTTTACTAATTTACTTTATAGTGTAGTCTTTTTAATTTGGGTTATTTTCACTCAACACCCTTCAAGTTTGAGTTAATTTTAAATTATTTATATGATTTTCATTTATACCATCGTACCTTCTTAATTTAACAGTCGACCGTTAATTTTAATTGATATGTTACTTGACATATTAAATTAACATTTTTGCCCTCAAATTTAATTAAATAATTATATAAAATTTAGAACATAAAATTATAACAAAATATTAATTAAAAATATAAAAGTTAACAAAATAAAAAATAAAAATTTTCTCTCTTCTTTCTTTCCCACTCATAATCGAGAAAAAAAAAAGAAAGAATTATGGATTCACAACAAACAATCATCACCAATAAATTACAACAAAAAACTAACACAAATTAGCATATATAAAAATCTAAAAACCTAAGATAATAAACAGTAAACTCATCCATCAAATTCTAATACCTAGAGAGCCAATCAAAGAAGCAAACATACGAGTGAAAGAAGTCTGCGAGCTGTAATGAGCAAAATTAATTGCATACAAACACAAACCCACTAATTTAAGCAGTAAAAAACAAACAGTTTATCAAATTGGAAAAAACAAAAAATAATTTAAAAAACCTTTAATTGATAGAAATTGAAAAGCAATAAATAATCAAGTAATCAAGCAAAATGCACAGCTAAATCAAAACTTAAAATGAAACAAAATTAAACCTTAAAAAATATTAACAAAACCAAAATTGAAATTACTTACAAATAAACCCATATTATAAATAAACCCAAAACACCCTAAACTTTAAAATTCAATTGAAATAAAAATTTCAGAAAAACAAATCTCACAAATTCAAAAGAAAAAAACACAAAATTTTCAGAAAAATTATAGAAAATCTATTTTTTTTTCTTGACGAGAATCCTCTGCAACTCATCAGATTTCGAATTACGACATTGAAGGCAGACGATGATGAGATGACGATCAACAATGGCATCGGCTAGGTTGGCGATCTTGCATTGGAGCAAGCAACCACGATATCATGACCAGTATGGAGGAAGAGGGATCAACTTGGTTGTAAAATCTAAAAGGAGAGATGGGTTTCAAAGTTTTCATTTGGGTTTCTTGAAGTTTCCAGAGAGAGAAGTCTAAACATAAATTCAGAAAGAACGAAAATATGGTTTTAAATAGTTTTGCTTTAAATAGTTTTATTACTTTTTATTTGTTTTATGTTATAAAATAATTAAAATATAAGAAATTGACAAAAATGTTCACCAAAATAACACAATTTAAAAAAATTCACCAACTCATATTTCTTACAAAAACTAGACAAAGTACCAAATTTGCCTTCACTCTCTTTTGTTGAAATCCTATTCTCCTGAAACCTTATTCTCCCTCACTTCCTATTCATCGCCATCTATCTTTCACTGTCTTCTTCTCCGTCACGGGCATTCATAGGTCCATTGAAGAGATTAAGGAACGCTAGTGAGAAATCCACTTCCACATCGACGAAAGCTACAACATCCATTGCACCTACTGTACATATGAAGAAGAGGAGTCCTGCAGTTGAAGAATCCTCCAATCCATGTATGAACAAATTTATGGGAAAAATGCATTTTTTATATAAATATCAGCTTGCATTTGAATGAGTATTATGTACTCATACGTAATTTGTATTGATTTTGTTTGGATTTAGATGGGTATTATGTATATATGTGTAATTTGCTTAATTTGTTTGGATTTGGATGAGTATTATGTATAAATATGGAATTTATTTTGATTTTGTTTGGATTTGAGTATATAGTTTGGATTTTTAGTGGTTTTGATGTAAATATGCATGAAATCACACAAGATACCTATAAAAGAATAGTCGTAAATATGGTAGGGATGAACTCTCGGCCAGCCTATCGAAGGCCTAGGAAGATTGGTCGAGGGTGCCATTCTGTGTACAAAAATGGCACTCTCGGCAGGATTGGCCAAGAATGCCATTTTTGTACACAGGGAAGGCACATCGACAGGCTGGTTGAGGGTGCCTCTTGCTGGAATTTCACTCGGCCAACCTGCTGAGGATTGCTATTTATTTTTTTTTCCCGTGCTTTTTTTTTTTATCAAAAATTGAACTTTGGTTTTATTTTTGTACAACCATCCAATATTGAACTTTGGTTTTATTTACAACCATCCAATATGTATTTTCAAATGCATCAATCAATATTCTTATTGAATTGAAACAACATTACAATCGACAACGTCCACATATATGAAGATCATAAAATAATAAAGCATCATCTTTTATCGTTTAGTATACAACCTAATTAATACAAGACCATAGTAAATGGAATTTCTATAATGACATATTACCAGAGCAAGTTTGTCAGTTATGACCAAATACTCCACATCTCCTCTAGATAGGGTCCTTTGAGTTCTAGGTCTTCCGGGAGCACTTTGAACTATTGGAGGGGAGACGATCTGATCAATTACATCCGGTGATGCATGCCATAAACGTCTATCATTCAACGAGTATATGGTCCTTGCGTAGCATTCCTTCTATGATGAAATACTGTAATATTTAGAACAAAAGGGGTAGGACGTCAAATTTTGGAATCTACACGCAGCAATTGCATGTATACATGGATACCGATTCATTTGAAACTGCTGACTCAAGCATGTTTTGTTTTCTAAGTTCACTGTCGTAACGAATTCAAACGTACAAACCTCAAATTCATACAAGCTCAAAGGGATTATAGTGAATCTCTGACATTCGTTAAGGCTCTTTGTTAATATATTTTCGAGCCATGGAGTAACCGGTGTCGAGGCAGTTGTAGATTTATTTTGACGCTCATAAAATCAGCTTTATAACAAGGACCTTATTGCCTCAAGTAGAGGTAGAAGCAAAAATGACCTAGCATCTCTCAAGACTACATTCATACACTCAATTATATTAGTTGTCATTATGTTATATTTGTTGCCCGAAAAAAATACTCTTGGCCATTTGTCAAGACTAACTTCCATGACATATTGATATGCTCATATATTAATGGCCTCTAGCTGTCGCATATGCGCCTCGAAGTTAACAAGAAAATAAGCTTTAGCTATTTGATAAAAAGCCATATGGATATTTTTTTTTCTTCCAAAATATAGTTTCACATTACAGCTGAGATGATACATACAATTTTCATGATAAGCGCTAGAATATACCATTGCAATAGCCCTCTCCAAACCCTTATACCTATCAGTAATAAACACTAAATCATTAACTTCACTGTAGGCCTCTTTGAACTTCTCAAAGAACCAAGTGTATGATGTTTCATTCTCTGTATCCACAATACCAAAAGCTAGAGGGTATATCTGCTCATTCCTGTCGAAGCATGATGCAATAATTAAAGTACCCTTATATTTTCCTTTTAAATGGGTCCCATCCACAACTACAATAGGCCTAATCTTATGAAATTTGGCCTAAAGCCATGAAGAAATATGAGAACCAGTTGTCATCATCCATCTCAATACGAGTGATGGCACCTAAATTCTTTGTCTCCAACATTGAACACTAAATGGACAATGTTTGATATGACATATCAGAGGTGCCTATGATATTGTTTGGTGCATTTTCCCTTACTTTCCATCCCTTGTCATATGTTATATGGATCCCTAGCTCCTCCGTAACATTAAATTGTATATCTTTTAGTCTATATTGGCAACCAATACCTTGGTACTTAGATTTAATATGATTCTCTATATATTTGTTGCTTGCTTGCTGATAATTTGGTCGAAATTACTCAAGTTGGTTGCAAGTGTAATTCTTAATGACTAGCTTTATAGCCCACAACTCTACATTAGGGACCTTAGTTACATATACCCACCATGTACAATTTTCATAGGTACATCCCACCTCAAACTTTCGTGAATAAGACTTTATGACCTTAAATTGAAAATTTTTCTTTATTGCATACATGACCAACTTTCTTTGCAACTCTTTTTTATTGGCGTATATTTTCCTAACCATGGGTGCATCGCCTGCAGATAATGAATAATCATTACTTGATGATAAATGATGGTAACACATTGAGATGCACTTACTCTTATTGTTTGAGAACCACTTTCATTATGAATAGGATGATGCCTATGACTATCATCCCCAATAGTTGGAATAGGAACACTATCCATCCCAAACCTCATAGATACAAAAGGATCATCACAATTTACTCCGATTGGAACTTCAAATGCATAATTGACTTCGTCATCACCCCTCATCCTATCATGATCCAATTGAATATCATCATCAAATGCAATATCATCTTCATGCATCTGTACATTTGTATCATCATCATAGTCTACATTATAATTGTAAAGGTTATACAACCTGTCATATTCATCTATTGTGGGAAACACATAATCAGCAACTGTAATGTCATTCCCATCATGCAAATTTAATGCAATATTTTTCTCAATTTTATTATGTGGGATTGAATATTCTTCATTTATGATTCCACTATTATTAACATCCATTATAGGTCTCGACGATGAAAATCTATTGCTTCCACTTCGAGAGGCAAATGGAATCGCATGATCAAAATCTCTTTCTCCAACTGCTGGCATCTCTTGTAATGCTGGCAACTCTTATAACGCTTCAACCTTAATAAATAATGGAGATGTATGCATTGTATCCACATGAAAATGCTTATTAAAGAAGCACTTCACATCCCAATCATTTTCAATCTCAATGAGATTCAATTTATAACATGATTGAACTATAAATTTCATTTTGATGTGAACATGGTTGGGATTTATGTTCGCCACTTCATTTGCAATTTCTAGTGGCTCATTATATGTGCAGTTAGTGTGTGTGAGCCTTGCTTTCGTCTTCCCATTCAGATAAACCCAATTCCCTTTGGCATCCATCTTAAAACTTCCATCGAACAGAATCACAACTATAGTTGTTTCTTACATCAAAAACCTATAAATGCATCAAACACTAAATAAAAACTACAAACAAACCATAACTAAAAATATTAATTATATAGTTTCTTCTTTTCCAACTTTTATTGTATCTTATTTAATATTTTTAGGAAAGCAAAAAAAAAAGTCATCCTCGACAAATTGGCCGATGCCCTAGGCAGGCCTACTAAGGGCCTAGGCAGGCTTGTCGAGGCCCTAGGCCAATCTATTGAGGAAAGAATAAAATGGCCTTCCTCAGCAGGCCTGCTTATGAAAGCCATTTTATTCCTTCCTCGACAGGTTGACTTAAGGCCTCAACCAACTTGTCAAGGATGCATCCCTACCAGCACAATTTCTTTTAGATCTCGTCATTTTTTTTTTCAAAAACTCATGCATTTAAAACCCAATACATCAAAACCACAAAAGCAAATACACATACTTATTACCTTCTTCAAGCATATTAACACAAAATATAAAAAAATATGCTATTGTAAATTAAAAATTTGTTATTACCTTTTTACAGCTGATGATAGTTTAATGGGAGCTTAAGGTGATAGAGATTTGAGTTTAAAAAGAAAGAAATCAATCAGAAATAAGGAACAAATAATGACGTAGAAAGAAGAAGGAAAAAGAAGACTATGAGCTTCAATGGAAACCCAAAATTTAATGTACACTGATTGAGTTGTTGTGGTTATTAATTAATGAAGGGCAAATTTGATATTTGTCTAGCTTTTGTAAGAAATGTTGGTTAGTAGATATTTTTTCAAATTGTGTTATTTTGGTGGGCATTTTACCTAAAAACCTTTAAAATATATTTTATAAAAATAATTATAATATATATATATCTTGGTCGGTTTCGGTGATCATCCGTTGTATATTCAACACCGAAACCGACTAAGCTTTCTTCCTTAGTTCCAATTAACCGGCTGACCAATCAACTATTATCGAAAAAATTTAGTTCTACATCGGTCGATTGGTCGATTTCCACAATTTTATGGTCAGGATGCACACCCCTATTGGAAACCATCTTCTTGTTTGTGTGTATTCTATTTCTACCAACTTTTTATTAAGAAATAAAACTAATTATTATTTTCTATTTTTTTAAAAAAAAACTAAAATATAATAAACTTACCAGACGATAATTTGCATCAAGTATTGCTAATCTCTATTCAATCTTTATTTTTAAGGACCTTTTTTTATAAGTAAATGAGTTTGTAGAATCAATACAACACTATTAATTTTGATAGACTTTTATAAATAAAGTTCACAGTAAACTTTTCAATTTTATAAAGTTTTTAAAACTACGGAGCGAGTTGAGGACCCCGACTACAAGTTTCTGCCTTCTCATTTTTATGTTTTTTATTTTAATTGGGGATGTTTGTTTTTATGCATGTTCAATTATTTTATTTACCAAAATGAAACTATCTTATTGTGTTGGTCTTAAATTCCAATCTCCATTTTTAAATAAGGATATTTTTTAACTGGGGACTTACGGTTTTAAATTGGCGGAACGGGTTTCGAAAATTTAAATTGGATATTCTATCTTTATAAATATGGATTTATTTTTGCTTCTTATTCTGTTGAAATTGGATTGGACTTAGCTTATTTTTAATGAATTAGTATGTTTGGCTTAAATTAGTATGTAAATTGAATACTGTCTTTTATATAGAGGTTATGAATCAATTGTTGTGTATACTTTTGGATATAGTTGATAGTGCTGTGTCATCTTATTTTTGAGACACAGTACACATGTTTACATTAAAGTGAAATGTCTTCATTAGTATTCAACTAGCAATTTATTTCATTTGTTTGAATTAAATTGTAAGTTGAATATCGCCTTGAATTTGTAAAGACTATTGGATATATTTCGTAGTGTTGTGTCACTATATTTTTGAGACACAGTGCACATGTCTACAATAAGTTAATCTAAAATGATTTGCTCAATGTGATTGAAGGTTGTTATGTGTTAATATATTTTCATTTGGTGCAATGTGATGTGCTATAGTAATTTGATTTGCATTTTTTATTTTTCTTTTTATTTCATATTCGTGATAGCCAAAATAAGTACAACAATTGATATTATAAGAAATACAATATTCAAGACCAGCATCATCTTTATTCAACCTTGCAACCCATCAGGATTTCTCATATTGATGGTAATCTTCATGTTTTCATGTAATGTGTTCAACTCTGCTGGTTGCATGCTTCTTCTCTGCCTATGTTGGCTAATTGCATCATCAGATATGCTAAATTCATCATTATGAAGTGCCTAAAAGAAGTAATATTTACATTTTCCTTGGTCACGGATGAAATAGAGTTTAACAGGATTTCCTATAGAATATGATATTTTGACACATGTTTTCTTCCCACAAAACACGTTTTATTCTTGAACTTGATTATAACTCCATTTACCTCACTTCCACCACTTGATGATCCCATTTCTTCTGAATAGATTTTCTTGTGTGATTGTAAAAAAAAAAAAAAATGTTGTAGAAGAGAAGAGATTGTGACAAAAATGAAAGTAGAAAATTTCCTTTGAACAAGATTTTGACTGCAAATTTAGAGGAACAATTGGGATTATATACTGCTTAACAAACACAGTAATCAAATCAATTAAATGGCAAAAAAAAATTTAGGGGATTATATGATAAAAAAAAATTGTTTAATAGTTGTTATCTTCCCGGTCATTTTTAATTTTTTTTTAAAAAAAGTACAAAAGGACGTCACAGTCATTTCACTATGCCATGTAAGATTATACAGTACTTTAACCAAATGTTTGTTAAAAATAAAGGGCAGGATGATATTACTGATACTTGTATAGTTTATTTAAAATAACACTATAACTCAAGGTGGTTACACTTATATAACCCTAGTATATATATATTGGTAAATATGAAACCTAAAAAATTTACAAGATATCGATCGTTATAGGAATTAACAAGACACTCAGTCATCCGATTATGTCCATCCTGCACATTACTATTTAAGTGTATTTATGAAGAAAATTATCATTTTGCCCTTGTTTAGTCACACATTTAACTCAATCAATCTAACCAAATCACACTTGACCAACCAATCTCACTCTGTCCAAGATGCACAATTTCTCACCCAACCAACCAAATTATCATTCAGTAAGCCAAATATCGTCCAGCCAGGTAATTTGGCAACTCTATCTGTCATTGGTCAACCTCATAATTACCCAACCATCCTTTGGCCAACCATATTCTTTAGCCAACCTCAATAGGCCAATTAGACTGAGAACTGATGAAAAATACAAGTTAAAACCATTATTGATGATCTTAAATATATGCACACTTAAAACCATTATTGATGATCTTACAGTGATTTGTCATGCTTTATCTGATGGTGACGTTGTCGTTAACATTCTCAATGGGTTAACCTCTTATTATAAAGAAATATCAACTGCGATACAAGCACATGACACTATCACCACATTCGAAGAACTTCATGATAAATTTCTTGACCATGAAGCTTATTTAAAGTGCAAAGAAACCAAAAATGGAGTTTCCCCTGTAACAGCTTAAGTCACTCATGATATATTACCTGCTTAATATATCAGAAAGGTTATATGGAAGCTTACTTAATGGCATTTGCATCGAACAATTTGAATTATGGTTTCTTTTAGAGCATGAGGTGCTGCAGCTTTGAGGGGGGCAATTAAGGAATTGTGTTCATAATATATTACTTGTGAATACAAGTCAAAATAAAACCCTAATTTACACATATGCGGCCAGCAATAAAAGGTAACCTACAAGAGCAAGTTAGAAGGTTTTGCGACTTATTATTCCAAGTTGTCCTAGTTGTCAATTAAAATCTATATAAATAAGCTTTGATAGTTAGCCATGAGGCCTTTCTTTGAATATTCCTTTAGTGCACATTTTTTATTTTGAGAGATAAGAAAAAGAGTGATACATAAGAAGAGATTAAAGTAAGCTTGAAGAGGAATCAATTGGAGATTGAAGGAAGAAGGTAACAATACCAGCCGGCTATCCTTGATCTAGAGAGCTACAAAATATTGTGTTTTTTTATTCTATTCTCTTTTACTTTTCAACTGTGTGTTTGATTGTTTAATGATTTTTAATATTGTTTTAATGACTATACTGAACTGATTTTATCATTCTAGAGTTGGATGAAATCTTTTTTTATGGATATTTGATTCATGAAGTTTTGAATTTATTATATTGGTATTTTATATTAATAAATCATAACTATGTTTAATGTTTTGTTCATAGGCCTAAAAATCATGAATGACGCTCTTAGTATTAATTGATCCCTAGAAAGATTGAATTTTTATGTAATTGTTGTGTTTTACATATAGAATACTTAGTACCTATGATATATACCTTGGTAAATTTGATCTGTGTGAATTGGTGTATTGAGAAATTAACAAGTTGCATGATTTAACTTTAGTTTATGCTTAATGTGTTTGCATGTTTAATTGATTTAAATTCGAGAGGATTGAATTAAATGACATATAAATATTTTTAAGGGTTATGATAGAACATCTCTTGTATATTTTAGTGATTAAGAGAGGTTAGCATAAACTAGAGAATAAATTTTGGCTAATTAGATTAAATTGAAATACATTGTGGTGGATTCTATACTCTAGATGTTTTAAATAATTGGAATTAAAATTTGTTTAAAAAATCAATCTTGTGCGTTCTCAATAGTTTGTTCAATTTATTTAGTTTAATTTAATATTCAATAATCCAAATTATAAGTCCAAATCGTATTAAGTTTAATTTAAAATTGGTATTTATAATCCCTTAGATACAACAATCCTTTATTTAAATCATTATACTATAAACCGATTCGTATACTTGCGAGTTAAGAAATTATACACAATAAATTTTTGGCGTCATTGCTAGGGATTATTTAATATATTGATTTTAAGTTAGATTTGAAAAAGTTGGATTTTTAAATTACTGTTTACTGCTGGGTTTTAGATTTCATATTAGGGGTTTAATTTCTTACTTGTATACTCAAACTTGTTTGGAATTATGTTCTTAATTGTGTTTTCTAAAAATAATAATAATTTTATTTGTTTTGTTTCTCAATATAATTTTCTAATTTATCTTCTTCTTCTTTTTTTTGTAGTTTTTGAGTGTTAAAAAACAAATGGAGGCAAACCAAAGAGAGTTAAGAAGGTTTAGGAGAGAAGCATTGAGAGAATAAGAGTTTGCAATTGCTAGGGAGTTGGTAGTTGATAAAGAAATCAAGGAATCCAAATCTTCAATACCAGAAGAACTAATGGCTAATCAAGTAGTGGATGAGGACTTGTCTATTTGTGAGTATGTTGCTCATAAAAAAATTGTTGAAGACTCATTTTGCATTCGGAGGCCACCAATTCAATCTCAAAACTTTGAGATTAAGAACACTACAATGACTACGTTAAATAGTATACCTTTTTATGGCTTGCTTTCTGAAGACCCTAAGTTACATGTCTCTCTATTTCTAGAAATTTGTGATATGTCTATATATCATGGCCTTACTGAAGATGCCTTGAAATTAAGACTTTTTCCTTGGACTATTCGAGACAAGGCAAAAGCTTGGCTACTTTCTTTGTCTGTAGGTACGATCACTACATGGGAAGGCATGGAGGAGAAATTTTTAAACAAATTGCTTCCACCGGCAAAGACCGCCAAATTGAAGAGTGATATTAATAATTTTTATCAATAGCATCAGGAGACTTTGAATGATACTTGGGAGCAATTTAAAGAATTACTTAAGAGATGGTCACGCCATGGACTACCTATTTGGCTTTAAGTGTAAACATTTTAAAATGAGTTTGATTATGGCACTAAACAAATGCTAGATGTCGTTGTAGGAGGAGCCTTAATGAGAAAGAGACAACAAAAGGCTTATGACTTGATTGAAGTTATGACTATCAATACATATCAATACCCTAATGAGAGGAGACGAGTGGCTAATAGGAAACCAAAGCAATCCAACCCTTAAATGTTAGTGGATTCAGTACACAAATTGCAAGTCAAGTAATAAAGACCATTGGTGAACAATTTGGAAATAGGGGAGTAAATTCTATCCAAAATAATACTTATATTTCCAATTTTAATTATGTGGGAGCAATGAGCATAATTCTAATGATTGCCAAGCTCCTAACCAATTAGCTTATGATGATGTTAATTTTGTAGGTTTTCAAGGGAGACAACAAAATAATCCATACTCCAACACATACAATCCGGGATGGAGGAATCACCATAATTTTTCATGGTTATAAAATAACAACAATCAAGGGCAAGGGCAACAACAAAGACAAGGAGGTGGCATGAGAGGACAAAAGTTTCAAGGAGTTATGCAACCAAATCAACCATATCAAGCTCTACCAAACAATAAGCTTACTCCTAACTCTTCTAATTCCAATTTGGATTTTAATTCTAATTTTTCTAATAATAATGAGTCTAATAAAATGTCTAAATTAGAGGAGGCTATGACTAATATGATGAATACACATGTTTCTTTCATGTAAGAGATAAGGCAAGAGTTCAAAAATATCAACGCCATCGTCAAGGTTTGGTGAATCAAATGGGACAATTGGCAAGTCAATTCAATTACATGTTAACATACCCTTCATAGATGCCTTAGAACAAATGTCAAGTTTTGCCAAATTTATGAAGGAGGTTCTTTCTAATAAAAGGAGGTGGGAAAATCATGAGTTAGTAGCCCTAAGTGAGGAAGTTAGTGCTAGGTTATAACATACTACCATTCCACCCAAGCTTAAATATCCGGAGAGTTTTGATATTCCTTGTACTACTGGACATATTAATTTTATGATTTTAAGTGATTTAGGTGCAAGCATCAACTTAATGCCATACAATGTCTACAAAAAACTTAGAGTGGGAGATATGCAACCGACCATAATAACCTTGCAAATGGCGAATAAAAGTATAAAAAGACCAAGGGGAATTTTGGAAGATGTAGTTGTTAAAGTAAATAAATTTATATTCCCTGTGGACTTTGTTGTACTTGACATGGAGGATGAAGAGAGTACTACACCATTAATTCTTGAAAGACCATTCTTAACAATAGTAAAGACTCTAATTGATGTAAACAAAGGGGAATTGACACTCCGAGTACTAGATGAAGAGGTATGTTTAAATATTATGAATGCTATGAAATGTCCTAATAATATTGATGCATCTAATTCTTCATGTTTTCATATTGATATATGTGATGAGCTTGTGAATGAGGTGATTCAAGAAAGAAACCTAAACCAATTGGGGTTGTCTTTACTTGAATCTTGTTAAAAAGAAATAATTTATTTTGATAAAAATATAGAATCTTGTGGAAAAGAGATTAAATTGTGTGGATCTTTGAATGAGCATGGCATGATCAAAATGTTTGATAATGTTCATGATGATTCCACACCACTTGGTGTGGATTTTGTGAATTTTGAACCTTTAGGTGAGAGTGGACCTAAGAAAGAACCATTCATCATCCTTAAACAAATAGTAAGAAAGTGAACTTTTAAAGGTGTTAAGAGAGCACAAAACCGCCAAAGGATGGACTATAACTGACATTAAGGGAATTAGCTCATCCATTTGTATACACAAAATACTAATGGAGGAAGACCATAAACTAACCATAGAACACCAAAGGAGGTTAAATCCGAATTTAAAAGAAGTAGTCCGGGGGGGGAGATAGATTTTGAAACTTTTAGATGCTGGAATTATTTATCCTATCTCATATAGTAATTGGGTGAGCCTAGTGCAAGTTGTGCCAAAAAATGGATGAGATGACTATATAGGAGAATGATAATAAAAAATTAATTTCAATTAGGCTAGTCACGGGTTGGAGGGTTTGTATTGACTATAGGAAGTTATATAAGGCCACTAGAAAAGACCATTTTCCTCTACCTTTTATTGACCTTATGCTTAAGAGATTATCGGGTAAGGAATTTTATTATTTCTTATATAGTTATAGTGGATATAATAAAATAGCTATTGCCCTCGAAGACCAAGAAAACACTGCATTTAGTTGTTCTTATGAAACCTTTACTTATAGGAGAATGTCTTTTGGTCTTTATAATGCACCGGCCACTTTTCAAAGGTGTATGATGTCTATTTTTTCAGATATGGTAGAAGATATTATTGATGTTTTTATGGATGATTTTAGTGTATTTGGTGATTCTTTTACCATTTGTTTGAATAATTTAGAAAGGATTCTTACTAAATGTGAATAAACTAATTTGGTGCTTAATTAGAAAAAATGTCACTTTATGGTAAATGAGGACATAAGTTTAGGTCATAAAGTCTCTAAAAACGGTATTGAAGTTGATAGGGCTAAAACAAAGGTTATAGAAAAATTACCTCTACCTAGTTCGGTGAAAGGGATTAGGAGTTTTCTTGGACATGCTAGGTTTTATAGAAGATTTAATAAAGATTTTTTAAAAAAGAACTAAACCTCTTTGCAATTTATTAAATAAATATGTGCCCTTTAATTTTGATGATGAATGCATAGAAGTTTTTATCCTTTTAAAAGAGAAAGTAACTAGTGCTCCGATTATTTGTCCTCCCAATTGAAATTTGCCATTTGAAATTATGTGTGATGCTAGTGATTATGCAATTAGGGCTGTTTTAGGGTAAAGAAAAGATAAGAAAATTCATGTTATTTATTATGATTCTAGGAACGGAAAAAGAAATGCTTGTCATTGTCTTTGCTTTTGATAAATTTAGAGTATATTTATTGGGTTTTAAAGTGTATTTCTATACCGACTATAGTACTATTAAATATATTATGAGTAAGAAAGATTCAAAGTCTAGGTTAATTAGATGGGTATTATTACTCCAAGAATTTGACCTGACAATTTTAGATAAAAAGGTGTAAAGAACTTAGTGGCCGACCATCAATCTAGGTTAGAATTAAATGGGAAAAAAGAGGAGGTTAACATAAAAGAAAATTTTTCAAATGAGAGAGTGCTTAGGATAGAGGAGATTTTAGATGTACCTTGGTATGCCAACATTGTAAATTATTTGGTTACTAATGTTATGCCTCATAGTCTTGAAAAATATTATGAAAAACATGAATTTCTCAAGGAAGTAAGCCATTATATTTGGGATGATCTTTATCTTTTTAGAAGTTGTGTAGATGGAATAATTAGGAGGTGTATCCCTAAAGAAGAAACAAATGCAACAATTGAGAATTGTCATTCAAGTGAATATGGAGACATTTTGGAACTAAAAAGATGATTGTCAAAATACTAAAATCCAGATTTTATTGGCCTTCTATATTTAAATACACTAATCTTTTTCTGCAAGTATGTGATAGATGGTAAAGGACTGGGAACATACCAAGGAAAAATGAGATGCCATTGAAGAATAATCTTAAGGAAGAATTATTTGATGTTTAGGGCATTAACTTTATGGGTCTATTTCCTTCTTCTTTTGATTTGAAATACATTTTGGTTGCCGTTGATTATATGTCTAAATGCTTTGAAGCAAATGCCTTTGCTATTAATGATTCTCGGATTGTAGTGAAATTGTTAAAGAAAAATATTTTCACTAAATTTGGTACACCTTGAGCAATTATTAGTGATGAAGGTACTCACTTTTGTAACAAACAATTTGAATCTCTACTTGCTAAATATAGTGTTCATCATAACATTGCTACTCTTTACCACTCACAAATTAGTGAGCAAGTTGAAATTTCAAATAAGGAAATCAAGAAGATTTAGGAGAAGACGGTAAATGCTTCAAGGAAGTATTGGAGTTCAAAGCTTGATGATGCACTTTGGGCATTCAAAACTCCAATTGGAACATCGCCTTTCAAATTAGTATATGGTAAGGCATATCATCTTCCTATTGAATTAGAATATAAGGCATATTAGGCTATTAAATTTTTAAATCTTAATAAGGATACTGTGGGAAAGAATAGACTTTTGCAATTGAATGAGTTAGATGAGTTTAGAATGGATGTTTTTGAGAATGCTAAAATATATAAATAGAAGACTAAGGCATGACATGGTGGGAGGATTATAAAGAAAAAAATTTATGTTGGGCAAAAGGTACTACTTTTCAATTATAGGTTAAGATTATTTTCGGTTAAATTGAAATATAAATAGAGTGGTCCGTATGAAATCTTATAGATCTTTCCTAGTTGTGCCACAAAGATCATATGAAATGGTTGATGCATTTAAAGCTAATAGTAAAAAATTGAAATCCTATTTTGAGGGTGGTGTTCAAGAGAGTGTTCTCTCTCTTCAAGATTCAAAATGATTAGTTTGGGAATCAAGCTATTGACCATAAACAAGCGCTTTTTAGGAGGCAACCCAAGTTTCTTTATTTTGTCCATTGATCTTTTTGTTTTGTTTTACTTGTTTTAGTTTGTTTTGATTTTTTTGTTGAATTTTGTAAGCAATGAAAGATGTTCAAGAATTCATATAAGACCGATCATAAATGGTTGATGTGAAGAGAATACAAACATGGAAAGTAATCCTATAAACATACATTTGGCTAATATTGCATGGAGCTCCAGCGGGTTCTACAAAGTTTGGGGGAGTTTTCCATCTTATTTTCATATTTTATTCTATATTTCCACAATGAAGACATTGTGCGTTCTTAGTTTGGGGGTGAAAAACACACTTTGCATTCTTGTATTCTTTTAATTTTTTCATGTTAGTTGCTTATAGGTTTAGTTTGCATAAAATTTAGGCTGTGTTTCTATTGTCTCAATATATTTTTTTTAAAAAAAAACTTTGTTTTGTTTTGAATAAAAGCTTTAAAATGTCAATGATAAGAGATTGATGTGGAAATTGATTGGGTTTTAGATAGAGGATTAGTTTGTATATTTAAATGCCTAAAGTTAAATTTCCATATTAATATTTTCAAAAATTATTTTGAGCACATAATCTATTTTGCATGATTTAGATTGTCTTTTGAAGAAGATTTGCATGAATTAGAGGACCTTATTCTTATTGAACTCTAGAACTTATTTGATCAATATTTGAGGTGAAATTTTAAGTGAATGCATCACTAAGAATATGATTTAGGTAATTTTTTATTGAGTTTGAACCTTTCAAGCCTATTTTTTACAAATTATTTTTCCTAGTATCTTTGTTTGAGCCTTATTTTAGGATGTATGTTTAAATACATGTTAGAGAATAAGAAGAATATTAATATACATGCTAGAGTAATTAGAAATCAGAACATAAAACATTTGAGATATATACTTGAGAGTGCTCGGCCAAACCAAGAGGAAGGAGGGAAAGAAAAGAAAGAAATAACGTGATAAGTGAAATGTCTAGGGTTTATATAGGGAATGAAAGAAGTATAAGTTAGCTGTGAGAAGGAAACAAGTTGATTAAGTAATTATCCATTGATATTTGATTAAGTTTTCTTTTTTGAATTTATATTTCCATATCCTTTTTCTTTTAGTTAGGGCCCAACATTATAAGCCTAGAAGACCTAATGATTCAAAGTGACGCATGAGCTTACATTAGTGGCGAATAATAATTGAGTTAAGCATATATTGTGAAATTGCATGAATACTTTGAATCTATTTGAGAATTATATATTGCTATATTGTGAAATCTTTGAGGCATTTCCACTAAAGTATTTATTTGTGTTTTAAAATGTGACTGGTTTTCTTTATTTGCTAGGGACTAGCAAATGTTAAGTTTGGGGGAATATGATAAGCCTAAAATATTTACTATTTTATACTATATTTTGATTTAAAATTTCTAAGTTTTTATTTAATTTTATTAGTAGAAATACTTAATTTTGTATTTTTTTTTCTATGTTGTAGGTAAATAAAGAAAAATTAAAGATTAACGAATAAAATTTTAGTGAATTTGAGACTCTGTGCAACCTGTACTCTTTTGATCATAACTCGACTTTTAAGAGGAATTTTCTCATGAGACTAGTTGAAAATGAAAGCTAAGACAAGAAGAATTATACCTGAGGTTTTTCATATTTTTCTTGGCAGACAATTAAAGCATGTTTGAAGTTGAAATTAGAGGTTAAAGTTGTCTCGATAGATTTAAACAGGTTTAGGAGAAATTATATTTGAAAATCTTTCGAAACTCGGACTGAAATGTGTAATATATGGTTAGAAAGCTAAGAGGTTCATCTTTAATTTTCATTTTTTTACAAAATTTTATGGGTGGTTTTATGTCTTCAAAACATTGACACTATTAGAGTCACATGCAAAGTTCAAATTAGAAAAGGTTATATGGAAGCTTACTTACTGGCATTGCATCGACCAGTTTGAATTATGATTTTTTTTAGAGCATGAGTTGCTGCAGCTTTTAGAGAGCAATTACGGAATTGTGTTCATGATATATTACTTGTAAATATAGGTAAAAAAAAAACCTTAATTGATACATATGTGACCAACAATAAAAGGTGACCTACAAGAGCGAGTTAAAAGGCTTTGTGACTTATTATTCCAAGTTGTCCTAATTGTCAATTAAAATATATATAAATAAGCTTTAGTAGCAAGCCATGAGAACTCTCTTTGAATATTGCTTTAGTGCTCTTTTGTGATTTTGAGAGAAAAAAAAAAGGTGACACATAAGAAGAGATTAAAGCAAGCTTGGAGAAGAACCAATTGCAGATTAAAGGAAGAAGAAGATAACAATACCAGCCGACTATCCTTGATCAAGAGAGCTACAAATATTGTGTTTTTTATTCTCTTCTCTTTTATTTTTCAATTGTGTATTTGATTGTTTAATGATTTTGAATACTGTTTCAATGGCTATGTTGAACTAATTTTATCATTTAGAGTTGGATGAAACCTTTTTTTATAGATATTTGATTCATGAAGTTTTGAATTTATTCTATTGTTATTTATTTTAATAAATCCTAACTATATTTAATGCTTTGTTCATATGCCTAGAAATCATGAATGATGATCTTAGTATTAATTGATCCCTAGAAAGATTGAATTTTTATGAAATTGTTATGGTTTACGTATACAATACTTAGTACCTATAATATATGTCTTGGTAAATTTAATTTTTGTGAACTTAGTGTATTGAAAAATAGACAAGTTGCAAAATTAACTTAATCTTAATTTATGCATAATGACATGTAAATATTTCTAAGGGTTATGGTAGAACATCTCTTAGGTATTTTAGTGATTAAGAGAGGTTAACATATACTAAAGAATAAATTTTGGCTAATTAGATTAAATTGAAATAAATTGTGGTGGATTCTATGCTCTAGATGTTTTAAATCATTAAAATTAAAGTTTGTTTAAAAATTCAATCTTGTTTGTTCTCAATAGTTTGTTCAATTTATTTAGTTTAGTTTAATATTCAATCATCCAAATTCATAGTTAAAATCATATTAAGTTTAATTTAAAATTGGTATTCATGATCCCCTGGGTACAACAACCTTTTATTCAAATCATTATACTATAAACTGATTCGTATACTTGCAAGTTGAGAATTTACACACAACAATCAGGTCTGCATTTCTCCAATCAACTATGGCCTCAGGCAAATTATATGGCTCCTGATCGCTCCAGTTCTCCTAATCCGTGGCTCCTAGATATCACTTCTGATCTCCGAAATTTATCTATACATTCTAAATATGGTGGTAATTAGGATATAATGGTTGGAGACAGTAATAACATTCCTATCTCTCATATTGGCCTTGTTTTTCTCCCTTCATCTACCTCTCTCTTTCAATTAAGAAATATTTTGTGTGCATCTTCCATTAAGCACAATTTATTATATATGTCTCAATTTTACTTATAGAATAATACCTCAATTGAGTTCTTTCTTGATTATTTTCTTATAAAGGATCGATGCACGGGGGCATCCTTGGTCCCTGGCTAGAGTAGAGGACATATCTATGGGTGGCCTACACATCAGTCTTCCTTATCTTCCAGTATGTCTACTATAGTAGCTACTGCATCTGTTCAAACCTCCCTCCATTCCTGGCATTGCTGCTTGGGTCATCCATCCACTGCTATTTTGCAGCACCTTGTGTCCTCTAAATCTCTTCATGTCAAGTATGTGTTGTCGTCTCTATCTCACTATGATGCTTGTTTATGTAATAAAAGTCACAAGCAATGGTTTGGTGTTTCATCATTAAATTGTTCTAAACCTTTAGAAATTTTAATCTGCTATGTTTGGGTCTTGCACCTTTAATTTCTTTTGATAAATTTCATTATAGTCTTTGTCAATTATTTCACCAAATACACATGGTTATATTCTCTTAAATGTTAACTGAAACTACAAAGAATATTATTTATCACAAATAGAGAGTGGGTGAGGCTATTAATAAATATTTGAATGATAAAACACACTCTACTTTCAATTAATGTTGTACAAATTTCCATGAATTTGTAACACAATAGTATTATAGATAGGAAGGAAGTTAAGAAGAAAGGAAAAAAATAATAATTATTTTTTGAAGAAGTAAATAAAAAAGTGTCGTTGGATTTATATAATAATTTTTACTCTTTCATTTTTCTAAATATTAGAAGATGCTCTTTATTTTGAAGAATATATATTTTGTTATGATATTATCTAATATGGATGCCCATTATCTGTTAGATAAGATAATAATCAGTCTTTAGTTTTCTATAGTTATCTATACTAATTATCTATATATATATATATATATATATATATATATATTTGTAATTATCTAAAATTACTCTAAGTATATAAACAGGATTCTTCCTTCTTCTTCTGTACGATGATGACTGAAGAAATAAAAATTCTCCCACTTTATTGTTTTCTATTTTCCATTCTTCTCTTTAGTCTCATTCTTCTCTTTAGTTTTATAACACGTTATCAGCATGATAACTTTAGCACTAGTAAACTTTTACAGTGTTTTTCAAAATTTAGGGGTTGAGTCTCAGGGCTGTCTTGCAAATTTCTACGGTCTCCCAAATTCCTTATTTTTCTTCTCTTTTGAGTTAGGCTCTTAATTTTCTGTAATAGATGTGTATAAAGCAGTTGATTATGATATATTGATTTAGGTATATTGAAATTAAATACATTTATATATTAGTATATGCTTCTTAACGTAGCTGATTATATAATATAATATTCATATTGTTTTGGAATTTCATATATTTGTTGGGATCTTATGTTTATGCTATTTCCTTTTTATTTTTGCCATGTAGTTTTATAATTGTATATTAGGTCATGTATATGGTCATGAACCATGTTTACACCAATAATATGTTAGTTGTCTTTTTAGAGTTTATTATATACATATGTCTATTTATTGATTTATGATAAAAAAAAATAATGTAGTTTTTGTATGCAAATAATAAAATAAGATAAAATTAAATATTAATTTAATTTGCTATTAATATATATATATATATATATATATATATATATATCGTCTATGAACCACTACATAATTTGATGCATTTATTAGTGAATACGTTTGGCATGTGTTTGAGCTTATATACTAATTGAGACTATATCATGGAACATGTTGTTTTTTTATAGCCAATATGTGCATATACTTATAATTTAATTACTTTTCAATTATTATTGTTCTGATGTTCTAATATACTATTAAATTACTCTTGTATAGATAATAATATTATTGTTTGACAATCTATTTAAGTATTATATATTAAAACCATTTTAAATTGTATACTGTAATTAGATAATTTTATGATTGGTCTGTATTTTATCTTCATATATATGCAAGCAGTTAACCATTTTTGAAAGATAGTTATGTTATCATTTACTTTATATAATTGTAAACTATTGTCTTCAAACAAGTATAAATTGTTTTACTTATTTGATATATACTGAATGATTTATAATTTAGCATATATCATAGTTATAATATGTAGATATGCTTATATGTATATATGATATTTGTACACTGTCATTCTAAATTAATCTCAAATTTATTATTTTATGATAGTAATATGATGTCAAATCTTTCAAAGCTTGAATTTGTTGCACTTGACATTTCTGAAAATAATTATTTATCATAGACCCTTGATGCTGAAATACATCTTGCTGCTATGGGTCTTGGAGATACTATTGCAGAAGGAAATACTGCATCATCATCGCAAGATTGTGCTAAATCAATTATTTCACTTCGTCATCAACTAGGTGAAGGGTTGAAAAGTGAATACCTCACTGTTAAAGACCCGAATGTTCTATGAAAAAATTTAAAAGACTGATATGATCATCAAAAGACAGTAATTCCTTCAAAAGCTCACTATGACTGGCTACATTTAAGATTACAAGATTTTAAATTTGTTAGTGAATATAATTCTGCCATGTTCAAAATTATTTTACAACTCAAATTGTGTAGGGAGAATATTACTGACGAGGAATTGTTGGAAAAAACATTCTACACATTTCATGCCTCGAATGTGCTCCTGCAGCAGCAATATGGAGAATGAGGTTTTAAAAAGTATTCTAAATTAATATATTGTCTTCTTGTTGCTGAATAAAATAATGAGTTATTGATGAAAAACCATCAATCTTGTCCAACAAGAACAACAACATTCCCTGAAGCGAATGCAATATCATCATATAGAGGGCATGGACAAGGTAGAGGTGGAAGGCATGGTCGAGGATGAAAGAATTTTCAAAGCCTTGGTGATTATAATCGCCCTCCAAATTTTAAATAAAATGATTCTCCTTATCAAGGGAAGAATTAAGAAAAGAACAAAGGTATAAATAATAAAAATAATAATAATGAGAGCATGCATTTTTTTAGATGTGGTTCTCAAGGACATTGGTCACGCACTTGTCATGATTGCTTTGTGAACACTCATTTAGATGCTATAGATTTTTATGAGAACTTTGATGATTAGCTATCTTTATTAGATAATATCTATTTTTAGAAATAATTCAAATTATTTTTAGAATTATGTTTTGACTTCTGAGACACTTTAGCCTTTTTATAATTTATTTATTGGATATTAAATTATATTTGTTTCATTTTAGATATATATGGATTGCATTAATCATGTTCACTCCAAGACCGATAGAGGTGAGCAAATAGTGCAACAACGCATACTATACTAAAAGATAGAAAATATTTTTCCCAATTAAATTTTATCCAGGCACATGTAAACACCATATCAAGTCCTGCAAATTTAATTGAAGGCTCTGAAAGAGCTCATATTACTTTGCTTACTGGAAGAAAAATTTTCATTGGTAATGCATTATACTCTAGCAGATCCAGAAGAAATCTGTTAAGTTTCAGAGATATACGTCATAATGGATACCATCTTGAGACAACAAATGAAAATAACCATGAGTATTTATGCATTACATCCATAGTTTCAAGGGGAAAATATATATTAGAAAGATTGCCAACATTTTACTCAAGCTTGTACTGTACGTACATCAATGTAATCGAGTCATATGGAGTAATGAACGAAAAGTTCATTAATCGAAAGATATTCATGATTTGGCACGACTAGTAAGGCCACCCTGAGCTAGTTATGATGCGTAGAATTATAGAAAATTCTCATGGACATTCATTAAATGACCAAAAGATTTCCTTATCAAATGAATTTCCTTGTGCTGCTTATTTTATGGGCAAATTAATCAATAGACCTTTACCAGCTAAAATTGGGTTGGAATCTCCTATATTTCTTGAAAGAATTCAAGGAGATATATGTGGGCCTATTCATCTATCAAGTGGATCATTTCAATATCTTATGGTATTAATATCTGCATCTAGTAGGTGGTCGCACATATGTCTTCTATCAACTCGCAATATGGCCTTTACAAGACTTCTTGCACAAATAATTAAATTGCGAGCACAATTTCCTGATTATACAATCAAAACGATACACCTAGACAATGTTGGTGAATTTACATCTCAAGCATTTAATGATTATTGTATGTCGATTGGGATTCATGTTGAACACTCTGTTGCCCATGTTCACACACAAAATGGTCTTGTTGAATCATGTATTAAGTGTCTCCAGTTAATTGTTAGACCATTATTGATGAGAACAAAACTCCCTATTTCTACATAGGGACATGCAATTTTGCATGTAGCAGCACTTATACGCATCAGGCCAATAGCTTATCATAAATACTCTCCTTTGCAATTGGCTTTTGGTAAAGAGCCGAATATTTCTCATCTTCAAATATTTGGGTACTCAGTATATGTTCCTATTGCTCCACCACAGTGCACCAAGATGGGTCCTCAAAGAAAGCCGAGTATATGTGTTGGTTATGAGTCTACATCTATTATAAAATACCTTGAGCCCCAAACAGGAGATATTTTCACAACTAGATTTGATGACTGTCATTTTGATGAGACAATTTTTTTAGCATTAGAGGAAGTAAAGGAAAAGCTGGAAATAGAGATAACTTGGAATGCATCATCTCTATCTTCATTTGATTTTCATACAAACCAATGTGATTTGGAAGTTCAGAAGTTTATTCATTTACAAAGATTGGCTAATCAATTACCTAATGCATTCACTAATACAAAATGGGTGACTAAATCACATATACCAACTGTAAATGCTCATGCAAATATTGATGTTCCTGTTGAACAACAAGTCACCAGTGAGTCTACGATACGCATAAAACTGAGTAGACCAATTAGTTCCAAAGATAAAACTCCTAGGAAAAGAAAAGGAGCTATTGATGATGGCAAAATAGAGGAGGCAAGTACCCTTGGAGAGGACCAAGATGTAACTAATGAAACATTCTAGAAGTTCAGGTACCTGCAAACATTGAACAAAATGAGATCTCATTAAGTTATATCACTACCAGGGAATTATGGAATTGTAATGATATGATCGTCAACGACATATTTTTCGTATTTTGTGGCCACTGAAATTATGAATGAAAACGAGGATAATGAACCAAAATCAATTGAAGAATGTAGATATAGAAGTGATTGGCTTAAATGGAAAGACATAATTCAAGCTGAACTTGATTCGCTTTCTAAACGTGAAGTGTTTGGGCATGTAGTCCGAACACCTGACGGTGTTAAATAAATGAGTTTTTGTATGTAAACGAAATGAAAAAAAAAAGAAATTGTGAGATATAAAGCTCGACTTGTGGCTCAATGTTTCTCACAAAGACCTGGAATTGATTATGAGGAGACTTACTCCCCTGTAATGGATGCCATTACTTTTAAATATTTGATTAGCCTAGCCACATCTGAAAGACTTGATATGCATCTTATGGATGTTGTAACTGCCTATTTGTATGGATCACTTGATAGTGATATTTACATGAAAATCCCCAAAGGATTTAAAATGAATGAATCAAAACCTTAAGAAATACATTCTATTAAATTACAAAGATCTTTGTATGGATTGAAGCAATTTGGGCGCATGTGGTACAATATGCTCAGTGAATATATTTTGAAAGAAAGATATGTGTATGATCCTATTTGTCCATGTATTTTCATTAAGAGGTCAAAATCCGAATTTGTTATTATTGCTGTTTATGTTGACGATTTGAATATAATAGGAACTTCTAAAGAACTCTAAAAAACGATGACCTATTTAATGAAAGAATTTGAAATGAAGGATTTTGGGATGACACAATTTTGTCTCAGCTTGTAGATCGAGCATTTACAAGATAGGATATTTATTTACCAGTCAACTTATATAGAAAAGGTTTTTAAAAGATTTAATATGAATAAATCATATCCATTGAGTACACCAATGATTGTTAGATCACTTGAAGTGATAAAGGAACATTTTCATTCACGAGAAGATAACGAAGAGATTGTTGGTCTTGAAGTACCATATTTAAGTGCAATTGGGGCACTAATGTATCTTATGAATTATACCCGACCTGATATAGCTTTTTTTATTAATTTGTTAGCAAGATATAGTTCGTCTCCTACACGATGACATTGGAATGGTGCTAAACATATTTTATGTTATCTTCGGGGAACAATTGATACGGGATAGTATTTTCCTAAAGGGTAAAAAATAGAGCTTGTTGGTTTTGCAGATGCAAGATACTGTTTAATCCACACAAAGGTTGTTCTTAGTTAGGATATTTATTTCTGTCAAATGATATGGTAATCTCATGGCGTTCAACAAAGCAGACAATAGTTGCTACTTCTTCAAGTCACGTTGAGATTATAGCACTTTATGAAGCAAGCAAAAAATGTGTATGGTTAAGATCTATGACTCAACACATCAGAGGAGCGTGCCAATTATCCATTGATAGATGTCCAACCATACTGTATGAAGATAATGTAGCATGTATTGCTCAGATTAAAGGAGGTTACATCAAAAGTGATAGAACTAAGCATATTTCTCTGAAACTCTTCTTCATACATGAACTTGATAAAGGAAAAGATATAGATATTCAATCTATTTGATTAAGTGCAATCCTGCAGATTTATTCACAAAAGCAGGTCCCACCTCAACGTTCAGGAAATTTGTACACAATATCGGATTGCGTCAATGATTTGAAGAAAAGTTAGTTTTGTCATTATGAGGGAGAGAATACGTGGCTGCACTCTTTTTTCCTTGCCATGGTTTTGTCCCACTGGGATTTCTGATAAGGTTTTTAACGAGGTAGCATTAACACGTATTATAGGGCATCTAATGGGGAGTGTTATGATATTATCTAACGTGGATACCCATTATCCATTAAATAAGATAATGATCAGTCTTTAATTTTCTATACTAATTATATATATATATATTTGTAATTATCTAAAGTTACACTAAGTATATAAATATGACTCTTCCCTCTTCTTCGATAGGATGACTGACTGAAGAAATAAAAATTCCCCCACTTTATTATTTTTTATTTTCCATTCTTCTCTTTAATTTTATAACATATTTTACATTATAAAGAGCATTTTTGAAAATGCGCTTTAAAAAATTCTGAAATACGAACTAGGATGATATAATTAAGAAGCTTCATTTCTTGGACGTTACATCATGAATGACGAGACTAACGAACAAATTTGTTGACCTTTTTGTTTAAGAGGTACGACCTAAAAATAAACCAATATCACCAATCGATCCTTGAAAATCTAGTCTAAACGACGAAATTAAAATACTATGTACATAGACGGTAGATCAAACTACAAAGTCAAGCAAAAGGTTACAACTATAATTATTTATTTGGGCTTTATTTATATGTTACTGAAGTTTACAAAAAGAAAAAAAATCTTGGTGCATGAGTTTTTGTTTAGCAAATCAAGCTTAAAAGATGGCACATACGGTGGGTGTTTATATGCTGAAGTGCACCAATCGACGTGTAACCAAAAGGAAGAGAATAAAAAAACGACATGCCGTCCCAATAAGGATCCTCCATATCAATGTCACACTTAGAAAACTACGTGTCATTCTCTTCGAACCTATAGACCTACATGTCAACCCGGTCTCTCCCATTTTGACTCGTCACTCCCCCACTTGTCACTCAATCCCACATGTTGTCCCCTCACACTCCCTCCTATAAATTGGTCACATGTTTGTTCCAGTGAAAACCATGAATTCCTTTTCGCAAATAATTACAAGCTTTCATCGTTCACTTTGGGTGTCACAAAGTGAACACCCAAAGTGAAATGTCAATAGGACAATATAGATCTGAACTTTACGCAAGGGCAAGCCAGGGAGAGACTATGGTTCTCGGTGGAACCGGAGGCAAAAGCCTAGAAGCCCAGGAACACCTTGCTGAAGGTTTTTATTTAGTTAATTATATGTATATATAATAGTGTTTAATTAGTTGTTATTACTGTTAATATTTTACTAATTAATAATATATATTTTTGGATTTTGATTAGGGAGAAGCAAAGGAGGACAGACAAGAAAGGAGAAACTGGGGAGAGAAGGGTACTAGGAAATGGGCAAGAAAGGTGGGCTGAGCACCACAGAGGAGTCTGGTGGTGAACGTGCTGCTCGTGAGATATTCAAATTGACAAGAACAAGTTCAAGAGTCTAACAACTAGTTTTAGCATGTTTTGAGTTTCCATGTGTTTCTTGGTTGTGTGGATAAAAGTAGGTTGCGCTTCAATGAGTGCATGTTGTTTTGGCTAACAGTTGTTTGCTTATGAAACAAGATGCTCTTGACGAGTCAGGGTAGCTAGGGTGTAGGGATCTGTTTACCATTGTCGTGCTAGTTGGTTTTAGATCAGTAGGTGTGGTGTTTGTACGTGTAATTCTCTCCTACTTATCAAAGCTAATAGGAAGTGCCCAATCTTTCCCTAGCGCTCTTACGCCATATAAATATATGGATTACAAAGGATCTTTTACGAAATTGACCACCATGTATATTTACGGAGGGTGCTAATCATAACTCGGTGAAAATAAAGTCTCAACTGTTTATGTAAAAATTTCCACGACTATAAAATTGGTGTCCTCCCTTTGTGGCCTTTAAAATGGTAGTGTGCCATATAGTTTGACTATATTTTTTTTGTTCTTTTTATTTTTTATTTATAGAGGTGTATTTATAGGGTTTAGAGAAGATTTGTCTCATCTGATAATTTTTTTTATAAGTCGCTGGAGAATCAATTTCATCATTTTGACATATAATATTGTATTAATTGCTAGGTTTAATTTTTTAGAACTCATAATTAACTATATATTTATATAATTAATTACTAATTTAGGCTGATATTTTACCTATAAAAGAGCCGATCGAGACTCACGGATTTGGAAAAGTCGCAATAGTTAATATATATATATATATATATATATATATATATATATATATATATATATATATATATATATATATATATCCACACACACATACACATATTCATGTATCCATATAAGCATACATAATATGTGTGTAAAGTAAACACAAATGGGGACATGATTATATAACAATCTAAATCGGACTAACTCGTATACGTACAGCATGGAATGCAAGTGTCTCAATTGGATATTACTGTATACGTAGTTAAGATGCATGTTTGGTAGGGTTGGCAATTTGCCTCGGCCCCACCCGTCGGGTCCCGGCCTGAACGGTGGATTCCCCATTTAATTGGGGTAACGGTGCGGGGCCGGGGAAATTTTCTTCACCTGGGGCGGGGTCATCTTTACTTTGCTATTGATTTTCTCGTATAAAACATCTCTAGCATAAAATGCTCTAATAACATTATTATTTTTAAATTTTAACATTGACAATTTAAATACTAATTTTAAATAGTAGACCATGCTAAAATATGTCAATGTATATGTCAATGTCAAATTTAAATTTTACAAGTTTCTATCAATATTATTTTATAATTTATCTTAATTAGAATTTTAAAATTTTCATATTCAAAACAATTTAATTTAGTTTAATTTATTGATTGTAGATTTTTTAAGATTTATTTTATAAAAAAATTTATTAAAAGTATATTTAATTTTTCATTCAAAAACTGGTCAAAATAATAATTATAAGGAAAATTGATAAAAAAAATTCAAATAGGTCCAAAAGATGACATGACATCGAAAAACCCAATTAAATATCTATACATTTAAATAAAAAGACAGATTCTTACCCATTTGGGCATCTTTGGACCTAATCAACATGAATATAGCATGTACACTTTATCACTAGTAAAATTTAAAATTTCATGTAAAATATATATTTCGGCATTAGTGAAGTTCTTCATCACTAACTAAGTTTGAAATTATATATCAAATATATACTTCGGCACTAGCGAAGTTCTTCATCACTAATTAAGTTTGGAATTCTATATAAACTATATACTTCAACAATAATAAAATATTTTATCACTAGCGAAGTTTGAAATTTCATATAAAATATATAATTCGACAATAATGATTTATTATTGATTTTTTTGAATATATACTTTAAATCATGCACCAAAATTATCTAGCAAGATAATAAGGATGATAATTTTATTTTTATTTTAGTATGCATTTTTTATGGAAAAAAAAGAAAAAAATCATATATATACGTGTTTGGGTTTTTAAATATTTAAATGAGTTTTTAATTTAGTATATATTAGATTATTAATAGAATAAAAAAAAAAAAGATGAGACAGAGAAAAAGTTGAATGCAGTGAAGGAGTAAAGGATAAAGAAAAAGTGAAAGAAAAATGGACTTGTAAAGTCTAAGGGGGATGTATTCAATTTGGATTTTAAAATACTTTGATAGATTTTTTTAGTCAGAGACTTTTAGAGATTTTAATAGATTTTTATAGAGTTTATAAAATTATGAGTAACTTTTAAGTGATTTTTTATTTTAATAGACTTTGAAAGACTTTTATAAATTTTTTTATTGCACAAGCTTTTTTTATTTTCTTCAAAACGACAATTTTTTTTTTAATAATGATATCATTAAATAAATAGTGATGAATGATTTTTGTTTTCCTCATAAGAATGCTATTAGTTTTTTTTTTTCAAAGAGGATGCAAATAAATAATAGTAGAGAATAACAAGATGATAGAATAATTTCACAATGAAGAGGAAAAGTATAAAGATGAAGCAAAATAAATAAAAGGGAAGTAATATTATTGCGTGACTCTGACATATTATTGAAATTAAAAGTCGTTGAAAGTTTTTAGAAAAAAAGAAAGACAATTTATAAGGTTAAATACATATAAAATTAATCAAAAGTCATTAAAAGTCTGCATAAATTCATTTTTTTTTATAAAATTAAATCTAAATTAAATACTTTTAGACTTTTATTAACTTTAAAAAGTTATAATTGAATACCTATAAATTAATAATAACTTTTTTAAAGTTTATAAAAGTTAAAATTAAATACCTAATTATTTTTAAAAATTTTAATTAAATACCTCTATACTTTTTAATTTTATAAATATCTTATAAAGTCGTGATTAAATATTTTAATTAATTTTATCAAAAACTAAAATAAAAACCCTAAAAAAATAACTTATAAAACTCCCAGAGTGCCTGGAGCCCAACATTCTTTATGAATCATCCGAAGTCCGAACCCATATTGACCTCTCTGAGCTATCCTCGCAGCCAAATAAAGTTGAAACTAGGGTTCAAACCCACCCGTTACCCAACGGAAATTAAAAAGAAAAAAAATAAAAAAGAGGAAAAGAGCGGGAGTGAGAAATTCACACCACTCAGCGCCAAAGCTCACTGACCGTGGTGACCAATCCCCAAAATGCCAGTGGGTGTTCGCCGACTTGCAGTGCTTGGCGAGTTCAAGCCGTTCGGCTTAATTGCCGAAGCTCTCGACGGGAAGCCCGCTGATCACTTTACGGATAAGTACGATTACTTCCTGTTCGACCCTGAAGTCACTCGCGACAGAGACGAAGCGGACGAGTTCGATGCGTCAAGCGACGCACTCAGCGATCGATCTGATCACGAGCTTTTCATTAGAGGAAACCGGTAATTCTCTTGAATTTTCCAATTTTTATTAGAGAGGACTTAGTCAAATACATTTTATAAAATTTAGGTATACTAGTACACCACTGCTTAGTAACATTGTTAGTAATTTGGACGCTGTTCTTATTTTTCGCTAAAGTGTGAATGTTTATTTTATAATAGGATCATATGGAGTACCGGTTCACGAGTGTTTAAGAGGTTTACTTTGCCCTCCCCAGTCATCAAGGTATGCTGATCACCACTGATCAGTATTTTATGTAAATCTGAGAAGTACGCATCTTATGTGAAAATTATGGGGTGTCAAATTTTATAGATCATCCTTTTTTGGTTGTTTGTTGGTAATATTTTATGTTTCCTCTCTGTCCATTTTTTGTTTTATTTATTTTTAAATGGTATATCCTTATTGAATTGGAGCTTCCATGGACCCTTAGTTGGTAATCTGACTAATATTTGGATTTATATATTTGTTCTATTGAGAACTTTTTCTTATTCCTGGCTAACTTCATATGCCATAATTTATAGGCATGCTGGTGTCATCTGGATGATATGACTGAAGCTCTTCTCTGTGTTTTACAAATTGCTTCTTTAACAATTTACAATACATCAGGTGAGGAGAACAATATATGTTTACTAATATTAAGGGACTTAATGTTTGCTTTTCTTGTACCTATGATCTGTAGTAAAAATGAATCCTCTGATATTTTTCATTAGGTGAAGTAACATCAATTCCTCTTTCTCCTACCATCATATCAATTTGGCCACTTCCTTTTGGGTTATTATTCCAACAACAAGCTGATACAAGTTCGAAAAATCATTTTCATTTTTCATCTTCGAGTCCATTGTTTGGTACACCTGACATATCCCGTCCCAGGCGAGAAACTGGACAGAGTCCGCACAATAATGCCAACTTTCTGAGTGCATTTGAGCATATTGTGAGTGGAGACACAATTTCGATGTCCTCACATTTAATTCTGAAGGATCCACTAGAAGAACCACAAGTATGCTATAAAAGTTTCCCTTTGCTCTTCATTTGTAGTGTTCTCTAATATTTGGGTTTCCTGCTATTATGTTGTATCTTTACACTCTTTGCTTTATTATTAGTATTTACTATATTGCTGTTACTAGTATTTTTAATAGATTTTGTTATCTGAACTTTTCAGTTAACTTATGTTGAAGAAAGAGGAAAATATAACATAATGAAGGAATTTGATGAAACAACAATTTGGACAAGTGAAAAAATCCCACTGATGGCATCGTATAACAAAGGATTTTTAACCCCAAGTTCTTTTTCTTTTTTGTTATTTTCCTATGTCTACCATCTATTGACATCTATATGTTGTATGCAGGAAAGATGCAACACTCTGTGTGGGTTGTAGAAATCATGCATTCTAATCTTGAAGTGGAAAATGCTAATTTGCTAGATGTAGTTCCAGCTGGTGTGATACCAAAACAATTCTCTTTCCGAAGAATTTGGCAGGGGAAGGGTGCCCATACAGCAGCTTGTAAGGTGCAGCTTTACTTGCTAATCTTTTTGTTTGGGATAAATTTTATGTCAGTTGATGTAGCATCTAGTCTTTAGGAAATAATTTTGAAATATTTATCTCGTTAATAGATAATACTTAAAAGGTATATAAGTTGAATAGGCATGTTGAGTATGTAGAGCTAAAGCAAGTAAAAACAAGTTGTCTGGGGAAATCATGAATTCAGAAAGATTGGATATTAAGTCTGCTCCTAAGGGCAAATCTCTAAGTGGCACTCACTATGAGTGAGTCTAAGGAAATAAAATGTAAGGAGATAGAGGAAATCCAAACAGTGAGTGGAAGATTGTTGAAGAGTTCTGTGAGAGTTTGAAGTTAGAGATGAAACCTTTAATACTTTTGAAATATTTATCTCATTTATAGATAATACTTAAAAGCATATAAGTTGAACAGGTATGTTGAGTACATAGGAGCTAAAGCAGCCAGAAACAATTTGTCTTGGAAAATCATGAATTCCGAAAGATTGGATATTAAGTCTGCCCTAAGGACAAATCTCTAAGTGGTTATCACATTTTTTAGGAGCAAGTTCAGGGAAATAGAATGTGAAGGAGATAGAGGAAATCCAAACGTGACTGGAAGATTTTTGAGAGTTCTGTGGGAGTTTGAATTTAGAGATGAAACTTTGTCGTCTGAGGGTCCTTTTGAGAATGTGAAAAAGGATTCAGTGTTTAAAATGGTATCTAGAGGGTTGAAGAACCTTAAATTCAATTTTTTTTTGGTAAACGAAGAACCTTAAATTCAATATTAGTTATGAAGGTTGTGGTATCAAATCTGTTGATAAGGGAAATAATATTTTGTTTTATGAAGATTTTCTGTTGGAACTTGGAATCTCAGAGGGATTGTGATGTTTAGCAAGAGAAGGGTTGAGGAAAAGAAATTCAGATATTCTAGTTTTACTGGAAACTAAAAGTGAGGCTTTGGACAATTACATAATAAACAAACTTTGGGAGTAAGGTTCAAAGAGTAGATTATTGTTCCTTCTTTAGACAGATCAGGATGTCTTCTTATTATTTGGATGTTAGAATCGTTAATGTAGTTGACTCTCTGGTTGGGCATTTTTCATTGTGTATTATGGTTAGAATTTTGAGTGGTATTGGATGGTGGCTGATGCAGCCATTAAAAAGTGCTTAGGAAAATAAAATAATAGTTAATGAGTCTAGAGTCTAGGAATATGGAAGGTCTCTTAAATGTATCCTAGGAAGCCTAAAATGTCTCTTAAATGTATCCAAGGAAGTCTAAAATTCTTATAGAATATTGTCTAAATCTAGTTCTATAAATAGGCCTACAAAATCTGAATGTAAACAGTTCAATCAATAGAAAAATTCAGTTTTCTTTCCAGAAATTCAAATCTAGGCTTTTCCTTGATTTCCCCTTAAGAAATCTTGGTTCCAACCGTGTTTAGAATAAAAATCATCCACTCTATGCATCTCTGTTTACACCAATTGGTATCAGAGCATATGGATCATGGTTGGGCAGGGAAACAATGAGAATGCAACAACTTTTCATGCAGCAAGCTCTGGAAATGGTCCTACCAGAGAAGAACTTGCAAACCTGCAGCAGCAAGTTAATCAGCTTTGTACCAGATTGGAACAAGCTGGTATTCTAGGTCCACCAAACACTAACATTAGGGGGCAAAGGGATCAACCAGTTCACATTTATTGCTACAACAATATGAGAAATCAACCTGCATCATTCAGGTATACTGATCATTCCCCTCAGGCTTACTGTTCAGATTTGAGAATTCCAACTTTTGATGGAAATCAGCATGTTGATAGTATACTATGTTGGGTTGAAGAAATAGATGAAATTCTAGATTTAGTGGAATTAAATCCAGAAAATGTAGCTGATGATAAACTTAGAAGACTTTGAGCCACAAAAATTGTGTTTTCTCTCTGTGGCAAATTTCCCATTATATAGCCAGTATACAGGCTGAACTCTCACCTATAAAACAGCTAAACTAAATACAAGCTGATTTCTGTCCTATAAACTAGCTAAACTACCATATACAGATCTGTACAGCTAGAATTTAAGATGGAATAAAAGATAAAGCTGTGAGGCATGAAATCTGGCATAAAATCTGATGGCTTTTAATGCTTTAAATGGCCAGCTAATTCCAGTAACAGCCGAGATTGTAGCTAAGAGTTTGAGGGGTTATGCTAAACTATGGTGGAAACGATTCCAAGAGAATCGGAGAAAACTAGGGAAGCTACCAATCCAAACTTGGAAGAGGATGAAACAAAATTGAAAGAAAGGTTCCTACTGTCTATTCACTATTCTGGATATAATTCTTATCATAAAGGTCTGAGATTACTTATTAAGGAAATTGATTATAAATCCTCAATGTGTAATGGGAATTTTGTGTCAAATGTCTCTAGACTAAAAAGGAAACAAGCTTCATGTATTACCTCACCTGTATTTGAGTTACATGATAGTCAAATTTCAGAAAGCTTAGAATCTGTCAACCATGAGAGTTTTGAAGAACAACAGATTACTGAAGATTGTATTGGAAATGTTGAAGTTGTAGCTGAAATTAAAGTTGATAGTATGGAATTTGGGGGTGAGACAATCATTGTTGCAGCTGATTATGGTGAAGGAGTCGTTATTGAAGAAGAACTTTATGAAGACAACATTGTTGAAGGATATTTATCTTCTTCATTTAAAGAACCAATTAATAATGCCGTTGTGGAATTTGAAAAAGAAACAGAGGAGACTAAACTTGATCTGGTTACAGAAGATTTATTGGTTGAAGAAGATTTATTTTCTCTCTTTTACTGTCCAATTTTGAGAGATTTTGATGTTAAAAATCATAAGAAATTGGGTGCTAGAATATGTGCAGTTGTTGTCTCGGTTGTTTTGAAGAAATTATTTTATGACCATAGGAGTGTATTTTCAAAGGAAAGACAGAAAATAATAAGCAGCCCTTGGTTTTTTCCTCAATGGAAGGTTTCTCTTACACCATTGGAAAAGAGATACCTTAAAGAGGGACTTTTCAATTGAAGTTTACCAAAAAAAAAAAAACTATTGAGTTCTGTGTTTTACCATGTTGTTTTCTATTTGGTTTGTTTTTTTTATGGCTTATGAAAAAGGGTCTTGTTGTCACGAGGGCGGTGGTGGTGAAAGAAGATTGTTGAAGCCAAAAGAAACTCAGTTCACATTCCAGCACTTCACTAGAAGTATTTCAAGTATAAGAATCAAGTAGATCAAAGAATATGCTACCAGAACTTCCATGAAGGAGACAGGGTATATCTTCGCAAGGAGTGATTTCCAGCAAATTTATATCCATTCTGTGGTGAAGAAGCTAGAGTATAAACTCGAGGTCGGTTTCTTTCAAGGGGAGGGGAATGATGCAGGCAATAATAGTGCTTAGGAAAAAAAAAATAGTTAATGAGTCTAGAGTCTAGGAATTTGCAAGGTCTCTTAAATGTATCCTAGGAAGTCTAAAAGTTCTCTTAAATGTATCCTAGGAAGTCTAAAAGTCTTATAGAATATTGTCTAAATCTAGCTCTATAAATAGGTCTACAAAATCTGAATGTAAACAGCTCAATCAATAGAAAAAAAATCAGTTTTCTTTCCAGAAATTCAGATCTAGGCTTTTCCTTGATTTCCCCTTAAGAAATCTTGGTTCCAACGGTGTTTCAGTCACCCTATACATCTCTGTTTACATTAGTGGCTTTGAGGGTTTTATGGTCCCAACAAGATTAGGTATAGAAAGGTGTTTCGGGGTGAGCTAGTCGGTTGCTTAACAGTTGTGGACCTTTATGGTATGTAGGTGATTATTTTGATGTTGTTAGATTTGTTTATGAAAAGTTAAATGGCATTTTAGAGACAAGAAGTGTGAGTTTATTTGATGAATTGATAAGAGATATTATTTTAAGTGATCCTCATCTGAATAATGCAAATTTTACTTGGTCAAATGAGGGAAAATGTTATTGGTTGGACAGATTAATAATGACTATTGAGTGGGAAGAGCTGTTTTTGGATATTAGGCAAGAGGCATCGGCTAGAATAGTTTCTGATCATTCTCCAATTATTTTGGAGGCTGTGGCTTAAACATCCTGGTTAAAACATTGGTGGAACAGGCAGTGGTTGAAGGGTGGAGTGGATACTGGAGAAAAAAATTTCATAATTAAGGAAAAGATTAGGAAGTGGAAATTGGATTTTTGGCGATTTGAGGGTTGAAAAAAATAATTTGTTGCTAAGATTTGGGACTTTAGATAAGCTGGTGGAAGAAGAGGCAGATTGGATGATAATTTAAAAATGCAACGAGGTCTCTTGAAGAGCAGGTTTCAGGAATTAATTTTTCAAGAGAATATTTCTTTTTTTGGAAACAAGAAGCAAAAACTTAGTGGTTAAAAGAGGATGGTCCAACAAAAAGTTTTTTCATAAAATGGTTAACTGTAGGAAGACCAAAAATGCTATAAATAGATTGGAATTGGATGATGGGTTGGTAAAAACTGATGATTAGATAATAGAGGAAGAAATAGTGATGTTCTCTAGGTCTCTTTAATCCAAGGATCCCAATGCTTGCTGGGGGTTAGAGGGCTTGAACAGAGTCCTATAAAGGTTGACAAAGTTGCTTGGTTGGAGAGAGCCTGAGGAAGTTGAGCTTAGAAAAGGAGTTTTTGATTATTGTGATAGCAAATCCTTGAATCAGATGGTTTTTCATTGGCATTGTTGCATTGAGGATGGGTTATCATAAAAGAGGATTTGCTGAATGTCTTGAGATTTTTTTTTTTTTTTTAAATTTTAAATTTTTATATTTATTTATTTTTATTTTCTGCATCGGATCATATTGATATCAATGATAATGTATTCTTTTAGAGGATGTGTTGATATTTTGTTCATATTGGTATGTTCTTTTAACTTTTCTTTTGATTTTTAACTACCTCTAAATGTTTGTTAGGTTTTTTTGGCAACTGATGATGATGCAGCTCCTATTATTTGTTTTCTTTACCAAGAACAAAAGAATTTATTGTCTGTAAGGCTCCAAAGTGTTGAAATAAATAATGAAATTCTCTTTGACATTAAACCTGACATGAGCTGGAGCATACTTGCCGTTGCGGCTGCTCCTGTAATTTTAACGCGTCGTAGGTAAAGTTGTGTTTTCTCTTTACTTTATATCTTGTTATTATTACCTTTTCATTGCCGAGCTTATAATCTTGATGGCGTCTCTAAATCTTGTATGTCACTTCTTTTCTGATGTTTCTTACAGCAAAAATAACTTGTTGACATGACATGACTTTCTCCGTTTTCTTCTTTCCAGAGTGAATGTTGGACTGCTGCCGTATTCAGACATAATTGTTCTAGCACCAGATAATTCCCTTCTTCTTTATGTAAGCCATATGCATTAAAGGCTTATATTATGTGTAGTTGTCATATTGTTGATCTTTTCTAAGTCTGAGGTCCAATGCTATGAGGATTTAAAATTGTAAATCTAGCAAATCGACTTCTTTCTGATCATACTGGATAGAGACAATTCAGAAAGAATTATAATTGTTTCATTTGGTTTTCCTGTAATTGGAGCATGTGACATAGTTTACGTTATTGCTGCATGTGTTTTCGTTTTCTATTCCTACAGCAGTGAGTGATTATTCTTATTATGCTAGAAATAGGCTACACGTGCCGAATTGAAAACTCTATTTATTTGCTTCTCTTGACTTTCTTTCTCTAGTGTATATAATAGTATTGAAATTGCAGACCTGAACTCATTTGCTAGAATGCTCTACACAATGAATCTCCTATGAATGTGTGTCTGCATTTAAGATTGAGTAGGCTTATTTTGCATATCTAATTGTCAACTCATCTTATTTTATACATTGACAAATAAAACTTGCTTTCTTTCTGATAATACGACACATAACATATGTCTCAACTGCTTAATTCTTTTCTTTTATACTCATATTTTTGTCATCTTGTTTTCCAGTTGCTCTTTCTTTGCTCTCATTCTTTTCCTGTGTAACACTAAAAAATTAATTGCTAATTTTGATTTTTCATTTTCATCTGCATCATTTGCTACATTTTTGTAGCTAACATGTGTCTAAATTGCTGTCAGGAAAACAATGCCTATGTAGGTATGTGCTGCCTTCTTGTTTGAGTAAAGACCGGGTTTCACATAATTTGGATTTTCGAGAAGCAGCATCAGTTTCTCATGATCTGAAGATTATAGGACTGGCTGATGCAATTGAGGGGCGGATCAATATTATAGTAAATAAAGGGCAGGTATGCTAATTTGTGCGTTTATTGCAATAGCTATAATTTTCCTAGTTTTTTGCTTGAAGTCAAACTCTTTTGCAAGCCTTTTAACATAAGACCTGAGTCTGTTCTGTGCATTCATTTATATTGGTCTTTTGCTTCTATCTAATTATCTTTCTTTAATTAAGTTTCTTGTAGCCTTGATGACTTTATTATTGTCTGTATCAATATCTAGATCTTCCGTTGTGCAATACGAAGAAGTCCTTCGTCTTCATTGGCAAATGATTGTATCACAGCAATGGCTGAGGGGCTCAGTTCCAGCTTCTATGGCCATTTCCTTGGTCTTCTTTGGAAAGATGGTGACTCAGCCTATTTGGCAGAGCCTGATTCTAGTGTTAATTCAGAATGGGATTCTTTTTGTAGTATTATTATGCAAATGTGTAGATCTTCTGTCAATTCTCCAAAGCATTTAAATTCAATGCCTCAATCATCTTGGGAATTCCTTATCAGTAGCCAATTCCATAAGAACTTCTGTAAACGCAACTTTATTAATGGAGTTTCTTCTGTGACATCACTTGATGTGCAAGAAATTGATTCCTTTGGGTTAAGTTTAGATGGTACACAGAAATTAGAAACATCTTTTTACTCTGAGCTAATGATGGAAAGTATGGATTGTTTGCATGCGGTATATGAAAGTCTAAAGCTGGATACTCTTCGCAAGCGGTAAGCATTATTTTCATTTTCTTTTATCTTTGTACTTCAATACTATTAAAACCATTTTGGCCATATCCTTTTGCCCCTCTCTTCATGTGTTCTATTTTGTTTCTTTCATTTGTTCTGCTATATCTTCCCTTGGTCATATAAACAACATTTTTTCATATCATATAAATTCCTTGGCAAATTAATTGTTAACCGATATTCTATGTAGTGGAATTATGACATGGAAAGGTATGTGGTGGTATACTGCTTACCATATGATTAACTGGCAAGATCCAAACTAAGCTATGTGAAACTTGATATAGGTAGAGGGTGCCTCTTTAGGCACACAATATAAACCACTCTGGATCTTTGTGATTTTCTGCATTGTAATGGGCATTAGAGTTGAGATGCTTAGTTTATGCCCATAATTTACTGCTTCATTCAGCTGAGGAACCTCCATGATGGATCTTCTTGCTATATTCAATTTGGGGTTTAGCTCTCTAGACTTCAATAAATTGCATTTAGATTTTATGGTGAAATAGTTAACTGTAACCTTCAATTTTCTTTACTCATTACTTGAATTACATGGTACTTTTATTTATACTTATAGAGACTTGGAGCTTCTGGCACTTCTATTATGTGATGTTGCTAAGTTTCTGGGAAAGGAAAGCTATCTGGATCATTATGTCCGTGACTTTCCTGGTTTTTCAAGAAATGTTGGCATTTGCAAAACCTCCTTTTCATGGAAGACTCCTCCAAGTTTATTTAGATGGCTTGAAGACTGTTTACTATGTAGATGTGCTTATGCTAGTACTGATGATCTTCCGTCTTTAATTCGTAAAGGTGGAAGTTCAGTTTGTAAGCTGGGCCCGGAAGATAATCTCCTTCTATAGTTTGCTGTCTGGTGCTAAACAGATAGGAAAGAAGCTTTCATCTGGTGTTTACTGTAACATTGCTGCGGGATCACATTGCACAAATGGGGAACTCACAGTCTTGGCTATGGTTGGGGAAAGATTTGGATTGCAACAACTTGATTTGCTGCCTTCAGGTGTCTCACTTCCTCTTTGACATGTAAGTTCTGCTACAATCATATGATATATAGGCTTGCATGTAAATTTTTTAAAGAATGTTGGTTTATTCTAAATGGTGTTTTATGTGATAACTATATCATTCAAGGTGCCTGTAAGTTTACTTCATGGTTATGACAGCATACTGCTTGAGACACTGGAAGACTGTCTATTGAATCCCATTGGAAATTAAAAGATTATTTTCAATGATGATTTTACTTCTATATACTCATAAATGTGTGCAATATGCATTTAATATATACATGTGTATGTGCGCGTGCTTTATGGAAGAATCTAATTAATTAATTATTTATTTATTTGCTATCCACTGTTGTACTATTGCATTGTTGTCAGTGGAATTCTTAGCCATTATTTATTTCCTCATCATTTTTGGATCATTAGTTTTCCATCTATGAACATTTATTTGTTTATGCACTCCATAGGCATTGGATAAGTGCCGGGAATCTCCTCCGACTGACTGGCCTGCAGCTGCCTATGTCCTGCTTGGCAGAGGGGATTTGGCTTTGTCATGTTTGGCTCGTTCTTGCAAGCCTAAAGAATTTAAAACCCAAACTAACGTGAATTTAATCTCTATGTCGACACCTTACATGCTACACTTGCATCCAGTGACTATTTCTTCCACTGTTTCTGATACAATTGGATTGGATGGTACCAAGTTTGAAGATACAGATTCTGTTGATGGGTCTATGATAGATGGTATGGAGCATATTTTCAGCTCCAGCACACAGTTGCGCTATGGCTGTGATTTGCGATTGAATGAGGTAGTCCTTTGTGTTGAATGAGTTACATCAATCTGATGCAAACAAAGCCTGTTGTTTGCATATACTTACATTTTATAATTGCATCTAAACATTTCTACCTTCTCCTTTCCATGGGACAAGTTATCACTTAGGGCGCATTGTTATGTTGGAGTTATTATTCTTGCAATCATAGCAAATATTCTATGATTGTTGCCTCTAGCCTTGTAATTATATATGTGTTGTATCTAGAATACCCACGCACTGCATATCTACATTATATATCTATGTAGTGTATGTTTGTACACCCAGGCTGAGCATCTATGTAAACATGTCTGAGGGTACAGTTCCAGGTGTATGTCTAAGCTATATATTGTCTTTAAGATGTGGATTAGACCTCTCATTCCGCTCTTTATGGCAAAACGTTTTTCTTTTCTGATTTTTAAATATTGTGGAGTCCTGAAGCTTGTAGTGTATGATCATCACCATGCTTCTTCTTGAAAGAAAAACATTTTTATTTTTTTTTCTTTGCATATGACCTATCATTTTTTTGGTTTTGTAGATTTGAACATTTTCCATATTGCACTTTTCAATAGTTGAGATGTTGGAATGAGACACTTCTTAATTAGAAATACCTTTATTTTAGCATTATGTAAGGTCAATTCAGCTGACTCCTCTATCATTCACTCTTGGTAATGATTATTCAGCTTCAGCTTTATTGTTAAAAATCAATAGTTGTTGATTGGTTGAGTTTATTTACACCAGGTTAGACGCCTTTTGTGCTCAGCAAGGCCTGTGGCAATTCAAATGTGTGTTAATCCTAGTGCCTCTGATCAGGACCTTCAGCAGGTACAACATTGTATAATTCCTGTCAATTTCCTGAATCACACGGATTATGTTGACTTCATTTTCTCTTCTGTTTCCTACATTGTTGATTGATGTATTCTAAGCCTTGGTGTTACTCTTTTGCTGCTCTTATTCTTTTGTTGGTAAAGGCCCAGTTATGGCAACTTGCACAAAGGACCACTTCCCTTCCTCTTGGCCATGGGGCATTCACTCTTGCAACCATATTCACACTTTTGACAGAGGTATTGCCTCTCTGCATGTTTGTCTCTATGTGTTCATGTAACTTTCAAGAAAGCTTTTCTATTAGAATAATTGGTTAAAGATTCGATAATGGTTTTTGATTTTATTTGCAGGCCTTTGTTGTCCCGAAGCTGGTTTTAGCAGGCCGGTTGCCTGCTCAACAAAATGCAACTGTACGTTCCTATAATTTACATTTGGTTATTTACTGGTGTTCATATGTTTGTACTTACACATACTGTGATATGATATGAGCAATGTTGTTGGAGGTTCTTCTTTGTTGACTTATTTGTTGTTGGATCTATTCTGACAGGTCTAAAAAGCCTTTTGGTGAGATATTATGTCTATTTATCAATTTCAATTTTAAAAACTAAGGGAAACTCCTATTTTACCTTGAGAGGACCCAAGGGGTCCTATAATATTTTCATGGAATCACTAAGCCCCATCTCTATCTTGTCAAATATTGTGAAATCTATTTATCCTTAAAAATGCTATAACTTATGGACGAGCCTAATAATGACCATAATAGAAAATGTTTGAACATTATGTATACATATTTTTTTTTGGTCATTTTGAACATTTGTATTTTTAGTTACTAATAAAAGTGACTTATCATGATAAATATGGTAAAATGCTGAAGTTTCATTTAGTACAATATAAAATGTTGATGTATTTTACATAACTCATAGATTCCATTTGCAATTGCTATTCAAAGGCCAATTTATACGATCCCATCAAAACATAATCTAATTTTATAAAACTTCCAATCACTTCTTTGATTTATGGTCTTCATGTTTAATACAGGTCCAACATTCTTTTTTGAATAAGTTGTTTTAAGCTGAAATATGTAGTTTTTAGTTTTGTGCAAATGCTCATTGTCAGGATTTTGGTCTGCTCTATTTTTTACTTTCCCTTTATGACATTTCCATGTTTAATCATGTCATGTTTTACGAAATTTTCAGACCCTGTATGTTTGTCTTACATATGAATATCCTTTTGCATTGGAAAGGTGAATCTGGACCCAAATGTAAGGAATGTACAAGAGATTAAATCTTGGCCTGAGTTTCACAATGCTGTGGCTGCTGGACTGCGGCTGGCTCCCCTTCAGGTTTATTGTTATTGTCTTAAGATGATGATGTCCATATACTTATCTGATGCTAGACATTTGTATTTTGCACAGTAAAAATTTTGAATTTTTTCATTCTTTTATTTCTGCTCAGATGATTATATGTATGATTGAACATGTAAAGTTTAAACTTTGAGTTGTATGCTAGATGTGTAAACTTCTTATTTCAGGGTAAAATGTCAAGAACCTGGATTATATATAACAAACCTGAGGAGCCAAACGCTATTCATGCTGGACTTCTTCTTGCACTAGGGTTACATGGATACCTGCGTGTTCTAAATATTACCTATATATACCAGTATTTAGCACAGGTTGAGTACTTCCTCTGCCAGTATCTATATATCTAACATGTTATTACTTTCTTGGTTGCTTTTTCCATTTATTAATTCCAGAAAATTTAGTACTTTATCTTACATCCAAGAGTTTATTTAAGGGTTTTTTGGTCAAATGCCCACCAACATGATATAATTTAGAAAAATGCCCACTAACCTATTGTTCTTATAAAAAAAAATTAGACAGAATACTGAATTTGCCCCTCGATTAATAGCCACAGAAGCCCAATTCTAATATTTTACTTTTTCTTTCTAACACTTTCCTCTTTTCTCTCTGTACTTTCCTCTTTTCTCTGTGTACGTTCCTCTGTTTCTTCTTCCTTCATCTTTCTTCTTCCTTTTTCTTTTTTCATTTTCTTTTCTAGTATTTCTTCCAGCTTTCTTCCTTATATTTTCTCAAAATTTGAACTCAAATAAGAAATCTCACTAGGCAGGACTGCCTAGGGTCTAGGCAATTCTTTGTAGGGAGCCTACATGCATGCTCACATGTATGCTCCCTCGGTGGGACTGCCAAGGGCTTAGGCAATCTTGCCAAGGGAACATCCTTACCTACACAAAATTTTTTAGATCTCATGATTTTTTCAAAACCTCATACAAATGCAAACAAAATACATCAAAATCACTCAAACTAAAAGCCAAAAGCTCACACACAACTCCTCTTCTTGGTTTCCTTGGTGGGTGTGATGGAGGTAGATGGAGGAACGGCCTCGGATGTCTTCTTCGCTTTGTCGCTGCCCTTCCTCAAATGTTTCAGTGGTCCCATTATAGCCGGTGATGGAGACAGTCAAGGAGAAGGCTAGGATTTTGGGTCAAAGGAGTCGAAGAGAGAGTGAGGGGGCAAAATAGGTAGTTTGTCTAGGTTTTATAAACAATATGGGGTGGTGGGTAGTTTTCAAAATTAGATTTATTAGGTGGGCATTTGATCCAAAAACCCTTTATTTAATGTTTTTGTTTATATTTTAGGAAATTTTTTTGCTTTATTCGAGACTTCCATTTTCTTAGGAACATGAAAGCACAACAGTAGGATTGATGCTTGGCCTGGCAGCTTCTTATAGAGGAACTATGCAACCGGCAATATCGAAAGTAAGTTTCATGTGTACTTGGTTTTCATCTGTTAGTTTTCTCTGATCTTTTCTTGTTTAGCTGATGCACCAAGATTTGTCATTGGTAGTGTTTTTAATCTGTGCAGCAAGTTAATATTTGTAGTTGGTAGCTCCCTATGTTCCCTGCTTTCTTGTTGCCTTTCAGTTTAAGCATCAAATCCTTTTATGATGAAAAAAATATTACCGTTTGTTTTCAAATGTTGTTGCATCAACTAACAAATCATGGAATTAAAGTTCGATATGCTTGTCATTAATGCTGTTGTTTACCTTTCTCAATGCCTATTAATAATTTATTTTCAATTAACGCACTACGTTGGTTGTGTTTGGTTATATGAAAATTGCTTGCACTGGTATTTAGACAGTGGGGAAATGTAATCGTTTTTTTTTCACTTAATTCTTTGACAATTATATTGAGCCAGTTGAACAGGAAGTTGAACTCATCTGAAACAGTGAAGTTATTCATTTCATTAAAAAATTGAGGATATTTATTTAATCATTTTTCTAGTCTAGTTGTTGTGGATAACTTTGTTACATATTAATTGACAGTTAAGCTGAACTTGTTACATTATTTTGGTACAGTCTCTTTATGTCCATATACCTTCTCGACATCCATCCTCCTTTCCCGAGCTGGAGTTGCCAACCCTTCTGCAGGTACCTGTCATGCTTTTTTCTTTATCTCCAAATTTTCTTTTTATCCGACTGGATATTTGTAGACCAAGTAAAATATATGTGAAATCTTTCCTTCTACTGCAGGACATGCTTCTACATCTATTTATTTTCCCTTTTCTCAGTGTGATAGCTTGATATTAGTTTCTAATATTTTTCTTAGCTGGCTATCTGGTCATCCTCTAGATATTGATTTAATCATTACTGTCTTGTGGAGTTGATTCAGTCTGCAGCTCTGATGTCAGTTGGGCTTTTGTACGAAGGATCAGCACACCCGCAAACAATGCAGATTCTCTTGGTATTTTGATTTCTTTTGATGCTTCTATAGCTGAAGCAATTGTTAAATTTTAGTAACTTTTGTCTACTTACATTGTCAAAAGTCTTGTCATTATTGATTTTGAAGAAAATGACTAATCTCCTTGATGCTTATGTAAGATGTAAACAAAGGGTGATGCATTATTTATATTTTGGTTGAAAGAAAAGATTATATAGTGTTTCATGCTTATGTTTAGATGTTAAAGAAGGGTATTGTTTATTTCTAGCTGGAAAATTCTGGTAGACGATTTAAGTTGACTTAATTCTTTCTTTATACCTGTGCCTGATAAGTGATGATTATTTATCATTTACCACATGCCGTTGGAAGATATCAGTATGTCTATCTAACCCTTTAATATATTTTCATTGTCCTCAATTTGTTGTATCTCTACAAGCCTCCCTCGTTACCTTTACAATAACTGTGGAAGGGTGTCTGATGGGAGATCCTAAAATGCAATTATTAGATCTGAAAAGTATAAAATGTTATTATACTTTTAATTTTGTTTTATTTGGATGGGGGAGTGGATGGGAATGTTGAAGATAATTATAATATTTTTGTTGGGAGTAAAACTGGGTTCAATATTCATCAAAAGTATAATTTGTTTATTTTGTCAAAGGAATTAGCTGGTCATATTTAAAGTTCACCAGATTTTATGCTTGACCAGATTTTATGCTGGAATAAAATTACATTTTTTGTAAATCTTTTATTAGGATTTTATAGCTGTACAGATTTGTATATGGCAGTTTAGTTTTTTAATAGGCTAGAAATTAGCATGTATTATTTCTATTTAATGAGAAGTTCTCCAAAGAGGGAAATCAACTTTTCGGCTCAAAGTCTTCTAAAAACTTTGTCATGGTATCAGAGCCTCAATTCTGATCCTTTCCGCACGTGTTTTTTTTAGTCCAACTAAGTCCTAATTTAGTTACTTCTTCTCGGTTATTTCTGATCAAGGTTTCTAGATATCATGTACTTAGACAAGTATGATTCCTTCTTGATTTGCTTCAATGGAAAAAACTACTCAGCCTAGGCTTTTCATTTTGAGATTTTTGTTAAAGGCAAGGATCTGTGGGGGTCATATCGATGGAAGGAAACTAGCTCCTTACAAAGAAAAAGACAAGGATCAATATGCAAAGTGGGAAGTCAAGGATAATCAAGTCAAGATGTGGATTCTAGGATCTGTCAAATCCAATATCATCTTGAATCTTCGACCCTACAAGGATGCAGCCAAGATGTGGACTTATCTTCAGAAACTCTATAGTCAACACAACACTGCTCGTCGGTTTCAGCTTGAACATGAATTGGCCACTCTTCAGCAGGACAGTCTCTCTATCTCTGATTTTTATTCTACCTTCATGAATCTTTGGGCTGAATATACAGACATCGTATATGCTAACCTATCTTCTGAAGGTCTTGGTTATGTTCAATCTGTTCATGAAATTACCAAGAGAGATCAATTTCTTATGAAATTGAGATCTGAATTTGAAGGCACTCGATCCAATCTTATGAACCAAGATCCTGTTCCCTCCTTAGATGCATGCCTTAATGATTTGTTTCGTGAAGAGCAGCGTCTTCTTACTCAAACAACCATGGAACAACATAGATCCACTTCTATTCATGTTGCTTATACAGTACAAGGTAAACCAAAAGGAAGGGATATGAACACTATTCAATATTTTTGCTGCAAAGGATTCGGACATTACGTTTCAAATTGTCCAAAAAAATTTTGCAACTACTGCAAAAAGGACTCGACCTCCTAGGAAATCTGAAATGGCATTTACAGCTTCCGTTGGCTCTTCTAGCACTGGTAGTTATGTGAATGTCGTCCCGCCAACACAAAGTGCTTCAGTTTCTGTTCTATCTGTGACACCAGAAATGATTCAACAGATGATAAATTTTGCTTTTTCAGCTCTAGGATTCTCAGGTAAAATTTTTTCCACCTCATCTCCTTAGTATTTGATTTCGGCGCTTCTAATCATATGACCAACAATGCTCATTTCCTTACCAATGTCCACAATTATTCTGGCAAGCTTAAGATTCACACTGCTGATGGAAATCATTTGCCTATAACAGCCACCGGTGATGTTTCACCTTCACTAACTGATGTCTCTGTCTCTCTTGGTCTAACCACTAATCTTGTTTCTGTTGGTCAACTAGTTGACAATGATTGTAAAGTGGAATTTTCCAAATCTGGTTGTGTTGTGCAGGATCAACAGTTTGGGAAAATGATCACGAGGGGGCCTAAAGTAGGACGTCTTTTCCCTCTTCAACTTCCTTCCTCTCCATGTCCCTCTTTACCCATTGTGTCTTGTAATTCCGTTCATGTTGATTAGCAAGCATGGCATAAACGTCTTGGACATCCAAATCCTAATGTACTTCATGAGTTGTTGAAATCTGATTTACTTGGGAATAAAGACTTACCATCTCTTCGTACTGTTCAATTTGATTGCAATTCTTGTAGGCTTGGCAAAAGTAAAACTTTGTCATTTCCCACTCACACGCTAAATGTGGTACAACCTTTTGATTTAATACATAGTGATGTGTGGGGAATTGCACCGATTATTTCTCATGCTAATTACAAATACTTTGTAACTTTTATTGATGACTATAGTCGTTTCACATGGATTTATTTCTTATATTCTAAAAATGAAGTGTTTTCTATTTTTAAGGGTTTCCTTGCTCATATTCAAACCTAATTTTCTGCTCAAATCAAAGTTCTTCGTTCTGAAAATGAAGGAGAATACATGTCTCATTTATTTCAAGAATTTCTACAAACCAATGGTATCATATTGCAGAGATTTTGTCCTTCTACTCCACAACAGAATGGAGTGGCTGAAAGAAAGAATCGCCATCTTCTTGATGTTGTCCGTACTCTCCTGTTAGAATCATATGTTCCATTTTGGTTTTGGTGTGAAGCTCTTTCTATAGCCGTCCATCTCAATAACAGGTTACCTTCTCCGTTATTGAATCACGTCTTACCTTTTACTCGATTATTTGGTCACCCACCACATTATTCTAGTCTTCATACCTTCAGTTGTGTCTACTATGTTCATCTTCCTCCACACGAACGCACCAAACTCACAGCTCAATTAGTAAAATGTGCTTTCCTCGGCTATTCCATCCATCAAAAAGGTTTTCTTTTTTATGACTCAAATCTGCGTCGAATTCGGGTTTCTCGAAATGTGATTTTCTTAGAGGACCAATATTTTTTTCCTACTTATCAAGATCCACCTCCATATTCTAATATGCCCATGTTTTCTGACTTTTCTAAGCCTCTTCTAGTGTATCAGAGATGCCCAACAACGAAACCTGCTTAGATTTCAGAACCTGCACAACCCCCTCAAGCTCATTCCCCAAATGCTGATTCTGTTTCAGCAACCGCACCAGCTCCTTTGAGACAAAGTACTCGGGTTCGTAGACCCCCAGATAGGTATGGCTTCTCTTCTCCTACATCTTTGACAGCCACCTTGTCTTCTATTCCTATTCCTACATCTTATAAACAGGCAATGGAGCATGATTGTTGGCGGAAAGCTATAGAAACTGAACTACTTGCACTTGAAGAAAACCAGACTTGGGATGTTGTTTCATGTCCTCCAAATGTGAAACAACTTGGCATTAAATTGGTGTTCTCGATCAAGCTTCGTTGAAATGGGTCAATAGACTGTTATAAGGCTAGGTTGGTGGTTCTTGGAAACAAGCAAGAGTATGGACTAGATTATGATGAAACCTTCGCACCGGTCGCCAAAATGACAACAGTGCGAACAATACTAGCTCTTGCTGCGTCTCAGTCATGGCCCATGCATCAAATGGATGTTAAGAATGCATTTTTACATGGTGATCTCAAGGAGGAAGTTTACATGAAACTTCCCTACGGTATGCCTACTTCTTCACCAACTGATGTTTGCAAACTAAAACGCTCTTTGTGTGGTTTGAAACAGGCACCGAGAGTATGGTTTGAAAAATTTTAGTCCACACTTCTTGGTTTTTCATTCATACAAAGTCAGTATGACTCCTCTCTTATTCTACAACGGACATCTAAAGGCATCGTAGTTCTTGTTTATGTGGACGATATTGTTGTCACTTGTTCCGATAAGGAGGCCATCTCAACGATTCAGCAATTGTTGCATTCTACATTTCACATGAAAGACTTAGGTAATCTCACCTATTTCTTGGGACTAGAAGTGCATTATCGGCCAGAAGGTATCTTTTTGAATCAGCACAAGTATATTCAGGATCTGGTTCAATTAGTAGGTCTCACGGATAGTACTTCAGTTGACACCCCCATGGAAATTAATGTGAAATATCGCCGAGACGAAGGGGAGCTTCTGGAGGATCCTACTCTTTATCGGAAGTTGGTTGGTAGTCTCATATATTTAACTATCACACGACCAGACAACTCTTATGCTATTCACACTGTCAGCAAGTTCATGCAAGCTCCTCGGTATCTCCATTTCTCAGCAGTTCGACGCATCATTCAATACATTCTTGGCACACCAAATTGTGGCTTGTTCTTTCCAATTGGTTCCTCACTTCAGCTGAAAGCCTACAGCGATGCTGATTGGGCCGGCTGCCCCGACACCCGGAAATCTTCCACTGGATGGTGTATGTTTCTTGGTGATGCTCTAATCTCTTGGAAATGCAAGAAGCAAGACTTTGTCTCCAAATCCTCCACAGAGGCTGAATATCGTGCCATGTCTGCTGCATGTTCAAAAATCATTTGGCTACGTGGTCTACTCACCGAGCTTGGTTACACTCAAGTCCAACCAACACCTCTACATGCTAACAACACTAGTGCAATCCAAATCGCTGCCAACCCCGTATACCACGAACGAACGAAGCACATAGAAGTTGATTGCCACTCCATCTGGGAGGCCTATGACCGCCAGGTTATTACCCTTCCACACATCCCCACTGTACTACAGATTGCGGATATCTTCACTAAATCCATGACACGACAGTGACATAACGCTTGTAAATTTATCAGCATCAATTTGAGGGGGGATGTCAAAGGAATTAGCTGGCCATATTTAAAGTTCACCAAATTTTATGCTTGACCAGATTTTATGCTAGAATTAATGTGTTCTACAGCTACATTTTTTGTAAATTTTTTATTAGGATTTTATAGCTGTACAGATTTGTATATGGCAGTTTAGTTTTTTAATAGGCTAGAAATTAGCATGTATTATTTCTATTTAATGAGAAGTTCTCCACAGAGGGAAATCATCTTTTCGGCTCAAAGTCTTCTAAAAACTGTCATATTTATCCTCAGATCATTCTGCTTGTCAATTCTGCTTTTGATATATAAGCATATATGTCATTCAGTGTCGGTTCTAAACTGAATTCAGGGTCATGTTTTCTTTTTCCCTCTGAGATGCCTTGTAAATGGGTCATATAATTAATTTTACAGGGTGAAATAGGACGTAGAAGTGCAGGTGATAATGTACTTGAAAGGGAGGGTTACGCTGTTTCTGCAGGATTTTCATTAGGTCTTGTTGCATTGGGTATGGGCCATGAGATGCTTATATCAATATCAATTAAATACTATGCAGTGTTGGCCACGACTAATTATGTCATCTGTAATGAAGGTCGAGGATATGATGCACTTGGTATAATGGACTCACAGGTTGATCGATTGTTCCACTGCATTGGTGGCAAAGAAATTCGTAATGTATGCTGCTAGCCCCTTTTTTTCATGTGTTGATTCTAAATTGCTCATTTCTAATATTTTTAATGAAATAAATCAATCATACCATATCTGTTTAATTCTTTATAGTTCCACAAGCTTGAATTTTAATGTTTTAACTAAACCATAATTATTTTATTTTATTATTTATCAGGAAAGATCCCTTTCTTCAACACTATCAACAGATGAGCACAACCGTGCTGCTGTACAGGTGGTTTGAATGTCTAGCTTTGACTTAATCAATCTTTCCCTTACAGCAATTATTCCTGCAAACATGTGTTTTCCCCTAGCTGCTTATAGGCATTTTTTGTGCTATGCTAAAATGCTAATATTGTGTCTTAGATGCTGGATGGAAATGCTGTCAATGTTGATGTCACTGCTTCTGGAGCCATGATCGCTCTTTCTTTAATGTTTTTAAAGGTAAACTTTTGTGAATATGTTACTAATATAATGCTAAATGTATCACTTATCCTTAAAAATGAATCATGATTTTGCCACTTTGCACCATGGTTTCAACAGACAGAATCACAAGCGATAGTGTCTAGACTCTCTATCCCTCAGACTCATTTTGACTTGCAATATGTAAGGCCTGATTTGATTATGCTTCGTGTCATTGCTCGGAATTTGATAATGTGGAGCAGGTAATGCTGGTCTTGCTACAATCCAATAGTTGAACTTTCTGCTTAATAACTTCTTTCTTCTTCTTCTTATTATTATTATTATTTTTTTATTTTTTATTTTTTATTTTTTTATCTCAGTTGATAAGTTGTTTTTCTGCAGGGTTTTTCCCTCCAAAGATTGGGTTCAATCTCAGATACCTGATATCGTAAAACATGGTGTGGAACGCCTAATGGATGATACTGTTGATATTGATGAATTGGATGCTGAAGCATTTGTGCAAGCATACATTCATATAGTGGCTGGATCATGTATTTCCCTTGGTAGGTTTCTTCTTTTTTCCATTTTTTTTAGGAGAAAAATATAGAATTCTTGTGACTTGCTACTAAGACTTTAATATATTAAATCTCACTTGCTACTAAGACTTTAATATATTAAATCTCACTTGGAGGCATCTAATAATCTTGTAAATAGTCCATTCTTTAAAAGAAATATGAATCAATAAAACCTTAAAGCTTTAGGAAAATTTGTTTGATTTATTATTATTGTTTTATTGTGAACAAACATAAATATGAGAAAGTTTCTGTTGTTTTTCGGCAATCTTATTTTTAAAACAAATTACTTGTGGCCCATTTGATGACATTTTATTTTTGTTTTTTTTTTCTCTTGACGTGCGTGTAATTTGCTCATTTTAAACTTTAATGTTTTTATTTCACTCTAAATGTGAAAGAAAAGGATAAAATATAAACACCAAATGAAAAATAATTTGAAATGGTTTTTCATTTGGTGTTTTTCTTTTTCTTTTTCCTTCACATTTATAGTTTATTGAGATGTCTAAATAACAATAACAAACTCTAACTAACCTTTAAACTAATCAAATTACACACAAGTCAAGAGAAAAACCAAATACCAAAAACAAAAAGGTTACCAGACAGGGGGTTAAAGTTCTCTTGTGTATTCCCTTATGTTGAAGTTGACAACCACTTATTATGGCAGGACTGAGATACGCTGGAACAAAAGATGCAAATGCTCAGGAGTTACTGTACAACTATGCTCTTTACTTTTTGAATGAGGTTGGCAATCCACAGTGTGCTGCTCTACTTAAATGATCCATATCTTCAAAGTAAATAATTTATTATATTGGTTTCAGATCAAGCCAGTTTCTGCTACTAGTGGAACCTTCCCCAAGGGATTGTCTCACTTTGTTGATCGGGGCACACTGGAGATGTGCCTTCATCTTATTGTTCTTTCCCTGTCTGTGGTATGTAAATTTAATTCTCCATTCTCTGTTTCTTTTTTTCCTCTGCTTTCTACCATTGTCAAATAGGTAAGTGTGGCCGAGCATCTGTTTCTAACGTTTTGGAAGAACAGGTTATGGCTGGTTCTGGACATTTACAAACCTTCAAGCTTTTGAGATTTCTTCGGAGCAGAAATTCTGCAGATGGTCATGCTATTTATGGTATTCAGATGGCAGTGAGTTTTTGTCAGATATCAACTCTATGAATTCTCATTATTCTATATACATGTATGTGATGTCAAAGCCTTAGTAGGCTTGTCTATTGGTTTTATGTCCTTTGGCATGCAAGCAGATGCTAGACATTGTGTTGTAAACTATATGGATGTTATGAATGAACACTCAGAAACCAATTGATGTACATTATTGTAAATATATTAATAAATTGACTAGGTGGTAAAATTATGCAGTTGCCACTGTAACCTCCGCCTGAGTGTGATTCTAAATGTACAAGTGTGTGATTTCACTAATTTTGAGATGAATTCATATTCATCTATGCTTTTTGCTTGAGATAAAAGAGAGCATCTACTGTTACTTAATTTGGATTCGGCTAAATTTTTTTTTTTTTTTTTAATGTTAATTATTTTTGGTTTTGTAACCCTGATGATTATAGGTAAGCTTGGCAATTGGTTTCTTGTTTCTTGGGGGAGGAATGCAAACATTTTCAACATGCAACAGTTCTATTGCTGCATTGCTAATTACTCTTTACCCACGTTTGCCTACTGGACCAAATGATAATCGATGTCACCTCCAGGTATATTAAATATTTAAAATGCTGAATTATGAGTCACATTCTTTTGTATTCATACAAAGGTTATAGGTGGGGAAGTTTTCAGCTTGGGCATAATATGTCTTTAGTTTATTTTACATAGTTTTCATTTGGTGCCTTTTCATATCTCAAATGTTTTGACAAAAGTTTTGAGTGAAAAAATAATTAATTGTATGCAGAGCTTAATCTATTGCAATTGTGTCATGTAAATGGAAAGATTGGTGTACCACACTTCTCATGAGTTAGATTGTTTCTTCTTTTATTATCTTATATGTCTGAAGGAAGTGTACTTTTTGTAGGCATTCCGGCATCTATATGTACTTGCAACAGAGGCTCGCTGGATTCAGACAGTTGATGTTGACACTGGTCTACCTGTGTATGCCCCACTTGACGTAACTATTACAGAAACTGACCATTATGCAGAAACAAGTTTCTGTGAGATTACCCCGTGCATTCTGCCAGAACGTGCTGTGGTATGGTTCAAAGTGTACGAATAAACACTAGGGAAAATCCTTAATTTCTCAACTATGGTTTTGTATCATCTTTTTCTCTCTGTATCTATCTCTCTCGATTGACATGACTGCAGAAATATCTCTAGGGAAAATTCTGCTGGACTGTATTAAATAATCACTTATGGAGTTCAGAAAGATATGGCTAGAAAATTGTAAATGACAAAACGTGGAGATTTTTGTTTCTTTTTACTCAAGTCAGTTATCCACTGGAGTTATTTTGACTGAATTCCTAAATGACGATTTTTATATAAATTTTCTTACAATTGAAATTTTACTTCCTACCAACTCCTGTTGCCAGCTAACCTTGACTGTATCTATCTGCATTTCCTGTTGTATTGGTAAAATTTGAGTTTTGAAGTTTACTTAATATCTTTCTGTTTGTAGTTGAAGGCAATACGCGTATGTGGCCCTCGGTATTGGCCTCAAGTAATAGATTTTGTCCCTGAAGGTAGACTGATGCTACTGCTCGTATCTGTTATTTTATGAAAATTTGTAGTGTTTTCTGATGACATTATTTTATTTATTGAGAGATACAAATGCTCTATTTCTGTTATTTCTTTTTGTTGTAAGACATTTTTTCCTTAATTTTTGTGAAACAGATAAACCTTGGTGGACTTTTGGGGATAAGAATAACCCATTTAATTCTGGTGTTCTCTATATCAAGCGGAAGGTGGGAGCTTGTTCGTATGTTGATGATCCCATAGGGTGCCAGTCACTGTTGTCACGTGCAATGCACAAGGTTACATTACTTTACCACCACTTGACATTGTCCCAACTTTTTTTCAGACAACATGTCTGTTCCTGCTGTCCAAAAAAGAAAAAAATAAATGTCTATATCATGATCCAGGTGTTTGGTTTGACAAGTTTAAGAGCATATGATCGATGCACTCATGATGGCAGTGGACCTGGTTCTATTACAGTTGATCAGTTGGTTGGTACCTTCTCATCTGATCCAAGCTTAATTGCTTTTGCACAATTCTGCTGTGATCCTTCTTGGAAGAGCAGGCAAGTTAACTGGTCTCTGTTCTTAGTTATGCTTTCAAGTTTAGCTCCTAGTCCTTGACCTTGACTTGGATGGGAAATGGGTGATGAAGCATTGGGTCGGCTTCTCTGGTTTAGGCCTTACCAATCAAATACAAACAATTAAAATGAAAGAAAAAAAAAAAAAGCTCCACCCCTTGTGGCCTTGTGCGAGCTTGCATTTAGCATCAAAATTCCCATATTTTTAGTTTTGTCATTCGTTGCAATGCAATCCTTAGGATGTATTTAATTATAGAGAATGAATCCTTTGGCTTGAATGCAGGCAGGCATTAAGGTGAGCTGAAATTTTGAACATTGTATTGTCTTCCGTCCATGTAAAGTGGGAATTATACCTGTTTCCAAAGGAGATATTCAAATAAGAAGTCTGTATATCTGAACATGTGGAGGCACTAAATTATGTTTGAGCATGTGTGAAATTATAAATTTTAATTATTTGCAGTTTAAGCACAACGTTCCATTGCAGGTATAGATACAAGTTGGATAGCATCATAGTGCAGTTATATGTTTCATTACTCTGGAAAAAACTCTAGTACTCCCGGAGTACTGTCCACGTTGGGTACTACTGTAATTCACTTAATGCCATGTGTAATAATGATCCATGTCAGTTTAATGAGAAAACGGACGTTTAATTGTAATTTTTCCGTTTGCACGTCTCCAACCAGCCCCCTCCATTTCTCTCTCTCTCTTCATTCTTCTTCTCTCTCTTCTTTCTCTCTTTCTTTACATTCCCTCTCTCTCCCTCAAAAAATCTCCCGCCAAACTACTAATCTGACGGTTTATCTTTCAAATATTAAGAAAATACAACACTTGTATATTTCTTCTTCTTCAAAGTTTTATGGATTTTTAAGTTTTCAAAGCTCCTCTTCTTTTCAGAGACTGAAGAACAATCACCACCTTCCTTTTTTTTTCTCTCTTTTAAGCTCTCCAGTCCACCAGTGACTACCTTCCTTCTTTTTATCTTTTTCTAGCTATCCAGTTCTAAAAAAACTCCCACCACAACTATCATAAGTGTTTGTCTTCTAAAGCATTAAGAAAACACAACCTTTGAACGTTCAGTTTCTTCTTTTCCTTCAAAGTTTTATGGGCGTGAACTTTTGTTGTCCACATTCAACTGGTAAGGTTTTTGTTGCTCGGTTTTTGTCTCATACCAGTAATTATTTCATAACTTTGGTTAAAACATAAGTTTGTTATTACTAATTTATTTTAGTATACTTCTACCATTGTTAATTGTATAATGAGTTTGAAAATTTTGTGTTATTTTTGGCACATTACAGGAATATTACTGGTGTGTAATTGATTAATTGATAAATTATTTTATTCTAACCAATAAAATTAATAGCTTCTATAGGCAATAATTTACAAGAGCACATGGCAAGCCTAGAGCATATGGCAAGCATAGGTGAACGACAATTCAGTAAATATTTATGTATTTATTGCTTATAAGAGTGCATTGTATTGCAAAGATTTCCTTTTTATATTTTGTAACTAATACATTTAAATTTCAACGTTCTAATTAATTACAATTTTGTTGAACATAATCTACAGATGATAAGTATTATGACAACTCAACTTCTATGTCAGAAAATGATGTTGAGAAAGAGCATGCTACTTTTGTAACCTGTGAATCAAGTGAGGAATTACCTAAAATTGGGATGCTATTCTCAAATGAGGATGAAGCATTTAAATTCTACAATGCATATGCAAAAATGATTGGTTTTAGTGCGCGTAAAGATAAATATCAACGATTGGCAGATGGAAGCATAAGAAAAAGATCATTTGTATGTTCAAAACATGGATTGAGAAGATCGATGGACCCTTCAGATGTGAGAAAGGTGAAACGGTTAGAAACAAGAACTGGGTGTTTGGCAATGGTAGAATTTACTATTGAAGATGGTACGTGGACTGTTTCTCAATTTTTTCCAGATCATAATCATCAACTTGTGAAGCAAAATTAGCAAGATATGCTTAGATCACATAGGCAAATGGATGAAGCTCAAGCAAGCATAGTTGATACAATGGACAATGCTGGTATAAAGCCCCATAATATATTCTCATACATGGTAGAGCAAGCTGCTGGTGCTGAAAATGTAGGTTTCTTGAAGAAAGATTGTGATAATTTTTTACGAGATAAAAAGAGGAATATTCTTCAAGCTGGAGATGCACAAAATGTAATAAATCATTTCAAGCAAATGCAATCAAATGATCCCTCATTCTTCTACACTATGTAGGTGGATTTTGAAAATCGTATGACCAACTTCTTTTGGAGGGATGGTGGATGAAAGATAGATTATGCTCATTTTGGAGATGTGGTCATTTTTTATACAACGTATCGAACAAATAAGTACAACATGGTTTGTGCACCTTTTATTGGAGTGAACCATCATAGGCAAAATATTTTATTTGGTTGTGCTTTTTTGTTGGATGAGAGAACTGAGTCTTTTGTTTGGTTATTTGAATCATTTTTGCAAGCAATGGGGGACAAGCATCTGAGGACAATTTTTACGGATCAATGTCAAGCAATGGCTAATGCAATTGGAAAGGTATTTCCAGAAACTCAACATCGACTTTGTTTGTGGCATATTGGTCAAAATGCTTCTAAACATCTTTCTTTTTATTTAAGGATGTGTGAATTTAGAACATTATTCAATAGATGTCTTTACAATTGTGAAACAGAGCAAGAGTTTCAAGAAGTATGGGATCAATTGCTAACAATGATTGACTTGTCCAAAAACTCATGGCTTCAAACTTTGTTTGGGTTGCGTAAAAAATGGTGTCCTGCTTTTAGCAAGAAATATTTCTCAGCAGGTATACTATCTACACAAAGAAGTGAAAGCATGAATAATGTTTTTCGTGGTATGACAACTAGGACATTGTCCCTTACTCAATTTGTTCTTCGGTATGAAAAAATATTGGAGCGTAGACGTCGTTCAGAGTTGCTTAAAGACTTTCAATCAAATCAATGTGCGCCTATATCAAAAGGTAAACTTGGAGACATTGCCAAACAAGCATCTATTGAATACACTAATGTAATGTTTGAAGAGTTCCAAAAGGAGTTGTGGGAATCTTTATCATTAGCAATTGAAGAAGTTGGTACTGAAGAAAGCATCCACACTTACAAGCTAGTTAGAGATGGTGATAACAAGAGATACATAGTGAAGTTTAGAGATTCTGATTGTTTTATTGATTGCACCTGCAAAAAGTTTGAATCTGTGGGCATTTTATGTCTTCATGCACTGAAAGTTCTTAATTTCTGTAATATTTTTGTTCTTCCTCCTCAGTATATTTTAAATAGATGGACAAAAGGTGCAAAAGATGGTTTGGGGACAAGCAATGATTGCAAATCAATTGTCAGCATAACAACAAAAGAAATTAATCTACGAATGAGTCAAATAATGCAGAAAGCAATGCATTTTGCTAGTAAAGGTGCATTAGCAATAGACACAGCTGAAATGGCTGAGAAGATATTGGAGGAAGGCAAAGTATTGAAAATGTGCTTAAATTGAAAGAAGTTGAGGAAGCCACTACTACTAAGGGAGGTGAAACTGATAGTGAGCATGAGCAAGAGAAAGAAGAAAAAGGTGATGAAGAAAAAAATAATGATGGCAAGTGTGAGTCATCCGAGTTACATGTGTTTGATCCCCCATGTGTTAGGCTGAAAGGAGTATCAAATGCAAGAATGAAAAGCCAACTTGAGAAAAAGAAACGTAAGAAAAGAATACAAATTGGTCATAGTTCTGACCATGTCAACAACCAATATCTAACAGGTGCAAATCAAGGTAATATGCTATTGTATAAATAGTTTCTTACTTATTCACTGTATTTATTTTTATTGTTACTAATATTGTTTATAAAAAATATTATTTGTTTTTGTTTTATAGGTCAAAGATCAAAGAAAGGACCAGCTGCACCAGTACTTGGTAACCAATCAGGACCTTCGAATTTAGTTGCCTAATCAAATGTGAATATGAATTTTGGAATTCAGGTATATATCACAAGTTTTTTGTTTACATAATTATATTTTAGTTTATTATTTATAGATTTTATTTATGTTATGAAGAATCAGAACACTTAAAAATTGCTCTGCCAGCAGGATAATACATCTCCTAGCATTTCCTTAGCCCATAATTTTACGCTATTCCCGCATTTTAGTCAGGTTTATTATCCAACTTTAATTGGTTTTGGTATATGATTATTATTTTTCTTTACTATCCAACTTTAGTTGGTTTTGTATATAATTATCCTTTAGTATACTGATATTAATCAACAATTATAGGCATCATTCCTTCAATGGACTCCTGATTCTCCGGGTATTGTTAAGAATTATGTAAATTCTAATATCCAAATGCCTAGACATTCATAGGTAACTTGCTTTTGTATGTTATATTTTCATAATTTGGTATTTGATATTCGTATTTATTGTTTTTTGCTTCATGTTGTACGTTTATTTTATTTTTAATTTATAATACTTTATTTGAGCAGGACAACTTTCAGGAGGATTTATAAGAGAGTGATGGAAGAAAAGAGTTATCAACATAATTTGCTTTTTCAAATCTTTGTTCTTTTATAGTTGATGTCTAATAGAGCTTAAGGCATAAATACTTACTATTATTTTGTCAAACTTTAATTTTTTAATGTTGTGACTTATGCAATATTTGAATCTAAATCTTTTAAATGTTCCTTGATATAATTACGTACTTATAAGCATGTGTATACTGGTATAGGATGAAAACAGTGCAATCAAATCTTTTAGATATATATATATATATATATATGTTTTAAATTATAATTTGCATTTGTTATTTGTTTTAAGTACTATAAACAATAATTTTAAAGAAAATAATAGAGATGTACAATTATAAGTAAATAAAAAGTTCAATTTTGGTGGGAGTTTTTTATGAATTGAATAGTTAGAAAGAGAGAAAAAAAAAAAGGCAGGTGGTGAGACACGAGAAGCTGGTTGAAAACTTAAAAAGTTCAAAGTCATAAAACTGGTTGACAGGAAGAAGAGAGTGAGGGAAGTGCTCTGTTTTAGAGTCACAGAACAGGGGAATACAGAGAAGAAAGGGAAGTTCGGAGGTTTGTCAATCATAGCATATCTTTCATTAAAACATGAAACAAAATAACAAAGCAACCTAACTACTTTTATTAGATCAAGTCCTACAAACTGAGTGCACTATTCCCACATCCACTTGCATGGGTCATGTAGACATATCAGGATCTTGTCAAATTTCTCTCCCCAAAGGACATCATACTTGTTTACAATAAAAAGCCAAAGATCGCTATTTTGAGCTGAAGAATTAAATCTAAGCTAGGTATTCCATATTATAACACTGCAAATAATAAGACTGTGTCAGAGCAGTAGCCTCTAACACACTTATTCATAGTTGCTAGCATCCAAATTTCAAGTTTTCAAAAAGCATAATGGAAGCCGATCATGGTTCAAGTTTCAAACTCAGAAACTCTGCGCCACAACTACAAGCAAGTTTGACAAAATAATAGTAAGAAAAGAAATATATAAGTTTTGTGTTTTCTTAATATTTGAAAGATAAACAGTCAGATTAGTGGTTTGGCGGGAGTTTTTTTGAGGGAGAGAGAGGGAATGTAAAGAAAGAGAGAAAGAAGAGAGAGAAGAAGGAATGAAGAGAGAGAGAGAGAAATAGAGGGGGCTGGTTGGAGACGTGCAAATGAAAAAGTTACAATTGAACATCCGTTTTCTCATTAAACTGACATGGATCATTATTACATATGGCATTAAATGAATTGCAATAGTACCTAGCGTGGACAGTACTCCGGGAGTACTAGAGTTTTTTCCCATTACTTTGAGTCAAACTTATTGTGACTTCAAATTAAGGCGGAAGGGGGATTCAACTTTTAGTACACAATTTAAATATTTGAAAATTTTATAAGAATATCTTTCCAAACATGTGAAATTCAAGCTTATGACTGATTTTCATGGGGCCTAACTCTTATATTTTGGTTGTAAATTCTCAAAGATCTGTAATAACCAATAATATTAATCATGCGCAGAAACGATGTCGGTTTCCAGGAATTTAGCTTGCAAGTACTATTTGAGTGTGTAAGCAAGGACAGACCAGCTCTGTTGCAGGTAACTGTAAAATTTGCAAGGATAAACTAATTTTACTGAGCTTTCAAATTGAACATGGTCTTGATGCACCAAGTTATTCTAATAAAGGTTGCATGATTGGATGCTACTATTTGTTAGTAATGTGTCCAGAACTGTGTTTTTAAGTTGTTCTGATGAACTCCATTTATATTAAAAAAGTTTCAAAGCAGCTCGATGCTAAAGGATATGTTAATTTGGGAACTCATGATAATATTCTTGTGACTACAATGCAGGTATATTTGTCGTTGTACACAACAATTGGGTCAATGGCAGATCAATTTACCAGTGATATAGTTGTTTTAGGCGACTCGCTCTTTATCTCAAATTTAAAGGTAGTTTTCTGAAATCTTAGCACTCCATTGATAGTTCAATTAAGTGAACTGCTTAATTCCATTTAATTTTGGCATTTGCATCAGAAGGATTGCATGTTCTACTGAATATAAGTCAACTAGAAGAAAAAGAAAAGAATTTTGGTTGGCATATTGCAATTGTTAATTCATTTGCTACATCTTTCTTGCAGCTCGCTGTTGCGTACAACGAGGCTCTGTTGAACGGAAGACTAACCACTTCAAGAGGTGGCATTGTTCAATCCAACTTCATAGGATCTCTAAGGAAGAGAGTAGAAGATCTCCTAAATTCTTCTGAGGGATTCAAAGATTGTCTTTGTAATTATTTGAAATCTGGGAGGTGGCCAAATGGAGAATCAGAGGGAGAGAAAGGTCCAATTCTTCTTTCTCTTTGCCTTCAATGGTTTGGTGTGCCATCTCCATCTGTAAGTAAGGCAGCTTTTGATAAAATCAAGCCCAAGCTCACATCCTCATCTTGTATCCCTTTGTTGCATTTGCTATTTCCAAGAACTGACATCACTGCCGTTGGCGAGATCTTCAAGTCATTGTTTTCCAACGACAGCAGGTGAGAACTGTGGGGCCTATTAGCAGAATTTTCGCAGTCTATGTACGCCATTCGGTCCAATGCTTGTTTAAGAGGAAGATCTTTTTTGTAAAATTAGTCATCTTAGCTTAAGGGTTTTTGCATGGCTACCAATTGTTTCTATGTAATATTTATATGATCATAGTGTATTTATATGATATTCATCCTTTTCCTTGAATGTGTTTTGGAATACCATGAACAGGACCATTAACATTCCAAACCCATGCATGACCATCTACTACCCCATTAATACCATCCATTGCAACATGTGGGGTGGAATAAAATTTCTAAAAGAAAATGTTGGCTAACTATTACTTCTGTTCCCATGTCTTTCAAGACGTGGACAGTGCCCAAGTAGACCATAGATTGAGAGCTTGCTTAATCAAAATTCTAGCAAAGACTGCCTGATCAAAAGCAAGTAAATGCAGAGAGGATTTGATTCATGCTTTTATGTTTTGCTTGCTTGCTTGCTGAGAAATTGAACAACCAACCTACCAAAGCTTAGATGCATAAGTACTACCATATATAGTGACGTGTTAATGTTTTACTCCGGAAGTAAGTGCCACTGTTAATTGCCTTTGAAGCAACCAACGTAATCACAGCTTCACCTCTCCATACGTTTTTGAGTTTTAATGGTTTTTAATATATTTTATTTACAATAATATCTTAGTGGGAAATTCTATATTTTAGTTATCAATTTTCTTACTAAATTTTAATAATATAGATTATAGAGTTCAATTTTTCACAAGTAAATAAAATTTTGATAAAATCACATGTAAGCATCCCCAACGGATTAGATACTATCTACTTTTTTTTTAAAATAAAATAAAAAACCTATTTTCTAATAATTAATAAAAGTTATACATGCAGTGTGACTTGAAAAAAAAAAACACACACACACACACAGATTGATGTTTGTATATTACTATTAGTCATATGTTTGATCAAAATAATCTGTTAATAAATAAGATTCTGAGAACAAAAAATAGATCATAAACATTTCGAGGACAATGATTGTTGTTTTACATACAATTTTTTTGATGTACTCTTATTTGTTGGAAGTACATTTCATGTAGCTCTATCAAGCTTTTACCCATTTTCTCGGATAATTTGCATACCTCAGTTAAATTGGCCGAACAAAAAAAGAAAAAAAAAACTATAAAAAAAAAGAAACTAAAAGCGAAAAATTGAGGAAAAATTACATCAACTGAGGTGGGCAAAGGTTAAAGAAAAAAAAATCATTTTATAAAAACAAAAAATTTAAAATAAAAAGAAGAAGATCAATAAACAGACGGCACGTGGTAAAACTTATGTGTCAAGACCTGCGAGATATAATACGTGCATAGAGGAACTCGTTCCACGTGTCGGGTAACCCGGGGAGGCACCAATGGATACAATCAGCGTAAGTGGCCGGGTCAGCCTGTTGCTCCGGCGTCAGCATTTTGCCTTGTCGGATGGTGTAGACGGAGGTGTGAGCGTCTTTTCGGTACTCAGAGAGGGTGGTGATATTGAGGAAGTAGACCGGAACCTTCAGAGAATGCGTCACATTGTCGGCGATTCTAAATAGCCGGCGATCCGTACCGACTTCCAGTGGGGCCGATATGTTCTGAACCGGCATTGTCTCTTTCGCACATTTTATGCCGTCCGAGTTGTTCCAGTCCAAGCTCCTACATATTTAAAACAATTATTTTTAAAAACATAATAATGATTGTGATTAAGAAATCGTAAATGGTGGTTTACCAACCCAACAATGGGGTCTAATTATGCTTAGAGAGCTCCACTGTCTCACTGTCACTTACTTGGTTGCTCACCAAATGCATGGAATGGTTGGGTCTATTATGATTTCATCAAGTTGATGAATATATTAATTAATACCTAAAAGGAAGAAAATGCTTGATTAAATCATCTTAACCACTAAATTTTTACGTGTAATTTATAAATATTAGTTAGGTGTATCTAATATGTTTTATTAATTGGAACGTCCAATATTATCTACCCACTACTATTAGGAAAGGAAAAATAAATAATGAGAAATAAAAAAGCTTTCCTTTTTGTTTAAAAAAATATTAAGTGAGATTTTTATAATTTGTTTTATTTTAATTCTATATATTTCTAAGCTTAATAGTCTAAAGGAGTCTACTTACTTGAAACTTGGTCTTGATTGAATTTATGGATAAATATATATTATTGTATAATATTATCATATCTATTTTTATTTATAATTAGAGAGCGGAAATTCAAGAATACTGAAAACACAGTAACAAATGAAAAGAAAAATAATAATTTTTTTTTATAAAAAAAATCAACTCAAAATTTTGTTTAATTGCAGAAAACTTATAAGTTCCATCATTTTTTTTTTTGTTTTAATTTTATGTTATTTATCCTTAGCAAGCTAAAGCCATGGTGTGAAAATATATATTTAAAAAAAAATTCAATTCTACTAAATAAAATAAGCAAATTTTGTGGGAAAAATCTAGTATGAAGCATTAAATGTGGAGAAGAATAAAAATGAACTTGAGAAACTTACTTGATGTGGAGAGGTGACATGCTGGTGAAGAAGACCATGGTATGATTTGGGTCTATATTTTGGTTCACCCAATTAGCCCATGTCTTCAAAACTCTCCCATATGCTACTGGCCGGTCGATCTCATCGTACTCCGTGTCCCCTTGATCGAACGATCCTCGTCTTTTCGATCATCAACCAACCAAAACAAGTAAAAAAATAAAAAAACTCACACCAATTAGCTTGATCATATAGATTTACATGAACCATAACACATTGATTTTGTATATGATTTTTCACTTACAAAACTTTCATACTGAAAGTGTTCATCCACCAAATGTAGGTATTGAAGATGAGGTAGTCCACACCCTTCCAGTTCTCTCCATGCTTATTGATTGATTCAGGCATTATTATACGATTCAATATGCTGTGCATGTTGGGGTCGTCTGAATTTGACTCCACCAGAAATGGGGCCCAGTAGAACTCCACAGTGGCATTATAATCCTAAAACACCCAGCAAAAAAAAAAATGAACAAGATTTTCATTTAGGCAAGTCTCAAAGCAAAAATGGCCCACTCTATGTTCCTCAATTTGCCAATTCTCATCCACCAGGTCCTTAAATGTCACTCATGAAACTCCCTCCTCACCATATATATATATATATATATATATATATATATATATGTATGTATATTTTTGTCTTTTTATTATTGGGTTGGAAAAATTGGAAATAAGTTGCAGACAATGCAATCTAAATGGGTCATGAATAGGAGTGGGTCCATTGGTGTAATGATTTTGTTGACAATGATACCTTCCCAAGCACCAAGTTGCTATTCACGATTTGTTTAACAAAAAAAAAAAAAAATTGCTAATCACAATTTATTTCTTTAATCTTTTTTCAAAAATGGCCATGTAGATTCTGAGAATCCAAAGACAGAGAATTGGAAAGTAAGTTTAGGAACAAAAAGTAAAAAGAAATCATCTTTGGTGGTGTCACCCCAACAAATAAAATAAACCCACTTTAACAATTCTTAATTTCACTAATTCTAAAAGATAAAGAAAATAATAATTAAGCTTAGTGCTTGTAATTAAATAAAGAAACATGTGAATTGGGCCCCTTCAATGACAAATGAGAATTGACTCTGTGTTCATCATCACTCAAATGAGGACTATAATGATATCATTATAAGAGTAAAATAAAGAAGCAAAGTGAATACCTCAATTCTGAAAATAGAGAGAGAGCCAGTCTTGTTCAAGCTCTTCCTACCAGGTGGTATTATAGATTGAGCAAAACAGACCATTGATTCCCACTGGTTTCTATTCAGTGAGTCTCCAACAAACATAAGCCTCTTGTTTCTCAGTTTCTCAAGCAACAATCTTCCTTTGAACCTTTCGAAAAAGAAAACACATCCATATAAACAATAATTAGCATTCACATTGAGGAACTAATAAAGAAAATGAATAATAAATAACAAACACTTACTTTGGCAAAGAACAGTCTCTGGGTTGCCATCTCCAATTCTGGAACAGAGAGTCTTTTCTTCCATTCCTCATGCAAGTCACCTGAGCTGTGAGAAACTCGCATTCATCTTCTTTATACAGAGGGTGGGTGACGTTATCAAAAACCCATTGCCCCGTAAACAAATCACAGTCTTCCGGAGGTAATTCAACTTCTTCATCATCTTCTTCTTCGACAACCGGCAATTCGATTCTCTGCTCATCTTCTTTCTCGGTCGTCGTCGTCGATACTAAATTGTTATCCTGTTCTTGGGTTTCCTCTGAATCGTCCATGTGGGTATCTTCCAATTGAGTTCTGGAATTCACAGAGACCGTGGCCTCGCTCTCTTTGATCCGTTTGGTGATGTCTTCAATGGTTTTGCTTAGTTTTGGTGTGTCTTCTTGAATTTCTTGAGCTTTAGGCCGTGAAGAAAATGGAAACTCGGCGATGGACTTGACGTCCTCGTTGTACATGAAGACCCCGAAGAGAAAAACAGAGAAAGCCACGACGAAAATTGGGAGGTTATTGTTCTTGCGGCTCTTCATTGTCCCTGTTTCGGGAAACAGAGGTGTCTTTCTGCGACTTGGCTGCATGATATCGAAAATACCAAAAAAAAATAAAGAAAAACAAAAACAAACGGGAAAATTGTGTGAGAGAATGAGATGGGAAAGAGAAGGAAAATATAGAGAAAATATAAACGAAGAACATCAAAGTTTAAAGAGAATTAAAACAGACTATAATTCTAAGCAACAGTTTTTTTTTTTTTTTTTTGGGTTAGTTTAATTGGTGTTTGGTGAAATGGTTTTGTCTTCAAGAGTTGGTTTTGGCTTTAGGTGGACGGAGAGTTGTCCTTCTCAGCTCTGTTTTTCTTCTTCTTCTTTCATTTTTATTTTTTTATTTTTAAATTTCGTTTCTTATGTTTACAATCCTTATTGCTAACTAATTTTCTTCATCTTCTTCAAAACAACTGGAAAGAGAGAGAGGAGTGAGCTCAAAGCTTTGCAAGTTTGTCATAGTCTCTCTCTGTTAGATGAGGATGATTTTTGCAGACTTAAATGGGCCTCTAAATTAGATTTTGACAGAGAAGCTTTTGAAAGCAGTCGCACAAGTTGTAAGAAATACCTAAAAAGAAAGCCAAATTCTTTCAAAGTCAAAATCTCAAACAGTTTGGTCATTGTTTTTGGTGGGTAGACTGTTCCGATCATAGATAGAGACAATCAGAAACTCTTTTAAGAGGCTCTCTTTGCATTTTGTCAGAAACGACATGTAGTTTTGTCAACCTTTGTTCTAATACTTTTACCAAAAAAAAAAAACTTTGTTCTAATGCTATTATATAAAATTTTTAATATTCTCTGGGGCTATTTCATAATTACTTTTAGCTGACTTGGATAGGAGTTTAAGAATTAAGATTATCTATTTTTTTTTTCCGTCAATGATTATATGATTGATCATGTAAAAATATAGAATAAATTATCCATTTTTTTTATAAATAAAAAAAAATTTCGATGTGAATCTCATCAGCTCAGGATTCTATTAGTAGATAAGACTTTTTTACTGCTTCAGCTTTGCAAGCTTTTCGGAGTTCAGAACAGCTGGCCAACACCCTAATAGATCTCCCTCCACCTGACGCATTAAACAAGGCTCCACCTGCATTAAACAAGGCTGAGTACAGCTGAGACAATAGTGAGGCTTGCCAAGACTCGAACCACAACTCTCGTAAGTGAGTGTGATGGAACGGTCGGCTTTCTTTCCACTAAGCCACACCCCCAGGTGCGATTAAATTATCCATTCAAAAGTATATTAAACAAACATTACTAGTTTATGTAGATTTTGGTGTTTACAGGCCCAAAAAAAAAAAAAAAAAGAAGAAGCTCCACTTCAAGTTTAAACAAATAAAATGTTATAGAAATGAAATAAAAGCCAAACTAAAAATGGCTTTCTATTTCAGATATTAATTGAACAATTTTTTCAAGGTTTTTTTTTTTTTTTTTTTTCCTTTTTGTGGGGGTCTTGGTTTATCTAAAGTACTATACACCTGGTTGAATGAGATGATGATGTAATATACATATAACTCTACCAACATACTAAAGGAGATATGTTAGGGGTGTGGGTTAGTTGCTCTAAACTCCGAAAAGGTTGCGAAGATGAAGAAGCAAGAAGACCTTATTCACTAACAGAATCCTGGACTGATGAGATCCACATCGAAACTCTTTTTTATTCATTAAAAAAATACTAAATATAGTAAATTAAAATATAAATACAAAGGATTTAGAAATTAAATTTAGAGCAGCTGCAAGCATAAAGAGTTTGCTTTGTACTAGCGTTAGATCGACGTTGAGCTAATATTCCCTGAATCCAAAAGGCAGAAATTTAGCTCAATAACAACGGAATAGTAGATAGAAAAATCGAAATTTTTTTGTTGTTGACCAAAACGTATAATAATTGCCAAATTCGGATCTTCTCCTTCTTTTTATTTTATTTTATTTTATAACCTTTTTATGATCTTTGACGCATAACAAATTAAATATTAATGATCTAAATTAATTTCAGGTGTGTCAATTGCTAACATATAAGGAATTAATAGTCAATAACTTTTTAAGAAAAAAATCTGTCAATTTGTGTTCAATTTGTGTCATCTCACAAAGATCATTGATATTTAATTTGTCACATTGAATAAAAGTACTTAAATTAGGAAAGAATCTGAATCTTATAATATTAATACTCAATTTCATATGTATTTTAACAAATGAAATTGACTCAATAGTATATCCCTCACACTCATACCTTTAAGGTCTGAGATTTGAGTCATAGCCCTCCTCCTTTTAAATTAATTGAAAATTTGTAATCTAAAAAAGGAAAAAAAAAAAAAGAAAAAAGACAGCAGTAACTCTCTTAATGCAATTTTAATTTTTCAAAAGCTTTATGAGTTTTGAGTTAAGTATGATTTAGTCTTTGAGTTGTGTCCTATCCCTTTCTCAGAAAAAAATTAGAAGGTAAATAGAGAAAGTTGGTGAGGGATTTGAACATTCAAATATTTTGAGTCCCCAACTAATAGTCCCAAACCAAAAGGGTTTATTATAGTTATACTTGATAAAACTCATGGTTATGAAGTTGTTCAAACTCACCTCATGACCATCATCATCATACTCATGTATGCATGCATATGATCATCATATTGTAAGTCAATGTTTTAGGTTTAAATATTAATTAGTCTAGCAAGTATAAAAATTATTTGGTATAAACATAATTTAACTCTCTAGAATCTAGATGACATCCATAATATAATATATCTCTGTCCCCAACAACTACTCAAAAGCGTAGTTGATGGATCATTAAGGCTCTAATATAATGATTTTGTTTTGGAAGCACAGCAAATCCGAAGAATTATTAGTAACTTTATGATTGAGAAAAGTAAAGACTAAGTTACTCTTCTTCTTTTTTCCTTGTGCAGTGAGTACACCAACATCATCTTCCATTGTGTACTTCTCTCTTTTCACTTTTTTTTGGGTGGTAGCTTGATGGGTGGAGTGAAGGACTACTTAATTTTATTCCAAGTTAAGGAAACTAAAGAAAAGCCTTTGCACATATCAGATTTACAGCTCATGTCAATTTCAATATTGCCGAACTGCCCACCATCATAACCAACTTTTAGAAAAGATAATCTTGTGTCTACTTTAGTAATTAAAAATTGGTAAATTTCCTTCAGTTTTGTTTGATGTATTAGGGTTTTTTCTCTGCCAAAGACAAAACTATTTCTTATTTATGTGGGTGACTCAATCCCAATCAATATTTAGTGCATGCTTTTTTATGTATCCTTTTCTTATTCCTGGCAGTAATGGTGTGATATTGGTTGACAGATTAACTGGGCTTTTTTCAATAGTACGTACGTCTTATAGGTCCTGTACATAAACTTTCCAATTTAATTAATTTTATTTGATGATCAGAGATGATAGCGAATTCAACCAATTATATTGATGTTGATGATATATACTGAAGATAATTTTTCTTTTTTTTTGGGTGAATATACTGAAGACAATTTGGGCACAATAAGTCTGATCATATATATGCATGACACAGTACTCATGTCTCTTAGTTATTTTCGCACCAATAACAGGCTTAAATGCATCAATCAAGCATGATTCATAATCCATCACCTTATTCTTAGTTTTTGGTAATTACAGGGTGTCATTTAGGGTTCACATACCTTATTTTTAGTTTTTTTTGGTAAGTTTTTTACTCAAAAATGGAACTCGCGAGTAATGAACCTTGAACTCGTGCAATGACCATAATCTTTAAAATCTTAAACTCTAAATTCCTATAACCATAAAACCCTAAAACCCCAAACCAGTATCCTTAAGCCTTTTGTAGCCCTAAATCCTAGACCCTAATATTTATAGGTTATATAGGTTATGCATTGGCAAGCCCTTTCTTGCAGATATATATAAAGCATGCATGTAGGAGTTCAGATTTTTCTTTATGCGAACAAATAATTTTTGGACTGATAGAATATGTGATAAAACTGATCTTGGTGAACGTGGTTAACAAGTTAACATGTTACTATCCTCATCCTTGTTGATAGCTATGCATTCTAGTGTGTATTTATATAATCTTTATTTGTATTTTTCTCTTTATTGTAAAGGGCATATGTTTATGCTGAAGTCGTTGTATTTATATCTCAAATACATAACAGAATTAATGGACTTCTACTATTACTTGTATCTGTTCACTTTTGTCGTCTTCAAACCTGTTTGTGTTTTACATGGTACCAGAGCAAGTAGACTAACGTCCTTTCTCTAGAATCACTCTCCCCAATCATAATTTTCCTTTTAAACTTGACCAAGACAACTATGTTATTTAGAAGTCTCCAATGTAGCCTACAATCGATCATATGCAGCAATATCGATAATTTCATTGATAATTCTAGTGCTCTACTTCCAACAACTATTCATTAAACGAAGAACTGAAGGAAGTCAGACTGTGCAAGGAATTGCTCCCAATCATGATCACTATGAATGGAGGAAATTTGATCAAGCCATTCTTGGATGAATCTTATCTTCAATCTCTAAGGAGGTTCATACACAACTCAGCAGGGTCTCCGTATCCCTTACATCCCATCAACTTTGAACCTCATTGGATAAACCAATCTAAAGTGAGAAAGATGCAACTTAGAATTTAATTTTAAATTGTTAGGAAATTAGGCACTACCTAATTTTTAGATCTTAAAATTAATAATTTAGAAGAATTTAAATAACCACACAGCACAACCTGATCGCAGAAAAAATATCAGAGACTAGATTTAATATGGTTCGACAATCATCCTTACAATTGATGAATTAAAAGAATTTAAACAACCACACATCACAAAATAAAAATTGCATAAAAAATAAAGAATTTAAACAACCACACATCACAAAATAAAATTGCATAAAAAATATAAGAGACAAGATTTAACATGGGTCAGCTATCAATATGATCCATACATCCACGGAGCACATCAACATACAAATTTACTATCAACCACTATCAACTTAATCCACTACATACAAATCCACTGCATACAAATCCACTATCAACCACTATAAATTTTAAAGGATTATATTATCCACTGCATACAAATCCACCATCAATCATTGCATACAAATTCGCTATCAACTTTAAAGGATTACATTATCCACTGCATACAAATCCACTATCAACTTTAAAGGATTACAGTATAAATCTCTTTTAAACTGAGAAATAACTCACTCTTTGATTTTCTTTATATTTTGGTTTTCTTTGCCAATTTTCTTTTCTTTTTTTTGGGGCTACTCTTATCTTACCCTAACCATACAACATAATAGAATATTTAATAATATAAAGCTAGGGACAAAACTATCATAATAAAAATAATTATTTAAATAGGATTAAATTTCCTGTTATTTATTTTTTTTTTTTTTGTCTTTCCTTGCCATGCTTAAGTCTTCCCAACACAATAATCTCCCACTTGAAGACTAAAGCAAGCATTGTGCATCCTTCTTCAATGAACTATATCTGGTACACTTAACAAACTATCCTTAACCTCGAATACTTGTTGAAGCTGCTAGCAACTCCAATTTCTCTATAGTCACTGTTTTTGTTAACATGTCAGCTAAATTCTTACTTCCTTGAAACTTCACTAGTGTCAACACCTCATCATCAAGCAATATCTTGATAACGTAATATCGAAAACTAATATGCTTGGTCTAGGAATGAAAGGTTGAATTCTTTGTCAAGTGTATTGCACTCTGACTATTACTATGCAAGGCATTCATCACCTATTTGAATCTCAACTTTGCTAACAAACTTTGTAACTAAATAAGCTCTTTTCTAGTTTTTTCAAGACCCATAACGATTCATACATCTATTTGAATTGATGTACTTGTTGATAAAGCATCGTGTTTAACTGGACAGGTAGAATAATTAAAAAAGATTCATGTATGGTCATGGGACTATGACATCGACATGCCTCATAGCTACATAATATAACAATGCATGTGTAAAACCTTCATATCTGCATGCCATATACCCACAACAAGCAAGTTTTTTCCTTTAATTGATGTAAACATTATTTTGAAGAATATTAATCAAATTTAAGTTCTCACGTACATAATTACATATGTCAGTGTACAAAATCACATATAAATAGTCAAGTAAATGTTGCACTAAATGAGCGTACATAATATACATTTAGTTACACATTGCTTATGCACGTCCGTTGGTTATTTTGAAGAATATTAATCAAATTTAAGTTCCCACGTACATAATTACATATGTCAGTGTCCAAAATCACATATAAATAGTCGAGTAAATGTTGCACTAAATGAGCGTACATAATATACATTTAGTTACACATTGCTTATGCACGTCCGTTGGTTATTTTGAAGAATATTAATCAAATTTAAGTTCCCACGTACATAATTACATATGTCAGTGTACAAAATCACATATAAATAGTCGAGTAAATGTTGTACTAAATGAGCGTACATAATATACATTTAGTTACACATTGTTTGTGCACGTCCGTTGGTTATGACCAAATTAACCGCATATAGTGCACTTACGTTGTGGTAAGTCTTCTTACCTTGATGGTATCCGTCTAATCCTATAATTTTTTGTAGTTCCTTATGTGTGCAGTTTGTTTTGATTACCTTTGTTTTGTTTCACATTGTAATCTATTATAAACCTACACAAAATTTAAATTTATCTAACCAAAATTAACATAAAATATTCAATCATAACATCAAACTTAATTAAATCAAGTAATTAAACAAACTATAAAAAGCATGTTTTCGTCATCTGATAGCGAGACTCGACAATTAATGGCAAGAATTAAAGTGAGAATGTTGGTAGTACGTGCTCACTATAAGTTGGCAAGACTCGCCAAATAATGGCAAACACATGCCCTCATGTTCTCACTTCATTTCCCGTCATTAATTAACAAGTAAGGTTGTTCCAGCTTTCAAAAAACTTATACAACCTTCAACACTTCCATATACAACACCACGAGTAAAGAAAATACATCGTAAACATATGAACTAAACTATTTCACATATGGGTGTATACACCTACCTCCTTCGTATCCGATAATGTGAATCCAAACAAGGAAGCTTTGAAATAACGATGTCCAATGTATCTAATTGATGAAAGGTAGAAGAAGAGAAGAGAAGTACCACCTGAGTAAAGCTTAGATAGAAGAAGAAAAAGTGAGGGAGGATAAGAGCTGAGTAAATGTGGACGTCATTTACTAATAGAGAGGGTTATTAATATATTTTTATAAATAAATATAGTTTGGAAAAAAGTAGGCATTTTAACAAAAATTATGGGTGTGTGAGCTTTTTAATAATAATTATGAATGGGTTGGGCATTTGGCCAAATTATCCAATATTAAAGCTGACCCTATGTATGCATTTATAGTTGTCAGATGAGGCCTAGATCTTCCTAATGGAGCTTGAAATTAAAGAAGCATATTGCTAGTATCAAGCTAGAAAGAAGGAGTTGTTCAACCAAACAGAAGAAAATATAAATTTTTCCCCATTTGTTTTTAGGCTGTCGTATCAAAATGGTCTAGTGTGTTTCAATTTTGAAAGGGTTTTTCAATGCTATATTTACATAAACACTTTTTTCAATTTTTTTATCCCACCTTGAGTAGAATTAAAATTCTAGTCAGTTTTTATGACTAAAAATAAAAAATAGCCCCAATTTTAGAGGTTTATTTTTCTTTCACTTCTTCTCCTTCGTTCTCTACCTCTTCATTCTCTGCTCCTTCATCCTCTGCTCATTCACTATCTTCTCCTTTTTGTTTTTCTTGTCTTTTTCTCTCTTTTTTTTTTCCTCATTTGATCAATAATACGGTATATATTAAATTAAAACCCCACTTAAATATTAAAAAATCCAAACACACACACACATATCTATGTATATATGATTTTTTTTATGTAAAATTTACTAAAAGATAAAATTATCATCTTTATTTTATTTATCTTCTTACATTATATAGATAAATTTTTATTTTAAAATTATTTTTTAAAAATTAATTTTGTTTAGTATTAATTCAACATTTGCTGAATTTTCTAACAATTTGCCGAGTTGTTTCGTCATGTGACGAATCAATTCGTCATATGCTTCGTTAAAGATGAAGCATAATGAAGTATTTAACGAATTGATTCATCGCATAACGAAGCAATTCGTCATTGACGAAACATCACGAATCAATTCGTCAAATTTTCAATAAAGGTAAAAAATAAAAATAAAAATAAAAATTTTTAGTTAGGCATCTAACGAATTATTCAAGATTAAAAATAAATTTTATTTTGCATTAGTATTTATCTTCTTATTATATTATATAAATAATTTTTTATTTTAAAATTATTTTTTAAAAGATAATTTTTATTTGATATAGAAATAATAAATAAATAATTTTTTATTCGAACTTTAATGAATTGATTTGACATCGTTACATTGATAACAAATAACTCTGACATTTGACGAATTAATTTAGGATGCTAAATTTTATCTATAGCTTTTGAATAAAAAAAAATTAATTATTAAAAAATATTTCTAATAATTTAAAATGAAATTATTTATTATTCTTGTAATGAACTAAATAAATTTTTTAAAAAATTAGGTCTGAAAATGACACTGCAAACCTATTTTGAAATGCATGTAGTGTAGCATGTCTTTAGTTAACGTGGTACCTGATCCACCAAGGCCCAAAAGAAAATCAATAAAAAATAATGATAATAAATACAGTAGAATTTCTATATAGTTATATTATTGGGCTAAATAAATTTTATTACTATAAAGAGATTATAACTTAATAGAGGTATAGCTAATTTTTTTTTACATGTAATTATTAGTGCAAGTTGTATAGAAGTAAAATATATAATATAATTAATTAATATGACATTTTAAGTATCAATACACTGATAAAAGATATTAGTAGTTCCAAAAAAATAATGCATGCATCCATATAGCATTGGAATATACAAAGTCATCTTAAAAATATTTTGGCTTCAATAAGAAGGTGTTCATATTGATGAGTTATTATATACCCGCAAATTCAAAGACATAATAGTAAATATAAAACATAAATTATTGTCCTAAACAACTTTAAATAAATGTGTTATTTCATCTTAAACTTGTAATGTAATAAAGTATATATTTTTGTAGTATATATAATTATTATTATTATGTAGAGGTAAATTTCTTAAAATGGGCCTAAAAAATTTATAACTTATAACAATGTGGAGTTTATTTTTACTTTTAACTGGTCCAAATTGGGACCATAATTTTTTATTACTACATAAAAACTATTCTTATATAGAATATCACTATAGAGAGGTTATTTTTATTTTTAACTGGCTCAAATTAATACCATAATTTTTATTAGTATATAAATATTATTCTTATATAAAATATCACTATAAAGAGGTTTTACTGTATAGAAGAACAATAATAAGTACAAGCCGTTCGTGATTTGCTGTATGCAAGGATCAAAACCAATCAAAATAAATGCGCATATGATTAAAAGAATATGTGAAATTTATAGCACCTCCCAGTCACTGCCATGCATCAACAAGCCGAAAACTACAACTTAAAGCAGCCAATATTACTTACCCATATAGCTTTGAATTAATTTCAAATTGAATAACATTAATTTTGAAATAATTAATATTAATGAATACGGTATCTCTGAAGCGGGTCTTTGAGAAGGGGGCACTCCTGAGAGACTCTCCATGCATAATCCTCAAAAGAAAATGAGTTAAACACCTGATCATCATCATCATCGTCACCACCGACATGATCAGTACGGCCATCGCTGTGATCGATTTCTCCATCACCTCCAATTGTTTTTGAAAGAATGGGATACACTCTGCTATCCATGGGAAGAGTCACCAACACTGTCATTGATATATTTTTGCCTTCTCCCAAACACCCCACTACTGGCCTTCCTCTCACTTTCTTTAACTTTCCATTGCTCCACACCTGTATAAATATATACCATTCAAAACTTATTTAAGAATAAGAATAAGAATAGAGTATCCAAATTACTCTTTTTTTTTTTAAACAAAATATTTTATCAATTTAAAATTTTATTAATAAATAAAACTTTTTACTATTTTAATTTTATAATTCGATAAAAATTTAAAACTGCCTTATGATAATACAGTTGGTTTTGGTTTTCTTATGCTATACCACACACAGAGTATCCAAATTACTTTGTTATTCTAAATATGAGTTATTTTATATTTTAGCTTATGTCGTAAACATACTAGAAATAATTGATGTTAAAGTGGGTCCACAATCACACTATGTTTTGCACATACTCCTAGTCAATTGTTTCGCTTATCAAAATCTCTACTAAATTTGTTACAAAAAAAAAATCTCTTCCAAATTTATTTTTAAATCTAAACTAGCCAAGTTTAATTTCAATAATGATCTCTAATTACGTTTACGTGTTAAATACAAATACGTAAAGACTTAAAAAAAGAGTGTAAGCTTATGGACGAGTCCCACCAAAGAAAACCAAAATTTTGATCAGTATTTATATTACTCTAATTTTAATAATAAAACTATAAATATATATAATTTATTAAAACAGAAATGTTGTTAATAATGAAGGGCTGGGACTAGCTTACTTGAAGAACGTCGCCAATAGTCACCATGACCGAGTCAACTTGTGGCGAAACCGAGACCCAACCCGAATCCGCCAGCAACGAGTACTTTTGGATCCGGACTTGATACTGTAACCCGACTACAAACGGGTAAAATCCACCCGGCATTACTAACTTACTACCCGGTACACCCTCACAGATCCACATCAAGGAACAAAAATGGGTCGGATCCTTCCCCAGCGGGTTCTCAAAACCGACCGAGTTCGAGAGCGATTCAATGACCTCCAACCCAACTTTCTCCATGGCACGAGTGAACTCGCGCAGAGAAGCCAAGGACAACACGGTCGACTCGGCAGAGCACGAGTCGTCCAAACATAATGATTCACCAATCCTATCTCCACCTTCATCATCAGCATCCCCGTCGTAACCTAGAGGCCAGTTCTTGGGAAAGTACGACTCTTTTCGGTCTCTGGGAAGGTTGAAGATAGAGAGAGCTTCTGACTCGGCTGAGTTAGCAAGCTCCGGTGGGATAGAGTGGTCTGTGAGTTGGAAGAAACCGAGTTGGGAAGAGGAGGAGAAGAGTTCATCGAGAAAGGCAGGGCTGGTCCGGTCAGGGAAGGAGATGATCGGGGGACACGTGGTAGGTGGTGAGCGTCGAGTAGGGATGGAGAGGGTCGGCGGGAGGCGGTGGAGGATCCGTGAGAGTGCGTCGGCGGCATCCGACGTGGACAAAAGATTGGTTGGTAGAGCCGACGGTGTCGGCGGTGGCGCTGAGGTGGCGCCACGATATGAGTTTGGCAGCTGGTGGTCGTGTTGTTGGTTTTGAGCTGAGGAGGCCATTGATGATGCATATGAAAGTGAAAGACACGGGAGCTGTTATATAGCCGCTGAGAAATTTGGTACTGCATGGGATTAACGTGTGATAGGGTATTATTAAAACTTGGATGTAATTAATTAACATTAATGTGATGGTAATTATTATTATTAATTATGAGAAAACGTAGAAAGATAATATATAATAATTAATTTAGTGGTCCATGATCAATGAGCAAAGAGAAAATGTTGCTTAAACATGAGTTATAGATACATGGGTAATGAGTTACCAAGACAAAGATGTTATGTTGCTTTTGGCATTAATCATTATTTGGTAATATTGATATTGTATGTTTGTCAAAATAAAAATGTTACTTGTGTAAGTGACATAATGTGAAAAATACATTCACATTTTTTATTTTTTGTAAAACTAAAATAAGTAAAAATATTATTTGGTGTTCATTGACACATAATTTATGAAGAGAAAATAAATAAACACCCAGTTTAGACTGAGATAAAATTAGCTTTTTTTATAATAAAAAATAATTTAAATGTAAAAATTACCGGTTTAGAATTTAATAAGAGATAAATCTTACTACTATTTTAATTTTAAAATTCTATAAAATTTAAAACAGTAAATCTATTTCTCCCTATCAGTTTCTCCCAAAATAAAACTAGCTGATGATATCTTTTACGCTAAAAATATAATAATAAAAATGTATGTACTTTTTTATATGCAATAATAGTTGGTGTGTTTCAAACAATGTATGATGGAAACAAAAGCAAAGCGAATAATAATGTCTGTGTTTGGAGGGTGGTGGCCCCGTTGGGCTAAAGCTACTGACGAACCAGCCAATTCGGGTGAGTGTGGGGTTTCAATTGGTGAGCTGGTAGTGTATGAATTAACACAATTTGTATATTTTGCAGAGTGATATGTTTGCTTATGTGGTCTAGCGCATCCATCTCTTCCTTCTCTTCTTTTTCTCTTTCTTTCTCCCATAAACTGCAACGATTCCCTCCATTTGACTCATTTTTCATAGCCGTTCGCATCACATTGTCAACCACAAACCTCACATTTTTCACAAACCCCAACCTCCCACTTATAGACACACCCACAAATCTTACATTTCTCATATGTGTTGAAGCATCAAGCTAATCCGTAAATGGACAGCAGGACCGGCCCCCATCATTAACAGAATAAGCAATAGCCTAAAACTCTCTTATAGTGAGCTTATATTGAGGGCCTTTAAAAATATATATATATATAAATTATTTATAAATAAAATATATTAAAAGTTAACCATATCAATTTTAATATTATCTATAATAATATGTTAACTAAATTAAGTGGGTGGCTCACTCCATTTACCATTCAACTTTTATACCTTCCAATCTTTTTTTATTATTTTTTTTAATATTTTTCATTTAAATAAGAGTATTTTTTTTTTAGTTTTCATTTTTATAGTCTAATCCGAGATAAAAAAAAAAAAGACTTTTTTTTAATTCTTTTTGCTAAAATTCAATCTCGGAATACTATTATATATTATTCAAGTATGATATATTTTTTTTTACTTATATTTTTTATTAAATAATAATTTTTTTAATAAATTTTTATTTTTTAATAATTTACAATTTAAAAAGAAAAACTGACTATAAGAGAAAAATTTTTATAAAAATTTTACTATTTCTCAAATAATTTAATAAAAAATACTGATTTTTTAACTAAAAAAATATTAGAAGAGAAAATTTAATTTAAAATTTTAAAAATTTTATATTACTATTTTTATAATCTTGAATATTTTTATTTAATAAAAATTTACTGTATTTTTAATTTTTTTTAATATCTATTTATAGTACCCTTCATTTTGAGTTAGCTCAAGCCCTCTTAAAATGTCAGGCTGTCCCTGATGAGCAGTGTCAAAAATCTGAAATGGGTGCCCCCATTTTTGGTTGCCGACGATTTGGATTGAGGTAGGTCACGCCTAATCAAGATGAGGAAAAAAATTCTGATACTTTGAAAATATTAATTTTCACCCTATTAAAATAATATTATATAAATATAAATATTAATAAATCGAAAATTAATACTTTCATACTACTAGAGTTTTTTTTCCAAGATAAAAGGAAGAAAAGATGAAAAGCAGAAGAATAAAATGGAAAAAAAAAAATTGCCCTTGCTATTTGTACTGCCACGTCACTTGCGTTTGACACAGAAAACTTTATTCGCATGAATGTGATCTGCAAGCATGACAGGTGGGCACTGAAATGAATCCTTTTTTATTTTTTTTATGAACCCCAAAAATTCGTCACTTTTTTTTTGCAGGTTTAATGGCAGTCTGCTGCCCCTTGTTTTGAGGAAACTTGTGCCTCTCGACTCTCGTGCTAAATAGCTTGCACGGTGCACTCTTTGCTGTTTTTAATTATTTTTAAATTTGGATTATGATAATAAATAATAAATATGGAATGCCCGCTTGTCTCAAGCATCATCATCATCATTATTTCTATACACGTCAGGTGTGATTTAGCGGTAAAAAAATCGATCAAACTATCACATTCATTTGTAAGAGTTAGAGTTTGAATTTTAATAAATTCTCATCAAAACTTTATATGTATTCAATTTTATTAAATATTAAATAGAATAGAAACTGTTAGAAAAAGTGAATTATCTAAAATATTTTTCAAATATAATATATCTGCTTTTACCTATCTTCCTTTCATTTTATTATTTCTCAGCTAATTCTCTTTAAATCATATAAAAAAAATATTGTATTTATAATAAAATTAATAAAATTTCATTTAATATTTTGATCTGAGTTAAAAGTATATTTTTTAAAAACCTATCTAGCTCAAACTCACAATATGCAAGAAGATTCACTAATCAAAACTCAAAAAAAGTTTATGCGATATTACTTGGTCAAATGGCCGAGTACCAAAATAAATAATGAATAGATATTAATGAAGGATCAGGCCTACAGAAGCTAAGAAACTAATATATTAAATATGTGACTAAATTAAATAGTTCAATATAAATATCTCGTTGATGTGCATATCCTCTATGTGTTCTTCCAATTCAGTAATAATCACCATATACTGTTGATCTTCATACCTGTCAGATCTTTTAGACTTTTCTCATAATAGCACAACAGTGTGTAGGCACCTCAAATACTGAATAAGAAACACAAGAGATGTTATAAAAATCAAAACTTGAATTAAAGATTCTGTTAATTTTTCTCTAGCTAAAACCCTAATCTTGTCTCAACAGTGAGACAACATTTAACTCTTAGGATTTGAGTATCACAGTTTATATATAGATTAACTCAGGAAACTCTATGGTTAAGAATATGTATCCTAACATTATTAGTTTGTCAGATAGCAACTGGACCTCCACACCTCAGGACCCAAGTCAAGTGTGGGCCCTCTTTTGTGTTTATTGATCTTGCACGTAAACACAAACCCAACAATCTCCCATTTACTATAGTGCAAGCCATGGAACTTCTATTCAACTGTATTATCAGCTATACTTCTTAGTCTGAGCCAGGGATCTAATAGCTATTATTAATCAAGACTCTTTATAATTGCTATATAATTATCTAATCTGGTGCTATTCCATTAAAAGTTCAGAGTTGAACTCCAAGATTAATAATATCAAATATTAATATTACTTTTCCCATTGTAAAATATCAAAAATTAATTGATCATATTTTTTGTCAATTAATTAATTATTATTATTTTGATTTGATAGTTTCTATAATGGATCATGCATTGGGCAATGACTTATTACATCCAAGTAACGAAACATATTAAGAGGATATTTCAGACAAATTCTATTTTGTTTATTTCATAGATATTGATAATTTAAATAATCATATCCCTAAATCATCAAGGTATTGGTCATCCAAATAAACCTCACTTATTGATAACTCAAAGAACAATAATTATTTAAAATACCTATCTAAAATAAACTCAAGATTTAGAAAAATCTAATAACTAAATATTACTTTGAGATTTAATTCTTTTGACAGAAATTCAAACTTTAATTAAATCTCATTTCGATTCTATCAATGCAAACATAATATGCATCAATATTTTATAATAACTAAGACATGTTATTTTATAAAATATTGCAGTCTTAATAAAGTGTCCAACTTTATTTAATAATTATAATTTTATTAATTAATTATGAGAACCTATGATCATGTATTCTATAGACATATTCATATGATATACTCCACAACTAATCCAGACCTTTATATGTAAAATACTAGTGTGCACAAAAATATATTTTATAAAACTCATAAAATACAATTTGTTTTTCTTGCTCCAAGAGCTCAAACAAACAAAGCTCCCACTTGCTATAAAAAAAAGTCCAAAAAACTCCCAACACCTAGACAATCTACATATTTTTCGAGAACATTCAAATAAGTAGAATCTTTATAATTGGGTCTATTAGATTCTTTTCATTGGTCATCATAGTAACCAATGTCTTTCCTTTCGATTGTATTACAAATTAAGTAATACTTTCTTTCTATGTATTTCTCCTTCTAGTGAAGCCTTGTTTCCTTTTGACTGTATTACGGTCTCCCTATTATTTTAGTAGAGGCTAGACCGACTCAAACTCAAAAACACTTGAAGACATTAGGAACTCCTTCTGCCATCAACTTCCTATGTTTGTTAAAAAACAACCATTAGGAATTTTTTTTGGCCATATAGCTTCCTTTGTTACTTCAAAAACAATCACATTTAGCTTGAATAGTAGAGTCAACTGTACAAAACTTATATAGTACTCCTCTAATAAATAGCTCCACCTATTAAGGTAAATACATATCTAAAGATAGATTTTTTTATGTCCACAACCTTTTAGAAGTTTGAGTCTATGTAACTACTAGTTTTTAGACTTCCACTAGAATATACTAGCATATAATTCATCGTTCTCCTTCGATACTTGAGTATACGCTTTTAACACAATTCATTGTTATTCTCTAGGATTTAATTTGTACCGGCTCACTACTCCCACTAAGTGGTATAGATTCGGCCTGGTACACAACATGATACACATGAGATTATCTTTTGCCAAAGTATCTCCTTCGATACTTAAGTATACGCTTTTAACGTAATTCATTATTATTCTCTAGGATTTAATTTGTACCGGCTCACTACTCCCACTAAGTGGTATAGATCTGGCTTGGTACACAATATGATACACATGAAATTATCTTTTGCTAAAATATAAGATATTATACTCGCTTATTTTTCTACTTAAGAATTATCTATAGAAAAATAAATTTCACATCTGAATGGTAGAACTTCCTTCTTGGAATTCTTCATGTTGAACCTAGCAATAATTTATAAAACTATGAAACCTAGGAAAATGCCATCAACTTATTCATTTAGTCTCACAGAAGTGTGATTCTAATAATATAATTGATTTTTCCCAAGTTCTTCATGTTAAAATGTTTTATAAACATCTCTTTACATATTCATCAAAAAAAAAAAACATCTCTTTACATTTGACAATTCATTTATATCAATTTTGACTAACAAAAAGTCACGTATGTAAAGAACTAGGAAAATTATCTTTAAGCCTTAGAACTTTTGTATATTAGGAAAGCTTGCTTGAATCCACAAATGGACATTTTCAACTTGCATCTCATGCATTCTTGACCTTGCTTAGACAATATCTACATGTGGAAACTAGAATGGTTCATAAAGCAAGGTCAAGGTTTCTATATAATATACTATATGTTAATGGATGCAACTTTTAACTACCAATTTAGCTTTGAAAATTTAAACTTCCTATCTAATTATCTTTTTCCTCTTGTAGATTCACCAACGCCTTTTAAATTTTGCCTATTTTGATGTCTCTACAAGAAACTAGAATGAGTTAGAATCTATAGATTTCATCTTAATGTCTATAGAATCAAGCCATTGCTACACATCAACATCTTCTAATGTTACATTATAACTTGTGGGACTGTCTTCATTAACAATAACGATGACTACATACAATTAACCCAATAAGACATTTCTCATGGATTTTGTACGATTTACTCAACAAGACATTTCTCGCTAACTTCGTACAACATGCCTAACAAGACATTTCTCTTTGGCTTAGGCATTATACTCCCATTAGGATGAAACTGCACTAGATGTTATATTCTGTAGAAAAAATCAACTTTGTTATTCTGAGTTTTGATAAGGTGTTGGTGGTGGTTCTACTTGTATATTTCACCCATATGTCTATCTATTATTCTATTGGTTCCACTTGTGTTTGTTCACTTTGAGTATAATTTTTCTTTTCCTTCTTTGACCATGCACTAGAACCATTGAACAGTGGGTCCAAACTTAAGAAATTTAGGGCATTCTTGAACTGAGTTAAAACTCCTCAAGAATTACATTACTTTTGAGCTTGAAATTATACATATAGTCTCTTCCAAGAATGTAGCCTTAGTACACACACTAACTTCCTTTTCGGAGGTACTATAGAAAAATCCACCTATCATTCTTTTAGAGTATGCTTTAAACAAATATGTTTCTATACAACAATCATTCTTAACAGTTTTAAGTTTCAAGATATGTGCCGAAGCACTCCAAATCAGAATATGGATTAAACTGGACTTGCGTCCTCTCCACAATATTATAAAGGTCTTAGAAACAAAACTTGAATATGATCAAGTATAGATAAAATATTTATTTCTATAGTATGTATCCCTAAAACGATATAGATATGGATGAATAGCTGAGCAATGACCTTACTTTGTCTTGAAGAGTTTTATCTCTTCACTTTGCAATCCTATTTTGCTGTGACGTTTCAAAGACTGACAATTTAAAAACTATCTCCTCTTTACTAAAGTAAGATTTGAGTTCTCTAGATAGCTATTCACCACTTTGGTAAGCCCAAAACTGTTTGATATAGACTCCTATTTGATTTTTTGCTTCAACCTTATACTCTCAAAATTGAATGTCTAAGATTTTTGACGCATTAGGTTAATCTATCCAAATCGCGAGTAGTCATTTATAAAATGACAGAATACTCATATCCACCTTTGGCTCAAATAGTTATTGGTCTGCACAAGTAGGTATGCACCAATTCTAACGATTTGGTTGCGCAATATCCTTTGAATTGGAAGGGCCTCTTGATCATTTTACTTCCAAGTAGGATTCACATACTAGTATAGATTCAAAAAAATAATTAGGGAATTTAAAATCCCACTTTTGATCAAACCATAAATCATGTTAGGATTAATATGACCCAATCGCAAATGCTAGAATAAATTTAAAATTTCTTATTTTAGCTAAGTACTCATGCTCATCATCTACAATTTAAATTGCATTCATAAGACAAAGAACTTAAAATTAAAGACCATTCATTAAACACCGGAACTAATAAAAGAAACATATTTTTAATTAAAACTGAGGAATTAAACTGTGTTCAAGTACACAAAATAGAAACCAAGTTCCTCTTAAAATTCTGGAACAACTAAGCAGTCTTTAAAACATAAAGTCCTAAGATAAAATTAACAATCTTATTGCTTCATCAAAAGTAGCTCCTCATTCCCAAACTTCAAATATCTTTGTCCTTATTCTAAAAGGCTATTTTGTTTGAACCTCTATAACTGACCCCTTTTTTTTTTTACCTTTTGGGCAATTCCGTCACCAATGTCCCATCGAACGGCAATTGAAGCACTTGCCTTTCAACTTCTTTATTGTAGTCGGGTTAGCACTAATTACCTTTGTTTTCTTGTTTTTGTTCCCACCCTTAGATTTTCCTTTAAGTTTAACACAGTTCTCAAGAAGATAACCTTCTATTGCCTCTCTAAGTGGCTGTTTTAGAGACCATAAATTAAAAGTCTGGATAATTTCTGTTCCAAGCTCTATTGTGCACAATTGCTCAAGTAAATGCAATTAACTGACAACATTGACAATAATATAAGCGCGAACAGTATTATTTGCCTTTTACCATTTTAAATAATCCTTTTTGAGTTTCTTAGTCACATCGACAGGAGGTGCACTTGACTTAGGAATAGTCATGACAAACTTGATGTTCTCAATTTCAATAATAATATTAAAAATCATTTTCCATCTTGTGTAATTATTGCAATCCAATGGTTGTTCACATAACCTCTTAAGGAAAGAATTAACATTTGTCATTTTCTAAAAAAACATTTGCACATTAATATTAACATGCATTTCAAACAATAATATAAGACATAATAAATCCCACAAATCATTTTCAGTTTATTCTAAACAATTATGTAGTTTCCAATATAACTACTCACTTTGGGTAAGATACTTATAATAAACTAAATTTGATTATGGAATAAAACAGTGTCATATTAAGTTAGTTCTAGGAAAAATGAGGAGCCATAAGTGGACAACTTGAATCTCTTTCTCCTCAGATAGAGCATTCCTAGACAACCATAGCTTTGTTGGGAGGGTAATTAATTAATTAAGTTTGAATGTTATTAACTATTGTTTTAATTTTAAAATTATCTTTAATATCTAAGATTGCCGACATTGGACCGATCAACCAAATTAAAATTTAAAATTAATTGAGGTTCAATCAAATAAAATCTAATTACGCTTATCCGTTGGAGTTTCATATTATTATTTTATTATAAGACCCACAATGGAGCCCTTAAGTTTAAAAATTAAATAATTAATTTTAAACCTTCAACCCATTCAATATTTTAGATTATATTATATTTTCTAAATTATTTTTCAAAAAAAATAATTTTATAACAATTATTTTTCAAAAAAAAATTTTATAACAATTATTTTATAACAATAATTTTATAACAATTATTATGCATATGTAATTTAACAATGATGCAAACTTATATGGTACCACCTATTCTATATGACATGTTATCACGAAATATATTCTATTAATGAGAATTAAAATTCAATTTTTATGTAATTTTTTATGTCAATTAGATATATGACACCTAGATTCTATAGTTGTTAAGATCGCATGATGAATATGTTATTTATAATTTTGTTCATGATGGATGTTGTATGTTTTACTCTAATCCATGGTAGTTGATTTTTGGGATAAGATTAGGTTTCTTCTTTGATTTATTATTTTTATTAGAATGTAATAAGGGGTTGGTTGTAATATCATATTTCCTCCCTGATCTATAAGGAGGTGTATTCAATTAAAACTTTAAAAGATTTTTAGAGACTTTTGCAGACTTTATAAAAATATGAACGACTTTGAGTAATTTTTATTAAAATTTTTTTTAATGATTTTCATAGATATTAAACAAACTTTTGTAAACATTTTATTTTTTCTTATTACATTTATAAGTACTTCATATACCTTTATCTTTTCATTTATAAGCATTTAAATGTCCAAAATGAGCCTTATTACCCCCTTTATGTTGGCTATATGAGCATAAATATGCTTACGTAATGAAAATGGTAGAATAAAAAAAAATAACTTTAATATAATAGTGATTAATATATTAAAAAATAAATTATATTGATTAACAAATCAACAAATAAATTATCAAAATAAGAAAATAAATATTTTCATTTAAAAATAATAATATTTATAAAATATAAAAAAAATTAATAGAAAGAAATTAAAATATCTAATGTCCACCATTATTAATAATTTCAACATTATTTCATATTTTAGTAGTTATATCAACCCTGCATTCGTTAGCATGCTCTCTTTGTTACACTTGAGTCTCAAAAGATAGGTTCAAAATCATCCTCTTGATTTACCAGTACTGTTCTTAATTTGTTGAAATAGTCTATTCCTCTTTCAAGAAAACTTGCATGGTTGCAGGCAATCAAAATAGCAATGAAGCAAACATAATCTGACAAAATGCTTAAAGAGCTTTAATGCTTCCAACCCCTACCACTCTGAGCAAAGCCCATGATCATTGAAGTCCATAAAATACTATTCTTTTTAATTGTTTGATCGAAGACATAACGAGTACAATCAATGCTGTTACACTTTGAATACATATCTATTATAGCATTGACCACAAAAATATTACTTTATGAGCCCATTTTTGCGACCAGAGAGTGTATTTGTCTTCCATGTTGAAGTAGTATGAGGCTTCTAGAGTCATTTAAAATACTGGTTAAAGTATGATCAGTTGGACTCAAATGTTTATTCCTCATTTCCATAAAAGGTTTTAATGCCTCTTCACCGTATAGGTTCTGTGAATACCTTGAAATAATAGAGTTGAATAGAATGTTATCCCTCTCTGTTGTCTCACCAAATAATAATGCAGCTTGATCTCTCACCAAATAACAATGCAGCTTGATCCACCATTTCACACTTTAAATAACAATCAATAAAAAAGCTGACCACAAAACTGTTACTATTGAAACCAAGTTTGATGGTATGACTATGCAGTATGAAACTTCTTTAAGTGTTCTTGTAAGCCCTGTACATGCACTTACAACACTAACATAGGTAAAACTATTGGGTTTAAAATCTGTGCTCCATATATCTTTAAACATGACAATTGCTTCTATGCCATATCCATTTTACGAGAACCCAACCATAATTGAGGACTAAGAAACTTGATCATGCCTTGTCATGCAGCAAAATACTCTTCTAGCATCCATAATGACATCATGTTTTGCATACGAATCAACAAAAGCATTGTTCCGAAACAAATTGTCTTCAAATTCAATTTGAATAATGTGAGTATGAAGCTGCTTACCTAAGCACAAGTTCAATGTTTTAGCACAGGTATTGAGTGTTGTATAGAGAGAGTACATTGTGGGCTTCCTTCCTAAGTCGTTCATTGGGTAAAAGGACTCGAAAGTGCTATAGCCACCACCAGTATAAGCTAGTTTTCTATCATTGAGATATTCAGAAACACAAAGATCCCTAACTCCTAACCTTTATTTATTTTTTTTAAAAAAAAGTTTATGAAAGTTGGGGAGGATGTGAAACAAATTTTAACATCAAATATATATACCCCTCACCCAAAAGTCAATAAAAATCTATACAAGTCATTCTCTTTAAAAAGTAAAGTCTAAATTGAATACCTATAGATTTTATGGACTTTTAAAAAGTTATAGTTAAATACATTGATACTTTCTAAGACCTTTAAAAGTTTATAAAAGTCTTGATTGAATACTCTATGGTTTTAAAAATATTTTAAAAGTCTTAATTAAATACATCTAAACTTTTTAAATTTATAGACGTATTTTAAAGTCTTAATTAAATATACTCTTGAAGGATCAAAGTTCCAACAAAAGCTAAGAAACTGATATATTAAACATGTGACTAAATTAAATAATTCAATATAAATACATTTATGGTGTGAAGATCCTCTATGCGCTCTTCCAACTCAATAATAATCACCATACACTATCGATCTTCATAAAGCTATGCCGTCAGATCTTCCAAACTATTCTACAAATAGTACAGCAATGTGTGGGCACCTCAAATACTGAATAAAAAACACAAGAGATGTTAGAAAAATCAAAACTTGAATTGAAGATTCTTGTAATTTTTCTCCAGCTAAAACCTTAATTTTATCTCAACAATAAGGTAACATCTAACTCTTAGTGTTTGAGTATCACAGTCTATATATAGACTTACTTAGAAAACTCTAGGGTTAAGAATATGTATCCTAATATCGTTAGTTTGTCAGATAGCTATTGGGCCTCCACACTTCAGGACCCAAGTCCAAGTGCTGGCCTTTATCTTGGGCACGTAACCACAAGCCCAATAATTAATTGATTGATGGTTTTAAAGAAAAACAAAATTAAGATAAATGAGATTTTAATTGATTAATGGAGCAAAATGGAACACAAAATAAATACTGAATAGATATTGGATGAGGTATATATGCAAGAGTAGAAGGTAGTATATGGTTTAAATAGATAAAGATAATTGAATGGCTTCTAATTTTTTCTCTTAGTTTTTCTACACTTCCTCAGGTACAAGTACCTATCATATATATATATATATATATATATATATATATATATTGTAATACAAGTATCTACCATTTATGCATGCATATGTTGGTTCGTAAGACGAAAAATCTTGTTTCAACTGACTTTATGTGGCAACATTTTTTTTACTTCCAGTGACATTTTAATTTTAAAAATTTTAACTTTTAGAGATCTAATCTTTTTCAAGAAAAGTGAACCATATTATTTTGTCACTCTTCCTTGGTAAGCATTTTTGTTACTCCAATCATACTTCATAGTAATTCAAACTTGACTCGCTGTAGTATCTTGATGAAGATGTCCGTTAATTATTCTTCTATCTTGTAGTACTTGAGTTTAATTTCGTTGTTTTCTAGATAAAGTGATACTTTATGCTTATATGTATGGTATTATTGTGAAATACAAGTTTTGTTGCCATTGTTATTTGTTGATTTGCTATTATAGTATGCTATTGTTGCTTCAAGATGTGGTTCTCCAAAGTCTTCAAATATACACTTGAACCATATTGCTTGACTTGTAGTAAGTACTGTCATAATATATTCTTCTTATGTTGATGATTATGCAACTGTTGTTTACTTCTTTAATGTCCAAGAGAAGATACCTAAATACATACTAAAAGCATAGGCAGAGGTGCTTCTCATGTTATCCACTAAACTTGCACAATCGTTGTTTGTGTATCCAAATAGTCTTGAACTAAGAGTGGGCTTGTACTAAATGCCATAGTCTTTTGTTTCTAATATGTACCTAAGTATTCTTTTTGTAGCTCTACAATGTATTTGAGTTGGACTTTGCATGAATCTTGATTGTAAACTCATTGCATACATGTTGTTGGATCTAGTAGTTGTTAAATACAAGAGACTTCTAATGAAACTTTCACTATTACGTGTAGTACATAATGGTCGACAAGACTTTTCACTTAACTACTCCAATTCTAGTTTTTCGTGGTAAAAACTATGATTTTTGGTATATTAAAATGATGATTTATTTTAAGTCGCAAGATTTGTAGGGTTTTATCAATGAAGGATACACTATTCCTACTAACACTACCAAACTATACACTATTGCATATTTGCTCAATAAGTGTTATACTAAAATAGTTGAAAAAAAAGGTCTATTGAAACATGGAGAGAACAAAAACCCTCTACAAAGCATTTCAAGGTATTTAGCCACCTTTGCTATGCTCATTTTCCACATGAAAAAAGAGTTAATTGGATGAGAAGATAGAGAAAGGAATCTTCCTAAGCTATGGTGCCCAATCAAAGGGCTACCGCATCTATAGCTTGATCATGAAAATGATAATCCTTATTTGAGATGTAGAATTCAAAAAAAATGGATCATACAATTGGAAAATAGAATCAACTGAAAAAAAAAGACAATTAATGCCAGTGGTACAACCACAAAGAGAAGAGGAGGTTGATTAAGTTTCAAGATCTCCAACTCAATAACAGAAACATTCACTGGAGCAGGTGAATATCATTGACATAATCAATGTTAAAAAAACCTCAAACTTTAATAGAAATCTATGAATCATATAACTTGATGATAATATAACCAAATTCTTTTTAAAAAACTTTAAAATAAGAAGTACGAGTCAAAGCCATGAAAGATGAAATAAGGGTGATCAAGTAGAACAAAACTTTGGAATTGACAGATCTTCCTCCATAAAAAGATGTCAATAAGTTAAATAGGTGTATAAAATAAAATTTAACTTTGATGTCTGAATCCAAAAACACGAGGCGTGACTAGTAGCAAAGGGTTATTCACAGCAATTTTGAGTTGACTACAACGAAACACTCACTGCATCATATGACTCAACACCATAAGGGCGCTATTGTCACTAACAACTTAAAAGAAATGGAAAATATATCAATTGGATATAAAGTCAGCATTTTTCAATGGCTATCTATGCTTTTATCATTGATGGTTTAGAGCTTGCAATAAATAGGATTTTAATTGATTGATGGAGCAAATTGGGATATAGAATAAATAATGAATAGATATTCAATGAGGTATATATGCAAAAGGAGGAGGTGCTAAATGGTTAAATGGATAGAGATGTTGAAAGTTTTTAATTCTTTCTCTTTTAGTTCTTTTGTACTTTCACAAGTACCAATACCTACAATTTATATTATCATCTAATGGTTTGTAAGAGGAAAAGTCTTATTTCAACTGACTTTATTTGTGGTTACTTTTTTATTTCTATTTAAATTAGTTTAATTTTTTTTATAGCCATATACTAGCTTCTAGGTACCTAGTCTTTTCTAGAAATATGAAACATATTATTTTATTAAAAACAAGTAGCAAATGAAATTATAATTTAGAAAAATATATATATATCTAAAAGTTTTGTTTGCTCTATTTTGTTTCATACCAATAATTATTTTTTAAGTTTTAATGAAATTAATTTGATCAACTACATCTTGTATTTGTATTTGAGCTGGACAAAAGGAGAAAGAAAAGTCAACAAGTCAAGAAAGTTGTTTTTGTTTAGTGTTTACAAAACTATATCGTATTTTAAACTTGTATATATTTACTTCTTTATATGCATACATGTTTAGGTTTTGGGATTAGGTCAGTTGTTTGTGGCTAATGGGTTTCATGTTCTTTTTCCTCCTTTTACACTAGGTGCTAAAATTTTGCTGTGTATGCAAATTTATAAAGGGTATAAAGGGATGAAGATAATGTGTGCTTTGTGATGTGAATGATCTGAGTGTGTAAGCCAAACTTCAAACATAGTACAATGAGGCTCTAATTGCTGGAACTTTTGTAGATATAGGCGGAACGTTTCTACTCAATCACGTTCTATTTTTAGTTTGAAGTACTGGTTTAAAATATAATAGCTATTGGGCTCATGGTTACTTGAGCTCATTAGATCATTGTGGCATTTTGGGCTTTGTGTTGATTATAGTGGCCTGCTTATTTGTGATTGTTTTGGGCTAGCTAAATTTGAATTTATAGGTTCCTCGTTCAATCTTTGTTGAGTTGAAGTTGCTAAATAATTTTTTAGATTGTTAAATATGAGTTCAACAAATACGACCTTGAGGATTCCTTTGGAAATAATGATTTTCTATTTTTGAAACAAAAGACAAAGGTAATACTAATTCAGCAGAGGGTAGTTAAGGCACTACATGATTCATTCCTTGAAGGTTTCAAGGAAGACCAAAAGAAAGTTATGGATAAGTTGGCATATTGCTTTATTATTCTACATTTTTCAGATGTAGTGTCGAGGAAGGTGAACTACACTAAGAGCACTCATGAGCTATGGTCAAACTTAGTTGTATTCAGTATCCTCCTTACCCTTTAAAATTTGCTTGAATCTTTGTTTGGATTTAAAGTAGATCCTGCTAAGATTTTAGATGAAAACGTATATGTGTTCCATAAACTTGTTTTAGATTTAGCCAATTCAAGTGGGAAGTATACTGATGAACTTTATGTTGTTATCTTGTTCAATTACCTTTCTAATAACTATAAAGATATTGACACATAAATATAGTAATAACAACATATATATAGTTTATTAACACATCCAAAACATATTAACAATATAATGCAACAATATTTTCTATAAAATAAGGATAAATATTATAACAGTTAGAAAGAAGACCCCTATGAGGAGTGGTTTAGAGGAATAAGAAATTATAACACTTAAAACTGGTAAAATACATGTCACAGTTTTGTCAAAAAAGAAAGATGTGATATTTGGCAAAACAAAAAACGAGACAACACCTCTGGATGCAATCACACAACCTAAAGTTTATGAAAAGTTCATTATTTTTCTTCTTGCAAAGTAAGTTCCAAGAGTAGCTTGGATGAGGAAATAATACAGTTTTCGAAATTGTTAAGTCAAAGTACTCTTTTCCAATTCTTTTAAAAGACAAGTCCAAGAAAGGTTTAGACTAGAGGAAAAGAGACTTAATTTTTTTTTCTATAAAAATAGTAACCAGCTAGGGTTGTAAGTGAGAGATCTCACAGAATAGGGAGGTACCAAACACAATGATGCCTAAAATACTTAAAAGACTCATTTTTATTAAATATGTGAAAAAATTATAATGAATGATTTTGTTAAATAAATAAAAAAAAGAGATCCACACTTGTCATATAGTAACTGGTAAAAAACGAAAGGAAAACATTATCAAAATGTATAGATCGCATAAAAAATATGTTTTTCTTTAGATCTAAGTATTAACAACAATAAAAATGACATTTTTATTAAAGAGAAATCTTGAAAAACACATATCTAAAAAGAATGTTATGGGCTCAAAGTGATACATGTGACGTCTTAAAAAAAATGGATAAGATTTAAGGAAAAGTCAACTATTTCTAAGTATTTTCCTTATGTATACGGTAGAAAAAGAAAAAATCTTCAACTTATACCATCTTTCCTATTAGATTTCACTTTTTAAAAGTTTTAGAAAAATACTTTTCATACACAAACCAAGCTTTTCAAGAAAATATTTTTTCTTTTTGAAAAAAAAAAAAACTTTTTCATACTAAATGCTCTTCTATATTCTAAAATTAATTCATCTTTCTTCCTTCCTCTCAAAACTTCTCATAAGTGAGCTTTTATAGAGGAGGAGCAAAAGAAATAAAAAAACACAAAAGCTGTAAAGTTTTTTTCTTAAATACCATAAATGTTTTAAAACTATTAGATCAAACAAGGCACTCTAAAACATTGCTAAATATTTTTCATCATTTAGGGCAAAAGTGGGTCTTCTATCTTTTGGAAAGAAAACACCAAGAAACCTTTGGGTTTCTTAGTTGTATTTTAAAAAAAAATAGCTTACGCTTTACTTAAAGGCTAAGAGTCACAAAAAATAATGTGTAAATAAATGACTTAAGATGGTTTCTTTGATTTTCTACCATAAATGATGGGTTAGGTGTTTGGGTTTGTGAAGTACAACATGAAGAGAAAGTAAAGGGAAGAAAAAAGAGAGAAGGTAAAGAAAATGATAAGGAGAGAGAGAAAATAAGACAAAATGATAATAGGGGGATATAAATTGGATGATGTTTAAGTTGGTAACAATTGTGCAAGCAAGCTGGAGGTTTCATTAAGTCAAGCTCATTTATAAAGCAAACTTTCCAAATAAGATTGAGAAATAAGTGAGTCTCCGCATGAAAGTTTCTAAGGGAGGCTCTAGATGAAACAAGTAAAACTATGACTTTTCGAATGAAGATTTTTGAAGAAGCCCAGGATGAATGAAAAAAAAAAACTACAAAAAGTGATAAAATATTTTTTAGTAGGTGGAGTATTTAGGGAAAAGTGTATGTCATGTAGGAAAAGTTTTCCATAAAATAACAATAAAACTAAGATATTTTAAATAACAATTGTGCATGCAAGTTGGAGGTTTCATTAAGTCAAACTCGTCTATAAAGTAAACTCTCCAAATAAGATTGAGAAATAAGTGAGTCTCCACATGAAAGTTTTTAAAGGAGGCTCTGGATGAAACAAGAAAAATTGCAACTCTTCAAATGAAGATTTCTGAAAGAGCCCAGGATGAATAAGAAAAAAAAAAAATACAAAAAGTGATAAGATTTTTTTTAGAAGGTGGAGTATTTGGGGAAAAGTGTATGTCATATAGGAAAAATTTTGCATAAAATGACAATAAATCTAAGATATTTTAAATAAATTAATATTTTAATAAAAGTGTTCAAAAATATTTAAAAAACCCTTTTGGACCTTCACTTGGGCCAAAACTTAATAAATTTTTACATAATAGTTAGGCTAAAAACTAATGAGCTTAAGTACCTAAAAAATACTTATTTTAGAACTTAGTCCACTTAAGCAAAAATAATAATAATAAACTCATAAATAACAAACAATAATAATACTTGAAATGGGCTTACAGTTTATCAATTTTGGAGTTTGCTTTAATCTATTTATATGTGTGGGCTCAAAAACTCTCAAGTGGGTTAATCTAATTTAAATAAATTAACTCAAATTTGTTTTATAACTTCTCGTGCCAACTAAATCATATCCTAACAATGAACCTTACTGAATGGCTTGGACACATTTCCTCATTAAGACTAGTTAAGAGTTCTTAAGAGACTTGGCGGGTTACTAATTCTAATTTGACCCTAACAATGAGCATAATCTATCTTTAATCTACCATCCCTTTAAAAAAGGTTGGTTATACGATTTTCAAAATCGACCTGCATAATAGTAGAAGAATAAGAGATATTTTGCTTGCATTTTCTTGAAGTAATTTATTATGTTTTGTGCATCTCCGGTTCAAAGAGTTTGCCTCCTTTTATCTTGTAAAAAATTGTCACAATCTTTCTTCAAGATCCTTACATTTTTCAACACCACCAATTTGCTTTACCATATAGTAGAATATATTATAGGGCCTTATACCTGCATTGTCTATTGAATAAACTATGTTCGCTCGAGTTTCATCCATTTGCTAGTGTGATCTAAGGATATCTTGCTGATTTTACTTCACAAGTTGATGATTGTGATATGGAAAAAATTGAGAAACAATCTATATATCATCTTCAATAGTAAATTTTATCATTACCAAACATCCAGATCTTGTTTCTAACCAATTTATCTTTCTCACCTGTGAAGGATCCTTGGATCTTCGCAAACCATATTTTGAATGTAGAAATGATCTTTTGCTTATGCTTTCATTTGCCAATTATTGATATTTATCTTTATGCACACTAAAACCAATCATTTTTGCATATGCATTGTATAATTTAAATACTTTATTTTCATTTACGAATAGAATCTCAATTTTAAGTAATTCCTCATTCGATTCACAGGTTACAAAAATAGCATGCCCTTTCTCAACACCATCATTTCAAATAGGATTATTTGGAAAAATATTAAGGCTCACAATGCTCTAATGAATTTTAACTTCAATTTGAATTTATTTTTCTAAAATGATTTTAAAAAATACCTCTGCCTTGTTTAAAATGCAGCATTCAATTCCTATATCGATTTATCCACTGTGAAATGTCATTTGGAAAAAAACTCTATGCGTTCAAACATTTCAAATCCTAAAATGCATATAAATGTATAGAGGTTCTGGACTTTACTGCCAGCGATTATTCAAAGGATCTAATTCTAATTTACGCAAATTTATGAAGCAATTGGTCCACGACTTGGGAACAACTATCGTCCATGGGTTTTTTTTTTTTTTTTTGCACTAGTCACTGAAAGTGAGAAAGTAAATGACCTTCAATAACCAACGAAATTTTTTATTTTATTTAAACAATTGTTACTATCATTGAAATGAAATAATCAGTGTAGGTTTCAAAAATTTGTGCTTGATTGTTGTGAAATTGTTGATTCTTGTAAATTATTGAAAATTACACTTATCAATTTGAAATATAATCGAAGTTACAATTCTAATTTTGAACTAGAATTGAAATTTTGATTTCAATTGTCATTTCAGTTTTAAACTAGAATTGCTATTTTTTATTTTAGTTCAAAATTAGAATCGCAATATCAATTATAGTATAAAAATAAAATTGATTTTTTTTTTCATTTTTATACAGGAATTGCTATTTTCGATTTTAGTTCAAAACTGAAATTGATATTTCGATTGTCATTCAAAATTGATATATATATATTCAAAGATGTTTAAAAATGAGAGTTTTTGTAAGCTGAGACTTTAAACGCTTTCAAAATTATTGTTACCATTATATAATATGGTTTTTGTATTTAGTACATCGTTATAATATAACATATTTGGGGTTAGGGGTGGGGTTCAAATCATTGTTTTACTTTCCATATTAATATGAACTGTACACATATAGGAACCCTGTGATTTGACTTTATTTTAAATCACCTATATTGGTTTGAGAATTGTTATTCCACCAATTAGAATTAATAGCCATTAGGTAAAAAAATTTCCCTCTCTTGCCGTGTTAAAATGACTTTTTTATCTTCAATATTTATATAAAAATTTTAAAACATAAATTATAATAAAATATTAATTTAAAATATTAAAATATCTAAAAATAAAAATTTTCCACTCTCTTTTTCTTCTCTCTCGCCGCCCTTTTTTTTTTCTTTCTCATCTTTTTCTCTTTCATTGTCCCCTCTCCTCTCCCTCACCTTTAATTTGTCTAATATCAATGCCAAATCTCTCAATTAAAAAAAATCAGGTGCTCTAATGGTCCTTGAAAACTATATTATCGCACCAAACAACATACATGATTCCAGTTGAGAAAAACTCATAATGGAAAATACAATAAGACTTGGCAAGTTAAATATATCAACTATTAAGAAGCATACCCAACAACAAAATAAATTTAAAGAGAGATTTCCAGTTTTATTGAGCAAGGCCAAAATTGGAAGACAAAATCAAAGAGTCCCACATTTCTCCACTTCACCAATAATACTGTCAATTGCCGTTATCTCTATGTCCATTTGGATATTTGTAAATTAGTAATGTTGGTCCTGATTTGGATGAAAATTTTACTATATTTTTTTTATTATTTAGATATAATGTTGGGTTCTACCAGTCAATATAAATGATACATATATATATATATATATATATATATATATATTACGTCATTTGTTTTTGAAGAACTAAAAAGATAAATTGATATTGTTACTACATCTTTTCTGGTCTTAATGGTATTGAAGACGATGAAGATGACCTATCTCCCTTTGTTTAGCCTTGAAAAATAAATGAACATGGGTGAAGAAAAACCCTTATTAACCATACCAACTAGGGGAATAATTATCAATGAGTGAATTGGACCAGACCTTTTGAATTCTTTACGGTTCTTAATGATAGGACCATTTTTTAGTTCTGAGTTTTCGAAAACAAAGTAAAGTAACACATAGATTTGAGTTTTTTCATAAGAGAAAGTTACTTAGAGAGAATGAGCAAAGGGTCCGAGAAAGATAGTGAACATAAAAACTCTAAAAACAAAAGTATTTTTATTTTTATATAATATTTATCTATTTAATTTTTAATTAAAAAAGGTACAGTTACTCTTATATCCTTTGTCTATTAAATTAAACCGTGAAAAACCAACGGTAAGGGGATCTAGTGCAATTTCTTAAATCGATATAGGTTAACTTAAGATTGACCTAATCTCGGGTTATATGGTAATAACCTTATTAATATTATTTCTAATTGTTCATTTTTATACATTTATAGTGTTTGTACCGGATAAATGAAACAATTTAAAGTATATCAATCAACCATAATTGGACTTCGATGTGATAGCTAAAGTTTAAAGGATACTATAAAATCATGAAGAACCAACCTCTACCATTGTAGAGCATTATACTAGCAAATAGGTCACTTACTTCAGTATTTCTCATTCTCTTTAAATAATCATAATTTGTGTATGATTTTATAGAATTTGTTATGAATTCCTTTCGTTGTTCTTTAAATATGTTTCTATCTTGTGGTAAGTTTTCCTATTTTATCATCTATTTTCTTCAATTTAAAATTTTCATCTTCTATCTATTATGTTAGAAAAATATCTTCTGGAGTCATAATTATCCCCACTAATATTTTTTTTCAGTAGAGAAAAATTATAAGATAATTATGACTCCAACGTGTGACTACTATAGTTTAAAGCTAGATGCAAAACAGATTCCAATGAGAATTCTATACACTGACGAAAAATATCTACAAATGGACAATATGCCAGATTGATCAGTTCCATGCGTGTAAAGTTGCTAGCAAAATGTAAGATACTAAGTTAAAAGTCATCAAGTTTATGATTGATCCTTTATGTCATTCACCAATGATATAGTATTACAAAATCTATCTTGGTTAATAAATTCTAGCTATGATATTAATGCTTGGTTGGTTGCAAAAGTTTGTCTTATAGATGATGTAATTCTTCATAAAAGATGATGCAATTCATTTGTAAATGACCAACTTTTGTAATCGATCTAGTGTTAATATGGCAATTAAGCTCATCAATCGAGTAGACTCTATGGGTTTATAATTTTGGCTGAATGAACTAAAGGGTTGATCATAAATTTAACAACTTTTATGTTAACATCTTATATTTTTGCTAGCAACTTTACATATGGAACTTGTCAATCCAGTTCACTGTCCTTTTGCATGGTATTTTCTTCTATGAACCGAATTCTCACTATAATCTTCAAACTATAAATCTTAGTTTTCACACATTGAAGTCATAATTATCTCACTATTTATCTCTACTAAAAAAATATTAATGAGACAATTATGATTCTAGAAGATATTTTTCTAATATAGCAAATGGAAAATGGAAAGTGTAGGTTGTGAAAAGTAGATGATGATATAGAAAAAAATATTTAAAGAACAATAAAAGGAATTCATGGATAAATTATGGCTATTTGTCCATATTGCAAAGTCACGAAGCACATATACATACAACTTGTTATTGGAGTTGAAATGTTTTACTCTCAATTTAGTTTTTAGCTTAGTAAATAAATATATTTATTTGGTTTGGAGTTTTCTAAATATTATGATTGATTACTACATATTATATGTTTCATTTTATAATATTCAAAAGTGTCTTCCATTAAAAAAATAGTTTTCAATCAAATATTTTATACTTAATTGAATCAAAAGTTCAATTTATCATACTATCAGGTAATAAACTCAATACAAACATTTACAAATTTTCCTTTGTCATCATCAATTAATTTGCACAAGACTGCCCTATATCTAAATACTGGTACTAAATTCCGAACATGATAAACACTAAAACAAAGCTTTGTTGTCCATTGTAACTAAATCCTAAACATAATAAAAACTAATACAAAACATTAATTCGGCTAATTGTTACATTTAGGGTAAATGAACCTCGTTCATAATCATTGTATAATCAGGAGTCAAGACATTAATCGTCCTCACTATTGATAACATAAGGGTCTTAATATCAATTTGAACAATATAAAACACTATTTATCTCCGTGTCTTCTCTATTTATCTCAATACATCTATCATACCAAATAAGTACTGTAAAATCTACTAATAGCCACAAACCTATTCGTACCTAAAGATTAATGAGCTACTAAAAATCATATTAGATTACCATATAGAGATGAAAAAATTTTGTAGGCTGTTCGTTGTTGAAAGACCATGGTAGAATAGTCTTAAATCACAAAATTTATTTTTCATTACTGAATGTAGTATCTTTTGTTATGACAAATGTCTCATAGCTAAGTTAATACATTCATGTATAAAAAAAATTTGTAACTAAATTATAATTTTTTTCGTGTCTGAAAGCTTATGTTGTATCTAATTGGGCTTGTAAATATTGGTGCTTGATATGATTTGCAAATAAATCATACATTTAAAAATAGCCACTCTTTCATTTCTATCTGTTTAAGTGCTACAAAATCACAATTTGTAGCTACATTTTAGTTACAATACATATTTTGTGTGTAAAAGATTGCTATGAATATTAATTATGTGGCTAACATTTAGCTACAAGAATGAATTTTGTCAATGTTGATAAAATAATGATGTTTTAATTGTTATCGTTGGTATAATATAGTTACGACCAACACATACATGTCGTATAGCTAAGAACATTTAATTTTGTTACTGATTCTAATATAGTTACAAGAAATTTGTAGTTGCTCATTAATTATTTACACTTGTCATTGTAATTATTTTTTCACCTATAGATCAATATCCAATTTACATATACAACTATAACACTTATGATGTTTGTTAGTGGTTCTAATATGGTTACAAACAATTTGTAGTTGCTCATCAATTATTTACATATCACATAGTAATTATTCTTCTTACAGTAGAGCAATATCCAATTTTGTTATTATATTATTGATTTACTTGTGAAATAAACAACCACATTGATAATCATAAGAATCACACAATCACAATTGCAATCCATAAGACTATATATTACTTAGGTTTCATTGACCATACTTAGATTAATTTTATAAAATATAGTTGGAAACTACATTGTTTGCTTCCATCATGGATCATATAAGTATTGCTCAATACAAGAGAGCATCAAATATATATAATCAGTTTATAACAAAAAATGAATGATTATCCATGAGCTAAACTATCCTATGCAAGATACTTAGTTGTCACTTTATGACGAATGCATGGTCTTTTCTTAAACTACTACTTGAAAGTAAACTTTAAGGAAAGATCACTGCTCATGTTTGTTCCTAGCTTGATAAATTTTATAATATTATATCTAAGATAATTGAATACATGTTAAGTTAATAACTATGTCTTACCAATTAAAATAGTATATCCAGTGAACAAAATATAAGCCTGCATATCGAGCATTTCCTTTCTCATCTTCATCATCCCATGATGGATTTAATCATCCGTACATTATACAAGTAGTGTCAGTTCACATTAATTAAGTTGTAAATTGTCCTAAGTGTCCTAAGTATTTTTCCAATACTCTGTGTGATTTCACATGCATGAATATCCCCTATGATGAATAATTAATTCCCAATTCCATACTAAAAAAATTATGAATCCTTACTATTATGAGTTGCTCATAATTATACATACTGTCATTCATGAAAGTAGGTAATGAATTGCCAGTAGTCAATCCTGCTTCATCATAATGTTGTCTCATTTCAGCTTATAGTTTCTCATATATCGATGCTTCCATCCCATTTTGATGAGCTTTTAGCTCTGCCATTTGCTTAAACAATTCGTTATTCAAGACTAGAGAAATGATTACAAAGGATCGGCAACTTTCTTCTTTCACTTCCTCAAGCCTATTGTCACGGCCTTGTTGAAAACCCGCAAGTCGTGCGGCCTTAGTTGCTTATTTCGACCCTCGGAATCAACTAAGTAAGCCTACTTGCCCACACAAAGAGAAAGCTAAGCAACAAGCAAGAACTTTAGAGATAGAAACTAGAGAGAGATGGGGAGAAATAATTGTATTCCTCAATACTTTTGTGGTTTAGCTAATGAAGTCTCCCCCTTATTTATAGTGTTACAACAAACAATCTAACGGCTATAATACATTTGATCCTACAGTCGAGATGGAGCTTCTAGAATACTCCACCAAGTGCTATACAACTAAGCGACAACTAAGCAAGCACTAGAATCTTCTAGAATGTTCTACACACATCTAGAGAACTCCACATGCTTCTTGTCCAAGTGTAGGAAAAACGCCCACAATGCATTCGATGAAATGCCGGTCGTGACATTCTCTCCCATCCATGCCGTCGACGTCCTCGTCGACTTCTCATATGGAACCCCTTGACATGATCCTTGAATTGCCAATGTGTAGTTGCGGGTTCCGAACTCGCTTCACCTTCGTGTCGTCCCTCCCATCTTACGAAGTACTTATGACTCGGATGATTTTTCCTCCCGCGCACCAATCGCTCCATGTCATAAGTGCTTGTTGTTCCCGTCGGTTTTCCTTCGAACACAAGGTCTCCAACATGATTTTGCCTTGTGCCCGCCCATTGATCCATTCTCTTGGTTGTCTTCCACGGGTAGTGCCTCACCAAGTCCGCATGCTTAGTCTCATTCTTGACAACTTTGAAAGTGGATAAACTCCTTGTTTGGTAGTTCGCAACATTGGTATGAGGAGTCGTAGGTTGTTGCTTCGGATGTCGTATCCCTTTGGTGTCGTGGCATGCTTTGCTATCGAACCTATTTGGCATGTAACCGTGTTGCCTCTCGATATGAAGAATGCCATCTTCGACCCAAATTGGCTCCATTTTACTTCCCATGACCGAGCATCGATGTCGCTTTGCTTTGGCATCATGCTCCATGTTCTCCTTGAACATTTCCCCTTGGAGCAGTGTCAACGCCAATTCGACCCTTTCTCTCGATGCGTTGGTAACCACAGTGCTTGTACCTTGCCTTTAAGCTTGTGATCCAGCTCACCATTTGGCGGAAGCTCCTTTGGTAGCTCGAACGGTATGACGTCTTTGACCTCTTCAAAGACCTTGCTCATGTCTCTTGGTATCTCCTCGAGAGTGTTCGCCTCCTTGTCCTTACAAAGAGCAGCAATGTGTTTGACAGCTCCTTCAAACTCCTTCTCAAGTTGAATGGCGGAGAGTCGTTTGGTGTTGGTGCTTGGCTTCGATATGGTTGGAATCATGCACGGGCCTCCCTCCATGATGCACATCGCGTTGTAGCGAGGAAGAGGAATGGCATTGAATTGCCTAAAGAATTCCATACCAAGCATGATATCGAAGTCATCGATAGAAGCAATAGAAAAGTCTAGTTTACCTTGCCATGAGCCGAGATTTAGCTCCACCTCGCGAGCCGTACCATCTAATGGTCTTGCCTCGGTATTCATGGTCTTTAGACGCCCTTGCCCCTTTCCGAATTTTAGGCCAAGCCTCATGGCCTCTTCTCTTTTAATGAAGTTGTGGGATGCGTCGGTGTCCACCATGGCTTGCGCATCCTTCCCGTTTATACGTGCCGCCACGTACATGAGGGATCTATCCTTGTTGTTGGATGTCGGGACCGGATTGACATGCAATGCGTTGAGGAGTTGTAAGCAACCAATTCGGAATGGCTCGGGTGCTTCCCTCTCCTTGTGCACAGATGCTTCCTTCTCGTTAAGCATGGCGTTAAGGGCATTTCTCTTAGGACATTCCCTCACCCAATGTGGACCATCACAAAGAAAGCAGTTGGTTCTTGGCTTTACCTTCTTGTTGCCTCCCCTCTTCCAATCTCGGCTTTGTGAAGGCTTCCTCGAATTATCCTTGCCTTGTGGAGCCTTATGGAACTTCATTTCCTCACCGTCGTCATGATCATCCCTTGGCTTCGAGTTTGAGGACTCACCTTGCCTATAATCCATGAGAGTTTCCGCGGTGGTAAGGGCGGTGGCCATGTCTTGTATTCCCCGTCGTTGGAGTTCTTGAGATGCCCACAATTGTAGCCCATCCATAAAGTTGAAGAGAAGATCCTCCTCGGTCATGTTTGGAATTTGAAGCATTAGGCCGGAGAACTCCTCCACATACTCACGAATGGAGCATGTATGCTTTAACTCCTTCATTTTCTTTCGCGCGTCATGTATCACATTCACGGGGTAGAATTGCTTCTTCAACTCATGCTTTAGATCTTCCCATGAGTTGATGATGCAAGTCCCTTTTCTCATTTCCTCATGTTTCCTATGCCACCACGTAGCACCAAGATCAGTAAAGTAAAGGGAAGCGGTAATTACCTTTTGCTTCTCGTCGTGCATGTTAAGCCCCTCAAAGTATCGCTCCATGTGCCACATGGCTTTGGGAATATCCACCCTTGTAGTCGAAACCGCATGTTGAGTGGTGATGGCACCACTAGTTGCAGCCCGCTTGCATAACGCTCAATCCGCATGAGTTTCCTCCACACTGTGCTTGAGCTCCTCCATTTGAGCTTTCATGAGCGAAAGTGTTTCAAGCACACTTGCTTGAAAGGTAGCATTCTCTTGACGCCACGTCTCAAGATTGGCGTCGTGACCGCTTTGCATGTTGCCATGGAGCTCCTCCACTTGGTCGTCCACACGACCTTCGAGCCCCTCCATGCTTTGCTCCACACAATCCAACCTTTCCATCACGTCGGCGATAGCTACTTCCACCTTGACCACCGTGGCCTCCATAGCGGCTCGTGACTTCGAACGTCCTCGTGCTCGCCTTGGGATGGTGGGTTCGACCTCCCTTCCTCTCATCTCTTCTCCTACCACAACCTCGGACGAAGACATCGTGTTCTTCTAGCTTGCTTGCTAACTCTTTACGAACCTGGCTCTGATACCAACTGTCACGGCCTTGTTGAAAACCTGCAAGCCGTGCGGCCTTAGTTGCTTATTTCGACCCTCGGAAGCAACTAAGTAAGCCTACTTGCCCACACAAAAAGAAAGCTAAGCAACAAGCAAGAACTTTAAAGAGAGAAACTAGAGAGAGATGGGGAGAAATAATTGTATTCCTCAATACTTTGGTGGTTTGGCTAATGAAGCCTCCCCCTTATTTATAGTGTTACAACAAACGATCTAACGGCTATAATACATTTGATCCTACAGTCGAGATGGAGCTTCTAGAATACTCCACCAAGTGCTATACAACTAAGCGACAACTAAGCAAGCACTAGAATCTTCTAGAATGTTCTACACACATCTAGAGAACTCCACATGCTTCTTGTCCAAGTGTAGGAAAAACGCCCACAATGCGTTCGATGAAATGCCGACCGTGACACTATTCTTGAGGGCTTCCTTTTTTGTTTCTTACTTGAGAAAGTGTTTATGCATATTGTATTTATGTGATCAATACATTCAACCTATGTCTGCAAGAATCGCCTCCCCACTATGTCCATCATTTCTATGTCAAATGCTTTTTATACACTATAAACAAATACAATCTTTGTTGTCATCAGTGGAATATAAATTTTAGATTTTGTAATGTAATCACAAATAACTTTGTAATTTGGATTATATATATTTATAGTCACGTCACATTCATGACGATAGATTATATGTATCCTTTTTTATGGAAAAAATTATTAGACAATTATAATAATGTAAATATATATATATATATCCAAGTGCAATTTTATATTGACAGCTGCGAAAAAGACTATTTTTATATGAAAAACTCACAAAAATACCAATATAGATTTAGTCTTAATTATAGAGCATGTAACTTCAAAATAACATTTAATGCGATAAGATGTAAAATTCATACCCCCAATTCCCTCCATAGTTCATCTCGTTTATCCTCATTGACATCTTTCCTCCCTTTGACAATTATTGGTACAAATCCTTGTACAATACAATCTTCTTCTATTATTAACATTTGACTATTTACTCCCACTAGTCTCATGGTGTCTTCTGGTATCTCAACAGAGAGTTTTATATCTTTGTTCTTCCATTTAGTCAATTATTTTCCAGTAGTTTTCCTATGCTTCTTAGGCAATCTTCGTATGCAATATGCTCTCATGAGACGCATATGTAGATATTTAGATATTGGAAAAGCATGTTAGAGCACAATATAAGATATAACATAAATAAGTATAGAGGTTTCATATATGGCAATTATTCTTAGGTAAAGATTAAACCATGATATTAAAATGACGGATATGCTGGCAATTATTCTTGGGCAAACAAACACAGCACACATGTTGGACTTGGTTGTCCATTATATTAAAGACTTTCAGAAACAGTTGAAAGTATCAACTTTTATGAAATATTTGAATAAAAGAAATTAATTTGAACATCCTAGGTAGATTGCTATATATATATATATATATATATATATATATATATATATATATATATATATATATATATCTATATATACATATATTTTCATTATCTTCAGAAATAAGATTATCTCATTATCACAATTACAATCCAAACTACTACTTCAAATTTTCTTTCACCTTTTAACTAAGAGATTGTACTTTTGTATAATATCATTATTACATATTTAATCTATTTTATAATTAATTACTAGGGGTGTGCGTCGGTCGGTTTTGGTCGGTGTCGGTTTTTTAATCTAAATTTTACGATTGATCGGTTTTTAAGCGAGTTTTTACTAACATATAACCGTAACGACCGAAGCGGTTTTCCGGTCGGTTACGGTCGATTTTCGGTTTTTTTATTATATATATATTTATAAAAAAAATTAATAGAATATAATATAAAAATATATATAATAAATACAATAAATATAAATAAGTAAGATAAATAATCTAAAATTAAATAAAAATTTAAATATATTATAGTAAAAAATAAAAATAAAATATTTTTTTTATATAAGTTAACTTAATTTATTTATAATAAAATAAAAAATAAAAATAAAAAATTAGGTGGTTGGTTTCGGTTACCGGCGGTTTTGAAAATCCTACACCAAAACCGACCGTGTATAATATATGGCGGTCGGTTAACCGACCGGCCATCGGCGGTTACCGGAAAATTCAGTTTTTTCACGGTCGGTCCAGTCGGTTACTGCGGTTTTCGGTTTTTTTTAACACCCCTATTAATTACCTTCTAATTTATTTTCTGCTTTCTACTTTTTTTTTTTTTTTTTACCAAAACAAAAAAGTTGAGAATTCTTGTCTCCCTCTACTTTTCCTCTGCCCCCTTTTTCTTTCCATCCAAGCAATTCTAGCTTAAATAAATCTTTAATTATTTACAAGACATTTAATTTGGCAATCTCCAATAACTATAGTCATCTTCATCGATCAGTTTAACTTTTGGAGAGATTTACAAAAATAAAACATTTGTGTGTTTGTAAGGAAAACATTAATAACATTCAAAAAGGAAAAGAAACAAAAAAAAAAGTATTGATCCAAATGTAAAAATCATTAGTATATGGACATTGATTATGATAACATCAATTATATAACTGACTCATTGCATTAGATACCTATTGCATCATCATTATTGATGCTTCATACGTATTCATCTAAGTACAACAAGAAATTAATAACTTCTTTTCCGAAAAAAAGAAAAAATTTACACTAATCTCCTATATATATACAAAGTAATTATCACAGCAATCACACTATCTCTTTGTACCTTAAAACCAAAGATTTATATAGAAGGTTAATAAAAGAAGAACAAAAAATACAGCATTTATTAGATTCATATAATTAATTAATCTTTTTTTTAGTCCTTTATGAGTAGATTGAATGTAAGCCCTGTTGAAAACTCTGACAGTGGGGACTTTATAAAATGTGTGTGCGTTTTGCATAACAAGACAAACAAGAAGTGTTTCGAAAAGAAATAAAAAATAATAAAATAACACGTTTATTAGCCCAATAGATCAGTCAATGAGAAAAAAATAAGTTGATAATAATAATCAGAATGAGTTATTTGCCTGATAGATAGGTAGAGATAGCCCACATAGATTGGTACCCCTCTATCCTCGGGCAGAGACATCCTAACTAGGTTGGCACCCCTCCAAACCTACACCGAGCAAGCAATAAATTTTATTAAACTAAAAAAGAATACATTAGTTACATGAGGTACAACAGATATAAAAATCTGAAATGAAACGACGCTTACATAGGTTACAACAGAAGTAAAAAACAAAAGTGAAATCATGATTGTCGCCGACCTCATTAAAATCTGAAAAGAGAAAAAAAACTCCTAATAGGGAAAAGTTCAATCCAGGAAAAAGAGTACCGATACAACGAAGGGACAAACAAGCTAGTTTCTAAATCTATAGTTTTCAAAATCATTAACATTCCTATTGTGCATAGCAGAACAACAGTCAGGAAGGCCCCACCACCACTGTGCTACTGAATAAGAAACAACAAGTTTCAAAAGAGCATCTGCTTGTATTTCTCTCTCTGAAGATATGAGAAACCCGAAACTGGATGCTGGAGATATGACGGAGACAGTTTACCCATCTTACTTTTAAAGCCCATGGGACCTTGATGTCGCGATGAATAAGTAAATTGGCAATATAAGTTGAATCGTACTCCAGTCATAAGTGGTCCCACTCGAAGTCTTTGGCGCATTTTATGGCAATAATGGTACCCCACAGTTCACTCTCAAAGGCATAGTAAGAATCTAAATGAACAACAAAGCTACCTTTAGGAAATTCCTTACTAGTGACGAAATAACCACCGCATCCATCAGGACCCGGACAACCGTCAGTTACACTATGAGTGTTGACTTTCAACCACCAAATCGGTGGTGGATACCAAACCACAGGAATCATCTGAGGAACCCGAGGCACTGTACATGTAACCCCTAATCTTCTGAAGACCAAAAGATTGCCAATGGAGTTATGCATTGTCCTTTTTTGAACAATATTCGCCTTCCTAATCAAAGCCCAAATGGAAGCTAGAGTGTGAGCGAAGGGTATAAAAACATTACCGAACTGCCCTTGATTATGAACAAACCAGATAGCAGAGAAAGCACCCACAATAGTAGTAGACCATAAGTTGAAGACCTGAGAGCTTAATGAGACCGTCATGGCCTTTTAGTAAAAAGAACCCACCGAATCTAAAGTGCCTAAGCTAAGGCCGAAAGCAACCCCCAGACAGTCTCAACCTGCAATTGCTCAGGGGCAAGTCAAGAAAATATGATAGATGGTTTCTGAATTCTTACCATAAATTCTGCACTTGGAAGCCATAAGAAAACCCTGCCTAATTAAGATGTCATCCGTAGGAATATGCCTCAAAAGAAGGTGCCAGGTGAAAACCGAATAGGCTAGTGGAATGAAGGTCTTCTATAAGTACTTAACCCACACTTGATGAGAAGTCGTCGTAGATAGATGAGAATAAACATCCCGACAAGAAATGGAACCTGAATTGGCATGTACCCAAACTCTCTCATCCGGCATGTCCATCGCAATCGCGACCTCCTCAATGCACATGGTCAACTGAGGAAAAGCCTCATAAAAACTAATCGAAAGTTGTCAAACGCCATCAGAATCAACCAGATCACCAACATGAGGGCTCAGATCATATAAATATCTAGAGTTCTATAACAACTCAATGATAAGTATCCCCAACCAGTTGTCGACCTAGAAACGAACATTGGAATGAACCCCGATAATCCAAATCGCCTCTCTCGAAAGAGTAAGATAAAGCTGTCTTAAAGGAGACCAGATATAAGAAGCGACATAATATAAAGAGTTTAGCTTCCCTAAAAAATATGCTCGAAGAAATCGAAAAATAAAGGAATCCTTATTCATCAACTTTCAAGTGAGCTTGCTTAACAGAGCTTTATTAAAAATGATTACGTTTTTTAGACCTAAACCCCCTTATTTAGTAGGCCGGCAACAGATAGACCAAGCAACCGAGATAGATTTCCAAACAAATAAAGATCCGGTTCATAAGAAATTCCGAATAGCCCTTTTAAGAGATTTAACCAAACCCACATGCCATTTGTAGACCATAAAAGTATGAACAAACTTGGAGGTAATCACCGAATTTATCAAGCACAATTGACCTACCAACGAAAGAGTACGACCTTTCCAAGCAGCTAAATGCTTCAAAATGCGATCGGCGATGGGGCGAAGAATAGCCTAAGTAGGATTGCCTTTAAAAAGAGGAACATCAAGACAAGTAAAGGGAAGAAACCTAGCCTCAATCCCAAAATCCCCCAAGATCTTGGCCCTGCACTAGTGGGGGACCCTAGAACCAAAATAGACATGAGATTTTTCCAGATTAAGAATTTAATATGATAAAGAGCCATAGAGGTGTAGTGCATCAAAAATATCGCTCATATTTTTATAAGTCCCTCAACAGAACATAAGCACATTATCGACATATAAAAGGTGAGATGGAGAAAAGAAGTTCCTCGATGAGAAAATCGGCAGGAGAGAACCCTGTGAGACCATTCGGGTTAAAAACCTACTCAAAAAATCTTCTGTAATGCCAAATAATAGCGGAGATAGTTGATCACCTTACCCCTCGCTAGCAACCAAAATAACCCTTTAGGACCCCATTGATCAAAACCGAAATCTTTGCCAAGTTAAGAATCGATTTTATCCACAAGTAAAATTTATTGCAAAAGCCAAACATGTCTAAACTGCCAAAAGGAAATCCCAACTTATAGAGTTAAAAGGTTTACGGATGTCTATTTTCAGAGCCACATTACCTTCAAAAACTTTACCGTCGAGATGGCTGAAACAGTCGGAAGCAAGTCTTCCACGTTTTTGCCTCGAATGAAACTAAACTGATTATCAAAAACAATTTTGGAAACAATCCCTGCAAGTCGGTCAGCTAAAATCTTTGAAACCACCTTGAAAATGAAGTTTCCTAACATAATAGGATGAAATTTATCCACCAAGTTTGCACCTTGCACTTATGGAAGAAGCACCATGAAATTAGAGTTGAAACCTGGATGAATAGCTCCCGAAAGAAAAAAGGAATGCACTGCATCCACTACATCGGAATGAATAAAATTCCAGTAAGTTTGGAAAAAAGAACCTGGAAAACCATCTAGGCTGGGAGAGCTGGTCGGGTCCAAGTTGAACACAGCCTGTTTAACCTCTTCAGAATCGGATAAATCGGTTAAAACCAAATTATGATCTGCAGTCACTAAACTTGGGATGATCCTATGTAAGCTGAAGAAATCGGTACCTAGAGTCTCATCGTCCAAAAATAAAAATCTGTAATAATCCACGATATGACTCCTAATAGCTGCCTCATCTGAAACATTAACCCCTTGAATCGGTAAAAAAGACAAAGGGCGTTGAGATTTGCAAACCCGAAGAAGTGAATGAAAGAATTTAGAGTTACAATCACACATATTCAACAATTTAACACGACACTGATCTCAGAGCATAGTTTCTCTGAAGAGCAGAGCTTCATCAAGCAAAACACGAGTAGCGACCTCCGCCAATCTCCTCCGATGAACCCCCGGTTCCATAATATGCGCGCTGAAGTTTCTCCTGAGCCAAAGTAATTTTGACATGAATATCACCGAAAACATCCCTGTTCCAATCCTAAAGAGCATACTTCACCTTTTTCAATTTCACAATAACCCGATGAAAAGGACTACCTGAAACCTGCTAAGCCCAAATTTTATAAACAAAGGATTTGAAGTCCTTATTGAGTAGCCACATAGACTTAAACCGAAACGGACACGAGTTCAAATTACTAAGTTTAGAAGGACTCAACAGCAACGGATGATAATAATAATAATAATAATAATAACAATAATAATAATAATAACAATAATAATCAGAAGAGGTTACTTGTCGGATAGACGGGCAGAGACATCCCAATTAGGTTGGCACAATAATAACAATAATAATAATAACAATAATCAGAAGAGGTTACCCTCTCTAATGGAGGGCGGATACAAGGAAATACAAATCTTATTACGCACCTGCCCCTTAGAGAGGATGCAAAAATACAAATCTTATTACAGACACCGCCCTCCGGGGTTTTACAAGCCAAAGGCTAACGCTGGGCCGCCCATTCGGGGTTCTTTGTTCCACCCCCTCGGTTACTTGCTCCACCGGGTTCGATTGCGTATTATGCGCATGCGTGCCGTCGGCTGACGGGGTCCACCGGGTTCTCCCTGCTATCGCGTGTCTCACCCACTGGGTCCATCCTACCCTCGGGTTCCACCGCCCAGCGGGTCCATCTTCTTGTATCACGGGTCCGTGTTGCCACGACGGGCCGATCCACTATCGGCACCTCCTACCCTGCAGGGCTACTCGGCCGCCCTGCGGGGCCCACTGGGGTCCAACACACCCTCATGGGGCCTAATCCCCAGTGGGATAACCTACCCATGCGGGCCACAACCAATTAATTGGTTTAGAAACCAAGGTTTTTCACCTTGGTAAGGGTCGAACCTTGGACCTCCCACGCAGAAATGTGGGTTAAGATACCATTGAGCTATAAGGCTCTTGGTAACAATGATGATGATGATGATGATGATGATGATGATGATGATGATAATAAGAAGAGATTACTTGCCGGATAGACGGAAAGAGACATCCAAACTAGGTTGTCATCCCTCTTAACCCGGGAGGAGACATCCCAACTAGGTTGGCCCTTCCAAACCCACATCAACAAGCAAAAATTTATTAAATAAAAAGATTACAACCGATTACAACAATTACAAGGTATAGAGACACGAAATAAACGAGTACAAAAAGAAAATAATACCAAGTAATAAAAGAAAGAAAAACGGCCGTCGTAGGCACCATTAAAACACGAAAAGAGGAAAAACCCAAAAGGGAAAATCTCAATCCGTAAAAAGCAGGGGTAACAAGATACAACGATTAAATTACCTTCTAAATCTATAGTTTGCAAACCCATTAACATTTCTATAATGCATTTGGGTACAAGAGTCTGGAAGACCCCACCACCACTTTCCAGGGTGAAGAAGCGGCGATCTTGAAAAGCATCCGCCACATATTTCCTCCGAAGATGTGAGAAACCGAACCGGATCTGGAAATATAACTAATGCATTGACCCATCTTGATTTGTAGACCGGGACTACCTCCTCCGACGAAGAGCAAATTGACGACATAAGTGGAGTCACACTCCAACCAGATGATCCCAACCGAAATCTCTAAATAATAGCAATAATAGCACCAAAGCTCACTCTCAAAGGCATAACACGAGTCCAGATGAATTGTGAAACTGCCTTTAATGAAGCCCCTACTAGTGACGAAGTAACCACCGCAACCACCCGGGCCCGGACAACCATCAGCAGCACCGTCGGTATTAACCTTCAACCATCCCCAAGCGGGAGACCAAACCACCGGAATAAACGAGGAGCGGCGCAAAGACGCGACCCCAAATTCACGAGGATCAAGATCACCAATGGGTTGTGCATCGTGCCGCTTTTGAATAGCATTTGCTTCCCTAGTGAAGCCCAATAAAGCCAAAGAATTTAGAGGAATGAAGATATTACTAAAATGCCTTTGATTCCTAACATACCAAATAGCAGAGAGAGCACTAACAATAGTTGTCGTCCAAAGATTGAAGACCTGAGTGCTTAATGAAGCCTCCATAGCCTTTTCAAACATAGCAACCAAGAATTGGAAATAACCAATCGATCCCGAAGCAACCCCAAGACAATCGAATGGCATTGTGTAGGGCAAGTCAAGAAGAGATGAGAAGCGTTTCCGTCCTACCACAAATCCTCGTGATTTTGAGGCGGGGAGAAACCCTCCTAATCAAGACATCGCCGGTTGGAATACTCACGAGAAGAAGACGCCGCGAAAATGAGCGGCCGGGAGGAATAAAACACTTCCAAACGTGTATAACCAGCGGAGGTGCGGTTGCGTTGAAAGGTGAAGATAGATATCTCGGCCGAATGGCGCCGAGCTAAATGGGGCCAACTCTCATCCACTCCATCAAATCGCCACCTTCAATTCCGAGCACAAGCGGAAAAGTTGTACGAACTCGCCGGAAGGTTCCAATTGCCATCGAATCAACGGTCGCTACCACCAGGTGTCCGGGTCGCATAAATCTCCGAGTTTTGTAACAACTCAATAATGGGCATCCCCGGTTGTCAACCCGTAAACGAACCCCTGGTGAACCCCGACGATCCAAATCGCCTCGAAATGGTAAGATAAATGCCCGAGCGAGCCGATCGAGGAAGTAGATAATAAAGGGTTCACTTTCCTAAGAAGCGCAAGGAAACGAAAACGAATGAATCCTTGTTCATCAACTTCCAAGCCAACTTACTCAAGAAAGCCTTATTAAAGGTGACCGGTTTTCGACCCAAACCCGATTAGTGGGCCGACATGAGGCGGACAAGCAACCAGGCCGATTTAAACCGAGAGAGATCCATCAAAGGAAGTTCAATAGCCCCGTAAGAGACTTCAAAATCCCACCGCCATTTGTAGACCATAAACGTGTGGACAAACTTGAGGTAATCACCGAAGTTAATCAAGCACAACCGCCATCGGTAACGGCCTTTCAAAGAGGCTAATGCTCCAAAATCCGTCACGATGGAGCGAAGAATAGCGAGTAGGACTTCCTTTAAAAGGGAACCCGAGATAGATAAAAGGAAGCGACCCAGACTTGATTCCGAAGTCCGCCAAAATCTTGGCGCGACGCTGAATAGAGACATCGTAACCAAAATAAATGTGGGATTTGTCTAAGTTGACCGACTGAAATAGACCGTAGAGGCAGGCATCAAAACAACGGTCAAATTCGATAAGTCCTCTCGCAAAATATGAGCACGCCGTCTGCATAAAGGAGGTGAGTCGGGAAGAGGAGTCCCGGGAGGAAATCGGCGAGAGAGCCACGGAGACCATCCGAGATAAATACGTGCTCAAAAAATCTTCGGTAATACCGAATAAAAGGGGAGAAAGTGGATCACCTTGCCAAACCCCTCGAGAACAACCAAAGTAACCCTCCGGAACCCCATTAATAAGAACGAAATCTTTGCTGAGGTGAGAATAGATCTGATCCACGAGCAAAATTTGGTAAAACCAAACTGCCTAAAGCGCCCAGAAGTCCCAACTCATAGAGTCAAAGCCTTCGGATGTCTATCTTCAAAGCCACATTACTAAAAACTTTATGTCAAGGTGATTGACACAGAAACAATCGCGCTCCTCCGCATTTCTGCCGGATGAAACCAAACCGATTGTCGAAACAATTCTAAGCTGACCGCTAGCCGATCAGCTAAAATCTTAGAAACCACCTTGAAAAGGAAGTTTCCCAACATGATCGGACGAAACTTATCCACGACTCAAGACCTGGCACTTTCGGAAGAAGCATCATAAAATTTAATTTAGGCCCGGATGAATAGCTCCCAAAAGAAAGAAAGATTTCACCACATCCACCACATCGAATGAATAAAGTCCCAAAGAAGTCCGAAAGAAAGAACCCGAAAAGCCATGGTCGGGCACCTGGACGTCCAGTTGAACACCTCCTAACCTCCCTAATTGGCACCGGTTAAATTGGAGTTTTCATCCACGTCACGGAGCTCGGAATGATCCCATCTAATCTGAGAAATCCGTCGAGACTCATCTCGAAAATAAAGATCTATAATAATCCACTATATGACTCATGGTAGCCTTATCCGAAATATTTATCCCCGAATCGAAAGCGAAGACAAAGTGCGACTTGCGAACCGAAGAAGCGAATGAAAGAACTTGAGTTGATCACCGCCCCTCAACCATTTGACCAACACTAATCCGAAGCATAGTTTTTGAAGAAAAGCCTCATCGCGAAACTCGAAAGCCTCCCTGCTAATCTCTCCTCGAAGCCTCCGTACAATAATGTTCGGACCGAAAGAAGTTTTTCCTTAGCCAAATGATTTTGTCGTGAATATCACCAAGATATCCCCTGCTCCAACCTCAAGAGCATGCTTCACCTTTTTAATTTAGAATAACCCATGAAAAGGACTTCCAAACCTCCTCATCCCAAATACTCAACGAAGGATTTGAAATCCTTATCGGCACCACATGATCAAACCGAAATGGACGCACCCACATTACCAAGCTTTGAAAGACTCAAAGCAGGTGATGATCGGAATGCAAATGGCTAAAGTGCAACAAGAAACGGAATCCCAAACCTCCAAACAAGAGTCGAGAAAGCACCTATCGAAGTTTGCTTTGAACATACCCGGGTCCCACGCCGACCCAGTGAAGAAAGCTCCATGAGTATCAATAGTAGCAAACTCCGCAGCCTCCACCGCTGCCGAAAGTCAAGCATAAAGAGAGGTGAATAGGAGACCTCCACCAAACCTCTCCCGCACCTGGATGGCATCAAGTCCCCACAATGTTTCACCTGATGATCTATAGAACCGCAAAGATGTCCCAAAGCTGTCCAAAGATTTTTTCGACGTCCCGGAAAGACACTCCCATACACAAAGGAAATCACCGCCTCCCCTACCCTAATATCCATTGATACGCATTTGCTCCTCACCGAGCAAAATCCTAGCATCCTCCAGAAGAAAGTAAAATCCACATGGTGGCAAAACATCCGAACTATTAGTAGAAATGAACTCCATATTTAACTAAGACCAAAAAGAGTTCTAATCGATCAAAAGCACCATAGCTCCACCAACCATAATGTATGGGTTATGTCGACGACAAAAATCATACAAGACCCTCCCGAAGTGTGGGTTACCAAACCCCCGTAGCCCAATAAAGAAAAATCATTGGTTTCAGATTTGAAGCCCGAAGAGCGCCTAATCAAAACTACGGTGGTCGCCCCAAGTATTTTAGCATGTTCCAGCCGAGGTCGCCTGTGTTTCTTTAACCGTGGTCCAAGCATGTGGATCCTTAGTTTCAAACCGGGCGGTCGAGGCTTACTAAATCCGTGTTTCACTGAGCAAATGATGAGCGCGATATCCGGGCCATAAGCAATCATACCAGAAGGTCCCGCCTCACCCCGCCGCCCTCCTGGTAGCTCATTCAAATCGCCGGCCGCCAAATCCGGGCATATCCCGAGCCGCTCCTTAATGTTTTCCCAAGATCAATGCTCCTCCTCTCAATCCATAGTAACTATCCCAAGAATAACGCATCAAGTAGAACCAGTATCCGGACATTTAACCTCGTAGAGTGGAGGTGATGAGGATTTTCAGCGCGTAACCAAGATTGCCCCGACTTGTACCCAACGGAGAGGAAGCTTGGGCCTTTGATTCGAGTAGTGCTTTAGTCATCCTTACCTTTTTCAAGGCTTGGCCATGAGGAGGTACCTTTGAATCATCCGACACCAACCACCGATGTCCTATATCGCTAAGAGGCGAAAAGTCCGACAATTTTCATACTCCAACCAACCTCATACATGTGTCTCTCGCTTCCAATAATAATTTTTCGAATGAAACCCGCAACATCCACTAGAATCCGAAAGCAAAGTAGCCAAAGTTGCCGTTGTCCTCAAAGAATCCTCAAAGGAACTCCAATACCTCTCAAGATCAAAAGAATCGAGGATGCCAAGATTCCCAACTCGATTGAAATCTTACCCAAACCTCGCATTGGTAGATTTTTGTGCAATGGATTAAAATTCCTTACCCAAGCCTCAGAGACAACCAAACCGGTTTCAAATTCAAGTACCCGAGACCACACTTTCTTCCTATCCTCCTGGAATGCAGCATGAAAATATCCTCTTCCTAGATGGATTAGTTTCCATTTACTCAATTTCCAAATGCTTTGCAATTTTAAAACAGATCATCATGCTTCCAAAGTTTCTCTCCTCTCGAAAGAACTTTGCTATTAAGAGAACTCGACAAAGAGCAATACGCTCTTTATAAGCACTATCATTTACTCTTACTGAAATGAAATTACCTTTCCTTATAGGCACATTCTGATTATCAAGAATCACAGGTGCAGGAATAATAATAATGATAATGATAATAATAATAATAATAATAATAATAATAATAATAATAATAATAATAATAAAGAAAACATACCCATATGAGATTTATGCATATACTAACTACATTTTCTGTGAAATTTATCTACCCTTTGTAAATAAAGATTTTGTGTATTCAACTTATCGTCTCTGCATCTGCCCCACCTTCACACTTTTACTTTTGTTCTCTAAAACCACACAAACAAAGCGCTCTGTGTTTTGTTCTAGCCCAATAAAGCCTTTGTGACTTTGAATTTATAGGTTTTTGAGGAATTATTGCAACAATCAAATGGACTATTATAAATGCTTGAAAGGGATTTGATGAATTGAATGGGTGTGCACCCACATTGGGCTTGAGCAAAATCCAAACTTTTCTTGGCTTTTGGGGTCTCTGTCTATTACAGTTTAGAGACTAGTGAAGTGGTCTAACCCCCTTTTATCCTTCTCTGGATTTGTGCTCTGTTTTTCTGAGTGTTTTTTCACAGCCCCTATATTTGCTCTTCCTTTACATCATTTTATTTATATATACATATTTGGGTGGGAAATCATGCGTTCTCTCATGTCGCAGCTTTCAAGAGGCTATTGGTGTTGGGAGAAATGGACATTTGCAAGGGAAAGGAGGAAAAAAGGGTAGAGGCTACTGAGGGACAAAACATATGCGGAAAGGAGGATTTTTTTTTTTTCCAAAACACACTGTTTTTGCCCCATTATGCATAAACCTAAATGGGGTTAAAAATAACGCACACGTATTTTTTAAAGTCCCCATTGTCGAGGTTTTAAGCAAGGCTCTATATATAGATAAACTACTGATATTTTTATTTGTATTTTCTTAGGTGCTTAATACTTATATTATCAATCTCTCTAAGCCTCTGTTTGGTAGAAGAGATTAATAGAGGAAGGGAGGCAGGGGAGGAATTGTTAATGATATAAAGTGTTTGATGATTCTTTAGTATGAGGGATGGATGGAGGAGATGAGAGGTGGATGGAGAATCCATTTCCATCCTTTCAAGATGGATAGATTGTAGAAAGAAGTTTGTGAAAACTAACTAACTAACAAATTTTAAATTATGTTTAGATCATTCATCCTCTCTTTTCTTCCTATTATACTAAACAACATGGAAATCAACATAATCTACTATCTCATATCACCTTCCCTTCATAAAGGATGAAAAAACTGAAAATTTTCACAATAGTTCATAGAAATTTTGGTTTTTTCATGACATGGATAGGATATTTGCCCCCTTAAAAAATGTATAATTTTCATAAATTTTTTTACAAATTTTCTATATTTGTCCTATATTTTCGTCTAAATTTCTATGTTAATTCATTCACAATTTGATCAAATTTTTTATAATTTCCATGAAAACTTTCAAAATATTCGTGAAAATTTTCATAGAAATTTAAAAATATTCAAAAAAAAATCTTTTTATAGAAATTATATTCATTTTTATAAAAAGAAAAAAAAATTGATGCTATAGTAGATGATAGTGATGAAGAAAGTAATAAAATATAACAATGGATTAAACCAATTTATTTATGTGTTAAGGAAAGGAATCCTAATCTAAAAATTATTCTACAAGTAGAAGAGGACGATATAAATATTCCAAGAGTATTTGCTGAAGAAGTAGGTTCTAGTAATGCTGATTCTTTTCAAAAGTTTATGAGAGAACCAATTTAAAACTTTAATCCCTTCAAGAGGTATATGTTCAAAATTTTTAGTTATTAATAATGACTCTAGCTTAAGTGATGATATAAATAAATACTCTGTTAAAGTTAAAAGTGGTTATCAAAGAAAGTTATCAATTTATGAGAGATTGAATCAGTTTACCAGTAAATATATTACACTAATACAATGCAAGATAAAGATCACAAAATTAGAGTTGCTGGGCTAGGAATTGGTGAAATAGAAAAAGACTATACAGTAGAGAAAGGGATACATTGAAAATGTTACAGCAAGAAGATGAATCATTTTCTACAAATTTTAAATCAACGAAGGTTAAAGGTGAATATAACCTTTATTCAATGAATATTTATAGATTGTTATCAATTAGTAACTCATGAATATATTTTCAAGTTCAATCATTAGGGAGACAACAGTTATACACAAAGCCAATAAATAACATATTCATATCATGACTATAATAAGCAAGCTCAATCATCAGGAGACAATAGTTACACAAGTCAACCAATAGCATATCTATATCATGCGATCAGTAAGGACAATTATATGTAATATTAGATTCATATGATTAGCATATTAACAATTACCTGTAAAACTATCAAGAAGATATGTCTTTTTATTAATATTTATCTCAATACATTTCTTGAAATAATGATGAAAATGAGAGTGAAAGTTTTCAATCACCAAAAAATTATATGTGGCATTGAGTTATATTTAAATAATTATATACTTGTATTATTATTTTAATTAATAAATAATTCATCATTTAATAATAGTATTTTTGTTAATGTCAACGAGTTATATATATTTCTTGATTATGAGAAATATGATTGTCACCTAATATTTTTTTAATTTTTATAGTTAAATTAATAAAGTGTTCGATAAATAAACATATCTTGAAATTTCATTAAAAAATTTATACTTATAAATTTATGTCATTTCTTTTAAATTTTTATTGATATTGATATTTCTATATTTTCTACCTTTAATATTTCTATTGTTTCTGATATTTTGAACCTTGCACCTCCTCTCATTCTTCCCTCCACCTCCCCATCCTTATTCCTTCTCTTTCTTACTACCAAACATTACTTGAGATTTAGAGTTAAAATTAGGACTTAACATTATTAATTGTATAGTTAATTAAAAAATAATATATATTGAAGTTTAATATTTAAAATTATTGTTAATTAAGAATCAAAATGGACATGATAGTGTTTGGTAAACTTCACGTCATGTCATGAACTTTTTTATGTCATCATGAATCAGTGATCATGTATTTATAAAAAAAGCTTTATAATTATAAAATTGGTATTTGGTTTCATCAATAAATTTGAAAAGGGAGAAGAAGTGTTAATGGCTTTTAAATTGATGGTGTTGTCGACCTAAAGAACCTCTGATAGTCAAATCAATATCTAAATATTAATTTTTTAAAAGCTTATAGACTGACTCAACCGTTAGAATATCTTCAAGCTAACAATATGGTTTTTTCAAAGATAATTAAAAAGTATTCTCTCTTTTATAAGTTTCTGTGAAACTTGTTTTCAATTTTATAACTATGTAATATTGTAATTGTACAAGAAAAAAGTAAAATATTCCTACAATTATCTTGTTACAATTTATAAACAAATCTAAAACAATAATTAGACTTTAATTGTCACATTATTATTTTTTTTAAGGAAACATTTGGATTTGGGTCGGGTGGATGATCCTCGTACAATAACCCCACCCAAGTCCGAGACACGATCATACACACAGGTGTGGGCTAATTGATCCCATCATTCAGGGTTTTATGGGCGTATTGCCAATCATTCATTCAATATTAGCAAAATAATAATCTTTTTTTCGAATTCTCTGCCATAGCAAAAGTATATTTTTAAGTATTATACATTTACTTTCATACCATTCATCCTTTTAATATTCAAATCTTACCTACGTATTTATTTTTTTTGTCAATTTTACTACACATATTCAACCTAGAATAATTTTTTTTCTTATTTTATTTTACTGCACAATGTCACATCCAACTGCATATATTTGAAACCTTCACAAATATTGTCTTGCTTAAGATCCAACCTTCTTTTGCCTTTTTGTAGCTTGGATTGTCATAATCTAGTACGGTTAGTAAGATTTGTGAATAAATTTTTTATTTATTGTATGTGATGGATTTAAATTTTGAATTTTTATAAGTTTTAGTGTGTTTTGGTTTGTATTTGTGTTAAAAGAATGATTTTTTTTGTGGTGTTTTGGGTCTGATTTTTCATAATTTCTATGTATATTATGTGAAAACCGATGAAAACGTGCAAAAAAACCTACAAATGGACCAAATGCAATGCCGGTGCCGGAGAAAGTGACCGATATTGGGTCGGATCCGACCTATCCTATTGGAAAAGTGGTCGAATGGGTCGGATCTGACCTATCCAACTGGAAAATGGGTCGGACAGGTTGAATTTGACCTCTCTGACCGAAAAAGTGGTCAAACGAATCAAATCTAATTGTTTCCAGGGTCATATTCGACCCAAAAATATATTTTTTTTATTGTTTTGTTAATAAATAGAGATATAATTATATTGTATATTATATTAATTAGACAATATAAATTGTATAATAATTATACAATACAATATATTTATATATTGTATATTAATTATATATAAAATATATTGCGTAATTATATTGTAAATATTTATATATTATATATTTTTCCACATTATAATTATATATTTTTATTTTATTTAATATGTTAAAGTAATTATTTAATTTAAGTAATACAAATTTATATTTTTGTTATTTTTTATTTAATTAATATAAATAAATATGAATTTTAAATAAAAAAAAATCTAAAAATCTGAATATTTAAAAATAAAAAAATTTATTATTTGGAACATTATATTTGAAAAATTATTAATATATCTATATATATGAATATATATAATTATTTGGAAAAGTAATTATTAATATATACATATATAAATTTGTTTTATATTTTTTATTTAATAAATTTGAATAAACATAGCTAATATATTTAAATAAATAAAAAAATTAATTTTAAAATTTAAATATTAATTAAATAAAAAAATTCATATGAAAAAATAATTATTAATTGGCTGGTAGCTCTTTTTATTTTTAATTAAAATAATTTTTAAAAATATGACCGTATGTATTCATGATTCAATCAAATTCGATCGTCAAATAGATATCTTAATAGTTCGATCATTTGATAGTCGGATCTGACCATCAAATAATGGAATCTTAATGGGCCATGATAATAGATTTAAATTTTAATAGAATTCTTAATTTAAAAAATAAAAATTTCAAAAAAAATTTTAAATTTTATCATTTAAAAATTTTCAACTGTTATAGATTATATAAATTATAAGAGAGATATTAAAATAAATAAAATTTAATTATAACAATAATTTAAGAGAAATAATTTGACAGTGAATTATGACTAAAAATATACTCAGGATAAAATTTAAATATTAAAAAATATATATATATATATAAAAATAACTAATATTCAAAAATATATTTTTACTATTAGATGAATTATTTTATTAATATTATGATTGATTAGACAGTAATGAAAATCATGATTCGGTGGACCGAGTCATTTAGTCTTTCTTTCCGATAGGTGGGTTCCTATTCCTTCGAGTTGCCGTCCGATCAAGCAATCCCCACACGGTCTCTTGATACACCACCTCTCCTTTCCATGCCTTCCCATCACCGTCCAATCAAAACCCAATTCCCAAGAAAATAAAATAATAATAATAAAAAATTCATGTTTCCGTACCATGCCTGAAAAACACGAACGAAAAATACCGACTCAATGAAAAACTTTCTTTTTAATTATTATTATTATTGTTATTGGTTTTTTCTTTCAACAAAGAAACTTGTAAACAGTTCTCGTCCTTGAATTCCCAAATGTTTTCTAAATTTTTCCATAAACCTACTCAGAATCAACCTCAACAACAAGAACATCATCAGCAACAATCTCCAGGGGTACTAACTCTGCTTAATTGCCTGCTTCATTTATTTATATTTTCAATTCTTTTACGTGATCCATTCAATTATGAGCTGTTCATGAAATATTTCTGTCTTTTTGGGTTTCACTAAATTTATGTGAATTTTTACGTTCTATGATGGAGAGACCACTAATGTCGAAGCAGAATTTGCCATTAATGGAAAAGCTGAGCTTCTATGGAATTCAATGTTAAGAAAGAATTAGGAGAATTTCGGAAAATTACAATTTGTTTTTTCTTGCAATCTGTATGTGTGCGTTTGTTATATGTTTGTTAACTGAACCATTTAATATTCATGCGCAGCAAAATGCTAATCAGGGAAGGCCACCACCGTCGGATTTCAATCCCCGGGTTGTTGTTCACTATGGGATTCCATCTACTGCATCCATTCTTGCAGTCGATCACATTCAAAGCTTGTTGGCTGTTGGAACGCTGTGAGTTAACTGTTGTAGGACTAGTCTTCTTGGTGATTATGTAATTGAGCATGTATATTTGGTAGTGTTGTTATAACAAATCTGTTATTTCTGATTCTTAATTTGATGCAAGTAATATAAAGATAAAGTTTTTGTTTTTTTTCCTTCCACCTGTATATATATTGGACAAACAATTCAAGGTCAAAATTGATGAAGAACTGAAAATGTGAAATAAAATTGTTTAAATCATTTGAATTACGGTAGGTGTAGGTGCAGGTGTAGCCGTGTAGGTGATCACATTTATATCTGTTCTATTTTCCTTAACATTATGTTATCCATTATCAGGTTTAAATTTAAATAAATCATCATAAAGTTATTTGAAACCCTTTTACTGAATTGAAAGTAAGTTTTTATGGAAGGATGGTTCTAAAATCTAAAGGATGCATCTAGCCAAGTGTTAGCACTACATGGCAAATGTAGGCTATAGACTGACTTGATTCTTTGCTCATTGCAGGGATGGTAGGATAAAGGTCATTGGTGGATATAACATTGAAGGGCTTCTTGTATCTCCTAAGCCATTACCCTATAAATATTTAGAGGTTTGTAATTTTTAAAGGAAAAGATTAAGTTTTTTGATAATTGTTTGCATCTAATTTGTGCACTATTCTTGTATTTAGGCATATGATGTTGGAAGTTATGCCATCTAATCATTTCTGGTGTCCTAGCTGCTAAATCTTCATATCTTGGAAGTATCTGTATACGATGCAGAAAATAGTTGCTCTATTATTTGGAAAATATGTTTCACGACTTTTCATTGTGTTTTATGTTTCAGTTCTTACAAAATCAAGGTTTTCTAGTCAGTGTCACAAGTGAAAATGAAATTCAGGTATTGTGTGTTATCTTTCTTCATCGGTTCTCTTAAATATCTTCATACATTATCTTGACCCTTCTTTCCTCTATCTCTTTATATTCTGACCCTGCTTCTCCTTATCTAACGGTATCAATCAGTTTAATTTGTAATTTTTGGCAGGTTTGGGATTTGGAAAGCAGAAGAATAGCTTCTACCTTACAGTGGGAATCCAATATAACTGCTTTCTCTGTTATTTATGGCACCAGTTACATGTATAAATACTTGTAAAATTGATTACTAGACTGCTTCCTCATTTCATTTGGCTTTCACTGGCTGCAAAAGCTAATGAAAAACTTGACACACGGCTTAAAACATTGTTACCCTGTCACTACATTCAGGTATGTGGGAAGCGAGTATGGCATCATATGTGTTTTAAAGTATGAAGTTGAGGACAGAAAAATCACCCTGCTGCCATATTATGTTCCTGTAAATGTCGTAGCTGGTAATGATTTTTGTTTTCCTATTACTAGTTTATTCTGACCTTTATTGATCTATTTTTTGTCATTATTATTCACTTCTTTATCTCAAATTTAGCAGGAATAAAAATAATGTCATAACAGAAATATTACAAGTACTAAATTTTCGTTTTCCTTGCACATATCTGTTTGGTGACGTATGCTGAAATTTGCATGAGTGCAGATGCGGCTGGGATGTCATTGCCTGATCATCTACCTGTGATTGGAGTTCTCCATCAGCCTTGTTCTCATGGAAACAGGCAAGATAAGATATATATGATATAGTTTCCTAGATTTGTATTCAATTATTGTGATGGTTTCCTAGTCACTAAAATTATTGAAGTCAACAGGCATAGTTTTATGGAGTACTAGAGTCACTAATTATGATCTCAAAACCAAACTAGTTTGTACTACGTAATTCTGGTGGGAGTACTAGTTCACATGTAGAAATGACTTCTGGAAATAAATTTTATTAGTTCCATTGATAGAAATTTAGTTTTTATGTTGATGAACACATAGACATTGATATGTATAATCAAAGTTCCTCCCTCCCCTTCTCTCTCTCGTCTGTTAATGTTTTGTGCATGTCCATTATCATACAAGTTCTTGAAAAATTAGCTTTGATTGTTAAAGCATTTTATTAGAGATATGTTTTTTTGCAGGGTGCTAATTGCTTTTGAGAATGGATTGATTGTTCTCTGGGATGCTTCTGAAGATCAAGTTGTTCTTGTTAGAGGCTGCAAGGACCTTGAATTAAAGGATGAAACAGTGGTTGATTGTCTAGAAGGCTCAAAAGATGAGCTTTCTGATGATCTTTCAAACGATAAAGAGATGGAGAAAGAGATCAGCTCTCTTTGTTGGGTATCTGATAGCGGATCAGTTCTGGCTGTTGGCTATGTAGATGGAGATATAATGTTTTGGGACATGTCAAATGCTGCCTCTTCTAAAGCTCGGCATGTTGAAAACTCAGCTAACAAAGTAGTGAAGCTACAATTATCATCAGGCAGTAGAAGACTTCCCGTCATTGTTTTACATTGGTTGGCAAATAAATCACCTAACCATCATGGTGGCCAGCTCTTTGTCTATGGTGGAGATAAAATTGGATCTGAAGAAGTTCTGACGGTATGGTTTAACCTCAATTTTGCCTTTTTTTGCAATGTGATATTAATTATTTATATCTATATCCATGTTATAATCCATAAAAAAATGACAGAAAGCACTTCATTCAACTTAGTGTAGTTTGGAACATATTATTTTGAATACTCTGAATTTTTATTGATGGAAAGAATCTTTTAATTTCTTTATAGGAAAAGAAAGAAATGTAGCTTTGAATATTAATATCTGCGGTGTAGCCGTGGTAAAAATTGGTGATTTATAATATTTTGATCGGAAAATAAACTAAACTTCATTGGACTATATTATTATGCGAATTTGTTATGACAGTATTTACACTGCAGCGCAATGTTAAATTTGAGCCACATCTAGCAGGATCAGTACTCGCTTCTTCATTTGAAATTAATTACTTGACTTTGCAAATTTGCAAAATGCGATACATGATCAACTCTAACTAGAGGCCTAGCAATGTAGACTGTAAGCAATGGTCATATGAGCTTTCATTGATATTTATTTTGTAATTTACAGATTTTAAGCCTTGATTGGTCTCCACAGATAGAAAGCCTTAAATGCATTAGCCGTGTGGACCTCACACTCTATGGTTCTTTTTCGGATATGGTTTTATTACCAAGTACTGGTGCAGAGCAGAGAAGTGAAGATTTTCTATTTATGTTGACAAATCCTGGACAACTGCATGTTTATGACAATGCTAGCCTGTCCGCAATAATGACTCAGCAAAGCAGAAAGACTTCTGTTCCTGCATTGCAGTATCCAATGGCCATACCTACTGTTGAACCAAACATGACAGTATCAAAGCTTGGTCTGGTGTTTAGAGATGGAGAGCTTTCAAGGGAGCTTACTGAGGTACTGCTTAGTTGTTATAACTAGAAATTCTAAATTGGTGCGTTAGAATACTTATTACCACTTGCATCAAGCCAAGTTTTCTCTATTCAAGCTTCAAAACTTCAAGCTATCTGAAAAAAGGATATGTATTTATTGTGTATACATGTTAATTTAGTTTTCTTTTGTTTGTTTAGATAATCCAAGCTGAAAAACTTACTGCCACAAAGTTGCCTATTGGGGGTACAAAGTGGCCTTTGACTGGTGGCATTTCAAGTCAGGTTTTTGATGATGTCAATTATCATGTCGAGAGAGTATACATAGCAGGATATCAAGATGGATCTGTTCGAATTTGGGATGCCACATATCCAGTTTTGTCATTTATCTATAGTATTGGATCTGAGGTTTGTAATTTTCACTTATGATAGAAAGATTAACCCCTTTGTTGTGATAATATCAATTATTGTACTCATTCCTCTGTTGCCTTGATTTATTTTTAGATTTGAGTAATATTTGCTATGTCACTACCAGGTTATGGGTATAGAAATTGCTGGCACTAGTGCATCAGTATCTGCATTGGAGTTTTTCTCTTTTACTTCAAGATTAGCTATTGGCAATGAATGTGGAGTGGTAAGAATTTTTTATTTTCATCACTGTCTTTTTGTAATTTGATAAAGAATTGATGCATTAGTGATTTTATTCTCATATGAGAGTATGTAGGTTCGTCTATACAAATTGAAAAGGAGTTTGAATGAGGAGTTGCATGTTGTGACAGAAACTGGAAATGAAGGTTTGGATTTTGTAAATATGTAGAGAACCTGAATACAGATGTCCCTTTGTATTCATTTCAAATGCCAAATAGATCTAATACATACATAGGATTATCTTGATGGAATTATGAGAAAGAAACTATACGACAAGTGACATACCCATATAGACTATGTTTACTGGCTTTGATATTATGAGTCTTAATATATAATCATATCATATCGGTGTTACTCTCAGTTCACAATTTGCAACAAGGGGATGGTCCTTGGTGCATGGAGGTGTTTTCTCTTCTCAATTCTCCAGTACGTATTTTGCAATTTGCAAATTCTGGAGCAAGACTTGCTGTAGGATTTGAATGTGGGCAGGTAATCTTCATTATTTTTTTTTTTTTTTTTTTATGTTGTATATGTACTGCATTTGTTTATCTTAGCCATAGGTCATACTTGTTGTCTTCTTCCTGTTTTACTTTCTTCCTCTTCCCTTTCTATATTGGTTATGATTGTTTGGTAAAATATTACAAGTGCATAATATTGTATACAAGTAATAAAGTAAAAAGTAAAGTATTGTTCCCATGAGGATCTCTAATTATTCTAATTACCAAAGTTAATTAGATCTTAGTATTATTTGAACAATCGAATTTGGATTAAGTAATTAGATAGCAAAACTTATGAATAAAACGAAAAGCAAATTCAAGTTGATAATTCTAGAGGAAAGAGACACTAAAGCATGTGATTTCGCCATCACCAATCCAATTCAAATCAGACTTTAAATAAATTTAATCTTAGCTAACCATGTTGATCACCTTAACCCTAATTATTAATAACCTTGTCATGGGGAAACCAACGTGGTTACATGAATTAATCAACTATATTCCTATGTTAATTAAAAATGCATGCAAACCCATGGTTAAGTTGTTTTAATAACATGCAAGCATCCTTGCACACATCTATGACATGTAGAATGCAAACACAATCAAGTTCATAAACATACATGGTATTAATTGGATTTCCACACACATGCAAGGGTTCAATCGTAACATGGCATTTTATAATCTCATCAAAATATTAAGCAAACCAACCAATACTCATCATAGAAAAAGCAAACATAATTTTATTAAAATTCAAATAAATATTCATGGCTAGGCTACATCGTAGTAGCCCTAGTTTATGGAAAGTCAGTTTGCTTGAATACATCATGATCATCAATTAAATACAGGAAGAAGAAAGAACTAAGAAATCTCCAAGGTGACTTGGTGGCTTGGTAGCCAGGGTTGATCAAAACCCCTAGAAGATTTGACTCCTCTTGCTCCTCTCTTCCTTTCTCTCTTTGTCTCTCAAAATTTTGAATGCTTGAATCTATGAATGCTCTTTCTCTAATATGGGTGGCTTTATATAGAGGAGGATCAACCAAAAACCCAGGTAAAAATGTTCATAGAATCCTAAGACAATTAGGAAACCTTAGAAAACTCATACTTTCCTAATTTGATTCTGCCTGAAAATCTGCACGTCATCCAACTTGCATCCACATTTTGAAGCCCCTAAACTTACCATAAATTTCCGAAAAAAAATATTTAAATTAAAGCTCTTGTCTTATCTTTCCAACCATATATTACACACGTCAAACAAAAATTGAAAAGACCTTCATATATCATTTCTCCCAAAACTATGCATTTCTTCTGGGACTGCATCAAACACTAATTTCAACTTCAAACTAGTATTGATTGGCCACACAGAAAATTCTGAAAAAGTTCATGGATAATCCTCAACATCTTAGCTTTTATTTTCCACTGGTTTCATGCGAGAAGACCTCCTACAACTCGAGTTATGATTAAAAGAGTTCAGGCAGCACAATCCAAAATTCACTTGAAATTGTTGCTTGATCTTCAATTAAGATGTCATGATCTTTGATGTGCTGAATCAAATTATTTTTTTTCACTTGAAATCTTCAAAGTTAGATATAGATTTCTTCATGTTTGCACATCTTCATATTTTCAATGCCCTAATTCAAAATAATGTAAAAAGACATAAATACCCTTGATAATAAATAGACAAACTAAATGCAAGTAATGGGAACATAAATAATGGTATATGTTTAGCTTATCAATTATCATTGATTTATTGACTGGGATTTCAGCTAACCAACGTTAAAGAGTTCATGTTTTTTTTTTTCATATTGCAGGTGGCAATGCTTGATATTAGTACATCATCGGTTTTGTTTCTCACGGATGGTGCATCTGAGTCAAGCTCTCCAATAACATCATTACATTTGAACTCACTGGTAGATGCTAATAGCTTAAAACAGAGTCCAATAGACTCTCAGTCCGAATTTCTGAATGATCCTGAAATGGAAGTTATATTCACAATGACAAGAAATGCAGATATTATTGTTAGGGATAGCACAACCGGCACTTTGATTAGCTCTCTACCTATGCACCCAAAAAAGGATTCTACTGCAATTTCAATGTACATTATTGGTAAGTAATTACAGAAGAGAAAAACAGGGAGTAATATTTCTACTCTTAGCTTTAGCTTTCTGAAAAATATTTTCATGCAGAAGGTGGTAATTTTGCATCTGAAGTCAACAGTGAAAGACAAGCATTGAACTCACCTCGTGATGCCAAAATTGAACATGTAGAAGCTAATGCTCACTGTGGAAGTACACAACTTGAAAGTGCAGCTGACCCCTCCACCAGAAGGGGATATTTGGGGCAGAGATCAATAAACTCATTCATTTTGCTTTGTTATGAGGATGCATTGTGCTTATACTCTTTAAATTCTGTGATTGAGGTGCCTATCATTTTATTATCCATTTTCTTCCAAATATTTTCATCTCCTTTGGTCAAAAAGTGAAACTGCGTTATTGTAGGGTGGTAGTAACTCCATTCAGAAGGTGGATCTTGTAAAACCATGTTGTTGGACTACAATTGTTAAGAAAGATGAGAAAGATTGTCGATTAGTTGTGCTATATCAAACTGGAGCAATTGAAATAAGGTAAAGAGCTTATCACAATTCGTTGATGCCTACTTTTTTGCTTACAATCTTGTTAATTTGGTGACTATTTTATATGTCATTTAGTGAAATTCATTGATCTTGACACCAAATGTTTTTCATGTATTTGTAATTTTGTACCACAATAATAGAACCGGCCTAAAGTTGATGCCATCTTTAAACAGGTCTTTGCCAAATCTTGAAGTGTTGGGTGAGAGCTCTTTGATGACAATTCTGAGATGGAACTACAAGCCTAACATGGATAAAACAATTTCTTCTTCCAATCGTGGGCAAATTACACTGGTAGGTTTCCGCGGATGGTACATTAATTTATGAACTTGAATGTTTCTATGATCATTGGATGGAAGAAAACTATGGTTCCATATACAATTTTAGCCTGCCTTTAATATTGTTGAGGTTTGAGTAAACTTTCATATTTGCACTCCATATGAAGATTGCACCAAGTTTACATGCTAGGTCTCCCAACATATACTATTTCTTTCATTACCTACTTTACAATAGCTGTGTTCTACTATCTAACCTAAATCTTTTGGAATTCTGTCATTTTAGGTAAATGGTTGTGAATTGTCTTTCCTATCTCTCTTAGCCTATGAAAACGACTTCAGGTTCTCTTTCTCTCTCTCTCTCTCTCTCTCTCTCTCTTACATGGAAATGAGCTTATCAATGCAAAGCCAAACGCTTTAAATAATTGCTTAGGGGTCTTCTTGACTTGATTGTAGAATACCAGAGTCTTTGCCTTGTCTTCATGACGTTGTGCTTGCAGCTGCTGCAAACAACTCCTACAGTGTCTCTCCGAGTGATAAGAAACAGGTTTGAGTCTATATTTCAAGCATTATCTTCTTTTTTGAAGAAGTTAGTAACTAATTTCTCACTTCAACTGCCTCAGGAACACAATGTGGATCTTACTGGAGTTAATAAGAACAATCATGCACATTTAGAGAGCTTATTTTCTTATCCCCCTTTCTTAAAACCTTCCACAGCTGTTAAGGATGACCAAGAAATTGTGGAGCTCAATATAGGTTCTTATTCTTGTCCTTCTCCTTCCCCTATCAGCCTCCTCATCCACATTCCCATCATCTTTGTTGCTGATCTGATTCTGGTTTTTGGTGCAGATGACATTGATATTGATGGACCTGTTGTTGTCTATTCTCCATATCAAAAGAACACTACTCAAAAGAAAGGTATAACACCTATTTACGCCCTCTGATTGTTTGCTAGATGTTTAACTTTTTGAAGGTGCTTCAAAATTGATGTTCTAGTTACTGTTTTTGCAGACAAGGGAACAGAAAGAGATAGATTATTTGACGGCGGAACTGTTGATTCAGAGCCAAAACTTAGAACCGCTGAAGAAATTAGAGCTAAATATAGAAAGGATGGGGTAATTCTCTATATAAAAAAAAATTCTATAATTTTTTTTCTAGTTGTATTGATTTGATATTCTGATAATGGTGATGTTTTTTCCAGGATAATGCCTCTGCAGCAGCTGCTCATGCAAAGGATAAGCTTGTAGAACGCCAGGAAAAGCTCGAGGTAAATGTTGTTAACTTGTTAACAAAGCTTGGCTGAGAAAATTCCAAATTATACTGATATATATATATATATATATATATATATATATATATATATATATATATATATATATATATATTAACACACCTAGAGTAGGTCAGAAATTTGGGAAGTGATTCAAGTGAACCATTAAACATTCAATTAACCTAAAACTTTACATGCTACACCAACCTTACAAAAACTTTAGTTTTTAGTGTCATATGTAGTTTAAAAGATAATCCATTTTTTTAAATATAGTTTGAGATACACTGCATGCCTGATTTGTTTTATGATAAGGAATGACGATGAATCTGCTGCTTATAATAAGCATATATACATCTATGTTATTGGTATACTCAGAAGCTCAGCCAACACACTGAAGAACTTAAAGATGGGGCTCAGGACTTTGCATCCATGGCTAAAGAACTCGCCAAGAGAATGGAAAATCGTAAATGGTGGCAAATATAAAGACGCACAAGTGCTAAAACACAGTTTAATTAAGCAGAACCCAACCCCAATGAAGCATTGTCTGAAGTTTGCACTATTTTTACTATATATATATATATATATATATATATATATATGTGTGTGTGTGTGTGTGTGTGTGTGTGTGTGTGTGTGTTAGTGATGTATATATATTGCCTGCGTCTAGCCTCTTGTGTCTTTTCTTCATTTTCTCTTTGGTTAACTATTATTCATTTGAAACTCATTTGTACCTGTGTAACATTACATTTCAATACAGAATAAAAAAACAAATAAAAAAGAAGTATACCATACGTTTTGTGTTTAATATATAAACTGTTACATAGTAACTATATTTGACTGTTGTGCATATTACCTCTGTTCATAAAATAAGACCCAACGTAAGAATAAAATAAAATAAAAACAACAGAATACGATTGTTGGGTGATTGAAAGGTTTTAAATTCCGACTTTGAATATGAGTGGGTCAGACCACGGACCTGGGAAAATTGGAGTCTCATCGGTCGACGGTCCACCTACGGGTTCACATTTTTCTTGTGTTGGTAGTCACCTGGTGGAATTGAAACACGTATAAAATAAAGTATAGAATTACTTGTCAAACTTCTTTTAAATCACCTGCCTAAAGAGAATTATTAATCTTTAGAGCTACCCTTTTTTATTTTCATAATCTTGTACGACTTTTTTAAACACTTAATGAGAGGTCAACACACCTTTCTCATTTCCTATAAATCAACTTTGAATTATGGAACATGTATGATCTAGTTTATTAGAAAAATTAAAGAAATATCAGCCTCAATAAAATCATCTTTTACAAAAAAAAAATTCATTAAAATCTCATTTATCTCGTCTAATTAGAGCATTTCTAAATGTATTTTTCACGATAGAAAGCATATGTTTTTTTTATAAAATAAAAAATATCTTTCACAATTTTTAAAAAATCGAAAGTGATTTTTTTTTTTACAGATCCAGTAATTCCTTTATTCAATTTTTTATTTTGCTTTTTTCTCTATAATATTTATAACTTTATATATTTTTCTTTTATTTTTAACTAAATTAATTTTTATATTTATTATATCATGGGGATGTTGATGCATGAGAACTTGTACAAAAATTAATTGTAATTATAAATAAAGATTGAATTTGACTCTACTGTACATTTTAATTTTAAAAAAAATAATAAAAAATCGACTTATAAGTTATCTAATTGACTGTCTCAAAGAGAGAGAATAGGCAGACTGAAGTGGTTGTTGGTTGTTAGAAAGCCATTAGCACCGACAGAGGAACTACTCAAGTGTGAAATGTTATTTTCCGTGTTTTATTTATTTATTTATTTATTTTCTTTGGTCGGAAAATCATTTAAAAGAATAATAAATTGAAAAATAAGAGTTGACTTTTCATGGTAAAAGTCCTTTACTTTGACAGAAAATCTAACAAAATCATAGAATTCTACAACGAGCCAGATTTGACCACGTCAGCTTCCCTTCTTCTTCGACATTTCTAGGTACCCACGTCAGAAAAACTAGTGGTGGCCCAATTGATTTTTTTGATTTATTTTTAATGTTTAATATGCAAAGTTCTTTTTTCACACGCACCGCAATCCATACAGCTCAAACCGAGTTAGGCAGAGCCTACTGTTGTGAAAGGCATTTGTTTTACAATCTAGCACAGGAGACAGACGCACACCTCCAGAGGAGAGAGAAACACATTATGATTATAAATTTTGGTCGTACAAAAAGATAGAGGACAATCCACGAGAAGCACAAGTTGTGGTTTTGGTGTTTAAGAAGTGGAGAGAGGCCTGTGGCTGTGTGTTATTTTATCTCTTTGCTTTCTCTGTTTATTCTTTTATGGGTTCATAGATTTTCATCTTTATTAACCCTGTGCCTCTTTGCTCTGCTTTTAGCTTGAGTGTGAGACCCAGAGGTGGAATTCTTGCAGCCATTCTATCTGGGTCTCTAATGGCGAGGTTGGTCTTATCAGAATGTGGCCTAAAACCTCTCCCTAAAATACACCTTCTACCTCGATGTGGATTATCCACAAAGACTGCAATTTCTTTGCATACTAGGCCATTATCAGTCTGTAATAGCCACATTTTTGGTTTGTCTTTGAGGTCCTCAAGTGAGTTTAGAGGGAAAACTTGGGCGCTAAATGTGAGTGCTCCATCGAGGGTCATACGAGTTGATGAAGACGATAAAGAGAGAGTCGGAATCAAAGGAGTTAATAAGGCTGAGGATGATGGTGAATTCGACCCGGGTGCGCCGCCCCATTTTAAGTTATCTGATATTAGAGCAGCCATACCAAAACATTGTTGGGTTAAGGACCCGTGGAGATCTATGAGCTATGTTGTGCGAGATGTTGTGGTGGTTTTCGGCTTGGCGGCTGTTGCTGCTTACTTCAACAATTGGGTTGTTTGGCCTCTTTACTGGATTGCTCAGGGTACCATGTTCTGGGCTCTATTTGTTCTTGGCCATGATTGGTAATTACAATTGCTTCTCAGTGATGAACTCATAAAGTTTGTGTTTTTATTTAGGAATTGATTGGTTCATTGGGTTCTTTTGTCAAAGAAGGAATTTTTTTTTTTTTTTTTCACATATTTCAACTTTCATGTATGACTTCTGAAGTTGTTTTTTTGCAGTGGTCATGGAAGTTTCTCTAGCAATCCGAAGCTGAATAGCGTGGTGGGTCATCTTCTTCATTCTTCAATCCTTGTCCCATACCATGGATGGTTAGATTTGCTGAAGGCCCTTTGCGATTTCTCTACTCCTGTTTTTGAGGCTATTTAGTTATGAAGCATATATTATGTCTTACATAATTACATTTTTGTCATTACTTTACAGGAGAATAAGCCACAGAACTCATCATCAGAATCATGGGCACGTTGAAAACGACGAATCATGGCATCCAGTAAGTTGCTTATCAATCATGACCACCTCTTTATTCCTATTAGAGGAGAGCATGTGCTTTTTTTTATATAATTAGGATGTTTTTAGTTTTCTGTGTTTATTTTAATTTTGATTTGCATAATTTACATAATTATGATTTGCAGTTGTCTGAGAAAATTTTCAAGAACTTGGATAAGGCTACTCAAATATTGAGGTTCACCTTGCCTTTTCCCTTGCTTGCTTACCCGTTCTATCTGGTCAGCATTCTGCTTCTTACTTCTTGGTTTGAGAGGTTAAGTTGTTGCTTTTAGCCTTTTCCTGATACTATTGTGTTAATTTGATTCCATTATAGTGGGGTCGAAGTCCAGGGAAGAAAGGATCTCATTTTAACCCGAACAGCGACTTGTTCCTCCCGAAGGAGAGGAAAGACATTATCACCTCTACTGCCTGTTGGACTGCAATGGCTGCACTGCTTGTGTGTCTTTCCTTTGTAATGGGTCCTGTACAAGTACTCAAGCTCTATGGCATCCCTTACTGGGTATGTTCTAATATTTCTTTATATTTTGATGTAATTTTTCATGAAATTGGAAGAATATTACTACTTGCTTTGCTTCCTTTTAATTTTAAGATGTGCTTATGTGAGTTTTTTATTCAAATGCAGATCTTTGTCATGTGGTTGGACTTGGTGACTTACATGCATCACCATGGCCATGAGGACAAACTTCCATGGTATCGTGGAAAGGTAAGCTTCTCTCTTCATATCAGGGATTCAGAATCTCATATTACATATTAAATTCCTTACAATTTTATGAAAATTTGCCTGCCTTTAGATTTGCAATCCACTTCATTTTCATTCTGTGTTGCTAAACCAACTACTAATATTTGTTATCTGGGTTTACGAAACAGGAATGGAGTTATCTAAGGGGAGGGCTCACAACCCTTGATCGTGATTATGGATGGATCAATAACATCCACCATGATATTGGGACCCATGTGATACATCATCTGTTCCCTCAAATCCCTCATTACCATTTGGTGGAAGCAGTGAGTATCACTTTGAAAAAATTGGGTGAAACTTATTTTTAATCTTTGTATTCAATGTTGTAAGTTTCTAATGGCTGCGAATTTTTAACCTTTTAAACAGACCGAGGCAGCTAAGCCTGTGTTCGGGAAGTACTACCGGGAGCCAAAGAAATCTGGACCGTTCCCATTTCACTTATTGGGAAGCCTTATAAGAAGCATGAAGCAGGATCACTACGTGAGTGATACTGGAGAAGTTGTATATTATCAAACTGATCCCAAGCTCTATGGACCTACAACTTCAAAATGAAGTTGTACAAGATTTCAAGGTCTAAGAAGAAAGTGAAGCTCACAGAGTGTTGCATTCTTTGCGGTTGTTTAACACCTGACTATTATCCTTCTGTTATCAAATTCATTCTTTCTATTGGCAACAAGCAAGTGCCTCTGAAATTGAATACATAGTTGTAGGCTATTTACTAATATAGTATTATATTTTGTACAAGTAAGAGAAAAAAAAATACTGTATTTTTGGTGGGAAAATCTCTCCCGATAACAGAAATGCAATTTGCCTCTTTGTCTCTCTCTTGCATGCACTTCGGTTTTGTGTATATCCGGCTTCCGTATGTTTTGTGGACAGGTTCAAAGTTGGGGATGATGATGACAACATTAGAAATAAATATATAATAGAGTGGAAAGTCTTCTGCGTCACACCTCTGGACGTACAGCTCCAAAAAGCAACTATTAGACAACAATAATATAAAAAGAGGAAAGCAAGATGACAAATTTGCCTTTACTGGGTGTTAATCACTCTTGTCTGTGCTGAAAGATATGTACATTCGGTAATACAAGAAATGAATTTGGCGCAAAATGAACCCAAATACATGAAAAAGCAGAAAACATGTCTGTAACATTGACAAATTCAGAAGCTTACAAATTCTCCAAGGAAAACAAATAATCAAAATGCACTTAAAAGTTTCTCCTACTTCCTTGGGAACTATGGTATTAAGGTCTAAAATGCTGTTGTGCCTTGACAATCAATGGATAATGAACTCCATTATAACAAATTCATGTCAATCTGGAAACTCTCTCAGATTAATTTTGATAATTTCTTCTCACATTCCATCAATAGTGTACAGATTGTACGGCACTTATAAAGGAAGATATCCGTGATTGGTCCTTCTGAATGCCATCAGAGGCACAAATGCCACTACTAACATCGACTCCTTGAGGTTTCAGGGTTGAAATAGCTTCACGAACATTCTCAGGCTTCATCCCTCCCGCCAAAAGCCAACCATGTTTGCTTCTGATTGGTGGTAGCTTAAATTGGGTCCAGTCGAAACCCTTACCACTGCAGGCATATGTCAAAATGAAGCAAATCAAAACAAGTTTATGCAATATGAAAGATGAATGAAGATTTGATACTGGCTATGCCTCCTTAAATCAGAACACGTTTTTAGTATATTATTTTAACTCATTGACAAATACAATTAAAATCTGTTCTCGGAGATGGTTCTTGGTTCAACATGAGTATTCAATTCCACAGCACACCTATATCACCATTGAACATCACAACTTATTTTGATTAAAGTAAAACCATTAATGTGAATGCACAGACATAAAATATGGCCTTATATTAATTTAAATAGATGAAGATTAAAGAATCTTCCTAACCTGCCGCCCTGTGCACTGTCCACGAGAATCCAATCAACTGAAGAACATTCTTCAGAAGAAATTTGATTTAGAAGATTTCCATCTACATTTGCGTGAAGAACATAGATTATTCGGTGATCTTTCACTAATACTGGAAAAGAGGCTCTAGAGTAATCTCCATGAAGCTGCAGAATCTCAGGCAATTAGGAGCCCGCTACTCGCTATATTGTATATGCAAGCTAACCAACAAAATTGAAATATGTTTACCTGAACAAATTCAAGCTCAGATGCATCTGCGACTCTTAATATTGTGTCTGCATCATCATTCACAAATACCCCAACAGGCTGTGCCCCATTCTCCCTTGCAACCTTTGTGATCTCCTTTGCTACAGAAAGTGAAACAGAACGCTTTGAGTTGGGCCAAAGAATCATCCCAATGAAATCAGCACCTGCTTCTGCTGCCATAGCGGCATCTTTAGCTGACGTAATACCACACATTTTCACCAAAGGCCTATTCTTTTTGTGTTCCACGTGAGGAAAGGAGTAGTCTTCGGACTTGACGAATTCACAAGTTATTTTGTTTTTTCCTTGGGGCTTGACATTTGACATGCACAATTGTCCCTGCTTAAGACCTATTATTACATGAAACCATTGAGACAACACTAAAGGAATCGTCATATAAACAAAGGCGAGCAGAGACAAAGAATTAACTAAACATTAGTAAAAATCCTAGTCTTTCTACAATTGGACATTATGAGGAATAATTCAAAAGAGAATATATCATAGGGAATGAAAAGGGTAAACATACCAGGGATTTTTCTTCTGTGTAAATTTATGTCAACTTTGGGTTGAGAGTGGGTTCTTATAGCTAATCCTGTAAGCAGTAAAATTCGAATCTTAGGATCTTATTCACCAACAAGAAGAATCCAAAACATCCCGACAATTTAGTCCATATAGTAGTCATTTTAAGAATTTTTCCTTTCCATTGACATTTTATAGTCATTTTATCATCAAGCACCACGATTAAGAAGCCTATATAAGAAACACAATTTTCTGTAAATGCTACCAATGTCAAGATAAACAGACTTTATTGGAATGTCACCGTATTAGATCTGTGCATTTTTGTTAAGAACTCCGAAGTCTATAACAAGGAGCAACAACCCAATAGCAACAACAATGTTTTAAGAAGCCGCCAAAAAGTCTTAATGACATGTTATAGCTCACTGTTAAATTAAAACTCAACGAGGCCAATGCTTGAGAAGAAAAAAGCTTTATGTTCAAGCCCACAAGTTTTTCACGATGGTGTTGCATATATTAACAAACAGGACCAAAATCAGATTTAAACTTATGGAAGAATATCTCTGGGGTGATTTAACGAACACATAGACTGCAGCGCGACAAAACACATACGCCATGCACAAATTCAAACGCACCCAAACAGAAACGCAGAAACAAAACATCTAAACAAAGAGAGACCCACCTGTGGACATTTTATTCCTTGTCTGGGCAATGTCAATGATTTCTGAGGGCGAGGGAGGAGCAGAAAGAACACCCAAGGAAAGATTTTGTCAGCACAAAGCGCCACCCAGTGCACCCACCAATGCAAATTTTGAAATGGATATTTGTGATTGTTTATGATTTGTTGTCTCCTTAGATTTCTGATTGATTTGAACCAGGTACGAAGTAGGAGCTGCAGGCGTACGACAATGCGCAGGTCAGTAGATGGCGATTGGGTGTCGTTCTATGGAGGGAAGAAATGCACGTCATTGTCGTATGATGCGGGACATAGCTAATTTGTAGTCGTGCAATCGTGGCTAATAGTAAATTATTATATAGTAGTTATTAATACTCAAAATTTCTTAATAGGGAATTATTATTTATAAATACAACCAAATTATTAAAATTTAAAAGAAATGGTAAATAATGGAAAATTTATTATTTAAGCTTGCTAATCCACCATCTCAACAGATATGGAAACCCACCATCCCAACGTTGTTTTTTCTTTCAAAAAAAAAATCAAATAAGACGAACATTGGTGTGTGTTTTAGCGGCAATAGCAAAAAACTTTAATAAATTATTGTCTCCATTAGGTATTGAGTATGAGTTTTTGTCTATCATAGAAAGCTTTTACTTTTTGCAGCGATACCAAACTTTGGCAATGAAGTGATAATAATAGATTGTAAATAAATGGTGGGGCTTTTTTAATAGAAGAAACAAGTATTTTGCCGGCTGAATGTTTTCTAATTGATGGTATTAATGAATTATTTAGTTTATTTTTCTAATTTTAGATGATGAAAATTCTATGTGACTCCTTATTCTCGTCCAACAAGATGTGTTTAACTTTTCTTAGTTATGAAATTTATATTTTTATCCAAAACAAAAAGAAATGGTAAATTTTTAATAATTTTGAAATTGTGGCTGTCATTCTCCAAAGGAAATAAATATATTTATTTTCTAAAATAATGGTAAATGTTTAATAATTTTGAAATTGTGGCTGTCATTTTCCTTTATGATTATATACCAAACAAAAGGAAATAAATATATTTATTTTCTTTCTTTTAATAGAGTAATTTTGTCAAATGTCCACCCACTCATTAAAATCATAAACAAAGAATATTAATACTCCTAAAATCAAGGCTTTAAAATTCTTAAAATATTGATATTCTTGAATCACAAGCTTTCATTTATTTTATTTTTTCTTGGGCTAACATGCACGTAAATAAATCAACCCGAAATTTCAACCTTTTGAAAGACTCCATCTTGGTAAATTGGGGGACGAAATGCTGTATGATAATAATAAATAACAAATCAAAAGATCTACTTTTATATGCTGTTCTTTTAACAAATAGTAGTGTATACAATTCATTTTAGACCCCTTCCCCCTGAAGAATGTAAAAACTAATCAGCTAAACTAATATCACTTACCGTTGTTGCACCTAATTTATTTGCTCATAATAAACGCATAGACAATCCGACCTGAACAACATTGGACCGTCAGCTAATGTCATCTGCACAGATAGACCATCTTGGCTTTGCTTGTCTTGGCAAACGCTCTTGTGGAGAAAAAACCAAAAGGGGAAACAAAGTAGATAACACGCAATATTAGATAAGAAGGTTGAAAGACGCTTCTTCACTTTCCATATATATATATATATATATATATATTATATTATATATTTTTCTCGTGGGCGGCTCAACGACAAAAACCCAACTCATATATGCTTTGCAAGTGCAAGTATTGTGTCTCACTCTTGGCCACCAAGAAGGAAAGAAGGAAGAAAGTGGGTGAAAAAGCTTGGGCTCCACATGCCATTTGATCCAACCGATGACGGCCTTTTGCCTCCATTCCCAAACAAAAAGCATAATGCTGTGTTCTTTCATGGCTCTGGATGTTGTGGATTTTTTATTTTTATTTTTTGGCTTTTTCTTATATAGTCATAGCCTAAATACCAGATAGTCGAAGAGTACCTAATTAAAATCCCACTAATAAAAAAATATGTTAATTTGGCCGACATGATGATGTCCTTAGCATGCAACATATTCAGCCCAACTTGGCCACTAAAAGTGGCTGTGCAACTTTTCCATAGGTATCTAAAACCAGAATTTGAACTGTCGTCACAATGTGTCTTCCTCTTGGGTATTTATGATAGTGATGCAAGCATTCCATTTTCCAGATGTTTTTACAAGTTACAATGATGTTTTTCATCTGAAGCTCCATTTTAGGATGATGTACAATGAATTTCCAGATGCTTTACAAGTTACAATGATGTTTTTTCATCTGAACTCCATTTTAGGATGATGTTCAATGACTTATCAAGCTATTTGTTTTAATGAATGTGGTTCAAGTAGAGTAGGATCTGGTTCTGTGGAAAAGTATATGAACAATGTCATGAGGACTCTGGATTTGTTGAAACAAGGCAAAATCTATCTGAGGGATAGATCCTTTATTGTTTAGCTCAGAATTGGTCCCCAAATATAAAGCTGCACTAGACAAAATTACCACTGCTTGAAAATCATTAGAACAGATTCTCTTGCCATGGCAATGTAAACCAAAATCACTGAGCTTGGTGATACCAGAACCAGAGTAAGATTTAATATGTATATCTGGAAAGCAATGATTAGAAGAAAGAAAAAAAAAAAGAAAGAGGGAGATTGGCATCTATGAAATTATAAATTTATCACTGAAATGCAATACATAGAAAAACTTTCTTCCATTATCACTTTCCAATATAAGATTACACAGCTTTAAATAGATTTCTTTGAAGAAATAAATAAATAAATATAATATAATAAATAATTACATCATCTTTCCTGTGACTTTGCAGAAACTTCTTGTCATGCCCAAACCTCTGGGCCTTCAATGAATTTTGATATTGTTACAATTTCCCTTCTTCACACCTAACTATGTTTCTGGAATATCAAATACTAATGAATTTTTCTCTAATGAAGACATACTTTGACAGGAGAAGCTTGAAGCAATCAGACAGAAAAACCACTTATGCAACCATCTGCTCCTGCTCTATATACAGCTGCTCCACCCATGGTGGAACTATATCGTGAACCCCTTTGCTAAGGTGATAGTGTTGCTGCTTCTCTGCATCAAAAATCCCAGACCTTCTCTCACTAGGAACATCTTTAACAAGGGAATTGACCCAAGAGACATCAGGCTCATCAATAGCTGAAGCCATCAAGCTTGTTCTATTTCCAGCATTGTTGTTTCTGAACCCAAAAGAAGCAGATTTCTTCAGCTTGTTTAGCTCATCTCCCTGCATTCCCCAATCCAATTTCCCATCGGGTGAGCTCCAATCTGAAAGATTAGAGGACATCAGTGTTGGAGAATTAGCAGCAGCAGTTAGGCCTGGAAGATGATGGCTCACTGCTCCACGGTCGATAAAGCTCTGGCTTCGCTTTGCAAAGGCAGCAGACCTGGATTTCATAACTGCTGCAGCCACAGCACCAGCTGAGTCAAGCCCATAAGACGATGGGTTTCTCACTGGAGAAGAAGACAGGTTGGTTGGGTAGCTTGAGCGAAGTTGGTTCATGTTTTGGCGAATCTGATGCCCAGTCGGAGATTGTAACTGGGTTGGCGTTGAAGGTTTCAGTGACATTCCCTGCATTTGAGGCAAAACAGAAGGATCGAGGGATCCAAAAATGTCGTCAAGGTTAGTTGGTTTTAGTTCCCCAATCCTACTGAGATCCTTATTCCAGCGGGATGGAGAGGAGAGACGAGATATCTCATCCAATAGTTGCTGTTGCTGCTGCTGTGAAGCCTGACTTTCTAACCCAAGCAATTCCATCTCCAAATCGAAATCTCTAGCACTCATGGCAGTTTTTAGTCTGCTACCTGGAAGCTGCAGGGCTGGTGGAGTGAGAGTAGATTTGTTCTGCCACAAGTTTCCATTCTTAGGAGATGGAGAGCCAGCAGCTATTGGGGACATTGGTGGGGTTGAAGTGGTAGGCAATGAAAACGATGATGGACCAAGAGCTATGGGGCTCATTGTACTCATTTCTGCTGAACTGACAGCAATAGACCTGGGTGAAGGCATGGCTGAACCTGTGGAAGCATAAACAGGACGCAGTTCTTCTTTTCTGTGAGCAAAGAAGCAGACTTTCCTGTTGCAACCAATCTCATCTTTGCAAAGCCGAGTTCGATATTGAGCAGGATGAAGCCAGGACTCGAAAACACCATGTGCATAATCACAAGCATCGCCTTTCGGGCAAGTCCCTTTGCGGAATTCAGGGCACGGAACACAGCTGTAGGGATACTTCTTTGGGTCTCTTCTCCTAGCATTCTCACCAGGATGAACAAATGGACACTCTGTCCAGTCATGAGAGTATGCTCTGGAGCACGGCCTCACCTTGAAGCTGAACATTCTAAACTCATCTGTCCCATATATCCCATTGTTTATATCAGGAAGTGATACGTCAATTGGATATTCCTTCTTCTCTGTTCCCTGAGGGATCCCAACTTTTTGTTGTTCTCCTTCTTGGATATAAACTTGGTCATCTTCCACAAATGAACTATCGCCTTTCAGCATCATCTCCATCGCCTTCCTTGAGCTAGACGTGGACTTGAAAGCAGGGAAAATCAGATCAACAGGCTTGTTTCCATTAGCATTGACACAATTCGCATCGGCGGACGCAGCAAGCAAGAGCTTGACAACCTCAAGGGAAGAACTGGAACCGCCTGCGGTGGCACAGTGAAGGGCAGTGACCCTATCTGAACCACAAGACCTATTGACATCAACTATGCCAGATCCAATTATATATTTCAAAACTTCAGTGCTTCCATACATGGCAGCGATCATAAGTGGAGTCCTTTCTTCAAACCCCATCTTTTTAGACCCAATTCTCCTACCGTACCAAAAGCTCGCCTCGTCAACATTGAAACCCTTCCGCTCCACTTCATTTCTGAAGGCATCGATATTATCATAGGCAGACAATTCAAGAAGTACCGAGCAGTCGCAGATAACTCCACCATTCTGCTTCTGAAATTCGCTTGTCATGGCCAAATTCGAAGGGCTAAGTTTACTCTTTGAACCTCTGCACATACCCAAATAATCCTGCATAATCGAAAACACAGAAATCAATACGCCAATCAATAAAACAAACAAGACTCATAAAAATAACAGAAATAAAAATAAACAGAAAACCCCCCAAACTGTTTTAAGAAACTACATGAAAAAAAAATTTTCCCGGAATTTCCTTAAACGGTCGCTTATATTCCTTAATTTTGCTAATCAAGCTAACAGAAGCTAACCTCGTAAAGAGAAAGATCAAAGTTTTAGAAGAGAGTTGGTTATCCTCTGAGCCTACGAACCGATCCTCTTAAAATTGTAGTTTCTTAAGAAATTAAACAAGCTCAACACCACCACCACCCATACATTGGTCAAATTAAGCAACCCCAAATACCCAAAAAGCCGAACTTTAACCCAAGATTCTCAAGACCCATATAGAAAATCTTCACCAAACCCATTAAAAAAGAAAGAAAATAGTATCCCAAACTCCATTCCAAACATAGAAGCCTTCAAAAAAAAAAACATAAATCTTCTACGCAACGTTAAACAAACAGAAGCTATATTATTCGTTTCTCCTTACCTTAGAGTACTTTCAGTGTGAGATAGAGATAGAGAGAGATGTGTTAGTGAGCTTGCAAGCTTTAAGATATCGAGAAGACCTCGATGGAAACTTGAGAAACGAGAATGGAGGCCTCTGCCCCTTTTATATTCTCCCGCGTCTTCAAAGAAGAAGAAGCAGAGAGGAAAGTGTGACTTTTCTTCTCGGCTCCTTCATTTTCATCTTCTTCGGTCAAAGTCAAAGCTTCAGAGTGTGGGCTCCACACTCTTCTCTCTATGACTGTAAATTATGGAGCATTGATGTTCCCTAGTCCTGCTCGATGAGACTCGAACTAAACCCAAATTCATCTTAAATTCAGATTAAAATTCACATGCACCTTTACTACCTTATCAGTTTCCTTATCTCACGCGCTCTACTAGGCTTACTGATTCCCAAACTCTATGACACATTAATAGTATTTTTCATTATCATTTAGAATACAAATTATATTATATAGCAGTTTTTAATTAGTCAAAGTTTATATTAATTGTAATGTAATAATCGTCACTTTATTTGTACTTCATCACAAATAATCACTTTATAATGTAATGTAACTTTCTATTAATAGAACCTTATATTTATATATAATTTTAACTTAATAATATGTGTAAATACTTTTTATTTAAGGAAAAATTTACACATGTAATTTTAGGTTTTTTTTTAAAATGTAATTTTTAGTTTGTTATATGATAAAGTACTTATAGACCCATTGTTTCTAAAACTATAGTAAGTTCCATTTAAAAATACAATAGATTTAGATCATGTACCCTTTTAAGAAAAGATGTTTTAAAAGATATCCTATTAATAGTTTGATGAAAAATCTACCATATTTCACAACTAACACTATTTTCAAATTAATTAAAAAATAATACTTAAAATCATAACTCATAAACTACTACGAGTGATGCAATATCACATGATTGGTCAAGTATTATCTAATAAAAAACTTTTACGTTACTAATAAATATTATATGGAGTTATGATAAATGATATTACTCTTAATAAAAATATTTTAGATTTATTGTCTTTTTTATTTTTAAATGCACTTTCATACACATTAAACGTAATTTACTTAACATTATCATATATTGAACTCACATAATAGCAACTTTTACTACAAAAATGTAATTGTAAATGAAAAACAAAATTTGAAATAATTTAAAAAAAAGAAGAAAAAAAAGAGCAAACTTGATTACGTAATAATTGGTTGGAGAACGTTTAAGTCCACGGCGAGTAGGAAAGGAGTTGAATTAGACCAAGTGAGACCGCGTAATGAAATTCCAAGCTGTCACGTTTAACGCGTTCTCTTACTTTCTTGGTGGGTGACAGATCATACACTGTACTACAACATACCTGACTCAGCCTCCCACCCATCGCCTCTATTTTTCTATTCCAATAATTCCCTCTTTTATTTATTTATTTATTTATTATATTTATTTATTTACCTATCTCATTTTCTATTTTATTTTATTTTTTAATCACATATAAACTATTCTAACATTTTATACTTTGGGCTTTTAAGAAACCAAAAAGATTTTTCAAAATGCTTCCTTTACTCATTGACTTCATTGAAAAGCCTTTTATTTACAAGTTGGGACATGTCAAAGATATCGAACAGGTAATATTATGATATTATGATTCTACTTGCTAATGTTGATATATAAAAAATCAAAGAAGAAGATTCATTAATAAAAGTAATAAGGAAAAATAAAAACAAATTAGGATGGTATAAGAACAAAAAAAAGCTTGTTACAATTCAATTTTTTATTGATAAAGTAGACAACACAAGTACATGAGCAAACCTACATATAATAGGAAACATACAATAGAATAAATGACAATAATAAATGCCTTTAGTAAATACAATAAATAGTTAAAATCAAGGAATATTAGTACTCCTAAAATCAAGCCTAATATCCCCCTAAAACTCAAGGTTGATCAATGGACATCAACTTGGGTTTAGAGACAAAGTAATGAATTATACAAAAGCCAAATGCTTTATAAAGATGTTTACTGGCTATTTAAGAGAGGGAATAGAAAAAAAAACTATGTAATTTTTAAAGATGATGATGAACAAAGTGACAATTTAACAATTTTTTGAAAATATTGTTAAATTGCAAAAATTTAAATACAACCAAGTAAAACGAGAGTAATATCAACTAAGTAAAAAAAAAATATTAGGAACCACCCATAGTTTTTTTTTTTTTTGATAAATGAAAAGGATATCGATGTGAATTTCATCAACCTAGGATTCTATTAGTGGATAGCGCCTTTTTACTACTCTAGCTTTGCAACCATATAGGAGTCTAAAGCAGCTACCTCAGCCCCATAATAGATCCCCCTCCACCTGGCGCTTTAAACAATGCTGAGTACATTTGAGGCAATAATAGGGTTTATCAAGACTCGAACCACACCCCCAGGTGCTAGGAACCACCCATAGTTGAAACAGGGGAGGGACCTAAATTCATATGAATGACAAAAAAAAATAACAATAATAATCTCCAATAGTTCAGAAGTAGTAGAATTACTAATATTAAAATGAAGAGCAGCTTGTTTGCTTAAATGACACGACATACAATCAAATTTTGCAGATAAGACAGATTTTAATAGACCACATAAAATTTAAGGTTGCAAACGAGATATGGATGCATGTCCTAGCTGAAAAATGTCAGAGACTTAATTGGATTAGCTTTGAAAGTTGTAAAGGTGGAAACAGCAGCTGTAGACTGTAGATGAAGATAAGAAAGACTGCATAAATGCCCAACCTATAGTTTTTTTCAATGATCTGATGGGTCTGTGAGTCCTCCATAATATAACTAGTATAAGAAAAAAGAACATTAAATCCCAAATCATATTACTTATCAACAAATAACAAATTCAAGAAAATATGTGAAAACAAAATAAGGATTAGAAGTAGACATATTGACCACATTTGGTATGCCATATTATATTAGTCTGTATTATTTTATACTATATTTAATATACAGTTATACTGTATTAATTTTTATAAAAATAAAAATTAGATAAATTTATTAAGTTATTAATTATATGGTCTCTTATATTACAGGTAAAAAATTATAATTATTAAAAATACAATATTTTATACATAATATATTTATTATTTTTTTATAAATACGAATAGAAAATATCATAAAAAAATAAATGTAATAAAAGATTAATGCATTGTCCAATATCAAATATAATAATGTCAACTTAATTTTATGTATTGTACTTTCATATTTAACCAAACCATACCAAAGTAATTTTCAAACTAATATTTCACACATAATATATCAAAGTAGCATACATATATAAAACAACTCCAAAATAATTTCATAGAAGTTTGGTTGTTATGTTATAATATCATAATATTTGGTCATATAAATATCACCCATTAAAATTTCTTGAAAATATACTCATTCTTCTAATATGCAACCAATGACAAAAAAATGCCCATTTATTATGAACAATAAATGTACAATTATTTACATGGTGGGCAAGAATATTTAAACAAATACATATTTGCTCCTTCAAATGTACTGATCCATCATTTTTCATTATTCCATAACTCCGAAGTAGCTCACATTATATTCTAAAAGTTTTTCTATCCATTCATAATTGATTAATACATTCCATCTTGCTATTGCCAATCATACCATCTAAATAAGTTAGACGAGCTTGATTCTTATTAATAATTTGTATTATAAGCATATATATCTTCCTATTATGTCTTATCCACTTATTTTTCATATGCATCGTCATTATCAATAGCAACCATATTATATGCAAGTGTCAAATCCTTATGATTATGTAGAACATAACCTTCATTTGATCCATATCTACTGAAATAATGAAAAAAGCAAATTGCACTATGGTAAAATAAAATAAAAATTCAAATATTTTGCTAACAACATAGTATACAAAAAACCATCATCTTCTACAAAATTCAATTAAAGAAAAATAAAATGAAATCCAAATAGAAACACAATATAAGGTTCATAGATAACATTAAAACTAAGAATTGGAAAGTAAAAACATAAGCAATGATAATCTAGTATCCCATAAATGCTTTTCCACAATCATCAACACAAAAAGCAAATTTTTATAAAAATGCATATGTATACATCTGTGTGTGTGTAAAGCTCTCAAATTCAAGATCTAAGCTTGGAATTGCTAGATTTAAACAGATTCATAACCTGAAATCAAATTTAACATTTATCAATAAAATAATAAACCCATAAGGAAAAATATAAAAATCTAAGAAAAAATCATTCTTTAAAAGAAAAAAGTAGACAAAATAGTAGACACACTTTGGTGAGTAGAAGCTAGTGAAGAGATGCTGACGGGGAGATGCCGGTGAGGAAACACTAGTGATCCTTTGGTCGTTCTTGCCTTTATTGTGTGCCTTGAGCTCTCCCATTCCTTTGCAAAAAACACCGTATAAGTGAAATCCAGTGGGGTTGGGTATATTTTACACCATGTTTTCTATGTAAATATGCATCCTGATGAGATTTAGTTAGAGCATAAGCAACTTTAAGCTTGGCAAGTTTGAAACACTTGTTAATGGTGTGACAACTCTTTTTACTAAAATAACAAAATATTCCTTTTAAATCTTTGATTGAAACATTTTTCTTTGAATTATTTCATTTAGGTGGTGGTGTAGCAATGGCAAGAACTATATTTTTTACTAGTGAATGTTGAGTTTGCATGGTAAATTTTCATATCTCTATTAAAAGTATCTCATTAAAAATATCATCAATAGACAGAAGAGACTTACAATGAAGTAAAATGGCACAAACTTTTTCAAAATCATTACTCAAAATCATAAGAACTAATTTAATCGTAGCTTATCACGGTATGTCTCGTATAGTGCTCTATATGTGGTACTGACCCATTGAGGTTCATATAAAGTAAGTAGATTCAAAAGAAAACTCATATGAGAATAAAATCAGTTACAAGTTGACCTGAAGAGTGCTTCTTTTTATGTACTTCAAGCATAATTTAGTGTTGTTAGGCAAGATCACCTGGCAACTAAAAAATTCCTAACTTCTTTGGCAGTATCAAAATATTCAAATGGCATATTGATTGTAACAGAATATGTATTGGAGCACCAAGTAATAATTTTGTAATTATTATTATCCTAATCATCAAGGCGTGACTCAAATTTTGATATTGCTTCAGAGCTTTCTTATATAGGTTTCTTGATGTCTCTAATGACAAAGTGCCAAAGTTTCCTTCCTTTAAGAAATCTTTTTATAGCTTGGGCCCCAATGAATATAATTAAAATCTGAAAGCATAATGATAATAGGTTGAGAAACATCATATGCGTTTTGAGCTATAAAAACAAGAATGAAAACAAATGACTTTATGCAAATTAACTACTAGAGATAAAAGCAATAATGAAAACAAATGACTTTATGCAAATCAACTAGTAGAGAGTCTAAATGTCAAAATTAGTCTAAAATCATAAAAAAGGTAAAAAAAAAAAAAAAGTAGGTGAATAAGCCCCCGGAAATTAAAATGAAATGTAAAATTAAAAATCAGAAGAAACTAGATGACGATAACAACTTTGGACGGCTGCAGGAATCAGTTTGAAAAGGTGTGAACCGACCTTTGAAAGTTAACCAGTTTGGAAGATCTGGCTATAAGAAATTGTCATACACAGTGGCTTGAGGTAGCACGTGCATGCTTTGATTGAGTCGTAATTGCTTCATAATAGAATAAGTAAGATGATGATGTCGCAAGATATGCAAAGTAGTATTCACAGATTGTTAAAATAAAGCCCCAATGATACTTGTACATGATAAGTAAAATTGAAACCAAATGTTCAAAAAAAAAATTGAACACATAATATTACAAATGGAAAATATTGAATAACTATCAAAAAGCGAAATCCAAGTGAAAAAGAGAGTCAAACACACCATAAAATTGAATCCAATTAGGCTCTGATACCATGATAAAGTAGACAGCATAAGAAAAATAATATTATATATGTTGTATTTCTGTATTCTCAATTGGGAGGTATTAATACATGAGCAAACTTATGTATAATAAAAAAATATACAAGAGAATAAATGCCTATAATAAATACAATAAAAAACTAAAATTATTGAAATTAATTATATTCTTACATCTTGCCTTATTTCTGAGATGTATAAAATAGAGATGAAAGTCAACAAGTTAAAGAAATTACTTATTTTCAAATCACTTATGCAAACGATGTCACTTTATCTTATTTTATATTTGTGTATTTCTTGTGACAAAACTATGTCGTTTTTATCTTGTATATATTCTTTCTTCTTTAAGAAATATTCATATTTTGGTTATATCAATCATTTATGGCTAAGGGGCTCCGTGTCTTCTTCCTCCTTCTAGGTTAGGTGCTAAGATTTGTCTGTATGTGCAAATCTATCAGAAAACGTACCAACCTGACTCGCTCGAGGTGGGTTACGTCATTTTTTTTATTGGTTATTTGGTATATTCAATTAAATTTTTTTAAAAAATCCTGCTAATCGGTTCGAACTTGCCGATCATCAAGTTTATGGTATCTACCCACACAAAAAATGAACTTTTTTTTTTATAAAAAATATTGTTAATTGAGCCACTTAGGTTTGTCTGATTGTCTCTGTCTCTCTCTCAAATCCTTGATCAATCTCCAGTTCTCCTCTCTCTCATTTCTTTCACAAAGGTTACAGACCATCTCTCTTGATTATCTCATATCATTGCTACCCCAGACTGTTGCCATACTTCATTTCTTTTCTTTCAACTTGTTGGAATCGATGAATCAAAGACTCTAACTCTCTCCTCTCTTATTCTTTCATGATGCCCCCCCATTTGACTATCTCTTTTGATTATTTCACTCCATCATGCCGCTCATTACCGAAATCAAAGCACATCTCTCATTTTCTTCAGTTGTTGCAATCATTCTTCATATTTCATGTATCTTTCTCTCTTTATAATTGCTTTATATTTAATTGTATTCATTTAATTTATTACTTCTCATATTTAGAATTTTCAGGAGAAGTTTGAATGAATTTAGGATTTTTGACTTCTGCATATTTATTTCTTTGTGTTTTGTTTAATTCATGAATAGCATGTATTTATATTTGGTAATTTTAGAATTTTTAGCATAGGATTTTCTCTTTTTATATTTGGTAATTTTATGATTTTTTTAAAAAACTAAATAGCCTGTGTTTCGTTTGTAATTGAGAAGATAGTATTTTATTTTCTAATATCTAGCGTATATATAGATATTAATATGATATATACGCTAATGTGATTAGCATATATATAGATATTAATATGATGTTATAATTTTGATGTTTTTCTTCATTAATGTTTTAAAAATAAAAAGAGGCATTGGCGTTGAAATTAGAGTTGAAACCACGCCAGATTAAAGTTTGGTCTTAGAACCATAGAATCAGGTATTGTGGTCAAACCCAAATAAAAGAATATATGCTTTTTTTTAAAAAAAAAAAAAAAAGAAAGAGAAAGAAATAATTGAACTTTGGATTTGTAAGCCTATAAGATTATTTAGGCCTAAGCCCAGCTTGAGTAACCTGATCAAACTTACCCGATATATACAAGATTGGGTTGGTTTGGGTTAGACCCAATTTGTGGCATGCTGAACTTGGGCTTTACATATATATATATATATATATATATATATATATATATATATATATATATATATATATATGCCGATTTAGTGTATTTTGACCAAAAACTGACTAACCCAAATTGATGTCACTCATATAAGAATATAAAGGGATTAAGGTAGTGTGTGCTTTGTAATGTGAGTGACCTTGAGTATCTAAGCCAAACTTCGAATATAGTGTAGTGAAATTCCAATTTGCTGGAGCTTCCATGGATATAGGTGAAACGTTTCCATCAAACCACATAAATCTTGGTATTTCTATTTTCTTATATATGTTAGTTTGGTTATTTGGTTTTAAATATAATAGTGGTATTAGAGTACAAGGTTCCAGATTTACCTTGAAAAAATTTCAAAATTAGGGATATTTGAATGTCTTTTTTGTAAAATTGTTAGCTTGTATGTTTTGCAAACGTCATCGTTCTCAAATTTGAAGTAGATATTGCATGTTCATGCTCGTCGGAGTCTTGATTTGCAACCACCATTGGGTTATGATTTTCATTGCCAATGATGATGTTTTGGAGTCATGTTTTGTTTATGACTATTTTTATCCATCTTTGGGTTCGATTGATCCTATTTTGTGCTCGTCGAAGTCATGGATGGAAGTCATGGTTTGACCATGATTTCCATCACTGGCAATCATGTTTCAAGGTCATAAGTTGTTCATGATTCTTCGTATTAGTGTATGGGTCTAAATGGTTGTACATTTATGCTTATCAACTCACTTATTTTTTTATCGATTTTTTTCATCTGAACGTTTGGAAGTTCACAACCTTCTTGTACACTGATTTGTATTATAACATATAGGCCATGGTAGTTGAGCTATTTGGTTTTTTAGTTTTAACTACTAGTTTTGCGAGGCTTACTGACTTTAGTTGAAAGTTGAAAAGTCTTGAAAATTATCATTTTTTTTTTCAATTTTTGGCTTGTGGTGAGTTGGGTTTGTAATTTTCTAAAAATTAATATTTGTTGCAATATTGATTCATACCCTAAAAGTTTCAATGAAGATCAAAAGAAAGAGATAGATGAGTTGGTATACAGGTCCATAATTCTACATCTTTCAAATGTAGTTGAGGAAGGTTAACTGCATCAAGACCACTCATGAGTTGTGGTCAAAACTTAACCAGCTTTATTCGGTAACCTCCTTACCATCCAAAATTTGCTTGAATCTATCTTTGAATATAAAATAAACCCTGCTGAAGATTAGATGAAAACTAAAAATGTGTTCAATAAACTTGTTCTAGATTTGGCTAATTCAAATGAAAAATTTATTGATGAATATCATACTGTTATCTTGAATTCTTTGCTTGATAAATATAAAAATATAAAGATTGCTCTAAAATATGATAGAGACATAATCACTTCAGTTGAGATAATGAGCTCCCAATGATCTAAAGACCTTGAATTGAAAAAGGAAGGTAAAAACATGAATGGTGAGGGTTTATTTAGTAGGAGCAAAAATACAGAAAAAGAGAAAGAAATAAAAGGCAACAAGGGTAATAATAGAGGAAAATCAAAGTCTAAGTCCGAGTTAGGGGCAGAAAATGTTATTACTGAAAAAAGAGAACCATTACATTAAAGCTTGTTTTAAATGAAAGAAAGACAACAAAGAGAAATCATTTGATGAGGGAAATACAGCTGTTGCTGCACCTGATAGTGATTTTGGGGAGGTTTTACTAGCATCTTGAGTCAAACCAGTGAAGAATAGATTCTTGACTTTGGTTGTGCTTTTTACATGTGTTCCAATAGAGACTAGTTCTCTAATTATATTGAAATAAATTATAAGATATTATTTATAAGTAATAATATGCCTTGTAATGTAATTAAGATTGGCTATGTGTCAATTAGATTTAAAAGTGGTGTTGTGAAGACTCTTGATAATGTAAGACATGTGTCTGACTTGTAAAAAGATTTAATTCTCTAGATATTTTAGATGAATAAGGGTATTTATGCAAGATAGATGGTGAGATCTTAAAGATTAGCAAAGTAGACTTACTATCATGTTTGGAACTAAAATTAATGGTTTATATGTTTTATCTGGTTGAACTTTTGTTGATAAATTTGTTTTATTTTTTTTTTCTAAATTGAATCACTATACTTCTTTGTGGCATAACAGATTATACATATAAGTGAAAAGGGTTTTCATATTTTGCATAAATAAAATATGTTTAGTAAAGATGTTATCAGTAAGCTTGATTTTTATGACCATTACATCTTAGGAAAGCATCATAGACTAAATTCTAATATTGGCACACACAAATCACATTTTGTTTTAAAATATGCCTATACTAATCTTTGAGGATCAGCAAAGAACCCTACTCTTGGTGATTAAAGGTATATTTTATCCATCATTGATGATTATTATAGGAAAGTGTGGGTTTTTCTGTTTAGTTAAAAAAGTGAAATCTTTACAAAATTTAAAGAGTAGCATATCTTAATTCAAAAGTATCATGGTAAGAGCCTGAAATTCGAAAGTATTGATAATAGTTTAGAATTTTACAACTTTGAATTTGATTCTTATTGTAATGTAAATAGAATTATTAAACAGAAAACTGTTAGAAACACTCCTCAATAAAATGGAGTTGCTGAGAGGATGAATAGGAATTTGTTGAATAAAATAAGATTTATATTGTTAAGTTATGGGTTGTCTAAGTCTTTTTGTAGTGATGCAGTAACCACTACTGATTATTTAATCAATATATGTCATTTTGCAACCATTAATTTGAAAACTTTAGAGGAAATATGGACTAGTAATCCTGTGGATTACTCAAACCTTAGCTTTTGCTTATCAAAGTGAATGCAAATTAGAACCTAGAGCCTTAAAGTTTGTCCTTTTAGGCTACCTAGAAAGAATTAAGGGCTATAAACTTTTTTCGGAAAATAGTCAAGGGTCAAAAGTCATCATAAGTAGAGATAATATTTTTAATGAAACTATAATATCTTGCTTGAATGAGAAAGGTATAGGAATAAGTGTAGAAACATCAAGCGAGAAGACATAGGTTGATGTGAAGATACAAGATGATTAAGTGATAATGGATAGTGAGATGTTAAATTACCATTGATCCTAAAAGCTAAAACTATTACAAAGTGGATTCAATATGTATATAAAAATTTAATATAGATGAGAGATAGAATGTTATCAACATTCTCCCTCATTTGTAAGTCATTTATGATCCTTGCAAGTGTTAATTCTTTAATTGGGTGGTAATGTGATAGTATTGAGATTTGAATCTAAGTGTCTAGGATTTAAAGGCTATGATACTATGTTAAATTACCACTGATCTTAAAAGTTTAAGTTATTAATAAGTGGATTCAATATTTATATCATGCTGTAATAAAGAGGAGAGATAAAATATTATCAACATGAGGATTCATCATTTGGTGATGAGTCAAACTCTCCAATACATAATTTTTTGCTTCTGTCATCTAATGATCGTGATAACTTAGTGACATAAGAACTATCTGCAATAAATGATCAACAACTCCAAAATTATTAATTGACTAGAGACAAATCAAGAAGAAAAGTAAGATCTCCCACTAGATATGGTGACTTTGACTTGGTAGCTTTTGCATTTACTTTTTTTCATGAGTTTATAGATAATAAACTCAAGACTTGTAATGAAGCTCTGTTAAATAAATATGCAAAATAGTGGAAAATTATTATGTTAAATGAAATAAATTATCTCAAGAAGAACCATACACAAAAGTTAGTGTCAAACCTTAACTCTTAAAGAGTTGTAAATTTTAAATGGATCTTCAAAGTTGAAGAAAAAATTTCTAGCAAAGATCTCATTAGATTTAAAATTAGATTAGTTGTTAAAGGGTTCACTCAAGTTGAGGGTGTTAACTATATTGACATTTTCTCTCCTGTAGTCAAATATACTACAATTGAGGTAATGTTGGCCTTAGTAGCTCATTTTAATTGGGAACTTGAGCAGTTATATGTCAAAACTACTTCCCTTTATGGAGAGCTTGAGGAAACTAGTTATAAGACAACAAAAAGGTTTTGAGATTAAAGACAAACAAAATTAGATTTGTTTACTAAAGGTATCACTTTATGGTCTCAAACAATCTCCAAGATAGTAGTATAAAATATTTGATACCATTATGATTAGGCCTTGTTTTAAAAGAAACAATTTTGATAGTTGTTTATATTTTAGAGGTAAGGACAAAAAGAAACTAGTTTTCTTATTGGATGACATGCTCTTAATCAGGCAAGATATGAAAGAGATTCAGATAATTAAGTCCTTGCTTCACTCTGAGTTTGATATAAAAGATCTATACCATGCTAAGAAAATTTTGAAAATGAGTATTCATAGAGATAGAAAGAAGAATTTGCTTTTTCTAAATCAGTTATCTTTTATTGATGAAGTTTTTTATGCAAGATGCTAATAATGCTAATTTTTCTTTCGGAAGTCATTTCAAGTTATCCTCAAATTAGTGTTCAGGTACTGAAGTAAATACATGGTGAATATTTCAAGTGATGTATACGATCGTGTTCAATAAACCTAACTCATCACATGCAATCAATATGTTAAGAAAGTCCATGTCACATCTTACGAGAGAGCTCTTGGAAGTTTTAAAGTGGTTATTAAAATATTTGAAAGGTTTTGCCAATGTTGGTTTATTATTTGAGCATTGTCTAAATGGAGCGGTCGTAGAAAGTCTTATGAACTTTGATTTTGTATGGAGACAAGGATAAGAAGAGATCAATTTTAGCCTATATCAATTTACATTGTGTTAGTTGGAAAGCTCAGCTGCAATACATAGTTGCTTTATTATCAAAATAAGCTGAGTACATAGCTGCTTAGGAATCCATTTGGTTGAAGGGCATATTGAAATAGCTTAAATTGTTAGAACAAAATGTTGCATTCTATTTTAGCAGTCAAAACTCTATTATCTCTCCAAGAATCTTATTTTTCATGAGAGGTTCAAGTATATAAATATGAAATATCACTTCATAAGAGACTTATTCAATTAAAGGGTATTGAAGATTGATCAAATTCTAATAAAGTTAGTTCTATTGATATGGACGCCAATGTGGTACCAATAAACAGATTCCATATTTGTAGGGATTTATTGAAAATTAAATCTTTGTAATTGGTATCTTAAAAAGTAGAGGAGGAAATTAGAAAATCATTACACTGCATTGTACTATTTGAATGAGAGGCAAGCTGTTACTTAGACTTAAGATGGAGCATTAAAGTTAATTCTATCATTACATCTTGCCTTTTATCTTAATTGGACAAATAGAGATGAATGTCTACAAGTCAAAGAAGCTGCTTATGTTCAATCCACTTATGCTAACCATATTGTTTTACCTTGTTTTATATCTTGTGACAAAACTATATCGTTTTTATCTTATATATATTCTTTCTTCATTAAGACGTGTTCAAGTTTTGGATTAGATCAACCTTTTGTGGCTAAAGGCCTCCATGTCTTCTTCAACCTTTTGGACCAGGTGTTAAGATTTTTTTGTGTATATAAATTTTTGAAAGGTGTAAAAGAATGAGGATAGTGTGTGCATTGTAATATAAGTGACTTTGAGTGTGTAACCCAAACTTTTAACGAAGTTTAATGAGGATCCAATTCGCTGGAGCTTCCATGGAGGTAGGTAGAACATTTCAATTGAAAATTCTAATTTTACATCGTCTTATGTGTATGAGATTGATTATTTGGTTTTAAGCATAACACAAAAATCAAGGAATATTATTACTCCTAAAACACTATAGGTTTGGGAGTAATATTTGATGGATTACAAGAAAAAACAATTACTCATATTTCTATACTAACTTATCATAAGCGCGAGGAATATGATTAATTATATAAAATCATACCCTTTTGTTTTGTTTAAATTTTATACACATTTGCTTTATCAAAAAAAAAAGAAGAAAAATTTGTACTTAATTTGACTTCAAATGGATATGTCCTATCTTATTGGACCTTTAGAGTATGCTTGGACCATGTTTGGCAAAACAAGTAGGAGTATATTATATAATACATAGGTATATTTTTATGCGGAAAATATGAACTAAATTATGCACCACCCCCCTTAGGTTTCAATTATACGGTGTTATTTAATATTATGATATTATAACATAACAATTGAATTATTTTAGAATTATTTTTATATATGTACAATAAATAATACATGCTAATATAATCCAGCTAATACAATACTAACTAATACAATATAGACTCATAGAATACAACGTATTAAATGTGGCCTTAGATTAAATTTTTTGTTGAATAAATTTTCATTGACAACCGTGATGAATTAGTTGACTGTCGGATTCCAACAATCAATGAGCCAATTTTGACAGTCAATCAATGAATAAATCATAACGAGTGAGAGAGAGAAATAAAAAGGAAAAAAAAATTCTGTTGAATAAGTTGTACAAGCAGCTGTCATGTTAGTTGTTTTGGGTTTAAAGTGTAGCCCAAAACATTTTTGTTTTGAAATGACCATGGACTATGCTCTAGGCCCTAAGGGCTTATCATCAACTGGACACGCAGGCCCTCTGCCTAAGCATTCGGTTCTATATACACTCCATTGAGAATGGTATTACCCTCACAAGTATGAAATTACTAAAATCCAACACGATCCTTCTTCTTCTTCTTCTTCTTCTTTTTAATTTTGTTTGAAAGCTGTTGTTGAAAAATTTTATATTGAATTTGTCAAAAATAAACTAGGTTATTGAAATTAAAGGTACATATGTATATATTTTTAATTTGGAGAGTCCTGTCTAGGTATCAATTAGGTAATGAACACACTTAGGGATTATTATTGATGTTAAAATCTGATATCAAAACTTCTGCATGTTTGGCTGATCAGGGACTTATAGAGACGTCTTTAGATGTATGTGCATTCATGGCTTCTGTGATTTACTTGGGTTCGTAAGCTTAGTTGAATATACATTAAAAAGATGGTCATTTGGACAGTTTTATTGTAGTTTATTGTATATTTTGGGGCCTTGGGCTCTGTCCCTACTATACAAATACAAACCAAAACAAAATAAAATGAATGGAACCAGAAAAAATTAGCTAGAAGACTATTGTGTATTATATTTAGAGCAAGTTAAATATTTCAGACCTAATTTTGGGTATATATATTAGATTAATCATTACAACTTTACAAGTGACCTGTATTTCTAATTACCTTTTTTTTTTGGTAAAATGTATTTCTAATTACTTTCCTCAGTATAATTAAGTAATTAACTGAATTGTATATCTACCAAATAAATAAGTAAAAAACAATGACATATTGTGGTGAAAATGAATCCTAATCACCTGTTTGATTTTCTGTCTCTTCAATTAAAATTAAAATTTATTACTTGATACATGGAAGAAAAAATCAATTAAGTATTGAAAATGTGCCAAGTTCTAATTGAGGGGAAATGTGATATAAGTTGGGTGAGAAATCCTTTTATTGGTTCTTAATTATATATTTATCTAACAATATATAATTTGTACCTTCAATTAAAACTTAGACACATATTTATTACTTAACACATGAAAGAAAAATAAATTAAGTATTGAAAATGTGTCAAGTTTTAATTAAGGGATAGGGAAAGGCAGGTGATCTAAGTAAAATCCTTTAATTGGTTCTTAATAGTTATATTTATCTAACAATATAGAAATTAAAAAATGAAAATGCTAAGGGTAATGAATTTACCACTAGGTAACCAGTTTTATATATATATTATTAAAGGAAAGAAAATTATATTTTAATCATGCAATGTGTGTATAGCTGCATTGGGAACGGTTATAAGCATTATTGTAGGACTAATTCTTGTAGTAATTAGCAAATAATCAGGAACCATGTAGAATAGCTTTTCCTCAAATGTATAAATCTCATATGTTTTACTGTTAGGAGATACACAATAATATACAAAAAAAAAAGAAAAAAAAATTCTCCATTTTTTTTTTCTTTCTCCTCATCATTTTTTACACACACACACACACATATATATATATATATATATAATGCTTAAGATATTATATATATTTCCCTTCAATGCATTTAAACATAAATATTAAAGTTTCCACATAATATCTGATAATTAAGCTTCCGAGGTCAATCAAAGACTAAAAAATATCTGATAATTTATAAGCTTCAGAAATCAATCAAAGACTAGTTGAGCACAAAACTTTAATTGATTGCCACGAATATATATATATATATATATATATATATGACATTTCGGGGCCATGCCCAACACATTAATAAAGACATACATGTAGATGAGATGTGTGAGACACTGAGAGTACTGGGTTACCAATCTCTTTCGTTTCGTAATATCATCAATATTACACCATCCAGTAGTACCTTCCGTTTCAAATTTCTAATTAACATTATTGGTAGGTAGCTAGTGGCTAGTGCAAGATGAGATGGAGATTAATACGCATTACATACACAAGAAAAATGTGCTTGTTTTATAAATTTCAATATGCAAATCAATGTCGTCCACAAGCATATATAAACTTGCTGACTGCAACTTTTTATCTCTGTTACGTCTTTGTCAAGCTATCCGATCAGACGTAGGACAAGTCGTTCAGTCCCTATAGCTTAGCTAGCAACCATGCTTTTTTTTGGTGAATAGCTAGCAACCATGCTTACTCAGTGTTTGAAAGTTAACAAAAAATACCCTGTGGCGTAACAAGCCCACGAACCCGAATAAAACAACTTAAAAAATTCTATGAAATCTTATCCGAATAAAACAATTAAAAGATTTCACAAATAAAATAAATAGTCGAGTTATGCTTACACTGTTTTTAAAAGAAGATTCCACCTTTCTAAAAAGGTTTCACGATGGCCTCCTTTCTAGGATCTAGATGTAATAATAACTCTCGAAAATAGATTTCACAATGGCCTTCATTGCACTCTAAAATAGGTTTAACGATGGCCCCCCTTCTAAAATAAACGGCTAGATACAATAATAGTACTCTAAAATATTGTATCTCTGAACAGCTATTAAAATATTGCATCTGGTGTAAAAAAAAATCCAAAATTTTATAAAATAAAATAATTTTTTAATAAAAAATAATTAAAAAAGTTATTATATTAAAAATAATAAATATTTTTAATATAAATAAAAGTAAATAGGGGTTATGTCTATATAGAGAAAAAAAAATCTCTTTATTTTTTACTCATATATATATATATATATATATAGTAAATAAAATCAAAACTTTTAAATTTTCTAATCAATATGGAACTAACCACGATCAAATATATTTTGGAAATATCCAATAAAATATTATAAAAATAATATTTATATAAGACTCAGTTCACACTAGTGTGTTATGTGTACACATATATGTAATTGCATCCAATAATCACTAATGAATCTCAACATCAGATTAGTATCCACACAAAATTTTTTGTTGCCTCACTCAGATGCATTTATTAAATTACTCTAAAAAAAATAATAATAATGAATCCCAACAGATATTTACCATTATTATATATATATATATATATATATATATATATATATATGTATATGTAAACGTTATTTTAAATGAATGTTCAACTAATATTGTTTCTGTCATGTCCCATTTGTGTATTGGACAAGACTAAGCTCTCTGGTGGACAGCTATTTATATATATCACCAACTTCAAGTGTAGGTCCTCGTTTTTGCGCACTGCAAATTACAGAATTACAAGTAACACACGCACGTTTATAAACCAAGAATATTACATTCGTCATTTATCAGTAGTAAATGGTTTCCTTTTTCACAAGAAAAAAGAAAAAACAAATATCAGTAGTAAATGGTTTCCTAATTCTTGTAATTAACGCCCAATTAATTAACACCACATAAAAGTAGTGTAGTTACGACCACAGAGCCACCGGTGATGGTCATTTGCGTGGTCAATACATATATATAGCATTTTTTGTAATACAACTATATATAAATAATTGTTAAAAGTTTTGTATTTTTATTTGTTGATTATTTGACTCTTGTTTATAATATTGGTATAAGAGCATGCAAGCCCATCAAGGATATTGATGGTTTTTCCATCAAATTTTTAAGATCAATCCCTTTCTACTTGTATATATAGATATTTTGTTTGTAATTATTTTTAAAAAATAGAGAAAATTGACATATGGCTTATATTTATTTAAAAAGAAAACAAGATTTTATGCTGTTAAATTTTTATATTGATTTTTCGAACCAACCAGAACCAAGAGTGAAGTTAGGAAATAATAAACATAAATAAACAAAATTGAAAAGCCAGAAAACAAAGGGGCCAATACACTCGTATATACATATATATATATATATTTAAAAAAAGGCCAACCAAGAATTTGACAAGCTTAGCTAAGTTTGAATGAACTTAATTAATTAATTGAAAGTATAAATGACAACAAGGTCAGGCACGCAAGGAGTTTAATTTGTGGAAGAAATGGTGATGATGTAAAGTTTAGGTCATGGCTGAGTTAAGGTTTATAGGATAAGGCATATATGCAATTGATTGGTCTTAATTGAAAGGGACTCTGCTCTCTGCTGATGTTGAAGATATCCTTTCAAAACAATCGAATCTTCAACCTACATTATTGTTTACAACCAAACAATCGTCCATACACCTCTTATAATTATCAATTGCTAGCTAGCTGGACATGAAATGAAAAAGTACTGTATAAACATTGAAAAGGAAAGAACAACTTGATCTAAAATAAATCTTAATGATCCTTTTTATATCACTCGGAGAGAGAAAAAAAAATATTAGACCTATTATTTTTGTGACTTAATTACATTGTAAATTTTCCTAAAAGTTTATATCAATTAGGATTAAATACATTTTACCCTCTTGAGCTATCACATTTTTAGCACTTTGTCATCTAATCTTAAAAAATTTCAAATAGAGCTCCAAATTATAATTTCTGAATCAATTTCTCTAAATCATTGACGTTTGTGTATAAAACAAAAAGGAAATGTTTGACATTTTGTCACCTAATCTTTATATTTGTCATATTAAACTTTAAACTATTATTTCTGTATCACTTTATCTAAATTATTGATTCCCGAGTAAAAAAAAAAAAGAAAAATATCATATATATGCCACATGATCCATCAACAGGTCCCTTTGATGGAATAATTCTTTTTTTATTTATTTTTTTGAAATTTCACCGATAATATTCATCGATACAGATACTTAAAACAATCTTTCTTTATAGAATTTAAAACAATCTCTCTCTATATAGAGAGAGAGTTTGAAATCTCACTGTAATTTATAAATTTAATAATTAATTTATTTATTCAGAAAAAATTTATATTCTCTGATAAGCCATTATTAATTCTCCGACAAGTAGGAAAAAAATGAGAGAAAGAAGAGGACGGGTGAAAATAGTGAAACTCTTAAAAAAAAAATTATTTCATCAAATACCCCTATTTGATAGGTCACATAACTTACACATGGGATTTTCAATTTGATTTTTACATGAACGTCATCAATTTAATCAAAATGACACCAAACAATAGTTTGATGTGCAATGCGGTGATTTTTAAATATTATGGGTCAAAGTGCACGTGATAGTTTAGAGGATAAAATGTATTTAACCTATTTAGAAACATGAACCTAAGCGAGAGTTACTGCTACAATTACATAGTAGCTTCTCTCGCATTTGTAGCTCTGCCAAGTATGTACATATATATTGGATTTTTATTGGCCTTTTGGACAGTCACAAACGCAACGTAAATGTGAAGTTCAGTTGTTGGTACTTTTTTTTTTTTGATGAATAGTTCATTTGTTGTACTTAATTTGTCTATATGCCGACAGTTTCTTCATTAATTCAACCATCATGATTATTATCATTTCAAATCAATATTAATTCTTTCCACAAATATGACATTAATTAGGTAAAAAAAAAGAGAGCACTGATATGTTATACAGCACAGATGAGCCAGTCATATTAAGTATTTATTGTCAAACTTCAAATTAATGAAACCATGATTTTTTTTTAAATCCCATTAAACACTTACATACGTATATATATGATTCTGTTGTGAAAACTATGAGAAAACAAAAATTATACTGATACATGAACGAGTAATTAGCTTTCCATTTGGTAATTGAGGTTAGGAAAAGGTCAAGACCATGCAGCTTCATTTGAGTAATGCGTTTGGAGTATGAAGAAACTTGGTTTAATAATTAGTAAGATTACATATATTAGATTGCATGGCTATTTCTTCTATCTATTTCATAATTTTTAGTCTAATAATTAAAATGAATTTCATCCGAAGGTAGAATAAAGTTATATACTGTATACATATGATCTGGATGACGTTTGACTGTGTGAGGTTTTAGAACATAATTGGTTTACTTAATCAGTTATATAAATACAGCTAAATAAGTTTATAGACAATTCAACGAGAAATAAAATAAACGTACGTGGCAGTGATTGAGTAGCTGAGTTAACGAGATATTTTTAATAAACAGCAAAACCACTGAACCGCAGTATTTGCTTTATAATGCTTGTATTGATGACGCCGAAAACATCGGTGAGCCTTTTTCATGGTTTCACTTTCACTTTCACTTTCACTTTCACTTTTGGACATTAATAAAATGCCAATTCCGTCATTCAAGAGCTTTTGAAGTTTTGAGTTTGACGTTAATTTAGAAATTAAGGTTTAGGGTTTAAGCAAAACACTTCCTTTTTTCTTTTTCATTTTTGCTTTCATAATCGGGGATATTATTTAGGGTTAATTATATTTTATCTCCTGAATTACAGCATGATTTACGTTCTACCTTTTAAATTTTTAATTTCATTACATTACCCACTGAACTATCAAATTTCATTCAATTGATAACGTCCGTTTGAAATAGTTAACGGAATGTGAGCGGGAAAAATGTAAAATCCTAAAAGTTTGGGGGGGGGGGGTAAAGTGCAGAATCATGATGTTTAAGTTCTCTGTCATCTTCTTCTTCCATTTTTTGTAATCGGTTGTGCGACCCGCAATTTTGACTCTTGAAAGTTTTGAGAGTAAAGTATAAAATCATGGTGTTTAAGTTTACTATTATCTTGTTTCCCCGTTTTATACAATTAGGTTGTATGATCCGCTATTTTGACCCGATGAAATTCGATATTCCAGTCGTTCATTTCCACTACCGATTAAGGAGTTTAAGTCTTTTTATTATTTATGAACAAAGTACGCTACAATTTTTGTCAAATTCAAATTAAAATACGCCATAGTTTAGGGGTATAGTAAATTACACCACTTAATCGGATTTCGTAAATGATAAAAATACTAAAACCTTTTAATCGGCGGTGGAAACGAATAGTTGGAATCGGATTTCATCGGGTCAAAATTGCGGGTCATGAAACCAATTGTAAAAAATGGGTGAAGAAGATGACAATGAACTTAAATACCATCATTTTGCACTTTGCCTCCCTAACTTTTTAAACTTTTACACTTTGCCCTCCTAAACTTTCAGGCTTTTGTACTTTGCCCCCTTATGTTAACTATTTCTATTGGATTTTATTAATTGGGTCAAATTGAAGTAAATTTGATAGTTCAGTGAACAATGTGATAAAATTAAAAGTTTAGAGGGTAAAGTGTAAATTACATAATAATTCAGGGCTAAAGTGTAATTTACCCTATTATATATATATATATATATATATATATATATATATATATATATACACACACAACAAAACCTATGTACAAAAGATGTGGCTTAGCGGAAAAGAAGCCGACCGTTCCATCACACTCGTTTGCGAGAGTTATGATTCGAGTATTGACAAGCTCCGTTATTACTCAGTCTTACTTGAAATGCTAGGTAGAGGGAGATCTGTTAGGAGATGAGCCAGCTGCTTTAGACTCTTACAGAGTTGCAAAGTTGGAACAGTAAAAATACTTTATCCACTAACAAAATCTTAGACTTATGAGATTCACATCGAGACCCTTTATTTTTTATAAAAAAAGAAAAAAGAAAGAGACTAGCTAGTTAATATTCGTTTAATTAATTGATGTGAAGGTTGATTAAATTGATGAATTCCATTGATTTTACTTGTTGCATATATTCCTCATGCATCTCCCTTGGTCCAAATATTTTTTTTATGTTAGTTCTTTTTCTGATTAAGAGAAAATTATGATTAAATTTATTAAAAGCAAAAAAGGGCATTTTTTTTTAACTAACCCTAGGTGAAAATGCATGTCTTCACGTCGAAAACATTGGTGGCCCTTTCACGGTTTCACTTTCAGTTTTGGACATTAATAAAATGTCAGTTCCGTCATTAAAGGGCTTTTGACATTGAGTTTAAGTTTAATTTAGCACGATGCCTAAACACTTTCTTTTTCTTTTTCATTTTTTTTTGCTTTAGTAATTAGGGATATTATTTATATTCATATACAACAAAACCCATATTAAAAAAGAAGAGACTAGCCAGCTAATATTCGTTTAATTAATAGATGTGAAGGTTGACTAAATTGATGATCAATTCCATTGCATATGTTCCACATGCATTTCCCTTGGTCCAATTATTTTTAATATTATTTCTTTTTCTAATTAAAAGAAAATTATGACTAAGTTTAGTATAAAAGAAGGAATTTTTAAATAAAATAGTAATTGGTTATTATTAATTATTAGTAAAGAAACGTAAATCAAAAATAAAGTTGAAATATATATATATATATATATATATATATATATATATATATATATATAAGATAGATAAACGTGACTGCTTGTTATTTAATTACATACGAAATTCTTTCTTCTCTTTTCTTTTTAATTTTTTTTTATAAAAATAAGAAAATCTACTTTTAATTTCTTCACTTTTGGAAATAATTAATAAAGGCTCGTTTGATAAAGTAATTATTGATCAAATAAAAAATAAATAGGATTGTTCGGCTTAACGCAGAGAAAAGTATGATTTTAGTAATATATATTTCCTTCTTTAATTTTAGTTACTTCATCATGATTTTGGATTTTGAACAAATTAAAAATATGTCGAGGCCACGCAACTACTGGGATACATACACAGAGATAATGGAAGTTAACAAATATTAATTGTTATGTATACCATGAAATTGAATTTAAAGAGTTCACATTTACCTCTTGGATATGTAGATTTCCTAGCTGCTCGTTCAATTCGGTAATCAGCAACTACACTTTTTGATCTCCAAAATGAGCCATCCGACCGTATTATCCACCGTCTGATCTTTCAGTATTATCCTCAGATGCGATGGAGTAGTGAGTGTGCACAAGCTATTTATGAAAATGTTAGAACACAAAAGGAAAAACTAAAGAACATAATTGTTCTTTCTTTTCCTAGGTTCTTTATAAAATATATATATTTTTCTGAAAAAATTAAGTTTTTTTTTCTCTCTTTTATGTCAATTCTCTCTATCTTGAAGACTGAAAACCCTAGCAGCCCATAAAAGAAAACAACGATGTATTTTTATAATAAAACCATAAAGTTTAAATTATAAAATACATTTTATTTGATCTCTTCAGTTAAGATAAATAATTTTTAAAAAATAAATTTAAATTTAAATAAATTTTAACTGATCAAATAAAAAATTATCCAGAAAAAACAATTTCAAAAACTAAACAAGTTAATTAAAATGTATTTTATGGTGTGGGACCTAAGAGCATGTCTAATAATCTACCACTTGTTCTTAAGCACAAACTTGATCCTTAACCCAACATCATGTAACTCAAGACTTATGTTCTATAATCTCATATCCAAAAAGTGTGCTCCACCACATAACCTGAGCTACCATGGGGATCTAACGACTATTATTAATTAAGGCTTCTTATAATTACATAGCAATTATCTAATTCGGTGCCACTCCACTAAAGGTCTAGAGTTGAACTCCAAAATTAATAATATCAATATTAATTTTTCCTTTATAAAATATCAATAATTAATTGATTATTTATTATATCTATCAATTAATTATTTATTCTCTTGATTTAATGGTTTCTCTAATGGATCAAATGCACTAGCCAATGACTTCATTACATCCAAGAACTGAAACATATTAAGAGGATATTTCATATAAATTTCATTTCATTTATTTCATAGATACTAATAATTCAAATAATTATACTCCCATATCATCAAGGTATTCGTTGTAAAATAGACCTCACTTATTGACAATTCAAAGAACACTAATTATTCAAACATCTATCTATAATAAACTTAGGATTAAGAGAAAATAATAATAAAATATTATTTAAGATTTAATTCCTTTTATAGAGATTCAACTTTAATTAAATCTCAATTTGATCCAATCAATGCAAACATAATTTGCACAAATATTTATTAATAACCAAGACAAATTATTTCTTAAAATATTGCAGTCTAAATAAAGTGTCCAATTTTATTTAATAACTGTGATCTTATTCATTAATTATGAGAACCTATGATCATGTCTTCTAAGGCCGTAACCATATGATCATATACTCCATAATCAATCCGGACCTTTATACGTAAAATATTAGTGTGCACAAAAATATGAAAAATACTTTAAAAATTTTATTAACCTCAGAAAAATAGTTTATTTATCTTGTTACAAAAACTCAAATAAATATTCTCACTTGCTCTAAAGTAAGTCTAGTAACCTTCTGCCATCCATACAATCTACATATCTCTCAAATACTTGTACAGATAAAGCCTTTGTAAATGGGTATGCTAAATTTTCCTGTGATGATATTTTGGTGACTATTGTATCTCCTCTCTTGATGATGTCTTGGATCAAGTGGTATTTTCTCTCTATGTACTTTTGTTTTTTGTGATACCTTGGTTCTTTTGATTGTGCGACGACCCTACCGTTGTCACAATAAAAGGTAATGGGTTGTCTTGCACTCGGTATCACCTTAAGATCAAAAATAAATTTCTTCAGCCACATAGCTTCTTTTGCTGCTTTAAAAGCATCCACATATTTAGTTTTAGTGTTGGAGCAAGCAACACATATTTGTTTGATACTCCTCCAACAAATGACTCCACTATTTAAGGTAAACACATATCCAAATGTCGATTTTCTAGAGTCAATATCTCATTAGAAGTCAGAGTCCGTAAAACCAATTGTTTTCAATACACCAACATATAATCTCTCTTTCTCCTTAGATACTTGAGTATATGCTTTACCGCAGTCCAATGTTCTTCATTGGGATCAAATTGATACCAGCTTATGACTCCCACTGTACAGCAGATATCTGGCCTAGTACATAATAAGGCATACATGAGACTACCTACTGCTGAAGCATAATGTACTTTACTTATGCGTTGTTTCTCTTCAGAAGTTTTTGGTGATTGTTCCTTAGAATGATAAATTCTATGTTTGAAGGGTAATGATCCCCTCTTAGAATTTTTCACTTTAAACTTAGCCAAAATTTTGTCAATATATGAGGCTTGGGATGATGTTAATAACTTATTTTTTTGGTCTCGTGAAACTTTGATTCTGAGAATATAATTGGCTTCTCCCAAATTCTTCATATCAAACTGCTTATGCAACCAACTTTTTACGTCTGACAACATCTGTTTGTCGTTTTCAATTAAGAAAATGTCATCTATGTAAAGGACTAAAAAAACCACATTTTTTCCTTGGATCCTTTTATAAACACAAGGTTTATAAGAACTTTTCTCAAAATCAATAAAAGTAATGATCTGATCAAATTTGATGTTATATGATCTGGATGCTTGCTTAAGTTCATAAATAGACCTTTGCAACTTGCATACCATGTGGTCTTTAGCTATAACCCTTCTAGTTACTACATGTAGGCGTCTTCTTTTAAATTGCCATTTAAAAAGGTTGTTTGACATCTATCTGCCAAATCTTATAATCAAAACTTGCAGCTACAGCCAAAAGAATCCGGATAGACTTAAGTATGGCTACTAGCGAAAAGGTTTCTTCATAGTCGATACCCACTTTTGAGTATTACCTTTTGCCACCAATCTAGTTTTGAAGGTTTCTATCTTCCTATTTGATATTCTTTCCTCTTGTAGATCCACTAACACCCTATAGGGTTTCACACTTTTGGGTGCCTCTATAAGAGACTAGACTAAGTTGGAATACATAGATTCCATTTCTCGGTTCATAGCTTTATGTCATTCTTGAGCATCAACATCTTTCAGTGTTTTATTATAAGTAATGGGATCCTCTTCGCTATCATCGATGACTTAGTAAGATTCACCCAGTAAGACATATCTTGCTGGTTTATGTCTTGTTCTCCCATTATAACGAAGCTGCACTAACTATTGTGCTACCTCAGGAAGATTATGTTCAATATTTTGTATTTGAGGTTGTTCAAGCACAGGTTCCTCTTGTACTAGTTCCACCTATAATGGTTCTTGTTATTCCATTGGTTCTAACTGTGCTTGTTTACCTTGGGATATATTTTCTCCTCTTTGAATATGCATAGGAAACAGCGGAATTGTAGGGCACGACACTTGTGATTCAATTCGTTCTTGAGTTGATGTTAACTCCTCAAGAATTATTTGACTCTTAGGTTTGAAATTTCTTGTATAGATTTCCTCTAAGAAAGTTCCATAAGTACCCACAAAAACTTTCTTATATGAAGAACTATAAAAGGGATCACCTCTCGTTCCTTTTGGGTATCCTACAAACATACATACATACCTCTGTACAAAATTCTAACTTATCAGATTCCTTTCTTAAGATATGTGCTGGAACACGCCAAATTCAAAAGTGGCTTAAACTAGATTTGCATCATTTCTATAATTATGTGGGTGTATTATGAACCAATTTTGAAGAAACTAAGTTCAGAAGATTCATAGTAGTTTCTAAGGCATATATCTAAAACTATATAGGTAGTGATGAATAACTGAGCATTGACCTCATTATATCTTAAAGAGTTCGATTTCTCCTCTCTACAACTCTATTTTTTTTGGGTGTTCTAAGGGCTGATAGTTGTGAAACTATCCTCTTTTGAGCTAAGTAAGACTTAAAATCTCCAGATAGGTATTCACTGTCTCGGTCAGACCGAAACTCTTTGATATGGAGTTTTAATTGCTTTTCTGTCTCAATATTATACTCTCAAAATTTTCTGAAAATTTCAGACTTATGGCGCATTAGGTAAATATATTCATATCTTGAGTATGCACCAATTCCAGCGATTTAATTGTGCACCATTTGATCTCCAATTTGAGTCATTTGATTGTATTATCCATCATCCGATTTTCCAATACTATCCTCAGATGTGATGGAACAATGAGTGAGCACAAACTATTTATGGAAATGTTATAGCATAGAAGGAAAAACCAAAGAATAGAATTGTTATTTCTTTTCCTAGGTTATTTACAAAATTCGTATATTTTTCTGAAAAAATTGAGTTTTGTTTTCTCTCTTTTACGTAAGTTCTCTCTGTATCTTGAAGACTGAAAAGCTTGGCAGCCCGTAAAAGAAAATAACAAAGTAATTTTATAATAAAACCATAAAATTTAAATTATAAAATACATCTTATCTGATCTTTTCAGTTAAGATAAATAATTTTTAAAAAATAAATTTAAATTTAAATAAATTTTAACTGATTAGATAAAATATTATCCAAAAAGAATAATTTCAAAAATTAAACAAGTTAATTAAAATGTATTTTGTGGTGTGGGACCTAAGAGCAACCAAAATAGCATCATTCCGAACATATATATATATATATATATATATATATATATATATATATATAGAGGCTTGCTATGGTGGGCGACAAGTCCATTCATTTTTTTATACTTTTTTTTTGCATTTTTTATTTTTTTTTTATTTTTTTTTCTATTTTTTGTATTATATATATATATATATATTATATAGAATATTTGGAGAAAATACAAAAAATAGAAAGAAAAAAAAACATATAACATATAAAAAATAAGAAATGTTAAAAAAGTATAAAAAAAAAAATGGTGGGGGACACCTAGTTATGCAACATTGTGTACACAAATTGATTGGTCTTTCACCATTTTACAAATCTTTACATCATATTTGGTAGATATTGGAAAAATATTATCAATAATACATTAAAACATAAAAGTAAATTTCTCATCACATAATATATTTTTAGAACTCAAAGTTGGAAGAAAATTCCAATAATATTAATGTAATTTATAGAAGAATTTCTTTTTATTTTTTAAAACATGTAAATAGGATGGTTGGTAGGGGGCAAAATGGAAGGAGAAAACGGGAGTAGATATATAAAATGGCTTATTCGAGAGAGAAATCCATGCAAAGTTTCTTTTATACTTTTTAATAAAAGTAGGATTTAACTTTTAGCCTAATTATCCAAATATATTAACTGTTGGATCAAATTTATAACTTAATTAAAAATATAATAATGGAAGAAACTTGACGATATTAATTATTTAATTAAGTTATTATTATTTTTGAAGTGTCACGGGAATTAACTAATTAAGGAGGGTTAGTGCGCATGTGGACGCATGCGTTCCACATGAGAATCCGAGTCAGCTAGATCTGTCTCCACAATCGATTAAGGTTGCAGCTGAGTCCATCCGCGCCTGTTACTGCCAAAATGGATGGCTAAATCAACGTCAATTACATGGATTCACATGCATCGCGACCATTTTTTTAAAATAAAAATAAAAATTTACTTTCACCTTTAACAAAACTTTAAATTAATTAGGTGCTATATTGTACTCCCACTTGCTGTTTATAGCATTTTGAAGACTGCTTTTTAATATAGAGCATCTTCTCCATAATAAATAGCATTTTTATAATTCTAAAAAATAAAGAGTAAATTTTTTTTACATAAATACATCAATACTTTTTATTTTTATTTTACTTCTTTTCCATAATATTATGTTATCTTTCTTCCACTTAACTTGCCTCCTATTTATAATACTATTGTGGATAATTTTATAAAAACTTGTACAACCTTAATTGAAAGTTAATACAAAGAGGGTTTGACTCTCTAAGGAAAACTAATAAACTGATTTCTTAGAGTTTGAATAGAGGCCTCGACCACTAAAAATTAACTCGTTTTTTTTTTATATAAATAATGTTCAATTTCACTCTTTATTTTAATATAAAGACTTTTGTGAAATTTTATTTTAGGAGTTTCGCTCTCATGAGAAGAATGTGTAAGATAAAAAAGCTTGTTTTATACATTTTTATTAGGGATGACAATGAGGGGGCCAAAGTGGCCCTTCCTGTTCCTTGCCTCAGTTGGAGGGTGGGGTACCACATCCCTACCCTATTCCTAGTTTTTAAGGAAGTAGGGCTCGGTCGGAAATTCCTCAATTGGGATTGGAGATTCCACTTTCCCTCCCGTTGCCCCGTTATAAATTATATAGAGAAAAAAAAAGATTGAAAAGATTGATTCACATCCAGATCTACCAAGAAATACAAAAAGATATGGCAGATTTGAAAAAAAAAAAAAAGAAGAATAGCTTCATTCACAAAGAGATGAAAAATCTTGAAAAATAAAAGGCAAATATCTTTGAGATTTGAGAGATAGCAAATCTGAAGGCTTCACTCTAGTTTCTACTGTTAAGCTCAAGTCGTGGCCGTCAAGTTTACTCGTGGATATGGTGTCGTCAAGTTCAAGTTGTCATCATCAATCTACTTTTAGATATGGTGTCATGAATGAAAGAGTGAGAGGTGAGTGAGATGAGAGGCTGTGAGTGAGAGAGTGAAAGGTGAATGCGATGACTGACTGTGAGTGAGAGATGGAGACAGAGGATTAGGGCCGGTTATGAATGAGAGATGGAGACAGATTAGAGAAAGAGATAAGGTGCTTTAACTTTGAAAAAATATAATAAGCATTTAATGTATAATATAAATATATAAAAAAAATATTAATAACATATATAACAGCGTGGGGATAATACTCTCGGGCTTGCCCTAGACCTGCATCGAGGCAATTATTAGTGATAGAACACGTCCCTAGTGTCGAAGGTTATATTTTATATGGAGTTTTTAACTTCGCTAGTGACAAAGAAATTTGGTAGTGCCAAAGGTTATATTTTATATTTAATTTCAGATTTCGGTAGTGACTAACCATTTCACTAGTGCCGAAAGTTTTATTTTACATAAAATTTCAAACTTTGTTAGAAGCGAACCAATTTGCTTGTGCCGAAAGTTATATTTTATATGGAATTTCAGACTTAGCTAATAATTAACCAATTTGCTTGTGCCAAAGGTTATATATCTTTCTGAATTATGTAGTTTTTATGGTACTAATCACTTACATTTGACAAAGTACTTTAATGCATGGTGAAGCACATTCACAACATAATGTAGCAAAATGATTGATCAATTCCACTGATAGAGCAACTCTAACAATGAAATTGGCCAATTCTTTTATCTGCATGTGTTGTGAACCTGAATTATCATTTGTATATAAGATATTACAAATATCAATGTAACTAAAGGGGTCCTATCATCGATTCATCAATATTATATGCATGTTAGACTCCATGTTCTTTAAAAAAACCTACATTGTAACAAATAGAGATTCGAAATCACTGAGGAAGTGTTTTGGCAAAATATCGAATTATACTATCAGACTTCATTTAGCACAATATTAATTTGATATATATGACAAAACACTTTTGGCACTGTATGGCGAATCAAAACAAAACATTATGTAGCAAAACAATCAACACGTTCCATTATAAAGGACCTTTAGCGACAAAATTGGCACAATCCTTTATCTGCATATGGTGTGAACCTACATTATTATTTGTACATAAGATATTAATTGATATAACTAAAGGGGTTTATTCATCTTCAATTCATTGATATGATATGCACGTTAATATATATATATATATATATATATATATATCTACATATATATATCTACATAGTAACAAATGGAGGGATTTTCATTAAAAAAAACTTTAAAAAATTGAGTGGGTATATGAACTGAAGAAAGTGGAGATTTAGAATTAATATAGGATTATAGATTTATATTTATAAAGGAAGAACAGTAAAAAGAAGTGGAAGTGGAGGAGGTAGAAGAGTAAGTGAAACAAACGAATTAAAAATATTAATTTCTAACATTTTATATTTAGAGACATGTTAATTATTTTAGGACAAAATAATAATTATATAATGAATGAGTTAAAAATATTCAACTCCTATTAAGGCTAGCTACAACATAAAATTACCAACCATAAATCACCTTTTAATATAGTGCAGAGGCTCTGAAAACCAGAGCAATAAGGACATAGATCCATTTTAGATTGAATCTCGATTATTCTATGTGTTTTTTTCATTTTTAGTTTTTCTTGCTGTTTGATTGATTTAATTCGCAGAGTAACACTAAGAATCGTACAACAATCACACTTTGTGACATTTATTCACTCTATTTAGATGATACGGATTCAGTACTACGTTTTTTTTTTTTTTTTTTTATAGTTTTTCTTGTTGTTTGATGGATTTAATTCGTAGAGTAACACTAAGAATTCCATAACAACCACACTTTGTGACATTTGTTCACTCTATTTAAATGATACGGATTCAGTACTACCGAAACAAATGTGACCAGTCAAATTAAAAATAGTTGTGAAAACTGACAAATTATGATATATATATATATATATATAAGTGCACTGCTACTCAGGTGAAAATGGTGATGACGATATGGATGATCAATTTAACCTAACAATTAAAAGGCTAATGTGGACCTGCTTTATATATAATATACAATTCAAAGCGTGGGCAACGTGGATTTCCATGAAAAAGTAAGGATCGGACCCACATCTTGCAATTGTGTCAGCTACAATAATATATATGTGGCTCTTAGTTTGAGGAAATTAATTAAAAGAGGAACAAACACTGTGTTGTGTTCCAACTTTTTTTTCTCGATTTATCCTTTTCTTTCATTTTTTTTTTGTTGTTGTGGGTGTGTACGGAGTACCAAAAGAAATATTTTTTTTTTCTTTTTTCTTCAAGTCGACCTTTTCTATTATTATTATTATTATTATTATTTTAACCTTTGATTGATTAATTTGAATTAAATCCTAGTCAAATTGAATGATTAGTTATGCTTTCATCTAACTAGTAACCACAATCAATACACTAACTTTTAAGCTAAGCAATCTTTTTAATTTTACTGCCAATTATTCACCATCACATTATTATTTGGTAAATAAGATGGTAATGAAATTTTTGTTTTGGTAAAAAGCTAGTAATGAGTTGGTGGGCGTTATTGATGATGTATTTTTTGCTATCAAAATATCGGTTCTCTATAATTAAATAGAAGAATAACTCTCTTTAAATATAAAATTTAATTTAAAAAATATTGTGAGTTATTTTGTATCATGGCTCAAGCTCAAGGCTGCTTTGTATTGAACAAACTTAAATTGCCACGGCCCATTATCAAAAGGCCCAAATAAACTAATTTAAAGGATATGATGAAATAGTTAAGTGGTGAAATTATAATAACACCTCTAAAAATAGACAAAATTTATTGGAGAAGCTTTGAGCATGCACGAAGATCGAGTTTGATCAATATTTAATGCTCTCACTTAGGGTAGATGATTAAGACAAGATAACTTTATCTGAAATAGCCACTGCTGCACTTGATGTTATTGATGACACAGATTTGCTCTTATACGGAAGAGAAAAGTTAACTTAGCATGTCCTGGGAAGACTATGAATCTTCTATGTCAGCATGAGCCCGACCTGAGCCTGGTGAAAAACTTACCTACCATAACACGTGTATCACCAAGAGAGGACTAGTACTATTAGTCCTATGTCAACTGGTTTAACCTATAGCATTGCTCCACAGTTTGCACCTAAACCATATAACCTTTGCTAAGTCTGAGGTAGAGCTAGGTGATAGCATTTCAAGGGAGTACATGTCATATGTCACCCATCCAAAACCTTACCACCCATGTATAAAAAGTAAACTCTAGCCATCTAAGGGGGGTTTTTAAGGGGATCTTTTGGATTCTTTGGGAGAATTGGAACCCCAGAAACCCTTTCTTAGTGGAGCTAGTATCTTAATCCTCTTTACCACATACCTTATGACTTTCATTTGGCCAAAATGATCACTTAAGCGTTAAAGGGTGCGCACCGGTATTTACACCGATGCCCCTTACTGACCATTTCTTGGTGGTTGTAGAAAATCCTTCTTGTTCTAGAGGTAGCCCGGTCCCAGTCCAACCTAGTTAGAGTTCATCCCTTTCTCAGCATCATCTATTTCAACAGTAGTTGTTTGTCACAACCCATAACCATTCGACCTTTCTGGAGTATTTGAACCATCCTACAATACTTTCTTCATTCATTGATTTCCTACTGCAGCCCACAAGCACAGTCTATCACACCTAAGCTAAATCTCATAGACTCCCGACCCTAACCTGAAGTTGTACCCAGCAAACCTGAGATCTTGCCTAAACGTCCTTTGAAGATACTCCCTAAGGCTTTGATTCAGTCAAAAGCCCACAGGCTTAACTCACGATAGAAGGCCCAGCTCGACTCCGTACGTACCAAAATTCGGCGAAAACAGTTGGCGCTATCTATGGGAAACTTGACATACATACTCTACCATTACTTTCACTGGATGACATACGTACCTCTCACCATCACTCTTATGTGGTTAAAAGCCGAGATGACTGAAAAAACCTTTTGGATGAAAAATCACGCTACTAGCTCAATCTTTGAGCCACAACCTACTGAGCCCTTGACCACCTTAGTTGGTTGAGCCAGGAAAGACCTGAGACCTTATCGGATGAGCCCCTATGGAAGAACGGTTCAAACAACATACTTCGACTGTATCTCCACAACAATGAGAAACTAGTGAACCGGCCAACAAAAAAAAGAGAGTCAAAGAAGAGACTGAGTTACGGTCCATAGGTCAGTCCCAGACGAGCCTCATTGACCAATTAAAGGCTTTCATGATCACTATCGACAAATGTCTTTCCATGAGGGGAAGAACACAAACTGAATCTCATGGACCATAGGAGGTTGAGTCTGAACACACCACTTACAAAGGTAGAACTCACAAAAGAAGCTTCATATAGGGGACCATTTTGGGGAGAACAACCTTCCCTGGGGGCACAAGCAACCAAGAAGAATTTAAGCAAGAGATGAAAAATAGAGACAGTCAAACCTCTAAGACTTTAGAAGAAGGAGAGCTGCAAAACATACTATTTGCAACTGTAGCTCCAGCCAAGCATCACCTCATCACCGGAGTGCCTCTGCGAGAGGCAACCTCGTAAATTCTCATGATCTTTAAAACTCCTTTAGGCCTAGACAACCTAGGATGCATGAATAAGGAAAAACGTTCAGCAGATATAATGCGTGAAGCATAGGAGCTACCTTATACAGAAAGCCGGGCTCCAGGCATACCTCTCCAAATAGACACTTGAGAGACTATTTACATACTGTTGAGTTTTTGCTAGGTCGAAGACCTGCCTCTCCATGTTGGGCTCTCCCTGAGTCGAAGACTTACCTCCACAAGTCGAACTCTCCCTGGGCAGAAGACCTAACTTCCTAGGTCGAGCTTTCTTTGAGTCGATGACCTATCTCCCCAAGTCAAGCTCTCCTTGGGTCGAGGGCCTACCCCTTCAGGTTAAGCTGAGCTTTTCCTGGGTTGAGAATCTACCTCCCTAGGTCGAGTTTTCCCTGAGTCGAGGACCTACCTCTCAAGTCGAGTTGTTCCTTAGTCGATGACTTACATCTCCAAGTTGAGCTGAGTTTTCCCTAGGTTGAGGATCTACCTTTTCAGGTCGTGCTGAGCTTTCCCTGGATCGAGAATCTTATTCTCCATGTCAAGCTCTCCCTGGTAGATGATTTATCTCCCTAGGTCGAGCTCTCCCTGGGATGAGTACCAGCCTTCTCAAGTAAAGCTCTTTTTTGGTCGAATACCTACCTTCCTAGGTCGAGCACCTACCTCCCTAGGTCGAGCTCCTACCTCCCTAGGTCGAGCTCTTTTTGGATCAAGGACTTACCTTCCTAGGTCAAGCTCTTCCTAGATCGATGACCTTCTTCCCCTGGTTGAACTCTCTCTGGGTCAATGACCTACCTCTTTAAGTCGAACTCTCTCTGTGTTGAGTACCTACCTCCCCAGATCAAGTTCTCCCTGAGTTGAGAACCTTTCTCCCATGGGCGAACTCTCACTTGGTCGATGACCTACCTTCCTAGGTTGAACTCTCTCTGGGTCCAGTACCTACCTCTCCAGATCAAGCTCTCCCTGGGTTGAGCACCTACCTCCCCAAGTTGAGCTATTCCTAGGTCAATTACCAACCTCTCCAAGTTTGGGTTGAGTACCTACCTCCCCAAGTCAAGCTTTTCTTGGGTTGATGACCTACCTTTCCAGATTGAGTTTTCCCTAAGCTGAGGACCATCAAAACTCAATGTTAACCTCCACTTCAGACCTGTACTACGAAAGAGGAGAATCTTCAGTAAAAAAAAAATGAAGCTATCAAGTAAGAAGTAGAGAAACTAAAAAAAAAAGAAGCTTCGCTAAGAAGGTGTTGCACCCAACTTGACTTTCAAATGTCAAAAAGGCCAATTAACATTGAATAGTGTGCAAATACTTTATAGATATGAACAAAACGTGCCTAAAGTATAGCTTCCATCTTCTTCGGATTGACTTATTAGTAGAAGCAACTGTTGGGCACACTCTCCTCAGGTTTATGGATGCCTACTCTAGCTATAACCAGATCAATTTGAAGAAATCAGGTCAACTTAAGACTAACCTGAAGACTATACTTAGCCACTTAAAAGGGACCTAAGTAGAGGAATTTCCCAATCTTTTATGAGCATATGAAACAACCTCAAAAAACACATTGGGTGGAACTCCTTACTCAATCTCCTTTGAAGCTAAGGTTGCATTTTCAGTGGAGATTACCATCCCATCTATGACGCTCAGCACTTTTTTTGAGGTTGGGATAAGATAGACCTAAGGAAGAGATTGACCTTATAGATGAGAGAAGAATCAGGTTGAGATGAGTATTGCAGCCTACCAATAAGGGTTAGCTTACTATTATAATTCTCGAGTTAGACATAGAGTCTCATATTTGGGAGATTTAGTGCTAAGGAAGGAATCCAAAATGCCAAGAAATACGGAGCTGGATTTTTAGGACCGGCCTGCGATGACCCTTATAAAATCATTAAAGTATGCAGACTTGAGATATACTAGTTGGAAGACATATCTGGAATAGTATTGCTACACCCTTCGAATGTAGAGCATTTGAAGTTTTACTACTAATGAGAAACATAAGGAGCGGACGAGCCTCTAGGAAACTTTATAGAGGCGTATTAAGGCCAACGCTGTAGTGACCAACATTATTCAATTAAAAAATCTATAACTTTTTTGCAAATTTGTGTTATGAGGAACATGTAGGATGTGAGCAGGCCTCTAGATTAGGAGAATGCCTCCCCTTTAACCTTAGTCGCCTTAATACATTTAGATCATCTACTGGCTGATTCTAAGCTTGTCTACGATCAGACTAAGTGATGAGACTCTAGATGGTACCACTTTTAGCAAATCCAGGGTAAGTTGTCTTGATCTCCCTAAGAAGAAGTGATGAGGTTGTCTTCTAGTGAAACTAAAGGAAGAAATCCTTGACAGCTCATGTCGCAGGCAAGAGCTTGTCGGTAATGAAGCTTGATAAGGATCATACAAAGTGATGAGATCCCAGGTGGGACCCTCACTCTTGTTGAATTCAGCTAGGACTAGTCCCAGTTTCTTAAAGGCATAGTGGAGTGGTTGCCTTTTATTTAAACAAAGGAAGGACCCTAGGATGATCCATGTCGTAGGCATGGGCTACTCAACAGAAAAGAATACGCTTAAATGAGACTAATCCTAACCTTTCTAAGTAGGAATAGGCTATCTAAATGGAAACCCATAGAAAAAATTTAAACCGCATAGGAAGATGAATAAGGAAGCTGAGCCAGGGCCAATCTTTAAAAACTTAGCCTTTTCCTCCTGTCCTTGAAGGAGAAAAAGGTTAGGAGCAACTGTTGTAGAGTATTTTGTACCCTTAGCCCAAGCTCAGGCCCACCACCAAAAGTTTTAAAAAAATCCAATTAAAGGGTCTGGTTAAATAGTTGAGTGGCAGAATTACAATAATACTCTTAAAGTGGACAAAACTTGTTGGAGAAGCTTTAATCATGCACTTAGTGCTCTTACATGGGGTGAGTGACCAAGATAAGCTGATTTTACCCGAAATAGCCACTGCTGCAACTGAGGTTATTGATGACATAGCTTGGCCTGGGGAATACCACGAATCTTCCTAATCAGCCTAAGCCCGAGCTGAACTTGGTGAAAAACTCACCTACCACACCACGTGTATTACTAAGAGAGGACTAGTACTATTAGTCTTATGTTAGTAGGTTTGACCTCAAACATTGTTCCACAACTTGCACTTAAGCCATATAACCCTTGCGAAGTCTGAGATAGGGGTAGGTGACAGTATTTCAAGGGAGCACATGCCATGTGTCACCCATCCAAAGCTTTACTACCCATGTATAAAATGCAAAGTCTAGCCATCTAAGGGGGGCTTTTGGGTGGATCTTTTGGATCCTTTGGAACCTCAATAGCCCTTTCTTGGTGGAACTAGTGTCCTAACCCTCTTTAGTACATACTTCATAACTTTCATTCGGCCAAAATGGTGATTAAAAGTTGGAGGATGCGCACCGGTGCTCACACCGATGCCTCCACTGACCATTTATTGGTGGTTGTAAGAAATCCTTCTCGTTCTAGAAGTAGCCCAGTCTCAGTCCAACTTAGCTGGAGTCCGTCCCTTTCTCAACATCATCTACCTCAATAGTAGCTGTTTGTCACAACCCATAGGCATCTGACCTTGTTGGAGTATTTGGACCATCCAGCAATGCTTTCTTCACACATTGGTTTCCTGCTGCAGCCCACAAGCACAATCCATCACACTTGAGCTAACTCTCATAGACTCTCGAACCTAACTTGAGGTCATGCTCAGCTAACCTGAGGTCTTGCTCAGACGTCCCTCGAAGGTACTCTTCAAAGCTTTGATCCAGTAAAAAACCCACAGGCTCGGCCCTCAATAAAAGGCCCAACTCAACTCTGTACGTACAAAAATTTGGCAACAACAAATAATAAATAAAATATTATTAATGTAAATCTAATTCTAAAATATAATTATGCTAGTAAGTAAAAAATTCTCAAAATATGGATTGAGTGACAGCTTTAAACAATTTATATCAAATAGATTTTCAACTACTGAAATAAAATACTGACATGAACAAATAAAAAACTACTAAAACTCTATATTTGAACACTATTTGAAAAAAGAAGCTAGAAAGTGTAATTATGCATTAATTGTTGTGCCAGATAAGGGCTTTGAAGGTTTGTCTCTTCTTATAAATTCAACGGTTAGTGGAGTTGGTGAATACAATATATTTCAGAGTCAATGCATATGAGGCTAATTGAGATATTATGAGGTTGATGATGTGATATAAAGAAATTCAACAATTAACACCATGTGTAATCTTCCAATTAACTTCCATATTTACATATTCTAGAACCATTATTTAATAACACATTGTTTTCAATAAAAACCTAGCACTTTTCAAGTCTAATTTATCTCATTTCACGAAATTACCATCTTTGGCCATTACAACTTATGACCTAATAATTCTCCGTCCAATGATAACGTTATCTGGCCAAGTTTGGTATCCATCATCAAATAATTTATTCATCCATCCTAACTCACATTTTAGTTTTCATAGCCAACATAACCTTCAGCCCAGAAAAGTCACGGCCAAGTTATAATTCATGGCCAAAACCCATCATCCTTCAGTTCTAAAATATGCCCTCCAAGAACTCGTTGACCAAGAATTTGCCATCCTAATCCAACTATCTTATGGTCATCATAAAATACACAGTGGAAAAATAAGTCTAGTCCACATCCATCTTATGCCAAACATCTCACCAAAACTTTAAGTGATTTAAACCACATTAATATTTAAATTTTCCCTTCGAAAAATAACAAATGTAAACATTACTTTCTTAACTTATCATTATGATTAAGCTAACATATAAAATTATTGATAAGTGATGACTCATAACCTTGTAATTTGCATTTTACTAGCCTTAGTGACAATTCACAAGTATGTAGCCATGTAGCCTAAAATACATTATGGCCTCCATTAGCATATATAATTTATCAATCATTCAATTTCAACTTGTTATTAGTCATCTTTATCTCGCAAATGACATGCCTACTCTCTACCACCTTCATGGGTTCTACACTCAGCCTAGTCGATAGCTGAGCTCTAGTCCAACTTTTATCTTTGTATTTTTTATTTTTTACTTTTATTTTATTTTTTAGATTCGGATAAGGATTGTTGAGGCCTTGCCCCCTTTCCTCATAGCCTGCTTATGTCAAGACTAATAGACTGATCAATTTAGGCCTCCACTTCAACTATACTAACGTCGGTCAAACACTATACTAGGTGGATGTAGAATTCTAGGAAGAAATTGAATAAAATGATTGCACACTTTATTCAATTAGCTTTTACATGTATATATACACGGGTATTACAATTGTATATGGAAATAACTTCCATGATGATTGTACAGAAATAAATATACAAATGATCCTAATTGACAGATCATAGGAAATTAATATTAGAGTAATTATAGGAAAATTATAATATATCATGCCCTTGTAAGTTTAAGCTCCTATCACGAAGGCCGAGCTTGGGACGATGATTGAGGAACTGTTGTTTAGGTAATGGCTTGGTGAACGAATCGCCAAGTTGATCAGTTGTATGTACATGAGCAACATGTAGATGACCATTAGAGACTTGGTCTCTAACAAAGTGAAAGTCGATCGTTGTATGTTTCATGCGAGAATGAAAAATGGGATCGACACATACATAATTAGCACCAACGTTATCATAGTATATGATCAAAGCATGAGAATAAGGCATATCGAGTTTACCTAGAAGTTTAGTGAGCCAGTTTACTTCAGCTGCCATGGAAGCAATGGCATGGTACTAAGCTTCAGTTAAGGATCATGCAGTTATTATTTGTTTTTTAGAGCTCTAGCTTATAGGATTGGGTCGAAAGAAGACTACATATGCAAAGGTTGACTTACGGTCATCTAGGTTTCTAGCCCAATCAACATCTGCAAAGGCATGCAATGTTATATTGGAAGAAGGACAAATGTGAAGACCCATGTTAAGTGTGCCCTTCAAATATCGGAAGACTTTCTTCACAGCAAACCAATGCTTATGAGATGGATGGTGCATGAATTGTGAGAGTTTGTTGACGATAAAGGAGATGTCAGGTCGTGTTAAAGAGAGATATTAAAGAACTATAACTTGGATATATTGATGAGGATCTACAGGAGGAGAGCCATCAAGAAGTAAGTATAGGCTTGTAATTGAGCATGTGTAGTTTTTGGAGCTAGTCATGAACATATTTCCATTGACAAAGGTGTAGACCATAAGCAGATATATGGGCTTTCATGCTAAGGAAATAAGATAATTGACCCAAGTCTTTCAAAGAGAATCATTCAGAGAGCTTCCTAATGTAAGTTTTCACATGAGATAAGAAGGTGCCAATTATGATGATGTCATCAACGTACACAAGAATATAGATGGAACAATAATTGGTATGAAGAATGAACATAAAGGTGTCAAACTTGGAGTTAACGAACCTAATAGAGTGAAGAAAGGTGCTCAATTCAGTGTACCATGTGTGAGGGTGCTTGTCGAAGGCCATATATTATTTTGAGAATTTTACAAACAAACTATGGCATGGATAAATTAATAAAGTCACGGGGTTAAACCATAATTATGTCATCTATGAGAGATCCTTAGAGAAATGCATTGTTGACATCCAATTGACGTATGGACTAGCCATTAGATACAGTAAGAGAAAGAAGCAATCGAATAGTTGTTGGCTCGACTAAAGGACTGTATATTTCAGTAAAGTCAAGATTGGGTCATTAATAAAATCTTTCGCACCCAATTAGGCTTTATGCTGAGATATGGAGCCATTGGGCTTATGTTTTATGAGAAACACCCACTTACACCCAACAATATTCTGTAAGGGATGGGGAGGGACAAGTGACCATGTGCCATTGTAAACAAGAGCGTTATACTCTTATGTCATCGCTTGATGCCATTATGGTATTTTTTCTGCTTGCCTGAAAGTAGTGGGTTCACAAGGGGAAGAAGGGACAATAGATGTATGAAGGTCAAAAACTTGTTTTGGTCAAAAAATATTATTTTTGGACCGAGTACAAATACCATAAGTAGCTAGTGCAGAAGGAGACGAGGAATTTACTTGTGAAGAAATTGGCTCAATAGCACCACTTGGAGGCGATGGTGAGGAGGAAATCTCTTGTGGAGTGAGGGACAATGTCATAGGTAGAGAAGATGGTTTTTTACTAAATGTTATTGGAGAAGAAGAGGACTCTTTGGTGAAGGAAGCCATGCCATGTACTATAGACGGGACACTTGGTAACGTGGAGGAGTTTTTGTAGGAAATTAGAGTTGTAGTAAGAATGAGTTTAATAGGTAAGGATGAGGTGTTAGAGATGGATTCTTGTGGCATGCATGGATCAAGCCAGGTGGATAAATTGGATAGAGGTGCCGTGTGGTTTGTGTTATATCTAAAAGGAAAAATGTGCTCGATAAAAACAACATGCCGTGAGGTATAAACCTTATTGGTAATAGGGTCCAAACATGTATAGGAGTTGTGTTCATTGGAGTAACTAAGAAACATACACGGACGAGACTTGGAAGCTAGTTTATGTGGGGCATAGGGTCGGAACCAAGGGTAGCACATGCTACCAAACACACGGAGCTTCTGATAATTAGGTTCATGAGCAAAGAGTTTGAAGTAAGATGAGTGAAAGTGAAATATGGCTGTAGGAAGTCAGTTAATTAAATAAATGGCTGTTTGGACGGCATAGGACCAACAGATTAGAGGAACAAAGTAGTTTCAATCACATGACGGTGTTTGTGCTTAACACATGATGGTGTTTACGCTCAACATTACCAACATGACATTGTTTGCGCTTAACATTACCAACATGTTTAAGGGTGTAGGGTGGAGATTTTAGGTGTTGAATATCGAAGGTAGAGAGAAAATGACTTAAACTTTGAGCTTTACCATTCCTATCGGTGTAAACTGTTTTAATTTTGAGGGAAAAATAATTTTTAACAAGTACTTTAAACTGGAAAAATACACCAATAATATCAGACTTGTATTTAAGTGGATACAACCATGTATATTTAGTGAAATAGTTGACTAACACAATATAGCAACAAAATTTATCAAATGAAAGAAGATTAGCATGCCCCCAAACATCCATAAATAAAATTTCCAAAGGTTTAGAGCACTATAAAGTTGAAACACCGAAAGGCAATTTATGATTTTTATTACAAAGACACACATTACGTGTAAGGAAATTAGAGATAGAATAACCATAGGTAAACAATAAAATGAGATAATGCAATGTAAGATAAAGGCAGAGGGATGACCGAGCCTGAAATGCCATGAGTGATGAGATGGAGATGACCAGAGATATGAAAAGGGGTTAGGGCATTAGTAGAAGATGAACCAGAGGAGTTGAAAGAGGTTGGTCATTCATAGGGATTTCCTTTACTCCGACCATGAATCAGATCCTTTACAAGAAAAAAAAAGAGGAAAGAACTCAATTGATGTATCATTTTGTGAACAAAATTGTGACACAGACAATAAATTATGTGGAATGTGGGGGGCATATAACATATTTTTTAAGTGAAATTTTGGTAGTTTGAGTGGAAAGACTTGTACTTACTAAATGAGTAATAGGCACAGTAAAACCATCACCAATCTTGATATCCTTAGCACTACCATAATCAGAGTGAATGGAAAGATTACTGAGATCGAAAGTGATATGATCCTTCACCTAGTTGTTGGTAGGAGAAATCTAATTAGCAGTTGAGAGATTGGCTTGAGGCCACGAGTGTATAGGAGAAGGTCGAGACCTGCATAACTTGGCACTGTGACCGAGTTTGTCACATAGTTGATAAATGATACGAGAGTTGCCACAACTAGTTGAAGGTTGCTAAGATTGAGGGAGCTGTTGAGTGGAACTAGAGAACGAAAGATTCCTACGTTATTGAGATTGAGTGTTGGCCGAGGAATATTGCATATTCCTATTGGTGGATCCTATGGGTGTAAACTTTTGATGCAAATTGAGACTGGACAATGGAGACAAAGATGAGAAAAATTGAGTGATAGCCGAGGAAAATTGCATATTCCTGGCCTTTTGAAGTTGTTACGTTAAGTGTACTATGCAGTAACGGGTGGTGTTATTTTTTACCATCTTCAAGTTTAAGGTAGGCTTCTTGGTCCAGGAGCTTATTGTAAATTTCTTCAAATGTTGAAAATGCATCTCGAGCACGTATGGTCGCAAAGAGCTCCTTATAGTCCGCTGAGAGACCATTGAGAATGTGTGTGACAATTTCTCCATCACTAAGAGGATGAGAAATAGTAGCTAGATTATCAATAATAGTTTTGATATACTATATATATTCTGATACAGATTTCCATTCTTTGCGAATTTTATTGAGGGAATCAAGAAGACCCAACAAACGAGTTGTAGAGTGATTAGCAAACATTTTTTTTCTAAACGTTCCCATGCCTTCACAGGATGACTAGATACCATGTAAAAGAAGATGATCCTGTCGAAGCCAGAACTTATAATATAGATTATCAGAAAGTACTGCAGAAGGATATGAACTCGAAAGGGTTGATGGAGGACACGTATAAGTATGATCAAGATATTTGAGCCTATCATAGCCAAACAGAAGATTTGTGATTTGAGCACACTGTGCTAGATAAGATGCTGCCTTGGTGAGTTTTTGTGAAACCTATATGGCAAAATTAATTGCGATAAGACTTTTATCAATTTTGGAAGGAAGAAGTGTTCCAAAGGTGGTGACTGTGTTTCATTGGGAGATGAGATCATGGGTCCAGTTGTTGAGATGACACTCATGATAAATAATAATAATAATAAAATAAAAAAGAAAAGAATTGGGTGCAATGAAACATCTAGTCAAAAGGATAAGAATAGGGTGTCGTGGGCCTCTAGGCTTTAATACCATGTAGAATTCTAGGAAGAAATTGAATAAAATGATTGCACACTTTATTCATTTAGCTTGTACATGTATATATACATGTATATATACATGGGTATTACAATTGTATATGGAAATAACTTCCATGATGACCGTATAGAAATAAATATACAAACTGTCCTAATTGGCAGATCGTAGGAAACTAATGTTAAAGCAATCATAGGAAAATTATATTCTATTAGCAGCCTAATTATTTTATCTTAAGCCTTAATTTTTTTACTTTACATTCAAGTGCCTATAACACTGTAAATAAACTTCAGATTATGTTGAAAAAAGAAAAAAATAGAAAAAATAATATTGCATAAGAAAAAAGATGATCCCTCAAAATTATAAAAAACTATGAGAGAAGAAAAAATTATATTATTGAAAAAACTTAAGAAAAAATAAGTTGTTAACAAAATATCATACTAGAGTAGCATTGAATATAAGAAGAGAAAACATTACAAATATCATGCTCATGTAGTATTGAAAAAAGAATATCACACTTGAGTGATGTTGAAAAAAGAAGAAAAAATATCACGTAAAGAACAACACTTACGTTGAGAAAAAAAAATGCAGCTCATAATAGGTCTTTTACTAACATAGATTTATAGAGGAAACACCTTCTTAACCTAATATGAAACAAAGTTCTATTTAATTAAACTACCTAATTAAAAAAGACTAAAAAGATAAATCCTAAAAAATTAGAAAAAATAAATAAACTTTTCACAAGAAGAATATCACATAGGTTCCAACACTTCTCCTTGAGATTTTTCTTGAGAAACCTAAATTTGTTGTGAAAAAATTGAACTGCCTATGAAATCATATTTGATTCATTATTAGGATGAGCAACCATAAACAAATATTATGTATCTTTTTTTTTATCTTCTGCACAATGTACTTGTTGTGGAGACAGTTGAATTGATTTATTTTGCTTGGTAAGAAAGTAGCTCTTTAGATGACCATCTTTATTGTAATAATCACAATAATTTTTTTAAAAAATTTTTGGACCAATAATTTTTCTTAGTATTATTGGACTTGTTGAAAGAACGATAAGATGAAAATTTTCCTTTTCTTAGTACTCCTCCGAAAAATAAATCATGTCCACAACCTTATGCCTTTGGCTAAATCTTTCAAGCAAACTTTGAGTGATTTAATAAAAATTGACAAACATGCCCTTATATATAAAGTAATTTAGAAAAATACCCATCGCCCTTAAACTTTTGGAAAACCTAACCAAACTATCAAAAATGCCCATGATTTATTTATATATCCATACCTAACCAGACCCATATTTTTCATTTCTTCTTCTTACCTATTTGTTCATTTTCGTTAGGTTCTTTCTTTATTATTGTTTTGAAAGAAGAAGAAATCTCATTAAAGAAAAGTTTCTTGTGGCATTATTGTTATTTTATTGTTTATTTTAAAGAAGAAGAAGGAGAAAGCTCATATAAATGGTAAGATTATTTGTTATAGCAGTGAATATATGTGAAATTTTACTAAAAAAGTAGGGAAAACTATTGTTATGTTGAATGATGATTAGTATAGGGACCTGTAATAGAGACCAATATAGGAACCTACAATATGGCATTGGACATGTAGTATGATCGAGTGGCCCTGTATTTTAGTCGGGGGCCCCTATATTATGGCCGTTCATTGCCTTCTAATAATTGTATGGTGTTGGATTGGCCAAATGGTTGAAGGCCCAGCCAAATGCATTGTTACATTTGTTGCATGGACTAGCCAAATGAATGTGGCCTGAATCAAATGGCGGGTCCAATTCCATAAGGCATGGACTAGCCAAATGGTGGGGGTCTTAGCCATTTGACATGTCCAATTTCATACCTCTACCATGGACCTACAAAATGGTAGGTCGGACTTACAGAACTGCAGGTGAGACCTTCCATTTTGCAGGTTATTAAGTATATATAAGAGTAATATTTGGTGACTTTATTTAGTGATTTTGTATGTTTAAAGGTTCATAATAGAGAAAAATACTATAGTTGTTATTTGGTTTAAGGAAGGTTCAAGATTGATGGTAAAGGAAATCGAGAGTATGTTGGTGGGAGGACAAAAGCAAAGTTAATCCAAATGATTTACATATATATTGAACTACTACCAATTGCATATGATGCAACAAATATAAACCCCCAACCAATTTTGTATCATAATGAAGTTTATAGTTCGCTCTAGTTACAAGTTGGATCCAATTGAGGTCGAAGACTATGAAGATGTTAAGTGTTTTTTCAAAGAACATTTCTGTGTTAATAAAATTCATGCATCACCATTATTTATTGAGATTGATGTGAAAGAAGATATAATAGAATATGAAGAACAAGATAATGCCGTTACGATTCCATTTGCCTCTCAGAATGTGAGTAATAGACATTCTTCTTCGAGACATGTAGTGAATGTTAACAAAAGTAGAATTAGAGGCAATCAAAAAGATGAAATCCCACAAAATGAAGGCAAGAAAAATAATGCAGTGGATTGGTCTGCAATAAATTTCCATAATAGGGTAGAATACCTATAATAGATTATTACGACAAACTTCATAACATTCGTGACCTCGATGTAGAATTCAATAATTATACATATGGAATGTGACAATAAATATGAGAATGAGGATATTAGCTTGGATGATGATACAACAGTGTATAATGATACGGGGGAAGATGATAATAAATTAAATGCGACATCACCTTCATGTGATGAACGTTGGCATTCCTTTTGTATCAATGGTAAGTACTTTCATTGCCCCTATTGCACTATTTCAAATTATAGGGTTAGATATCATCTCGTTCATAATGAAAGTGAGTTACAACAAACTTAAGCTCAATTTTATCAATTTGTTAGTTGTTCTTCAACTTCATTAGATGAACAAAGTTTAAGTATCAATTAGTCAATGTATTCAAATGATGAAATCTCGGCTGGACAAATAAGGAGTTGCAATAGAAGTTGAATACGTATACATTGAAGGAATGTTTGAGGTGCAATGTATGTTTAATAACTGCAAATGGCGGTTACGTGCAACTAGAATCCTAAATGTAGAGTTCTGGGTAATTAGGGTATTAATTAAAGTACACACATGCTTGCAGCTAAAACAATGTCATCCACAACATTGCCAAGTAAGTAGTAAATATATTGGAAATCATATAAAATTGAAATACCAAGGAATTATTGTCAGTATAGACCAAAAGATATATAGTCGGACATGGATGAGGTGTTAGGTATCCGTATAACGTATGATAAGGCATGAAGAGAAAGAACAAGTGCACTTCATAATATCAGAGGTATCCCCTAGAGCTATATCAAATATTGCCATTGCGGTGGTTAATGTTGGGAATGAAGAATCTAAGTACTATTACTCGTATTGCAATGGATGAAGATAATTGTTTCTTACAGTTCTTCATGACTTTAGGGAAAAACATTGACAAATTCAGTAAGGTTAGACCAGTTGTAGGTGTGGATGAGATCCATTTAAAAGGAAAATACATGGCACATTAATTTTTACATCCTGTTTAGATTGTAATGAGCAAATATACCTTTTGGCTCTTGGCATTGTAGATACAAAAAGTGAAGTATCGTATACTTGCTTTTTTTTAGCAATTTAAGAAGGCATACGGTGAAATTCATGAGCTTATATTCATTATTGATAGACAAATGATTGGAGAAAGCGATTGTAATAGTTTATCCCACTGCTCATCGTGAGAATTGTATATATCATCTCAGTTGCAACGTGAAACTGCATTTTGGTAAAAATGAACATGTGTATGTGGCTTTTTATTAGGCAGCGAAAACTTATTTAGAAGTTGATTTTGAAACGCATATGCAACAATTAGAGGCCATTGACATCGGAGTGAATAGATATGTCATAAAAGCTAATATAGAAAAGTGGGCTAGAGCTCTTTTCTCAGTAATATATACAATATTATGACAATGAATATAGCTGAGTGTATGAATATTGTATTGAGAGATGCTAGAGTATTGCTGCTTACCGCTACTTGAGGCTATACGGACGCTGATGTAGGGATGGTTTTATGATCAACAGATTGAAATGAAAATGGTCATGACACCAATCACACCATGGTTAGAAAACATTTTAACAAAGAGATTGAATGAGTGTTGTAGATTCGCAGTAACACCATTGAGCATGTATGAATCTTAAGTCCATATATTTTAACTATTGATGACTGTCAATTTGGAAAATAAAACATGTTTGTGTCAACAGTTTCAATTAGATTGGTATCCATGTATATATGAAATTGAAATATGTTGATTTCTTAATTTGTCTCCTTACCCATTCTTTTTAGAATACTGCAGTGTTTTGTCATGGAGAGCATGTTATGTAGCAACTATTTACCTACTTGATGATGATCTCATGTGAACTAAACCACCAAACATAATTGGACAAGACCTATATCCTTCAGTAGTTCGCCAGCACCTAGAAGACCTAGGACTAGAAGAATCTTATCTAGAGGAGAATAACAGCCACCGCGTAAATGTAGTAGATGCAGAGCCTTTAGTTACAATTGACAAAAATATATTGATAATGTTCCATTGTGATTTGTATATTTAGCAACTATCTTATTATGGTTAATCATATACTTACTTGAAAATTTTTTAATGGGATTTGTTAATGTAAATGGTGTACATCAGTGGCATGTAATTGGTAAGAATGCATTTAATGTCCAACACTTTTACAATAAGTTTTTTAAGCACTTGCATAATTACAAAGAGGATATGCCATTTTATAAATCTTAATTGCCATCCATAACTGATGATTGGGGAACGAGAACCTCCAAAATGTTAGGTCTTTTGTCAAATTAGATAATTTTGATCAAGGACCTGTAGAATGACCAGTACTCCCTACCATTTTACAGGTCCTTTGTCAAATTAGATAGCTTTGACTGAGAGCCTATACAATGGCTAGTCTTCCTTACCATTCTATAGATCCTCCATCATTTGGACAGTTTTGACTGAGAATGTGCAGAATAGTAGAGAGGATCGGCCATTCTGCATGTCCAAATTACCATTCCTACTGTAGGTCCTCAATTTAAATTACAAGGAAAATTGACATAACTTCAAAAATATTTTTTTTACTGAACAAATTAAATTAAATTAAATTTATTAATATAAAATGTCATTACATATTACAAAATAAATATGTATATCACTTGTTGTGGAATATGTCTATGACTAATTTCTCCTTAAAAAGAACTTTGTGTATATCATTGAAATCAAATTATTGTTGAGCGACCACGTACTCTATGTACTTTATTATGTAAATTCCACAATTGCCACTGCACATATAAAAAAATTAGAGAAAAGTTAGGGTTAGATAAAATAAAATGAATCCTGTAAAATAAGTTAAATTTTAAACGAACTTATTAAACCTTTTGTTAGGGTAGGTATATGTCCACCTGGCGTCTGATGGAGAATGGTTGTAAGTTACACTTCCTTTATCTTTTAGATTCGAATGAAGGTCATAATACCCATGTACCATTACGAGGTATGAAAATAACATCGATAAGCATTTCACATTCTTGCACTGGAACGAATATTGAGTCATGGCATTGTGGGGTTGTATAGTGTAATATGCCATTTTCGGATGTCAACCATGACTATTAACTAATGTTTGTTACGATTGTTAACCAACACATATACCTACAGTAAAATAAGATCCTATTACACATATAATTTACAATAATAATTACTTTAAATAAATGACTTAGGGTAAACACATATTTTGAATTTTCGAGAGCAAACAATGCAATTTTTGACCTGTACGATGACAAGTCTGACCTACCATTTCGTAGGTCCTTGAATTTTATCTTAATAGCCCTGCAAAAGTGCAGATGGAACCGACCATTCTACAGGTATGTGGTTTGGGTAAGGACTAATCAAATGGCAAGTCCGATCGGCCATTTGGCTCGTCCTTACCCAAATAGATCTTTTTCCCACTAACCTGCATAGTGACAGGTCTTATCGGCCTCCTTACAAGTTAAGATTCCAAAGAGTTTGCAATGCAAACTTGGACCTACAAAATTACAGGTTTGACCTACTATTTTACAAGGATTTAAATTTTCTCTTAATATCCCTACAAAACAGCAGAGATGATTAGCCATTCTGTAGGTCTACAATTAACATACCTAGTTTTTAGACTACGCCCTGCTAGATTGCAGATTTGACATGCAATCTCGTAGGGATTCAACATTAATCTCTACAATCTCGTAGGGAGTTTGAAACTCACGCCACTATGGCTTCACCCTGCAAGAATGTAGGAAATTTCAATAACTAATTGGACAGAGGTTCCTCCTAGTCATTCCTAAACTCAATTTTCACAACTTTGACAGTCAAATAACTAGAAAAATCTAATTTTTATAGCCAATTCAAATAAAAAATCAAAGTTTTTTTAAATTTTTTTTTGAAGGGAACATGAAAACAAACCTGTTGAGAGCAATATTGGTAGTGGTTGCCGTTGAGGCCTGCTCCTCAACGTTGCCACGTCTTCTCTTCTCTGTGGGTAGTGAAATGAGGGTTTTTGACACTACTTTCTTTATGCCTTTTGGGTTTTGGTTTGCGGTTGCATTTATTATATGTAAATCATGATCATGAAAATTTACAAGCTCAAGATAGATAAAGAGTCACGCGATAGTGGTAAAGATAGAATAGAAAGTTTGGGTAGGTTTTACAAAAGTTAAGGGGTGGTGGTATTTTTCCAATTTAAGTTATACATGAGGGCATTTTGGTCAATTTCCTATGATTTAAACCATATTAATTTTTAGTTTATTCCTTTCGAAAATAATAAGTGCAAAAATGTATATAAAGCTTTTCTAAATTGATGTCTATATGTATACTAATGTGCATGCAGTACTGATCCAATAAATGAAAACTCCTAGTTGTAGAAAGTTATAAGTTAGATTCAACATAATTTCTCCACCTTCTCCTTCGTGGCAAACAATTCCATGTTGTTTGAATGTTTATTTTTAACATGGATACAAATTTTTTGGTTTTGGTATGTAATGTTTTTCAATATTATTTCTCTCTGATTGTAAGTTGTATATATAGTATTCTATTAAAATGTACTAATATTGGGCGTTTAAATATCATACCAGATTGTTTACATATAGTCCTAAATCTATCTTTCATTTTATTTTGAAATTATATGTTATTGCCTAATGTGTCTATATACACACGCACATGCGGCCAATACTCCTGAACTATGCACCAAATTATAAAATGAACTATGCACCAAATTATAAAATGTCTATTAAATTATAGAATTAGTACTAATATTTTTTAATTTTAAAAACAGTTGTAAATTATTCCCTAACTCATAAACATATTGTGTTTTCTTTATCTTATACATAGTAGTTTTTGAATTGTTCAGAAATATTTTTTCTTGAATGATCTAAAAGTATAATTGGATAGATACAAATATACCGTATTTATGAGTTAAGAGTCAATTTGTAATTATTTTTAAAATTTAAGAGTATTGATGCTAATTTAAATTTAAAGGCAATTTACAATTTTATTTATAATTTAGACACATTATTGCTAAATGCACGCCCGCGCACACACACACACACACACACACATATATATATATATATATATATATATATATATATATTGTGTTAGTGTTATTGTTTTGGAATGACAAATATACTCTAAAGATTTGAGTTCCAAATTATTAGTGAGTGTGGAATTAGTCAGTACTCAATATTCACTAATATTTGTCCATGCAATCTCATGAAAAGTAATAATCCATTTATTTCGTTAAATTATACAAAACTAACCAAGGTTGTCTTTACCAGTTTATATAGTGACTGACTTTTGTCTTCCAATTAAACAAGATTGTGCTGAGTTTCAGAAAATCCAAAATTTTCATAATATAAGTTTATATATTTTGTTACTCCTTTTCTTTTCATTTTCCCCATAAATACGTGATGATTACGCGTGTGAGATGTTATTGCTTGTTTCAAATGTGTTTTAGAACAAGAAGGCGATATTTTATTTATTTAAGGCAAGCTTTTGTTTTGTTCCTACATCATTGCCTAAAAAAATAAAAATAAAGTGGAATAGTAACGCGTCTTTGCAGTATGATAGCAACCTAACATTAAATTTTGGCCACACTTTGTACACATGATATTGGGCATGAATCAAGCTGAATTCATTGGGGACAAAAAAGAAAAAGAAAAATTGACAATAACCTTGCTTAAACTGGTCCAATCACTCAAAGCCACGAAATTTGCATGCTGACTCAACTTAATTTGCTTGACCATATTGTGATATGTGTGTATATATATATATATATATATATATATATATATATATATATATATATATATAAATCTACTCCTTTATCTTCGACTGAAGCTAAAGCAACCACAAGCCTGTATTTCTCTGTGAAACGGATTACGTACTCAAACGGAATCCTCCTTTTCTATTTCTTTTTCATTAAAAAAATAATTAAAAACACATAAATATTAAGTACATAATATATTACTTGTCACATGTGTCCCATAGATACTAGATCTAGCCGAAATCAAGATCGGATACTACCTCCATTGCCATTAATTATTAAGCGAGATTAAATTGATCAAGGCATGTGTTATCAATTTTACATTGACAACGTGCATGTTGGGTGATTAACTTTTTTGAAATAGATCCCACATTTAAAGATGTAATAAAATGGATAAGAACATTTTCAATTTGTCCAAAACTCGAACAGTCAACTGGTGAAGAATCTAGTCGACAATTTAAGATCCCATTTATCTTAATATATATATATATATATATAGAGGGAGAGCTGCTCTTACGAATTACATAGCTAATAGGGGTAGAATTTGACATATTCACACGGATCCTGAAAAATAAAAATATAATATAATATATATTATGTATTTATATTTTAAATCCATATTTAATATTATATCCTTTGATTGTAGCTTAGAATATTTGGGCTACTAGCCTAGGAGTTCATTATTGTATATTAAAATTTTTGAATTATATAACTCATATATTATAAGTTATAATAATAGTAGAATCAATCAAGGTGAAAGTAAAAATAAAATATAATATATATGCCTCTCGCTATGATTGATGAATAATGGAAATATTCTCTTATTTTTAGCCTTTTCCTTTTTTCAATGAAACAAGTTAGAACTTAATTAACGGCTAGATTGAGTAAAGCATCAATTTATGTAATATCGGTACCAGCTTCAGTACTTTCTTTGTTTTGGGAAACAACAACCGGTGCATGCACTTTCTCAATCCCCAACCTAATATATATATATATATATTATATCACCAAGTTTTTGCTAATTGGACAGCCATTTTTCCACTCCTATATTATATTACAAAAGAATATTGGCCCGCTAATTAAGGATGGACATAAATTATTTATGTTTTTGATAATCTACAACGTGTTTATAATATTTTTCTCATTACATTGAAACAATCTAATTATTGGCATTAAAAAGTTAAGAAGGTATATCTAATATCTTCGCTCATCTTGAAAGAAAAAAGGACGTGGTTAACATGTATGGTCGTAAAATTATTATATGAAAAGAATTTTTCTTTTCTAGCCCCAAGATCGAGGTAAGTTCCACGTATGTACCTTTCGGATTTGAAAACAAGCATAATGAGATTAATATGATTAAAATCTAACTGACATAACAAGAAAACAAACTATCTAGAATGATTATAATAAGAAGGCGTTTTGCTGATGTTTTCAAATATTAATGGACATTAACTACTCCTTGTTATGATTTTCTTTACAGCATGTTTTTGGTATTAACCAAATATATATATATATATATATATATATATATATATATATATATATATGATGGAGAATTGAATGAAGAGGAAGTCAGAGATAAATAAAGTTCAAGTAGGCTTACGGCGGCGCCGAAATGAGGACCAACCTATGTGTCTCTGCGTCTATGTGGTCTCAAAGGCTAATAAACCATGAGCTACAAATGTCCGAATTCCAAATAACCTCTCCACTCAACCGTAGATTTTTTTTTGTATATGTCGGCCCTGTCAACTTCAACGGATACAGACAAGCATATACACACACATACATTCAAAACTCGACGGACACCAAAATGACTGCCTCTCGATCATTCCCACACATTATAAATAAAATAAAAACAAAAAAATTTTAAAATAACACATATATTTCACGTTCTTCTTTCACGTCCATTTCACTCCCCACTAGACTCCTTATAATTACCACACGCCCACTCTCTCCACGCCCCTCAATATCTCTTTCTATCCAAACAAAAAAAAAAAAAAAGAAGGAAAAAAAAAACGGTTTCACCGTACGGTCGGATCAACCTTGGAATTCGGAAAAACTAAATTACGGCCATGAATTGTCCACAGGATTGGCCTGAGCCGATAGTCCGAGTCCAATCCTTGTCGGAGAGTGGCTTAGAAGCAATACCAGACCGCTATATTAAGCCCCCGACGGACCGTCCAACGACTTCGTTGAAAGAGTCCGATCCTAGCATCGAAGATGGCGCCATTAATATCCCCATCATTGATTTAGAAGGTTTGTACGGCGACGACCATGATCGTCGGAACTCAGTTCTTCGTCAGATTTCCGAAGCTTGCCGGGACTGGGGGTTTTTTCAGGTCGTCAAGCATGGTGTTAGTCCGGAATTAATGGACAGAAGCAGAGAGGTTTGGCGGGGTTTCTTCCATTTGCCGATGGAGCTTAAGCAAGCTTACGCGAACTCGCCGAAGACTTACGAAGGCTATGGAAGCCGGCTTGGTATTGTTAAGGGTGCCATTCTTGATTGGAGTGATTACTACTACCTTCACTACCTTCCATTGTCGTTGAAGGACCTCAACAAATGGCCTGCTCTCCCTCAAAATTCCAGGTTTTGATCTTTATACATATGACAAATAAATATACAGTCCGTCTCATGTCAGATCGACCTGAATCAGAGCCCTTGATTCTGCACGTGGCCGCATAAGCTCAAATTATAGACCTGATAGAAAAACTCATGGTTCTTTCAACCTATAATTTTTTCTGCAATTACAACTTGTTTATATATACATATATATATAGTAGTTTGTTTTTAGTAATTGAAATATGAATTGGTTTTTGTTTGGTTGATGGAGCAGAGAAGTAATCGATGAGTATGGGAAGGAAGTGGTGAAGTTCTGTGGGAGGTTGATGAAGGCTTTGTCTATAAACTTGGGATTAGAAGAAGACTACCTTCAAAATGCATTTGGCGGTGAAAACATAGGGGCATGTTTGAGGGTGAACTTTTATCCAAAGTGTCCACAGCCTGACCTCGCACTTGGTCTATCATCGCACTCGGACCCTGGTGGTATGACCATTTTACTACCAGATGACCATGTCGCTGGCCTACAAGTTCGTAAAGGTGATCGTTGGATCACAGTCAAACCTGCTCCACATGCTTTTATCGTCAATATTGGTGATCAAATTCAGGTTTTATTCTTTTTTTCCTTTTTGGTTCTTGTGTTTCTGTGGATTCATTATCCTTAGAGAAAATAGATGTTTGGTTGGGAATATTCATGAACCATGCATTTGATAATCAAAGCACATGGAGGGGTCATGTACTTGATGGAGTATTACTACTATTACCAACTACTCATTCAACAATTGGTCAAACATGTTTGATTCATGTCAGTAATTGGCCTTTCTATTTCCCCTTTCACTTTCTTAATTAACAAAACCGTCCCAAAACAGTAGGGGTGCATGAATAAGTTAATTTGTTTTTTTTAAAAAAAGAAAAAAATTAAATCCTTGCCATTGGCTCCTAACCCACATATTATCATCCAGTACTCCATTATGAAAAAAAGAAAAAAAAGGTTTTTTCTTTTACTCTCTTTTACCCTTTTCTTTCTAGCTATATAGGACAAATTATTGTTTTAATTTTTTTTCCCCTCAAAAGAAACAGCTTCAATATTAATTACTTTGTGTCTTTTTCTAGATATAAAATAATTCGTACTTGGGACCAACTTACCTTGGCTGCTTTGTTGGAGGTTAATTTTTTCCAACTTACCTGGGCTGCTTTGTAAGAGGTTAACTTTTTTTTTTTTTTTTTAAATAAGTTTCTTAATCACAAGTTGTTGATCATCTTGCTTTGGCCATTGTGGGTGATTACAAGATATATAAGACCCTCTTTAGATGATTGTTGAAAGAGCCTTTAATGTAATTTTCTTTTTTTTTTAATATAGACACGACTAAAGCTTTGAGATAAGATCCGTGTGTGTGTGTGTATAACAATTAACTATGCATTATATGACATCCTTCTTAATATTTTACCACTTCATTTCATTATCATTTCACTATGCCATGATTCTTTTTATACAAGCTTTTATTAAACTATTTACATCTCAACACTACTCGTGATCGTAGTTTGGATTTGCTTTTTTCTAAATAACTTAATTTAGTTATACAAATTTGGATAAGATCACAAATATAAACAGAAAATTTACCATGTTTATATACCATGATTGCTCAAGAAATGCAATTATATTTACATGCATGGCATAAAGTCTCTTAAGCCCATAAATTAATTATTCAAGAGCCCCTTTGATATTGTTATTAGTATTGTTTTTATTTTATTTTTAATTTTTTTCTCTTAAGTTATAAGTAATTTATTTAGTTTAAATGTTAGTTTATATTAATTAGAGTTTGTTATTATTGTAGTAAGATGAGAAGATTAATAAACTCTAACTAATATTACTAAACTTTTGAACTAAATAAATTACATACATAGAAATGACTAAAAACCAAAATCAAATACCAAAAACAAAAATGTAACAAACGGCAGAAATAAATCATTTATGTATAGTATGTATTTATATATGTGCATGGTAGCAACCTAATTAACCAACGCGGAAGCTACATTATACCTGGATTAATTAGTATATTTTGATGGTGGATTAGGTTTTGAGTAATGCAATCTACAAGAGTGTTGAACATAGAGTGATCGTGAATTCAGCAAAAGAGAGGTTGTCCCTGGCTTTCTTCTACAATCCGAAAAGTGACATACCAATAGAGCCAGCAAAGGAGCTTGTGACATCAGATAGACCTGCACTGTACCAGCCTATGACATTCGATGAATACAGGCTTTTCATTAGATTGAGAGGTCCTCGAGGCAAATCCCAAGTGGAGTCACTGAAATCCCCACGATGATCGACAGCGACATTTTTCTCCTTCGCTGTAAATGTGATATAAAACAATCCCTTTTATCGATTTCTTAATTTGAGTCAATTGAATTGTACATCTTGTAATCATACAGCCTATCAAGTGGATAAGGACAAGATGAAATTGTTAAAAATAAAGAAAATAAAAGTTGGATAAGTCTTGCTTCATGGGATTGATTCATTATTAGTATTTTTAACTTTTGTTTTTGTTTGGAGGGATCTACGAAATATCCTAATTGCGTCTTGTGACAAGGCCTTGACCCACTTAACTCCATCGATTGTGGCCAACAAAGTGGTTAATATAGTACTTTAATTTGTTACGATATAGGCCATTGAACATGACATTTAATTATTAACCTGGATAGTACTACTATACGCATATACATTTTGACCTAAAATTGTAGATTAAACTAATACCGCGCGATCAATACCATCATTAATTTCTAGTAGTTGGATCTATCTAATGCCGTTCACATACTTAAACAATGGTATGAGCAAGATTAGTGAGTCATAAAAGCACTCTAGACAAAAAATGTAACACTTCAAAATCAACATCTTTGAAAAGTAGATGCATGTATGTGCTTAAGCACCATAAAATCGTGTTGTCATAAAGACCATAATAATTATAATGTTACAACTGTAAAGATTATCAAATATTAATCCCCTATGACTACGATTCTAGGTAAATTTTGTATAATTGGCTCAAGTTTTACGATTGATCTAAATTTCTTAAAGTTCCATATCAATGACTAATATTCTTAGTCATAACATGGTGTAGGTCATTCATCTGACTGGCTGATCCATTTAAGGTATTGCAGGTAATTGACCATAATAATTATAATGTTATAACTGTAAAGATTATCAAATATTCATCACCTATGACTGCGATCCTAGGTAAATTTTGTATAATTGGCTCAAGTTTTGTGATTGATCTAAATTTCTAAAAGTCCATATCAATGACTAATATTCTTAGTCATAACATGGTGTAGGTCATTCATCTGACTGGCTGATCCATTTAAGGTATTGCAGGTAATTCTTATCTACTATATGGAGAATAACAATATATTTAATATTTAACTAGTAAATACTATTATTAAATTGGTACTGTAATTATATTAATTTATAGCACATCGTCCAACAAGATCTTTCTTTATATAAGTACTGACGTGGAAACATAATAACAAAAATTAAAAATAAAAATTTCTAATAATGTTTTCTACTCGAATAGGAGACTTCCAAGCCGTTTTGCTCTGACCCTGTTCATGAGAGCTTTAAATCGCAATATTAAATCGGAAATATGGAATAAAATAAGATGTTTATCTTTTTTGCGTATTTTTTTTAATTTATTAAATCAATGCTGAGTAGATGTTCATTGATTTTACTATGCATCAATAATGGTTTTGAAGTCAAGTGTCAACTATATATTAGGTTCCTTTCAGAATAATATATAATTTATCAAAATTAAACACATGTTTGTTAACATGTAGCTATTCTAGCTTGCTTTTTAATATTTAAAAATTCACATATTTTAATAAGTTGTCTTGTAATGGAATGGTCTTAATCCAACTTTATTTTAATTTAATGATTATTAGTTAAACAACATGTTGTGGTTTACATCATTGGTAGTTTAGTTGGTTTTGAAATTTCGAAACCCTTTGACTGGTTGTTTAATGTCAGCTTCACAGTTCTGTTTTCATCGTGAGGCAATCTTTGATGCACCTGAGCATCTGATTATGCTTTTTTGCAGCCTTTAATTGTTTAACATGATAAATCTAAAGCTACTCAAATCTTTGGCCATCTCTTATATAATTGTATGGGTAAAAAAACACCTTTATTATATTTTATTATTTATTCGTAACAAATTTTATTCTTATAATTAATTATATGTTAATTGCTATTCTAGAAAAAATCCCTTAGCCAACGAGCACACCTACAGCAGTTAGGGCCCCTACTTTCTTAAACCCTAACTTGAGGGACATTCAAAATAATCCATATATAAGCTCCAAGACACAATCACAAACCTATAAAGTCTCTCTATAAAAACACTATATATAAACTGACTTGACTGTCAAATGGTTTTTTACTGAAAACACGAATGATTTTTGACTGAAAACACGAAGGGTTTTTGAATGAAAATACAAAGGGTTTTTTACTAAAACCACTGTAGGCTGTTAATGATTGTTTTTTATTTTGTAAGTTTATTATTGGAATCCCTGATACTAATGAAAACTATGTCAGAAAACACCGCGGCATCTGAAGTTTTGCCATTGCCATCAACTGATGCGGCTGATGTTTCTTGCTGGTGAAGGAACACTGCCAACATGGGCAAGTTCAAAATGACATGATCTATCAAACTACAAAGTCCCCATTGCAACAACAACCAAAAAAAAAGTCCCAAACGCCTCAAAAATCTGCTCAAAAACTTGTCGCCGTTGTCAACTCTAGTCACCACCTTTATTGGTTAGTGATGCTATACCGATAACGTCAATAGCTTTAAAAGTAACCGATATATCGATGTTACAAAATCCCAATGTTCAAAAATAATAGCAATACTTTGAAACATTAAAGTCAAAATTTTGTTGCCATGAGCGATTTTGGCCACCGTGATCCGCCGTGAGATAGCTATCACCGCAGCTATCGCTGGCTGCATCTGAAAATTCGAGTTGAATGGCACCTCATTCATTAGCAACTACCAGGAAAGATTAGTCACAAGCAAGCCTTTGACGACTAGGAAACCCTACTTTCCTAAACTTTAACTTGAGAAAAACTCAAAACAACCTCTATATAAGTTCAAAGACGCTCATGAAGAAAGGTACATAATCACAAGACAATAAATTCTCTCTTAAAAAAACTATTTAGAAACTGACTTAATCAATGAAGGATCCTTGGTCAGTAACACCGTTAGCTTCAAAGTTGCTGAAAATTGTTTTCTTTTTTGTAAGTCTATCGGTGCAATTCGAATTTCAATTTCTTAACAGTGCAAATTTTTGCTCAAACTGTAATTTGTTGTCTCTTTTTTATTCGTCCACTTTTCTTCTACTCAAGTGACCATGCTAACATATATAAACAAATGGGTTTAGCAGAGCAAAAAATAAAAAATGTAATTAGGTTGATTGAAATATATCAAAAAACATTGAAGTGCATTATTAGGCCCCTAGATTTCCACTTTGCAGTACTTGAAGGATGGGCTATCAATTCCATAGCCTATAAGAGTTGATCCGAATAATCAAGAAATTAACATGAAGCAAAATCCAAATTTGAGTAGTAATTGTTTGTGTATAATTATCAGCAACCTCATAGATAGGTATTATCTTGACCAAAGAATATGACAAAGGGTTTATCTTCTCTTGTAAATGGGTACCGATTACATATGTTAATATCAAATTAGTGACGTAAAATATAATTAAAGTCTTGATTAGCCACTGCCTGTCAATTTTATAAGTTTCAAACGACGTGTTTTTAATATATCTCAAACTTTATTATCATTAATTTCGAAAGAGAGAAATGAAATTATTATCGTTATGAAATTCTTCATAAATCTACAAAATTGGTAAAATAAATATTTACAAACAAATACGGTAGTGTGTAGAGGAGAAGAGTGTGTGTGACCTTTCAAACACTGAAAAAATAGATTACATAGAGTTGGAGCCAATATAATATATATTCCTAAAACAGATAAATAAATAAATGAAAGAGAGGTTGAGTGGAGGCCATGCCACCTGTCGGGGAAAAGTGCAACGTCAGCCGGCTCAAAAATAAAGAAAGGAAAGTGGAGAGTCAAAGCACCACGTGCGCACACTGAAATCAAGCACGTTTATTTCTGCCACTAATAATAGGAAGTCGGTAGAGTTGGCACTATCGTATATCAAAAAAGCATCAATAATAGTGTGTATGCGGTACCATCACCACTTCTGGTGCTCCTTTTTCGAAAAGTTGACAGATGTCAGGTCATCATCATATTTTTAATTGTTTTTTCGGGTCTTTGGCTTTTAATGTAAAGTTTACGAAGGGGGGGGATTCTTGTTTCCATTTGGACAAGTGGATGATTAGGAGTGTTATTCATATATTACCATTAAAACGACTGTATGTATTTCGCATGCATAAAATGACTTGGACTTCTTCTCTACAAATTATTTATACTCTAATTATGATGTATATATTAGACTTTTTTTTCCTATCACTCCAAATTTATTATAATATATTGAATTTATTATGTAGATATTATTTAAATCTATTAGGCCAATATTAGTGGGATATTTTTTTATTATTGAGTATGAAGGTTATAGGGTCTATAGATTTCTTATTCATCCCCGTACTAATAATCATTAACTTTATCTATAAAAAGAATTTAAAGCATAGATAAACAAAAGCAATACGAAAACTTCCTCTCAATTCCTCTATCTCTTTCTTTTATTGATATATGCTTTATATTTATTTTACAACATAATTTATATTTTTCTTACCATTGACTCCAATTTTTACATTAGTTAAAAGAGTGCTTAATTAATTATGGACTCTTGTTAAAATTAATATACTAATTATATGCATCTTATAATATATATATATATATATATATATATATTAACAGGACTGTATCCGATATGGTCCCATCTCGATGAAACTCTATAAATATTTTTACTGAAATTTCGATTAAATCTCCCTTAAAATTTAGACTAATTCATTTGTACATGCATAAAATTTCAAAACTAACTGCATGTCCAGTAGCCACAACAAATGTCACTGAACTTCCCATAATAAAATAATTTTTCAATCAAACATAGTCTCAAATAAAACAATCAAATTCAACACAATATCAAAGTGATATAGGTTATTCTTATAATAATCTATAAGTTTTTTAAATAAATAAAGTACAATAATTCAATTTTAAAAAAAAAACAAAAAAAGTAACAATACATTTACAACAAGAAAAAGGAGACTTGAAGGATGAAGTGGAGATATAGGTGATGCTGGGTCGTGAAATCCAACTGCAGACAGCTGAAATTCTACTAGTAACTTAATTAAATAAAAAAAATAATGAGATGAGCTTAGTAAATAGATACATAAAACATTATATATAAATTATTAAAAATACTAATAATTTTAAGTACGTCTATAATAATAACAATATTAGTAATATTGAAAATTAAGTGAACATATTTGTACCAATTTTCTCCATAAATGAAAATTCATGTATGTCAATTCATCTATCCAAAATCATAGGGGGAATGTAGAATCCGTCATACTACCTTTGACATTCCAAAATGTAGTAGAGATGGGTGGGAAGAGGGGATCCATCATTATATCCTTGATATCCCAAGGCATAATAAAGATGGATCACAATCTGTACACATTTCACGCGTGAATACAATCATCATATATCTCACACAAATCATCAACTATATCCGAGTGAAACATAGCGTACATATTTAAAATCCATGAAAGTCCACCAACAATCTCAAATGAAAAAAAAAAAAAAACCATACTAGTAGTGAAATCATACTAAAACACCTATTTGATATTACAATAATCCATTAAATAATTATAATAACAATATAGGAAAAATATTTACTTCCAACAATTAATTGTATTTCCAATGTCATCACAAAATAAAGCTCATTTTTTAAATTTATAGGAAAAGTAATTTAAAATCAATTTAGATAGAATCCACTCACAGATGATATCACTATTGATCCTCATGTGTGTCCACTCCTATGTTTGCATGAGCTATAGAAGCTAAACAATTCCAAAATAATTTTAACTTAATTTCATTTAACTTAAAACAATGATTTTCTACACTTAAATCGTCCGAATTAGTAAATATTATGCACAATTTATCTGAATTACCACCCACATGTGAGTCATTTCTCAAATTATCCAATTCCCTCAATCTAAATACATCCATCACCCATAATTATTTTCATAATCCTTAACAGCATACAAAATTATCAAATTACACTAATTGGGGTCCAAATTATATAAAATTATGAATTGCCCTAACCTTCAAATTTGAGGATTTTGCAAACCTTAACCAAAATTGACATATACCAAATTGAAGCTCTCAATGTAAGGATCAAGAATTTACCTCTTATTCAATCAAAAAGTGGCAGGTTTAAGGGGATTTCATGATTCCTACAAAACAAAATATTTTTAGCTAAAAATAAGCTTTGATTCGAGCTCGGATGTCAAAAAGAGTAGGAAAACACCATCTTTTGCCGGAAAATTCACCATAAAGTGGTAAACCAGGGATAGACAAGATAGATGGTGGTGGTGTGATTCCCAGTGGCGGCAGGGATTGGATGCATGATCAGTGGGATCAAGTTTGCCAACAGTTGGGGAGGCTAATGGTGGGGTGTGTAGGGTCGGCTGGCTAGCAATGGTGGCACAGTGGGAGTTTCTCTGACCGTCTAAGAAGAAAGAAATAGAGAAGAAAAAGAAAGAGAAATAGAGGAGAGAGAGGGTCTGTAGAGAAATGAGAGGGAAAAGAGAAACAAAGAAAGAAAAAGGAAAAAGGGTGGGCCGGCAAGACAGATTTTAAAATTTTTTATCAAAATTATAATTTTGCCCCAAGCTTTTCAGAACTGTAACTTCCCTACCGTGGTTTCAATTCACGCATACCGCCAATCTACGAACTCTCATTTTTCTTTTAAATTCTCTTATAAGTGAATTAAAATCCTACTTTCACATGCAAACCGATGCCCATATACCCTACACACAATTGATTTTGTGCATTTTAAGTATATATATATATATATATATATATATATATATATATATATATATATATATATATATATATATATACTTGTAATTAAATGCATTAATTACAAGTAGTGAAACACTTCTTATATATATATATATATATATATAAATATATCATTAATAAAAAAAAACATTACTCTCTCCAGTTAAAAAAAATCAATTATTTCCTTATTAACTGTCATCTGTATGGTTGAATGATAAATAACACAATTTCTATTAAGAAAGATGCTACATATCTAAATTTTAGAATCTCAAGTACATCTCAAATAATATGGTAAGTGATATGTCTTTAAATAAATAAATAAATAAAATTAGTACTTTAACATTTCCAATTTGGCTACTTAAGAAAACAAAATATATATATATATATATATGGTTTAATTTATCACCATTAATTATATTTAATTATTTTTCTTTATTTTTGGTCTAACGATTTAGTTCTCGCTAGATCATGTTTTATCTGTCAACTTATTACTCTTTAAATGGGAAAAGAAATAAAATAAAATAAAATAAATTAAATTAATCTTTGCTTTTAACCTTTCGACAAAAGGAAAAAAAAAAATTGGTCTTGCTACATTTTTTTCTTGTTTAACTTATTACTAGTTAACTAGTAACTCAAGAAATAAATAAGAAACTTCTTTGTTCATGAATGTTGACGGTGGAGCGCACTTCTACATCTATCTGCAAAACATAAATTATATATATATATATATATATATATATATATATATATATATATATATATATAGATATATATATATAGCAACAAACTAATTAGTTAAATTTTAACTTCAAACATCGGCCCAAAAAAAATTATAACTTCAAACACTGACTAAAATTTAATATTGTTAGTGCCTTAATATGCAAATCTAATATAAAAGAGCCAAACTAAAATTATAATTTTAACAAAAAAATCTATAATTACTATTATGGGTAGTGAATTCGGGCCACTATCACCAAAAGTCTAAGGGAGCCCATCCAAGTAAAGAAATCCTTTAGGGTATCGGCCACCTGTCTGGCCTAAATAGAGAAAGAAGCTAATAGGAAATTTCCTATACAAACAAAGCATTTAATGCCCCCAACTATTACTTAGCAGCGGCATTTAATGCACTACACTACTCTAGTCGGCCAGGTGGGCAGAATCTTTCTATAAAAGAGGAGGCACGCTAGCTGAGTAAGGAACCTTTAAGTTGAAGACATCTAAGAGAGGAAAGATTCCTACAAACCCGCTGCTATCTAATTGCTTATCTTGTACAGATGAAGACGTCGTCCACCATGCCTGAAAAGAGTGGTTGGGATGTCCACGTGTCACTCCTATATATGCCTACACCCTACTATGTCAGCTGAAGCCAGCCAAGTTGACAATGGCGATAAAGCCGATTCAAGCCCCATTCCAACTACGACAAAGGTGGCAATATCTCATCCATTGAGCCTCAACACGTGTCACCCATCCACAAGTTTTCCACTCGATTCTAAAGTTAGAATGATAGTCTCTCTATTTTAAGGGGTCTCTGGGATTCTCTCCTGAGCAAAAGGGGTATGAGCACACACAAGAGCCATCTTCTTTAGCCTTAAGTCTTACTTCACTCATCTTCAACCTCTCAAACTCATTTCATACATTGTCTACTAGGGGTGTTCAAAAATCGAAAATGTAGGTAGGACCATTGTAAAAAACTAAATTTTTCGGTCGCCGGTGGCCGGTCGGTTAACCGACCGCCATATATTATACACAGTTGGTTTTGGTGCTGGATTTTCAAAACCGTTGGTAACCGAAACCGACCATCTAATTTTTTTTTAATTTTTAATTTTATTATAAATAAATTAAATTAACTTATACAAAAAAATATTTTTTTTATTTTTTACTATAATATATTTAAAATTTTATTTAATTTTAGATTATTTATCTTACTTATTTATATTTATTGTATTAATTATATATATTTTTATATTATATTATATTATACTATATTAATTTTTTTATAAATATATATATAATAAAAACAGAAACCGATGTGAAAAATTGCCCTCGGTTCACGGTTGGTATATGTTAGTAAAAACTTCGGTTAAAAAAGCGGACCAGTAAAATTGATTAAAAAGCGACACCGTCAAAGACCAATGCACACCCCTATTGTCTACCAATGAGTGAAATGCTAACTTGGGCATCAGAGGATACACGAGGGCATCAATGCTGATGCCCCCACTAAAGTCATGTTCTGTCTTGAAGGTCGACATAAGAAGAATGAGGGTGCAAGCAACCTTGCTGACATTTCCAGTGAGCTCTTCTGAAAGCACATGTTCAGGTGACTCTTTCTACAAGCTCCTTTCTAGACTCCACTTTACACATCTATGCCAAATAGTGGCGCCATTCGTGTCAGAATCCTCACATTCTATAGGTGGATAAGCCTTCTCATCCCTCTCACCAACTTCTATGTGGTTAAAAGCCATGTCAGGGAGCCTATCAACATGCTTATAAGAAGTGTTTTTAGCCTTTGAGTCCAAATATTTTTATTATCCATACATAACAGAGAGGAAGACGCTTTGAGATATAATAATGACAGAACCAATGAAATTCCGTATGGAAGAGTCTGTAAGAGTGGAGCTAAAAGTCCCTCCACATGCTAGGAATCCTAAGATTAGAGGGCGAGGAGGTAAAGGTAGGACAATTAATGCGTCCACCTCTAGAAGGGAAAATACCTCATCTGGCAATTTACAAACCTGGGCAATTGAACCTGCAACATTCCTTGTAGATCCTGTTAATTGTTGCATCTGGAGAAAAAACAGAAATGGAGCTAGCTAAAGAGCAAACCAAATAAACAAGTTCCTTGAGACGACCTGCAAGGTAGATCAGGGAGGATGACGACTTGCATACGGGAAAGAGTTTCATGCGGTACCAAGAGAAGACAGCTTACTTGAGTTCTTCAGAGAGTTCGCTGATACGGTGACAAGGAGGTATCCCTATGAAGCGACAATCAGGCATACTATAGAGCCGAGGCTCATCCAGAAGTCCGTTCGTTCTTCTACAAGCAACAACCGCACGGGAAGGCAGTAGAAGAGCTTTCCAATCATAAGGAACCCAGGCAGAGAGACAGGAGGTGGTCCAGGAAGAGAAGAAGGGCTGGTAGCACGAGACCTTAAAAAAACCTTCACGATCACCTTAATAGGAAGGGCGTTAGCATAAGTCTACACCAAGAAGCCTCAAGCTCATACCGCTGCCCACCGAAGGAGGAAGATGACCTAAGAGATATGCTAAGGACCCGAAAAGTTGAAAAGCTAAAAACTAGAAGATAAGCAACCTTAGTCTCTCGCGCAAGGAAACCTGATGTTGGGCAAATGAAAGAAGAATTAAAGCAGGAGATTTTGAGTAACCTGCTAAAGGAAGTCTACGGGAAACCAAGAAGCATAGCACCTACCCATTCAGTGAAGAGATTATGTAGCACGATTCCCACCTGAATTCAAAATGTCTAATATCCCTAGTTATAATGGAAATGGAGACCCAGTTAACCACATTGATTTGTTCAAAACATGGATGGATTTCATACGGGTGACTGAGCTTGCTAAGTGTCATGCATTTCCATTGACCCTATCCGAGTCTATACAAGCTTAGCATCACAGATTGGAGCCTCACTCAATTACCTCATTTTTTTAACTTGCTTGACTATTTGAAAAACACTTTTTGGGCGTGAAACCAACGCAGAAACTATCTGGCCACTTGATTTTATTCAAGTAGCGAGAAGACGAGCCTTTGGATCAGTATGCCAAGCGGTTCAATGATGTAGCTATGCAAGTGGAGGATTTTTTAAACCAGACAGCTGTACAGGCGATGATGGCGAGCCTGCAACATGGAGCTTTCAAATGGGATATGGCCAAGCACCAACTAAAAAAGCTATGTAGTTTAATAGAGGAAGCCCAAATGTTATAGTTGAAAGCTTGGATTTTACAATGCCAATCATTTAGGAAGATAGAGCCCCTAAACTTGCACCCCATAAGTAACCTGCTCGCAACACTAAGGGAGGTCATGATGATCGCCAGTGATATAGGAGATTTGCCTATGAAAGATATACGCCTTTAAATACCCCCAAGAGAGACATATTCATCAAATTCAAGGTCATAACCTTTTAAGAAGACCACCACCTATCAATGAGCCAGCCAAAAAGAGAAATTAGTCGAAGTATTGCAGATATCATTGTGAGCATAAGCATGATACGAATGAATACTTCAAGCTGAAAGTGGAAATTGAGAGGCTAATTTAATGAGGGTAATTGACAAAGTACGTGGCCAGGCCAACAAGGCAGACTCAATGACAGCAACGACGATATAATAACCAGCCTGCTCAGCCAACTCCTCCAGCTCTACCAATTGAACAACTTGCTCCCAAGGAGATAAAAACCATCCTCGGAGGACCCAACCGTGCAAGAGAATCTAATTGAGCATGGAAAAACTACTATAGAAGGGTTACAAGATGTTGCTCATACATTGAAGTCATGCATGCCACCTCAACCCTTAAAAGCACTTCGAGCCGAACTACCCAGCCAATTACCTTCAGTGAGATAGAAGCCACCCATGTCATACACCCATATAACGATGCATTAGTAATTGCTTTAAAGGTGGCCAATTCTTGTGGATGATGGGAGTTCAGTTGATGTTATCTTCAAATCCACTTACGACCAAATGAGTATCTCTCAAGGCAGGTTAAAAAAGGTTAACACCCCCCTCCCCTATACTGGTTTGGTGGAGAGAAAGTGCAACATGTGAGCAGCATCGAGCTCCCCGTCACTACTGGTAGCTTCCTGAATCAATCCACAGTTATGTCTAACTTCTTAGTTATCAATACTCTTTCTACATATAACGCCATCATCGGGAGACCTACTTTGAATGTTTTGAAAGTTATGACATCCACATACCACCTCGCTATGAAATTTCCAACCTCTTATGGCATAGAAGAGGTTGTGGGCAATCAGTACGAGTTGAGGAGATGTTATGCTATTGCCTTGTAATTGAAAGCGAATAAGAATCCCGCTGTAAGCATGAACGTGATCAATTGTGGTGAGGAGCCAAACACAGACCTTCCCAATCCCAACAGCCAGAATGCTCATATGAAAGACTAGCCTGTCAAGAACCCTACGCCTAAGGAAACGATAGATATTACTGAACCAGGAATGTATTGGAAGGAGATTTTGTGAAATGGAGCATCAACTATCATCAACAAAAAAGCGGAAAGCCATTGAAGAAAGTAGAGTATTTAGCCCCTTCCTTATCTATGAAGAAAACTATATTAGAGTTTGAGCAAGCACAAACTCAGTGCCACCATTTTGAATTGATCCATGGTCCCATCGAGTATGGGAAGATGGGATGGTAAAATTGATACAAGCTCACATTTATCTGAAAAAGTATGTAATGAGAAAGAATTCACAAAATGCAAGGAATCAAGGGGAAACCCTGTCTAAGAGTTGATATGAGTTCAAGTACACCCCACTAACATTACGGAAACAACCTAGATTTGAGCTATGCTACCCCCTCAATAGAAAACACTTTTAAAGAAATTCTTAAAAAACAATGCAGATGTTTTCGCATGGTCTCATGAAGAGATGGTGAGTATAGACCCAAAATTCATAGTCCACAAGATAAATCTGCATCCTAGTCACAAGATAGTACAACAAAAAGGCAAATTTTAAAGCCAAAAAACTACAAGACGATTAAGCAGGAAGTCGACAAGCTACTCCAGGTAAGCTCTATCAGAAACATAGACTATCCAACTTGGTTGGCGAACTTTATACTTATGCAGAAAGCTAATGGCTAGTGGAGGCTCTGCATGGATTTTACTAACTTAAACAAAGCATGTCCCAAGAATAGGTTCCTTATTCATCGCATAAATTAGTTAGTAGATGCTATAGTTGGGCACCAATTGTTGACCTTCATAAACACCTATTCAGGTTATAACTAGACTGGTATGTTTGAGCCAGATCAAGAGAAAACTACCTTTATAATTGACCAAGGGCTATATTATTATAAGGTGATGTCATTTGGGCTCAAGAATGCGAGGATAACTTATCAAAGGCTGGTAAACAAAATTTTTGCAGTAGATTTACATGGGTGACATGTTAGTGAAGAGCTTGAGATCTGAGGACCATCTTGTACATTTGGTGGAGATGTTTGACGTCCTGCGTAGATACCAAATGAAGCTTAACTCGAACAAATATACTTTTGGTGTGACATCTGACAAATTACTTGGTTACATGGTACACCAATGGGGAATTTATGTGAATCCCGATAAGATTTGAGCCATATTAGAAATGGCCCCCTCTAAGGAATATAAAGGAAGTTTAGAGGCTAATGGGTAGGCTAGCAGCCTTGAGCAGCTTCAAATCAAGAGCTACAGACCGACACCTTCCATTCTTCAAGATCCTAAAAGGAAACAAGAAATTTGAATGGACCGAGGAATGCAAAGAGGATTTTGTAAAATTGAAAGAATATTTGACTACTCCACCATTGTTATCAAAACCAATCTACGGTGAGCAACTTTACCTTTACCTGGCTGTCTCCAGTTCCGCTAATAGCACAATCTTACTCAAGGAGGAGGCAAGGAGCTAGTTACCTGTATACTATGCAAGTCACTATATGGTCCCAGCTAAGATTAGGTACCCAGACATGGAGAAATTGGCATTAATGTTAATCATCTCCTCCAGAAAGTTGAGGCCATATTTTGAGGCGCACGTCATCGTAGTACGCACCAATTACCTTATTAGGCAGGTACTCTACAAGTCTGAGGTTTCAACCAAATTGATGCGTTGGGTTGTGGAACTTGGATGCTATGACATAAGATGTTAGCCTCGAATCGTAATCAAGACGCAAGCTGTAGTAGATTTTATAACTGAGTTTGCTGCCAGCCAAGCGAAGAGTTATCAAACCAAGAGCCAACATTGCCAACTCTTCCATTATGGAGCTTATATGTAGATGGAGTGTCAACTAGCCAAGGATGTAAGGCTAGGTTAGTCCTCATTTCACCAACCCCAGACTCTATCAAGATCAAATATACCTTAAAAATGGGATCAAGACCTCAAATAATGAAGTGGAATATGAGGTGTTAATTGGAGGAATGAAGCTCACAAGGTCATTAGGAATCAAGAGGCTGAAAATCTTCAGCAATTCCAAGCTAATAGTAAATCAGGTCACCAAGGACTACCTGGCCAAAAGGGAGAAGATGACATCCTACCTGCAGGTTGTTCGGACCCTCCTGAAAAGTTTTGACAAATAGACAATCACATAGGTTCTTCAATCTGAAAATATTGATGTAGATTCCTTAGCCAAGCTGGTACTTACCCTAACACAGAATTGACAAGGTCCATTTTGGTGGATAATTGAAAGACCCGAGCATTGGCTTCCATCAGCCTGAAGTTCTCTCCATTATTTCAAAGGAAAAGGTAACTTGGATGAGACCTATTTTTTGTTACTTGCGTGATGGTAACTTACTGAAAACAAAGTAAAGACAAGAAAGTTGAAGTACCAAGCGGCAAATTATGCTCTAATCGACGACACCTTGTACAAGCGAGATTATTCATTACCCTACCTACACTGTTTAGATGAAGAGGAGTCAAAACAAGTTCTACAAGAAATGCATGAAGGAGTTTGTGAAATCATGCAGCAGGCAAGTCGATGTCTCACAAAGTTATAAGATAGGGTTACTTCACAAAATAGGCAGAGGCGAAACCACTAGCCAGGATCACAGAAGCCAAGACTACCAACTTTATTTTCAAATGAATCATCTATAGGTTTGGAGTCCCTTATGCCATAGTAACAGATAACGGGAGGCAATTCGACAATGCAAACTATAAACAGATATGTTCGGAATTTAGAATCAAATGTTATTTTTCCTCCTCCCTGTCACCCTTAGGCTAATGGCCAGGTGAAAGCTGTGAACAAAATAATCAAGCTCAATTTAAAGAAAAAGCTAAATCGCCTCAAGGGTGCTTAGGTGGATGAGCTACCATGTGTCTTATGGGTGAACCATACAACAACTAGGAGCTCAACTGGTGAAATGCCATTCTCTCTTTCTTTTGATAGTAAGGCTATCATCCCTGTGGAATCCACCCTACTTACATACAGGGTAAAATATTTTCAACCTGAAGAGAATGAGGCAAACTTACACATAGAGGTTGACATTATTGAGGAAAGAAAGGACCATGCCCAACTTCGCAACGCAGTTTACTAATAGCATGTGGCAAAGTTTTACAACACCAGGATAAAATCCCATGTGTTCCGGCCCGATGATTTAATTCTTAGAAAAGTAATGCTCAACACAAAGATGCAGAGTGTTGGCACAATGGCTCCCACCAAGAGGGACCATACAAGGTGAAAGGTATCCTTAGAGTAGGAACTTATGAGCTGGTAGACACGCTTGACAATCCATTACCACACCCTTAGAATGCGGAACATCTCAACATTTACTATCCTTACAAAGCTTTCTACTTAGATAAAAGATGTAAACTTTAATATCGTACTCTTATTTTGGTTGTTTTATATAGAAGCTATGAAACCTAGCACCTATTCTATGAATTAATGAAGATGACTATTTTGATCACTATTTTTCTGTTAAATTATCTTATTTACAATAAGATCAACCAGGTGTAATATCCCACATCAGGTTAGTCTACTTCTAAAAAAAAAAAAGATAGAAGTTTATAATAATATATCCCTTTGAGGATGACACTTGCGAGAGGCGTTAATAGCTGGCACAACTTGCCCTTGAAGGTGTCTCTAACATAAGGTCAACGCTCGGCTTGCTGCAGGCTACCTGCCTCCCAGGAAGACCTAGGATTCCCTCAGGGCCAGAACTGGAAGAGGCAGGCTGACGAACCACTTCTTTAGTGGGTTGCCAAGGTGGACCCAACATCAACTAGGAAGGGTCCATCTACTGTCACCATGGTGATTGGTAGGCTGAGGCCATCAGAAGACCTTTACGAATTCTTGACCCAAGTAGGCATTGCTGATGAGCACCCTAACCTGAAGGATTTCAATAAAGAAGGGCCCATAACTGCCACTAGGAGGACAGTCGGTAGCCAGGCAAATAACATACCATTCCTACACTTCAAATTACAAAGGATAGCTACTTAGAGGTCTGAGGTAGGTGGTAACCTGAAAGTCGGAGCTAGCCAAGAAGAATAATTTAGTCTTACTCACTACCTTTCATCCCATTGAGGTCTAAAGGGAATGGGAGGGAAAGAAAGAGTATCTACCTGTATAGTCATTCATTTGCAAATAAAGTATACATGAAGAAAAGCTAAAAGTAGGTATATTAAATGATTCAATGTTTAAACAACCATCATTGTCTGAAAATAAAAGGGTGAAAAGAAAAACTGTATGGAAGTTATTACATGCCAACTGATTAAAAAAAAAAAAAAAAAGAGGAAGGAAGAGCAGCAGAGTCAGTTGTTTTCTTCATCTTTAGCCACCTTCTCCGCCTTCGTAACTTCCACTACCTTCTCGATGACCTCACCTGCTTCCTAAACTTCTCCTGAAGGTCCCATTTTAGAAGGGTTGATGATTGATTCATTCCCTGTCCGCAGTTCATCCTGACTGCCTGCCTAAGCTTGTGTTGGTTCGTCCACCTGAGCAAAGGCAAATTGCTTGCCTTTTTGGGCTTTCTCGGTAGTTAGTTGGTCCAATTTAATCATTTTGTAGCCTGGAAACTTCCGAGCAACGATCTTCCTCATGATAATATAACCCAACATAACATTATTGTTACCCTTTTTCTTTTGCTCATCGACCTCCGCAGATAGCTTTTAGATGGTCTCCTATAGCTGCTTCATGTCTTTCTCTTTAGATTTCAGGGAAGCTTTCATACTTTGATATTTCTTATGAACTTGAGAAAAACCATGCTCGGCAGCCTCCACCTTAGTTCTAGCAGCAAGCCTTTCATTTTTCTCTGTGTAGGAACTGCTTTAGAGTCTTGTATTTTCCCTCAAGGATTTGATAAGACTTATTGGAAGATAACTGTTCATTCTTCATGCTTTTCAACTGTTAGGTAGTTACTATAGTCTGGTAGGCCGCCTGCGGGGGACATGACTTTAAGAGAGAAAGAGGAAACAATGGATAAACTGGTGAAAGAAAGATGATCAAGGTTACTAACTTGGAGAGATACATTTATAGCACCCAAAGACATCTTGTCAATATTGTTTTTGTCAATTTAAGCTTTAAACTGTTGAAGGCTAAGTTAGTAGCAAATATTAAAGCACTTAGGCCATCATATGTTGGGTTAGGCGGAGGAGCTTGACTCTTCTCTACTTGGAAACACTCCGCTAGATCATGGTGAGCCTGGCTCCTAGTCACCCTGTTGGTAGGTGTCTGACCAACCCCAACTCCAGTTGAACTTGTTCACCTAAAGGGTATTGCCAACCTGCTACTGTTGCCAGTTATCCTCTGTGATTTAGGAGCACTTCCCTCCGAAAGCTGGCCTAAAGGAAGGTTGCTTCCCAACCGAGATATTTTTTATAGTATCCACTACTGATGGATCCATTGCAAAAGGACAGCGAGATAGAGTTAGATAAGGCAACAAGGCAGAAGGAAATTGTAAAAAACATTAGCTAGGCAGATCACCAGCAGGGTCAAACGAGTTTCCCTCCGTTACAGGCAAATGCCCTTCAGACACCTGCCCCAATCTTCAAAGACCAGCATTGACTAGTTGGCCTTCGAAGCCAGCTCGGAGGTGGACTCCATGACTTTTCCTTTTAAAGAGGCCACCCTCTGAGCCACATGTTCACCTACAGTAGGAAGGGTAGGTCACTCGGCCTTAACCAAACTCCTTGGCACCCTATAAACGGAGCTTGATGCAGGGGCCCTTCTCAATTACTATTCACAAATAACCACTTTTGCAATAAGCCTCTGTAAGGGATGTCACAAGAAAGTAGGTTGTCCATATAGGTGTACAATTGACCATTAGTCCCACTACAACGTATGCTAAACAGTCTCTTCAATGCATTTATGGAAGGTCGCTTCCTGTAGGCCTTATACTACATCATAATGTGGCAAAAAAGGGACTGCCACCATTTACCAGTTAGCTGTAAAGGGTGAAATGGGGCAAAGCTAAGGAACCTATAAATGATGCACATAGGAAACTACAGACCTACCTCCAGAGAGGCTAAATGCACTGTGATCACCCCCTCTTTCATATTCAGGGGTCCCTTCCTCTTCTTGGGGCTCCTGAAGGTTATATTGTGTAGGATCTCACAAAAATGCCTAAGCTGCTCAACTCCATCCTCAGAAATATTGGAAAGAAGGTCCTTCAATTCATAGTTTACGGATTCATGGGAGATAGGAGTGGAAGCATCAACCATTACTACATCGTCACCTTTCATTCCAGCACAAATACTACTACTTGACACCACTCCGACAGCCTCTATCTCCATCTCGAAGTTAGAAAGCACAATTTATTCCCCTCGCACCGAGGCTCCCTTAGTAAGCTATGACAGGTCATTTTATTCAGTATCCTACCTAGAAAAAGGGAAGCGTCGAGTCAGGTGTGTCAGGACCATAGAAAGATTCACCCCCGTTGGTCCCCACAACATTGTTAGGCGGTGAGAAGCCACTTTCAGGACTCTTGATAGGGGTACTAAAGGGACCACCCTGAGCACCTGAGCCGCTAAACTCCTCCATTTATGAAATAGAAAAGGGAGACTATGAGGAAAATGGAGAAAAATAGAAGATCTAGATGCATACAGGAAGGCTATATGCCTACTTGTGCACAACACTAAGGTGAACTTTTAAAACCCTTACCCCGTTCCTATCTTACGACCTTTCTAATATCCGAAATCAAAACTACAACCCTTTATCCCTTGAAAAATCATGCCTAATCATATTCTATCACAAAACTAGAGAAAAAAAAAAAGCAATAATTATAGCATATAGATAGTGAAAATAAAAAGGATTAGTATGCTTACTTGGTTATACGGCGAAGAACGGCACATATAGGTGATACGCATCATGAACACTTAGAGAGTAGAGAAAGAAGAAGGCAGAGGAATAGAGGAAAATTGACAAGGCACATATATGAAGTGATAAAGAGGAGAAGGAAGAGGTTACGAGTGGTTATAGGAAGGGTTACTTGTTCTTTCCCACCAAAATTTTCAGATTTCAAAAAGAAGGCAATCCAAACTGTTGATCATGTAAGGAGGCATCTAAAGGCTAGGAAGTAATGGCAACTATTCGAATTTGGTAAAATCTAAACCATTCAATTTTAAAATCGTATTTAAATGATTGTGGAGTGCCTGCGAAGGGCGCATTTAATGAGCCCAGGTTGCGTGTCACATCCTAGATGGTTTTCACTCCTCCATACCTAACTGGTATAGTGCCTATTTAATGAGCCCTGTTGTTGTGTTCAAAGCACTAAGAAGTAAAAAAGGCGCAATATTCATTTATTATTTTGAGAACTTACCAACACAGCCTACAAGCGGGAGGCTTCCAAGATACGCATATTCAACCTGGAAAAAAGCTTTCTCGACATAATCAGGGCCCCCCACAAACTAGGAAGACATCAATCTTGGAATGACTTAAATTCAAAAATTACTAGCCTCTCAACTTTCAAGCGACTTAAAGTTAAGAGGCTAGAGAGGCATCTGCTATGGATAGTGAATTCGAGCCACTATCAATAAAAGCCCAAGGGAACCCATCCAAGTGAAGAAATCCCTTAGGGTATCGGCCCACCTACTTGGCCCAAGTAGATGAGGAAGCTAATAAGAAATTTCGTATACAAACAAAGCATTTAATGCTCCTAACTACCATTTAGTAATGGCATTTAATGCATTACACTGCTTTAGTCGGCTAGGTGAGCAGAATCTTTCTATAAAAGAGGAGGCACGCCAGCTGAGCAAGGAACCTTTGAGCTGAAGACATCAAAGAGAGGAAAGCCTCCTACAAACCCGCTACTGCCTAGTTGCTTAGCTCGTACAGATGAAGGCGTCGTCCACCGCACCTGAAAAGAGTGTTTGGGACGTCCACGTGGCATTCCGTTATATGCCTACACCCTACTGTGTCAGCTAAGTAGTCAGTTGAAGCTAGCCAAGTTGACAATGGCAGGAGAATCGATTCAAGCTTTATTCCAGCTAAGGCAAAGGTGGTAGTATCGTATTCATTGAGCCTCAGTACATGTCGCACATCCACAAGTTCTTAGAGGAGTACTTAAGGTTAAGGTAAGAGGGTGAAGGGGACTTTTGGCCATTCATCCACTCCATCCCACACACTCCTCCACTCGATTATAAATTTAGAATGGTAGTCTCTCTAATCTAAGGGGTTTATGGGATTCTCTCCTGAGCAAAAGAGATATGAGCACACACGCAGAGGAGCCATATCTTTCAGCCTGAAGTCTTATTTCACTCTTCTTCAACTCCTCAAACTCATTTCATACATTGTCTACTGTCATCAATGAGTGAAATGCTAACTCGGGTGTCGAAGGGTGTGCACCGGCATCAATGTCGGCGCTCCCACTAACACCATTTTTTGTCTTAAAGATTGACATAAGAAGAATGAGGGTGCAAGCAACTTGGCTGATATTTCCAATGAGCTCCTCTGAAGGCACACGTACCGGCAACTCTTGCTACAAGCTCCTTTCCAAACTCCACTTTACACATCTACGAGAAGGAGACTTGAAGATTATAAAATCCACGTTCAAACAATTACAAGTTTCTATTAAAATTTGGTCTTCTGTAATTTTCCCTTCATATTTGAAAATCATGTATAAGATAAAAATTTTGTTTGAAAAATTCAACCATGAATGTTTAAACTTAATACCTTGTACTTTGAATAAGATAGAAGACTGGATAGCTAAAATAATTCTCGATGATTCTTTACCATCATATTAGAATCATTCCAATCAGTTGATACTAGCTAACATTTTGTTTTCAAAAATTTAATTTTTCAAAATAAAAATTTCTCTTTCTTTTGTTCAAAACAATAAAAAAAACCATGAAAACTTAAAGTTTATAATCAAAGCGTGAAATTGATTGGAAATAAAAGGGATAACTATATAACAATCAAAATGACATAAAAAAAATAGACAAAAGAAAATGACCTAAATCATTTGGCCATAAAAGAAAAATACTGAATTTTTTTTTCGAAGAAAAGGAAATTAATTTTGATAAACTAAATCATATTCTTTTTGTTTATTTCTTTGAGTAGCTTAGTTGGAAATATTAAAATATTTTTTTAAATATATTTTTTATTTGATGACACGATACTTATCATATGTTGGATGTATTTGAAATTTATAATTTGAAATCCCTACCATCTTCTCTTTCAAGAAGGTGTTGAAAATCAAATTTTTTCAAAAGCACATAGAAGTGAGAGAACGGGGACTGTCGGTGGCCACCGGCCCCCCTATGGTGGCTACCGACGATCCCCATTCTCACACTTCTGCGCATTGTTAGAAAATTTTTGATTTTGAACACATTTCCGAACTCCAGAGGATTATCTTTAATTTAAATATTTTTTCATAATTTTTCAGATTGATTTAGGTATCTAAAAAATACAGTGAAGTTGACAAACATATGAATATTGTAGGTGTGCACTTCTGTGCACTGTTGGAAAATATTTATTTTGAACACCTTCATGATCTCTGATTCATGTGTATGATATATCGTTGGAAAGCTAAGAGAATGAGCTTTAATTTACATATTTTTCATAATTTTTTGGGTTGAATTGTGATTTTAAAATAATATACAAATTTGATTACAGTGTGAAACATTTATTATTTTCTGAATTATGTCTAAAGTATGGTTTATTTCAATGGCAAATAGGCACTATGGAATCAAACTGTTTATTTTTAATTACTGTATTTTACGGTGGCAATTAGTGTAAAGGTGACAATGATCGTTGGGTATTTAAAAATTATGAATCAGAATTGACTGAAGTTCATCCAAATTGTACTTATGAGCAATTGATTGATGAGGTATATAACATTGTTAACGTAGATCAGAATACATATAGTTTAAGATTGAAATATCATCATGTTATGAGTTGCCAACCATGTGCTCCATTAGAAATAAGGCGAGATAAAGATGTGAAAATATTTCTTCGAGTTGTAAAAGAAGTTGTGCTGGTGACTCCGTTATATGTGGAGATCTTGCCTAGAGTGCCTCAATATTTTTCACATGAAAGAGTCAATAATGGAAGAAATCATTTGTCCTCATCTGCACCTTCCACTCAAATTGGAGAAATATTGAAAAGAGGAGAGCAAATAAGTGTATCCAATGTGGAGGAAGCTAATTTGTGGGAAAGTCAAGTAGCTGAAAGTCCTATTCGGGAATCTCAACATGATTGGGAAGGTCCTATTCATAAAACTGAACAAGGTTGGGAAACTCAAGTGCCTGATAATGTAACACATTGGGAACGTGAAGAATATTGACAAACTCAAGCGCCGGAAACCGAAACTTCTTGGGAAACACAAGTTCCGAAAACGCAAACACATTTTGAAACTCAATTGCCACAAACTGAATATATGCGAGAAAGTCCATTGCCTCCATCTTAAGTGAGGAGAAACAATATATCTTCTAGTGATGGTAGAGAAAGTGAAGATGGTGATCGGCCTTTTACTGTACCAAGCGAAGTTGGTTAAGTTTCGCATACATCTACAATATCGTTAAGAAGCGCCTCATCCCGTTATATGGATATCGAATCAGGCTCTTCTAATAATGATGAGTTTCACATTGACGAAGTGTATGATGACAAAAACAAATTAAAGCAAAAGTTGTATTTGCATGCGGTTCAACACAACTTCCAGTTTAAGGTTGAGCGGTCATCTACGACTCGATATGAGGTTCGGTGCTTCCATAATAATTGCGATTGACTTCTTCGTGCCAATAAGATCCCACATTCAAATAAGTTATTTATTATACGGGCATATGAAAAAAAGCATGCTTGTTTTCAATTTGCACAAGTCGTCCATGGAAATTATAGGCAAACTACTAGCCGAGTGATTGGAGATTCTATAAAAGAAAAATATAATGGGATCGCTCGTGTATACAAGCCACATGAGATACAATTTGACGTGAAGTCAAAATATGGTATAGACATATCTTATGATAAAATGTGGAGGGCAAGAGAGCATGCATTAAATAGTAGTAGAGGCACTGCGGAAGAGTCATTCTCAATGCTACCATCATATTTTACAATGTTAGAAGCTAATAACCCAGAAACAGTGACCCACATTGCTATTGATGATGGAGAATATTTTAAATTTTGTTTCGTGGCATTAGGAGCAAGGTTTTCATTCTAATATAAGACTAGTTGTTGCTGTTGATGGAACAGCTTTGAAACATAAATATCGTGGCTATCTATATATTGCTATAGCTGTAGATGAAAATGGTCAAATTTATCTACTTGCTTCTGGTATTGGGGATGCTGAAAATGAAGTTGCATATACATGGTTCTTCGAATGTTTCAAAGAAGCATATGGAGAGCTTGGCAATTTGGTTTTCGTATCGGATAGACATAAAACTATTGAGAATGCATTGAAGGTTGTTTATCCGAACTCTTACCATGGATTATGTATGTACCATATTAGTCAAAACCTCAAGGCTAAGAAGTTTGGACATGAAGATGAAATCCTACATGCTTTTTACTTAGTTCCGAAGGCGTATTTGCTGTTAAGTTTTGACTACTATATGAATGAGTTGCGGAATATAAACATATGAGTGGTTGAATACCTATAGGAAATAGAAGTTGGAAGGTGGGCTCGTTGTAAGTTTTCGGTTACTAGATACAATACATTAACTACAAAGATTGTTGAATGCATGAATGCAATACTAAGGGACGCAAAAGAAATGTCACTCGTGCTTTTGTTGGAAACTATTCGGTCAAAGTTACAATAATAGTTCTATGATCGTCGGATTATTACCAAGAATATGGCAACTACATTAACGACATAGATTGAGGAACGATTAAAAAAGAGGGAAGAAGCTGCACAACATTCAATTGTTACACCTATCAATCCCACCGAGTATAGGGTGGTAGGTGGTGAAGTAGATGGTAAGGTAAATTTGACTTCCAAATCTTGCAGCTACAAGAAATTTGACCTTGATTAATATCCTTATGAGCATGCAATGGCAGTGTGTTTGTACAGACATATCGAGTTCCATAATATGTGTTCCAATTATTATCGTACCGATATACTTTGTTTAGCTTATCGAGATTCCATATATCCTGTTGGTGATAGAAGACAATGGGAGGTTCCACATGAAGTTCAAATAAATGTTGTTTGACCATTAGATAATAGAAGACGAGCTATTGGTAGACCAAGAAAAAATAAAATATTGTCTCAAGGAGAAGAGAAGATGAAATACAAGTGTGGCCGATGTGGAATGATTGGACGTAACCGAGCAAGATGCACAATGCCAATAAATCGGGATGATAATTGTAATTAATTGTGATGTAAGATAAATGTGCCTAATTTTTAGAATATGTAAGAATTACACATCACCATGTATTTATATCTACGCTTTGTGGATTGAATGTAATGATTCAAAAACATATTATAAACAACGGCGGCAATCGGACTTCTGTCAACTTCATAGCATTTTTTAAATATATAACTCAACTCAGAAAATTATGAAAAAATATGTAAATTAAAGGCCATCCTCTTAAATTTTCAACAATATATCATACGCACAAATTGGAGGTCGGGAATGTGTTCAAAATTGAAATTTTCCAATTGGTGGCCACCATTCTCGTACTTTTGCGCATTGTTGGAAAATTTTGATTTTGAACACCTTTCCGACCTCTGATTTGTGCGTATGATATATCGTTGGAAAACTAATAGGATGACCTTAAATTTTCATAATTTCTGGGTTGATTTATATATCCAAAAAATACAGTGAAATTAACAGACATGCGAATGCCGTTGGTGTGTAATTCTACGCGCTGTTGGAAAAAATTTATTTTCAACACCTTTCTGACCTCCAATTCATGCGTATGATATATCGTTAGAAAGCTAAGAGAATAAAATTTAATTTGCATACTTTTTATAATTTTTTGGGTTGATTTATGTGTTCAAAAAATACTGTGAAGTTGACAGACGCCCAAAAGTTCAAAAGAGCACCGTATTTTATGCACAATATTCTTGTTAATTTTTTTAATGTTATTCTTTTTGATTAAGTAATTGCTATGTAATTAAATAATAAATACTAAAAAAATACATTTTAAATAATTAATTATATATGAACATATTATTTTTATTTTACAAAACTAAGTTGATAGTTCTCTATTATACAACTCGATTGTATATTTTTGCCTAAAAAATTTCATATCACCATAGCTAAAGTTGAATTCCTGTTTTGCAAGCAAATACTCCATAGCCTTTAGCATGAATACGCCGCAATTGACATTGTAAAACAAAAAACATAAATACAATTTATGAAATTGTAACTTATAAAGCAATTACACTATATTAAAATGAATGAATAATTTAGTTTGTAAAAAAGTACCAGTTCCCTTGTGTTGGAAAGTTTTCCATATAACTATGTGCGAACTGATTTAAAACTCCCTTAACATTGGATCGATGGAGGAAAAAATTAGCTTGCCTCAATATGTATGACAACATTATCCATAAGGGTTTGAATTGATCACAATTTGTAGACTTCGTAAGTGTCGAATCGTAAATGAAAACATGCCGATGGGGAAGATCAATTTTGGCAAGCACCCAATCGGTATCCTTAATATTAAGTGGCATGAGTATCTATTAATAATTAATTAGTTAATACGATAATGAAGAAAATTATATATCAATTAATTTGGAAATAAATTTGTTATACTAGTATTACTTACATAATTGCAATCAATCCAATATCGCGATGAGGGTGTGTATGCAATGCCGAAAAAGTAGTTAAGAAAACCCATATCAAATTCTTATGTAGTTTTCCTTGACTTTCTATCTTTTCTCCATGTTTCAAATGTAGGCCATCGGCCTTCTGTATTACCCTATATAAAAAAAATTACAAAAATAGTCATTAATAATTTAATACAAAAAAGAAATCATGCAATACTTAAATATAATACAACCAATATCTTACCCAAACATAAACATCTATGACAGTAGTTCTTGGACAGAATAAATGAGGATATGCTAATATATGTTTGCGTATGTACATGCATATCACATTGACGTGGTACACAATATGGAAGTAAATTAATTAATTAATTAATACTAAAAAAATACAAATTATTATTATTATTTATAGATAAATAAATAAATAAATCATATAAACTTTTTTTTACCTTATCATTTAACCATTCTCCTTGAACTAAATCCCGAAAGAATTCTTTATTGACCTCGCATATGTCGTAGTCAATAACTTCATCCATATTGGAAGTCAGATAATCAAAAAATTTCATTGAAATATCATCAAGAAGGTGCCGTTTAGGATTAAAATCCATTGGAGGAGGCAAAATATTGTTCAAAGTCTCTCATGTCTCTGTGGTCACAATAAAAGGCGACTTCAATTTCCCCGCACGCTTTTTAATACGTGGCTCCTGTTGAATAACCTTTGATGATGATATGAATTGGATCTCATTATCATTCTGCATCACATTCGTTTCCTCATCACGTATTTCACCCTCCGGAGGATCCTCATTTATAGCTATATTTTCATATGTATTTGGCCGATCATATTCCTATTGACAAAACATGATATACAATTGCTAAGACTTATTAAAAAATTTAAAAGGTATGAATGAAATAATTTACCTATATTTTTCATATAAATTAACATTTCTTGAATTGAATCTTTAATCGATTGGATCTCTCGCATTGAATCCGATCAAAAATCTTGAAACTCTTGCATTGAATCCAATCGAAAGGTGTTCAAATCATTTGTCACGCGATCAACTTTTATATCAAGCGAATGAATAGCCGATCTGAGCTCATTATCGACCTATATTCAATAAAAAAATAATTATATTAGTTAATTAAATTAAAATTGTTAAGTCAAAAATCATAATAACCTCAAAATAATAATATGATATTTTAGTTCAAAAAAGTAAATATATATTACTTAGTGTGACAATCCTGTTTGTTGACCAACATTTTCAAAAGAATGACCCTCGTGATTAGATACATCTTGTTGTTGATAATAAGCAATCTCGGCATTCTCTGTGTCGATTGCTTTCTTTCTATGTCGCTTATAGTTTTTTGGCGGAGGTATTGGTGGGATTGGATAATCTTCGTTAGTTGGATAAATGGATTCTTCTTTAACATTACTCAGTCTCAATCTCTCAATCACATATAACTATACAATATTACATGAACAAGCCCGTTAATTTTATGAAAATAATAAGTAATTAAAATTTAAACGAATATAATTTAATTGACTAATAATAAAATTACCTCCGCATTGTCAAAAAGTGTTTTTCCCACGCTCTTAAATACAGGGAGGTTGGTAGCTTTCCAATTGCAAATTCTTGGGAACGAATTATCAACCTTAGTTGCATATAGTTCTCTCATCAAAGGAATTGTCTCGTATCCCAAACCTATTAAACAATTTAAAATTTATTACTTAAATAGTTAAATATTTAAATAAATTAAAACGTTTTGTAATTGACATTACCTGGAATGCCTAAGGAAACCCACTTAAACTGTATGTGGCCAATTCATTTAACTCTCCAACTCGGTACATGGAAGATATGGTAGCATTGTAGGACTTCAAACCCCATGTATATTCATTGAAATATTCTAAATCCTCAACCATAAACAAATGTTGTATGTTAATGTTACTTGACTCTCCTTGCCAAGTAGACCACATTCGAGAAAGTATATTAAAGCCAACCTTACCATGTCATCTTTATCCTCTAGTCTGGTACGCTTCAAACCCAAAAAGACATCCCTCGCATTTAAATTTTTAGTCTTCTTCAAGTGGTCAAAATATGTGTTCCTTATTCGATTGGATTGTGGAAGAGGAGGAACATCAACTGAATTTTCCATCTTCAATCCCGTAATAAATCCAAATTCTCTTTTTGTAAATATTGTTCCTTTTCCATTAAAGTTAAACTCCATGACATCCTCACTTATACTATCTGTTTGCCTTACAAGCATATTGTGTACTATGCCGCCACTCAAGATAATCTCCTATATTCTGAGGTAAAGCATACTAAAACAACTGTTCTCAAACTTCTTCAACTGTCTTCTCTTAAACCTAGATGGTTTATCAAGATCCTCCAAAAATTTCTCAATGATGTCTTTGATGCATGTTATGAGTGACGACCTACAAGTGACACGAACACAACAATTATCTGCATTAGCTAGGGCATTTGGATACATCAAGAACTTAGCTTCTACCATTTTTCTTTTTAAACAAATAAATGTAAAAGGTTAAGACCAAATATAAAATAATTTTGCACAAACAAAACTTCAATCATATGATAATTAATCTATAAACAAAATAATAGCATGAATAAATACAAATATAAAATAACAATCTAATCCAAAAGCAAAACAAAAAAAAAAGATTGGGGATTGGTACCCACCAAGGGTTGGGGGTCGATACCCATCAACGAGGGGTCGGTATCCCACTGACCCACCCCCAGCGCCCCAATATGTGCGTGGGCTGCCCACCGACCCCTCTTGCGCCCCTAGCGTGCCATGGACATTGGTTCCAGCCCACTGCCACCCCTATGGTGGGGGCACCAATGCCATATACCCATATACATTATCATTGTTTGTAAAATTTCAATTTATACACTTAAAATATAATTTTAAACTAAATACTCAAATAAACACATGTATTTGAAAAAAAATACTTAACTAAGGCATTTATTCAAACACCTAATATGCATTTTTCTCAAACATTTTCAAAACATAAAACTTGCAAATCAATAACCCCAACATGAGAAAAATTGAAAAACCCAATAGCTAACAGCAACAATGGAAAGTAGTTTATGAACAATGGAACACAACATTGACAAAAAAACAAACTATTTCATTGTACACCAACTTAATCCACAATACTCACAAAACCTTCAATTTGTTTATGTGTTCTAACCTTAGTAGGAGTACAAGAAGGTGGTGGGACGGCGTCGGCGACGGCGACGGCGATTAAGATGAAAAAATATGGCATGACGGCGGCAACAAGAAGAAGAAGAGGAGGAAGAGAAATAGTAATTTGTAAAGCCAAGAAGAAAAAAGGAAGGAAAGTCCAAGAAGTATAAAAAGGAGTTGAGGGGTGCAGTTGGGTGAGGTTGGGTGCGGTTGCATACAGCGGAACGAAGAGTTTGAATGATGGGCTATAATTTTAATTATGATTAAACTGTATATTAAGGGTATAATAGTCATTTTTACTAACAAGTTAATTTTTAAAAAATATGGCTATTTTTTATTATCTTGTATTGGGTTAGGCTATGGCATCATAAAACCTTTTTTTTCTCTAATCTTGTTTGATGACATCATCATTTAAGTGATTAAATATTTATTTTAATAAATCAGGTTAAAATAACAAAAATAAAAATATTCACTTAAGATTATGTGCCAATGTCAAATTAATTATTTTTCTTATGTGTAATTAAGTTTTTTTTATTCTAGACCAAAATAGAAAATTAAATTCAATGGAAAACAACTTTTGTATTGGTTACAACACTATATTTGTTTGAAAGAAAAGAAACGAATTTTAATTTTCACCCGAGTTGCTTTGCCATCTTATTTCACGAATTTTATTAAATAAAAAAATAGTGTTGAAAAAAAAAATCCTATCATTGTTTAATGATTTTTTTTATATATATTTTAAGTATTTTCATTTTATTATATTAGTTTATATGGATTAATCAAAATAAATATTTTATTAGTTAAATGATGAGGTGATAAATATAAATTAAATAAAATGATAAAATAATATGACATATTTATAGTCATTAAATATTTAATGAATGACTAAAATCTAAAGCTATGAAGAAATAAAAAAATAATAAGAGAATCTGATAATATATAAATGAGTTATAATAATGCAAAATATTACTAAATACAGATAAAAAAATAATTAAATAATATTTATTATCTTTTATTTTTATTTTTTACTTAGCCTGTATGAATTGGTCCAATATTATCTCTCAACTCAGAGTATTTGAGCATATACACATATATAATTATTTTGGTAGATAATATTACACGTATATATAGGGTTTGCTATGGTGGGCGAAGCTTACTCACCTCCCCACCAATTTTTTTCTTTATTTTTTTATAATTTTCTTTTGCATTTTTTTATATTTTTTGTATTATATATATATATATATATGAAATATTTGGAATTTGACAAAAGACAAAATACAAAAAATATATATATATTTATAAAAAAATATAAAAAAAACATATAACATATAATAAATAATAAATAATAATTATAAAAAGAATATATAAATAAAAATATTGGTGGGTTTGTCGCCCATCAGGTGAGCGAGCTCCCCCACCATAGCAAACCGTGTATATATATATATATATAATTCTAGACAAGTGGTGTGATATTATTTTCTATTTTTTTGATACTCATCTCACGCAGTTCAATTTTTTTGAGTAAAAAGTTAGGAGAAACGTGTTTGAATGAACGTGAATTATGTTTGAAATTGATTATAATATAATTGATAGTGACGATATAAAGTTGTAAGAATTGGACTTAAAAGACAGACAGCTCAGCCATTTTCTTAACAACAGGGAAGTTGCGCTTGTCGTTTGCTCAATTATTTATTTTGACGAAGAACAGTAACTAGTTCATTATAACACGTGCATTTTTATGAAAGTGCGTTGCAATTACTTACCATATAATAATTATTTGTCAAATCAAGCGGCTATGTTCACCTATTTGTCCTTTTCTACGTAATCCATATGCAATATATATATATATATATATATATATATATTAAGAACTAGATTATAATTATTAGCTTTGTGAAAGACAGACAGTACCGAAAAATAAATTGTCAGTTGTGAAATATAAACAATGGTACCTACATTGCTCTTGTGAATCATAATCTTATCATTTTTCAAAATTATATTAATAATTCCATAATCAATAATATGTCAGATTATTATTTACACCAATAGTCTCGAATAACACAATTGTGGAATAATTTTCTGATGATTTCATTCACTGTAATTCTACAATATATAAAACACATAGAGGAACATTTACAAGGATAGAATTGAATAATAATTGCCCTATAATAAGAGAGGAAATAATGAGTAGGAAATATCCTATAATTAAGAAAGAAATAAGGGCAATTACTTATTAAGAATATTTGCCCATATCGATCCTTTAATTTTAGCACTCCCGCATGGATATCACACATGCATAACTTACCTGAAAAATGATAAAAAAAAAAACTCTGATAGCTATGGTTTTTGTAATAGTTATAGTTTTCGTAACACCCCTTAATTGAATCTTTAAGATTTAACCTAAAAAAAAATTACATCTTATTTATACAGGATGCTATAAACATCAATGGTGGGAAGGTTATAAAACTCGTCAAGTTATAAACATAAAGGGGGCGTTTATCATTTAAACGCACAGTTTTATTAAAAAAAAAAAAACCACCATTTTTGTTATCCTCTTCAACCTAACCATTCTCGCACACCTTTTGATCTTTTAGCTCAACTTAAGTTTGCACAATCCTCCTTAGACCTTTGTATAATTCAAAAAAACCCTAAAATTTCCGTGGAATTTGGCCCAAAAACATTCACTGCAAGTCTCATTTCGGATTCAGTAAGTTCTCTTTTTCTATTGTGGACTGTACAACCTTCCTCCAATCTCTGCAAAATCCGACAAAACCAAGATTGAGCATTATTTGCACAACTATTGATCTCTACAAACTCATCTCCAATCTCTGCAGTCCTCCTTCGATCTAAGGAAAAAACTGGTAACTTTTTCTTCAATCTAATGCCTTTTTGCCTGCTTTAAATAAATATATTTTAAAAAATAGTTAATCGTAGCAGTACCAAAATCGTGAACAACCTAATTGGGCATTTAGAACTTGTCAATAGTACAACATTCTATTTATAGATTCGGTCCAAGGAAGCAAGAGATGTAGAAATAGGATTAAACAACTTAGACTATTGGAAACTATATACAACCCATTTGTATTCAAATTAAGAATGGAATTGAATGGGTAACATACTGACATAAAATGGGGCTATTGGTACTCAAACCTTCTTTAAAAGAAAATAGAGAGATAAAAGACATTATCTAGTTTGAAAGTTTGGATGTATTCCACAAAACAAAATTTGTTAATCGAAGTTGCTATATTGCTATATAAAAAGCTTCCAATCTTTACTTTAATGGTTGTTGTTGGGAATTTTTTAGTTTTTATTTCATGAAAGAGATACTATTAAAGAAGAAAAAAAGGCATAATGAATTCTCCAAACATAGAAGGCAAACTTGTAATTTGTGAAAAAAAGTTGCTAAAATTTTCTTTTCAGGTTAACGGTTTTTGGAAATAGGTTTGATGTGCATATTGTTTTAACCAGATCCAAACAAATAGAAGTGACTATAGTTTAGGTTTACTACTGCACCTTGTTTTTCGATTTGAAAAACTTAAAATATTAGAACTTGTACTACTGCATGCTGGGAGGCATGAAAATCCATATAAATGTTTTTTTGTTTGCTAAAAAACTAATTTTGGTATGTTTTAGGCAAGTGTTACGTGTCTCTTGCTATAAATATGTCAGATTATGATACTACAACAAGGAAAGCTTATATTCCACATATCTCGACTGAAAAAAACCCTAATGTTAAACAAGAACTTCAAATAATTGATGAGACTTTTAATTTTTACAATGCATATGTTAGGGAATGTGAGTTTAGTGTAGGGATTAATAATTAAAAAAAAATAAAGAAATAAATGAGATAGTTTGAAAACAATTTGTTTTCTCTAAGGAAGGATAAACAAATAATTTTTATCAGCAGCAGTGTAAAGAATTGGTTGAACGATCAAGTGAAAGACACAGAGGAATAGTTCCAGTTGAATGTAAAGCTAAAACTACATTGGTTAAGCGACAAATAGGACCAAATTGGATTATTAGCACTTTTATTGAAGAATATAACCATGTACTTGCCACTCCCACAAAGATAGATCTTCTGAGATCACACAGAAATGTATTGACTGCAAAAAGAAAGTTAAACCAACAATTATCTAAAGCAAATATACTTATATGTCAACAAATACAGGTTATGGAGATTGATTTTGGTGGTACTTAAAATATGAATTGTATTGAGAAAGATATAAGAAACTATAAACAACGTTTGAGGGAAGAGCTTAAAGAGGTTGATGCAAAAACTTTGCTGGAATTTTTTTCTATGAAAAAAGAAAAAATTCAACATTTTACTGTTAGTATGAGCTTAATGGAGCAAATCGCCTTATTAGATGCTTTTGGACAGACCCTTATACAATAAGAACATATAATTTTGTAGGGATGTTGTAGTATTTGATACTACTTGCAACACAAACAAATATAATATGATATTTGCTCCAATGATAGGAGTAAATAGTCATGGTCAAATTGTCATTTTTTAGTGCACATTTTTAAGTGATGAGAAAACAGAATCTTTTATTTGGTTATTTAATAAATTATTGGATGTAATGACGGATGGTGTCCTCAAATTATTATTACCGATCAAGATCGTACAATGACTAAGGCCATTACTGAAGTTCTACCATTAATTATTCATCGGTATTGTATTTGACATATTTTATATAAGTTTTTTGAAAAATTGGGTGCAATAATTTATTGTGATAATTATAACTTGTTTAGAAATGTCATATTAAATTCTGAAACTAAAAAAGAGTTTGAAGTAAGTTAGTTTGATTTATTGAAGAAAATTCAACTTGATGATAATGTATGGTTATGTCACTTATATGAAATCGACAATAAGTGAGTTCCAGCATATGTTAATATGCATTTCAGTGCTGGAATGTAAAGTAGTCAAAGATGGAAGTTCATATTCTTTTTTCAACAAATATATTTTAAGAAAAAATTCATTGATGGATTTTATCACTCGTTATAATCGACCTATATGTTATCAACAACATGAAGAGTTGGTTGCAGATCATAAGGATATGAATGCGCAGCCAAAATTGATATCTTTTTGGCCTATGAAGACACAAAAGTGAAATGTTTGTGCTGCTTTATATTTTAAATTACACTCTTAAAGATGATGAGACTTCACTGTATAATGTTCAAAGGGTTGAAGGAAGTTCTTCATCAAAATATAAACATTTGACTTTTTTGAAGCAATCCAATATTTTATCATGTAGTTGTAGACAATTTGATTTCAAAGGAATCTCATGTAGGCATATGTTGGCCTATTTAAATTTTAAACAAATTGTCTGTTTACCAAGTTAATAAATTTTGATAAGATGAACAAAAAGTGCCAAAGTTGATGGAGTGTTTGACAATAATGGTCATGAAATTAATGAACACCATAATAAGTATTTGATAATGAGGCATACACGGCTATCTCAAATAGCTTCTATAGTAGTTGATGATGCTTGTCTTATTGTTGACGTCACTAATGTCCTCTTTAGTAAATTGGAGTTGGTACATAAAAAAATTAAGGAGATGCATAGTAAAGAGAGTGTGGTGACCTCATCTATTGGAAAAGTAAGTAGTAAAGAGTCCAAAAGTATTAACAATCCTACACATGTGAGATCAAAAGAATATGAAAGGAGATTGAAATCTTCGAAAGAAATGTCAATTTCAAAATGTAGACTTTGTTGGGGATGCGGATTAAGGAGATAGTTACATGACAAAAGAAATTGCGCTAAATTGCATGAAAGCTGATTGCCCTATTTAATTTCTCTCAGTCTCTCTTTTTCTTTTTGTATGAATAAGCCTATTTATTTTATTTTTAGTCTGTAGATCCACAATGGATAACTTGAGTGATCATTCAAAATCGGCAAATGATGAGGATTTAACATCTCAAGCTGGTATTTTTTTTTCTTTTGCTGTGAATTAATGATATGTGTTTATTTTTGTGGGATTAAAATTTTAATCTAGCCTCGTATAGCTATGATTTATTAGTAAACTAGACTAGTATTTTTAGTCACGATCGATTTATTTATTTATTTTTAAAGTTAATGACCGTCTTTGGTTATTGTCTTTGGCATGGAATATTTGTAATAAAAATTTTTATTTACCCTATTATAATAATTATTATATTGTTTATATGTTTTTTTTATTCTTCTATATTTTTTTTGGGAGTATATAAGTGTACAACTATTTTAATATTTGTTGGCCTTATATGTATGTTGAGGGTAATAATTGGATTTGATGGCATTATGTTGGGATCCCAATACTGTAAAAAGATGTTTATAGATTAAAAGTCAGGAAAGACCTAACATAAAAGAAGTTGTAATGGAGTTAGAAGGAGTATTGAGAAGTAGTATGGAAATGCATGAATGAGGAAAAGCTGATAGGTGCATAGAAGAAACTGAGTACTTGCTTACGAGGGAGCCCTCAAATTTATATGCAATTGATGTTAGTGGACCAATTTGTTCCCAATAGATGATCAACCTCATGGTTATGATAATGTCAGTAAAATATTTGTAGTGTTTTAGGCAACATTTAGCCTTTGATGTTTTAGTGTGTTTAATTTACGAAAATGTCTAGAGTATGTGTTTTTCAGTAGGGTTGCATAAATGTTTAATAAAGTAGTGAATGGAGAATGTAAAAGGTGGGAGAAAAATGTTTAAATATATATCACATGACCTTTTATTATTATTATTATTTTTATTTAGATAGTTGTGGAATTTTTTTATCTGAAGAAGAGGTAGATAATAAGTTCAAATTTATGACTCGATAGCTAACAAGAGGCCATATGCAAATTGTAAAGGTCAAAGTGATATATGAAAATTTGTTTTCCTCATACATCTTTAGTTTCTGGCTTTCCTAACTCATTACTCGTTAAAATTCACAACAAGATTAATTTTTACAAACTATCTCTGTTCTGTTGGTATATTATCATCTTGCTATTTGTTTAATGCTTAGTATTTGCCAGAGAAAAAATATTAAAAGTTAACTAGTTCCAAAAAAAAATGATAGAGAAAAAAAGAAAAGCTATAGATAGTATTGTAGTACAAATCTTTTAAGCACTTGTAAAGCTAACCACAAAACAAGTTTAATAATAAATATAGTTATTTTCATTAGCTAAATATGATTAGTGTCCCAACATAAATTTCACATGAAGCAAGGTTTCATAAATAAACTATTTTTCAATAAACAAATAAAAGTATAAAGTTGCTATTGTGGCTACAACAACTATATTTAAAATTTTAAAACTAAAATCTTTTGAGCGCTTCCTCACTGGAGCTTCTTCCATGTGGTGATGCTGCTGGCTTTTTGATAATACTTCTAATAGTGTTTTCAAAATGGAATTAAATTTTTGAACATTACAATTTAGCTCATTAACTTCATTAACCAACTTTTCACTTTTACCTAAATGGTTACATATTTTTGTACAACGTATGTCATCAACCCAAAAGAATCTTCCACAATACACACCGTCCTACACAATAACATTATAGTTAATATATGAATTATTCAAAACGAAATGGAGCTATAACTGTAAAGCTCTAAGTACCTTATACTTATTGCACTTTTAATATTTTTTGTTTGGATTTTTCTCTAAATGATATATCATTAGTGTCATATAAGAATCACATTTACACTTTTATTGCCTATAATTCTCATCTATACTTGAAGATGACATTGCATAGAATGAAAATATCCTAAAACATCATACAGTTAAACTAAAATTCATTAAATATATATATCTTCAAAAACAAAATCATGCAAATCCATTTTTGTTCACTTACAAAGGACCAGATTACACTTGTATCCTCAAAAGTAATTAAATAACACCTAAAATTAGAGATTTTTACGTAGAAATGGTCTATGTTTCAAAAGTATTTAAATCACACCTAATTTTTTATTCTTGTTTGAGATAGGTGAAAAAAATCTATGGCTAGATCTTTAACAGTATTAACATAGAAAAAGAAGTATTAATTCATACATGAATGGAATTTCATAACATGTATAAAATTGGCAACATCTAGTATAAGAGATTACGTGGAAGCAAACTATGAATCTCAAAGACCGAGTGGCCTCAACATCATCATTACCCTTTCACCAATTTGCCAAATATCTTTGATTGTAGATGAAGAATTTTGGCATGAATTGACACATTGCATATTATGCATGACTAATCTGCCTGTCATACATAAGGTCTTCTAACCAATAGTTTAGAAAATAAATATTCATATAGCTAGTTTTACAACCCTCCAAGTATTCTCAAGGAATTTGTTCCTTTTATTTACTTAATATTCATATAACTAGTTTTATAGCCCGCCAAATATTCTCAAGGAATTTGTTCATTTTATTTACTTTTTGGAAAGGCTTCGATCACTTACACTATAAGAATCAGAACACCCTCATAACTCTCATCCACCACAAACTCAAAATTGTAGTTGGGTTTGATCAATTTTGGAAATGAATGATCACAAACAGCTAGAAGTTGTGAGAGAATTAGAACATGTTAGTCTACAAAAATGGTGTGCTTCGCTTATAGACAATGTGTTCAAAAGGTTCATGTCCCAAAAAAATAAACAAATAAAAAAGTATTCATATGGGTTTTTAATCCTTAAACAAAAAAATCTTTGGTACTACAATACCCAAAAAATCTGTACAATAGAGGTTGTCAGTCCATCCTAAAGGCCCAATTAGGTTGTTCATGATTTTAGTACTGCTACTCTTAATCATTTTTTAATATATATATATATATATATGAAATGTAATAAAATTTAATTTTCAAAGGCATAACAAAAAGAAGAGACAATTATGCTGTAAATCCGGAAAACTTAAACTAGGCAAAAAAGCATTAGATCGGAGAAAAAGTTACTAGGTTTTTTTCTTAGATTGGAGGAGGGCTGTAGAGATTGGAGGTGAATTTACAGAGATTCGAGAGGGCTACAGGGATCCACAATTACGTAGAGATTAGAAGCTGTGCGAATAAGTCCTGATCTTAATTTTGCTAGATTTTGCAAAGATTGGAGGAGGGTTGTACTGTCCACAATAGGAAACGAGAATGTATTGAATCCTAAACGAGACCTGCCGTGAATGTTTTTTGGCCAAATTCCATGGAAATTTTAGAATTTTGGTGAATTATACAGAGATTGGATGAGGGCTATGTAAACTTAAGTTGAGCTAAGAGATTGAAAGGCTATGTGCGAGAATTGTTAGGTTGAAGAGGATAACAAAAACTCGTGGTTTTTATTTTTATTTTTAATAAAACCATGTCTTTAAACGATAAACAACTCCTTTACGTTTATAACCACATGTGTTTTATAACTTCCCCAACATCTGGATTTATAGCATCCTTGCTTATATATAAATAAATACAATGACATAATAAAAGTCGTAACAAAAATTTTCATTTAGTCTTTAAAAATTTTCAAACAAAAATGTATAGAATACTTTAATAAAATAATATATCAAATAAATTTAAAACTTTGTTTTAGTATCCCCAACATAAAGAAAAAATATAAATTAAACTATTATGTCCTAAACAAAACAAAATAAAATAAAATATTTATTTTATTTTAAAAGCGTTTGTACTAATCCGTGCAAACTTGTCTCACCTAATCTTTTCCCACACTAACTCTCCAAACAATCTCTATCAATTTATTTTCTTATTTATACCCATGCAAACAAAATAGAATGAGTAACGAATCACTCAATAAGTATCACATGCATCTACCAATGCAATGCAAAAATGAATGATAAATCGTCAAAGACAATCTTCGTACTTAAAACTTTAATTTTCTTTTCCAAACCAATATATATTATTCTAGTTTGAATCACATGTATAAAGATGTAGGACTTAGTTTTTACATAAGAGCATGCAATCCCTCAACACACTTATAAGGAGGTTTTTACCCGTCAACAATTTATTTTTTCTAAAGCAACACCCAAATTAACTTTAAAAAAAATCACATAACCATCAAGAAGAAACAATATAAGTACAAATAATCACATTTTCATTCTAGCCATGAAAGTTAAGTTTTGTCAAACACTTTTATGAAAGTCATGCATGCATATGCTAAGATTCACAAATGTAATTTATACTTTTCGCGTAACTTTTAAATTTGCATACATATATTTGCATAGGAAAATATTTAAGTAAGCAACCATAGTACCTTTAAGCAATTTCGACAACCGTATTAATCACCTACTCCCATCTTTTGCGATTAATGTAAATTTTCTAGAAAGCAATTACATCACATTTGTTAATAAAATAGCAAACATACTTGTTTTAACTATGCATATAATTTTCAATTTCTTACCCATTTTTAAAAATTCCAAAACTTTCAACACCCATATGCATAATTTAGCTAACAAGGATCTTTATTGAATAAATTATCCCATCATATATTCATGTATAACAAACATATAAATACATATATATATATATATATATATATATATATATATATTTATTGAGCCATAATGCACACATATATATACATCCAAATTCCATCCAACCCATTGTGATTCAAATATAATTTATGCAATAATCCACCTAATATATTCTATCTACATATAGCTTAGGTGTAACAATTAAAAACCAACCTTTGCAACATATTTATAATTTCCAGCAATTAAAACAAATTAAATTACAACCCCAAATTGATAGAATTAGAAATGAACAACCAAAATCAAAAGTCATACAAGACAAATAAATAATTCATGAAACCACCTATATTATATGTAAAAACTAACAAACAAAGGTGTAGTACTTACCTTGATTTCTTATTATCAGAGTTCCCAAATTACACTTCAATTCGTAACCTAAATATAAGGTAGTGCAAGTTTTTATGTTTTAACCCAATATAATACATTATTTTACTTTCTACTTTCAGAAGTCACATTTTTTAGAAAAACCAAAAAACTTAGAAAAATCATATTTCATTCATTCAAAATTGAAAAGTCATTATTCAAAATCTAAAACAATCACAACTTAACTAGTTTAAGGGAAAAATATTCTACAAAAATATTAAAAATTAGAACCTTGTAAAATAATCAAAACTTGATTAACATGTCACATAATTTTTTTTGTTTGAAAAACTATTTAACTTATAAAAATCATATCTCTCTCAATATACGTCCGAATTGAGTGATTCGAAACTTCACGTGCTCACGACAAACCCATCTATTTTAGATAAATCTCGTAAAAATTTTAAAAATAATTAACCATCTAAAACAATCAAAGTGAATGAGAATTTTTTAGAAGTAATAAAAAAAAACTATTTAAACCAAACCCACCTTTGGTCTCTTTTCACAGTCAAACTTTTACAAACCCTAGGCAATTTCCCTCTTTTATCTCCTTGCTTTCCACTGAATTTTTTTTCCCTTCTCTCTTAACCATATTTCTTTCCGAATGTCTTGGGTAAATTTCAGTCATCTTATGTCTCTTTATATAAATGTAGTTTTCTAGGATTTGAAGAGGAATATAATCCTATTAGGTTCAAATTTCCTTGTCCTCTTAAGCTTTAAACTCCTGATTTAACTTAAACTCTAAATATTTGTCTAATTTTAAAACCAATTTTCCTAATTAAATTCTAATTACTTGACCACAAATTAAAAAACTCCCTATTAATTAGGAGAGTGTTTAAACAATTGACTATATATAATATATATATATATATATAACTAAATATATTTTCATGAAAAAAATTTTTCAGTTATTATAATTCATCCCTTCTAAAAAACTTTTGTCTTCCAAATTTGCACTTAATTACATAAAACACTTACTCAAATAAGTTTGGATATTGGGAATTCAACTCATCTTCCTGTTCCCATATTACTTCTTCCACTGCGTGATTTCTCCAAAAAAATTTAACCGGTGAGATTGTCTTTGTCCTAAGCATGTGATCCTTTCTATTCAAAATTTGAGCCGACTTTTCTTCATATGTAAGATTATCATTTACCTCCAGCAGTTCATACCCAATAACATGCGAAGGATCATGCAAGTACTTTCGTAATATAGATACATGAAATACGTCGTGTACACTTGACAACTTAAGAGGTAATGATAAATGATATGTCAAATCTCTAACTTTTTCCAACATCTCGAAGGGTCCAATAAATTATGGACTTAACTTACCCTTCTTTCCGCATCTCATCATCCCTTTCATTGGTGCAATCTTAGAAAAAAAAAACTATATCATCAACACCAAATTCCAAATCTTTCCTTCGATTATCAAAATAGTTTTTGTCTATCTTGTGCAGCTTTCATCATTTGTCTAATCTTACTAATTATCTTATTTATCTATAGCATAATTTTCGATCAAGTAATCTTCTTTCTCCAACTTCATCTCAATGCATAGGAGATCTACATTTTCTTTCATGCAATGCTTCATAAGATGCCATAACAATTATAGTGTAGAAACTATTGTTGTAGGAAAATTCTACTAATGAAACATATTTTTTCAAACTTCTTTAGAAATCCAACATACATGTCCTCAATAGTTTGAATCATCCAAGATGAAAAGTCGTACTGAAGCTCAATCTTATGTCCATCACTTCATGCTAGCCTTTTTAGAATGACAATATAAATCGCAGATCTCGATATGATACTATTATTACAAGTACACCATACAGTCACACAATTTCATCCATATAAAATTGTGCAACCTTCTCCATTATATAAGTCATTCACATAGGTAAAAAGTAAGTCGATTTTATGAGTTGATCCACAATTACCAATATGGCATCCTTATCACAATGAGATAGAGATAATCTTATAACAAATTCATAGCAATGTGCTTCTACTTCCATTCAAAAATCATTAGTGGCTTTAACATGTCAAACGACCTTTGATGTTGAATTTTAACTTGTTGATATATTAAATACTTCTCCACAAATTTTGCTACATCTATCTTCATCTCATTCCATTAAAAAACCTTAGAGATATCCTTATACATCTTCGTAGCTCCCTAATAGACCGTATAAGGCGTACAATGCACTTCTACCAAGATTTCTCTTTTTAACTCATACTTGTTCGAAATACATATACGAGTACCAAATCTTAGAGTTCCATCTTTGTCAAGTCTAAAATCAGGTTTTGTCCTCAGAGTACTTCTTTATGAATTCTCTTAAGACTTCCGTTATTCTCTTAACCTTTTTTGATATTGTCTAAAATCAATGGCTGAACCTGGAGTACCAATAACATGTTTGAATATTGATTAGGAACTGATTCAATATCCATTCTTCTAATCTCTTCTAAAATATGTAGTTGAGTAATAATTAAATTACCACTAAAATCTGCATACTTCCTGCTTAAAGTGTTAGCTACTGCGCTTGCTTTACTCAAATGGTAACTTATCATGCAGTCGTAATCCTTTACCACCTTGAGCCATATTCTTTATCTCATATTTAGTTCCATCTAAGTGAAAAAATACTTGAGACTCTTATGATCTATATAGATATCGTATTTCGTACTATAAAGATATTGCAGCCATCTTTAGTACAAATACTATAGTTGCGAGCTCCAATCATGCATTGGATAATTGCATTCATAAGGTTTCAATTGTCATGAAGCATTTGCAACAACTTTATCATTCTGCATCAGTACGCATACCGGTCCTTTCCCTAATGCATCACTATAGATTATGAACTTGTTTTCGTTATTTAAAATAGTGAGTATTGGTGCAGTAACTAACTTGTTTTCATGTTCTTAAAAACTCTATATTTTTTAGACTATATAAACTTGGTCACCTTCTTTAGTAACTACTTTAGTGGCATCGCTACTTTTGAGAATCCTTGTATAAATATTCTATAGTAGCCTGCCAATCCAAGAAACTCCTTACTTTACCTATATTAGTTGGTCTTTTCTAATCTTGTATAGTTGCAACCTTACTTGAATCCACTTGTATTTCTTCTTTAGAAAAAACGTGTTCAAGAAAAGAAATACTTTCAAGTCAAAAGTTAGACTTCTTAAACTTAACATAGAGTTGCTTGTCTCGTAGGCGTTGTAGTATGATTCGTAAGTGCTCTTCATGTTCCTCGATATTCTTTGAGTACATCAATATGTCATCAATAAAGACAACCACAAACTTATCCAAACAATCATGGAATACTTGATTGATCAAGTCTATGAATGTCACTGGTGTATTTGTCAATCTAAATGACATTACCACAAACTCATAGTGGCTATATTTTATTTGAAATGTACTTTTCCATCTATCCTCCTCCTAAATATTCAATTAGTGATAACTTGATCAACGATTTATCTTTGAGAAGATACTAACTCCTTCCAATTGGTCAAACAAATCATCAGTCATTGGTAGCGGATACTTATTTTTAATCATCACCTTATTCAAATCTCGATAATCAATACATAATTGCATTCATACATCATTCTTCTTCACAACATTACTAGTGCTCCCTACAGAGATACACTTAGTTGAATAAAACCTTTATTAAATAGATGTTGTAACTGCTTCTTAAGCTCCTTTAATTTTACCGGTGCCTTCGAGATTGGTGTCATTCTTGGTACCTAAATCTATCTCGTAATCCGGTTGCAAATCAGGTAACTCCTTGGGAAACACATCTAAGAAGTCTCTTACAAGTTTGATGTCTTGAAGTATAGGAAAAATCGGCTCAATGTTATAAACGCTAACCATAAAGCTCTAAAAACCTTTACGTAAACACTTTTGAGCTTGAATAACAGTTATTAACTTAAGTAACATTTTAGTTTTAGCCTTTTCAAATACAAAATAATGACTATCTATAGGACTAAAAAGAATTTGTTTCTTTCTACATTCTATATGAGCTCTATTCCTAGATAACCAATCTATTCCAAAAATCACATCAAAGTCATACATATCAAGAATTATTAAATCAGCATAAAACTTCATGTTTACGATACAGACTTCATACAATTTCAACACAGAAATGACATACATACTAACACCAAATGATGTTGAATCATACATATCACATTCAAGATGTGCAAACTCAACTCCTAGCTTAGATGGAAAATGACTAAACACAAAAAAATGCATGGAGCTAGAATTGAATAAAGCATAAGCATCAAAACCTTCTATAGAAATTGTACTTGACACAATAACAGAGTTCTTATCAATGTCAGCCCTAGTTAATGCGTAAATTCCTTGTGTCAACTGCTGCTCCTTTTTAACTTCAGGACAATTTTACATAATATGTCCAAGCTTTCCGCTTTTAAAATAAGTACCAGTCATCCTAAAACATTCGCAAAAGTGGCGCTTGTTGCAATTCTTACATAAAGGAACATTTTTTTAAAAGACAAAGAACTACAAACAATGCTATTAAACATATAACTTAACTATCCTTAACAAATCATTCACTAATATATCCATAATTAGGAGGTCTCAAAGTTGTCCTAGGGCTTTCTTCTTCTTCTTCATTTGAGGGGTCTTCACTAGGTCTTTCTCCTTTTCCTCCTTTATCATAGGGGCTTCCATTGGTTCCTCCTCATCTTCCTCTTAAAGTTCATAACTAAAACACCCATATTACAACCTATAGGCCGTGTGTAACCGATCGTCATCCAGTTAATCTAGGTACCACCAATACATCTCCTTATAATGTTTCGATTAAAACTCAATCAACTCCTCTTTGTCCATATATATAACCTTATCACTAGGTAATGGTATCACCAACTTATATCCACTTAAAGACTCTTTCATATAGAATTGCTTCTTTATATCATGTAGTCGTGTGGACCTTTCATCGATTTCTACATTTTTAATAACAACTTTTCCATCACTGCTTTCTATGGTAAGATCTTGTTTCAAGGTTCCCTTGATGTCCATTTTCGATTATGAATTAAGTTTTTGATGTTTATAGGTTAGTTCATCACTTACTTCCCTATCTCCTAAGATACATGAACAAGTCAACTTACTTGTTATCATAACCATCTTAACAACCAAAAGCACATAATATAGAATCAAATAATTATTTAAATTAAATTATAAACTTAACATACTGTCGTGTGCAGGTGGGTACTTGGGCAAGCAAGATTAGTATAATTGTTTTTCGCAAATCTTGCTCTAATATCAAAAACTGTAACGCCCCTTAACCAAACCTTAAAAATTCAATCTAAAAGGAGCTACATCTTATTCATAAACAAATACAATGACATAATAAAAGCCGTAACAAAAAATTTCCTTTAATCTTTAGAAATTTCAAATAAAAATATATAATATATCAAATAAATTAAGAACTTTGCCTTTAATGCCCACAATGTAAATGAAAAATATAAATTAAACTATTATGTCCTAAACAAAATAAAATGAAAGTAAAATATTTATGTTGTCTTGGAAGCGTTTGTACTAGTCCGTGCAATCTTATCTCGCCCAATGTGCTCCAAGTAATCGTTATCAATTTCTTTTCTTTCCCACACCCATGTTAAAAAAAAAATGGAATGAGTGATGAGTCACTCAGCAAATGCCACATGCATATTCCAATGCAACATAAAAATGGTTAATAATCGCCAAAGACAATTTTTGTACTTAAAACTATGATTTCCTTTTTTGAACCAATATATATATATATATATATATATATATATATATATATATATCTAAGTATATTTTCATTAAAAAAAAACTTTTGGCTATTATAGCTATGGTAAGTACATCGCTAGCTGATCTTCAAACTTCACATAAGAAAACATAGTAATCTTAGCTTCAAGTTTTTCCTTAATGAAGTGTCTATCAACTTCTACATGCTTCATTTGATCGTGTCGAATAAGATTGTGAGCAATCTCTATAGTTGAAGTGTTATCATAGTACAACTTCATTGCATCTTGAGAGTCAACACCCAAATCCCTTAACAAATTCCTCAACCATAGTAATTTCACACACTCCAAAAGCCATGTCTCTATACTCAGCTCCTGAACTAGACCTTGTTATTACCAATTGCTTTTAATTCTCCAAGTTAGAAGTTTTCCTTTATAAAAGTAAAGTATCTTGAAGTAGATCTTCTTTTATAAGCTGAACCTGTCCAATCAGCATTAGTGTAAGCTTTTACCTTGAAGAGATTATGCTTAAAGAAAATTAACCCTTTACCTAGAGCAAACTTCAAATATCTCAATAAGTGTTCTATGACATCTATGTACAGTTTACGAGGATCATGCATAAACTGGCTTAGTACACATACTACATAATCAATATCTAATTTAGTGTGGGACAAATGAATCAATTTTTCCACAAGCCTTTGGTACCTTGCGTTATTAATAAAAATTGCATCCAAACAATGAAACAACTTATGATTTTGTTCAATAGGAGTATTAATAAGCTTACATCCAAGCATACTTGTTTCAGTAAAAAAATTAGAACATATTTCCTTTGATATAAGAAAATACCATTCTTTGATTAGGTTACCTCAATCCCAAGAAACTACTTTAAGTCACCAAGTGGCTTCATTTCAAATTCTGAGGCCAAGCATCATTGTAAGCTTTCTATTTCATCTTTATCATCACCAGTCACCACCATATTATCAACATAGACAATTAAGGCAAAAACTCTACCTTTTTAGTGCTTTAAAAATAAAATGTGATCAAAATTGTTTTATTTATAGTTGAAGTTCTACATAGCCTTTGTAAATCTATTGAAACAAACTCTTGGAGATTGTTTAACCTATATAATGCCTTCTTGAGTTTGCAAACCATTTTAGTATTTGAGTGCTCTATACTTGAAGGAAGCTCCATGTACAAGTTTTCGGTAAGATCTCCATGTACAAAAGCATTCTTTACATCAAACTAAAGAAGTGGGCAATCTTGATTTATCAAAGACAAGAGTACTCTTATTGTATTAAGCTTGGCAATAGGTGCAAAAGTGTCTTGATAGTCAATCTCATAAGATTGTGTATATCATTTCACAACTAACTAGGCTTTGTACCTTTCAATGGTCCCATCCGCTTTATACTTTACCACAAACACCCATTTACACCCTCTGTCTTCTTTCCCTTTGATAGAGGTACAAGCTCCTATGTATTACTTTTTTCAAGTGTTGCCATTTCTTATAAGAACCACATCATGTATTGCATGAAGTCCAATATTGCCCGCAAAAGACACTCAAGTAGTTTTTATAAGTAAGCTAAAGAACCAAAAGGATACCTTCAACTAGCACTTTTGGGCAAGGTTCAATCCTGTGGTGAGGTGTGTTACATTTGATATCAAAGTATAACTTCGTCAAAATTGTTTGTGAGAGCCATTATGGGCAGGCTTATGGACAGATAGACTGCAAAAGTGCATGTCGGTCCCACGATGATGCGATTTATTGGAACGTGGTGGATTGTAAACACCATATCATGAATGTCACAAAGTCCAACATCAATAGCAAAATAACGTCCAAACAATCTTTATAAGTAAGCTAAAGACCTAAAATGATACTTTGAGTGTGGCTAAACCCTATATGGCATCTATTAAAGCTGTATGCAATTTACTAGGAATAGAGATAGTCGATAATTGTAGCACATAATACGTGATCACTAATGGGATATCTGGTTTTGGATTTAACATCAGATTCATATTTAACGGGTGGTATACCATGGAAAATAGGGTGGAAAACAATATTGAGTCAATTAAGTTCAATATTAGGCATCATAAGCAATTATAGAATTAGAGCAAGTGGATACCTCTAATGGAGTCTTGAAAGAAGATTTGCTTAGTGATTGTGCTGGACTGTTAGGAGTACGTGGTACTATTATGAAGAGAATTATCTTTGACCTTTAGAAATGTCAGTTTAGTAATATGAGACTTTTCTCCTACATCCAATGGAAAAAAAAGCCTGTCGTTCTGCATGATTAATCACTTTTTCTCGATTCTTCCCCTGAAGTGATGAATCAATAGTCGATTGCATGTAGAATAGTTCTTTCTCATGAAAAATAACATCCATGAAAACATAAAACCTTCTAGAATATGGATCATAACTCTTGTAGCCCTTTTGATTGATATCATATCCATAAAGACATATTTCAAAGCACCAAGCTCAAGTTTAGCGCATTGATATGGATGTAAGTGAACATAAACCACACACAAAAAATTATAGGAACCAAAAGTACTATTGGCAGAAGAGTGTAGTGATCAAAGAGGCATCCAATGGTCTTCTAAAATTGAGGATGCTTGATGGTGTTTGGTTTATTAAGTAGACTATTGAATTCAAGGCTTCACCCCACAAAATGAGAAGGAACATGCCCCCCAATAAAGAGAGACTGAGTAACTTCCAACAATTGTCTATTTTCCACTCTGCAACACTGTTTTGTTGAGGAGAATAAGAACATTTGTTTGAAGTATAATACCTACTGAATGCATGAATTATGTTAATTCCTATTTGAAGCATTCTCCCCCATTATCGAATCGAAGGACTTTTATTGAAATGCCAAACTAATTAGTCACCAATTGATAAAAAGGTAAAAATCGAGAATACATCATTCTTGTGCTTTAATTGATAAATCCAAGTCATTTGAGTGCAATCACCCACAAAAGTTAAAAACTACCTCATCCCATTGAGAGTAGAAATTGGTACTGGTTCCCAAACATATGAATGAGCAAATGAGAAATGGAGATTTGCATTGTTATCATTTAAATGAAAGATAGTATGATGATGTTTTGCCATTGCACAAGTTTCACAAATAAACTCCAAAAAATTACATCCATCAAACAAAGAGGGAAATAATTTCCCAAGATAGCTAGAAGAGGGATGTCCTAGTCTCCTAAACTACAGCCAAATTTACTCCTTTCTCTTATTCACCAAATCTTCCTTTATCAGCTAAGCTTGCCCTTTTATGTTGGAATGTTGGAACCCATCTTCTAGATAGCACAATCCTCTAACAGAGAGAAGATTGCAATTTAATTATGGCACAAATAAGACATTCTTGATAGCTGAGGTAGGGGATAACAAAATTGTGCCAACTCCAATAACCGGATGTGATACGCCATTGGCATTAGTAATGGTAGTTTTGGAACATGTAGAGGATAAGTGGTTAAACCTAACAATCACAAGCCATACAATTCGTTGTACCAGTCAATTATCCAATCACTATTTCCAGTAAAAGAGATACCTGACTTAGTAGTAAATCTAGGAGCTGTGTCCAGATTGCCCTTTGGATTAGTTTCCTCCACCTTAGTAGTGAAAGAAGACAACTGAGATGTCTTCTTGCCTTTGGATGCCAATCCGGATATCCATGGAGTCAAAAATATGTATCCACCGTATGATCAGTACCATTACAGTGAGTACACTTCCAATTTCATCTTTGAGCTAGGCATTTTCTGATCGAGAAGCCATTACAGCCCCTTCCCCGATCATACCTTCAAACATATCACCTTGGCAATTAGCTTTCGCACAAATCATAACATAAACAGTTTGTATGTTGAAGAGTCTTAGTAGCAAGTATGCGACCTCATTCCCCATCTAATTGAGGATCAATACCAGACAAAAACTTATACACATGTTGGGAGTTAACCTTCATGGTGTATTTCATAATATCATTGGTACACTCCATAGTACAACCATCAATATCATCAAGTTCCTGCCATATTTTCTGTAGTTTGCCAAAATAGGAAAAAACATACTCACCATTTGGCAGACATAAATTACTCACAATTAAGTTGATAGACCTTTTACGTACCTGGTTGATCGAATTTGTTTGTTTGACTACTTCCCATACTTCTTTTGCCGTATCCAATCAAAGAAAGAGTGATCTGATATCCTTTGCCATTGCATCAAGAAGCCAAGATTTGACCAAGCAGTTTTCATCCTCCCATGCTTTATAATCCTCCGAATGAACGTCCTTTAGTGCAGCCATAGTGCCTGAAATAAAATTCCAACATTTTCTCCCATGTATCTTATTTTGAGCATTTAAAGACCACTCAGCATAATTGGTACCATCAAGACGTTCCAGACTGATTAGAGAAGAAGTTTCCTATATATGAAAACCCAGCAGATAAAGTAGTAGATTCATTCTTCTTTAAAGAATCATTACCACTATTTTATGAATCAATCATAATGGTAAATACACTAAAAAGAATTTCGCAGCGGAATGATATGAATAGAAACAACAATTGTGAACACAAGACTAAACTTCAATTCTTAGGGTAAAGGAAAGGATATTGAACGTGGCTTTGATACAATCTCAAATAAAGAAAAGGTGATTGAAGGTGGCTCTGCTACTATCTCAAATAACACAATCATGGAATAATTTTATGATGTTTTCATTCATTGTGATTCTACAATATATAGAACACATTGAGGAACATTTACAAGGAAAGAATAAAATAATAATTATCTTATAATAATATAGGAAATAATGAATAGGAAACATCCTATAGTTAAAAGAGAAATAAGGGCAATTACTAATTAAGAATATTTACCCATAACAATCCCTTATTAATTATAGCAAACAGCTTTAAAAACTTGGAAAACTATATAAATAAAAGTCAGAAAAAGTGCAAAATCACAAGAATAGCCTAAACAATAATTTTTACACTTTTCTAGCATCACTCTCCACTTCGACTGAATTTTATTGGAATCCCCATCAGACGATGGAAAATTCTGTCAAAACCTCATCTTTTTGATGAAATTCCGACGAAATCTCGTGATTTAACAATTTTCATCAATTTTTATTATTATTATTTTAACTTCATTACCCATTAAATTAGTATTAATTACTCTCATTTTTCAAGGCCATTTATAATCAAAGAAGTTTATTAATTACCATATAAATGGAGCATTTAATACCTATTTAATGGGTATAATGAAAGAAAAAAAATTTCAACAAAAAAGACTGAAGTCGGAAAGGGGAGTTCAAGGGAAAGGGAAGATATTTGGATTTACCTGTCCTTGTCCCTCGGTTTTAAATCTTATACCTCCGTCTAGCATCTAATGGTCTTAAACATACCACTCTATTCTATTCTATTTATTTATATTAATTCACATCATCCGAGATAACAAAATAAAAGCATGTAAAATGGAATAGCAACCTATAAAAATAAATTTCGGCTTCTTAGCAGTTTTTTTTTTTTTTTTTTTCTATTTTGTGATTTTATTAATTAATAAACAAATTTGTGAAATAAAATAGTGAAGCGGCTGCAAATTAACGTTTCCATTTTTAGCAAACAAAGTTAGTGTCAAAACAAATTGTAAAAATTTATTTTCCATTTAATTTAATTTTTATTTTAGTTGTCTAGAGTAAAAAAATGTTCATTACACGAGCAAAAATAATTAATTTGACTTTGATATAAAAAACCTTAAGTGCGTGATTTTATTTTATTTTAATATTTAGTGGTGTGAATTAATCAAAATGAATATTCAATTAGTTAAATTATGATGTGATAAAATAAAAATTAAATAAAAGAATTGAAAGAGGTGGCATGTTTATGGAAATTAGACGTTAATGGATGTCTGAAATTTAAAGTCAATGAGGGACAAGAAAATGTCAAAATAAGAAGAGGATCCTAATTCATTCATGAAACTAGAAATTTGTTACAACTATTAGGGTGTAGCCTTGTTATTTTAGACTCTTATAAGATTACAAAGTCAAAATAGCAAATAGGCTTTATCTCTTAATATATTTCTAGACTAATAATCCCTACATTAAAACCCTTTTTTATTCAAAAAAAAAAAAAAAACAAAGGTGTTGTAACCATATAGAATTTGAAGTTTTGGAATTCCATTCATGCATGCATGTATTGGTTGCAGTTGAAATGCTATGATATATAATTATAGATGGAATTATTATTATTATTAGAATTTAGGGTGAATGGGTTATTTAAGTTGGAGTAGCAAATAGACTTTATCTCCTAATATATTTCTAGACTAGTAATTCATACATTAAAACCCTTTTTTATTCATAAAAAGAAAAAAGAAAGGTGTTGTAACCATATAGAATTTAAAGTTTTGGAAGTCCATTCATGCATGCATGCATTGGTTGTAGTTGAAATGCTATGATATATAATTATAGATGGAATTATTATTATGATGGTTTATTATTATTAGAATTTTGGGTGATTGGGTTATTTAAGTTATTATTATTGTTGTTATTTGGGATTACCATTTATTAAAACATGGGTTCAAAAGAGCAATCTAAATAGGAGGCTACATAATTTCGCATATATGATAAGGATGATATGTACGATTGAAGGTGACAATCAAGTCATTTTTGAATTAGATATTGAACAACATTAAATCTAAACTTAATACAGCATAGTTGGCTATGTTTGAGAAAAGTTATTTTGGTCATTTCTTGAAAGCGAATGAGTTGCAGTTTAACGGTCAAATCGTTAGCCAATTGCTTTTTGTAGCATTGCATTGGCCAAGACATGGAGGTCATGGAGTTTAACTTTTAAGGGTCGAGCGGTTGGTTTATTATACAGGAGTTCAATTTGATTACAGAGTTAAATTGTGGGCCCATACCTACTACATGTCCTGTGTCTTCTAATTATTTTTGTGATATATATTTTGGCGATAGGAAGCTTCATTTGCATAAAAATGATATTTGTGACATTTTTTATAATAATTACAGGCAAGGACAATGACAACATGTTTAGGATAGCCTTGCTATTGTATTTTGAGATAGTTTTATTAAGGAAAAGCCCACTCCCATGCCTCTCGAGCATATAGATATGTTGGATGATTTAGATTATTTTAGGTCATATCCTTGGGGCACAATATCATACTAAATTATTGTACAGTCGATGATGTATGGCTATCCCGCCAGGATACATAGCAAATCCCATATACAGTATAACTGGTTTTCTTTTAGTACCAATGGTAAGCTAATATATATATTACTTTTTATGTGATTTATTATTCTTACCCTTTAATTGTATTTTCTATAATGTGTAAAATAATATCGGTTTACTATTTATTAGTTATGGGAATATGAAAGCATTCCGTCGTTACCTACAACATATTAGGTCTAAGGAGATTTTTTGTCCTTGGTTGCTCAATTGGACTACTATAGGGATGCCGATGCTGAGGAAGTTAATAGCATATTTTTAAAGGATAGAATGCAAGTTTTATTAATTCATTTGTTAAATTTGTTTGATAATTAACACAAATTATTGTATCTAATTGTTATTATATTTCATTTTTTTTACTTTGTTTTTTGAAAATCGTAGCATGAGATGATTGATGTTTTGGACCATATGATGCATCACCGGCTGTTGCGAAAAAGGAATAAACAACCAGATGTGGAAAATCAAGGGAGCCTACATGCAGGAAAGAGAGGTGGAGGGAAAAGAGCGACATGTAGATATTTTGTTGCATCAATACATCATTCATCACCCACTATATCTCCATTTGTTGATGCTACACCATATGCACACCGTACGTATTCTACATCCACGCCACTTGTTGACCCTATGGTATGTAATACCTATTAAGCTTCTAAAAAAACCCTATTAATAATAATACTGTTATATTATTATTAATATTATTAGTTGGGTTAGTGCTACAACAAAAAGATTGCAAACCCAAGTGTAGGTTGTCTCAAGTAATAAATTCTTGGGAGTCTGAGGTCGATCCACAAGGAGCTAATGAAGACAAATTATTAGAGATAAAACAATATGATTTAGTAACAAAGATTAAACTAATACAAGTTGTTCTTAAATGGAAGGAATTTGCTAAGGTTAGGGGATCCACTCTTGGTATATAAAACAAGAACAAGATTAATTCTTTTTATAACTCAATTAGAATCCACGCACAACGTAGGTTCCAATTGAAAAATATAACATTTAAAATTCATTTGTAGTTATATATGCTTTGTATTATATTTACTTCTAATTAACAAATAACATCAACACATGTAAATGGATTCAAGCATTCATTGTACCAATATCTTGTCAATAATGAATCAAGATCCTCATTTTACAAGGAGGTTTCTAAGTTAATTGAAAACAAATACAAAACATATAATAACAATTTCATAATATAGGCATTAAAACTTAATAAAGAGATTAATCTAATCTTATTTCATAACCAAGAGCTTCACCCTTTCACCCAAGAAAAATGAGGATTAGTTACTCATAAGAAAGAAGAAAGAAATAAAGAAGGAAGGAAGAAAGAAGAAAATAAACATGATTTCTACTAAGAATAAAAGAAGATTACAACAAAAAAAACAACAATACAAAGAGTATGATCTGATCTCTCAATTCAGAATGCCTAAATGAGTATTCAATGCTGCTATTTATAGATCATTAAATATACAAAATGCCAAAAGACTTGTATGAAAATAGACACATGGTTAGGTAAATTTTGAAAATATATGTCATGCTTGTCTTTCCACTTGCACCGTCCATATCGCACCGAATTCGGTAGAATCTTCCATTGGTCAAAACATACAACTTGTAGCTGCGCGTCTTAGCTATCCAGAGCATCAAGAAGTACATTATTTGGGCTAGTATTTTGTGAGATACGGCCTAAATACTAAACCTTATTGGGCTGGTCTCCGAATGCAGAATAGTTGTGCTTTAGCCCTAAATACGGCTCATTAAACTTCTGAACTGGACTTTTTCCATTGCATTAAAACTCATCTTAATTGGCCTTCTATCTTGAGAGATACATCCATTTTATTAACCCTGTATCAAAACACATATTTCAATTTATTTTTACTTTTAAACTTAAATTTAAAGAAATTGCATAAATTAGAGGAATTAATGATACTTTTAAGTGTATAATGATGATTTAAACTATAATAAATATACACTTTTAAATGTTCATCACAACCCCCAACCAGCTTATTACTAGTCTCTAGTAAAACAAACGTCACTGATAAGTAGAGTTCACAAAGTTAATCACCATTTTCTTCCTTTAATCAATTCAAATAAACAAACTCTCACTTATCTATTTATTTTTAAGATATTGTTAAACTTTTTTTTGGTGCTCATTTTCACATATATATGGAGTTAGTTATGAAAAAAATAAAAATCAATTTCAATGCTTTGTTAAGGTTACTTCCTTGGGCAGGGGTCATTTATTTATTCATCAATATTTTTTTTAAATAAAATAACATACATCTTTAACCCATGTAACGAGCTTTGGGCTAATGACTCCCAAACCAGTTGGTCTTAGGGCATTAGGTGTTAAGACACCCCTACGAGCTTAATACTCGGGTTGCAGATACTTATTTATTTATTATTATTATTATTTTTTAATTTTTTTTAGACAAGTGCAATGTTTGATTGCCTTAAACTTTCTCTTTAACCTTTGTATCGAGCTTTAGACCAATAACTCTCAAACTAGTTAGTCATAGGGTATTAGGTGTTAAGACACCCTTATGGGTTTAATTGCTTAGGCTAAGGAGGTTACAAAATCAAACTTTATCCACGATTTGTTTGTTTTTTTTTTTGTGGTTATAATTAAACTACCACTTTCCTTGGTCATTCTCTTTTAGCAAAGCAAAGAAACAAAATTATTATAACATTTCATTTTTTTGCAACCCACAATAATATGTATGAGTGTGTGTGTGAAAGAAAGTTTATCAATATGAACTAAAAATAGTTAGATAAATAAAGATATAAGATTTTATAGACTTGAATTTTTCAAAGAGAATTAAATGATAAAACTTTGTTACTTCTACAAATCAAGACAAAAAATAAACTCCCTCCTTAGATGCGTTTCAAGAGTAAAATTACTCCTTACTCGGTCATACTTATTTGGTTTTAGTTACAGCAAGTTAGTCAGTTAGTTATCTATTTTTTTTTTTTTAAGAAACTCTCACCTCCAACCAGATTTCAATATTGTCCTCAATGGTTAAATATAACTAGAAAAAAGGCAAGAAGAAGTTACCTGATGCAACATTTATTGAAAAAGAGAACCCTAACAAACACTGAAGTGAAAATAAAATGCTGTAAGTAAAACCAAAGGATAAGAAAGTTATAAACTGAGTGTCAAATCAAACCTGCGCTTCTTACTACCTTGTTCCGACCAATCTAACTGAGCCATTACTGGATCAGGTGCATGTACGAAACGTTGTAGTTTATCAATTAACTCATTAGCAGTTGAGGCAGAAACAAGGAGTTGTCGTGCCGAATGAGAGATAAAATTCTGTTCCACAGCATGATTAAGAAAAGATAACAAACCATCAAAAAAATTATTAACATTCAACAAACCTATGGGTTTACGATGGATGTTCAGTTGGGACTAAGAGAGCATTTGAAAAATTTCTTCCAAAGTACCATAGCCACCAGGTAAAGCAATGAATGCATAATATTTTTCAAGCATTTTAGATATTCTTTCATGCATGGTTGAGACTTGTATTTCCGTTCCAACTGTCATCCCAATGATATTGGTTGCAGTTAAGGCTCTAGGAATGATACCTAAGACCTTGCTTCCTCCTACATATGTAGCTGATGATACAGTCCCCATTATACCAAGACTATCTCCCCCAGATACTAAATGAATCTTTTTCTCAGCGAGTACTTAACCGAGGGTGTGTGCTGCTTTTAGAAACTCTTTATCTTTCCCAGGACTTGATCCACAAAATACATAAATATGTGTGAATCGACAAACATAAACTCCCTCCATCTCGACCTTTCAATGACTAAGACTTGGATGCTAATGAAGAAAATGATGTGTTTAAATAGGGCAAAGAGACCATGCAATAATGAAAAATGCAATGATGATACCTATATAGGTAGACCAACGGTGTGCAGACAATGTTGACATTTAAAAAAAACTTTTTTTTTTTTAAAAAAAAAAAAAACAAAATAATGACATACATGTAGTTGTGATTGTGGCTCACATGTTCCTCTGGTTTTACGTCCAGTAATGGCTTATAAGCCTTCTATGAGTCGAGGATATGCTTATCATCCAATTTTCTTATAAATTGGCAAACAGGGTCGTTTAAAGTCAGGTTCCCAAGACTATAGCGGTGCTGTTCATCCTTGAAAAGATGCCACAAATTAAGAAGTTCACGATGTACAACTCCACAAGGATGCGTATCAAGAGTCAATAAGATATCATCCAATGACTCCTTACTCATTATCCTTAATAAAGTTTATTTTATCTTCTCGATTAATGGAAATCATTCCTAAAGAACGACATCGCCATTTGCAAGTCCATCGGCACATTTGTGGACAAACTTGCATTCTTTTGCTCTTCTCCTATTAGAATATGAACTCTTACCCATCCTGTGTATGAAGCAAACGAATCAAGATTCACCAGCTAATCGGACCTTTGCTTCAATTATCCAGCGTATATCTCCAGGCGTGCCTTTATCCATTAACAATCGTAATCTTGCACACCTGACTTTATAAATTTTTATTAGAGCATTGTGAGGAAGGAAAGGAAAATATTTTTTCAAATTTGTAAGAGTGACTTCCATTGTAAGGAGAAAATGGATCAATTATTATGGAAAACTGAAAATAAACCGATTTGAAAATCACGGAGTACCGTTATCCGCCACTTAACCAGGGAAGAAAGTAATCAAACTAAAAAAATCCTGCATCAACAAAAAAAAATAAATAAAAATAAGGAAAGTTAAAAAAGGAATACAAATATTTACATTGATTGACTATTATTTTTATAGCAAGGGTCAGAAAGTGGAATTAATTCTTTGTCAAAAATATGATTGTCTAAAAATGGTTTGAGTCTTTGTCCATTTACCTTAAAAACAGTACCATTTTTAGGGTTCTCTATGTCAATGGCCTCATAAGCATACACATGTTTAACAATGAATGGACCGTTCCACCTTGATCTTAATTTTTTAGAAAATATGTGAAGCCGAGAGTTATAAAGCAGAACCTTTTGACCAACATTAAATGTTTTACTTAAAATTCTTTTGTCATGAAAAGCTTTGGTTCTAGCTTTTTGAATTTTTGAATTCTCATATGCATCATTTCTCAATTCTTCAAGTTCACTTAATTGTAACTTTCATAAATTGCAAGCATCATCAAGGTTTGAATTGAAAACTTTAATGGCCCAAGAAGTTTATGTTCAAGTTCCACGTGTAAATGGGGTTTTCCATAAACTAGCCTATAGGAGACATACCCAATGAAGTTTTAAAAGCGGTTCGATCCCAAAGTGTATCGTTTAGTCTCAAAGACCAATCTTTACGATTTGACTCACCGCTTTTTCTAAAATTTGTTTTATCTCCCTATTTGCAAGTTCTACTTGTCCATTTGACCGAGGGTGATAAGGGGTGGTAACTTTGTGTGTAATTTCATATTTTTTCATTAAAAATTCAAATGGCCTATTGCAGAAATGTGTTCCAAAACGACTTAAAATATGTTCTTTCAAAAATTTAATCACTGTTTTGTGATCATTATTTCGTGTTGGAATTGACTCTATCCATTTTGAAACATAATCTATCTACCAATATATACAAAACCAAATGACGATGGAAATGGTCCCATGAAATCTATACCCCAACAATCAAAAATTTCAATCACAAGAATGAGATTTAATGGCATCATGTTTCTTTTTAAAATGGATCCTAATCTTTGACAATTATCACATGTTTTGCAAAATGCATGCGATTTTGAATAAAGTGGCCAATAAATCAAGACTGTAATATTTTTGCACCGCTTTTCAAGAAAATGACTTCCGCATGCTTCCGAATGACAAAATTGATAATGCTACTTACCTTATTGGCTACACATCTACGAAATATCTTATCGAGCGAGATTTAAACAGATAGGGTCATCCCAAGAAAAGTTTTTCATCCGGTTAAAACTTTCTTTTATCTCTGAAGTCCAAAATTTTGGGATTTGACCAGAACAAGAAAATTAGCAATGTCGCAAACCATGGTAAGTTTGAAATACTAAAAGTTGCTCATCGGGAAAGTGTTATTAATCGTGCGAGTAAAAGGTTTCATCACAAATAAGTCTTGATAAATGATCAGCCACAACATTTTCAACTCCCTTTTTGTCTCGAATGGTGATAGAAAATTCTTGAAGTAAAAGAATCCACCTAATCAATCGAGGTTTGACATCTTTCTTAGAGAAAAGATATTTCAAGGCTGCATGATCACTAAAGACAACAATTGGTGAGCCGACAAGATAAGATCTAAATTTGTCCAATGCAAATACTATCGCAAGCAATTCCTTTCAGTAGAGAATAATTCAATCGGGCACTATTTAAGGTTCTACTTGCATAGTAAATGACATATGATTTCTTATCTTTCCTTTGTCCTAACACTGCTCCAAGAGCATAATCGCTTGCATCGCACATAATCGCTTGCATCGCACATAATTAGGGGGTTGCATGATAGGAGCAGAAGTAAGTAAGGCTTTAAGTCGAACAAAAGCCTTTTCACAATTTTTGGTCCATTCAAAAATAATATCTTTTGATAGAAGGTTACTCAAGGGTCTAGATATTGTACTAAAATCTTTAATAAACCTTCTATAAAAACCAGCATGTCCCAAAAATGATCTAATATCTTTAACAGATTTTGGTGTTGGCAAGTTAGAAATCAACTCAATTTTAGATTTATCTACCTCGATTCTTTTTTATGAAACAATATGACCAAGTACAATACCATTTGTTACCATGAAATGACATTTTTTCCAATTGAGCACAAGATTCTTCTCTTCACACCTAGCCAAAACTTTTTTCAAGTTAGATAAGCAATCATCAAATGAGTCACTAAACAAAGAAAAATCATCCATGAAAACTTCAAGAATACGTTCAACCATATCACTAAAAATACTAAACATGCATCTTTGAAATGTAGCAGGTGCATTATACAATCCAAAAGGCATTCTACGATATGCAAAAGTTGTAAATGGACATGTGAATGTAGTCTTCTCTTGATCTTCGGGTGCGATTGCAATTTGGTTATACCCAGAATACCCATCTAGAAAACAGTAGAATTTATGCCCTGCAACTATTTCTAAGATTTGATCTATGAAAGCTAAAGGGAAATGATGTTTCCTAGTCATTGAGTTAAATTTTCTATAGTCAATGAACATACGCCAACCAGTAACAGTCCTAGTTGGAATTAACTCATTATTTTCATTTTTGACTACAGTGACTCCAGATTTCTTAGGTACAACTTGTATAGGACTTACCCATTTACTATCAAAAATAAGATAAATGATTCCATTATCTAAAAGTTTAATGACTTCATTTCTCACCACCTCTTTCATATTAAGGTTAAGCCTTCGCTGCATTTTTCTAGAAGGTTTAGTATTTTCCTCTAAATAAATCTTATGTGTGCAAATGAGAGGATTAATTCCCTTTAAATCAGCTATTGTCCATCCTAATGCATTTTTATGGATTTTCAAAATTTGTATCAACTTACCTTCTTGAAGTGTATCAAGTTTGGAAAAAATTATTATCGGAAATGTTTCATTTTCACCCAAGAAGGAGTATTTCAGATCAGATGGCAATGGTTTCTAGTCAAGCTTTAGTGGTTGTACATTTGAAGGTAGAGGCGTTGCGGGCGCTCTTCAAATCTTGGTCTCCAGCCACTTGCCTTTGGTTCCTGAAATGCATTCAACAAAGAAACCATATGTGAAATTTTAGGATTGGTATTGGATGCAAACTCATTAGACCTAATTAAACATGCTTCTAAGGGATCAGATGGAAGAGTAGAGATAAATTGTCCATGCACAACTTTATCAATAAAATCCACTTCATGCATATCACTATTATCTCTAGGTTGTTTGCAAATATTAAACATATTCATTTCCAAAGTCATATTACCAAAAGAAAGTTTTAAAACTCCATTCCTACAATTGATTATAGCATTTAAAGTAGCAAGAAATGGACGACCAAAAATGACAGGTACTTGAGCTTTGGAATTTAAAACTGGATGTGTATCCAAAACTATAAAATCCACAGGATAGTAGAATTTATCAATTTGAAAAAAAACATCCTCAACAATTCCTCTTGAAATTTTCACTGAACGATCTGCAAGTTGAAGTATTGCTGCTGTAGGTCTCAATTCTCCCAATCCTAATTGCTCATAAACAGAAAAAGGTAAAAGATTAACACTTGCACCAAGATCAAGTAAAACACGTTCCACTTTAGTATTTCCGATTACACATGTAATTGTTGGACAACTAGGATCTTTATACTTAGGTGGGGTGTTTTGTTGGATGATGGAACTCACATTTTCAGTTAAAAATGCTTTCTTTTGTACTTGCAACTTCCTTTTGACAGTGCACAAATCTTTAAAAAATTTGGCATAAGATGGAATTTGTTTTATTGCATCCAACAAAGGAATATTAACCTTTACTTGCTTCAAAACTTCAAAGATTTCGGAATTTTTATTTATATTTTTAATTGGCTCTAATCTTTGAGGAAAATGTGCAGAAAATAGGTTTTATCCTAAGAAAGTTCAAGTTTATCATGCTTACTTGTCATCCTTACCATTGCCCTTTGGTTCTGGGTGCAGCTTGCGTGTGATCTTTGGAATGAATAGTTTTGTCTATGACTTTTCCACTCAAGAGTTGTGATAGAATTGACATCTTTAGGTTGGCTCTCACTCAAGTGGAAACATGACATTGATTAGCAGGATTAGGTTGAGGTTGAAGCAGAAACTTACCTTTCTCTTGAGTATGGAAACTTGCAGTTAAAGCAGAAAGTGTGCTTTTGATCTCATTGATAGCTTGTGATGTTTGATTGTTGATGTTTGTTTGGCTTTGAATAAAGGCTTGCATTGTCTCTTCCAAGTTCCTGAACGCGATGATGCATAAGGAGGAAAATTTGATGTACCTTGAGAAGGCTTAGTGTTGGCACTATTATCATTCCTCCAACTAAAATTTGGGTGATTTCTCCATCCCGGATTGTATGAATCTGAAAAAGAAGATGTAAATGGCTTTTTAAAATTGTTCATAGTATTTACTTGTTCATGTACAACTTCTTTAAAAATAGAAATTTTTGGACATTAATTTGTTGAGTGCCCTAAATCATCACAAATACCACAAATTTCTTCTTTTTGCACAGATTTTATTTTTTTTATTTTTCCTAATTCCATGGCTTCAATCTTTCTAGCTAAACTAGCAAACCTAGCATTTAAATCTTCTTCTTGACTAAGGTGATATTTTTCTTTATTAGCATTTGTAAGATTAGATCTAATTGAATTTTCAGAAGAATTAGTACCATGCCAAGATTGAGAATTTTCAGCCAAGTGGTTTAAATACTCTAAAGCATCATTAGGTGTTTTATCAAGAAATTCACCATTGCACATTGTTTCCAAAAATTATTTCGTTTCAGATGTTCAACCTTCATAAAAGAAACTTATAGTGCGCCATTTTTCAAAACCATGATATGGACAAGAATTTAATAAATCCTTAAAACGTTCCCAACTTTGAAAATATGCTTCATTTGAGTTTTGGGAAAAATTTTGAATTTGTCTTTTGAAAGCATTGGTTTTATATGTTGGAAAAAAATTCTTTAAAAACTCACTTTGCATTTCTTGCCATGTACCAATTGACCTTGATTTCAAAGAGTTAAGCCAAGTTTTTTATTTATCTTTTAAAGAAAAAGGAAACAATTTAAGTTTAACAATTTCTTCGGTGCAATTTTGATCATTAAATGTGGCACACACTTCCTCAAATTCTTTAAGATTCAAATACGGACTTTCAGATTCTAAGCCATGAAAATTAGAAAGTAATGAAATCATACCCGGTTTAAATTTAAAGTTATTAGCATTAAGTGGAAAGATAAAACATCATGGACTAGAATTTTTAGGTGGTTGCAAATATTCATGCATGGTTCGCAATGGTTGATTTTCATGTTCATCATGTATACTTTCACTTTCAACCATTGTGTCAAATGCGTGTTGTGACTGTGGAAATGATTCAAACAAATCAATATGCAAGTACCGAAATTAGTTTTAACTAAGCGACCAGAATTTTCATCACGATACCAATTAAGCATAAATAAGAAAATAAAAGTAAATAAATAAACAACGGAGAGGAGGCTCAGCCTTCCAAGATAGAAAAATTTAACACAAACAAGAGAATGGAGGCTCAGCCTTCTAAGAGGGTAAAGAAAATAAACAACGAGTAGGAGGCTTAGCCTTCCATGATATTAAAAAAAAAATCCAACAAGTAGGCGGTATGAGAAAACCAGCCATTAAATACATAAAAGTAAATTGAGTAAAAGGGAAAGAGTATACCAGATTTGTGAAGTTTATTCAAAGAAAGAAAAAACCTCAATCAATTTGATCTTCAAACAAGATCCCCGGCAATGGCGCCAAAAACTTGCTACAACAAAATGATTGCAAACCAAAGTGTAGGTTGTCTCAAGTAATAAATTCTCGGGAGTCCGAGGTCGATCCACAAGGAGCTAATGAAGACAAATTATTAGAAATAAAACAATATGATTTAGTAATAAAGATTAAACTAATACAAGTTATTCTTAAATGGAAGGGATTTGCTAAGGTTAGGGGATCCACTCTTGGTATATAAAACAAGAACAAGATTAATTCTTTTTATAACTCAATTAGAATCCACACACAACGGAGGTTCCAATTGAAAAATATAACATTTAAAATTCATTTGTAGTTATATATGCTTTGTATTATATTTACTTCTAATTAACAAATAACATCAACACATGTAAATGGGTTCAAGCATTCATTGTGCCAATATCTTGTCAATAATGAATCAAGATCTCCATTTTACAAGGAGGTTTCTAAGTTAATTGAAAACAAATACAAAACATATAATAACAATTTCATAATATAGACATTAAAACTCAAGAAAGAGATTAATCTAATCTTATTTCATAAACAAGAGCTTCACCCTTTCACCCAAGCAAAATGAGAATTAGTTACTCATAAGAAAGAAGAAAGAAATAAAGAAGGAAGGAAGAAAGAAGAAAATAAACATAATTTCTACTAAGAACAAAAGAAGATTACAACAAGAGAAACAACAATATAAAGAGTATGATCTGATCTCTTAATTCAGAATGCCTAAATGAGTATTCAATGCTGCTATTTATAGATCATTAAGGATACAAAATGCCAAAAGACTTGTATGAAAATAAACACATGGTTAGGTAAACTTTGAAAATATATGGCATGCTTGTCTTCCCAGTTACACCATCCATATCGCACCGAATTCAGTAGAATCTTCCATTGGTCAAAACATACAACTTGTAGCTGCATGTCTTAGCTGTCCATAGCATTAAGAAGTACATTATTTGGGCCTGTATTTTGTGAGATACGGCCCAAATACTGAACCTTATTGGGATGGTCTCCGAATGCAGAATAGTTGTGCTTTAGCCCTAAATACGGCCCACTAAACTTCTGAACTGGACTTTGTTGATAACTACAATGTTGTGGTGAATTAAGTTATCTTTCCATTTCATTAAGAATCATCTTAATTGGCCTTCTAGCTTGAGAGATACATCCATTTTATTAACTCTGTATCAAAACACATATTTCAATTTATTTTTACTTTTAAACTTAAATTTAAAGAAATTGCATAAATTAGAGGAATTAATAATACTTTTAAGTGTATAATGATGATTTAAACTATAATAAATATACACTTTTAAGTGTTCATCAGTTAGGGTTTGTTTTTATTATTGTTATTATTATTTAGTTTATTAAGATTCATTTTCTTCTTATTATTAATATTATTATTTTTTTAGATCGTTTTGGTTAAAGATAGATTATCTTCAGTTGGAAGATAAATTGTCTTCTGTTAAAGATAAACTTAAATTGCTTATCATGTTACTATCATCAGGGGATATATAGTGGTAAAGGTAATACACCATTTTATAATAAGTCATTTAGAGTTATTTGTTTAAAATTATTTATATGTTTAATATTAAGACTTTTTTTTTTTTATGGAGGTGATGACATCACCAATGTTAGAGTGGATAATTATGTCGATGATGGTGGAGGTGATAACAGTACCAATGTAGGAGTCTATCAGAGGACCGAGTATGCAGATGAAGCTTTGGTTCCTCATGTATCATATCATCCTCTCCCATTGTGGACTTCAATCATAGCATCAAGATGTTCTCATAGATGTTTTCTATAAAATTGGTTGGCAAAATAAAAAAGAGGAGCGCCACATGTGATATTGAGAGTCTATAAAACTTCAAGTCTTTGCATTGCAAAATGGTTCATATATTGCTAGTATATGATAGGACATTTAATCCATATGGTTCTATATTTGAGGATGTAGCCTGAAAATATAAGCAGTTCATATTACCTAGTGATAAGGTTAATATAGTCGAATATGACTGAATTATGATGAATAAGCAGTTTTTTAAGTAAGTTGAATTCAGTCCGTTAAAGCTAGCGGATGAAGTAAGTTTATTATGTTTATTGAATTATTATATTTATTATTATAGCATATAGAGATTGTGACTCTTAGAGCAAGCACAATTGAAGGAATAGAAGATTACGAGTTTTGTGCTCAAGAAGTGGGATATCAATCTATATCATGCAGTGAGAAAGGAGCAATATGATTCTTGGGATATCTTAGCATTTGAATTTTAAACACTTACATAGCCTATGATGTTTTATTATTTTTTATGTATTATATATAGATCTTATCTATAAACTTTAATATATGGAATTCAAAACATATTCAAACTCTATCTACTCTCAGTTTCTACATGGTATCATCTTGAATTAACTAACGTCAACTTTTCATAGCTCCTTTCAATATGTTTGCTTCTTCTGATATCTAAGCAAGTCAACTTCCAAATTTTAATCCTAGATCTTCTCTTAATGTCACCTAACTTAGTCGTAAAAAATTATATCATTTGGAAAGAAACTATGATTCCATATTTGAAAGGCTAGAAACTGTTCGATTATGTCTAATGATGTCCTTGTGTAGGTTGCTCACTATACCTCATCTCTTATCTCGACTTTTGTCTCTTAATCTTGAGCTTAGGCAATCCACGTGAAGTCTCAACTCTCCAATGCCCGTAAGACCTCTCAGACTTCTAGTGAATATATTATACAAATCAAGTGCTTGATTAATGACTTACACTTGCTGGTCAAACCATTGTTATATGACGATATTATCACATATGTTCTTGTTGGTCTCGAGTCTAAATATAACTCTTTGGTCACTACTGTCTCTGATCATGATGATTCTTAGATATGCACTCCATATTGCTCATCTATGAAGCCCGCATTCAACAAAGTTCCCTTACCTAATACTTCAGTTAATGTTGGTACTAAAGCACCAAATTTTTTAGAATCTTGAGGTCGTACTTCTCCTAACTTCTGAGGCAGGGGCGTGGTTGTGGCTTTAGTAAAGGTAATTCCAATTTCAAATCTGTATTTCATAATAATTTTTTGTGTAAACTTTGTGACAAAGCAGACCATACAACATCAAGATGTTACAAGTTTTGTGATCCTCATTTTCTTCTCCTACCTCCTTGCAAAATTGCTTACATGTAAGCTACAACTTCTATGTCAGACATTTCACATGTCCCTACAAACATCCCTAAGGCTCTACTTTTTATTACAACTCTTTCCCAACCATTGCCCTTGTGCAAGCTATCATTTCTACATCAAATGTTCCTAATATAACACATGCTCCTACAGGCATCCCTAAGGATCCACATCACAGGACAACTTGATCTTGGATAAATAAACTCAAATGAAAGACTCCTTACATAGGCTATGTGTTGTCCCATTGTCACAGGTTCTTCTAATTGAACGTAAATCATTTATCACTTAGTCGACCTCTTTCATTGAAGCTTCCAAGCACAACAACTGAAGAGATTCCATGAATGTGGAGTTTAACACATTGGTCAAAAATGGAACTTGGAACTTGGTTCCACCAAAGCGCAACATGAATCTTGTGGGAAATAAATGGGTATATCAGATTAAACTCATGCTGATGGTCGAATTAAGCACTTCAAAGCTTGCCTAGTTGCTAAAAAGTGCCATCAGATTTTTCAAAAACTTTTAGCCTAGTGGTAAAATCTAGTACTGTCCTCTTCATTTTATCTCTTACTAATTCTAAAAACTAGCCCTTATGACAATTGGATATTCAAAATGTTTTTCTTCATAGTGTACTCTATGAAGAGGTTTATATGCAACAACTACATGGATTTATTCATCCTCAGTTTCCATCTCATGTGTTTTATTTATGTAAGAGTTTGTGTGGTCTTCAGTAAGCTTATAGTGCATGGTTCTCTAAACTCACAGAAAAATTGCAAGAGTTTGGATTTTAGGGATCCAAGATAGATACATCATTTTATATTCTTTAGTAAGGAAAACTTTACTTTATCATTCTTATTTATGTAGACGATATAATTGTCACTAGTTTCATATGATAACTATCAACAATTTTATCAACCGTTTGGCTCATGATTTCTATTTAGGTAGTCTTTTACTCCTTCTAAGGTTGAGGTGCTACACGATGAAGTGGATCTAATTTTCACAAAGAGGAAATATATAACTGATCTTTTGCAAAATGGATAAGGTAAAACCCTATGTAATGCCTATGTCCACCACTTGTAATAGTTTTTATTGATCTTCTTACAAAGCCACTGGCTTCCGCTCGATTCATTTTGCTAAGTGCCAATCTTCATGTGTAAGAATTGCTCATTCGATTGAGGGAGCATATTGGAGCAAGCGTAATTAAAGGAATAAAAGATTACGAGTCTTGTACTAGACAAGTAGAAGATCAATGTATCATGTAGTGAGAAAGGAGCAACATGCTTCCTTAACTATCTTAGCATTTGAATTTTAAACACTTCTATAGCCTATGATGTTCTATTATTTCTAATTTATTATATATATATATATATATATATATATATATATATATATGTATATATAATCAAAACATATTCAAACTCTATCAATTCTCAGTTTCTACATTGACATATGTAATTCGACAAAGAGCAAATAAGTTCTGTGAAATATTTAATTTGCTTATTTTGTTGTTGGACAATCGCTTAGCGGTAAGTATTTTACTAAGTTTCTATATATTTTTTCAAGATTTATGTAACGAATTCAATTTAATATTAATTTAAGGGTTTATTTTTTACAGAAATATATGATAGCATGTTTGGATGCTTTCAAAGACCCAAAAAAAAAAAAAAGTACAATTTTGGTAATGAAATGCTCAAGTTTGTCAATGGGGAAAAAAAAAACCCTTCATGAAAATTAAACCATGGGCAGCGTATAATCTAATAAGTTTCCCTAAGTTTTTTTCTTTTCGCTTATTATTTTGTTATTACAGCGAATTTGTTTTTCTAATAGAATTCGACTATTTTTTTAGTCGGATTTGATGGTTTTATTTATTTGTTACTTATATTATTGTTAATTTTTTTATTTTTTTATAGGTACTATCACCTATGAATATAAATAACAATCATTGGCTTTAGGGGGATATAGAATTTTCTACTTGGTCATATGATAGTGTGTGACTGTAAAAAACATGGAAATACATATTCATATAAAGTGGAATAATTTGTGTAACTGCAAGACATGTTTCCTTATATATTATGTGCAATAGGTTTCTTTGGTGCTAAGCTCGATATTCTTTATTCTCTTGTGCTATTTACAATATCTTTGGCTAATGAATGTCCACAAATGGATATTTAGTAAGTATTACCTCCATTTTATAATGTGTAATATTTGTTATATTATTATTATTACTGTTATGAGTTATTACAATCATCATTATCATAACTAATTATTATTCCTAATGCAGTGGCGATAAGTATTCATCCTCAAGTACTTTGAGTTTTGTTAATTGAAAAACGTATTGACTTTACTTTAGAGAACATACAACTTGTTTTAGAATGAAATATATGCAAGAGACATTTGCAAAAGAATTAAGTATATGAGTTATTACATGGAGTTTTTTTATATATATTAGGTTATACTTGTCATATTAGTTTTACACTAATCATTATAATATGATTATAGCTAATAATGATTACACAAATGATAATTCAAGCACCAAACATTAAGTTTAAACTTAAAACTTAAATCCTAAATGAATTTTAGTACTCTATGTTTATTTTTAGATGTTGTATTTATTTTTGTAAAAAAAAAAGTTAATTCAAATATTAATTTTAGCAATTTTATTTTATTTTTATATATATTATATAAAGAAAATGGGGCATAACCAATAAACCATTCGGTACATGATAAAAATCATCGACTTAGACCATAAACCCTTAACATGTAATCTTGAAATTTAATCCCTAAATACACCTATTTTGTAATCTTAAACACACCTATTTAGTGCTCTTTAGTAAATTTTATATTATCATATTACCCCTTGAAATTTGGTTAAATTTCAGTCAACTTATATGATTTTGAAAAACTTATTCAGACCCCTCTCTGTTAGTTTACTTTTGTTTAAATTGACAGACATAAGGTTAAAAATATTATAAAAATATATGGACATATTATCAACTGACACGTGGTATATAATTTAATATTTTTTTGCTTTTTTCTTTTCTTTTCCTTTTTCTTTTTCACGTCTTTTTTCTCGATAACATCTTTTTTCTTTTTCGTTCCAGAGTCTTCTTCCTCTTTCTTGGCGTCTTTTTCTTCTTTTTTTTTTTTCCTCTTCTTCTTCTTTTTTTTTCTTCCTCCTCACAGATATGTAGACAAAGATCCACCCTTGTGGTCTTTTGGCAGGAGGTTCGCTTCCACAGTTATAGGTCTCTTGGCAGGAGATTCACTGCCCCCTTCCTTTTCGATTTGGCCTTGGTATGGCATCTAAACTCGAAGCTACAATCAAATCCAATTAGACCTGATTCATTCAAATTCCACAGATCCAGCCCCAAAATTTAGAATGACTAGCATATTTTGGATGGTATAATAGGAAGAGGGGGACTCGTGCCCAACGCTGGAAGGAAAAGAGAGGAGAGAGAGAAAGTGATGAGGGAGAAATTTTTATTTTGTATATTATTAACTATTTTTTTGTGTCTTTCCATGGCGTGTAAAAAAATAGAATCTGAGGATGAAAATAATCTGGAACATGTTAGAATATTCAAATATGGTGATGGATTTGAGATGCTAACATGTTGAAGTGCAAATGGTGGAGAAGAATGGAAGTGTAGGTGGTGTTGATAGTAGTGAGGAATGAAAAGGGATGAGAATGGGAGAGGACTGAGAAAATTTATTTTATAAAATTTGTTATTTTTTCTAAATTTTGAAAAGTTGATGGTGAAGAGGAACAGACATAAATGGTACAGATGGTGGTGGAAAATTTTTATTTTGTAAATTTTATATTTTTAATTAATATTTTATTTTTAAAAATTTAATATATTTATTTAATTCAATTTGAGAGAAAAAATGTTAATTTACTATGTCAAATAAGATATCAGTTAAAATTAACCATTGATTGTTAAATTAAGGGGGTAGAATAATATTTTTAAAAATCATATAAGTAATTCAAAATTAAAGCAAATCTCAAGATACTTGCTTGTAAATAACCCTAAATTTTATATATATATATATATATTCTCTAAAATAAATAATAAAAATAATAACAATAATAATAGAAGCTAACAAATAATCAAATTCCACTTGGATACTGGTTGGATCCGACAAGTTATAGTCGGATCTGGGATGATTATAGTCGGATCCAATAGTAAAATTTTCTTTATATATGTTCTATAAAAAATTGGACATAACCTTCTCTAAAAGTTAGATAACTTAAGGTACACCTAATTATAATAGTTTTCAACAATATAAATAACAAGTTCATAACACATAATCATTCAAGGCAAGTGAATCTCCTAATCAATAGTGAAGCATCACCACCACCACCACCGAGCCTACTAGTCTCACCTAGATTATAAAAAAATGACCCTTTACACCTTGGCCTATTGTGCCCAATACCATAACATGTGCTACATCTACATACTATAATATCTTTCCCCTGTAATGATATTCATAACTTCCTCAGTCTCTTGGTTGATCTACGAGCATTTGTTAGTGGAAAAATGATACGAGAAGACATGTCTTTTGGAGCATTCCTATTGCACCCGAATTATTTTAGATATGTATTATATGTTTAATTAATTATTTTTTAATTATATTAAATTAACTATTTGATCGGTAACTAAATAAAATTTAATTATAGTTTTGGTAAGTAGAAAGTTTTGTTTAATTAGGAAATCTAGACCTAATGGGATTAGTTTTTATAAAACCCTAAAGTGGTTGCTATATATATATATATATATATATATATATATATATGTATGTATGGATTGGTGTTGCCAAACTATACAAACTAGAAAAAAAAAATAAGAAGAAAAAGAGTGAGAGAGAGTGAAGGATGACAACCAAGGGAAAAAGGGGAGAAGAAAAAGAAAGAAAAGGAGGAAGAGCGACAACCAAGAAAGAGGTAAAAAGAGAAAAAGAAAAGAAGAAAAAAAAAGATTGAAAGAAAGGTGACGTAGGAAAGAAAAAGAGGAAAGGAAAAAGAGAAAGGAAGGGTCGGCATCCAAGAGAAAAGAGAAAAGAAAAGAAAGAAAAAAGGGGAACTATCAACGACAAAAAATTTTGGGTTTTGCAGTTGATTTATTTTGGCTATTTATTAAGAAGATACAATTAAGGTAAATTTCACACCCTACTTTGTAAGATTAGAATTTTCTTCTTCTTTAATTCTCTGAAATACAATAGATTATATGTATGAAATTTTATATGCTATAATGGTTTGTGTGTGATGAATTGTATATGTGTATGGATTGTTTTTATACGTGCATGGAGAATATGTGACTAAATTGTGTCATGTATGAATTATAATTTTATATAAATATTTAATCTGATTTTATATATTTTGGCATAAGAATAGTTATTTGGTTGACAGCTTAGTATACAACCGAGTATGTATATATATATATATATATATATATATATATCATACTAGTTAATTAATTAATATATATATATATATATATATATATATCATGTATAATAAAAACATTAGCTTGTTTGAATTTCCGATGGTCTATGTCAATTTATATATAAATAATTTAATATACATAAATATATAGAGCATGTATATGTATATGAGTCAATGACATCGTGAACTAAACGATTTCATCAATCTCATTATTTATATATGTGTAATATGTTTATATAAATATATACATAAGCATGAAAACAAATGAATTAATTCATGTGATGTACACAAATATAATTACGTATATGCAATTGCCAAGAATTTTTGTGAAGACTGAATTTCAATTGTTTAAGATAAAAACACATGAAATAGCATTTTTTCTACATGATAGAATTGTTATAAATGTTCACTGATTTTTCTTGAGAATTTAAATGAATGCATGTATGCTCCTTGGAATTTATGTTATATGAATAAGTTATGTGTATGATCATGACATATACATATATGAGCATTGAAAAGCATAAAAAAGAATTTATTTTTTTATTGTATCATTAAAGAAAGGGCTCAATAATCCGATTTATTGAGAGATAAGTTTATAGAGGCACATATGAACATATTGGTATATGTGAAAAGATTCGTTGATGATCATAATGAGGCATAACTATCACTCTTTGTATGAGAGTATGTGGCAAAACTTAACTTGCATAGTTAGAATGCAAGTGTGATTGTCTTCACTTATATTGTTTCCGTTTTATGGTTATTTGGTTTCCTTGAAAGTTAGTTTGTGTGCTATTTTAGAAAAAATAAATTACCGACTGGTAATTTGCTCCTTGTGAATGTACTACAAGTGAGATTGAGATTGCATACTCTTATATGAAAATTTAAGTCCTAAAATTTTATATATGTGTTTTCAAAATGAAATGATTTATATTCTGGTTTGATAAAGGAAATCAAAATTTTATGTACGAAGACTGTTTGACTAATTATAACACATATTTTTACAATACATTGGCATATGCATGTGGAACTTACTAAGTGACTTGTCACTCATTCCATTTTGTTTGAATTGTGTAGGTGAGAACAAGGATTGATTAAGATTGTTTGGAGCGTTGGTGTAGGGAAACAAATGGCGAGTGAAGCTAATACGGATTTGTACAAACACTTCCAAGAAAAATTAAATATTTTCCTTTTATTTTGTTTAGGGACATAATAGTTTAATTTATAATTTTTTTTTAAGTTGTGGGTAAAGATAAAGTTTTTAACTTATTAGTTATTTTGATTTATTTAAAGTATTTTATTTAAATTTGCTTTGGAATTCCTAAAGGTTAAAGGAAAATTTTTGTTATGGTTTTTATTATGTCATTTATATATTTATGAACAAGAAGTAGCTCTTCTTAAATCGAATACTAGAGGTTCGTTAAGGGATGTTATAATTCCATTGTTTTCGATCACAAACAGGGTAAATTGATTACATATATGTTGCATGATAAGTATTTGTGGTGTAATAATACAAACATATACTATAAAGAGTAATATTACATTCTTTACATGTAGTCGTAGCGTGATCACAGGGCTAATAATTTATATTGAACACAATACACAAATACATTTTTGTAAGAAGGTTCACAATACCTTTCAAACTCCCATCATCCATAACATATTCACTCATATTAATGGCCTTCACACGCAATCGTAAAGACTACAAATTGTAGAGTTTGAGTTCATCTTCCATTAGCTTAGTTATAAGCTTATCAAACACCTCGCCTGCTATTCTTCTTTCAAAGGATCACCTTTACATCAAGGCTAATATGTAATCAATAAACAGTATTATAGGCATCTCTTTACCATCTCTTAATATTGCATTCATTCATTTTGTAATGATAGTAGTTCTACAAGATGAGCTCATTGTCAATTTTAGGGTAGACAGTATAGCATCATAACTACTATCAAAGCTACTATGTAATCAAGCTTTTCAAGTTTGCACATATGATCATCAAATTTGTTAACCAAATAACCTTAGCTGCCATATAGAACTGTATCTTCACATCTTGATGTTGCCCATAACCATTGGTCTTCATGTTTCGACTTATGTGGTACATGTAAAAAATATGGAATGCATTGAGGAAGACTATGTGTATTGCTAACTCAATAACATTATACATGTTAGTTATAAATATCAAATAAGAGAGATCTTCAATGGCATCTTTAAGTTTTTTAAAAGACTATGTATATGATATATTATTTTCTCCATCTCTAATGCTAAAACCAAAGGATATATTTGTTTGATCTATCTATAGGCAATGCAATGTACATCTCACCTTTATATCTCCTTTTAAATGTAGTTCCATCAACAGCTAAAATATGTCTAATGTGGGATATAATTCCTCTAGAACTTGATCCAAACACCATAAATAAGTATTTAAAGTAATTCAACTCGTCTGTTTTAATATATATCATTATACTAGGACTTATGGACTCTAATTGGTAATAATAAATAGGTAACAAAAAAAATGACTCTTCAAAAGTACCCCTAACACTGTTAAGTGCACATTCTCTACCCTTCCATGCTATGAAATAACTCAGTTTCACACCAAAATCTTTGTTACAAATTAGCCTTAATTTCTTTTAGCATGTAAACACATATAATCCCTTCAAATTTAGATCTAATATATTGCCCAATGACCTGACTGTTAACATACTTGTGTTCCTAATGTGGAATCTCTAAAGTGTATTTGTATTTAGTAAAAAAAAACTTTCATGATAAATAGATCCGCATCTTTTGTCTTCATTGAATGAAGATATCATGGACAGGTGTCCTCTAAACACACAACCTCATATTGCTTTGTCGTTGACCTTTTAACCTTAAAATCTTTATTTTTAATAATACATAGTATAATTATCTTTGTCTTCAACTCTTCCTTATTATTGAAAATATCTCCAACTACAATGGTAATTTCATATGATTATTCAAAGAGAATGTATTTATAGCATGTGCTACATGACTTGAAGAAGAGGTGCAAGTGGTTGTAGAATGAAGATGGAAAATTCTAGAGGAAGTAGCTTGGTGGTGAATGTCATTCATTTCTACATGCATATTATCTTCACAGTCATACAAACCATCAACATTCTAATCATGTGCAATGTCATCACAACCAACATAACCAAAACCATCATCATCATCATCATATGTAATGTCGTTTGCATAATTATCCTTATTATGTAACTGTTCGTACTCCTCTTGGTTAGGAAACGTTGCAACTTGGTCGCCTCCAATATCAACTCCTTCATGGACATTAAAGACGTCCAAGTACTACAAAATTGGTCATCTTGACTTTCAAAAACATGGGTATCATTAAAAGCATCTCATGTTGGTGGCATAGATGGATAGACAGAAGAACACTGATTACTTTTACTCTTAAATCTGTGATGTTCTATAAGTTACATTCTTACATCCATATATTGACAATTGTGGAGATATAGTAATGAGCTTAATACCCAAAAGAAATCGGACAAGTGCATGCTTAACTTTTGAAATAAATATGCTTACATCCTTGTCACACTTTATTTCTTTTGGAATTTTTTAGGGGCGTTGGATGAGATTGGTAGACAAGGTTTGAAAAAAAATTAAATGAAAGGCATGAGAGTAATTACATGCGTAGCAAAAGGCTATCCCCAATGTCGAAAGTGTAGCTATTTGGCTAATCATACTTATAAAAATGGTTATTGGGCCATCAAATTTTTTATTATTATGGTTTTTTGATACCACAGTTAGACCAAATATGAGATGAAAAAAATAGCCACTTTTTTGTATAATTAAAATTTTAGACCAAATTTACAAAAATACCCCTGATTTAATTAAAATTTTAGACCAAATTTACAAAAATACCCCTGATTTAATTAAAATTTTAAACAAGAACAACACGTCCCATCTCTTCATTTCTCTTTTTCACTATTCTTTTTCATTATTCTCAATATTGTGATCACAAATTATTCAATCTTCTCCATACTGTGTCATCGTCCACATTGGTCATCGAGGTTAGGTCATTTTTGTTTACATTTTATGATTTTGGTATTTGAAAATTTAATGTGGATTGTTAAATTTTTTCAAGAGATTTATTAAATAATAAGAAATCATAAACAATAATGATTGATTTATTGATTTTGGACTATTTATTTTCAATTATTAGCAAGTGTAATTTCTAGTTAGTGTTTTTAAGAAGATAGGGGTTTGAATACATGCAATGTGTATAAATGAATGGTTGTGTATATTAATACATGCAAGGTGTTTGATTAAATGCTTGGAAAAAATATATATGCAATGTATTTGAAATAATACTTTGGTATTGAATACATGCAAATCGTAATTGATTTAGTTTGGTTGTGATGGCATGGTAGGTGGTTGTATGAGTTGGACAAAGAAGGTGTATATGGTTGGTGGGCACACCAACCCCTTATTAATGGTGTATGGGTGGGTAGGGCAGAAGGAGGGTCAGTGGATTTGGTGAGTATGAGAACCTTACAGCCTACTCTTTGTGTCAGATGTGTGGGAAAATGAGGTGGTGTATATGGTGGATAGTGGGGAGGAGTGTTTGGAGTTGGTAGAGGGAGAAAGGGATCGATGGGTTGGGGAAGTATGTGCTTGGGTAGGTAGTGTATGCATGGGTGAGGCGGTGAGTGGTTATATACAATGATGGTGGAAGATTACAAAAATGTATATGGTCATGGGGGTTGGTAGAAATTGACCCTACCACCGACTTTATACTTGTGAGTGTGGGGTAGGGGTGGTCAATGGCAACCCACCCTACTCATTAAACTTATAGAATATGGGGTGGGTTAGGGATCAGTGGGGGCTTAGTGGTCACCCACCCTCCTTATAATTGGGGTGTATGGGGGTGCGATGGGGTCGGTAGGTGGTTGCTGGCCCACCAACCTTACCACCTACCCTTCTTGCCCTTGGAAAGGGTAGAGTGAGGTAAGGGCCGGTGGATGGTCGGTGGGCCACCGACCATCACCTCATTTTTTTTAATGTAATTTTTTATACAATTAAATATATTAATATAGTGTATCCTAATTTATATTATTATTATTGTATTATTGTATATTATTCTTTTCACAAAAAAATGACAAATGCTAAGCTTTTAATATACCCAATGTTGAGCATTCTCCGGTAAAAGTATCATTTAAGGCGGCGTTACAAAGGTTCATAGATGAAATGAAAGCTAAATTTGATCAAGACTCCGAAAAGCCTGAAAATAGAAGAAAAATCTAGAAAAGAAGTTGTCACGTAGTTATTTTAGGTCATTTATCAAACGGTTATGGAATATTACGTTTAGTATCGCCATAGTACTTCATATGATACTAAGGCAAGCAGTAAACTACAACCTTAATGCTATGGAATTTAATTTTAATGGTAATGGAGCAATATTTACCATAAAAGAATTTGGTATAATTATAGGTTTGAATATAAAAGACATAGACGTTCTATCTCCCCCAAAATCAGATCGTATCATCAATACATATTTCGACAGTAGTAAATGTATAAAGCCTAAGGATTTAAGCAAATATTTCTGGGTTTGAGATTCAAATATTGTGTAGAAAAAGATGATATGGTTAAGCTGAGTTTGCTATATATACTTGAGTGTGGAATACTTGAAAAGGAAAGCCAAATAAATGCCAACCGCAACTAAAAGTATGAGGCAGCACATTACAATGATAGTGATTTACAACTTAATTCAATTTGATAATCAATATGAATATACACCTAATGAAGATAATATTGTTGCACAAACCCGCGTTCAACTTCCATATAGGGTACTACACACCAATCTCCTGTGCCAAGGGTGTCAAGTTCACAGTTGTCAAGAAACAAGTCAAGTGCAAGCAGTGGTGGTACGTCGTGTCGATATTTGAACATTGAACCAGAGAGTTCTGCATGCAATCTCATTGAGATTGGAATGGTTTATGACAGTAAAAAGGAACTGCAAAATAAGTTGCATTTAATGGTAGTTAGGAATAATTTTGAGTTCAAGATAGTAAGATCATCACCCGATCATTATGAGGTTCGTTGTCAAAATGATAATTGCAAGTGGAAAGTTAGTTTACCAAAGATTGGGCGTTCTGCTCAATTGTTTAGGAATAAGGATGTTCATCTCAAACATAATTCCAAATACAAGAACAATGGACTTAATATAGATAATAAGCAAGCAAATAGTTGTATAATTGGTAGTCTAATAAGAGAAAAATATGATAGTATTGCTCGGGTATATAAGCCAAGAGATAATATATGATATCAATATGAAGTACGGACTAAAAATTACTTATAACAAAGCATGGCGAGCAAGAGAATACGAACTAAGAAGTGTAAAGGAATCTGAGGAAGAATCATTTGTGGCATTGCCATCGTACTTTGCAATGTTGAAAAAAATGAATCCAGGAACAGTTACTTGTATTTTGACTGACGATGACAATACTTTCCGATACTGTTTCATGGCTTTAGCGTGAACCATAAAGGGATTTGCTTCATATGTTAGATCAGTTGTTGTAGTTGATGGAACAACTTTAAAGCACAAATACAGTGGTCATTTGCACATAGCTTCCGCACTTGATAGCGATGGTGAGATTTATCCACTTGCTTTTGGTGTTGGAGATGGAGAAAATGAAGCTGCATAATGTGGTTCTTTGAGTGTTTCAAGGAATGCTTTGGAGATATGAATAATTTGGTTTTTATTACTGATTGTCATAAGGGTATAGAGAATCCATTGAAAGTAGTATGCCATAATAACTACCACAGTTTGTGCATGTATTATATTAGTCAAAATTTGAAGGCGAAAAAGTTTGTAAGCAATGATGATATTCTTCCCCCTTTTTATTTGGCTGCGAAGTCATACTTGTCAACGAAGTTTAATTATTACATAGATAAATTATGACACATCTTTATAAGGGCTGTTAAATACTTGGAAGACATTGATGGAAGCAAATGGGCTCTATCTAAGTTTTCTATTGCAAGATATAATATTCTGACAACAAACATCGCTAAATGTATGAATGCTATTCTCAAAGATGGTCGTGAGACGTCAATTCTCCCATTGCTGGAAACTATCTGTACGAAGCTGCAATAATGGTTTCATGACCGTCATACTATTGCCGCCAATATGACAACTAAGTTGACTTCTTGGACAGAACCAAAACTAAAAAAGTGAAGCAAAGTTGCATCTAATATGGTGGTGACTCAAATTAATCCGAATGTTTATAGAGTATGTGGGAGCAATGAAATTAAAGGCTTGGTTGATTTGTACAATAACATATGTACATGCAGAAAGTTTGAGATTAATCAGATTCTATGTGTTCATGTTATGGCACTGTGTATGCATCACAACTATTCTTTTCATATTACCACGTCTCATTACTACTATGTCAACACACTACGTGCTGTGTATGCGGAATCCATATATCCCGTAGGGGACCCAATACAATGGGATGTCCCTGATGAAGTAAAATAAATAGTGGTTCGACCACCTGAAATGAGAAGAAAATCTGCTAGTAGACCAAGAAAAAATCGGATTCTATCCCAATTAAAAGAAAGAATTAGATACAAGTGTAGTCATTGTCATCAAGTATGTCACAAGCAACCAAAATATAAAGAACCATTTTAAAGGATTGACAAAGGTGGACCGGCTCAACGCTGACGAAGCACTTCATAGTCTATGACGAAGCATTTGAAAGGATTGACAAAGGTGGATTGGCTCAACACTGACAAAGTACTTCATCGTCTTTGACGAAGCACTTAATGAAGTTATTCCCACTTGATGAAGGCATTTGTGGCAAGGTGAGGATTACAGTCTTCTTTGACAAAGTCGTTCATCACAGACGAAGACATTCGTCAAATACAATGATGTCCACTATTGTTTTTGTTTTCTCGTACAATAATGTTTAAATTTGTTGTCTTTACTGATAGTATTATTTGATTAATAAAATAATTTTTATCTTTTTTTATACATCAAATACAATAAATAGTATTAAATGCTATACTATTTACAAATAACAAATTATAATAATGAATTATAAATAGTAAAATAATGTTATTAATAAAATGATTTATAATAAATAGTATTTACAAATAAAATGAATCGAATAACATGTTATACATTAAATACAAATAAAATGAATCAAATAATATAAAAATTAAATGCTATACTGCACATCAATTGCCCATTCAATTGAACCAAATAAGTAATTACATGCTATACATCAAACTAATAAATTTTTTGCCAAAACTTATTGAGCATTCTTCAATCTGAAAAAGAGTACGTCAATTAGAGATTGGTCATTAAGTATTCCATGAATTTGACCATGAATACACCGCAATCGCCTCTACAAGAAGAAGCAATATTAATTAGTTAGATATCAAATACATTACAATGTAATTCAAGGTATTTAATAAATTGTCTTACCCATTCTCTTGTTGTGGAGTTTTCTTAAATAAGTGGATCATAAATGGCTCGAATCATTTATTCAATTCAGGGCGAATATCATAAACGTTGGCATCCTTCAAGAAATAGGGCATCATATCTCCTAAAGATTCCAATTCAACCATATGCTTTTTGGATATAGACATATACGAATCATATAGAATCACATGACGTTTAATTATATCCATACGAGCTAGCATCCAGTGTTCATGGACGAAGTTGATAGGAATATAAATATGTTAATTGAAAACGAATTATCAAATAAATTGTTTTGGTTGTATTCATAGTATATATAACACGCTTGCTTACCTCATTAGCCTACACAATATTTAAGGCCTCTAGATATGTAGTTCTCCATCCATACCCCAACAAAAATTCATCAAATGTCCGTTGAATGGGCTCTTCTTCTTTCTTTTTATTTTTTCTTCTTTTTTATATAAGCTTTTTGAATTCCACCCACTTATGTACATATTTTAGCCGTAAAACAAAACAAATAATGACACATGTCTAATAAAAAAAAGAAGGTTATAGTACGAAATTTATACAAGACATGTAAGTAATAAATGGTACTAACCCAAAAAAATGAATCAAATATAGCTGCTTTTTATTAAACAAAGTGGGATGTAGGGACCAAATGCCTTGTAAAGGACCAAGTGCTTCGTCAATGATGAAGTAATTCGTCTATGAGGTAATGTATTGGCCAAAACAATTCTTCAGTGACGAAGCACCGACAAAGTAGTTCGTCACAGATGAGCTGCAGGGGTAATGCGAGTCAATCGACGAATTCCTCATTGATGAAGATATTCATGTAAGTAAAAGAGAAATATAAATATGCTTATATTGCAAAACTTACATGTTCAGTACCCTTATTTTGTACCATTGCCTCTTTCATTGCCTTTGTGTCCTCATCCTATTTACATTATCATCTTTATTTACAGTTTAAAAGTCGTCTTTATTTGTAGTTTTATTTGTTTTATCCTCCTTATTTACATCTTCATTATCCTGGTTATTTACAGCTTCATTTTCCTTCTCCTCCATATTGACATCTTCATTATCCTCGTTAATGACAGCTTCATTCTCCTTTTCCTCCATATTTATAGCTTCACTTTCCTCTTAATTTATAACTTCAGCCTCCTCTTTATTTACAACTTTAGTCTCCTTTTTATTTACAACTTTAGTCTCCTCCTTATGTATGGCTTCCTCTTTATTTACATATTCCGAGTATATAACATCCTCATCTTCTATAGATGGTAGAATGATATACTTCTGAATATCCTTACCCTAAATCACAATTAAAAGCACAAAAAATGTATTAAATAAATAACTTTTAATTGTAAAAGTGTCAATCATTTGGGATAAAAATCCTCACCTTGTCCGCTGATTTTTTGTCCATTAGAGTAAATGTAAGGATACATTTCAAAGCCTCTTTAATACTCAGAAGCTCACTCTTCACATATTGTTGATGTTCATCATGTTGCTTCTTCAACGAAGCAACATCTAACTGGATGTTGTCAAGCTGCATATAAAGTATGGAAATAAGTCAATATACATAGAAAGTATATAAATTGTCAAAGCATAAGTAAGCCAATCTATTACTTACTTATCTCGATGATGCAGCTTCAAACTGATGAACATTGTGGTGGTGAACTTCTTGTGGAATGGAGTGATGAGCATCACCAATGTGGTACGTGGCCTCTTTAGTGTGGTATGTGACCTTTTCAGTGGAACGTCACCTCTTCAGTGTGGTACGTCACCTCTTCATTGTGGTACATGGCCTCTTCAGTGGAAGTTCTGCATCATCACTAGCAGAGCGAGCATGATGATGAGCATTATGATCAAGCTCACTAGTAGTCAGCATGTTTTCTTCACTTGTACTGACCTCTAATGTGGCAACCACATGTTAAAACTTACATGCATATATGTTTACAATGGTTTATTAAAAGTTATTCACAGTACTTACCCCTTCTTCACTAAAAAGTTTATTTTTCAATGTGTCGTAGTTGACAACAGTTGTAGTACCTCATCTGATTTGTGGGTAGATAATCTTCCCAATTTGGGAATAGCCTCATAACCCCAATCCTAAAAAAGTAACAAGTATTATATGAATTAGTACTATGAAACAAAAAAAGTTTATAATAATGGTAAAACTATTAATACATTATGTAACTTGGAAAGCTGCTGGCCACCCTCCAAGACTATAAGTTCCTGAGGAGTTGTTATTTTTTTCCAAAGCCTTTTGTAATGAATTTTTCTTTGCCTCCCATGCCTCTTCCCCCCATGGATAAGCATTGAAAGTATGAAGATCATCTACCATGCTGACATGCTCCATCTTTATTTTGGAGTGGTTTTCTTTTTCAATGATACCACACTCTAGGATGTAAAGTAAAAACAATTTCACCATGTCATCATCTTCCATCCACTCTGTCGTATTGGTGTACACATCCTTCACTATGGCATTGGTGATCACATCAGCTCTATTGAAGCAATCATCTCTTATCCTCTAATATGAAAGGGGGCTATTAGCTAGAACTGGACCCATCTTCAATCTAGTTATAAGACCAAATTCCTCCTTTCTGAACTGTTTTGTATTGCCTCCAAAATTGAATTCCAATATTGTCTTATCAGATGTATGGACTTGCCTCTTTAACAGATGATGGACAATACCAGTGTAACACCCGAATCCTAAATTATATATATGTTATTTATTTTTGGTTAATTGTTTTATTAATTATTTATTATTAAATTAATTACTTGATTGGTAGTTAAATGCAATTTAATAAGGAAGTTGTGTTTGATTAGGAAACCTAGACCTAATAGGATTAGTTCTTCTAAAACCATAAATATATATATATATATATATATATATATATATATATATATATATATATGTATGTATGTATGTATAGTGACTGCTGGAGGTTCGTGTTAAAAGAAATGAAAAAAAAAAAAGAGAACGGCAGCAAGAAAGGGAGAGGGGGAAAAGGAAAAGGAAAGAAAAGAAGAAAAAAATAAATAATTATGTATGTAGTTTTCAGTAAAATTTGGAGATAATTAATTGTTTTTGGTTTGTTTGCTAAGAAGACAATTAAGGTAAGTTTCACAACCTAAATTGTTATATTAGAATTTTCTTCTTCTTCAATTCTCTAAAATACTATAGATTATATGCATGAAATTTAATATGTTATAATGGTTTGTGTGTACGGAATTAAATATATATATTTGAATTATTTTATTCATGCATGAAGAAGATGTGCCGAAATATATTGTAAGTATGCATGGTTGTTCAACTGACCAACTGGGTTGTTTTATGTATGAATTATTGTATTTTAGTCTGGTTGATAGCTAAGTATACAACCGAATATAATATATATTTATAATATTAGTTAATTAATATACACATATATATTATATGTAATAAAGTCAACTTTTTGTATGTTTGATGGTCTACGAAAAATCATATATAAATAATCTAATATATATATAAATATACATAAAGCATGTATGTGTATAAGAGTCTATGACGTCGTGGACTAAATGATTTCGTCAACTTTATTGTTTTTATATGTGTAATATATTCACATAAATACATTACTTCAGTTTACCAGTATATTATTATCAATTATTTATATATATGTATGAGAACAATCAAATTGATACTTATGATGAATATGAATTATATTTATGTGTTTATGCTTGCTGGAATTTTTATTGAATTAATTATATATATTTAATTGCTGAATTTTATTTGGAAAATCATGTGCACAATTATGTGAATATTTTTCTAAATGATTAAAAGTATGCAAGTGTGCTAATTATGAATGTATGCTATACAAGCGGGTTATTCATGTGACCATCACATATGCATACATGAGCATGAAAAGCATAATAAAGAAGTTTTGTTTATATGTCAAAAAAATTTGATTTCCGAAAAACTTACGAATTTAAAATATTTTTTGTAAAAGAAATAGTCATGGTCATGCATGGTGAGCAATATATGTTTGTCATGAAAGGAGCTTATGTTTATTTGTACCATTAAAGGGAGGGCTTAATAGTCCGGTTATTGAGAGATGAGTTTGTATGGACACATATAAATGTATTGGTATATGTGAAAGGACTCGTTGATCATCACAATGAGGCATGGTTATCACTCTTTGCGCGAGAGTGTATGGCAAAACTTAACTTGCATGGCTAGGATGCAAGTATGATTGTCTTCACTTATACTATTTCCTCTTGATGATTATTTGTTTTCCTTGAAAGTCAGTCTATATGCTACTTTGGAAAAAATAAATTACCGACGGGTAATTTGCTCCTTTTGAGTGTGCTACAAGTGAGATTGAGATTGCATACTCTTATATGAAAGTTTAAGTCCTACATTTTTATATATATGTTTTGAACTAAATTAATATTTATATTTTGGTTCTAAAAGGAAATCAAAGTTTTTGGTTCGGGATTTGTCACGCATTTTTGCATTACATTAGCATATGCATGTGAAACTTACTGATTGACTTGTCACTCATTCCGTTTTGTTTGCATGTGTGTAGGTGAGAACAAGAATTGAATAGGATAGCTTGGAGCATTGGCGTGGAGAAACAATTGGTGAGACAAATTTGCACGGATTAGTACAAAACGCTTCCAAGACAAAATAAATATTTTACTTTTAATTTTATTTTAGTTTAGGACATAACAGTTTAATTTATGACTTTTTTAAGATTGTGGGTAAAGACAAAGATTTTAATTTGTTAGTTACTTTTATTTATTCAAAATATTTAATAAATTTGGTTTGGAATTCCTAAGATTTAAGTAAATTTATGTTATGATTTTTATTATGTCCTTTATTTATTTACGAATAAGAAATGACACTTCTTAGATTGAATCCTAGAGGTTTGGTTAAAGGGTGTTACAAGTACTAAATTTGACATTGAAGTGGAGAAACAAATGGCAAAAACAGTTTTTCTTCATCTTTCGTTGCCCAATGAGGTATTCGAGTGCGATCTCATTAACTTCCTGTACGAGTGTGCTCATCTTCTTTTTCACATCATCAAGTACTTTCCCTAATGTTGCCTTATTAGTAATGCAAACCTGTGCATCAATTGTTGCAGAGTACTTGAAAGCAAAAGCCTTAAAAACCTTGATAGATTCCATTTCCTATTCAAAACACTATAAACATTAAGATTTCAACTTCGTCAGAGACGAATCCTAAGTATAAATTAGTAGGACTTCGTCAGCATAACATTAGCAAAATAAAAATTGATAAATATGAACCTTGTCAACTTCGTTAAAGATGAATCACAACTGACGAACAACTTTATCGTTTGACGAATGACTTCGTCAACCAAACCCAAACCTAAGGGACGATTAGATGAAGAACTTCGTCAACTTATCCAAGTATGGCAAATGACTGCTTCAATAGAGACAAACAAATTCGTCAACATGTAATCACCCAATTCTCCCTTAAAAACCCTAATAACCAGAACCCATAACCTAATTCTTAAATTCAAAATACAATAATATAATAAAATAATTACAAACTTGATAACAAATGTCGGCAGTGGATTAGCGACAATGACGGCACGACAAATGCATATCGTAGCTAGGTTTAAGCTCTGGGTTCAAGGTCGAATGTAGAACAGTGGGAATACAAATCATAAGTGACGAAGGAAGTGACTAAAAAAATTATACACATATTTCAGTCATTAAATGGGTGTTATCGTAATTTTAGGTCAAAATATTTATTCTAAACAACTTGAGCTAAAATAATTCAAATGTGTATAGGTCTAGATATGGCATCAAGAAACCCTTTTGCTTCCCATGATATTTAAAGTAAAAGATCTATTTTACTTTGTTATGTCGACGTTAATTAAGTAGGCATAGGCCATAGGATCTAGCTAATTAACTCTATCCCTTTGTATATTTTCACAGCTCCATTAGATAGTTTTCCATCAATAAAGTATAATACTAATTTATGACTACATACTATTTGTTATTGACATACTCAATAAAATAGGTAATAGTAAAACAAAAATTTTCACCTATTTCCCGGACAGTGATGTACTATTCAAGAAAGTGACTATACAGAAACCTAGTTACCTATATATTCAACTGGAATTACTGTTACAAACAAACATTCTCTTTTATTTATATATTTTTTATTAAAAAATAAATTGTTAGGGAGAGAATAAGACAACTTAGTATAGACAAGTTGAGTTTTAATTATCAAGAATGTTAGGAGCAAATATTGATTTTGAAAAACTCAAAAAACTATAAGGAGGGAAGAGAAATACTAGTGTCTGTAGCTATCAGCCATCTACTAAGCCCAAAAATGGAGGTTTGATTCTTGGTATGATCTAGTTTTGAAATGAAATTGTGTTGTCCTTGACATCTTTTTATCATTTTAGTATGGAATGCCTCTAAGTAGAATAGTTCTTACTTTCTTAGAGTAACTTTGTATGAGTGAGTTGCCTCTTTTTTGTAGCTTCATACTAACGTGATGCATGCATGTGAAAAATTTATGAAAATTTTAAATTATTTGAATACTTAATAGCAAGCACACACAGGCACATGGAAAGTGAGATTTCCGAAACATTTCCACGTCACCACTAAGAAGACAAGTAAAATTTCTACCTACACATTGGTGGACTAACAATGTGTTTAATCTCATACAAGATTTATAGGTCTCCACATTCAAGAGGTCATTCTTCTTTGTCTTCTAAGTAAGTGTATTGACAATCATATGCTTTCTTTGTAATATTGAATTGCTTAGTTACTTGTGGAAATTATGGTACTTAGTTTGTTTATTTGGTCTAGTAATTTGGGCTGAATGAGTCAATCACGGAGAACCCCGTATGGTGGATGTGAATCAGGGTGCCTCTTCTTCACAAGTACGCACTCGAACCAGTGCAAAGCCAAGGTTTGTTTAAGACCGATCGTGTTTTACTTCTCGAAAGAATGTACGATGGTATGAGGAGAAGAAAGGTAATACTATTGTGGTTGAGAAGATTGTTTTGAATACTATTTAATACATGTTCTCTTACTCTCCAAGCTTTATCATAACATATGTCAATGTCATATTTTAACTTAATATCAAACTTTATCTCTTTTAGCTTGTATACTCAAGCAATCCCATGATATTTTTCTTTTATAGCTTCTCCAAGAACCTAACTGGTAGTTTACCTATGATTTCCATTAGTAGCTTGCGAAAATTGAAGACAAGCATGTTCTCCAAAATATTTTCTCACAATAAACAACTTCTCCGAATGTGGGATCTTATTTTCCTGAAGATTCCATCCAAAATTATCATGCAAGCAACGAACCTCATATCGAGTTGTTGATGAGCGGACAACCTTGATTTGATAGTTATGAGTCACCGCATGTAAATACAACTTTTGTTTCAATTCCTTTTTGTCATTACACTTGGCCAATATAGAACTCCTCACTATCACTACAACCCGATTCAATATCCGTATAACAGGATAATCCACTTCGTAAGGATGTTCAATAAGTATGCGGATTTGCATCACCTTCACAAAAAAGAGTGGTTGTAGAATGATGTAAACTTAGAATTTTTGGTTGTGAGGTAGCATTAATGCCATAACCAACCTCACAATTGCTTAACTTTTGCAGTAATTTTGTTGTGGGAATTTGAGTTTCTGACTTCAGTAGGAGGATAAAAAAAATAACAATGATTGGTTCCACTACCCAACTTATCAGTACGATATCTATCTTCATTGGCCGGATCCATAAGAAAAATATTCACATACAATGGAGCCACCGATACCACATTAGTCACTTGTCTAAGAAACATTTTGACATCTTTATCTCTCTGTATTTCTTATGGTTTACATGGTTGATAGCTGAGGACATATTAATATTTCATCTTTATACTATATCTATCTCGATCCACATTAATGACGTTATAAACCTCATCCTTTAATTGTTCAAAAGTGCAGCTTTTAGGAACTTACGTAACCTCCAATTTCCATAAAACAAGGCAAATATAATAGTATTATCGACTTCCATTATCCTTGCATTGTAATTAAATCAAAACATAATAACTTGATTTACAATTATAAACTTCAAATTTATTTTTTTCTTCAAAATTTCAAATTGGCAAGTGGTGGTTGGTGGCCATCGACCACCCACCAACCCCTAAAGCACATGGTAGGTGAGGGTTGGTAGGCCCTTCCAACTCTTAATTTTTTTCCCACTGACCCACCTTCCAACTTTGAATTTTTTTAAAAAAATAAGGGTCGGTGGGATGTCAATAAATATTATACTCGCACCAACCTTGTTGCAAAATTTGCAAAATAGTCATTTTTATACAACATACATATAGATTGATCACAAAAACATCCAATTATAACACCTTAAATTCATAAAATGACAATATCATCTCTAAAAATGATTATTCAAACACGCAACAAAATAAATAAACTTATAAAAGCTAAAATTATTCAAATAAGCATCAAAATAAATAAACATATAAAAGGTAAAATAAACTGGTCTTAGTATTCTTTGTTAAAGAAGGAGCACAAAGATTGTTGAATCTGCAGTTGAAAATAGTAACAATGATCGGGTATTGAAGTTGAATATCAGTAGAGCCAACTATAGCTAGAAAAATCCATATGTAAACAATAATAAAAATGCATTTAATATGAGAAGGGTAAGTAGGTAAAATCACCAACTAAAGTGGCCATAATTTTATTTTGTATAAAAAATGACTAAAAATACTAGGTGCCTCCTTACATGGCCATGACATCAAAAAAACCCCTTATTATTATTAAGGTTTTTAGTTGCTATGTTCAAGTCCAACAATTTTTGAATTTTTTTAATCCATTTCATAAATAATAAAGTTTGTGTTAAAAAATTATAGACAAATTCAGCATAATGAATGAATTTATCACATGCTCAATCAATTTTAGATGTTGAATTAAAAATTATTTATTTATTTTTTACATTTTTATCCTTCTAAAAAATTTATCGAATTAACTTGGCAGATGCTAAAATACCAAATAAAAATTATCTTTTAAAAATAATTTTTAAATAAAAATTTATTTATAAAAAATAAATAAATATCTAATATGAGATAAATATGATAATTTTATTTTTTACCTAACTGTTTTACGTAAAAAAAAATTATCAGACATATAGGTGTTTGGGTTTTATATTATTGGGGTGGGTTTTAATTTAATATCTATATATATATATATATATATATATATATATTATTAATAGAATAAGAAAAAATAAAAAAGAAAAAAGAAAAGGACAGTAAAATGAGTAGAGAACAGGACGGAGAAGAAAAAGTGAAAGAAAAGTGGACTTATAAAAGCTTAAGGATATTTTTAATTATCCACAGCAAAAGCTGATTACAATTTAATTCTATTAAAAATTGAATAAAAAAAATTCAAAAGCTGCTATATGGATGCGACAATTAAAAATCCTTATTCTAATTGTTATTGGTGTAAAAAACTCTGATTTTATCGTATCATTAATATTTGATCAATGCAAACACAATCAGACCATTCGAACCCACCCATGACTTGCTTCTAATATAACCCGGCACAGGGCACTAAATACACCAGCATAAAAACTGTATACACTTGCTTAGACTGAACCCAAACAGGCCTAATCTAGATGAATAGATCCTTCTAAGCTATAGTTTGGACTCGCATATCCTAGTCCGCCCCTACTCAATGATATAGCGTATAGAAATCAGTTAACCAAAAATACAGATGCAACAGCTTCACATATAACCATATCATAAATTATTCAAGTTAGCTTCATTTTCGAAGCTAATTTCACATGGAATTCACCACATCTAGATGCCATCCATCACCTGTAACTACCAATATAATTAATCCAAAATGTAATTAAATGACATACTACTGGGGATTTCAGTATATAACTTAATACGAAAACACTAAATATATCAATTAGAAACATACAGAGGATGATGAGAGGAACAACCATGTGTCAAAAGCTCCACTCATCTGTCATCCATATAAACATTACAATACTTCAAAAGAAAAATGATTTTCAGAAAAACAAAATTCCACTACTTATACTATATCACTGATTTACAATGATATGTCCAACCAGTACTACCAAGTTTTGCCTGCCCCAAAAAGCCCTTTTTTCTTTTCCATTAGTTTCTACTGCCTGCCTCTCTTTGAGCTGCAAGAGGGGCATTTGTACTGCTTAATACTGTCTGCTTTAGCTGGTGTAATCTTCACACACTTGCCATGGAACCACTTCTCGCAGATGTCGCAGCCAATCCAAAACTCATGGTCAGAATTGTAATTTCCCCCACAGCTTCCACATAAGGTTTCGCTGTGCTCATCTTCATCTTCCCCATATCTCTCATCAAGTAACTTGGGATTGTTTCTCATTTGTCCATCACTTGATCTCTGTAAATTAGGCATGAGCTAGAATATTTAATAATGGAAAGTTTAGTTTGAAAAATAAGAATATGAAATGTTCATAAAAATGTTATGCTTTTATCCATCTGATAGAGAGTGAGAGAGAGACAGAGAGAGATGTTAAACCTTAATGCTGTTCCTTGATTTGCTTCCACTGTCCACACCAGGTTTATCTTTTGTCTGCTTCCTTCCAGTTACAACTTCAAAAAGAGTGGGAAGATCATTTACCATGCTAAAAAGTCGCTTCCTGTTGAGTGAAAACCCAGAAACATCTATGAGCCCCTTAACATAACATCATTCTCAACATGCATTACATGCAAGGACAAATACAGGTCAAACTTAGTAACTACAGTACTGAGTCCAGATCTCCATACTGGCAGCTTCCTGATGAGAAATGTCCAATAAATTGTGGGAACAAAAAGGTAAAAGAACTACACAAGACTGGAACATGATAGTAAAAGTGCTCGAGTTATGTAGGATTATCAGAGTCAAATGTTATAAAGTTTGTGTAGATGAAGCAGCTTCACTTAAGCCCATATAAAGCAATGGATACAATGAGATGGTTTATGTCAAAAAGGGATTATGGTTTATGTCACAAAAGAAATCCTTAGCAAAAACTTGATAGCAATTACACAACTCTGCCATGAAAAATGCAATCACATAACAATTACACAACTCTGCCATGAAAAATGCAATCACATAATCAGCCCAAAAAGGGAAACATACTGGATTCTTCAAACTTGCAAGATGCTAATGTCACCTTAAGCAACTGATATCCCAGAAAAAATAGGTTCTAAATAATAATATTAAAAGAAGAAATCCATATGTCTCTTCACTTTAAAAGGTAAAATAAAATCTTCTTATTGTGTACATTCTCTTGAAATGAAGACATATAGATGAATTAAGCAAGATTTAGGAGTGTGTATTCAATATTGACTTCCAAAAACTTTTGTAGACTTTTTATAAGTGAATGATTTTAATAGAATTGATAGATTTCTTACAATTTTTATAGAGTTCTAAAAAATCTCTACAGAAATCTTTTGAGTGAGGGAAAGATTTCTGATAACTTTTTTCCTTAAGGATTTAATGAAAAGCCTTTTAAAATCCACTGACTTTTTGAATACTTGTAGACTTTTATGGAGTTATAAAAAAGTTTTAATTGAATACCCAAAACTTTTAAAGACTTTTCTAAAGTATATTAAAATCTTAATTGAATACCTCATGACTTTCATAGAGCCTTTAAAAGTCTTTAATTAAATACACCCAAATTTTCAATTCCAAAAGTCTTTAAAACTCTGGATTGCATATCCTGTTACATAAACCAGAATGGATAGGAAAATTAAGTATAATTTTGGCAAAGTAATAAGCATAACATATGGATATGTGTCAAGAGCTGCTTCTTAAGCAGTGCTACATAGGAAATGACGTATAACGCACAACCAAACCTCAAACAATTTCATAATAAGTCACAAGTCTCATCATTCATCCATCAACAATGATAATTCATAAAATTTTGGCGAGCTCATGATAACATGGAAACTCTAACTCAGTGTATTAGCCTTGAGAGAAGGGGGACTACTATTTCCACCTAAAACATGCAAAATTCTATTCATATTCTTCGTCAATGCCATCATATAAGATCAAGTTATTATTTCCAGCTCAATAAAATTATATACCACCAGTACCACAGTAGGAACTACAAACCTCTCGTTACGGTTAAGCTGAGCACCAAAGTAGAAAGCTACAGATAACAGCCAAGAATCACTATGCACTGCCACCAATGAAAGCCAGTCTCTACGATTCATCCCATCTCTTGCAAAATTGATGCCCAATGCCGGCTCAGGAAGCTCTGGTGGGACTTCCTCAGCTGGTAGCGTCACTTCCCAGGACTCACTTGGGTGTCCGTACAAGCACAAATTCTCCTTCTCTGAAAGAAAGCAAAAAGCACAGAAACAACTCCAAATTAACTAACTCCTAATAAAAGGGACAAGGACTCTTCTAATTAACATAATTACAATCATATTAAGCAATAGATACAGCACAAATTTGAAGCCATAAACAAGGAATTCTCCTAGACATCCCCCACATTGCCATGCATGCGACAACGTCTGGCATATAACACAGTAGCCCCAACTACGCAGGTGCAAGAGATGGGCTACGTTTCAATTTTAAAAAGAAGGCTTTACCACCTATAACTTGTAATTGAACAATAATTTGATGTTTAATTCCAAAGTAAATGGAGGAATCGAAACGAATGAATTCCATGTCTCACGCCTTTCAACATTCCTTCTTAATAAATTCAACTTGGACTACTACATCACTTAAAGGTGCCTCCTTGTACACACAAAAATCAACACTAAAACAACAAAATACAAGCTCAAGAATCCCTCAGATTATCCAAGTAACTCAAATTTTCTCGGAAACCAAACAGAAAGCTTAGAGAGTATTATAATAATAATAATAATAATAATAAATAAATAAAAGAAGAAAAAATACGGAAAATTCAATGCAGACCTGGATCACAAAGCGAATAGAACTCATCAACATCTGGAACAACAAAACAAACCAAAATCGAAAATTAGTATAAACCCCATAACATGAATACATATAATGATAACAAAGGATCGAACTTTAGGGTGAAGAGAGAGAAAAAAGTACCGGATGTAAGGGCGCGAATGAGGGCGGAGCGACGAGCGCTGTAGTCCTTGAAGATCTCTTCGACGGTTCGAGGGCTGGAGGAAGTCATTTTTGGGCAATTGGGAATGTGGTCGTTAAACCAGTGGGTGGTGGGCTGAGGTTGAGAGAGACACTGCTCTGAAATCCACTGAACCAGCAGCGATAGGTTGGGAGACACTGTTGGAGAGACGGTGTTTGTTTGTGTGAGATTAAGCCGTCTGGGCGTGTCGTCTAATAAGCCCTATTATTAATTTCTGTATTTTTTTAATGTAAGTCTGACCTGTGTTTTTATTGGGCCTCTGATTTTTTAAATTATCAGCTGAAATAGCATTTGTTTTAATCTTAGGGTGACAATTTACTTTTTTTTTATAATTTTGTACTTATGAACTCATTTGATTAGAATATTAACTTGTACCCGTGTTGTACTGTAAATATATAGTAATACCTAGGTGGTTATCTATTTCTTTGTATAGTTTGTACATATTTGTATCTGGTGGTCATGCCCACTGCCTATATATATATGATTTTACTTATTAATAAAGTGAGATTTGTTCCATTATTATTATCCTTTTTTTATAGTTTTATAGTATTAAACACTCAAGAAAAAAAAAACAAAAAATTCAATCTCATCGTGACCACCATATCTACCTCCACCACCCCATCCTATGCCTCTACTTCCATCCCGATCACCTCGAAGCCTTTTTTCATATCTAAATCACTAATTGTTATCAACATAGCAACTTAAACCCCTTTCAAACTCAATCACTCGAATTATTTCTCATGGCATGCATAGTTTGATGCACTATTGACTGGTTATGACTTATATGACTACATCACCAAAGGTCTTCCATGCCCAGCTAAATTTGTTGATGCTTCTTCAAAGTCAACATTGAACTCGAACTATATTTTCTGAGTTTGTCAAGACAAGTTAATTCTTAGTGCCCTCCTTGCCTCTCTTTCCAAGGAGATTATGCAATTTGTCGGTTTTTCTCAAACATCGTGGTGTGGACAAAATTGGCTACCTTCTTTGCCAAGCCGTCGCGTTCTCAACTTCTTCGTGTCCAAGAACGGCTTATCAAACTTCAAGGCTCAAGGTCTATTACTTAGTATCTTAATGACATCAAAAGTGTAGCTAATGAATTTGGGCTTCTCTCCACACTGCTTGATGATATCTCCGCAGCCATAAGAACATGAGACATAACAATTTTCTTCGAGGAATTATATGAAAAATTGGTGGAACATGCTGCGTTTTTCAAATATCTTTGAATGATGATGTTACTGTGATAGTTAATGTAACACACCCTAACCAAGTCCCTTATGTCGAACAAGGTTAGAGTGGCTACCAAAACTTAACTTGCGGAAATTGTGAAAATTTTTTAAAATTTATTCAATCATGTATGCATAGACAGTCAAAGCTCATAATTAGACTGTTATTAAATGCTTAAATAATTATCACAAAATATTATAGTAACTAATTAAATACTTAACATCCAACATAATTATAAAAAATATTAATAAGTTAATTCAAAGGATTGTAACCATTCTTCAACACACGTCCAACCATATTAAAACACTTTAATTTAATTAGGAAAATAGTACTCAGTTGAAAACGAAATAAAAATAATATCACTAATAGGTAGACAACTTTATTGCTTTATTTAGATACCCTCAGGAAACCTCCTCTCGAGCTACCACGTGTCTACCATCCCCACAAATTCGAGTAAGTATACAGTCTAAGCGTGCTCACCTGGGAAAGAAAATAAAAAAAACGTGAGTTTACAAAACTCAGTAGGCTTTCCCAAAAATTCATACAAAACGTCAAAAGCATACATATAACTTGACATGACAATAAAGAACACAATAACAAGCTGATCATAAACTTGCTTAATCATGAATGTCTTACATACTTAAAGATTCATAACATTTCATAGCTCATCATAAACTTATAACATAATCAAAAAAGAAAACTTGTAATGCATGCATGATTAAATGAGCTTATCACATAATGGTTGGATTTCTAAACAAATTCTCAAAGGGTTCATGTATCTCAATCTCACTTATAGCATAACACTGTAAGCATTTCAGTCTTACTTATAGCTTACATGGTTTGTCATGATCAAACCCCAAAACTTATATAGCTTTCAAAATACCAACCAAATATAATGTACGTTCATAGTCCATTGTATTTTGTGCACATGCATGTATGCATTAATTCTTGTTCAAATAAACATCGTAGATCACATATACATATCATACTCATCAAATTTATGCTATAACAATAACCTCAAAATTTCCAAGACATGTTATCCAATAAACACATATGAAAATTGCACAACAGCTGTATTGTAAAATTCATAATAAATTCAATATTCATCCAAATCACATGATTCTAAAAGCACTAGGATCTCTTATATGTCTCGGATGAGTCATAATTTTCTCATAATTTTCAAAAACAAGTAAATATTTAATATCTACTTTTAATATGAACTCACACAAATTCTCAGTGAACGAGACGATCAAACATTTTTAATAAATTCCAAAAAATCTTTTTTGCCAAAACCAGCGGCAATAAAACCATAACAAGTAAAGGTAGCTGTATAAATTCTTTCATTCCAATCCAAGCAAAGAAACCTAACACGCTTATCCAAAAATCATAAGATCTCGGTATTCCCAAGCAATGCCTTAAACTTCAAAAATCCATAACTTATTCATTACAGATTGAAAAATAGAAATTTCAATTTGAGATTATTCATAAATCTCTTAAGTCCAAATGTAAAAGTTTCAAAGAAAAATAAATCCATATTCCCCACGAAATTATACAGAAAACACTCATTGGTCATAATTTTCCAAATTGACAGTATGAGCTTCGAAAAATTATAACTATTTCTACAAAATCATTGAGCGAAGCGAAAGAGGAGAATATTCGTAGAGGATAGATCTAATGACGAAAAATATATACAAAAATATTAAACATATATTGGTATTTCAAAAATCCATCAAACTCATCAAATAGTATATAAATCGTAAATCTCTTCTTAATAATAAAAATAAACATAATTAATAATAATATATATAAATCATCCAGAAAATCGTTAAACAAAAAGATGATTTAGGAAAAACCTGCCTTATTCTCTTGAGCTCCTCAATAGATCCGAAAAGTTCCTCGTTAGAAACCAAAATGAACCAAAACGTCTTTTTGAATAAAAGAATAAGAGGAAGAAGAATTGATAATCGACAAGGTTACAGAAAAAAAGAACGTAGACAGGGAAAAAGAACCTGTCTTAAGCTTATATGCTGCATTTAAATAGACAATTTATAGGGTTTTGTCATTAATTACAGAATTAATAAAATAAATACACATAAATAACACTTTCCTAAAATCCATAATCAACTGTCATAAATACATAAATCAAATTCATTGCATACCATATTTACAGAGAATTTATTTAGTAATAAATCAAAGTATTAAAAACTATTTAATGGTAAAATTAATACCAATTAGGGTTTGAAACCCTAACACATGTTTGAGGGTCCCACAGTTAACATGGCCAACAAGTCAAGCTCTTTTTCCTCAAGTAAGAATAGTTCTTCATCATGTACAACCTCACTTGGTTCACATGCATTGTCGAATTACAAAAGCAAATGTCAATTATGCGGCCAATAAGGACATTTTGCTCAGTTTTATCCCCTCTTAAAGCAATAGTGTATTATACTCCACCTCAATCCTCATCACGGCGAGCACCTACTCCTCCTTCTTCCCAAGCATTTTGCACTGTTTCACCAAACCAACCTACCTATGATCAGGTTTCTGAAAGTTTCAGCTCGAACCGACCATGACCAACCTAAAATCGAGGTTTGGTCAGTTTGTAGTGTTGGACTGGGTTGGGCCCAAACAAATTTTTTTTATAAAAATGCTATTACTTTTTTGGGCCCAAATTAATTTTTTTAAAAAAATTATTTTTAAAAAGCCCAAGGTGGTGTTGGCACTATTTGATTGTGTAACTTTGATATTTTCCATTTTACCAAAAAAAAAAAAAACTTTGATATTTTCCAATTTGTTAAACTACTTCAACCTTAATTAGCTTGAAAATGCAAACACTTTCATATAAATTTACAAGATAAAAATATTTATATAAACAAACAATTTCAATCCAAGAAATAAAAATTCTAATATAAACATATAATTTCTAACAATTCATTACACAATAATATCATACCTAATCTATTAGTCAAACATGCAAATCATAAATAGCAATAAACAATGAAAAATATTACAATCATTCATAACTCAATAAATAAATAAATAAAATATTACAATCATCCAAAACTCAATAAATAAAAAATTAAAATTACTAAAGTCATCCACACTCTTAAAATATATTTAAATAATAATAATAATAAATACTAAACTTATAATCTTCAAGTGCGTCATCCACACTCTTAAAATATATTTAAATAATAATAATAATAAATACTAAACTTATAATCTTCAAGTGCAAATGTTCAACCATTCCACTCCCACATATAGCTTACATACTCCTTGCATAATTACATTCATATAATAAAATAATTAAAATACTTAAAAATTAACAAGAGTATATTTAATCATGATTTCATAATACTTTCATAAACTTAAAAAGTCCATAGGTATTTAATTAAATTTTTTTAGACTTTTAAAAGTAATGAGGTATTTAATTTCAACTTTTATAAATTTTTAGTAACTATTTCACCTAACAGAGGATCACAACTTAAACTATATTCATGCAATTAGGCTTGAATTGAACATACTTCATGAAGATAAACATTAGAATCAACATGCAATGAAGAACTAAACTTCAATATTACATCATAAAAACATCTAAGAAATAAGACAAAAACTGAAATATTTTTCCAATCTGAAAAAGAAGGTGGTCCACCTCTTCTTTACCACCATCATCCTCCTGAAAATAAATCAAGTATTGTGCATTCTCTTCCTCCAACCTATCAAAAGTTTTTTGAAATTTCAAAGCTGTTTTTAACATTAAATATGTGAAATTCCATCTAGTTGGAATATCTAAAAAAATAAGAGATTTACAATCAACATTTTCTCAACCCGGATACTCCTTAAATCTTTGCATCCTAGAATGATAAGATCTAATATACTTCACTACATTGTAAATATTGACAATGGAGTCATGTGCTTCTCTTAACCCTTCACTTACAATCAAATTGGTAATATGTGCATAACACCTCATACACAAATATTTATCATTGAAAACACAACCATTATTCCAACTATTCAACTTTCTTGAAAGATAAGAAATAGTTGTATCATTTGCTGTCAACTATGATTGTACATACACTCTTAATACCCTAATCATTCAAATAACTCAAAATAACCTTGGCAATGATTTCTTCTTTATAATTAGGAATCACATAAAAATTCAACATTTGTTTTTGAAGAATCCAATCACAATCAATATAGTGTATTGTTAGAGACATATAATTAATATTTTAAGTTGAAGTTCATGTATCAGTAGTAAAAGGAACGCTTTGACCATGTTCAGTAAAGGTCTTTTTCAATTGTAATTTCTCATTCAAATACAATTGATAAATATTTCTAACAACAGTTCTACGTGATGAATGATCAAATTTAGGATATGTTATATTGCAAAATTGTTTAAAACCATAACCTTTTACAAAACTAATGGGTAGTTCATCCAACATTATAATCTTAGCATATGCAACTCTACATGCTTTCTTGTTAAATCCTATAGCTAGCAAATTGCTCTCACTATTCTCATTTTGTCCTTGAAAATTTAATATCTTTTTATTTTATCCTCCACTCTACCGAGATACATCTTATATTAATTAGTCAAATGATTCTTCAATGTGTTTGTCCTACATCTCTTAAAGTCACAAGCATAATCCCTCCTATAATAGTTGCATTTACACCTAAGGTCACTTGGATCTGAATTTTTTATTTTTTGTGAAATGTTCTCACACATTTGATGTTGTCTTAATGAGTTTTCTCTTTCCTAAAGATGATGGGGGGAAGTGGTTTAAGAGATGGAGCAAATTTTCTTGAATTTGTTGTGGATTGAGATTGAGTGGAAGAGTTAATGTCACTGTCTCTACCCATATTCATATCTATCAAATAAAAATTTCAAATTAGTTAATCAAAAAAACACAAACTGCAAAACTATCAACTCAAGTCCCAAAATCAAGCAAACAAAAGTCAAAACATATAGTAATTTTCAAATCAATTCAATTCTCCATTCAAACTTAGCAAGTTAATTGACATTTCAATTCTCAAATTGGATAATTCCCAACTCAAATATATAATCAATCCAACATAAGTAATTTCCAAATCAATTCAATTCTCCCATGCAAGCAAACTCAACAAGTTAATTATCAAGTATATTATATATATGCAATAATGTAAAGAAGAATATCAACCTTCATTTCTAGATTGCTCAATTGCTTTTGCTTCAATTGCCTAATTACCTTTCCAAAGCCAATAGAACCTCCTCTTCCTTTATAGTTAAAAAATAACTACAATTAAATTCAAATGTATGTTTATAATGTGTGCGTTCCAAATGTACCTTCATATCCAAGCTATAATTAAATTCAAAGCCTTTTTTTGTCAAACTGATTCACTAGACTATGACTCTCATGAATATGCCCATCATGAATATGCTCATCATAGACTCTCACTATTAACTATTTGCATGAAGCACCCGACATAAATCCCTAACGAAACAAAATTATAATTTGCACCCTACCTCTTCGACAATTAAATAAAAAAAAAAACATATCACAAATTCTTATTAAAGAAACAAAAAAGAAACAATTGCTTATTGAATTTCAGGTGAAAAAATAAAGCTTAATTGCAATCATCAATGGCATTGAGAGTTAGAGCACTTCAATTTACAAAACCAATCAAACAAAGACAACATACACACATGCACAATCAATTTACAAAACCCACAAAACCAATCAAACAAAAATAACATACCAGCTTGCACAGACTTCAATCATATTCATAAGATCTAATAACCCTTTTGAACAAAGTAAAAGGGAATAGTAGTTGAAATAATGAAAGTGAGGAGAGTGGAACAAAGAGAGAGTGAGATCTTAGAAGACTAACTTTTATTGCCTTCTTAGAGTGTGTTGCGTATGCAATGCTCGATTCCTTGGTGGCTAAAAAGAAGGATTTGTGGAGATTTTCACTTGTAGAAGACTGAGAGTAGACTTTTGGGTATTTATATTTGCGGCAGAAGGAGTGAGATGACGATTGTGGGTGTGTTGGTGTGGGTCACAGTGAGAAACAACCTACAGAGAGAGAAAACGACAAATGTTGGTAAGGCGATATGCCTAGTGGCTAGTGTGGCGGTGAGAGGCTACGAGAGAGGGTTCCTTGGTGCGGCAGTCGAATGGGTATCAATCTATCAAAACAACATTTGGGGATTTTGGGTACTTTTAATTTTTTATATTTAATTTTTTTTTTACAAGTCGGGTTTGTTTTTTACCCACAAATCGAAATCTGAACTAACCCGATGATTTCTACATAGTAAAAACCCAAATCAACCCAGGTATATCAGAAAAGCTGACCTAATCCACACCGAGATGGGTGGGTCAGGTAGTTTTCCGGAGTATCCGGGTTGATTTGCCCAGCCCTATCCACATAGGATCAGTTCTGTTTCACAATCCGTGTAGAGGGGATACATATGAATGACCTCAATCCATGTCCACCAACTCTGCTCTCATTTTAGCATTTGCAACAAATAAAATCAGCATCCAAGATTGATATACTCGACTAGGACAAATCATGATTCTTTGTTGTCATCAAATATAACTAATTATAATTATGAGTTGTGTCCATAAACCCCCAAAATAACAATTAATTTTTTTTAACTATTATTATTATTATCTATTTATAATTAAGCATACAATTTCTTTTTCTTTTTTTGATATTCGGGGTGAGGGATTGAAATTTATGTCATTGGCGAAGAAACAATAGCCTTTTACCATTTGTCTGTCCCTGTAGGACAAAGAGGCTTCCTTAATATTGCATTGATATTGAAAAAGACACGTGATTTGCTCACAATCATAAAAATTAAAATTGACATGTTTGCAGAATGCTATGTACGAGGTCAATACCGAAGTCACAAATCAAAATTGCTTTGTTTTTGAAGCTGTTGTCTCGTTGGGTATGGAGCAGAGAGGTTCTGCCAGAGAATCACAGAAAATTGACTTGTACAACTTGTTTTACGTAAGGAATCAAATTGAGAAACATATAAAAACAAAACCATAACAGCTTATTTAGTACATCAACCATAATAATCACACTGACACTAGCTGCAAATTACATATTATATCCATTCACAACATGACCTGAAAAAAGCCCAAAAAAATTATGGGATTAACAGGCTAAACTTGGGGTTACTAGAGCTAAATGCTACATTATACATCTACTTACAAAAATAAGCTTTCCTAAGGGATCATGGATCAGTTTAGAATAATTCTTGAGGGAAGGCAAACTCTTGGATTTTTGTCTTCCTCCAAGCTAAGTCCCTCACAAGTAATCAGTTTTACAATAGAATGAGAATTGAGGCTGTATTTTTTTGGAATTTCTGCAAATGCCCTGCTAAGAACTTGGCTAATCCAATCCTCGACCACCGCATATCTGTCTGATAAATATGTGGCTGCCAGTAATTGTTCCATAATTCTAGAGTCGATTTCTAACAAACACTCCGAGGGAACGAACTTGTGGAAGCTGTTCTTGATCTCCTTCAAGATTTTCTCAGCAAGTGTATCGAAATCAACTGGTTTGAAAGTCACTGTTTCATCTACCTGAGCAATGAAATCTTGCAACCAGGCTCTGGAGCTTTCAGAGGCGGAATCATTTTCAGAGTTTCCATCATCTGTCTGTTGCACTTCATCATCTTCAGCTGGGAGGTTGAGATCAAGATTCCCGGTTGATGTCTTGTGTGCCCGTTTGGACGTCTCTGAGATTTCATGCTGCTCTAGTAATTCATTAGCACGAATCACCTTCCTTTTATTCATCAAGATTGGGCTGGATACACCCTCTCTTATCGTAGATACCATCCGGTCTTGGCTTACGATGCTACTTCCTATGGAATGTTCAACTTTAATCTTCATTGGCCATCCTTTAGCTCTTAAGATTTTTTCCTCGGTGTAGTTGGAGGGTTTACCCTCTGAGAATGTCGAAGTCGTCACAAATATCGCATTATTGGTGCTGACTTCTCTTCCATATGAGTTTGAAAATTTACCCGTCAAGATAGCTTGGGACAAACACCTTTGAGCTGGTACATCTGACTTATCTACATTTTCAAGGTAGACGACAGCCAAGGATTTCCTACTCAATTCCCCAGCAACATAATCAACAGAAGTCTTACCTCTAAACTTTACATCATAACCATTTAGCTCTTGGCAATCAAGAATTGTTTTCGAATTGACCATTCTGTCTTGAGAGCTCAGATCAACACATATCAACTTTTCTCGGCTCCCATATAATAACTCAGCGAGAGCAACAGCAATTTTCCTCTTACCAAACCTATCACCTCCAATGAAATTTAACCATATATCCCTTCTCTGAACAGCTCCATGGCGTTTTTCACCTCTTGTTCGGCAGTGGGCAATTGTTTGGCTAATGACACTAATGGCCTCCCATTGCCAGCCTACTCTCTCCAAGAGAGCACTAAAGAGTTTCTTTACATCACTCGGATCAAACTGCCCATGATTTTCAGGACTTGAGGATGATGATGATTGAGCTCGATGGTTAGAGATATACCCATTAACTAAATCAGCATTTGCAGAAAAGCAACTTGAAATGTCCTGTTGATGCTCAGCATTTCTAAGATTTTGAGGTTTTTTCACCACATTATAACCAGAAGAAGAGCACATCCCTAAACCTAAATCTGTGGTCACAGAAGTAGCTGATGCAGGAGATGTTCGACTATCATCACCAACACTTGAATTTGACAAACTGCAAGGAGACCTGATACCACCTGACTCGAGATCTTCATCTTTTGAAGGTTTGGAAACTACAGGATAAGGAATGCTTAGTGGCGATTTGGAAATCTTTTCAATACCTATAGGCATACATGAGTTGACATTTACGCACTTAGTTTCATCCCAAGAAACATCTGCATTGTTGCTGCCCTGATTATCAGCACTGTCCTTTTTGCTCTCAGCAGGGCGAGATCCCACAACTGCTGGAAACAAATTTGCTTCTGGCAATGGTTGAGTGTTATGAAGATGCTGGCATGTGTTATCCCATTTCTTCTGCAATCCTGTAAGTTTGGCATTCAATACCACTCCATCATCTTTGGTCTGCACTGAAGAGATAGAAAATGGTTTTTACACAAATATAGCATTCTGTAATTCTAAGCAAACCTTTCTATATTTTAACAACTGAAAAGAACACCAGACGGAAAATCTCAACTAAAATACCATACGGAGTCATAAATATCGAATCAGAAGGACATATAAGGTTTATAAACTAAGTGTGGTCAACCAAAAACCTCTCCTGAAATCTTTTGGGTCTTTCTATCAGTGATTGTTAAAGGGGTGTTCATGTATGTGCACTAGTCTTGTGTTTAAGGAAGGGCATGGTAGGGACTCAGCTTAGATATAAATCCCCTCAGTTTAACATTTTCAACAACATTTTTAAATCCTTGGTCCCCCGACCACCCCAAATAAGCAAGCTAACTGAGGTATAGATCTTTGTTCACAGAAGTGAGACACTAATTCAGATTAAATTGAATGAAAATTAAGAGTGATACACACCTTCGCTTCCAATTCCTTGTTAGGGCTAAGCGCTGCCATCTGCAACCAAGAAGGCAAGGCAGATGGGTACTGCTCTGCACTTGAAGTAGTAAAACCTTCCTTTGAAGCAGCAAACCCTTCTTGCTCACACTTTTCATTGCACTGGTGGGAGCAAGGAAGGCATTGGAGAGGACCACTTACAGGTAACTTTAGGTCAGTAGGTGCTGAAAATAACCCACCAAATGGGACAAATGACTCCATCAAGCTGTAATTATATCATGACCATGAAACTGTGAGATCCAATTGCCACAAAATGGTCAGGAATCAAAATAAAAACGATAAGAGAGAACCGAGTGTTCCAAAACACATCAAAGGAGAAAAAAGAAATTGTTGGAAATGATTTTAAAAGTTAGAACACCAAACATTTCAGTAAAAGAACAAAGAAGCACTTGAAAAAAGGAAATGCATAGTGAAAAAGTGTATTTTTAAATAGATTATTAAATGACCTAAATGTTGACTTTCTTGATCTATAACAACATTTAAGGAAAAAAAAAAGTCTTTCTACTATCAATTTTACGTCAAACAATTTAATCTATGTAGTTATATGTGAAATTCTGAATGAAACCTTAGGGTCATACAAAGACCATTGCCAATAAATCACCAAAACCAAACCCCAGAAATAGAGTGAATGATAAAAAAGCTCTCCAGGAATTTCACAGGATATATAATCTATAATTACGAGAGAAAACTAGTACATAACTACATTTTTTTCCGTACAAGACGTTAAAACATTAACCAAGACAAAAAATAATAATAACAATACCTAAAATAATATTGTTTACTATTACTAAATACATGTCATATTATTGAAAACATAGATTGGTCAGCTCAAAATGGTATAAAAAAAACTACTTACGACTTATTTGATAATACAACTAATTTTTATTTTAGTTTTTAGATTTTTACATTTAAGTTATATATAATTTGGTTAATTTAGAGGTTGATTAGAGTTTGTTAAATATTAATTAAATTAAAAATATAAAACAAAACAAAAAATACAAAAATAAATTTTTTTTTTATTTTTATATTTTTACTTAGTTATCTAACATTTAATAAACTCTAGCAACCCTCTAAATTAATCAAATTATCCATAACTCAAAGAGAAAAAAAAAAAAAACAGCTGTTTTATGGAGCACAACCTTAATATATTTTAGCATGGAGTTCAAAAGCTGGAATTTTCAGTTATATATTATATACTTCTTTAGCACACTACAGACTGCAGGCATCAAGATACGCTATACGAAGACAAAAGTAGTGCACTCACACTCTGACTTATCACTCATAAAATGGAAATTAATGTTTTTTCTTATAAATTTTAATTCTTGGATCAAATAAACTATACCAACTAAAAATTAAACTAAAATACAAAGAGAACGATAATATATTTTAATTTTCACGAGAAAACAAAAAAGAATATAGCAAACTTACCTAGACCTGGGATACGAATCAGCCATGGAAGATCTGAGAGAAGTGATGGGAAGAAGCTGCAAGTCCCACTCTTTTTCAATGGACGGATATCTACTCACAAACTTCAAGTAGCTCTCATAGCAGGCTGCGGACCCAATAAGCCATATTTTACCAATACGAACCTCCATTAACCTTGTCAATTGCCCAACCACATTGCTCACTGTATCTCCTCTGCTATTCTCTCCAACAAATGCCTTCAAATCCCCAAAGTTCACCACCAAACCAGGTCCCAAACATTGCTCTGCCAATTGACCCACCTCCTTCAACCTCGAACTCAAACACCCATTATCGCAATTCTCAGTGATATAACTCGAAATTTCGTTTTCAATGGAAATTATGTTCAAACCTGATAACCCCACAGGTAAAACACCCTCTTTTCTTTTCTCTAAAGCGTCGGTAAAGCTTTGAAGTGCATCGCATGCGCATACACCAACAAGCAGAGGATTCCTCCCTTTGTTCCTGTCGAGAACCTCCCCTATTCTCCGGCAATTCTCGTCCCCGTCGCAGAAGAAACAGGGGAAGCCCGGGAAAGAGACAACGGAGCCCCGACGGCCGGAGCCAGTGCCGTATTCAGCCAAATTGCAAAGAAACAGAGGGGGTCCTCTGGAGCGCGAGTACCTAAGGAGTTGCGGAAAAGGGCGTAAAATAGCGAGCTTGATTTCGGAGCTTCGGAAACCCGCTTCACTGAAAACCCGACTCACAACAGGGTCGTCTAGAATCGACAAAATAAGGTGCTGGAGCTCGACTTTGACGCAGGAAATGGAAGACTGCTGTGGAATCTGATGGTACAAATGGTAATTCTCGGGCTGTCTCCTCTGGTTCGCTTGTGAACGCTTTATGGCGGCCATGAGCGAGTTCGACACGGGAGGGTCGTCGGCTAGTTGGGTCGACGTCCCTCGGTCGAGCGAGACGCTGAGGCAGAGCTCCAGAGCCTTGAACTGAAGCCGAGGCGAGTAGGCAGAGTTTCGCGCGCGAGCGCAAGCGTCCCGCAAGGTGGACGAAGGGAGAGAGAGCAGAGCCGAGACCGCATGCAGCGACGTCGTCTGTGCATGGCCTCGTCGGCGAGCGACGGCCACAGCCTCGTCGAGCGCGTGGGCCGCTTCCGGCGTCAAACATTGTCTGGCAACACTAACCGGCGTAGGCATCACCGGCGAGCATACAACAGAAGTTTTTTTTAAAAAAAAATTCTTCAGGAGAGGCAAACCGGAAAAATCTAATCCTTTTTTGTCTTTTTCTAAAAAACAAAGAAAGAGAAGGAAATATAATAAATGTTTTAGTGAGAAAGAGAGGGTTATAATTATTTATTGGGGAAGGGAATGAGACTGTGAGAGGGACTACAGGGGGTGTGTGTGTGTGATGGTGGAGGAGGTGGTGGTGGTGGTGGTCGCATAAGGTGGGGCCTACTATATGGGACCTACAAAAGACAGAGAGAGAAGTTGGCAGTTGAGAAGGAACAGTAAACCGAGTACTGAGGTGGTGGTGAGCAACGGCATAGATTCTTTTTGTTGTTGGAGGCAGTGGAAGATCTTTCTGGGTTTTGTGTTAGTGTGTGTGTTGGCGTTTGTGTGTGTTGGGGTTGAGTAATCCATGCATCATTCCTCATCATCATCATCATGCTTTTCTTTCTCTCTTTGAGGGAGATGCTGTGTCCACTTACTTTCTGTGTGTGGGGGCCAGTCTTTCGCAGTCAACCTCACTGTCTTCTGCTTACGTGTAACTTTCATTTCTCTTTTTTCATTTTCTTTTTCTTTTTCTCTTAAAGCATTTGGAAGGTGCCGAGTCAGTCAACCCATTTTTTCCGGCTCAATTTCAACTCGGCTCCAAGAGCACAGCAATTTTAATATAGTTCATTTTCTTTTTTGGTAATAATTTAATTTTGATATAGTTCCTGTTCAAACACAAAGGGATGCTTCAAGTTTCTAATAATCAAGAATACTTCACATTTTATTTCACTTCTCAACCAATAAAAATTTAATATTTATGTTTTCAATATAAATTATATCAAGATGCTTTGTTCTAACTTAAAATGATTTTGTTATGATATATAATTTCCAAGTTATGTGTGTAGTGTCATTAGAGTTCAAATAATAGTAATATTCATCATCATCATAAATGCATGCATGTTTGATTTATACATATATATATATATATATATATATATATATATAAGAGCTAGAATAATATGAATCATGGTAACTCTTAGGACTGAAATGATAACCGAGTCACGAGTCGAGTTTGGAGTAAAATGTACGAGTCTGTACATGGGTCGAGGCAGCTAGCCAGCCAGCCGTGGATTTTCCAATAACTAGTGTTTGATTAATTGTTGAACTTGAAAGAGAGAGAGAGTCTTGGAGTTGCTCTTAAATGTGTAAAGGGTCGAAAATGACGTGAGGGGTGGAGAAACAAACCATGCAACCACCACCACACACATAACATTCATGATTCATCATCACCGTCACACCTCTTTCTTCTTAGACGACTATTATGGTTGATCAACAAAACAGAAAGAGTGAGAGAGAGAGAGAGAGAGAGAGAGGTAATTAATTACTTAGAAAAAAAGAAGAAAAAAAAAAGGTGTTTGATTTGACGTGTTGCATGTTTTGTTGCTATACCTTCTTTGTCTACTTTTGCCAACCTTTTCAGCTCCTTTTTTTTCCCCTAACATACCATACCAAACAACGTCATCTCAGCCTTTTTCCCAGCCAGCACCACCATCTCCCCCCTACAGTTTTTGACTCTATCATATTTATGTGTTTCTTGGTTTTAATTAAACTGCTAGTCGTAAACCTACAATTTTGTAGCAGTTATAGTAGTTATATATCTTAAACATAGGATTAATATTGTCAATCTACCTACAAATTAAATGTTGGATAAGTAAACTATATATACTATCCATATTTCAAAATTAAGATGCTATCATACAAAATATATATACTCCGTCCATGTTTGTACAGTTTTGTGGTTATGTGTTTTCTTTTCGACTTTGGACCTAACCGAGACTTTTGAAATTAATTAGGGTTTGTATATATACAATCTTTATTTATATATATGCGCATATGAAAATATGTCAAAGTAAAAAAAATTTGATAGGATTATCATATTTATTATAGGAGTTCAGGGTTCAAGTCTTGACTAGTAAGTTGCCTTAGCATTCTTTAGGCCAAACTGTATCAATATACTACTCAAATATATTCAGCTTTACAATGTCAAATAGAGAGAGATTCAAATTTTGATAAGTCATATTTAGTGCCTCAGGGTTATTCAACCATATAATGCCAAATGAAGAGTAATTCAAGTCTTAATAAATTTTATTTAATATTTTAAACATATTCCGTCTTGCAATGCCAGACAGAAAGGGATTAATTTCTAACTAATATTACCTTCATTCATAAAAGAAAATTATATATATGTGTATGTGTGTGTGTGATGGTGGGGCTTCACAGCCAAATAAATTCAATCCCTCCATATTGGAAGAGAAACTAGTTAATGTTTAGTGGAAAAGAGTCTGAACGGAATCGAAAATAATAGCTTTTTTTGGAAGCAAAAAATTAGGAAGGAAAAAGAAGGGTAAGTACGTGTCAGTATCTGAGTCCGTAAATCAGTGTTGGTGGAGGAGGAGGCTAAGAGATTGAAATTGGAAAAATGGGCAGGGAGGGGCTAAGCTATAAAACTAAGGACATAAGCCATGTCGTTTTCACATATATTTATTTATTTGTTTGCCTTTGGCTCGACGGCTAAAAACACACATACATTCTTTGTCCCGCCAAATTTGTAACACAAAATTTATATTTTACAAAATAAAACAATATCAACAATTTTTTTTTCTTTCCTTTTTCTATTATTTATTTTTATTTTTCGATAGACGAAATGGAGAATCTGAGGTTGGAAGATCTCTTGCGTTTGGAATCTTTCACTTTTATTTTTGGTTATTATAATTAGCAAACTTTTTGTTAAAATAATTCACATTTAGAGCTAATTTGGTTATGATCAACCACTAAATACATGTTTACTGGACGTGTTAAATTAATGTGATCTGATAGAAATATGTCTTTGCTTTTCTTTTTTTGGTAAAGGGTTCTGTTTGGTAATGGTTTTATTTTATTATTTATTTTTCTTTGTTTTAAAGATAAGTTATTTTTGTATTAAAGTAAAAAAGAAACAGAGATTATTTATAAAAACTCAGTTGATAATTCAGTGCACGGCACGGCAGGTCACAAATCATATTATGCTGGAGAGCAACAGCTAATAAAAAAGCAAAAAAAAAAAAAGTGTTCAAATAAAGAAAAAAGTGATAGAAAGGATATTTAATTACCAAAATTTTCATCAAGAACATGCAATGTAAATAAGGAATTTCTATTTTTGGTTTAATTTAATTTAATTTTATAAGAAAGAATTAATATTTTTAACCATCAAATTTCATAAAGAACGATCTAAATAAAGATATTTCTGTTTTAGGTTTTAAGTTTATCTTTTAATAAAAAAATTGAAATGCTACACATTGGGAAAAAAAAAATCAGTAAAGAAAAAAAAAAGAGAGAAAAAAATTAGAACCATGCCTGTTAATAATACTTAACGCAAGTCCTGGTGCATGTCCTTCCCAAATCGCTGGCTCAAATACCAAATATATTTATAATTACTGAAAAATTGAAAACCAACAAACTGAAAATTTAAATTTTTTTCCTCTTAAATTCTATATCCCTATAAAATATTGAATCTATGGTATCTATATGCTTAAATGTTTCTTCAGTACTGGTTTATATATATATATATATATATATATATATATATATATCTCTATAAATTGATTAATATTTCGCAATTCATGCAAGTTTTTTCTTTCACAAACTTTGCTTTTATCGTCTAAATCTTACATATATAATTATTACAAACATAAATATGTTGCTCATTTCTGGGGAGAAACCCCTTTGTAATGTAAGTAGAGGGAGAGGTTGGCATTGAAGGAAACTCGAGGCATGATGAGCAGAGGACTTCCATTAAGGTTTGGTTCGATCATTAGGAGACCAACAACTATGTCAATTTCCATATTGCTGTCCCACTCAATATTTATTATAGAATATTATATATATATATAGAAATTTATCATGTACACAAGCGGTGATAATCAAAGTTACTTTCAGAATCGGAGTTGAAAACTTGTTAGCATCATTGCACCATTTTGTGAGTAAGCTTTTAATATGAAAAAGAGTACTATGGTGTTTGGGATTTGACTTTCATTTCTTTAATGGGCCTTCTCCAATATATTTTATATTTATGCGCATGAATTTTTTTTTTCCTCACAGTACGTACTATATATACTGTCTATGTTCAAACTTTGAAAGTTCTATTTTCTTGTGTGACAATTCTTCTACAAGATATGATTAGACTCGGCTTCATTAATTTCCTATATGCTGTTTACCATTTTACTTTTTTTTTTAAAAATAAAAAGAAATAAATGATAAGTAATTTTGAAAAGACATAAAAGTCTCTCATATGTAGCTTCTATGTGTATATATATATATATATAGATATATATATATATATATATATATATATATATATATATATATTGTTAAGGGTTTTCTGAAAACATATCGGATTACTACTATTGTATAGTACTGTTCCAAGGTAAGCAAATGGAGTGTGCTGTGTTCATAGCTATCATCTATGCACATGTTCTTTCATTATCTTCAATATTATTTGTTGGGTGAATATTATATATAATGGGTGATGATCTAAAATGTGTTGGATTTCCACATATCTAGTTGCACCATCAAATCCACATATCTATATATATATACATATATATATAATATCATTACCAGTGCCAAATCTGCTTGAAGATTCATCATCATCATTTTTCTTTCTCAAATAAAATTAGAGTACTATTATTTAATATAAATTGTTCAAATTAATAATTTGTATGACATAATTTTAATGGGTAGGATGGTCCTCAATAAGGTCGGCCTTGAAGTTTTGAGGGTTTTAGGCTTCTTTTAATTAGGAGCCCTATAGAAATTGTAATAATAGTTTATGTTAAATAATAATATTGGAAATTAAAAAAAACTATGATTATAAAACTTTCAGTAGTATAAATTAAATTTATTATTTATGTTTTTTTGGTAAAAAGCAATAATTATACTATTATATCTATTTATAAATTAAATTTATTATTTTTTTTATAGAAGCAACAATTATACTATTATAATCCACATATTTTAAAATTATTTTCCAACCTATAAATTTATTTTCAGTTATTTTTTATTTTCCATAGAGTTTTATAACATAAAATTATGATTTTATGATTAATTGAAAAAGTCGTTTAAAAAATAATAAAATTACTAAAATCACATGAAGATCTTTTTAGAGAAAACAAAAAAAATACATACATATATATATATATATATATATATATATATATATATATATATATAGAGTTAGGCGGGGTTTTAGGCGATCGCCTGCCCCATCTATAGTTAGGCCGGATTCTAAATGTATAGGATCATGCCATATAGGTTTTGCTTGTGCAATACCTATCATGCATTATTTATAAAGTTACCCTCTTGACCGGAGAAAATTAGACTGATTTTAAAAATCAATATTCCCATGAAAATTTTAGATAAGGGCTCGTGAGAAAAAAAGAGGAAAAAATCCAAAGGGAAATTGTGAATATGAGTAATAATATGCATGCATATTTCCTAGTATATGATTCTAAAACAAATAAATTGACTTCATTATTATTATTTTTCTTCGGGTACATCAAATGAAATGACTTAAAATGGGTCATTGCTTTTGCTTTTTCCTTTGGGATTGCAATTAATTGAGAATATATATTACAAATACATGGGACGAAAATCCGGTTCCATAGTTGATGAGCCTTTTTGGTTGGCCAAATATTCACCAAAACTTTTTTTTATTACTACCCAAATATATTATTAATGCAGTCCCTTTGCATTGGGGATAGATGCCACTGCCACACCACAAAGGTTTTTGCAATTATTCATCCACATGGTTTGGCCAAAAATTCCTTTAATTTCGAAGATATATATATATATATATATCAAGGTATATATTAACATTATATATATATATATATATATATATATATATATATATATGAAAATGAAAAAAGTCGGTCCATTTGAGGAGCAACAACAAAAGCAATAAAGGAAAATGAAAAGAAGGATAATTGCGAGTGATAAGTTGCGGCTGTTTAGAGTGAAGCGTGAGTAGTAGTGTCCACGAATATATTCAACATCTCTCTCACTTGGCCATTTGAAAACCACCACCATGATTTAACATGCTTGTCTCTTAAAGCGTAGTTAGATATGATTTCACTCTTTCATTTCCTTCTTTTCTTGTTGGTTTTCTGCATATATATATATATATATATATATACACACACACACACACACATATATATATATATATTAATTTCTCTTTTTTCATCAGTTTTCTCCTTGTTTTTCTTCTTATTATTCGTTTTAAATTTCTAATTAAATATTCCTCTAACATTGTCATTGTGATCACTTACCAATCTCATAAAATCTTTTTAATTAGTAAGAGTAATAATAATAGCTAGCAACTAATTAGTAGCACTGGTATGTAGTAGTTTTTATACTGTTATTATACTGTATAATTATATCGCTGTAATCTGTGATCAAATATTAATGTATACATTCTTGGAAAAGATTGACATTATTATTTCAAAGCTATCTAGGAGATCACTTTAAAATAGTAACGGTGCATTTAGGAGGGAAGTAGAGTGTCCATAGATGACAAATACACACTAATAATATCATGAGCACCAAAAGGAAGAAGTTGATGAAGTGGTGGGTGAACACTCACATTAGTAAAAGGGCAATACAAGACATCAACAGCTATAATATTCAAAAGCTCCAGACAGAGAGGGCACCACACCATCATCACCATGTACATACCAAAAATAAGAAACCCTAAAAACTCAAAATCAGTGGCTTCAATAATTTACAAGCTTTAAAGCAACATAACCCTCCAATGGTAACTCTACACAAACTATTGCAGAGCTAAGCTAGGTAACCTCACTAATATCTTCCTTTTTCCAAATTTGGTGCAAAAATACAATGGTGGCTTTTGTCCCCACCAATATATAAACTTTATAATGCATCACACTAAGAGTCAAGCAACATATAGATATATAAATATATATATATATATATATATATATAAATAAACTATTTATTTGTTTTTTTGTGGGAAATACTTAATTAAGAGGGATTCCTATTCCTTGGTATGAGATGCGTCTGAGCATGTCTAAGCACAGAAAGTAATCCCTTGAACTGTGGAAAAAGTTTTTCTTTTCCACGTAAAGAAAACATTATGGAGATGTTGAAATTAAAAAAAAGAAAAGAAAAAAGAAAAAAAAAAAGAAAAAAAGAAAAAAAAAGAAAAAGAAGAAGACATATTTAGAGTGGGTGGGCACCTGAGTGGGCTACTTGATGCTTGGATTTTACCATAAACAGGAATTTTATGTTTTTTGCTAGTGGGGGAACCTAGTTCTCTCCCTCCATTAGTTTCTTTCCCTTGACAAATTTTCACTTTCGTTTTCGTTTCTTTTTTGTTTCCCACTAAGAAATTTGATTACATATATAGTTATTCATCCTCAAATTAGTTCTAATTAATTAAAATTAAATAGCTTATAATCAACACTGATAAACAGACACAATAATAATTAATTGGTAAATTATTAACTTTACTAGGTTCCTTCTTACTACCCAACGCCAAGCAATAAAAACATATAAATATAATACTTCTCGAAGTTAAGCAAAGCATGCATTATTTGCTCTTATTTCTAGCAAAAATGGAAACAAATCGAAACAACGAACGTATAAATAAAGCAATGCAGTAAGTGATGTGACAATTTATTGGTAACAACCTCACATACTTTGGATGTGAAGATTAAACTCATTCAAGGTTCATAGTTGTCCCTCCTATTAAATACACTAATATAATAAATGACATGATAATTTATTATTGACAGTCTCACAGACTCACACCCTTTGGACGTGAAGACTAAACTCCTTCAGGATTTGTGGTTAACCTTTCTAATAAATACGATATTACAGAGGCCCATTATCAGCGTAACTCGATCAAGCCTTACCACGTAAACCACCCTTTATTAGTATTTTTGATAGGATGTACTTTTGTTTTATTTAGATTATATTAATTTGTCAACCACTCATATTATACCACATTACTTGAAAAAGTATGGTTTCAAAAAAAAAAAAAATAGCCCCCTTAGCATTACTGCACGCAAGTGTATGTGTATACATTATACATTATACCCAAACGAATTAACCATGTTGGACTATATAGTTGTCCAAGAGATAAAAGATTTATGAGCCAATTGCGTAATGGCAATCCAACTCAATCTCATTCTACTTCAAACACTTTTAAATGGGCTATATCCAACTTGGGCATAAGAATGTTTCTTGTTGGATTGAGATCCAACAAATAAACAAAACCTGATAATGATCAAAATTTAGTTCACCAGTGTAGAGTAAGAGTTTTCTGATGTCATATTCAATATATAATAATAAAAGAAAAAAAAACTTTTTATATAATTAAAATTTTAGTCTTAAATTACTATGATACCTTTGAAAGTGTAAAATAATGAAGCCATTGATAATTAAAATTTTAATCAATATAGTAGTAGCCATATTCATACCAAAATCACACCATCGACCCACTTATTCTTCTTTAGGGTTGTGTCATCGTCGTCTACTTATTCTTCTCTATCAACTCATTGTCAACGTCTCCTTCTTTAACTCACATCATCGTTGTCATTGTCATCGTTGTCATCACCATTGCAATTCGCAATAGAGGTTAAGGCACTAGAGATTTTGTTTTTATGTATTATGTTATGGTTTTCTTAGTTGTTGGATAACTTATTTATGAACGATAATAGTTGCTTTTTTATTTTGAGTTATTGATTTTGAAATGTTTTGATTCGTTCAAGCTTGGTTCGACTCGTTCCATCTTGGTCCTCATTCAAGTTTGGTCTGACCTAGCTCTAGCTTGGTCCGTCCTCATTTCGGTAAGGTCTGACTTCATTCCATCTTAGTCCGTCATCATTCCATCGTGGTCCGACCTTGTTCAAGTTTTGTGTGATCTCGTTCGATCTTGGTCCAACCTCGTTCCAGTTTGGTCTGACCTCATTCTAGCTTGGTCTTACCTCATTCGATCTTGGTCTGACCTTGTTCCGACTTGGTCTGACCTTGTTCCTGCTCGATCTGACCTCATTTCGGCTTGGTCCAAAACCATTCTGGCATGGTTTGACCTCGTTCCGGTTGAGTTCGACTTTGTTCTAGCATGGTCCAACCTCGCACTTGGGTATTTGAATTATAAATAGAATGTGTTAAAATGAATGAAAGGAGTTAGAAAACATGAAAGGAGCTAGAATGCACGTTAGGTGTTTGAATAAATATTTTAATGAAGCTTGTGTGTTTAATTGCATGTGTTTTGAATGTGCTTATGTTTTGACTTTAGGTTTTGTGGTGTTAATGAGGTTTGGTGTTAGAATCCATGCTAGATGTTTGACTACATACTTTAGTGAAGTTTAGGTGTTTAATTGTATATGTTTCTAACTTACTTATGTTTTGATTTTAGGTTGTACGGTGTTAATATGGTTTGGTGTTAGAATACGTATTAGGTGTTTGAATAAATGCTTGAGTGAAGCATTGGTATTCAAATACACGTATTTTTTATTTTACTTATGTTTTTAGTTTAGAGTTTTTGATTTTAGATTGTTTGCAAGTCCACTAATGTACCTTTTATGGTGCACCAACATGGGTGATGGCACGACTGTGGCCCATCGATGCCATTACCAGCAAGCCATTGATGAAGGCACCAACAGACAACGCTCATGCACGATGTCCCTGTCGGTGCCACCACTACCACATCGTTGGTGGTGGCATCGATGGGCCACACGTGTTGGAAATGGAACTGATGTAGGCATTTGTGCATGGCTAAAAGCGCCAATAAGGCTTTTTGGACACCTACAGTGTTCCCATCGACTGCGTATTAGTGGTGGCATTGATGGGCCATGGCCACCAAAATGCCCCATCGGTTCCACCACCACCACACTGTCAATGGTGGTACCAACGGGCCATGCCCATGTGCAACATATTTTGTACTTTCAAACTGACATATATATATATATATATTTGTATCTAATTGATTTTAAATTAGCAGAAAAATAACATAAGCTAAACTTGTGAAATAACCTAATTCTTTGCAAAGTAAAGATATCTGAGTTCATATCATGTCTAAGTCTCTTATAGTAAAGTGTATTGAAGATATCCAGACAATATTTGAGTAAGACCTTAAAAGGCCTTCTAGAATGAAGGAAAGATAAAAACAGAAGCTTTAAAATAATTGTTTTCATACTCTTTTTTAAAAGATGCATGAAATTATATTACTAACAATATCCTATTTTTTCTCGGTCTACCAACAACACGTCTTTTAGTGTATGAGGTCAAATTATTTTCATTTAAATTTGATGTGGAACCTTCATAGAGTTGTGTCACCAACATGATATATAGACTCTGCATAAACTGCACAAAGTGTATCGGCACAACAATACTTTGAGCATATATTATGTTACTCAATATGTTGGTACAAATATATTACCATACCATGCACACATGGATACTGATCCATATTAAACTTCCTACATATGCGGAACTTGATACTCAAATTAATTGTACCATCTATTGGACCACCTATCACCTTATACTCATTATGATTTATGGGTTTAAAAAATTGACGTTGTGCTATTTTTTCCCTCATTTTCAACTGTTCTTCAGTCCATATTGTCAATGAAGTAGTTATATTACTAGCAATAAGTCAACAATCATAGAACTATTATAGCAACATTGAGTGAATGGTTTCCAACAAAAGCATGAGTAACATTTCTCGGATCCTTAAGTATGATATTCATACATTTAGCAATATTTGTAGTTAATGTGTTGTATCGAGTAATCAGAAACTTACAATGATTTCATCTTTCAATTTCTATTTTGGAGAGGTATTCTACCACTCGTATATTTATAATCCACAACCCATTCATATAGTAGTCAAATCTTGACGGCAAATACACCTTTACATTTAAGTAAAAAGTATGGAGAATTTGATATTCAAGTCCAAATTTTTAACTTTTAGGTTTTGACTAACATGATTCATATACAATCTGTAATAAGGGTTAGGATAAATAATTTTCAATGTGTTTTTAATACCTTTATGCATGTCCGATACAAATACCAAGTTGTCAGGTCCTCCATAGGCTTTTCTAAAATATTGGAAGAATTATGTGTATGCAGCTTTAGTTTTACCATCCCCTACACCAAAAGCAAGTGGATAAACTTGATCATTTCTATATATAGCTGCAATAATATATATATATATATATTCACAATAACTATGTTTTAAAGTTGTCTCTTCAACAATAACATGCCTTATGTTAGAATGAAATCTTTGTATGCTTGCTCCTATTGTCATAAAATAGTATTGAAAATATTCTCCATTATCAATAGTAATGCGAGTGACTATTTCTAAATTATTAGCTTATAACATTGCAAAATATGATGATAGTCTTGAGAATAACACTTTCACAGTGCCTCTAATACTATTCAATGTATGTTATCTTGTCTGCAACATTTTATCATAAAATATGTCTACACTATATTTTAACTTAACATTAAATTTTATCTCACATGCTTGTATACACGAGCAATCCTTTCATATTTTTTCCTTTATAGCATCTCCAATAACTCTACTAGTAGCTATATATGTGTAACACTTCCTTATCCAAGTCTAGGTTCCTGAGTAAAATGTAATTATCATTTTTTTTCTTTTCAAATATGAAAACTTAATTCATAATTAAATAATTTCAAGCGATGTCAAATCAATACTAATATTTTCTTATATTCTTTGAAACCATTTTTCCAAAATCACACCAATAAATTAAAACGCTTTAAAATATATTTAAAGTACTCAACACTCACAACGTAGTAGAAAAATATTTAGCATACAGAGTAACCTAGCTCAAAAATATAAAATGCAGAAAAACATAATGTTGTGTTGTGCTTTCCAGACTGCACATCTGCCAAGCCCTACTAAGGAGTTTTGGATTTACCTATCACACCAAACAAATAACGGTGAATGATAAATATTCAATAGACAACCCAAATGCATATGACAATGCAATACAGTATAGTGTACAACCATACTCACAAATCTCCATTTTTTTTCTCTTTATTTTTAATAAACCAACTAGCTCAACTAATCCGCACTTTGTGGGGTCCACATGCTCGTTTGTGGTTAGAGGGTCTATTCCACACTCACACAAAATCCACAGCCACCTATGGTATGCAGCTGAATCACTGTTCCAAGAAGATCCACCGATTCGTGATGGTTAGCGATTCATATAACTAATAAAATAGGGTTTAAAATTACGAACACACCAGTACGACCAATTTAAAAATATAAACTCTCAGGAAAAAATCCACCATTTTATAATGGATCACAAAACCCACGAATTGTGTTATGTAAATGTATGCATATGCACCAAAGCATAAATACAGTTAATCAAAGTACAAATTCGCATAATTACCGAACTATTCCACCTAACAGTATTAATTACCAAAACATCCCTGCTTAATTCTGAATATTAGCCAAACTAATTAAACCAATATAATTATCGAAATGTCATTGATCATTTTAACAATTACAAAAATAACCCTCAAGTACATAGAAAATTATCAAAATACCCCTCAAGACAAATAACTAACTACCACACACTACCCTTAGTTATGCAATAACAAAATATTAGCACAATAATATCTTCCAACCATATATATATATACACACTATATATATATAAACAAGACATATCAATGATATTAACTTATATTTATATATATATACACAAATATACATATACACACCCATATATGTACACATATACAAGCACACAACTAAAATTTATACATACAGATAAATATAGATAGCCATTCTCCAACTCAATCAAATTATACTTATACCTATAAATACTCACCCAAATATATATGTAACTACACATAAATCTATATATATATATATATATATACATAATTATATATACGCACACATGCCTGAATTTATATATATATATATATATATTTATCAAAACATATATTTTTAATAAGTTTTGCAATTCCATTTAAATTATATAAATAAAAATATAATTTAGTAAAATTAAATATATTTATAAATATATATATATATATATTCTATAACCAAGAAATGTGAAATGACCTCAATACTTCTCATAATTTCAAAATTTATAATTTTATTCATTCCATTAAAAAGACTAAAATACCCATAATAATTTTAAAAATTTCAATTATGTCCCCAATATGTCAAAAACTCAAAATGTCCTTGACCTTTTTTAAATTTTCATTTATATCCCTCACATGCAAATGATTAAAATGCCCTTGATCATTTTCAAAAATTTCAATTGTACCCCTCTACATATAAAATTACCAAATTACTCTCAACAAATTTTAAAATACTGAAAATACACTTAGCATGTGAAAAGACTAAAATGATCCTCACAATAAAAAATTTATCAAATGCATCCTACAATGGCCATTCCCCTTTACACCTCATTTTCAATTCATTTTCTCACTAATATATGAAATTGACAATGATTTATGCAATATCCACCATTCAATTTTAATTAAACATGCTTTAATCTATCAAAATCAAACTTAAACCCTCATCAATTGGGGGTTTTTTCCATACACTTAATACACATTAAATTAAGTATATACAATCATCAAGACAAAACATAATTTCATCAATTAATCACATAAAATTGCACATTTATATGAAATCATCAAAGAATAGTTTCCTACCTCTCTTCCAAGCAAGCTAATCACCACTTCCAAGCCTTGAGAATCACCACAAGCAATCCTCTTAAGTTTTCATTGATGGCCGACCCTTAACCTCAATTTCCCTTTGAAAAATTCTTTGTAATTTTCAATTTTCTCTTACTTTCTCTCTCTTCCTCTTAGGTTTCTCTCACTATAACTTTTAATGGACATGAAATGAAGAAGGCAAGAACAAAATAAAGGGAAGGTATTCGGCCATTTTAGAAAAAATATCAACAAAAATATTAAAATAATCAATTTCTAGGATATTTGATTAAACAGAATGATAAAATAATCAAATAGTAAAAGTCAACCAAAGCAAAACAAAAGTCAACTATTAATCAAGGATAAAATGGAAAGAAAAAGTCGCTTGACCCTTCACTAGGTACTTTTGGCTTTCATAAAACATCCGGGGAACTTAAGAGTTGCTAAATTCGGTGAGAGTGACGATGCAGCGATCGAATAAAAAACACAATTGGAAATTAAAAATTTCAAAAATAAAACGTGGTTATTACAATATGATTTCTATTGATAGCTTGTAAATATTGAAGACAAGCATGTTCTCTAAAATATGTCTTTACAATGAATGACTTCTCTAAATAAGGGTTCTTGCTGGCATGAAATTTTAAATTACAAGTATTATGGAAGTAATGAGCCTTATATCGAATAACAGATGAGCAAACAATCTTAAACTAAAAGTTGTATTCAACTACATGCAAATATAATTTTTGCTTCAATCCTTTTTTATCATCATTGACTTAGTTAATGTAAAACTCATCACTATCAAAAGAACTTTATTCCATATCCATGAAACAAGATGAGTCATTTCGCAATGATGTTATAAAAGTATGCGAAATTGAATCACTTTCATGAATACATTTGGTTGTGAAATGATGTGAACTTGGTATTTTTGCTAGTGGATAAAGCTTAACATCAACTGCAAAATGATGTGAACTTGGTATTTTTGGTAGTAGATAAAGCTTAACACAAACTTCACTTTCTGATATTATTTTTTTCTACAATAAAGTTATCGAAACTAAAAATGGTAGTAATGGAGTTTCTTATACATGTTAAGTTTGTGGTAATTAAGTTTCCCAAGTTTGTTTGAATTAAGTTTGTGGCAATTAAGTTTTCAAAGGTGTTTAAACTTTTGGTGTTTAAGTTTTCCAATGTGTTTAAGTTTTCTGAACTTGAATTTGTCAAGATGCTTAAGTTTCCCAAGATATTTGAGATTCTGGCACTTAATTTGCCAAGGTGCTTGAGTTTCCTTAGGTGTTTAAGTTTTTCAAGGTATTCGAGTTTTTTACACTTGAGTTTGCCTGTGCTTGAGTTTTCCAAGGTGTTATAGTTTTCAGTACTTGAGTACCTCACATATGTTGAGTTTTCTTAATAGGACCACATGATTCTCCCGAATAGGACTTTATGGTACTTAAGTTTCCCGCAATTGAGGTTCCTCCACATTTGATATATATTTATATTTTTTCCTTTTTAAATCTTACTCCAATTTCAATGGAAGGGCAAGAAGATGACAATTGATTACTTTCATTACCCGAATTGCTGATACCAAATCTATAATGATTGGCTTGCTTTGTAAAATAAAATTCAAGAACCGTTGGTAAAATCTAAACATATAATGTTGTCACCAACATAACTTCTGTCACCACCCTAAGAAAAATTTTGACATTTCTATATAGTATTATTTCTTGTGGAGGACATAATTGTTAAGTTAGCATAAAATGAAATTTTATTTTTAAGTTGTATCTTTTCCAATTTACATTAATAATGTTATAAACCTTATCCATCAATTGCTCATAAGTACAATTTTTAGAAACTTTCATAACTTCTTATCTGTAATTCTTGAATTGCCTATGAATATAGTATAACATGCTAAAAGCAAAGTATAAGAAAACACTAAAATTCGTTGTGTATTGTCCCTACGACGAGTTATTTCATGGGTTAACTTGGGTCATCAGTGGTGCACTAATGACCAATAAGCCACCATAGACAGACGGTGGTAGGCCATCAGTAGTGTCTCACCAGCATATCAACACCATGCCTTGGGTGGTAGTGGGTCATCGATCAATTAACCATGTACCAACAACCAGTGGTATGCCGGTTGTGCACCAGCGACGGTTCGCCACTACCCGTCAGTGGTGCATCGACTGCCCACCTTCATCCACCATCATCCAATCGATGCATAATTGGTTTGCACCAATCGTGCACTGAATATTTTTCCAGTATATATGAATTTTCATAGCTGATTTTTTGTGCATGAAATCCCAAAATGTCCCAAAAGCATTTCCAACGATCATCAACTTAATATAAGCTATGAAACCAAAACCCAAAAGAAAATTCATATGTTAACTTGTAGAAGGTTAAATGATTGTTATAGCTCAATTTGTTGAAGAAGAAGGAAATGACATAGATCAAATCACAAATTGCATACATAGCTTGTCTAAATCATATATGTTTTTCATGTTTGTAAAGAATATTTATGTTTAATTAATTCAAGAGACATTGTATGTATTACTTGCATTTAAAATGAGATGAGGTGGCTAGTTAAAAACATTAAGTAAAAATAAAGAAAAGTAGCTAAAATTTTAATTTCTAAAGAAAGTGATTAAAAAAAATTGAAGACATCCTTAGCTAAGGGGTTTTATAAGTAAACAACCATTTGTACATGTAAAATTAGCAAAATAATCAAACACTCCCCTTATTCTCTACCATAACAGAAGTACACTTTTGGTTACCCATATATTTAGTATCTTACTCCCAGTCATTTAAACATTCAAATCCGACTTATACACTTTCAATTCTGACATATCCTCCAAATTCGACTGTTCTCCTTCACCCACGCAAGTCATTGTTGTCCATTGCCATAGCCATTGCATGTGGCCTGTGGATTGCTATTGCTTGTAGATTTCTGTCAACCCTGTCACACGTATCATTACCGTCATCTTGGATCTTGGGTATTGTAAGGTAAGTGAGATCTTGTAAAAAGTTTTGAATTTTTTGTGCTTGTTTGATATTAAAAGTTTGGATTTTTTTTTTTGAATTTTTTGTATTTTTATATTTGTTTGTGCTAAAAGTATGGATTATTGTGTTTTGGGTGTGAAAAGCATAGAAAAACATGAATTTGGGAGTAGGTTATGGAAAATCTAAAAAAAAAAAAAAATGAAAATTCGGAAACATTATAATGGGACTATGGAGGATCATCAATAGTAGGATCCAATGGTAGAATCCATTGGCTTAGACATATCCAACCTGTCATATAGGTCAGATCTATCATATATCACATATCCAGTCGTTAATCTGTTGGATATGACTGTTGATTTGATTGGATATTCGGATTTGACAGTCCGATTCAACGAATTTTTTTAAATTTCTTTTTAATTTGTAATTCTTAAATTTTGTTATTGTTAATAATAAATATAAAAGTATTTATATATTTATAAATTAAATATTAAATATATATTTAATATCAATTAATATTAAAATATTAAATATATATATATATATATATATATATAAATAGATATAATTTTGAATAATTAGAAAAAAATTCTAGTTATTTAGAGTTCCATTTTTTTAGTATTATAGTGTATATAATATATAATAAGATTATACAATAATATTCTAACTTATTTACTAGGTTATAGTAGTTAAATTATATATTATATAATAATTTTAATAATTAATAATTGATGTTTGGTCGTTTTTCACTAAAATTAAATAGTTGAAATTACCAAATATATAGTAATGACAAGTCTAGGTGAAATCCACAAGAACTAGTCTAATAGATAATTTTATTCTATTTTGATCAATCAATTAAGACAATAAAGATAAGAGTAGAGTTTTTGAGATACAAATATTTTAAATAAGTATACAAGTATAATAGAAAACAGTAAATCGAAGTGAACAATTAGTTAAGCACAATCTCAATTCAGAGTAATTTAGTATTATTGATTGAATGTGTTCATTGAAAAAAAGAATCAAATCAATTATCCATTAATCCTGAATTACCAAAAAATTATCCATTAATCATGTAGCTTTGGTGTCAATAGATAATACAACCAATTTATTGCAATCTTTCTTTAATGTTGAACAACCCAAAAATGTTCATGAGTAATTCTTAATCCTAAATTATTTAAAATCAACTTGAACCAAATTAATTTAGAATTACAATACGATTTAGAAAGATAACCAAAATTAGACAAGCCCTATAAACGTTGCAGAATTTTAATCTAAACTATATTTCTCAAATTGGTGTAGATAATTAGAACTATAGTACGACTCAAATCTAATTTAGCTCAAATCTAATTACAAATAATAATATTAGCACTAAAATATCATCATAAATAATTGGAATTAATCAATAATATAGACAAAAGAATCAATTGAGGAATTGTAAACTCAGGTCTTACACATGAATAATTAATAATAAAAATTAACTCCTACCGGAGATAAGAAATTTAGCAACTTATAATCTTCAGAGCACAAATCAACAATTACTTATTGTTGTACCTATCGTCGTCTCTCTAAACCTAAGAATACGTCTATTTGTAATAAAATTCTAACCCTACCTATTTAAATTTTAAACCTTAAAATTACAAAATTGTCACCGGTCATTGTAGTACCAAGTCAAGTGTCTAACAAAGAACCTGACTTGGTACCTAATTCCCAGGAATTTGCTTATCCAATTCTAGTGCGCATGTACACTTCTACAATGTATGTTAGACACCAACATTGAATCTAACTTGGAGCCTGACATATGTTGGGCTTATTAGCATTTATGACTCTCTTTAGTAGCATGCCAGGCTCAATGACAAGGGCTTGACATTGAACTTGACCTAGTCATTTTCTTCATGAATTGCAACCAAATATTTCACATCTCTTTGAGCAACCTTACATGTAAAATACATCAAAAGTAGCTCAATTTTAGAAATTAAAGCATGCAAGAATTTCACTTTAAATTAAATAAAAATAACAAAATAAACCCATCAATAATTTATTTGAATAGTAAAGTTATAGAATTATAGTAGAAAATATTATTGAATTAGTAAATATAGAATAGAATAGTAAATAAAGAGAAATTTTGAATTTCAAACGTCATTTCAATTAAAAAAAAAATCTTACTATCGAATTAAACTAATTAAGATATTGATTATGAATAACAATGTATTTGAAAAAAAGGTCAAAATTCTATATCACTATCTGAATTATTATTTTTATTTTTGTTATTGTTATAATGCTATTATCATTTTATTTTTTTTTAATTTCTAATTTTTAATTTTGTTATTTTTAGTATTGTTATTATATAATAAAAGTTGTTCAATTTGTTATTGTTTATGTTGTTATATTTTTATTTTTATTTATATTAGTATTGTTTTTGCCATAATGTTATATTATCTTAATAGTTAATTTTTTTATTGTTAATATTATTATTATTGATTATTAACTCTGACGATTTTGTGCGATTGTGGCTGCAGTCGTCATTCCTGTGATCGTAATCATTTTTGCTTGTGCGTGATTGTCGGTGTTCTAGTAGAAGGGTTTTCTATTGTCATCGAGGTCGAGGTCGTGGAGTTGTCTAGTTTGGAGGTTGCAAGTCCTTATCATGGGATTGTCGTCGAGGTCGAGGTTGTGGAGTTGTCTAGTTGGTCCTTGTCGTGGCTGTCGTCTGGTTAGTTGAGGTCATGAGCGTGCCTTTGCTGTGGATCGAGGGTCATCTAGTTTACTGTCTTCTATTTTGTGGTTGCTGGTTCGCCTTCATCACTCATCAAATGATCATCACTGGTTACATTGTGGTTGGTCTCGGTTGTGTGTGTTGTTTTACAGTTTTGCTATGGATTCGTTGTGCGCAGTGGCCATCGTGGTTAAGATTTTCTGGCTTTGTCTTCGTCATGCTCTCGTGCTTCATCATTCCAGTAGTTGAGGTTGCAGGTACGTTGTTGTGATCGTTTGATTTGTTATCTAGTTCATCGTCGTGGTCTCTGTAGTTCATAGTTTTCGAATTATGTATGACTGGTGGGACGTATTCTTTTAATAATGTTTGATCCGGCATGGGAATCAAATTGCTTCTTTTGTGTAGGCTCTTTGGATGCTGCAGTACCTATGGCAACGAGGAAGAATGTTCAATTTGACTTATTTACAAGTAGAATGGACACTCATGCGCATGTGAATGTAATAGGTGGTGCATTGGGCTCCAGTTGTTTAGGAATGAAAAGTTCAAAGGTTATTAAGCTACCTTCCTTTACAGATGTGGTAGGGGGAGTTCATCTTCTGTATCGGTTTCTTCTACTCAATCTTTGCCGATATACAAAGGTAATTTTGTTTCAATTTGTGTGAATGATGCTGCTTATCAAGAGCATATTACTCTTTGTCCATTTTCTTTGATTGCTTGTATAGTGTTCTCAAAAGGAGAAAAGCCTTGGAAATTTGATAAGCTTTATTTAAAACTACAAAGTATTTGGAAGCTGGATAAATGGCAATTGATTTCTCTAGGGGCGGGTTACTTTTAGGTTCTCTTATTTTCTGCAGAGGATAAGAAAAAGATGTGGTCACATGGTTCTTTAAATTTAAAGCCAAGAATCGTTCAACTTTAAACTTGGATAAAGAATTTTAATCTGACTATACATAAGTCAATAAATGCTCAAATATGAGTCAGGTTTTATAATTTGAGTTGGGAATTTTGGCATCCTCACATTCTCATATATCTTGCAAGGGGTATTATTATACCTTTGAAAATTGATAATTCTATTCTTGTAGGAAATTATGGTCACTATCCTCAGGTTTTTGTTGATGTGGATTTAGCTAGGTTTGTCCCTAAAAAATTATTATTGGAAACGAATGAAAGTTAAAGGGGAATTATATTTTAAATCTTTTCTAGAGTTTTGTATTTCTTAAAATAGTGTTGGACATTTCGTGGCTAAGTGCAAAGTCGTAACTTGCAGGGTATCCACTGACATAGGAATTTCTGATAAAGGAAAGGGAACATCTACCTTAGTTCTGCAGTTCAAACTAAAGCAAACATCTAATTAAGCAGATCCTTCTCAGGTTTTGACGAATATGTCTTTGGTTGCTTTAAATGTTGAGGAGCCTCTTTAGAAGCAAGGTGTGGTTTCCTTTGGTTATGATGCCTCTATAGATGTAAGAACAAATGTACAATCAATGCATGTCGACATTAGACTTTACTTAAGTGCAATCGGGTATGCAGTTTTATGATCAGGATCATAACTTTGTTGTGGGTCAACAAGATAAAGACTAGGGAAAGCTATGATTCTTTATGATTCAGTTAATTTGCAAAGTGCAACAAAGAAAAATTTGGAGTCAGTTGCTTTGAAGCCATCAGTCTCTGAAGTTACTAACAAGGAGGTTTGGAATATAGTACAAAAAAAAATTAGTTAAACCTTCAAAAGCATAAAAAAGCTAGAAGGCTTCAAGAGCAAGCATTTGTGGGAGTAGTTCAGCCTGTCTTACAGGCTCTTTTCCAATGGTATTTAATGAATTTTCTTTCTTGAAATTGTAGAAGTATTGGTAATCCTAATACGCAAAGGGTTATGATTTTTGTTGTCATGATAAACCAGTTTTGTTATGTTTGGTGGTGGGCCTCCTATTTCTTCTACTTATGCTGATTTCCAAGAGGCTATAGAGGTTATTAGTTTGTTACCCATTGATAGCATGGTGCTTTTTTTACTTGGGATAAACTTAAGGTTTGTGGATTTGTTTAAAGCAAATTGGACAAGTATCTTTGTTCGGATATTTGTTTGGAGGTTAGATTTCGGTGAATTATTGTACCTTAGTAAAACAACATTTTGATCATCATCCTTTATTATTGAGTCTTGTTAATTCTGATACCTTGGGTTCGTGGCTTTTTCAGTTTCAAACTATGTGGTTACATCATGAGGATTCTAAGGCTTTTATTGAGAACATTTAGAGTGTTGAGGTTTTGGGTAGTCATTTTCATCGGGTTATAGTTAAACTGAAAAAAATTAAATAGCTAAACTTAAAAAGTTAAACAGACTCTTCGAGTTTAGAATAAGGATTTTTTGGAGATGTTGATGCCAAAATCACTTTAGCATAAGAGATGCTTCTTTAGCAAAAGAGATCAAAATGGAAACTGAGAGGTTTTTTGAAAATAAATTGGAAGAAGAGGTCGCTTCGCAAGTTATGCTTGATGAAGCTTTGTTTCATAAAGAAACAATGTTATGGGATCAGTGTCGTATTGAATAGCTAAAGGAGGGGAATAGGAATTCCGATTTTTTCCATTCCATTCTTCGAATTTGGAAAGCTCATCGTTCTTTGTCTTCTTTAGTGATTCAAGGAAACATTACTATTGACATGGATATTATCAGGGAGTGTATAGATGATTATTATAGATCTTTATTTACAGCTGATGAAAATTTTAAGTATAGACTTTGGTAGTTTAGCTGAAGTTATCCCGAAGGTTGTGACTGAAGATGATAATTTAGCTTTGACTAAAGTTCCTACTTTTGATGAGGTTAAACAGGTTGTTTTTATTAGTTCTGATATGGTAGTGACAGTTCAGTCTTTCTTTCTTTCTGGGGTTGTACATCCAGGTCTTAATTCTAATGTTAGGGTTCTTCTGCCGAAAGTGCAAGGAGCAAACTCCATTGAAAAATTCTGCCTAATCATATTAGGGAATTTTCTTTTTAAAGTGGTTTCTAAAATTCTTACGGACCGACTAGCAGTTGTGGCTTCTAAAATTGTTTCTAATCATCAGTTTGGTTTCATCAAAAGTAAAAATGTGAAAGATTGTATTGTTATGACCTTTGATTGTGTAAATCATCTAGATAGTAAGAATTTTAGAGATATTTTGGCGTTGACAATTGATATTCGCAAGGCTTTTGATTCATTAAGTTGGGTTTGCTAACAATGTTGAACAGTTTTGGCTTTTGCTCTAAATTTTATTCTTAGATTAAATCAATTTTAGCTTCAACCAGAATTTCAATTTTAGTTAGTGGTACACCAAATGATTATTTTGGTTGCTCAAAAAGTGTTAGGTAAGGGGATTCTCTTTCTCCTTTGTGGTTTGACATTATTAAAGATTTCTTAAGTAGGTATCTATATTAGATTGTGTGTTAGGGTTCTCTTTTACCGATGTTGTTTGCATAAGGTTGTTCTTCTCCTATTCATCTTCTTTGTGCTAATGATGTGCTCATGTTTCTTAAAGGTTATTTCGAAACATGGAAAATATTTGTACTACTTTGTACTTTTATAGTAATTTGCTTGGTTAAGTTGTGAATTTGGAGAAGTCTCATATGTATTTTGGTTTTGGCATTTCTCATGCTCGATGGCTCAAGATTTTAGAACTGATTGGTATGAATGTTGGGTCTCTCCCTTTTACTTATCTCGGTGTTCATTTTTTTGAAGGATCTCCTACTCTAGCAGTACTTCACCCTATCGCAGATCGTATTTTGGAGCAGTTAGCTGATTGGAAAGGGTGCACCCTGTCCATAGTTGGCCGGTTGTGTTAAGTAAATTATGTTATGACTTCTAAATTTGTTCATACTTTCATGATTTATAAATGGCATGTGGGGTTGCTGTAGTCTCTTAATCATGCTATTCGGAATTTTTTGTGGTCTTGTACTTTATTGGTTCAGAAATCAGTTTCAGTTATTTAGTCTGCTTGTTGCTTGCCTGTTAAACAAGGGGGTTTATGTCTAAAAAGTTTGATAACTTTCAACAATGCATTGTTGAGTAAGCTGGCTTGAAAATTAATGACTAAAGATTCTTTTGTTTTTAGGTTTCATCAGGCTCTTTTCTTAGAAAAACTTAATCCTTAATTTTATGTTCCATCTTCTATCTGGCCACCGTTGAAAGAGCTTTTTCTACTTTTGTTTCAAGAATCGAGATGGATTATTGGAATGTATTCCAAGGTTCGTTTCTAGTTTGATAATTGGTTAGGAGTTCTTTTGGTTGATTTATTGCACAATTCAAGTGCTTTTTGTGATTTGAATCTTTATGTTGGTGATTTGGTTGATTCTAACGGCAATTGGATTCTTCCTATGAGTTAAAATTTGGCTTTTTTCTCAGCTGATTATATGTATTGAGAATGTGGTAGTGGCTTTAAATAGGGCGGATGAACATGTTTACATTCATTCTATTTCAGGATCAGTTTTTTGTTAGGAGGTTTATTTTCATCTCTTGCCTCAAGTTTGTCCTCCAATGTAGATTAATTATTTATGGTGTAATTTTATTCCTCTTTTCACGCTTTATTTTTGCTTGGCGTCTCATTTTAGGGAGGATTTCGACTGATGATGTTTTAGTCAAGCAAGGTTTTCTGTTGGCTTCTTAATGTAGGATTTGTCATGTGCATATAGAGTCACTTACTCATCTCTTTTTGAGTTGTCCTAATACAATTGCTTTGTGAGATTATTTAGGGGTCGCTTTTGGACTAACTTTGGATGTGTCGGGGTCAGTGGAACATTTCTTTCAGAAGGCCATGTTAGTCTATTTGATCTCATAGGATTTTAATTTATAGATTGTTACTATTGTAACTGGGTTTTATGATATTTGGTTTGTTCGAAATCAACAACAATTCAATAATGGTTTTGCTCCTTTAGCTCGTACTCTAGTTTTTATTTAGGCTTCTATCAGGGAAGTTAATATTATTCAAAAGGGTACGATATTTAATACAATGAGTGACTTGTTGGTTATTAGAAATTTGGGGGTGGCCGATTCAGTGCCTAAGGCTCCTAAGGTTACTCCTATTGTCTGGTCTAGTTCCCTAGGTAGTTGATTGAAGGTTAATGCTAATGGGGCAGCTAATGGTTGTCTTGTATCGAGAGGGTGTGGTGACCTTTTTGTTACTAGTAGAGATTTTGTTAAAGGTTGTTTTGTGGTTTCTCTGGGATCTTATTATGCTTTTGAGAGTGAGCTCTAGGGAGTTATTTTTACTATAGGATATGCTAAGTTTTTTAGTTAGGAGCATTTGTGCCTAGAATGTGATTCTACATATGTTGTTAATTTGTTTAAGCAGCGGAGGGTTAATGTGCCATAGGATTTGAAGTCAAGATGGGTTAATTGTCTTTGTTGTACTACCAACATAAATTTTTGGATTTCTCATATTTTTCGAGAAGGCAGTTCGATGGTTGATGTGTTTTCAAAATTTACTCTTTCTTCTTTAGAAAGACAATGGTGATGGAATCTTCCAGCTTTTTATTTTTCTATGCATTTTGGAAATGTTATAGATTTATAAAGTATAGTGTTTTGTATTTTTTTGTTTCTATTTTGAGGATTATTTTCCTTTAAAATAAGTGTTATTGTCTTCACTTTTTATATTAATTTTGTTTGTTTGTTTAGCAGGTTTGGAGATGTGTCAACATAATTGAGATATTTCTGTCTTATTTTCCTACAAGTAATCTTTTCTTTTTATTTCTATTATTATTAAAAGGGATTTACACTTAACCGCCTTTAGTTTTGAGTTAATTTTAAATTACTTATATGATTTTGATTTATATTATCATGCTCCTTTAATTTAATTGTCAATCAATAATTTTGACTGATATTCTATTTGCCATATTAAATTAACATTTTTGCCTTCAAATTTAATTAAATAATTATATAAAATTTTAAAATATAAAATGACAAAATATCAACTAAAAATATAAAAATTTATAAAAAAAAATAATAATTTTTTCTCTTTTGTCTTTCCCTTTCACAATTGAGAAAAAAAATTTTAAAATTTTTCTTTTACAAAATAATAAATACTAAAGAAAATATTTTCACTCTCATCCTCTTTCATCTTCCCCTCTCCCCTCTCATCCTCTTTCATCTTCCTCTCCCATCCAATTCAAAAGTTTCGTCTTGTATCTCCTCCAACAATATCACCATTATCAAACCCTCTACCATCTTAACTAGAGTCACCACAAAAATTATCTAGGCAAAATCCATTGAAAATTCCAAATTCAATCAAAACCCTAATTTTACAGTAATAAAGAAATTCTCCAAGTATATTACTAAATCCCTTAACCTAATCATTCACATCACAAATAGATACAAAACAATATTTATAAAACAAAAAAATAAAAAAGTACAAAACAGTAAAATTAAAATACAGAGAAAGCATCAAACTAGATTTTTTTTTAAAAAAAGAAAATTGTGCTATGAAGAGCTTGGGTAGAAGAGATACGATTTGAATGTGGAAAATACCTACTTGATTAAAGGGCTTTGTTGTGCAGTTGGCATTGGAGGAGGGAAGTGCAACGCTTTGACTTTTTACCGTTGATTCCTCTTTACAAATCCACTCAAAAATTGGTCATGGTGTAAAAATTTCTTGAAAAATGCCAAGCTTGCTAGTTAGAATCAGGGAAGAGGATGCCGATTGGGTACCAAAAAAAACGAGAAAACTTGATCAAGATTAGTAGGTCAGAATAGAAAAAAAAGACACAAGAAAGAACAAAAAACTTAAGAAAGAGAAAGAAAGGAAAAGAAAAAAGAAAATATATTAAATTATTTTTGTCACGTGTCAATTGATAATTTGTCCACATATTCTTATAATTTTTTTTACCTTTTATAAAAAAAATATGCAATTACCTTTTTAACCTTTGTTTGTTAATTTATACAAAAATAATCTAATGCTAGGGGGTCTTACATAGTTTTCTAAAATCATATTAGTTGACTGAAATTTAATCAAATTTCAAGGGGTTGTATGATAATAAATATATGTTACATAGTTTTCTAAAATTGTTTTATGAAAATGTATTAAATTATTTTTGTCATGTGTCAATTGATAATTTGTTCACATATTCTTATATTTTTTTTTTATAAAAAGGTGTAATTACAATTCTATCATTTATTTGTTAATTTATACAGAAATAATCTAATGCCAGAGGGATCTCACATAGTTTTTTAAAATCGTAGAAGTTGACTAAAATTTGACCAAATTTCAGGGGGTTTTATGATAATAAATTTATATTACAAGTTGTTCAATTTGTTATTGTTTATTCTATTATAGTTAATGTTGTTGTTGTTGTTATTATTATTATTATTATTATTATTATTATTTTTAGTGCTTCTTCCGAAAGTGCAAGGTGTGGACTCAGTGGACAAATTTTGACCTATTATGTTGGAAAACTTCCTTTTCAATGTGGTTTCAAACATTTTAGTTGATCATCTTGCGGGAGTCGCCTCTAAAATTGTTTATGATAATCAGTTTGGTTTCATTCGAGGTAGAAACGTGGAAGACTGCATTGCTATTGCTTCTGACTGTGTCAACCATCTCGACAGTAAAATTTTTGGAGGTAATGTGGCTCTGAAAATCAACATTCATAAAGCTTTTGACTCGATGAGTTGAGATTTTCTTCTGGTAGTCTTAAATAGGTTTGGCTTCTGTACAAATGTTTGCTCCTGGATAAAGTCAATTTTAAACTCAGCAAAGATTTCAGTTTTGATTAATGGGGTTCTGGAAGGTTACTTTGGTTGCTCGCAAAGGGTTCAGCAAGGTGATTCGCTTTCTCTTTTATTGCTTGGCATAGTCGAGGATTTTTTGAGCAGGTTCTTATCACGGATAGTATCTTAGGGTTCTCTCACGCCAATTTCCTCCCCGAGGAATTTATTATCTCCTCCCCACCTTCTCTATACTAATGATGTGCTTATGGTTTGTAGAGGGATTTATCAGAATATGAGCATTATTTTTTATGTCTTGCACCTTTATAGCTCTTTATCTAGTCAGATTTCATATTTATTTTAGATCCGGCATTTCCTACTCATGTAGGGATAAGATTTTGGCAGATTTTAGGATCAAAGCTAGGTCTCTCCCCTTTATTTATCTTGATGTTCCTCTTTTTAAAGGAAGTCGTTCTCAGATTATTCTTCGCCCCAATGTCGATCGTATTTTGGACCAGTTAGCTTCCCGGAAAGGTCGTACTCTTTCGCTGGAAAGCTGATTGTGCTTGATAAATTCAGTGATTACCTCCAAATTTGTACACACTTTTATGGTCTACAAATTGTTTGTACAGTTACTTAAGTCCCTTAACAGGGCTATTCAAAATTTCTTATGGACCGGATTTTATTGCTTCAGAAATCTGTCTTAGTGGCTTGGTCTATATGTTGCCAGCCTACTAAACAAGAGGGTTTAGATCTAAAAAACATAATCACTTTCAATAAAGCTTTATTAAGTAAGCTCGCTTGGAAGTTGATGAATAAGGATACCTTTATTTTTGGATTTCTTTAAGCGCATTTTTTAAGGAAGCTAAACCCTTTATATTATGTCGCATCTTTGATCTGGCCTCCTCTGAGACAACTTTATTTGACTCTTTCGAGAAATGCGAATTGGATTATTGGGATTCATTCTAAGGTTCGTTTCTGGACCGACAACTGATTGGGGATACCTATCATTGAGTTGTTACAGAACTCCAAAGATTTATATAATCCGAGTCTTCTGTTTGGTGATCTGGTTGATTCTAATAATGTTTGGAATCTTCCAACGAGTTTCTGTACGACTTTTCCTCGGTTAACTACGTGCATTGAGGAAGTGTCGATTGCGATGGACAGACTGGATGAGAGAGTTTGGGTTCATTCAATCTCGGGCTCCATTTCTTGTAGAGATGTTTATCTTCATTTATCAATGATGGCTTCACCTTCAGTATGGGCTAAGTACTTATGGAAGACTTTCATTCTTCCAACCCGTTCGGTCTTCACTTGGCGCCTTCTCTTGGGGCGTATTCCTACCAATAACTCTTGATTAGGTGGAGTTTTTTCATGGTTTCTAAATACATAATTTGTGGTAAGGACTCAAAAACTATTTTCCACTTTTTTCTTGACTTGCCCTTATATTGCTGCCATTTGAGACTGTCTGGGGGTTGCTTTCGGGGTCAGATTGGATGTATTGGATTTGGTGGGTTTTCTTTTTTATAAGGCTGTGGTAGTTTCCTTAAGTTCTCAGGTTTTCAATTTATAGACTACTGCTATTGTGAGTGCTTTCTTTGCGATTTGGTTTACTCAAAATCAAGGGCAATTTGGTAATATTTTCATCCCATTAGCTCATTCTTTAGGCTTCGACTAAGGAAGCAAATGTTATTCAAAAAGGGATGATGCATAACTCTATTGGTGATCTTTTGGTCTTCAGGAGCTTATGGGTTACATGTGCTCCTCGGGCTCTTCAGATTATTCCTATAGTTTGGTCTCCTTCACCGATTGTGTGGTTGAAGGTTATCTGATAATACGGTGATGGTTCCCGACTTGGGCAGTCTGATATAGTTAGGTCTCTAGTAGGGGCTTCATTAAAGGTAGTTTTGTAGTCTATTTGGACTCGTGTTATTCCTTTGAGAGTAAGCTATTGAGTGTCATTATTGCCATTGAGTGTGCTACAGACTTCGGATAGGATCACTTGTGGCTGGAGTGCGACTCTACTTACGTTGTCAACTTGCTCATTCGTCTAGAGGTCGTTGTCCCATGGGCCTACAAAGTAAGATGGGTGAACTACCTCTATCATTTTCCCCATTCGGAGTTTTTTCTCTCTTTAGGTTTTAATGAAGCCGGCGATAGTCGTTGTTTTACTTTTATTTTTTACATCTGCTGTAACCTATAGATGCATTGTTGTTGTTTAGATTTTCATATCTGTTGTAATTTTTGTAACTGTTGTACACTTTTTTATTTTAATAACAATTATTACTTACTCGGTGTGGGATTGGAGAGGTGTCAATCTAATTGGAAAATCTCCACCCGGAGTTAGAGGAGTGCCAACCTAATTGAGATATCTCTATCTGTTTATCCGACAAGTAACATTTTCTGATGATGATGATGATTATTATTATTATTGTTTTTGTTTTTATTATTATATTGTTATAATGTTATCTTATTATTAATATTATTGTTAGATAGGACAATTTGTTATTTTATTATTGTTATTATTATTAATTATTATTATTTGTAATTATTCTTTATTTTTAAAATATTATTATGCTTACTATTACAACATATAGAGATTGTGTCTCATTCAATCCAGCAACTTGCGAAGTACCTTAAAGTGTTCAATTCACATTTATTATTGTTAGGTAATAGATTATTCACAAGTATTTTATTAATTATGTATGCTTTTTTAAAAATTTATATAATTTTTTTATTTAAACAAAATTGACTGTATTTTTTTTAGAACAATATATGAATGCACATTAGATTTCTTCACAAAAACAAATAAACATACAACTTCAAGGATGAAATGCTTAAGTTTGCCAATGGATAAGAACCAATGATGAAAATTAAGTCATGGGTAGCCTATGATTGAGTAAGTATTACAAATTGAGATATTTGTTTGTCATTAAGTACTATGCAAACTGTTAGATAATTACTTTGTACTTCTTTGCTAATCGAAACTGGTAATGTAGAATTGCTGGATCAAATTGGAAAACAGTCGGATTCGACTTTGATAATTATTTGAAATGTACTATTTTTGTTTGTGGGATCTCCAGTAATATTTTTTTTGGCTATTGGATGTGAAATTGTATCATTTTTATATGCAGGAACAAATTAGGTTAGTTCAAATTTAGGAGAGATTTTGTCAAAATTTCAATAAAGTATATAAACGACTGTTTTCCAATCCAATCTGATTGTAAATGTATTTGAATTTTATATTTCATTTCGATTATGATTGTTTATTTTTATTTATGTTTAAGTTTTTTTTAAAGGTACTAATGCCTAGACAACAATCATTGGTTATTAGAGGATATTTATTTGTGTACTCGACATATAATATTGTAGGACAGCAGAAAGCATAGGCAATTGTATCAATTGTATTAACTAAATCATTATCAGAGATTAATGCCAATGCTTCCATGTATACTATGTGCCCTAGGATTTTTTGCAAATTGTCCTAACATTTCAAATTTCCTTGACGAGTTCACTATTTCTTTGGCTATTAATTGTCCACAATAACACAAGAAGTAAGTATTTCAATATGAATATTTATTTTATTATTATTACAATTGTAATTACTAACATTATTTATTATTATTCGTAATGTAGTGGTAATTGTAAAGTGTTTGTCCAAAAATATATTGATTTTTTAATGGCCAAAAGACAATTTAACTTCACAGTGGATCGTATTGTATATTTTAGGAAGAAATATGCACAGAAGATATATGTAAAAGAGTTAAGTTTATGAGTTTTTCTATTGTATAGTTATTGTTTATATATAAGTTTATTTTTTAATTAATAATTATTAATGCATCAATTATTAATTTCAAATATTATAAAAAATACATCATATTAGTAATTTAGTTTTAATAGATTCTAAAAAAAAATTAGGTATAATCTCCCTAAAAATTTTGATAAACCAAAACACACCTGATTGTAAACATTTATCAGTCTATTACACAAAATATATGTTTACGAATACAAACATTTATTAATACAAACTAATACCATAGGCTACTTACTACTCTTACCTGGATCATATAGATATTGATATTTATATCGTGCCCTATTATGTCCAATTTGTTGGCATTTGCTACATCTACATACAATGATATCTTCTCCCTATGGTAGTATCAGTAACTTTCTTGGTCTCTCAGCTAATCTACTAGTATTTATTAGTGAAAGAATAATATGGGAACACACATCTTCTAGAGCATGCTATTGTTTTTTTATCATGAATAGGATAGATTGACTCCATGCAAGCTACACAGTAAGTGTCTGCAGTGTAACAATGTGAAACATACTATAAGGAGTAATCTTGCATTCTCTACAAATAGTCACAGCATGATCATAATGATATTAATCTATATCAAACACAGAACATGAACACTTTTTTGCATTGAGAATCACAATACCCTTTAAAATTTCACCCTCCATAACATATTCCCTTATATTAATGGCCCTTATATGCAACCACAAAGACTCTAAGTCACGGAGTTTGAGTTGTTTTTCCATCCACTCAGTCACAAGCTTATCCCAAATCTCACCTGTATTTCTTTTTTCAAAGAACCATTTTTTCATCTTACTTAATATGAAATCAAGTAACAATATTACTGAAATCTTTCTACCATCTTATAATAGCATTCATGCATTCTGCAATGTTGGTACTTCCCAGAAAGTGAGAACGAACTTATTTTGTAGGATTGCATCCTAGAACATACTATGCAACATTCATATCAAGCTGTTGAAGGTCGTTCATGTGGTAATCAAATTCTTCAATCAAATATGTTGTAGCTATCATATAGAATTGCATTAAAAAAACCTTCATGTTTTGCATAACCATTGGCCTTAATGTTTTGACTTATGTGGCATATGCAAAGAACATGGAATGCATTGGGGAAGATTGTACGTATTATTGACTTAATAACTTTAAGTCTGTCAATCACAAATACCAAAAATCATTTTTAAGATTTTAAAAAAAAAAACATGTAAATGCGTAATCGTTCTTTCCATCTCCAATATCAAAAGCCAAAGGATATATCTGTTTACTGTTGTTCATAGCTAATGCAATGTACATCATACCTTTGTATTTCCCTTTCATCACAATTCCATTAACTGCCAAAACATGTCAAATATAGGACACAAATCCTCTAATACTTTGTTCGAACGCCACAAATAAGTATTTTAAACAATTTAATTCATCTTTTCAATATGTGTCAGTGTACTAGGATTCATAGACTATAACTAATAATAGTATGCATGCAATAAACAAAATGACTCATCAAAAGTTCCCCTGACACTGTCAAGTGCACATTCTCTATCCTTTCATGTTTAAAAATAGCTTAGCTTCATCCCATATTTTTCATGCAAATCAGCCTAAATTTCTACTATCGTGTAAACACATGTAATCCTTTCAAATTTATATACTATCGTGTAAACACTGTCAATCTTTATAGTGCATTTATGATGTTTAAAAAACTCTTTTATGATAAACAGTTATGTACCTTTTAGTCTTAATTGCACGAAAATACCATGGATGATTGTCCTCCAAACACACAACTTCATATCAATATTTTGTTGACTTTTTAACCTTAAACCCTTTATTTTCGTTATTATATAATATACTTATCTTTGTTTTCAACTCTTCCTTACTAGTTAATATATACCCAATATTAATAACAATTTTGGATAAATCATCAAGAAAGAAGACTATCTATATGGTATGTGTTGGTGGCTCAATGAAGAGACTTGGGCGATTGTAGAATGAGGGCAACAAACTTTAGTGAAAGTAGATTGGTGATGAATGTTGTTCATTTCTACCTCATCCTGTACAAGGGAATTGGGAGTATTCATAACCATACATGAATCTTTTTAAATTGTTGTATCTGTCCAGTAAAACATGATGTTTTATCAACATATATATAAATTAAACTATATGTATGAATAGTTATGGGTCTTCATGTCGACAAACATCATGGTTTTATAATATAAATGTGCTTGTGTAAAAACTTTATGTAATCTGTTTGTCATACACTTATGATCGGGCGAGCTTTTTTCTTAAATTGATATAAACATTATTTTAGATAATCAACTTTCTTAATGTGTATGCCTTATTACTGCATTATTAATGTGTATATGAATGTGTAAACAATAATTTAGGGATAAAACATAAGACCTTTTATATATTAAGTCATATGTGTGTAGTGTTGTTTTTGCCATCTAATAGCGAAACTTGCCATAAAATAGCAATAACAACACTTGATAAACAACTTTAGAATTTTGCTCGCCATCTAATAGCGAAACTCATCATTAGATGGCGAGTACACATTCCTCAGTGAACGTGTTTGCTCGCCATTTGATGGCGAGTCTCTCCATAAGATGGTGAGTCTCACCATCATATGGTGAGCATATTAGAGTTTTATCACTTAAAATTTTCAATCTTCTTTCAATTAATATTTATTTATTTGGTAATTTATTATAGTTATTTTAATTATTAGAATTTTTTATATTTGCATTATATATTAGGAAATTTTCAATTGTTATATTATGATTTGTTGTTATTGTATTATGAATTATAGATAAATAAAATTAATCATATTACTAATAATTTTCTACAATATGATGTCATTATTAAATAAACCTATAGCATACTTTTCTCTAAAAAATTATATCATATCATCTGGCCTCTCGACACTCAAATACGATAACATATATATCCCACAATCAGCTCAAATGTGCTTGTTGCAGACATAGTGATCCATCTACTCGACTCATAGTGAATGTGTCCAGAATTAGGGTTCCATTTGACATAAGTTCCAGATAGTCTGCATAGAATCCACTGACACTCAACAAATATGTAAATAAGCTGCAAACCACTATGTGTTATTCATTGAGAACCAATATTGAGTTGCATTACAACTACTATCATATATCATCACATGTTGATTTACATAATCAACTTCAACTGCACATCGGTACTTGTTTTCATTGTTGACGGAAATGTATACCTACAAGAAAATATAATAAAACTAAACAATTTACATAATAAAGCAATATTAATATGATATTTCAATATTCAATTGGAACGAATATCATAGGACGATTAATAAAAAAAAATGAAATTTATACGATCTACATCTCTCCAGTTACATGAGAGCAGAGGTGATACTTCCTTCATGTAGATGTAATTGTATCATCATTCACTTCCAATGTCCAATCACGTGAAGGGACCTTTGATTTATCTCTTGGATGAGTGTGCCTTATCGATGTTATTTTAGTGTATGCGTCATAACAGTAAAATAAAGAATCCTACATTTAACAAGGAAAATGTTAAGAATAATAAATAGAAGTTAATAAATGCAAAATTAGTACTTAATAAATAATATTTAATACACTTACCCAAAAAATATGTCCATTATCGTGGCGCGCTCAATTAGTATATCACTATGATCGTGCACTCTCTTCTGAATATAATAAAGTACATAATTAATTTCCTGCATTAAATTGACATTGAAAATTATTAGAATTTATATGTTTGTACTATTAAATATCAATTACAAGCAAATTTGCTTGAATCATTCATCATATCTATGAATGCAGTGCATTAACTTTCAACCACTAGCTAGGTTGGATCAAATACAAACATTGGCACAACCTAACGTCGGATGGACGCATTCGAATCCACTATAGCAAGCAGTAGAGGTGATTTTGAATCCGAAAATGACGTGTATGGCTAATCAAGTAATGCCGATTTTTTTGAACTCGACCAAACTATGTTGTCTTTGTTGTGCGTTTAAGGCCTTTCATAAGACACCTAAACCCACGACCTGTAGAAGTCTCGCATGCCAGTGATTTATTAGCCAGAGTAGTAAAATCCTCGCCATGTATAGCAGTGAACTAGTAGATGGTTCCACAACCTACTGTACAGCTTTAGAAGCACTAGCCTATATGAAGCCATTCTATTAATTTTCAACAACCATAAATCAACAAATGTATATATAAACTTATAAATTTTAGAATAAAGCTATACCTCGTGTTCCTCATGATCATTATGGGAACAAATTATAAGTTCTGCTACCTTATGCATTTCTTTAGATAGAGGAATCTGTATGCAATCATTCGTTAAAATCGATATATATATATATATATATATATATATATATATATATATATATATATATAATAAAAGTTTTTGGGTGAGTTACAGGTTTATACCTTATACACTAATGCCAAAATGTTGGATAATGGCAGACATCTTCCTATCAAGCTCATCGAGTTTATTCTATAACCGGCGCACATCTTCTACAGTCATTGGAGCTGAAGTGCATGTACTATAGGTGCAGTAGATGTAGGCACATGGTCATCCAGTTTACCATATTGGAATGTGGATCGACATTTGTTTCGTCCACCACCACAACCACTAATGGCGAACCATCGTAATTGCAATACACAATGCTGTTGAATAAGGAGGTTATGTACGCATCTTTCTTTTCCTTCATAGTGATGGTTAATACTGTAAAATGTACAACATAAGTTAATTCAAGAAGTCGTAAATCGTAACAGTAATAAAAGAATGAAATATTAATATAGAAAACAAATTATACTTACATTTTTAGGTTTTGAAAATTTTCTTCTTGATAGTATGAAAGTGGATCTTCCTTGAAAATTCACAGCAAAGGATTCTAGGACATCAGTTTGCAAAGTAATTCCCATAACCCAATATTTTGGGAATATGAATGGTTTCAAAACCTTAAACCTACACCAAAAGAAGTACATTTAAAAGATAATATAATAACACAACTACAATTAAAGTAAAAGCAAATTAAAATATAACAAAGATTTTGATATATATACCTGAAATGTTAAAGGAAAATCATATAATGTGTACGTGTTCGAGGTGTTGTGGTGGTTCACTATGTTACGTAGGTATTTGATCGCAAAGTCATATGCCAATGAACCACACGAATACCTCTCACTTTTCTCCTTATTATGAAAAAGCTTGTACTGGTCACAGGTTATAGCTTTCCTTTTAGCATCGGCCAATAAGATCATCTTGAATAGATAAAATATGCACACCCTTACATTATCATCAACCTCACTCTCATCGAATGGCCACCACATCTCGAACTTATTCATAAACTCTCTTTGTTTGAGTAAACCACTGTTCCCAAAGTACTTATCCCATAAATTGTCGGGTAGATCGCAAGTCTCTATACATGATGAAAACCTGGAGAACTTCAATCTGGTCACCAATGAAAATACCTTATAGTCAAATCTTACATCAATGCCTTGAAAGTTAAACTCTTGTATTTTTAGGTCATCACACTTGATTTGTTAGACCAAAAAGCTATGAACAACAGCTGAGTTGAAAATCAAAGAGTTCATGTCAAGGAAATGGTCAAAGCATGTGTTCTTGAATGATGCAACACCATCATTCTCAAGCTTATGGTGTATCAAATCGATTGCATTTCATAAATTCCCCATATTGTTTACCTTCTAGGGTTCTACTTAGGAATCAACATCCACTATGTATTTCCTTAATATGGTCACCTACAAGACGAAATGGAGAAAAATAAATTAAAAAACACAAGATAACTAATAATATTAGTGGCTGCAATAGTAATTCTTACTAATTGATAGCGAGTCTCGCAATTAGATGGCGAGCAAAAATCACTGATTTTTATCACTGTGATAACTGTCATCGCTATCTGATGGCGAGACCCGCCATATAATAGTTAGTAAATTTCTAGAGAAACTAAACGCTTTGAAAAATCACTCACTATTTAATAACTCACTATTAATTAACGAAGACAATTTCACTTCAATAGTAGTGTAACTATCCACGTGTTTAATGGCGAGGCTCGTTATAAAATAGTGAGGACAGTTCCAATATCTATTAAAGTGGGAACTATCCTCGCCAATTAATGGGCAAACCTCACTATTAACGAGCAAGAACAATTCTACTATTGGAATGTTTTCCTCACCATTAAATGGCAAGACCCTCTATTAAATAGCTAATAATTTTTCAAAAAGTTAATTTTTTTGAAAATTTACTCTATTATATAGTAGATCTCGCCATCATATTGTGAGGACAATTAACAAAGGTTACCTAAATGTTTTCTTACCAAAAATTAGTGAGAACATTGAGACCTGTGTTATTTGTCACTCACCTCCAAATGATAAGTCTTGTTTTTTTATCACTTTCAAATCTATAATTTTCAACCAAAATGTAAATAAAATTGAATCAAAACACAAATAACATCACTCAAATTTAAACCAATTAAACAAACAATACAATTCTAAATTAAACCACACAATTAAACCCCAATCAAACAAAAATTAAATTTTTATGCATAAAATGTACAAATTCCAAATTTGAATCGGAACACAAACAATACCATTCCAAATTTAAACTAATTTAACAGAGAATACAATTCCAAATTAATCCACACACATAAACCCCAATTAAACCAAATAAAAATCAAATTTTTATGCTTAAAACATACAAAATTCAAATTTCTGATTTAAAAAAAAAACTTTTTAAAAATTTAATGATCTGAGCACATCCAAAGAGATTTAGGCTCTTCAAGCACTTCAATAGACTTGAAGACCATGCTTATATATTCTTTAAGCTTTTGAACTTCACCACCTTTTTAGATTTTATCGCAGCAACCTTTCTCTTAGAAGCCCTTATTAATTTTCACTTGATGATTTTTGAAAATGAAGATAAATTGCAAAAGAAAATAAGGTAGAAACCACGGAGGAGAACAATTACATACAAAAGAGAAGAAAAAGAAACACATTCAAATGACAAAAATAGTTTAGATAAGCATGGGCATTTTTATAAAAATTATAAATTAATGGACTTTTTTTATAATAATTATAAATAGGATGGACATTAATCCAAATTACCCAAATTTTATAACAATTTATATCATGGCCCATATCAAAAAGCTCAAACCATTTCAAAAAGAAGAGCCAGTTACAATCTAGCTCACAAATCGCATCAGCTAGAAGAAAATCCACAATCTTTGGGCTTGAATTTGAATCTTAGGACCTGAATTTCATCGAACCTAATCTAATTGCCCCTACGTATTGTAACTTAAAACAGTAGAAATGGTTCTTTAATTCGCTTTTATATATGAAGCTTTAGCAGAGTAATCCAATTTATTCTATATATATATATATATATATATATAAAGGATCATAACATCGCAACTTAAGCTGCCCACCGAAGTAAAAACACCCTATTTTCAGCAGCTGAACATTATTCACATTTCAATGCATAGGTGATCTCCCAAGAAATTGCATCATTCTCATGGAGAAGACAATCGCTGCCTCTATAACCTGGCCTCTTGCAATTAACTAATGCAACCACAAACCTCTCATTCTGTAATGAAGATGGATACATAACTTGTTCTTCCTGCAATTTACCAAATACAGTTTGATATTAGAGAAGAAACTAACCAGACTGGATAGATGGTGCACAAGAAATGGCTACAATAAACAACCTGTTACTTTGTGTTTAAGTTCGAACATTACCTCGGGCAGTTCGTGAAATTCATCAGGAGATATCTGTAGCAATTCAGTTGCAGTTTGACCAGTAGACCAAGCAAAAACTTTCCCACCCTCATCCGCGAGAGTGATTTTCAGATGGAAACTTCGGACAACTTCAGCATCAAGAATTTGATGACAGAAACTGCAGTCTATAATTCCACTAGGCGTGTCATTGATAAAATGACCGCAGATGGAATGCATAAATCTTGTATCTACTTGACAATACGCCATTTCCAGCCAAACCCGAACTACCTGTTTACATATGGGGAAGAAATTTCAATTGATCGGTACCATAAATGAAAAAATCTAGAATGCTAAATGCCTTTATCAAACAAATGCTTCGACAAGGCCCTGCCAAGACAAATCAAACGCACACCTCCATCCTCCAAGAAAAAGAAGCATCATAGTTAAATAGCCTACTAATAAAGTCATAAAATTGCCTTATCATGAATCAATTACAATATACAAGAAATAAGTTCATGAGTAAGGAAGATGGGCAGTTCTGCGTGATAAAGCTAATGTAGTGCGATAATACTTTCTCCCTTTTTATTGGATAATCATAAACTGTGCATCTAAATACCGAGAATACTCTTCTACAATTCTAATTGTTATTATGGAACACAAAGTCATGTTAAGGCAGCAAATTGTCGTTTTCAAACAGGTAAGACAAGCAAAGACTTATCAACAGATAATACAAATTTTTTACTAACTAAAAGTACAAAAAGATTCCTGAAAAGTTATCAGTCATTATTCACTAGCCAAAATGAAATCTCATGAGAAATTCATACCTGTGTACAGCTGGTTTGGCTGGATAGATTGGGAAGATTCGACAACTTTTGTAGACAGGATGAGTTTAGCAAAGCTGGCATGCAACTGAGGTTGATTAAAGAAGCTCCAACATCATTCTCAAACCATAATGCTTCTAGGCTGTCAGGTAAATGAATCAACCACATAATCAGATGTTTCAATGGAACCCTCCAGAAACCGAAGCTAGTGTTGTCACACACATGATCAACTAAAACACACAATGAAACCACAACGGACATGCATTTGTTGATTTCCTCACCATTTCTGCTTTGTCATAGAGCATGTGAGGCCGGATATGAAAACTGTGTGTCCAAGACTTAATCTTCCCAGTGACCTGAGAAAAGATATTTTAAACCGAAAAGTACATTATTTAGTACCTTGAGAGGAGATGTATCAAAAGTTTATAGAATTAATTTATCATCAATACCAAAATTTGGCAAAATGTAACTTTGCCGAAATTGCTCCTGTAGTGTCTTTGATTCTCAAAATGAAAATAGCTTGTGAGGTTCTTCTTTCTTTCACAATACTGGTGACAACACCATAGAGACTGATGCCAGTCATCTTGTCTTGAAGGTCAGTAACAAATGACTGCAAGACTTTACACAAGTAAGAAAAGTTAATCCAATTTAAAAACAGATGAAAAGTTAAATGATAATAAGAGTTTTAACCTTGACTTAAAAATCTAAAATAGATACTTTGAGTTCTAAGTATTCAAAATCATATGAATGAGTATAAAGCAAGTGGGAAATAGGAGAGGATTTGAATAATTACAAAAGGAACCTTATGTTAGCCTTGGTCAGATTCTTTACAAATGAGTTCCTAGGATTCCATGCTAATGGCTCCCAAGTGCCATCAAAACAAAGACTAAATAACTAAGAAACATGGTAAACATAAATATAAGGGTGAATATAGATGTATGCAGCAAGTTTCATGTAATTGTAGATGACTGCTGAAGAGCAACAATAATGATAAACAAGGATTGTTAATTGTATGAGGCAAAAGTAAATTAGTTGATGGCATAGTTACATGACCAAATATTCAAGATGCTAACAATGATGCATCCCTTCAAAAGAACATGTTTGTAACTCCTAACAAAAGGAAAATTAAAGGCACATCAAGGTAGCATCTTATAAAATGGGAAAAACAAAAGAACTAAGAGCTCACTTGGAAAGGATAATTACTGAAGTCAATGAACCCATGGCAATCACGTGGCAAAGAAACTTGGGAAACTCTGGAACCTGGACTGGAATAAAATGTACTTGGAAGTCCTGATCCTTGAGATCGATTTTGTGTCAATGTTATACATACCTGAGAAGCGCGCAAATTAGTTCTATTTCTTGACAGTCAATTTTCTAAACAAATACACCATGATGCATGACTTACTTGTTCCTCATGCCGAATGAAAGGAACCAAATATAATTGTGTTGCACTACCATATTCAAGAAAAATTTCATCACTTGCTTCAACGGCACTCTCTAAGGAATTTGCAATATACGGTCTATCCAGTGCAAGCATGCTTCCGATGCTGTAAAACAAACCAATTAGGAAAACAAATAAAGAAGACGCCTCACACCCCATCCCATAAGAAATCTAGTTCAAGATCTTACTTGAAAAGATTGGCCAGCAGAACCTGCTCACCCCACAACAGGAACTTCATTTTAATACCTTCATTGTCAACAAGAGTAATTTGCTTCCTCTGTAAAGTATCAAATTTTCCATGAACTTCTAGGGACCCAATAGATTCAATCCTACATAGAAATAAAGGAAAGCAACAGTCACTTCCTCAAAAATGACAACTTATCTCTTGTCAGAGAAAAAAAGCTTTAAAAGAATCAATGCATATCACTTATATAGGCTATATAAAGTGAACTTTATGGATCAAGGGATGTACATATAATATTTCATGTTTGTTAAAGTTGTTTGATATCACCTTGCCTCTCATTAGACAATATGATAATGATTTGAGAATTTATTATTCAACAACATATTCTTTTGCAACATATTTAGTATAAAACTAAGTTTGTCTTACCTTGCATACAATGAATAAGAAACTCCACTATTAACTTCATCAAGAGAAACAGAAGAAAATGAATCTGAACAAAACTGAGCTCCTAGGAGCATTGCATCATCATCCTCATCCTACATTTACAAATGTAAAAATACCAATGAACAAATAATCCTCTACTTTGGGTTTCACTTGCAATATGAATACCAAAAGTTTAAATTTTGAGCTACTTTTATATGAAATTTCTGTGAATCAAACCTGAAAACAAAAAGATAAATCTGCAAAATTTGAAAGTTACCTCATCCAACAAAATCACTAAATATTCTGTTGGCAACAACCGCGTATAACCAGATCCTTCAGCAGCAGTACGAAGATAGCATCCAGTGATGAGAATTTCCCTTCCTTTCTTCAATATCCCATTTTGAGGATCAACCAGGTCATAGTATCTACCAGAGACAAAATCACATACTTTCAGTTGCAAATGAAACTTTAAGTCAAACATATTTAAAATTGTAAATCCACATGAAAGAAAACAGCAAATAACAGTTGAAAAGACCAGATAGATTAAATGTGGTATTAAATTTTTTCTGCCAATACAAGTAATTTCCTTCAGAAAAAAACAGAAAAACCTCTCCCAATTCTAAATATATCTTCGACTTGGTAAAGACTTCATGTATGAACCATTCAATAAAACTAGGGATACAAAGAAGTTTTCCAACTTCGTATCCCAACTGATGTGGCATTACACGAGTTATTATGTTATTGGTTCCATTTAGGGTTCACTTATCCCCTACCAGTGTATGTTACTTTGTCAATCAATTGAGTAATGCCACATAGAGTTGCGAAATATCTTTGTACCTGTACATGACCCATTAGATATGCAACATGTTATACATTTGCTAACCTGCGGTGGAGATAAAGATCAATGGTATTGGAGCTCCAAAAGTCCCCCAATGTAAGCATGTAGATATTTGTGCCTAACAGAAAAGACATGTCATCAACAAAAACGACAACACATCACCGAAAAGTATGAAAACACAAATTTTTAACAGTTTGCTGTTCAATTGACACGGAAACTAAAAGAAACTCTAGAAACATATTGCACCATGCATATTTATGAATAACTTACAAAAAAAAGCTTTCACTCTTTTTTTATGAGGAAATTCCTTTTTCAGTTTGAAAGAAGTTTCTACAGGAAGAATTGGTTCACTAAGAGTGTGAATCAGCTCTCTGGTTCACTCCACTCATTTTCAAGTTTACTCATGGTAAAAGATAAAGAATAACAGAAAAAAGATGGAAAACACTAGTAAGAATATAAATGAAAAACAATTGGACTAACAAATAAGAAGAATCAGACTTCCCCTTTTTTTTTTTTTTCTTTTTTTTTTTTATTTATGTTTAACGAGGGTGTTCTGTATACTAACAATATTTCATAATTGGTTTTGTTGTTGCACAAGTCCAAGCCAACACCGTGAAATAACATAGCATGAGAAAAAATCCTTCGATTAAACAAGTAACAGAAAACCCCTACATTTCAAATTTGTAAGCTTACCTGGGAGAACATAAGCATCTATAATAACAGCTTCCAAAACACTATTCAAAGATAAGAAATTTTTCTCATAAATGGAGTCAATCGTGACCGCGTTCGGAAGCTTTGCCCTTGTATATTTCTTCCCCAACTGGTTGATACATTCCGGCCTCTTCTTCGGAGCTCCATCCCTATGTTGCTCACTCCACCCCTACAATTCCACACATCCCAATCCCATTAGTAGAAACAAATATGGTTAATCTAAAGCCTTTACTCAATTTTTAGACCTTCGAATTTTTTTCCCTTCATATGCATTTTCACGGCAAAGAAAACCGAGGAAAATTGAGGGGAAAATTGGTACCTGACAGATATCGGAGAGTAGAATAGCAGGGGTAACACCACTGGAATAAGATGTACAAGTCTTGAGGATCCGAGAAGCGATCCAGTTCCAACTGGGCCGGTTGGTCTCAGCTCCATTACCATTTTTAGGGTCCAAAGCTTCGTCTTCTTCGGTGGAGAGCATGGACCTGGCATATTCGATGAATCTGAGAAATGGGTCGTCTTCTACTATTTCCTGGTGATCCATGGGCATGACTGAATCCATTGTCACTGAAGTTTAATAAAAGTTCAGATTACCATATATTCTACTTCCTTCATACTCAAAAAGCTTAAACTTTTTTGGCAAAATCCTTCGATTCTTAAGAAAATAGCAGAGAAGGAAACAGAATGAGAACAAATAGAGAGACGTTACCGGAAATCTGCCGGAGGCGAAAGATGATCGGTGAAGAAAAGCAAGCGACGAGCTGAAATTCAGAGGCAGAATTCCCACCGTTGGATCAGTTTCGGTCTAATTCTCCTTGCCCTTTTAAATAAATTGGAGGGAACCAATACGGTATTCTAATTTTTTGCGCGGGTTTCATGTATTTATTTTTCAAGTTTTAATCACCCTTTATTACTCATTTCATGGCTTTTAAAGTTTTAATCAATAAAGTTTTAATCAATATAATATATATATATATATATATATATATATATATATATATATAAATGCTATAACACTCAATTGGAGATGTTATGGAGCCCAGTTGAGTTTTTAACTTAATTTGTAATTTTTTTTCTTTTTTGGTTGGCATTTAATATGGTTTTGTTTTAGACGTCAAAAAATTACTTTAATATTAAAAAATTTATTCATTTAAAATTTTAAAAAATTAAAATGGTTTTGATATTTTATTTTAATTTTTAAATTGGCAAAAAATATATTAATTTTTTATAATAAATCTAAAATTATACTAAATATCAAATAAAACAAACGAAATCAATTAAAAAATTTCAAGGTAGACTCTATAACGTCTTCACTAGCATATATATATATATATATATATATATATATATATATATATTTGGTAAATATTTAATCAATATAATATATGATTTAATTTGTCACTGATAATTTGCCTATGTGATTAATTAAAAACTCTTACGCAGATTTCTTGACAAAGCCATGATAATAGACAACAAGTATTCATCAAGCACAATGAAAAAGAAGTGGAAGAAGCAAAGCTTGTACTGTATTACGCTTAATTCCCTTATGGATGACTTCCATGATGTTCATGTTTCTAGCAGTTCAATCTCTTGGTCAGCACTTACTTCATAGTACAAGGTAGAACAATGATCAGAACCATTCATGGAGTACAAAACCTCAAGCTCCCACAAGCATCATTTCAAATTTTTGATTGGGTTTTCGTCCTACTAGCCTGGAAACTCATCGGCTGACTCCAGCAGTGGATCTACGTTGGCCTCATTTTATCAATAGCCAACATGGTTGTCTCATCTATGGTGGAGACCAAAAGGCTCAAAACAACGAGAGAACACAAACTTGTAGACAATCCAAGAGCAGTAGTGGCAACGAAGGTTTTGTGGTTACTCCCTGTTAGCGTACAAAGTGGTGACTAGCAATAGATTTCACTAATGATAGACTATGTTGTATCTTCATCTTTTCTACTGTTATTACACTTAGCTGCTATGTATAGTTGTTACATGTATATCTTGTTATTACAGAGAGCGTATATATTTTTACATGACCATACGTAATAGAACAAATCAGTGAAATATCTCTCATTCTTTCTCTTTCTCTTTCACCTTTTCTTAACTCCAACATGTATCAGAGCAATTGACAAATGTCATGGCGAGTTCATCCTCCTCTCAATTTTTTGTCTTCAAATATTCTCTCCCTACCTATAGGCAACCATTTAAACTTCATCACAATAACTATGTTATGTGGAAATCTCAAATGTTACCTGTCATCATAGGAAGAAACATGGAAGGCTTTGTAACTGAAGAAATTGTTCAACTTGAAAAACTAATCAAGCAAGTGTCTGAGGTTGACAAACAAAGCATTGAAACGTTGGTGCCCAACTTAGAATATTAAGTCTAGCATAGAGCCGATCAAGCATTGCTAGGGTGGATCTTATCATCTATCTCCAAGGAGATTCTCATATAGTTTAATAAGGTGTTCATTGTCACCACCACCTTTCAGTTATGGAGCTCTCTATTGACTGCCTGCTTAAATGTCCATCTACATGCCAAGGTAAATGGTTTTATTTATTTCTAATATGTGCTATTTGTTTGAATGTGTGTGTTATTACTTGAATTATTGTATAAGATGGGTCAACTGGTAAGTATGTTCTCTCGTTTACTGCATAAATAAGAACATAGTTTGGTTGAGGAGCCGAGCTCCAAGAGACGAAGGGAGACTTCTAATCATCCTTTGACTTCTGAAGTCAAATGCTGGGATATTAGTGTGGTAGAAAGTCAGTTAACTAAGACTCAAAGCGAAGGAGATAGGAAGTGGCCCAATTTTAGGATGACAAGACCATGGTGATACCTATACCAAACGGTGGAGTTTGGCATATGAATTAGAGGGCATTAGCATAGTTTCAAAGGGATCATTACTATGAAATGTGTCACTGGAATTGAAACCAATTTGGATACGACCCGAGTGAGCAATAGGCTATGACCCAGTATTTCTAGAAAAGTACTTCTCGATGGTTAAGTGGGACAAGAAGGAAGCTGAATTTTTTAGACTGACACAAGAAAATCTTTTCTTAGTGAAGTACGAATGCAAGTTTGACGAGCTATCACGTTGCAAGCCACACCTGGTGGATACTGAAGAGCGTAAAGAGAGTCGCTTTGAAAGGGATTTGAGTCTTAAGCCTCTATAACGCCATAGTTGCACTGCGACTGCTTACTTATGTTGATGTTCTTCAAAGGGTACAGTTGATTGCAAAAGACCACACATCTGAAGCATCTAAAGCAGTTGGATAGAGTTCTTCTGCTCAGAAGAGGCCATGGAGAGGAAGAAATCCTCAAAAGATAAAGTTCTAGGAGGGAAGGTCTTGCAATGGTAACCGCAACAATAAAAAAAAATCTAAGGGAGCTAATAACAGGCTTACTTTCCCGCAGTGTCCAACTTGCGACAAACACCATACTGAAGAGTGCTAGAGGAAGATCGGGGCCTGCTTCAAATGCTGTAAAACTAGTCATTTGATTCGTGACTGCCCATGTATGGGAACTAAACAGCAGCCTATGCAGGGTTGAGTGTTTGCATTGATAAAAAAGGAAGCAGAAAAGGTTGATGCTGCTGTGGTAGCAAGTACGATCTCTATTCATGGTTTGGATGCATAAACTGTTTGATTTGGGTGCTACATACTCAGTTGTTTTTAGACGTTTTGCATCTAAGTTGGCTGTGGAACCTATTGAACTTGACTGTGGTATGTGTGTGCCTACACCTTTTGGTATGTATGCTTCTTTTATGCTTAAATCTTGTAAAGTGCATCTCAGAAACAAGAAGTTGTGCGCCAATTTAGTCATATCGAATATGTTTTTCAATGTGAACTTCGACATGGATTGGTTGTCTGAGTATAGGGCTTGCATTGATAGTAAGGAGAAGAGAATCCTATTTAGCACTGTAGATGGTCAGAGTTTTGAGTGCGCAAAGTCAAAGTTTAGGTCGTAGCCAAAATTGCTAATGATCGTGCAAGCATTAAGGTGTTTGTGTCAAAGTGATCAAGGATTCCTTGTTAGTGTTTACAGTAAGGAACATAAAGCTCTTAGTTTGAGGGTGCTTGGATGTGTTTCTAGAAGAGCTGTTAGGTTTACCACCAAACCGAGAAGTAAAATTTACCATTGACTTGGTATCGAAAACTGCGCCTATCTCAAAGACATCATATTGTATGGCATCGGCCGAGTTAAAGATGTTAAAAGAGTAACTACAAGATCTTTTCGATAAGGATTTTATTAAACCTAGAGTTTCTCCTTGGAGAGCATCTGTTATGTTTGTTAAGAAGAAAGATGGTTCGATGTGTTTGTTCATTGACAATTAAGAGCTTAATAAGGTGACAATTAAGAATAAGTATCTGTTATCGAGGATTGACGACCTATTCGAACAACTACAAAGAGTGAGTATTTTCTAAAAAATTGATCTTCATTCTGGATATCATCAGTTAAAAATTGAGGATAAGGACATACCGAAGAGTGCATTTCGAACAAGATATGACCATTACGAGTTTGTAGTAATGCCATTTGAGTTGACGAATGCACCAACATCGTTTATGAACCCGAAAAATCGAGTCTTTCATGACTATTTAGATAAGTTCGTTGTGATGTTCATCAACGACATACTCATCTACTCGAAGTCAGCTGTTGAACATGGAAAGTACATGAGAACAGTATTGCAGAGACTATGTGAGAAGCAATTGTATGACAAATTCAAGGAGTATGAGTTCCAATTGGAAAGTATTACTTTTCTAGGCATTCTGATATTCAACAAGGGCATTTAAGTGGACCCCACTAAGGTTGCAGTATTACGAGACTAGAAGAGACCAATTAATGTTAGAGAAATTCAAAGTTTTCTTGGTTTGACGGGTTATTACAGAAGGTTTATGTAAGGGTTTTCTAAGATTGTAATGTCATTGACGCAACTGCTAAAGAAAGAGAACAAGTTTATTTGGTCTGAAAAGTGTGAAAAGAGTTTTCTAGAGCTTAAGAAGAAATTAATCATATCACCTATCCTTACCTTACCGAACGATATAGACGACTTCGTGATCTGCAGCGATGCTTCAGGTAAAGGATTGGGTTGTGTACTTAGATGGAACAATAAGGTGGTTGCGTATGCTTCACACCAGTTGAAGCAGTACGCAGTGGCAAATACTTTGAGCAGAAAGTATGATGGTTATAGTGGTAACCTGATTACTACTCAACCATATATTTTGGAGGACCTGCGAAGCATGGATACTGATGTAGTTGCTAACCAGTGTCTATCCATGTTGTCATTGCTTTTGATTTAGACCTCGATCATGGACAAGATAAATAAGGTCAAGCTAGAGATCCAACTGTCATGAAGAATAAAGATGAAGTAATTCAAAGGAAAAAACTAGAGTTTAACCTCGAAGAAGATGGGACGCTGAGATTTGGTGTTTATTTGTGCGTGCCACATGTTGAAGAAGTCAAGAAGAAAATTTTAGTGGAAGCTTATTGTATACCTTATACAGTTCACCTAGGAGCTACCCAGATGTACAAGGACATCTCCAAAATTTTTTAGTGGTTTGGTTTGAAACAAGACATCATAAAGTTTGTAGAACAGTACTTAACTTGTCAGCAAGTGAAACTTGAGCATTAAAGACTATCTAACTTTTTGAAACCGCCGAAGATTTCATAATGGAAGTGGGAGTGCATTGTCATGGATTTTATTGTGGGTTTCCACATTCTCAACAAGGTAATGATGTTGTTTGAGTGATTGTAGACCGACTTACAAAATTGGCTCATTTTCTGTCCATGCGGACAATTTACTCGATGAAGAAATAGCTCAGTTTTTTATTAAAGGGATCGTTTGACTTTATGGTGTACCGATGTCAATTGTTTCTGACCGGGACCTAAGGTTTATGTATCATTTTGGAATAGCCTACACAAAGCGATGAGGGATAAAGTTAAATTTCAATACTAGTTTCCATCCCCAAATTAATAGTCAGTCGAAGCAGACTATCCGGACGTTGGAAGATATGATAAGAATGTGCATGCTGAATTTTCAAGGAAGTTAGAAGAAGCATATTCCATTAGTAGAGTTTGCTTACAGCAATAGTTATCATGCAACCATTGGGATGACACTGTCCAAGGCTCTTTATGGAAGAAAGTGCATATCACCATCTCATTAAGATGAAGTTGGCGAGCGAAAGTTGCTTAGACCGGAGATTCTTCGACAAACTTGTGAAGTCATCAATAAAATAAGACAAAGCATGAATGTGGCTCAAGATTAACATAAAATCTATGCAGACAATCAGCGGAAAGATTTGGAGTTCGAAGTTGGTGAAAAAGTATTTCTCAAGGTTGTACCCCTAAAAGGTGTAATGAGGTTCGAAAAGAAGAAGTTAAGTCTTTGTTTTATTGGACCTTTTGAAATACTTAAAAGAGTTGAAGACTTGGCTTATCGGTTAGAACTACCTCCTAAGATATTTGGCATTCATGATGTATTTCATGTGTCAATACTATGGAAGTATGTGCATGACCTATCTTACGTCATTGAGTATGAGTTGTTGGAAGTCTATGAGAATTTGACATACAATGAGAAATCAAAGAAGATTTTGGATAAAAAAGATCAAGTATTTCGGAATCGGGCGATTCTACTTATGAAGGTTCTCTAGTGGAATCATATAGTCGAAGAACCAATATGGGAGCGAGAAGATGAGATGAAGATAAAGTATCCGACTTTGTTTGAGTAAGTACTCTAACTCTTTAAATTAAATTTCGAGGATGAAATTTCTTTTCAGGATGGATGAGTTATAAAACCAGCTTTATTTTAAACTTTATAAGTACTTTTTGTTTTTTCTTTCAATATAGGTTTTAATGCATGCATTCATTTTCGGTACCGTTGAAAATATTTATTTGCATTTTTGGCATAGTTGACTATAGATCAAAGTCAAAGCTGGTCAAAATCAAAGTCAAAGTTTGACCAATATATCATCATGCCACATCATTGCTACATCATCACCCTAACTGTAAAAATTTTGTATGGATTTTTGTACACTAGGCAAGTATTTAGATTGGCTAGACTATATTTTGATTGTGGTTTAAAAAGCAGTCCAAAAAGGTAAGCTTTTAAAAAGCTATGTAGCTATATAATTATAGCTGCCTTTTTAAAAGCCATTTTTTTTATTTTTTTTAAGTAGCCAATTAGGTTTTAAGCCCCATGGCCAGCCACCCCTTCATTCTTCCAACATTCTTTTAAGTTTTAGAGAGAGAAAAAGAAAAAGAAAGTGAGAGAAAACATGAAAAAATCAAGGAAAAAGGAAAAAAAAAAAAAAAAGGCTACAGGTCGTTATAGGAGGCTTAGATCCTTGGTTGATGGTGTTTTCAAGTGAGTTTCAAAGAAGAAAGTAAGGGAAGAGAGGTAGGTTTCCAAACTTTTTTATTTTTGATTACTTTTATGTGTTTTATGTGAATCTAAGTGTTTTCATACCCGATTTGTGTTTGAATCATGTCATTTGGAGTTGATTTGGTTTATGGCAAGGATTCCCAATTTTTAAAATTAGGGTTGTAATTTTTATATAATAAATGTTGAATTTTTATGAATTTAAGTATTAAATTGTTAATTAGCATGTTAATCTTGCAAAGCCCTTAAGAAATTGCTTAAATTGGTGTGAAATTTTTGTAGAATTGAAGCTTGGAAAACTCAGCCAAAAGGGGGACATGTTTGGCATTTTTATATTTGTCAAGGACATTTTGGTCTTGTCATATATATGTGTAATTTTATGAAAAATTAGTAAAGTTTAGTTATAAGGTGGTTACTACAAGGGTGTGTATGATTTCACAGGATGTTTTTAAGCTTGCATTGTGTATGAAATGTATGTGTATATGTATATGCATTTATAAATATATATATATATATATATATATATATATATATGTAAATGTGTAGTGATATTTGTATATGAATGTGGAAATTGTATATGTGTGTGTGTGTGGTTTATGTATATATGCTTATATATGTATATGGGTGTTTATGTATAATTATACATATATATACTTATGTTTATATTGGCTATGAGGGTATAAATGTAACTTCACTTCTTTTAAAATAAATAATTTTAAAAAAATATTTGTTGGTATAAAGTACATTTTCATTCATGCAAATTTTACAAGAAATTATTTTTATTTAGTTATTATTTTTAATATATGTATATGTGTTTTAAAAATAATATTTTCTATATAATTTTTATTAATTTTTATATCCCAAGGCTAAATGGTAATTTTGTTAAAATTTGAGGGCAAAATGTGAATTTGGTGTTTTTGCTAAGGGTAAAATGTGAATTTAATTTTATATGAAGAGTAAACTTGGAAGCTTATATGTTTGTTATTATAAAATATTACTAAGGGCATAATTGGTATTATATATTTTTGTCAAGGGTAAAATTAATATTTTATATTTTTACCAAGAGCAAATTTATAAATTCACATTGCATGGGTAATTTAGGGATACTGTCTTGTATTTTCATGTGAATGTATATAATCGATATGGTTATTTATTAAGAATGAATTATGTGTGGCAGTTTGTGGCACTGAACACAGTTATTAAATATAGTAAGGTGACTGTGTATTAAATTGATGAGTAATGATGTTCATACATTTGCATAGAAACATGCCATGAAAACTGCCATTTTATGTAAAGAAACTAATTTTCAAACAAAACATATTTTTGAAAAGTGTATAGTTAGTCATGGTCATGCATACATAAGCACATATGTAATTGATGAAGCATCTATGGATATAGTATGGGAACCGTTTAGTTGAAGTCCTACTAACTAGTGAGTGTGAATTTATGAATTATCACATGAGCGCACATGTGATGGTATTGGTGTATGTGGTGGGTAACTAGCTCTAACGTAACTAAGAGATTTTAGACGTTATGTTTAAATAGAAAGTCCTATGACAGTTATTTTGAAAATTCAGTGCACTATTTATGTTTTAAAGATTTGATATCGTAGTGGAATTAAGTGAAAAAAGAAAATCAGTATTTTGGAAAAAGATAAAAAATGTTTTGCAAAGCATACTAAACTACATCTACATGTGCATTTAGAAATCTATTGAGTGTTTATCACTCACCTTTGTTTACTTATGTGTGCTAGGTAAATCCTACACTTAAGTTGTTAAGCTTGGCCATAGCGGGGACACTGAAGGGCAAAGGCAGCAATTTAAATTTATTTTTCACATTTTGTTATATTATCTTTAGACAATGGTAGTCTGATTTTGAACCCTATTTTTGTTACGCTGTGGGTTTTGTAATCGTCTAAATTTACTACTTTTAAAATATTATTACGGTTTGCTTTGGTTTCTAGCTGACAAGTTTTTATTTAAAACAATAATAATCTTAAAGAGTGAAGAAAATATTTTATACGTGTTTTTAACATTGTCTGAAGAAACCCGTAATATTTATATTTCAAAAATAATGTGAGGTGACAACTCTTTAGTTTGGTCTCCAGGCTCAGGTAAGGGAGTGTTACAACTAGTCATAGACTGGCTTTGTCTTGACTAAAGTTAACCATATCAAAAAACCAACAATATAGGAAAGTCAACCACACTGGAAAAATTAGTAATAGATAATAATAAAATATAGAGTCAAGCACTACAATTCGCCCCTCCTTAAAAAAAAATTCATTCCTAAAATTTACATATTTAAAGATAAAACACTTAATCGAATAAGTGTGGATACTTAGCTTTAATCTCATCTTTAAGTTCTCACGTTGCTTCTTCCACTACGTAATTTCTCCAAAGAAACTTTACTAGCAAAATTATTTTATTCCGAAGTACTTGGTCTTCCTTGTCGAAAATCTTCATCGGCCTCTCCTAGTACGTCAATTGTTAAAAATTTCCAACTGCTCATACTCGATCACATGAGAAGAATATGGGCATATTTTTTTAGCACTAACATACAAAACACAAGTAGTTTCCCTTCTCCGATTTTGTCCCAATACTATAGAGATCTGCACTTTCTTCCGTACAGAGCCTCATATGGTGTCATCCCAATCGAATTGTGGAAATTGTTGTTATAAGTAAATTCCACAAACAAAATGTGCTTTTTCCAACTTCCTTAGAAATTCAACATACATGCTTTTAGCATGTCTTCTAGTGTCTAAACGTTCATTCTGATTGAAATTTAACCTTGTTCCCATCGCTTTGTGCTAACTCTTTGAAAAAAATGATGTAAATAGGAGATCTTGTTCTGAAATGATCATCACTGGCAAACCATGAAGTTGTACGATCTCATCCACATATAACTGAGCCAGCTTCTTCATCGAGTAAGTCATACATACAGATAAAAAAGTGAGTTGATTTTGTAAGTCAATCAGCAATCACCCAAATAACATTATTACCTTGCTGTGATGGAGGTAATCCCATGACAAAATCCATCACAATGCACTCCCACTTCCACTCTAGAATCATATGTGACTTAAGTAGACCGGATGGTCTTTTATGTTCGATCTGTATTTTTTGGCATGTCAAGCACTGTTCCACAAACTTAGTTATATCTCACTTCAAGCCAATCCGCTAGAAAATCTTGGAGACGTCTTTATACATCTTAATTGCTCTCGGATGAACTGTATAAGGAGTATAGTGAACTTCCACTAAAATCTCGTTTTTGATCTCTTCCACATTTGGTACCAAATGTTAATGTCCTGTCTCCAGCAAGATTAAACTCCAATCTTTTTTCTTGAATAACTTCATCCTTGAGAGCCAAATCGAAAGTTGACCTTCCTTCATCTTGTCCATAATCGAAGGTTGGATCGTGAGCATAGACAACATATATGAATACTGATTAGGAACTAAGTCAATATTCATTCTTCTTAAGTCTTCAAGATACATGATTGAGTAGTGATCAAAATGCCACTAAAACCTGTACTTCTTACTTAGCGCATCTGCTATTATGTTTGCCTTACTAGAATGGTAATTGATAGTACAGTCGTAGTCTTTTACCAGCTTTAGCCATCTTCTTTGTCTTATGTTTAACTTATTTTGAGTGAAAAAGTACTTGAGACTCTTATGGTTGGCGTAGATGTCGTAATTTACTCCATACAGGTAGTGATGCCAAATCTTTAAAGAAAATACCACCACTGCAAGTTCTAATCATGCGTAATAGTTGTGCTCATAAGTCTTCAACTAACACGAAGCATACGTAATCACCTTTCCATTCTGTATTAGCACGCAACCTAGTCCTTTTTCCATTGCATTACTGTAGATCATAAAATTGTCTTCATTGTTTGGAAAAGCAAGAACCGGTGTTGTAATTAGCCTCTTCTTAAGCTCTTGAAAATTTTCTTTGCACTCTTTAGACCAAACAAACTTATTTTCCTTACTCCGTAACTTCATCATCGGCAATGCAATCTTCGAGAATCCTTGTACAAATCTGCGGTAGTATCCAGCTAAACCGAGAAAACTCCTAATTTCTCCAATGTTGTTAGGTCTTTTCCAATCTTGTATCGCTGCTACTTTATAGGAATCCACTTGTATGCCTTTTTTCGATACCACATGTCCAAGAAATGATATGCTTTCCAGTCAAAATTCACACTTTTTGAATTTGGTGTGCAACTTCTTTTCCCGTAACAGCTGCAGTACTGCTTCCAGATGCTCTTGATGTTCAGCCGCCGTCTTTGAGTAAACAAGAATGTCATCGATGAACACTACAACAAACTTATCCAAGTAGTTGTGAAATATTCAATTCATCAAATCCATGAATGTTGTTGGTGCATTTGTTAACCTGAATGACATTATCACGAACTCATAATGGTAATAACGGGTGTAAAATGCGCTCTTCGGCTTGTTCTCCTCTTCAATCTTCATTTGGTGATACCCCGATTGAAGATCGATCTTCGAAAAGATATTCGTTCTTTTCTATTGATCGAAGTGATTGTCAATCCTTGGCAATGGGTACTTGTTCTTGATTATCACCATATTGAGCTCTCGATAGTAGATGCACAAATGCAAAGAATCATCTTTCTTTTTTATGAACAACATTAATGCACCCCATGGCGAAATGCTTGGCTTGATGAAACCCTTATCGAGTAACTTTTGCAACTACTCTTTTAACTATTTTAGCTCTACTCGGGGTCCATTCCCATGGTGCACCAATTTTTTCAAAAATTGTGAACTTCAAATTCCGCTAAAATTTGATCGTCACATCACCATTTACACCGTAATGAACTGCTTGAGAGTTCCCAAGGCATTTAATAAAGGTCTAAAGTGTAACACACCTTAACCAAGCTCCTTAAGTTGAATAAGATTGGGGTAACTACCAAAACAAAACATGCATATATTTGCGGAAAAATATTTAATACTTTATATACTTACTATTTAATCCCCTATCTTGACCGTCAAAATTACTTATTTAAATAAAGTTAGTTGTCGTCAAATTCTTTTAAACTATGACAAGGTAAAACATCCAACATAAAACTCACACACCAAAAACGAATATATTTAATCTAAAACCCACACATCAATTTTATTATTAAAAATTAAAACTACTATAATAAATAAAGTTGGTAAACCAAATTCCTCATTGTACTATTGTAAAATCATCATATTGTACCCCAAAAGACTCTCATCTTGAGTTGTCACGTAGTTTACCGCTTTCAATAATTGTCTTGAACAACAAATCAACCTATGCATTATTACCTGGGAAAAATACACAATCTAAGGCATGAGTTAAATAATTCAATAAAATTCTCACACAGTCAATGTATGCATCAATATATAATCTTTAACACATAATCAATTTTGTGAATCAAACTTGATATATCTCTTTAACACATACAAGACAATACTTTCATGATACTTAAACATAGTACTTATTGGTTGGATTTTCTTTTCACATACTATATCATATTATATTTGGACATGCATCTCAATCTTACTTATAGTATCACACAATAAGTTTTTTTTGTCACATATCATAAGTGTGCATACATCTCAATCTCACTTGTAGCATTACACAGTAAGCATTTTATTTTTACATATAGCTTGCTTAGTTTGTCATGATCAAACTCAAACATTTATATAGCACGCCTCCATAACACCAACCAAATATAATATATCGTTCATAGTTCGTCGTACATTATTAAACTTATGCATGCATGTCCACTAAGTCTACACAATCAGTAGCCTAGTTAATATCCAAATCATATATATGACATTCCATACCCAATAAATAATTTACTAATCAATACATAAATACCAGAATAATTTTCCAGTTGCATACCTTAGAATCATCTCAACAGTCACAATAGTAAATTCATAACTCATACCATATACACTTAAATGACCCAATTCTAATGAAATTATATCAATTCAAGTATACACAATACCATAACTAAATTTTATAATTTTTAAGACACAAAAATATTTATTTAATAGTAAATATCACATTTTGCTCATGCATAAAATACTATCCCAGATATCTTCTAAAAATTGTAATTAATTCTAAGAAATTCAGTTCGATACAAAGCTAGTGTCAAAATGTCCATAGAACAACTAGCTATTCTCCACAATTAATCTAGAATTTTTTAAATAGTTTAAAGAGAGAATTCAAATTTAAACCGAAACTGTCAATCCAGTTCTAGATTTGTAGACTTAAATTCCAAAATTTATTGATAATTCATGAAAAATCAAAAAATAAAATTCTAAATTACACAGGTTGTAATAAGTAGTTAGTTTGTCCTGTAATTTTTTTTTCAGGAGTCATTTACCCATCGAAATAAAATTAAAAAATCTGACTATTCTAGTTTATTTCTAGAAAACACTGTAATTTCAAAAATTAATATATAATTTTAGAAAAATCAGATTAAGGTGATTCAAAAGCTAAAATTCACATATTTTAAAGATCTATTTTGATTAAATCACCCATAAAGTTTGGACATCAATAGGATAGCACAAAAATTCAAATGTTCACCAAATCAGAGAGTTTTTCATAAAGAAATTGGAGTTATAAATTAAATATCATACATACCAAGCATCCAATCATGTACATAAATATAAACCAGATAAAATCCAACACAAACACATAGTGTTAGGAATCCTACCTAAAAATCGTATAAAATTTATTAAAATACCAAATTCTATTTTAAAAAAATAAAATAAAATCCTATCGAAACAGATCAGATAAATAAAACCTTAACTTAAAAATTCAAATAAAATCTTTACTTTCATTTTAAAACAATACATATCCTACATAAAGTGTCTAGTTAGAGGTCAATGGATTATTTTTCTTTCCATTTTACTTTTGGTTAAAGCTTGACTTTGACTTTGCTTTTTATATTTTTTTTTACTTTATTCTTTTTATTTTTTTTTCTTTTCTTTTTAACCTTGGCCAATTCCCCTTCTTGTTGGGTGTTTTTGAAATTTTTATTCACTTTTGTAGAGAGAATGTTAGAGAAAGTGAGAGAAAATCAAAGAAATTCAAGGAAAACTCAAGCCAAGTCAACCGACCATCTAGGGGAGCCTAGAGCAAGTGAGATTTGTGATTTTCAAGTGGTGATCAAGTGGTTTGCATGCTTGGAAGAGAGGTAGGTGTTCCTACCCCTGAGAAATTTTTCATATCTTTGGTGTATTACTTGATATGTTGGTAGATATATAAAATTTTTAGGTGGATTTGAGATTAATTGTGGTTGATTTGATGTTGTTGGATTTTGTAGCGAAACCCCTTATTTCTAAGGATTTTATGTTTGTGAAAATTGTGATTTTACATTAGTTTTATGTGAATTAATATATGTATAGTGTAATTGAATGAGAATTTTACAAAACCCCAAGGAAATTACTTAATTTGATGAGAAATTGGTTGAGTTTTGGCCAAGGGGTGGTTGTAGGCAACCACATATAATAAAAAGACGTGTGTTATTTTTTCCATTTTATTACACACGATATAGTGAGCAACGTCGTTTTATATATATATATATATATATATATATATATACAGAGAGGGTAGAGAATGTGATATCGCACTCGTTATAGAACGTGTAAGTGACAGGGCCGTTATCCCCGTTAACTTTTCTTCTTCTTTTTGTTCTTTTCTTTTTCAATCTTTTACCCCTTTCCTTTTCTTCCCTTCTCTTATCCTCTGCAAAGCTGAACCTATCCCTTTTCTTTTTTCTTTCTTTTTCCCTCTTCCTTTGTTATCGACTTAGTCACCGTCCTCTTCCACTAAGAAACTCTAGGACAACTACAACTTAGTACTCTTCCTCATTCAACTGACCAAAAGAGATCAAAACTATTGACAAAGTCCCTGCCTTTGTCTACACCTTCTACAACCTTGTCACAGACATATACAAATGGGGTTAAGGGCCAATCTTTTCACTTCTCACCCTCCATTCTTGAAAAATTTCATCGTGATGCAACTCAAATCCATGAGGAGATGGTCGCCAACCTTCTCGGCTCTAAACTCGGCGTCCCATATGGTTTGTCGTCGTATTGGTACTTGTGGAGACCATACAAGGGTGGAGAAAGGTGACACTTTACTTGGGTTGAGGAGCTACATCGACGTTGCAGACTATAGGAAAAGTAGGATTCGAGGCGATGAAAGAGAAAGACTTGTCTAAGCCTCAGGCGAAGCCGTGGTGGTTGAGGTTGAAGATGGGGAAGGTTGCATACTGGAGGAATTACATGTTGCTGAAGGTGCTGGCTTGGCTTGGGATTGCTCTCAAGGTGATGTGGACACGCATGAAATGCTGTATGAGATTGTTGTGCACTTGATTAAAGGTGGAGAGTCTGGAATTTTCAATCCCATGCATATGATCCTTTGTAAATTTGGTTGGTTGATTATATGAATGTTTATTTATGGGTTTTTTTTTCTGTTATATTTATGGTACTATATGTTTTATTTTGTTTTTTTTTTCTTTTTTTTAAAGGTTGATTTTTTTCCATGAATTTTGTTAATAAAAGTTGAGGTTTAAATCATTGAAACAGTGTTGTAAGCAAACAGAGCTTAGGAAGGTTGTAAATTTTGAGCAAGTTTCTGAGGATTAAAGTATACAATTGGAGGTGTGGCTCGGTTGCCATTGAGGTTTAAGTTAATGATTGAAGAAAGGAAGAGGAGGGTGATGAATTGGAGAAGAAAGGAAGAGGGAAAAAGAAAGAAAAAAAGAGAAGGGGTGGGGATGGGAGAAGGGAAGAAAAGGAAAGAGATAGAAAAAAAAGAAAGAAGAAGAAGAAGAAAAGTTAATGGGGATAACGACCCCGTCACTTACGCGATCTATAACGAACGCAATATGTATATATATATATATATATATATATATATATATATATATATATATATATATAGGTATGAGTATTTATATATATACATGTATGTTGTGCATGTATATTTATATATAAAAATATATATAATTATATGTGGTTATATATATATATATATATGTATATGTTTATGTGTGAATGGGTGAATGTGTGTATGCATTACATTTACATATACATATATATATATATGTGTATATTTGAAGGTATGACAATATATTTATATATATGTTTGAGTATATATAAATGTGTGTGGTTAGTTATATATTAATGTTTATGTATTTATACATGTATATATATTTGTGTGTTTATATATTTAAGATTGGAAAAGTGTTGTTTAGTTATTTATTAAGCAAGGGTAGTTTGGTAATTTATCATTTGCCTCGAGAGGTATTTTGATAATTATCGAACAAAGTAAGGACATTTTGATACTTTTATCAGTTAAAGGTACTGTAGTAATTAGTGTGGTAAGTAAGGGTGTTTCGATAATTATTACTACCGTGAGGGGTAGTTTTGTAATTATTCATGGTTATGCTCTGTTTGGCTATATTTATGTATTAAGGTACATGCATGCATTTATATAGAAACATATCATGAGTTTTGATATTTTTATGTAAAATGATGGATTTTTCCCTTGAGGGTTTACATTGTAAAGCGGGTGCACTAGAGAGTGCTTATTTTAAACCCTGGTTTAATAGCTTTTGGATCACTGACCACCACTGGCAGGTAGGTCTTTTTGAAATGTGATTCAACCACCAACCACAAACGGGCATGTGAGTTCCATGGGGGCGTGGGATAGATTTGTTGACCATAAATGAGCATGTGGGTCCCATAAAATTTAGGATAACCGAGGTAATTGGTTTATAGAATGAAATGGAACAAACAGAATTTTGCTTTTATGCCACCACATTGCATTGTCATGTGCATTTTGAATGCCTACTTAGTATTTATTGGTCACTGTAGTTTGTTTGTGTGTGATAGATAAATTCAAAATCTAACAGTAGGACTTGGTCGAGGAGCGGGACTGGAGGATTCAACACAGTACATATTTTTTGTATTTTATAATTTTTGTGTAGTGATACTCTATATATTAAAATGTTTTTCTATTATGGTGTGCATGTGAATATTTTTGAAATACTTTATTCAATATATTTTTATTTGTTTTGGTTTAAAGGAAACAGTCCTAAAGAGTAAAGAAAAGCTTTTAATATTATTTTTGGCATTGTCGAGAATTGTTTTAAATATAATTTGAATTTATATTTTAAAAAAATATTAATGGGAACCCAAGATTGGATAAGGGGTGCTACAGTTTTAGTATCAAAGCTCTAGATTTTTTAACATGTATTTGTTGTTGCTCTAGTGCGTACGTGCGCGCTAAGGTAGACTGTTCTATTTGGATTTTATTTAGTATTGTCTGTTTATTTTGAATTTCGTGACTTTACTTACTTAGATGGGGGCGATCAATAAGTACTTTGTTGCATGGTCTATGCAAGAGGCATAGTGCTTTATTTGAGGAATCAGTGGTGGAGTCAGCTACGAAGCTGGTTAGGGAGCTGGTTAGGGAGCCGGTTGAGGAGCCTGTTGCACCTGAATCAAACAAAGCATGCGTATCAAGACCTTGTAGTGAAATTGTACCTTCCATTACTGATGCATTAGCCTCAACATTGTCCTTCGTCAAAGCATACACCCAGCCTTGAGTTGGTTGCTATCACTTATTTGCTTCCAGGCAATCGAGCATATATGGCATGTCTTGCCGCACTTAAAACACGCTCCTGTCTTCTTCCAACGCTCACCATCATGTTGTTAGCCACAAGTCATACACTGAGAAGGGCTTGATGATTGTCATTCCCTTTAGGCCTCTCGTTATATAGTTGTTCCAGTTCCTTCCAGCTCTTTTATGCTTCTGCTGGTTTTTGCTTCCCTAATTCGTCTTAGCTGAGGAGCTTAGAGCAGCAACCTTGGTCACTATAGGTGTGGGGTCCTTCATAATCAGTTGAACCCTTTTTAAAACATCGACAACCATCAGCAATCGCAGAATAATGACGACATTGTACAGATCCGGCTGCAACCTTTTCTTAAAAGCTTTGAGAAAAGCTTTGTCTTGCGTTCCTTGATGTCCACTGGATGTGGAGTGAAATGAGATAACTCTTTGAATGTCCTTTAATACTCGACTAAAGAAAGACTTCCTTGTGTAAGTTGAAGGAACTCCACCTCCTCATCCCTCTTTGCCAAAGGGAAGTACTTCCCTAGAAATAACTCCTTGAACCTAGTCTAGACTATTGGGTTCTCCTTCGTATGACAAGCCCTTTTCACCATGTCCTACCAGTGTCCTGCTCCTTTCTTAAGCATGATAGAAGCACAAATGACCTTCAGCTCCTCAGCTAAGACGAATTAGGGAAGCAAAAATGTGAAGGGTTTCTCCATCTTTCGAATCCAGTCTTCTACCACCAATGAATTAGAAGATCCCTCAAAAGTTGGGGGCTAAAACCTTTTAAACTATTCCACTACTTTGCTAATTCTGCTGGACTGAGGAAATCCATGATTTGCAGTATTCACCAAAAACTCAAACAAACGGCTAGCAGCGTTAGCCATGTTGCTTCCAGAAATATGATTAGCTTCCTTACTCGATTGAGGCATCTAAGGATGAATAACTATATGCAATTAGAAAATAGTAGTTAGGGAAGAGGAATGAGTTTTGAAGACAATAGAAAAAATATCATTTACTAATAAAAGATAATTTCCATGACAACAGTTCAAAAGAAGATAAGTATTAAAAATACAAAATCCATTCACTCCAATCCATACTACCAGCCATCTACTCTTAATACAGACGACCTAAAACTCTAATCGTCTCCAAGTTGAAAATCATCTCTCAGCTCCTATTCACTAGGTCCTCATCGGGATTCTCCTCGTCCTTATCACGGTCATCATCAAAAGGTTCCTCACTGCCATGGTAGGGTCTATACCCATACTACATCATGTCAAGCCCATACAAAAACCTTCTGATAATGTCATCCTCATCATACTAGTCTACGCACCATCAGTACATATCTTCCTATGCTCGGTCTAAAAACTCTCAAACCGACTTCTATCCACATAGGTAATAGCTCCATTGGGTGAGGGCACTACTACTATACGCCTTTCTAAGAACTCACATACCTTCCTCTTCTTTTCTAGAAGGTCTTATCTGATTGACCTTGGATCAACCTCTACATCCTTGCTGACATCGACATTTGACTATCCAACCTCGACCCTTATCTTTTGAAGCAAAGGTTCAACCTCATACTTCATAACCTCCTTGTCGTGCCTCCGACACTTGTAGCTTGGCTCTTCAAAAGTAACTCGAGGTCGCTTGCAAAAAACATATGACAACATACTAATCGCCAAACCCATACTAATACATACATATAAATCACAACATTAAAAAAATATACATAAATAAATCACGATAATTAAATGTACCTTGGTGCGTGGGTGGTCACTTGAATAGGCAAGAGTAGTACAAATTTTAAAAAGAAAACAAAATTGGAGCTCTGATACCAAAAGTTATAACACCCCTTAGTCAAACCCGAAGACCCGACTAAGAAGACACTACATGGCAAAATATTTTAACAAAATATTTCTCGGGACTTAGTTGTTCATGTAAATAAAAATCTTCTGTACTCTTTATGATTTAACACTTGCAAAATAAAATATAGTAATTATAAAATAGACATTATTATATAAATATATATTTTTATATATATTTAATAAGATTTCATACACCCACAATATATAGAAAATTGAGATATATACTAATTCAAAATATTAGAGTATCTAAGTTTCAAAATAAAATAGAAAGGTGGAATGGTTTGGATTACTGTCGTTTCCCATGACTCTACACTGCCAGCAAATTCAAAGAAGTCAAGTTTGATCACCTACACACATAAATACAAAGGAATGAGTGACAAATACTCAGTAGGTTCTATATATGCAAGTGTAAATGTTATACTAAATGTGTGCAAAATATTTACTGTTTACTTAAATACTGATTTTTTCTTTCTTAAAATCTCATATTTCATAAACAAACTGCTTTTAAAACAACATTCGTAGGATTTTTCATTTCACATGTGGAGTTAGCTACTCGTTGGTAACTGTCATTTTTCAGCTATTCGCGGACAAATTGTAAAAAAATCCTATTCAAACCACATACATCAATATGCTCGCATTTACGCCAGCGAAGTGTAAGCTATAGGATTATCAATCCACCACATACATCAATATGCTCGCATGTGCTTATGTGAGAATTCAAACCTCAACTGACTAGCCAGTGAACCCTCTGCTAAATAATACACACATATCACATATTAAAAGCTCCAAATTACATCTTATATTTGTCTATGTATGAATGACCATGATTTTTACTTTTCTTTTAAAAAATATTTATTCTTTGAGAAAATTAGTTTCGTTGCACAAAAATTAAATTTCTATCTTAAAACTATTTTTATGCAATGTATCTGTGTATGAACTACGTAGCAATTTCATGTACAGTTCATAAACAGTATACCATTTTTGTCAAGTTAGTGCAATTCCAAAAGATTATATATCACAATCACAAAAATTAATTCAACTCGATATATTGCACACAACTCACAACCATTCACAGTACAATGTACATAATTAATTAACCATCACCATTCTCAATATGTCATTATAAAATAATAAATTCAAATATGTAATCATTGGATTTCAACTTGTCACCAAGGATGAAAAAATAAAAAATATCCACAAAATTTTATGGATATTTTCATTTTTATAGAGTATGGATATTATCTATCGATGAAAATTGAAAATAGTTATAATTTTTGTAAGTTCCGTCGATATTTCCGATATTTCTCCGATATTTCTGTGATAATTTCATTAAAATTTTCATGCTAATTCCTTCACAATTTGGTTAGAATTTCCATAATTTCCATGGAAATTTATGAAATATCCGTGTTAATTATTAAGTACAATATTAGCATTTTTTTTCTTAAATTGTAATTATTATACTTATATACTTTCAACGTTTCATATATTGTATAAAGTTTGTTTTGTACAATTTATATTTGTGCAAATCATGAAGAAATCTTCTCCTTATTAAATTCTAATAAGTTAATAATTATTTTATATTTTAACAATTTATACGGATATGATACATATAGAGAGCCAACCAATATCATATCTATATCATAATTATCATTAACAATCATATATAATACTAGATCCATATGATTGACATATCAATAATTACATGAGAAACTATCAAGTAGATGTGTCATTTGATCAATATTTTTCTCAATACACTAGTGAAAAAAAATTCTATGTGGTATTGACTTATATTTAAGTAATTTTGTATTTGTATTATTATTCTAATTCATGAATAATTTATTATAAAAAATAGTAGCATTTTTATTACTGTTAACGAGTACTGTAGATATCTTAATTATAAAAAATATAAATTATGTTCAATATTTTTTAATTTTTTTTAGTTAAATTGATAAAGCAATTAATAAATTAATATATATTAAAATTTCATTGAAAATTTTCATATTTTGTTATTAATTTCTATCATTTCTTTTAAAGTTTTATTGATATCGATATTTTGTCCATATATATGTATTTTTTATCTTCGATATTTTCTTCGATACCGATATTTTCATTCTTGCTTGTTACTATATGACAAGAACTATTCTAAAGGAAATATCATCATTACTTCACATATACATATATACACACACATATATATATATATATAATCTAATCATGATTATATTAATTAAACATAAATATTTTAATACTAATAGATGATATAAATAAAATGAAATAATAATGCAACCAAACTCATTTTCAACTTGCACATCAATTTTGTAAAAATAATAAGTCACTCATTTTAACTTGGATTGCTATGATTGAAAGGCCAAAATTACCATGACTCAATATAGTTTAAGGAAAAAATATGATACACAAAATAAATAAATTTCTAAACTTATCAAAAATAGCAAAACCCGCGGGTATAGGTATAGAATCTTCTAAATTTTTTTTCAGAAAACCATGGATTTTTTAAAATTCAATAACTCACTCAATACATCTCCAATTTAGGTTATTCAAAAACAAAAATAACAATGACTCACTTTAAAGGTAAAAATATGCCACTAAAATATTTAAATTTAAAACCTTTCAAAAATAGAAAAACCATTGGGTATAGGTGTAGAATCTTCCTAGATTTTTTTTCCAGAAAACTACCAATTTCGTAAAATCTATAATTCATTCAATACAACTCAAAATTAAGTGATTCAAAAATACATGAAAAATCCAAATTTCTATCATAACATTTTCAAATTTTTTGGATAAAAGTATCTAAAGCATGTAGGCAGCCAAATTTGTTAGAAATTTTAAAAACCCTAATCTAAAACAGTGCACTTATCCATACCATGCAATAAGCTAGTTCAAGCTACCAATTTCATCAATCCATAAGATCATCATCACCATTACAATATCTAGTAGTCACATCACACAATCACATTCAACAAACCAAAGGAAACAAAGAAAACTCAGCCATGCATGTTGAAGATTCAACGAAAACAAGGTTTAAACACCACATTCATCAAATTTCATGAATGATAATAGAATCCTACCTTATCAAAACAGCAAAACCAAGCACCTAAGACCTTAAAATGAAGAAAATGGATGAGAATATGTAGCAATAATGGCCAACCCTTCCTCTGCTTCTTTTTCCTTTGTAATCTCTTACTTGTTCCTTGGAACCACTATTTTTTCTCACAATTTCTCTCATTAGAAGCTAGAAGACTCACACTCTCTCTTAAACCTCTCTTGGCGGGATTATTTTAGCAAAATAGTTGAAGAAATAATTGGTTGCTTACTTGTAGGATAGGTTAAAAATAAAATAATAATAAAGTAATGTGGTTATAACAAATATAATAATATTTTAGAGAAAATCATTATTACTTTTCTTCTTTGTAGTAAAACTCATAATGAAAAATTCAAAATCCTATCAAAAATTCTATTGGCCGAAATATAAGTGATAGTAAGAGGAAATAAATTTTATTTTCAAATGTATTATTAAGGATATATATATATATATATAATAAACCATGCTTTATAAAAAAAATAGTGTAATAAATAGTCTTTGATTTATTGACCAAGTTAGCCACAGTTCTCGATAGTCATGTGACACAGTCTAAATGCTAAGTCCCACACAGACTTGACGGAACTAGTCTCATAGTGGCCTTGTCTTGAGCAAAGTTAACCACACCAGAAAGTCAACAATATAGAAAAGTCAACCATATAGGAAAAATTACAAATAAATAATAATAAAAGTTAAAGTCAAGTATTACACAATCCAAGGCAAAAGGAATGCAATTGAAGTCCCAATTTCAAAACACCAGAAAAAAGTCTCATTTCATTGCATGTATGACACTAATACTTTGGCCTTAGCAGGATCACCTTTAATTGATGACGATTTCTTCATGCAACTTCTCAATGGGCTTCCTCTGAAATATGACGCTATGATTGCCACCAATAATTCCCGCTCCTCCATTACCATAGAGTAGGTTCAATCTCTTCTCATGAATAAGGAGGCACAAATTCAGTAGTTTACACCTGAGATTGCTCTAGTAGCTAATCTAGATGAGAAAGACTCACAAAAACCTAAGGAAAATGGTGTAGGTTGTGGTACTTTTTGTGGTGCCAACCGAGGGGGACGCAATGTTTGTGGTAGAGGATGAAGTCAAGATCACTAATATTGGAACAATAGTAGAACATTTTTCCAAATATGTGGTAGGTAAGACATGTTGCTTACAAATGTTATAAAAAGTTTGACTCTACATTCATAATAACTCTCCTTCTAACCCAACTTTGTTATATTCGACCTCTAACTCACACAACATCAAATCTAAATGGTTCATGGATAAAGGTGCTACCAAACATGCAACACCGGATTAGTCCAACCTTTTTTAGAAATCTAAATATTATGGTGGTGAACAACTATGTGTGGGGAATGGTTAAGGTTTAAAAATACAAAATATAGGTTCATCTAATTATGGTGATTTTGTCTTGAATAAAATATTGCATGTTTCGTCTGTCACATGAAATTTATTAAGTATTGCACAATTTACGTTCGATAATAATACATTTGTTGAATTTAATTCACGATTTGTGTTTGTGATGGACAAAGCTACAAGGAAAATTATGTTCTAAGGCAAGCTTAGAGATGGTACCATGTCTATCTCCCGAGTTCCACACACGTTAACTCCAAATACCTAAGTCCAGTGTCGTTTTCATCATATAGTAATGCATCTATGTCCAATAATAGTGTCTCCAACATGTCTTCATTTCATATGTGGCATTTTAGAATAGAACATCCATCTTCCCTCATCTTAGATAAGGTTTTTCAACAATGTAGAACTCCTCTTTCTATTAGTCAAAGTAGTGCATCTCTTTGTTCCTCTTGCCAACTAGGCAAGAATCATCGTCTGTATGCTCCTTTTTCTTCCATTAAGAGTATTGCTCCTTTACAACTACTTTTTTTCTAATGTGTGGGTCCAACAGCTTTGTTACAAGTATTACATATTGTTTGAAGATAATTATTCTCAATTTTTTTTGGGCCTATCCTATGAAAAATAAATATGATGTAAAAATATATTTTTTTACAATTTAAATTAATAGTGGAAAATTTGACAAGTCACACAATTAAAACAGTGCAATCAGATTGGGATGGAGAATATCATTTTCTCTCTCCAATCCTTACTAGTTTTGGAATAACATTCCAACACCCTTATCCCTATATACACAACCAAAATGAAAAAGTGGAACATAAACATCGCCAAATAATTGAAACCACCTTGTCTCTTTTGGCTCATAGTTACCTACAATGGTGGGATGCATGCTCCATAACATTCTTTTTAATTAATAGACTCCCTACCAAAACTCAATTTTAATTTCCCAGCCCAAAATCATTTTAACAAAACCTTAATTTTTTCTTATCTTAAATGCTTTGGCTGTGAATGTTTTATGTTTCTTCGTCCTTACAGAACCATAAAATTTTCCTTTTACTTGAAACAATGTGTTTTCAAAGGATATAGCAGTGCATACAAGGGGTACAAGTGTTTAAGTTTACATATGGGCAAAATATATATTTCTTCATATGTAGTTTTTAATGAAAATAAATTCCCTTTTAATATCCAAGTTGATTCCCATATGCTAGATAACTCTAACATGCCAAATAGTTTGCAAGTACCTCATCCACAAGATTCCATTTCATCTATAGATCCTTTGACAGAACGCTCCCCTACTCCATCCAAAGCTCTCACACACGTGGATCATGCTTCAACATCAATATTACTATAACAGTTTCTCATCCAACAAACTCTCTAACGTCATAAATGCTGCTCATACCCCATATTCAGACAATATTCATACATAACCATCAATCATTAGCCATGGGACCCACATCACATCTTCAATGCATGAAATTGACCTATATTGATGTCCTATTCAAGTGGCCACTTCCATCCTACACACAATAAGATCCTTCACGAAGAGGTCTACATGTCTTAACCTTTTGGGTTTGTGGATCCAAAGTCTCCTGACCATGTATGTAAGCTCCACAAATCCTTATATGGTCTCCAACAAGCGCCACGTGCATAAATAATATAGATGTTGTGTTTTAATTTGTTTCCAAACTCAACACCAAGTTCTCATTAAAAGACCTTGGGCTCATTTCTTACTTTCTAGGAATTGAAGCAACCTGCATTTTTGCTGGCCTCTATCTTTCAAAACATCATTACATATTGGATCTACTCTAACACACATCCATGCAATCTTGTAAGACGAGCCCATGTCCTGCTAGTAATCTCATCACCTTGAGCCAATTATCTGGTACTTCTTTCACTGATCCTACTCTTTATCGAAGCACCATTGCTACACTTCAGTACCTCACGCTTACTCAGCCTTAGGTCTCGTTCGTGGTAAACAAACTCAACCAATTCACGCGCTCTCCTACCATTGTTCATTGGTCTGCATGCAAGCATATCTTACAATATTAAAAAAAAATCCATGCATCTTGGTCTTTTGTTTAGGCCTTTTCTAACAACGATCTATATGGATATACCGATGGCGGTTGGGCTTCAAACATTGATGATCATTGATCCACATGTGCGTATTGTATTTACCTATGTGAGAACTTAATTTCGAGGTCCTAACACAAACAAGAAATGGTTAACATCAAGCTCTTGCTTATAGGGCTACTAAAGTGTCATGGTTAGAAGCATTATTACGTGAACTTAAGTGTCCTTCTTCCAGACCAATCCTGTGGTGTGACAATATGAGTGTAGGTCATTTAGCAGCCACTCTTATCTTCCATCAATGGACTAAACACATTGAGATAGATGTACACTTGGTCCGCAACAAAGTACTACAAAAAATCATTGAAGATCCACTTTGTACCTAGTCACAAGCAAGTAGCTAATATTTTAACAAAGGCTCTGCCTACTCCACGATTCGTTCAAAGTAAGCTCAATGTTAGAGAATCCTCTTTTCGCTTGATGGTGGATGTTAGCATACAAAATGGTGATTAGCGATAGACTCCACCAGTGATAGACTCTGTCACTTGTATCTTCATCTTTTATACTGTTATTACATTTAGCTACTATGTACAATTGTTACATGTATATCTTGTTGTTACAAAGAGCATATATATTTGTACATGACTATACATAATAGAATAAGTCAGTGAAATATCTTTCATTCTTTCTCTCTATCTCTTTCACCTTTTCTTAACTCCAACACTCCCACAGTACATGATCTGTTGAGTTTCAGATGCATTTTCAGTTGTTGGATTGCTAGAATTGTTCTACTTTTAGATGCCTGGGACCTTGAGGAGCTTGGGAGTAGCAGCATATGTGAGTGTGCTGGAGGAGTTCCACACTTCATTAGGGGTGGAATTATATACATGGCATAAGGACTTAGCTCTAGACATGGACACAATTGGCTTGACGACAATTTGAATAGAGCATACATTGATTACTTTTATTGGGTTATGGCAAGTTTAAGAACTTTGAATCTTTGTGCTTATATGTGTACATGTGCAAAATTCTCTATTCGTACAGTCTTAAAATGACATATCGAGGTCCATTAATTAATTTGAATGCTAAGTTTTAAGGATTATATAAGAGTGTCTGATTAACAATTAGTATTTAATCCCTTAAAAATTCATGATATGTGGGTAAAATTATACCAGTTCTTCATGACTCCTACAAAGGTCAAAGAAATATAGTTGGGGGTATGTATTTGTTTGATATGGAAACCATGAAATATCATTTCAAGGATTTAGGTAGACTGTTCATTGCAAATAAAATTACTTTGGTCTCCAAAGGTGTGTCCCTTTAAATGGTTAATGAAGGACATATTCAATTAGAAAAAGGATTAGATATGAAGCTTAAATATATAGTAGGAGTACATTTCCATGTGCATGGATATTGTGTACCCTTTCTCCTCAATGAAGAGTTGCCTTAATCGAAATCAAAAGGTTAAGAAATAAAGTTGAATATAACTAAAAACACAAAAGGTGTCTTCTTTGCTTGTTCATTGATTCAGAAATCAACCAAGAAGATTCTTAAGATTCTATATCCAATATATTTGATCTTGTTCTCAAAACTATCATATTTCTAAGAGGATTTGGTATCTCTATTCTCTATGGCTTCCTTATATAAAAAGTCGCACACCATTTGTTGGGTTTTGTCACATTTCTTTATAATCTATCATCTCTGCTACTGCTTTTATTTATCTTCTCGATCTTTATTCTGATATGGGTATGACTGCAGAAGCTCAATTTCTTGTCTTGGCTACTGATGATTGCCTCATTGATAGAAAATTGATTGAAACTCCTCAAGATCTCTTCATATCAAGGCAATTTCATATATATATCCTATAGAAAGTTTTTATTTTTATTTTTTGCTTTTAGATTACATTTTTCCGATTGAAAGTTTTTAGGTTTTGAGTGCTAAAATCTTCTGGGTATTCTATCTTTTTGGTGTTTTTACAGTTACAACAGTGGATTCTGTAAGCAAGGCTTTAGTATTTTTGGGTTTGTACCAAGAAGAAGAGACAAATACAGAAAGACCTTCTGTTTCCCTAAATAATCTTAATCATGTATGTTACTTGTTCTGCATTCAGTTCTTAATTTCTTATCTGGAATTAATACTTGTCTAATTTATATCACACTTTTTGTTTTTAATTAAATTTGTAGGATTTAGGAGTAAATTTGATCATTATAGATTATTCTATGCCTGAAATGACAGGCTATCTTCTGAGGAAGATTAAGGAATCAAGATCTCTCAAAGGCATACCAATTGTTATAATGTCATCAAAGAATATTCCTTCAGGAATCATTAGGTACTGTGAAAGGCACACACACACACACACACATATGTATACTTGCTCATCTATTTCATCCATTTTTTGCTTGGGGATAAGTTGTAATTGTTAATTTCTTAGAGAACAAAAGGCTTAAATTAAATGGGTATTGATTTTCAGATGCTTGGAAGAAGGAGTAGAAGAATTCTTTTTAAAACCGGTTCAAATGGTAGATGTGAGCAAGCTTAGACCCCATTTGATGAAGGAGTATATTAATTAGCTAAGGAAATGATTCTCCTTCACAAGCATCATTAATGGAGTTGGAAATCTCTCTTCTAGTCAGTGTATGATATCTTTGATGGTGTAACAAAGCCTTTGACAAAGAGTTTGATTCGACTTATCTTCGATGATTCTAATTGGAGAAATTAAGATTTTGGAAATCCTTATTAGCAACCTTGGAAGAAACCATTAAGTACTCTTTGCTGTCTGAGTATTGTTGTTCTTCTTGTATGAATGTACACAGTGAGGTGTCACTATCATGGAAAAAGGATTTGGAGCCTAAAATGATTAATCTTTATGATCCTTCTAGTTAAGGTTGAAGAAAGTATATAGCATATACTATATAAACTTCAATATGGGCTAAAAAAAAAAGCATGGTCTGTAGCTTTATGCAGACAAAAACAGAAGCTACAAGCTTTGTAAAGTTGAGGATATGCTATAGAAAATTTGCCAAGTGAAGAAACTGATTGACCATTAGACCTTTTCAGAATCTTATTAGCATACAAGAGCACTTATGCTAATAAGATTATGAAAAGAGCACTTATTAGCATACAAGAGCACCTATGGCATCCATAGGCTATGGACCATAGCAGTTGCATTCATGGCTCAAGTTGGCCATCTGAATGTGTGGGGTTGAATTTTAATATATGGACTCTTTTAAGTTTCCAAGTAAGTAGATTGCTTTGGTTTTGACATATAGACTTTTAGTGACAATATTCTCATTTTTATCTTCATATTTATATATGTAACATATACTTACATTTGGCAAAACAAAAGAAAATAATAATGAAAAATCTAATTCATCTCTCTGTAAAATCCATAATGTACTTCTTTCACTTTGGTGGTTTTTGTTAGAAAGATCAAGTAGAGACAATGTTCATGCAATAGGAATGAGTTTATCCAAATCTACTACTAGTCCCCGTTAAACAATTAATGTCACAAGCAATGGATTAAACTGACACTATAAAAAATTTGAACAACTGTGACAACACAAATTTGTCTCTAAACCCTATTTTTTTTGTCAATATATTTATATCTATGTCAAAAATTGATTGTCAAAGCATTGACAATGTAGAACAGACATTATAGATTGACATTGTAGAACAGACACTATACAGTCTCAAATTTTTTTTCTCACTTATATTATTTGTAACATACTATACATTTATCACATTAAATATTTTTGACATTACTACTTGTCACATAATATATTTGTGATATCCTATACGATTGTCACAATATATAACCATGACAATAGTTGTTGACACTGAAAGTATCTATCATATGAGTAATGTTTATAACAATAACTGTCAGTGACAAGTAAAAGTGTCACAAAAAAATATCAATGTCAAGTTTTCGATTAACACAAATAATTTTCATTTATAATTTAATAATACAATAACCCTGTTTATTTCATCATTGTAGGATATTGTGTTGGTTATTTGTTTGTTAGTGGCAAGTAAAATTGTCATAGGAAATATCAATATCAAGTTTTCGATTAACACAAATAATTTCCATTCACATGTTAATAATATAGTGACTCTATTTGTTTCATCACTATTGGATATTGTGATAGTTATTTGTTTGTTAATAACAAGTAAAATTGTCATAGAGAATATCAATGTCAAGTTTTTGATTGACACAAATAATTTCTCTTCATAAGTTAGTAATACAGTGACCCTGTTTGTAACACACTTTAACCAAGTCCCTTAGGTTGAACAAAATTAGGGTGATTACTAAAACTAAACTTATGAAAATTATAGAAAAATTTAAAACTTTATCAATCAGAAATATGTAAACAGTCAAAGCTTATACTTTGACTGTTTTAAATACTTAAAATAAATAATTATAGAAAACATAATAAATCTTTAAGTAATTAATTATCTTTCAATCTAATTTAAGAAAGTAAATAGTTAACTTATAATACCATAGCTAATCTTAAAAACTCTCTTTAACAAATCAAAATATTCCAATTTAATAAAGAAATAATACTCAAAATAAAACTCATTAAAAGCAATGATGTCAACACGTAGACAACAATATAGCTTCATTTAAATATGCTCAAGGATCTTTTTCTCAAACTGTCATATATCTACCATCCCCACAAGTTTGAACAAATACAATGAACCAAACGTTCTTACCTGGGAAAAAGAAATTAACAAATATGTGAGTTTATAAAACTCAATAGACTTTTCAAAATTCAAATAAAACATTACTAGCATATAAAAAACTTCACCTACTAGTGAAAAGTCACAATATCAAATAATCACTACACTTGCTAAAATATGAATGTCTCTTCTTATTTTAAATTCTCGACATTTCATAATACATATCAAACTTATAGCATGATCAACATGATTCATGAGCTTATCATAAAATAGTTGAATTTTCATACAAAGTATCAAAGGGGTGCATTCATCTCAATCTTACTTTAGCATACCGTAAGTATTTCAGTCTAATTTGTAGCTTACAACATATCAAAGGGGTGCATGTGTCTCCATATCACTTTAACATAACATCGTAAGTATTTCAGTCTAACTTGTAGCTTACAACATATCAAAGGGATGCATATGTCTCAATCTCACTTTAGTATAACACCATATCCATTTTAGTCTACTTGTAGCTTACATAGTTTGTCATGATCAAATTCAAGCACTTATATAGTGCGCTTTCAAAATACCAACTAGATGCAATGTACCATTCATAGTATGTCATACATTGTTATGCTTATGCATGTAATAGCTAATTATGTAACTACACTGCCAAGTTCACATTAAACCATGCATGACATACACATTGCTCAAAATCACACTTTCCACGAATCCAACAATAGTGCTAAGTCATAAATCCCAATGCATAAATTCTATCCATACACAACAAGATTATGGAAAAATTCATAATAAATTCGATTATTATCCAAATAACCCAATTCCAAAAGTATTTAAACCGTATAACAGAATTTTCTTAGAATTTTCTGAATTAAAAAAATATTTAATTACAACAATTAACCGTCAACTGTTAAATAAAATTCTAGCAAATCAGAGATAATCAAACAATTTTAATTAATTTTACACAAGTTATTTAAGCTAAAATTAGTGGCATTATAACCGTAGTAGATATACATTGCTATATAAATTTATTTATACCAATCCAAATAAGAAAACAATATAATTTTCATAGAAAAAAGAAACTGTCACACCATTCCAGCAACAATGTTTTAATTTTTAAAAATTTATAACTCACTCATAAAAATTTAAAAAATAAAAATTTTAATTCACACACATTTATAAATATTTTAAGTTCAAAGTGTAAAAATTTAAGGGGAAAACAAATTCATTTACCCCATGAAATTTCACAGAGAATACCCATTGGACATAATTTTTCAGATTGATAGTATGAACATCAAAAAATTTCAATTGAATCTAAAAAAATCAAATTGAGGCAAAATGAAAGGGAAAGCGTCCATACATAGCAGATCTATTCATGAAAAATAAATTGAGAAATGTTTAAAATTCATTTGGGTTTCAAAATTTATCATAATCACTAAAACAATAATATAAACTATAAAAAAATTTCTATTAAACTCTTCTTAAAATAACATAAAAGTAAATATAGTATATATTATATTGACAAACCATCACAAACAGCAGCCAATAAAAATTAGGCTTGGAAAAACCTACGTTAAATCTTGAGTTTTTCAACAAATCCGAATATTACCTCTATCAAAATCCCAAAAGCTCATTTTGAAATCGTATGTGTAAAAATTATTTTTCAGATACATAAGAAAAGAAGAATAGATGAATATATTTTTTCTTCCTTAGTTCCATGACAAAATAGCAGAAGAGATAGAAGACAGATTTCTTAAGACAAAGGTTGTTTTTAAATAGACACTCTATTAGGATTTGTAATAAATGCATAATTAAAAAAATATATATATCAAAAAATATTTTTAAAGGAAAATCACTTTCAATGGTTGGCCCTAACTTAATGCGCAAACACACACACACATATATATATATATATATATATTTAATTTTTTTTCTTTCCAAAATTCTTCAGTCAACTATCATAAAAGCACATATTTTAATTTCCCAATTAACTACCATAAATATGAAAATTCCATTTAGTAATAAATCATAATCAAATAGCAATTAATATAAAAATCAACCAATTAATAATAATTCAAAATATTAGTCACTTACTGGCAATTAAATACTAATTAGGGTTTTGAAATCCAAATTCATATAGAGCATCCCACATTGTTAGTTTCCTCATTGTAGAATATTGTTGTAGTTATTTTGTCATTCATTAGTCCATTATTACAGATTTTTGTGACAAATTTGTTATATTATGTAATTTTTCACAATTTCCTTTACTTACTATATTTTATTTGTCACTATTCTTTGATATTATCATGCTTATTTTGACACTAACTGTATTGAGAGTCAATTCAGCACACATGTAACTTATAATGTAATAATGACTCCTGCACACTATTATAGTCAGTAACAAATAGAATTTTCATTTCACCTTGCATGTAAAATTTGCATGTTCAAGCTATGTAACACTTGTAATATCTACTTATAAATGTTAATATGCAAAAAATAAAAAAACATAATTTTTCATTGAAACATATTATTCGATATATATGCTTCCATTAAAAATATTCCCTATTTCCATATTGCATATCCTAAAGCATTAAATGTCACTGTATTGTCAAAATATATACTAAGCTTTTGCAAAATTTTCAAAATTAAATATTACTATATGCAATACCTAAAAAGAGTATGTTCCATGTGTAATCAAATAGCCTTGCAATTTATATCATCCAAATCAACTTGCAAACATTAAACATAACATATTAGCATATACATATGTATATATATATATATATATATTCACGTAGTTATGTTTTCATATTATGGGTAACCATAGTCATTTAGATTGTAAAATTTTCTTCAATAAATAAACTAAATAATATACCATAATCATAGAAACTATAATAACATCCTTAAACCTTTAATCCATGCTTATAATCTAGAAAGGGAATGCAATATAAATGGAGAATAGGGGGTTGGAGATGAAACTTTATCGATGATTAATTCTGATAGTAGATAGAATACAAAATAAAGATAGAGAAATACAGTAGAGAGAGGAATAAACACTTGGTGAAATTTGGGGGTCGAATATATTGTGTTTTGATTTGTTAAAAAAAAAACGATGTCATTTAATTGTAAAGGAATATGAAAATATATTTATTCTATAACAATGTCAAATACTCATTGTCACAAATATTGTATGACAATTTTGACCAAGAATTTTACTTGTTTTAGTGATAATTTAAGAAATTTTGTCACAAATTACCATCAAAATTAGGTGGGAAAATTTTCCTCCAAAAAAATAGTATTTTTTATGACAAAAAACAATTTGACACTATTTTATCAATCTTATCAAGGATTAGTGTCGAACACAAGGTTTTGGCACTAATTATTTAGTTTTTGTGACTAATTTAATTTGAACATAAGAAAATTTGTCATAGTTTCTTAAATTTTTTGTAGTGTGGTACACTATGAAATATATTTGAAGCTTGCAGAAAAAAGATGCATTTGATTTAGACATGTTTAAAATTTTAATTTTTTTTAACCAATAAAACTTGCATTAAGAATGAAAAACATCCTCAACCGGTTGATCTAAGTTTAGTTTTTGTTGCTAATGAAAGAAACTATATTTTTTTTTTGGTAAATATGAAAGAAAGTATATAGTATGAAAAAATAAAAGCATAATTTGTTGGGTTTAGACTTCATGCACCCACAGGCAAACAAAATTAAGACTATATATAAATCAATTTTTTTTTATTTTCTTTTATTTTGATAATAGCTATATATAACAAATTTAATCATGGTGATTATAAAATCCAAAAACAAAATCAACACCCAAAATGCACATATTGTTCATATTACATGTCCAAGGCCAATAAAAAGGAAATAGATAGCAACTCCAACAAGAGATTATTGATCATACCGGGATTTGGTAACTTTTTGTTTTTAGTTTCTATTTTTTTTTCTTTCTTAGCATGTGTAATTTGTTTATTTCATAAGTCTCTTATTGATCATACTTTTACTTTTTTTTTTAGCATGTGTAATTTGTTTAGTTCAAAAGTCTCTTATTGATCATACCTCCCATTTGGTAACTTTTTGTTTTTTATTTTTGTTTTTTTTTTATTTTTTATTTTTATCTTTTTGAGCGTGTGTAACTTGTTTAATTCAAAAGTTAATCAACATTTATTATTGTTAGTTAGAAATCTCAATTAACTACAAAAGTTAAAGGAAAAGAAAAACATAAATAGCAAATTGAAAACAATTTCAAACTATTTTTCATTTGATATTTATACTTTTCTTTTTCCTTCACTTTTATTATAAGATGAGAAAACAAATTAACACTAATAAACTCTAACATAAACTAATTTTCAAACTAACCAAATTACACAAATTCAAAGAGAAAATCAAACCAAAAACATTATGAAATGGTGGCGATTAAATATATGAGATGAGAAATCTTTCTTAGAGAAATCTTTGAGTTTTATTCATTAAAAAGTTGCACAAGCTTGTCCACTACCAAATTGATGTCCATATCCCCTCTCTTCTTCACCTTGTGACTCAATCCCATAGCCTAACTTCCTTGCCTTTCTCTTGCTTGATCACTTCTTTAATCACTCTTCTCAACTTTTCTCTTTTGAACTTCCCATCCACTTTTGGGACCTCCATGCCCACACTAACCTCCACCACCAACTTTGCGTTCATAAGCTAGTTAAGTTGCATAGGCATGGCTATGGTTGCACCACATTGATCATTCCTTCAAGTGTTGAATGCCAAACACAATGACTCAAAAACCCTCCGGTGCTCGGGTGTTGTAGAATTTTTGCCTATAGAACCCAACCATCCACAACCATACCTATTTCTACAACCCTCTTCATAAAGCCTTCCGGTACGACCTCATCAATGGAATGCTTTCCTTAAAAATTATCGCCACAATATTAAACCATCCATATGAAATTACCTCCGCTAAACACTAATCCGTAAGCTAATTTTTCCATCTCTTCCATTGAAAGATGAAAGAGTTTTAAAATATGAGAAAATATAACTCAAACATAATGGACATAAGAGAATTCAATATATTTATTCATTGACTAATTACAGAGCTATATCTAACTCTTATAAAGTACGAGAAGAAGTTAAAGTTATTGGACATACAACTATTTATCATGTGAGGATATACATAGCAATAAGCAGAACTTATCAGAATTCATAGTCACCACAACTATTTGAGCAGTAAACAGTCCTTATAATTTACGTAAATACCCCTTTCAAGCTAGAATGGGGTTCTTGCTCATTGAGCTTGGACCATAATGCCGTAAAATGAGGACTAGGGAGAACCCTGGTGAGAATGTCTGGTAACTGGTCATTACTTGAAATATACTGAACTTCATCCTCTTTTTGTAGTACTTCGTCGATGACAAAATGGACATTTATCTTTATGGATTGGTGGCAAGGTGACCAGCACTGATGTTGTCACAATAAAGTATAAGGATAGTGGATGATGAAAAATGTAAATCTTTTAAGAGGAACTGTAACCGCATTACCTCTGCAACATAATTGGCCAAAGCTCTATGTTCAGACTCAATGCTTGACCTGGATTGGACATGTTGTTTCTTTGAGGACCATGAGATTATATTTTCACCAATTAAGACACAATAACCCACCATTGAACGACGATCATCAATATTCGATGTCCAATCGACGTCGGTGAAACCTTGAACTTGTTGGTGAGAAGAGGGTCGAAGGAACAAGCCATGGTGAATTGTGCCTTTAAGATATCTTAATAATCGTTTGTAAGCAGACTAATTAGTGTCATGAGGGGGCTTGCATGTACTAGCTCAGCTTGTTGACAATGAAAGAGATTTTAGGCCTTGTAATTGTGAGGAATTGTAGAGCGCCAATGGTACTGCGATAAAAGTGGGTATCACTGAAAAGTTGTCCGATGTTTTTGACTTAACTGAACAGTAGAGCTAATAGGGCTTGGTGTATTTGTAATCTTCCATTTTGATGCACTGAAGAAGAACCATGATGTACCATTTTTTTAGACAAATGCATGCTACTTGTATCACAGGAAACCTCAATTCCTAAGAAGAATGAAATAGAACCCATGTTTTTTAGAGAAAAAGTGGAATAACTAAATGGTAGAAGCATTATTTCTTGTTATCAAGATGCCATCCATATAGACAAGTACCTACAAACAATCTGATTGGTTATGGAATGTAAATAATGAGGTGTCTGCTTCCGAGTTCTTGGAACCCCAGTTGCAATGTTGAGCCCATACAGTGCTTATGTGAAGATTGCACATGTAGTCAGGATGATTTGAAGAAACGAAGCCGTATAATGGAGGCAAATTTTAAGCTTTTTAAGCTAAAAACACAGCAAAAACAATGCTAAAGAAGAAATCTGAAAAAAGCCTACAAGATTTTTTCATTGATTGCAAAAATATATCAGAGATACAAAATAGAAGATATTATCTTCAACTAATACTACCTAACACAACAAGTTTTGTTGAACTACTTTTCCTTAAAATCTGTTACACTATATATTTAACCAAGATAGCAAAATTATATAATTGTCTTCCAAGAATTGTGCATAACAACAGCTAATTCTTAGGAACTAAGTATCAGATCATATTTGCTGTTATGACAGTAAAAGTGTCACAATCTTCAACACTCCTTCTTGGCACTTTTCCTAGAAACACTAAGTTCACTTCTTAATGTTTCAAACCTATTCTTTGGTAAAGATTTAGTAAAGATATTTTGCTTCTCTGAACTGCAATGTACAAGTTTAATTTCATCATTCTTTTTAGCTTCTTTAATTGCATGATATCTAATTGAAATATGCTTGGTCCTCCCATGTTGAATTGGATTTTCAGCTATTGTAATGGCAGATTTGTTGTTACAATATATAATTGTGGCCTCCTCTTATTGCTCATTCAAATCATCAAGCAACTTTCTCACCCAAATGGCTTGATTTGCAGCTACAGTAGTAGAAATATACTTTGCTTCTGCAGTAGATTGTGCAACAAGCTCCTGCTTCTTTGAACTTCATGAAAAAGGTTCAGAACCAAGTGAAAAAATGTAACCTGATGTACTTTTCATATCTTCCTTACTGCCAGCCCAATCATTATCTGTGTAGCTTATCAATTTGCATTCTTCTTGTTGAAAATACCAAATTCCATAATGTGCTGTACCTTTGACATATCTGAGGATTTTTTTACAGTAGCAAAATGATTTTAGAAGCTAAATTCATAAACCTTGAAAGAAGACTTATTGTATATATAAAATCTGGTCTTGTTGCAGTCAAATAGAGTAGGCTTCCAATAAGACTTCTATAAGCTAAAACTTCAATTTTGGCAGCACCATCATCTTTGACCAAATTTAGATTTTGAACCAATAAAGTCGAAGTTGGCTTACTGTTCTCCATATGAAATTTCTTTAGCAATTCTAAGGCATACTTCTTTTGTGATAAGAAAATGCCATGTTTGAATTGCCATATTTCCATGCCAACAAAATATTTCATCAAAGCCAAATCAGACATGTCAAATTCTTTTTACATTTCAAGCTTGAAATTCATTACATGATATATATCTCCACCTGTAACTAGCAAGTCATCAACATATAGAGAAATAATCAGTTGAGTATCACCTATTTTGACATACAATGTAAGGTCATTGTCACTTATTTTGAAACCTTGCTTCACTAGATAAGAGTTTATCCTACTATACCAAGCTCTAGGTGCTTGTTTAAGACCATAAAGAGCCTTGTACAATTTGTAGACTTTCTCTTCATGCCCATTAACAATAAAGTTATCAGGTTATTGAACATAAATTTCTTCATGTAGAAAACCATTGAGAAAAGTAGATTTTACATCCAAGTGAAACACTTTCCATCCTTTTTGAGCTGATATTGCCAGCAACAATCTGATCGTATCATGTCTAGCAACCAGTGCAAATGTGTCTCCATAATCAACTCCATATTGCTACACATATCCCTTTACTACCAGCCTTGCCTTGCATTTGTTAGCTGATCCATCTACATTATATTTGGTTATGAAAATCCATCTCACTCCTAGTGCATATCTCCCTTCTGGTTTGCTCACCAATTCCCATGTCTTATTTTTGTTAATCATGTTGATTTAAGTTTCCATAGCCTCTCTCCAATCTTTAAATTTGCTAGCTTCCTCAAAAGTGATTGGATCACTTACAACTACATTGCACCTTTCATATATATATATATATATATCAGTCAAAGGTCTCATACCTCTGATTCTAGTTACATTTTCATATTCAAAAAGTGTCTCCTCCTGAATTTCATCTTTTTCTTGAATAAAACTATTTTCCATGGTTTGAACTTCCTCTTTTTCCCAATTCCAAACAACAGCTTCATCAACCTTGACATTTCTACTAACAACCAGCTTGTTAGTTTTCAAATGATATATCTGGTACCCTTTGGTATTGCTGTTATACCCAACAAAGATCCTAATATCAGCTTTTTAATCTAATTTGTCTCTCTTGATCTTCGAAACATGCACATAATAGATGATTCCAAACACTTTTAAATGTTCTAGGCTTGGTTTAACTCCATGCCAGTTTTCATATAGTGTTTTGAATTCCAATGCTTTAGTTGGAAGTCTATTAAGCAAATATACTGATGTATTTACTGATTCAACCCAAAATTTCTTTGGCAAATGCTTCTCAAACATTAAACATCTACTCATCTCCATAATGGTTCTATTTTTTCTCTCAACTTACTCCATTTTGTTGAGTAGTATAAGGAGAGGTTAGCTGATGTTGAATTAAAGCTTCTCTACATTGAATTTCAAACTTTTGAGCTGCATATTTAGTTCCATTATCAGGCTTTATAGTACTCTTAGTCTGATTTTCCACCAAGGCCTTAAAATTAGGAAATGCATCAGCAACTTTATTTTTTTATTTTAAGAAAGTAAACCCAACACATCCTTGAGTAGTCGTCAATGAAAAGAAGAAAATATTTACTGTCATTAAGAGAATTTTCACTCATTGGTCCACACACATCGGTGTGAATCAATTGAAGCTTTTCAGTGGCTCACCAAGAACTTTTGGAAGGAAATAATAGCCTTTTTTGCTTTCCAAGATGGCAAATTTCACAAACAACTTCTTTTTTGCTAACAAAAGGCATGTCATCAACCAATTGCTTTGTATACATAATGTTCAATGAGTCCTAATTAAAATGACCACGTCTTTTATGCCAAAGTTTGGATTTATCCTCTGATTTAGCATAAAAAAAATATTATTTTCATGTTTTCCTAAATCAACAAAAAAACTTTTATCCCTCATTGCAACACCCAGGATTTTACTTCCAAATTGATCATATATTATGTATGACTTGTCTTGAAATTTCAAAGAATACTCATTTTCTAGCCTTTGCCCCACACTCAATAAACTTTGATTGATCTCAGGTACATAGTGAACATTTGAAATGAGCTTAGTACATATTGGTGCTTCCATTGCTACATCTTCTCTACCATGAACTTCAATAAATTCTCCATTTCCCATTTTAACTTTGGAAGTGAAGCTTCTGTCCAGGTATTTAAGAGATTAATATCATAAGTCATGTGTTGAGCGCACCCATTGTCAACCAACCAAATTCCTTTGCTGCAACTTATTGAATAGCATGTGGCAACAAACAACCTTTCTTCAGTTTGTTGTGCTTCATCAATCACTTGTACTTCTGTCTTTCAACACCTTGGCTTGCATTTGCATCTTTCTTAGTTTTATCTCTGCTTCCTCCACCTTTTTTCTTCACAGGATTGTATATCAGTGTTTTTCCTTTGTGCTTAGTAAGAAAAGCATTTTCAGAGGTCTCTTCTTGTCTAAACAACCTTCTTTGTTCAGTAGCTTGAAAGGCATTAATAAATTCTGATAAAGAGATCTGATTTAAGTCTCTTTAGTCCCCCAACAAAGAGATTTTGGCTTCAAATTTCTCTAGCAAACTAACAAGAACTTTCTCAACAACCCTTTTATCACTTAATTCTTCCTCAAGGATCTGGATATGATTTACAACTTTTAGGAGTCTATCAGTAAAATCCTTCACCATTTCAGTATCTTTCATTCTCAAAGCTTCAAATTCTCTTCTTAAATTCAATATCTACATCTGTATTGTTCTTACACTACCCTAAAACTCTTCTTTGAGCTTGTCCTAGACCTCTTTGTCTGTAGTGCAAGTCATAATTCTAATGAACATAATATCAGATACACCAACATGTAATGCATATAGAGCCTTATACTTTTTTGCAATTTCCTCAGTGTGTTGCTTTATTTGTGTAACAGTGGGATTTGCTCTCAAAGGAGAAGGATCCTTATCTGTTTCTACTACTTCCCACAAGTCAAAAGTTTGAAGATAAGCTTTCATTTTGATGCTCCACAAAGCATAATTTTCTCTAGCAAAGATAGGAGGTGTTGGAGCAAAAAAATGACTTGAGGCTATTAAGATGAACAAAAGATATGGAGGAAGTTTACGTGTTTATGCTCTCTTACAACCCTCAAAGATCAGAGGTGGCTCTGATACCAATTGTAAGCTTTTGAAGCTAAAAACACAGCAAAAATAATGCTAAAAGAGAAATCTAAAAAAAGCCTACAGGCATTTTTCATTGATTGCAAAAATATATAAAAGATACAAAATAGAAGATATTATCTTCGACTAATACTACCTAACACAATAGGTTTGTTGAATTACTTTTCCTTAAAATCTATTACGCCACATATTTAACCAAGATATCAAAAATATATAATTGTCTTCCAAGAATTGTGCATAACAACAGCTAATTCTTAGGAGCTAAGTATCATATCATATTTGCTATTATGGCAACAAAAGTGTCACAACTTTCAACACATATAAACATCCTCCATTAGTACGCCATTAAGAAAGGCATTGTCGACGTCGGTTTAACGAACATCCCAACCATAAGCGATGGCAAGAGAGAGGACCACTCTTACTTTTCACAACTTGATCATGGGGCTAAAGGTTTCATTAAAATCAATGCCTGTTGCTTGATGAAAGCCTTTCGCAACCAAATGAGCCTTATGGCGCTGATCACTACCATATGTATTACGTTTCAACTTGAAAACCAACTTGTTGCTGATAAGTTTGAAGCTTGGATTATGGGGGACAAGAGACCAAATATGTGTTACATGACTTTCTCATCTATGTATGGTGGTTATCTCATATTACGTAGGATGAGATTGTTGCTTTGTTGATGTAGATAAGGAATAATAGATAGGAGTTGTTATGAATTATTAGATAGGGATTATTTTCTCTTCCTTTTCAAGTTTATCTATCCTTCTAGTAAGGCTATATAATGGCCAACTACATTAATAAAGATATGCAAGAAGAATTTGAATCCAACTCTCTCTCTCTCTTTTTCTACTCTCTCTAGATTATGTTTTACTCTCTCTAAATTGCACCTAACATTTGGTATCAGAGCCTGATTTTAGAATGGATGAGATCTTGGCTAGACATGAGTCAAGTCTAAATCACGTGCTTGCCACGGTACAAAACATGCTCACTGACCACACAGTACGCTGACCACTATGAAATCAAACGCTTTGCACTGAAAAAGACCTCCATAGCTCTCAACGGTCATCGCACAACCGTTACCCACACCCAACTACAACAAAAGATCTCTCCATTAAGTCAAACAACAACAGTAGTTGTTCCCCTCATGGTCAATGCAAACAATATGGTAGGAATAACTATACCACCATCTACTAGACAGATCGCGACCATTCCTTTGACTCCTAGCTTCACTTACAATCGGATCTCTAACTAGGAGGCTAAAAAGCAACAACAAAAGGGCATTTACTACTACTATAATGAGAAGTGCATTTTCAGACCCATCGTGATCTCATCCTTGAGGCCAAGGATGTTTAAGGAGATAGGACTGTTATGTGACTTTCTCATCTATGTATGGTGGTTATCTCATATTACGTAGGATGAGATTGTTGCTTTGTTGATGTAGATAAGGATTAGTAGATATGAGTTGTTATGAATTATTAGATAGGGATTATTCTCTCTTCCATTTTAAGTTTATCTATCATTCTAGTAAGGCTATATAATGGCCAACTATATTAATAAAGATATGAAAGAAGAATTTGAATCTAACTCTCTCTCTCTTTTTCTACTCTCTCTAGATTATGTTTTACTCTCTGTAAATTGCACCTAACATTTGGTATCAGAGCCTAGTTTTAGAATGGATGAGATCTTGGCCAGACATGAGTCAAGTCTAAATCACGTGCTTGCCACGGTACAAAACATGCTCACTGACCACATAGTACGCCGACCACCAAGAAATCAAACGCTTTGCAATGAAAGAGACCTCCATAGCTCTCAATGGTCACCGCCCAACCGTTACCCACACCCAACTACAACAAAAGATCTCTCCATTAAGTCAAACAACAACAACAATAGTTGTTCCCCTCATGGTCAATGCAAACAATATGGCAGGAATGCCTAGACCACCATCTACTAGACAAATCGCGACTGTTCCTTTGACTCCTACCTTCACTTACAATCGGATCTCTAACCAGGAGGCCAAAAAGCAACAACAAAAGGACATTTACTACTACTATAATGAGAAGTGAATTTTCAGACCCATCGTGATCTCATCCTTGTGGGCAAGGATCTTTAAGGATAGAGGACTGTTACTTGACTTTGTCATCTATGTATGGTGGCTATCTCATATTACGTAGGATGAGATTGTTGCTTTGTTGATGTAGATAAGGATTAGTATATAGGAGTTGTTATGAATTATTTGATAGGGATTATTCTCTCTTCCTTTTCAAGTTTATCTATCCTTCTAGTAAGACTATATAATGGCCAACTACATTAATAAAGATATGAAAGAAGAATTTGAATCCAACTCTTTCTCTCTTTTTTCTACTCTCTCTAGATTATGTTTTACTCTCTGTAAATTGCACCTAACATTTGGTATCTGAGCCTGGTTTTAGAATGGATGAGATCTTGGCCAGACATGAGTCAAGTCTAAATCACGTGCTTGCCACGGTACAAAACATGCTCACTGAACTTCTAGCTTTTGAGTCCTACCGAACACGATGACCACCAAGAAATCAAACGCTTTGCTGCTGAAAGACCTCCAGCTCTCAGCATCAACGCTTCCAACTGTTACCCACACCCACTACAATAAAAGATCTCTCCATTAAGTCAAACAACAACAACGAGTTGTTCCTCTCATAGTCAATGCAAACAATATGGCGGGAATGCCTAGACTACCATCTACTAGGCGGGCCTTCCTTTAACTCCTAGCTTCACTTACAATTGGATCTCTAACCAGGAGGCCAAAATGCAACAACAAAAGGGCATTTACTACTACTATAATGAGAGGTGCATTTTCATACCCATCGTGGTCTCATCCTTATGGGCAAGAATGTTTAAGGAGAGAGGACTGTTACGTGACTTTCTCATCTATGTATTGTGGTTATCTTATATTACGTAGGATGAGATTGTTGTTTTGTTGATGTAGAAAATGATTAGTAGATAAGAGTTGTTATGAATTATTAGGTAGGGATTATTCTATCTTCCTTTTTAAGTTTATCTATCCTTCTAGTAAGGCTATATAATGGCCAACTACATTAATAAAGATATGAAAGAAGAATTTGAATCCAACTCTTTCTCTCTTTTTTCTACTCTCTCTAGATTATGTTTTACTCTCTGTAAATTGCACCTAACATTTGGTATCTGAGCCTGGTTTTAGAATGGATGAGATCTTGGCCAGACATGAGTCAAGTCTAAATCACGTGCTTGCCACGGTACAAAACATGCTCACTGAACTTCTAGCTTTTCGAGTCTCTCGAACACAGTACGCCGACCACCAAGAAATCAAACGCTTTGCACTGAAAGAGACCTCCACAGCTCTCAACGGTCACTGCCCAACTGTTACCCACACCCAACTACAACAAAAGATCTCTCCATTAAGTCAAACAACAACAGTAGTTGTTCCTCTCATGGTCAATGCAAACAATATGGCAGGAATGCCTAGACTACCATCTACTAGGCAGACCGCAACCATTCCTTTAACTCCTAGCTTCACTTACAATTGGATCTCTAACCAGGAGGCCAAAATGCAACAACAAAAGGGCATTTACTACTACTATAATGAGAGGTGCATTTTCAGACCCATCGTGGTCTCATCCTTATGGGCAAGAATGTTTAAGGAGAGAGAACTGTTACGTGACTTTCTCATCTATGTATTGTGGTTATCTCATATTACGTAGGATGAGATTGTTGTTTTGTTGATGTAGAAAATGATTAGTAGATAGGAGTTGTTATGAATTATTAGGTAGGGATTATTCTATCTTCCTTTTTAAGTTTATCTATCCTTCTAGTAAGGCTATATAATGGCCAACTACATTAATAAAGATATGAAAGAAGAATTTGAATCGAACTCTCTCTCTCTCTTTTTCTACTCTCTCTAAATTGCACCTCTTTCTAGATTATGTTTTACTCTTTCTAAATTATGTTTTACTCTCTCTAAATTGCACCTCTTTCTAGATTATGTTTTACTCTCTCTAAATTGCACCTAACCTTTGATATCAGAGCCTGGTTTTAGAATGGATGAGATCTTGGCCAGACATGAGTCAAGTCTAAATCACGTGCTTGCCACGGTACAAAACATGCTCACTGAACTTCGAGCTTTTCGAGTCTCTCGAACCTAGTACGCCGACCAATGCCATTATGATGATCGAAGTGTAGTGTTGACAGAACGCGGTTCAGTTTGAGCAAAGGGTATAGAGTCAGACGCATGAATAATTTTAGGCTTGAATATTCCAGACTTAGATCTCGTTTACATGGGGTGTGTGTTTATAGGTTGTTGAGGTGGGACTGCCATTGGTGTTGGGGAGGTGGAGACCGTGAGTGGAGGATGATGATGTGTGATAATAACAGACTCAGAACAATTTAAACTGTTTGTGGAGACGTCGTGATGTTTTGTGGAGGTAATGGACATAGGTGAAGAAGATGGCCTACAAGGATTACTAGAAGCTTGTAGACCTTGGCTTGGACCAAGTTGTGGGCATGTAACCTTCATATTAGACATGAGGGGAGCAAAAGAAATGTCTTGTGGGCTTGGGTTCGACCAAGTTGTGGGCCTGTAACATGCACATTAGACATTTGGGGAGCAAAGAGGTGGGTGATGCATGTGATGTTTTTGGTAATTCAGCAGAGAAAGAGAATTAATGTTCATTGAAGATGACATTAGATGTAGTATAAATTTGCCAAGTTTTGAAGCTCATGCACTTGTACCCCTTATGATTAGAATTGTGCCCAAGAAAAGTACATTTTTTCAGAGTGAAAAGGGAATTTTTGGGTGTTATGGGGTCGAATGAATGGGTAACATTCACAGCCAAAAGCATAAAGAAAAGAGATAAAAATTTTGGTTAAACAAATTTTCAAGAGGTGATGAAATGTTTCGCACTTTTGTGTGTAGTCTATTAATTAGGATGCTGTAGTGAAGCAAGCCTCCTACCAAAATTTGAAAGGTAGGTTGCTTTGAGCAACGAGAGACAAGGCCACTTTGGTGAGGTGGTGGTGTTTGTGTTCAATTTTGCCATTTTTCTTTTATGTGTATGTGGACATCGATGTCAAAATTTTTTGCCAAATTTTATAAGAATGGTTGGAGAGGACGATATTCACCTCCTTAGTCAGATTGGAAAACTTTAATTTTGTGTCAAATTAAGTTTTCAAACAATTTTTAAAATTGTAAAAATATTTAAGTTGCCTCAAATTTTTATTTCATTGGGAATATCCACGTGAACCTAGAAAACTTGTCTTCAAACTAAAGGTAGTACTGAGACTGCTGGGGCTGGCCCCAGACATTTGAAAACACAAGATCTAAAGGGGAATGACTTTTGGTATTGGAGGATGGAGCAAAGAGTCTGATTTTTTTCAAGTTGACAGGAAGAACAAATTGAATTTGCACTGCCAAAAAATGAGTTATAACAATGGTTTGCAATTTTATTCATTATCAGTGGCACAGGAAGTCCTAAACTAAGACGCCACAATTAATTCATAGAGAAGCTAGACATGAAGCATTTAACTGAATTTAAAGAAGCAAAAAAAAAAAAAAAAAGAATTTAAATGGCTCTGTTGAGCATCAGGGAAAGGGACACGATACATGCCATTCTTAAGTGTTCCCTGCAGGAGCGCCATCTTTGTAACCTTGTTCTTCGCAAACACAGAAAAAGTGTGAAATTCAACAATACAATTATTATCACAGCCAATTTAGCAATACACAACACATTTTTTATGACGTGTCTACATGTAAAATGTTCTTTAAATGAGTTTTTCCACTAGGAATAGGAATAATTAAAGAATCTGTATTATGAATGAAGAGTCCTTGTCCATTGCCTATTATTCCAAAAAAGTCCTTGTCCATTGCCAACTACTAGTTTCTCACCTCCTCGATATTCATTTTTGTGAGCCATGCTGTTGGGATCTGCTGTGATATGATTAGTTGCACCATGTCAAATAACCATTATGAGTAATTGATATTTTCTAGGGTTTGATAAAAAGAGCTGAAGTTGTTGTTGGTTGACTCTTGATAAATTTGGTCAAATTGATCGTAGCACTTGGCTGTTGTATGTCAAATTGATTGAAGGATTTGGCTGTTGTATGTCCTTATTTTGGTCAAATAGCCATTCTGAGTTATTGATATTTTATGGGGTGGCATAAAAAGAGCTGATGTTTTTATTGTTGACCGTTGATAATTTTGGTCAAATTAATTGTAGCACTTGGTCGTTGCATGTCCAAATTTTCCACAAATTTGACACTGAGGATGGTTACTGTTATTCTAGCCACCACCCCTTCCTTGGCTACACCCTAGCCCAAAAGAAGAGTTTCCATGACGATGAGAGAAATTTCCAAAACCACCCCAAGCATTGTGGACAGATTGGTTACGGTACTGACTGCTATTGTCATTTTGATTCCCTTACTTGTCAGCTACTTGGGCAACTTGAGGAGTCTCAACAACCAACTGTTGTAAGTGAATTTCATAGTTTAACAGCAAAGATAGAATTCCATTAACATCAAGAGACGAACGTTGTGAATTGATATTGGTAAGCATAGCATCATATTCGCTTGGTAACCCATTTAGTGTTTGCATGATGAAATCATCATCCGAGACACTACATCCTGCCAAAATCAAGCTATTAGAAATCTCCATCATCTTGTAAAAATATATAGAGATAGTCAGACCTTCTTTCTAGGTGGATTGGAGTTGAAGTTTCAACTACATTTTTGCATGTGACTGGGTGCCAAAAAATTTTTCAAGTGAAGACCATAATTCATTTGAAAAGAGTGATGAGAAAACCTTATTGATCTGAGTGTGAATCTCTTTTGTAATGGATGAAAGAAGCCATCTTACCAAGGCTTGATCTAGTCTAAGCCAAATTTGAAAATTTAGGTTTGGAATTTCACGAGTTGTTGACAAAGATCCATCCACAGCTTCAATTATGGTTAGTGGTGCCTCCAATACCCCAGATATAAACTGTTCCAAATTGCATCCTATTATAGTTGGCAGGATTTGTGATTTCCACAAGACGTAATTGTTGCTCTCGAGTTTCAGAGGAAAAATGTAGTTTGGTAAGGAGATTTGGGAGAGAAGAGTGAAAAGAGCGGAGCTAGTAGATGATGAAGAATTAGATGCCATAAAGACGTTTGTCAAGAAGTTCTGATACCATGAAAGAGTTTTAAGACACGAGCAAATATAACTCAAATGTACTTGACGCAAGAGAATTCAATATATTCATTCACTGACTAATTACAGTATATATACTGCAGAACTATATCTAACTCCTATACAATATGAGAAGAAGTTACAAGTATTGGATATACAACTATTTATCACGTGAGGATATACATAGCAGTAGACAGAACTTATTAGAAGTCATAGTTAACACAACTACTTGAACAATAGACAGTCCTTATCTTTTACATTAATAAAAGAAAATACTCGGTTCCGAAAGAAGCATAGACCATGCAAAAAGGATCTTTCTTGTTCAACCAGTCTATGACTATGCTCTCATTGTTATTGTAGGCTCTTCAAAAAACGGTTCAACAGGGACCATTTCCTTCCCTAGTAAACCAGATAGGAAGTCAATATGCTTTGCTTCAATGTCACTCAGAGTCTTGATCAACACCATTTTCGCAGACCTCTCCATGCATTTCGAGAACCTCCCGACGTTTGTTAAACCATTTTTAGTATGCATATGCAAGAACTGGGCCATTTTCTAGCGTTGTATTTATGAGAAATCAAGGGTTGGAAAATGGTATAAGCAATAGAAGCTGCACAACCTGTGTAAAACATTATATATTTGATTTTGTGGTTTTCAGTTTCTGATGGGGATTTGAGGGTGTTCATGAGATCTGGAGGAAGGTTTTTGGTGGTGTGGTAGTGAGGAAGTAGTTCAGGGAAATCATTAAGAAGATGAAGATCTACAAGGTGAATAGAATATGTTTTGTTTTGGTTTGGTACTGATTATCTTCTTGGTTTCAGAGTGACTAGTATAAAACAAAAGTAGATTTCAAAGTTTTTTGTTTGAGAGTTTCTTAGCAAGCTCTATGTATGATGAGACATGGCCATATGATAGCCATGTTAATATCAAGATGGTACTCCTTAGCTGCTGATTGGTGTCCATGAAAATTAGAACTAGAATGGAAAAAGCTTTTAGTGTCAAGGAGGTTGGTTTAGATTATGTCATTTTTAATTGTATTTTCAAATATTAATCAATTAATAAAAGAATGGAAAATACTTTTTACTGTACCGCTTAATTTATATAGGAATTCAACATGTCCCAAGAGTGTAAGAATAACAAGTTCATCATTACCTAGAATATAATAACCACTTAGAATAATGAAAGAGATTATATTTGTCAAAAAATGCAAAATCGTATAAATACACCGAAATTGTACAACTTGATCAATTGAATCATTTTTTTTTTTGTAGATTCTACTGTGAAGGTTTTATTATTCCTTTATTATTTCATCCAAGAGATAGAGTTCCTCTAATTGTATGGGTTTTTGTATTACAATACTTTTCTATTGAATATCATTCAAAAACTTTTTGGGCATTTATTTAATGAGATAGAGATCCGCATGGAAAAAATACTATACATGTAACATATAGAACTAAAATTAATACTTTCTTTTTTGCCATTTTTTTTGTTTGTAACATTTTATGTATTATATTTTTCAAATCTATACGATACTAAAATTTATATCAAGCATCGGTTCTATTCCATTACAAATTTGTTAATTTATCTCATTTTATTTGTAATTTAACTTAGGAAAATTAACAAAAATACCTTCCTATATAACCTAAATTGAAAAAATACTCATGGCCCCTTAACCTTTTAAAAACCTAACCAAACTACCGAAAATGCTTTTGATTTTTTTATGTCCACTCCTAACCAAACCTATTTTTTCTTATTTTCCATTTCTTCTTCTTACTTGTTCTTTCTTTTCCTCTAGGTTCCTTCCTCTCTGTTGGTTTGAAAGAAGGAGGATCTCATTGAAGAAGAGTTTCTTGTGGCATTGTTGTTGTTCTTTTTAAAAAAAGGAGAATGAGAAAGTTCACCTACATGGTAAAATCTATTTGTTATAGTACTGAATATGTGTTAAATTTAACTAAAAAAGTAGGAAAACTATTGTTATGTTTGATAATGGTCAGCATAGGACCATGCATTAGATCGATATAGGGACATGCAATTTGGACCTACATTATGGCCGAGGGCCCTGCATTAGGGTAGGTCCTTTTGACATTGGACCTGCCATATGGCTTTGGATTGGCCAAATGCCCGAAGGCCTTGCCAAAATGTAGGTCAAATGCTATTGTTGCATGAACTGGCCAAATGGCTGAGGGCCAGGCCAAACTGTAGGTCCAATGCCATAAGGCATGGACCTGCCAAATGGCTGAGACCTCAGCTATTTAGTAGGTCCAATTCTATGCCTCTACTATAGACCTACAAAATGGCAAGTCTGATCTTCAAAATAACAAACCTATAATATTTGGTAATTTTGTTTATTTGTAGGTTCATAATGGAGGAAAATATTTTAGTTGTTATTCCTCAGTTTGAGGGAAGGTTCGAGGAAGATGGTGAAGGAAATTGGAGGTATGTTGGTGGGAGGACAAAACCAAAGTTAATCCAAACGAATTGCACATATGATAACCTACTACAAATTGCATATAATGCAATAAACATAAACCCTAATGAATTTTGTATCATAATGAAGTTTACAGTTCACTCTAGTTACAAGTTGTATCCAATTGAAATTGAAGGCGATGAAGATGTAAATTGTTTTTTCGAAGAGCATTTTATTGGTTATACAGTGCATGCATGACCATTATTTATTGAGATTGAGGCCAAAGAAGATATATCGAGAGTTGGAGAACAAGATAATGCCTTTACAATTCCATTTTCGTTTCAAAGTGGGAGCAATAGACTTTCTTCTTCAAGACATAAAGTGGATGTTAATAATAGTGAAATTAGTGGCAGTGAAGAAGTAGATGAAATCCCTCAAAATAAAGGCGAGAAAAATAGTGCAGTAGATTGATCTGCAATAGATTGATCTGCAATAAATTTCCATAATATTCCTGAACTCAATGCAAAATACAATAATGATACATATAGAGAATGACAGGAATATGAGGATGAGGATATTAGCTTGGATGATTATAGAATAGTGTATAATGAGGTCGGGGGGGGGGGAATTATAACGAATTAAATGCTACATCACCTATTCCTGTGACGAATGTTGACATTCCTTTTGTACAAATGGTCAGTGCTCTTATTGCTCATATTTCAAATGATAATAGGGGTAGACATCATCCTATTTGTAATGAAAGCGAGTCACAACCAATTCAAGCTCAATTTTATCAATCCGTTAATCGTCCTTCAGCTTCATTAAATGAACCAAGTTCAAGTATCAATCAATTGATATATTCAAATGATGAAATCGTGGTTGGACAAATATACTCAAACAAGAAGGAGTTGCAACAGAAGTTGTCTATATATGTATTGAAACTAAATTTTGAGTTCAAGGTGAAGAAATCTTGTTCACAAAAGTTCGAAGAGCAGTGTGTATTTAATAATTGTAAATGGCAGTTACGGGTAACCAGGATCCTAAATGTAAAGTAGGCAATTAAGGTATTCATTCAAAAAACACATATGCTCACAGCTCGAACAATATCATCCACGACATCGCCAGGCAAATAGTAAATACATTGGAAATCATATAAAATTGAAGTACCACGAAATTGGTCATTAGTATAGACCAAAAGATATATAGTCTGACATGGAGAATGAGTTAGGTATCCATATAACATATGATAAGACATGGAGGACAAGAGAAAGTGCACTTCACAGTATCAGAGGTACCCCTGAGGAGTCATTTTATATATTGCCTGTGTGGTGTTCTATGTTGGGGATGAAGAATCTAAGCATTATTACTCGTATTGCAATAGATGAAGATAATCATTTTCTATATTTCTTCATGGCTTTAGGCCAAAACATTATTGGATTCAATAACATTAGGCTAGTCATAGATGTGAATGGGATCCATTTAAAAAGAAAATATATTGGTACGTTAATTATCACATCTTATTTAAATGGTAATGAACAAATATAGCCTCTGGCTTTTGGCATTGCAAATACAAAAAGTAAAGCATCATACACTTGGTTTCTTCAGTAGTGTAAGGAGGCATATAGTGAAATTTATGATCTTATATTCATTGCCGATACACATAAAGGATTGGAAAAAGCGATTACAAGAGTTAATCGCATTATTCATCATGGGAATTGTATGCATCATCTCAGTTGCAATGTGAAATTGCATTTTGAAAAAAACAAACACGTGCATATGATTTTTTTATCAAGCAGTAAAAGCTTATTTAGAAGATGATTTTAAGATGCATATGCCGTAATTAGAGGCCATTAATATTAGAGCGCACAGATATGTCATGGAAGTTAACCCAGAAATGTAGGCTAAAGCTTTCTTCTCGGGCAATAGGTACAATATCATGATAACTAATATAGTCAAGTGTATAAATGTTGTACTAAGAGATGCTAGGGCACTATTACTTATACTGATACTTGAGGCCATATGGAGGTTGATGCAGGGATAGTTTTATGATCGGTGAATTGAAGCAGAAGCGATCAGGACACCAATCACACTATAATTAGATAAAATTTTAACAAAGACATTGAATGGGTGTCATAGATTCACGGTAACACCGTTAAGCAACTGTGAATTCCAAGTCTGTATATTTAAGTTCTTGATGACTGTCAACTTGGAAGAAAAAACATATTCGTGTTGACAGTTTCAATTAGATCAACATCCATATATACATGCAATTGCAGTGTGTTGATTTCATAATTTATCTCTATACCCATTTTGTTCAGAATACTATAGTGTTTAATCATGAAAAGCATGTTATGTAGCAAACATTTACCTGCTTGATTACAGATATATGTGGACAACATCACCAGACATAATTGACCAAGTGCCTGAAAGACCTAGGACTAGAATAATTTTATCAATTGGAAAGGATCGACTATTACATAAATGCAGTAGATACAGAGTATTTAGTCACAATCGACAAACATGCATTGGTAATGGTCCATTATAATATGTGTATTTAGTAACTGTCTGAATACTATGGTAGTGAATCACTTTTATAGTTTGTTTTCATAATGACTTTGTAAGAATACAGTTGTTGCCCATCACTATTTTGCAGTTGGGAAATATGTGTTATGTTGACGACTTCATGTCTTCATCTCTACTTTTTAATAGTTTTGTCTTCTTTTATTTTTACAACATTTTCTTTCTCCTCTAATTGATAGTTTGATTAACTTATTGAATTTATCTAATTTGGAATTCTATACATCTTAGATATACTTTTAGCTACTATATAGATTTTTGTCTACCTTGACATACTACACCATTGGTTAAGGTTTGTGTCTATGATATTAGATTAATTATTCTTATTTTACATTAATAGACCAGTAAAACTACAAGTCGAACCGGCCATTCTGTAAATCTGTGGGAAGAAGGTCCATTTGGGCAAGGACTGCCCAAATGGACCATTTTCCTATAGACCTACACAACGACAGGTTCAACCGGCCTCCTTGCAGGTCCAAATTCTTAAGAGTAATCAATGTAAACTTAGACCTGTAAAAAGTGCATGTCCTCCTTACCATTTTATAGGTCCTTTATTATTTGGCTACATTGTGCTGAGGACTTGCAGAATGGCAGATCTTTTGTAATTTGATAATGTTGTGATAAGGACCTGTAGAATGACAGATCCTCTCTGATACTATATAGATCCTTTGTTATTTGATCACATTATGCTGAGGTCCTTTGTTATTTAATCATATTGCGCTGAGGACATGCAGAATGGCAGGTCCTCCCTATGATTTTATAGGTCCTTTATTATTTGATAACGTTGTGATGAAGAACTGCGGAATAGTAAGGATGACCGGCCATTATGTAGGTCCTACTTACCATTCTTCAACAGCAATGTTAATTTGGACCTGCGGAATGACAGGTCCTATATGCTATTATGCAGGTCCTCAATATAAATTACAAAAGAAATTGGCAAGTCTTCTATGACATTTATTTTATTAGATAAATTAAATTAAATCTATTAAATTGAGATGTCATTACATATTACAAAATAAATATTTACATCACCTATTGTGGAATATATTTACGGCTAATTTCTCCCTAAAAACAATAGCATGTATATTATTGAAATCAAATCGACCACGTACTCTATGTTCTTTATTATGTATATTCCACAATCACTACTGCACATATAAAAAAATTCAGAGTAAAGTTAGAGTCAGGGTTATATAAAATAAAATCAATTTAGTCAAATAAGTTATAAGTTAAAAGAAACTTATGAAACTTTTTGTTGGGGTACGTATATTGTCTCCTTGTGTATAATGGAGAATGGTCATAGATTACTATTCCCTTTAACCTTTAGTTCCGAATAAAGGTTATAATACCCATGGACCATGAGGATGTATGGAAATAGCATCGATAAGCACTTGACATTCCTGCACTGGAACTCATATTAAGTCATAGCATTGTTAGGGTTGTATAGTTTAATGTGCTAGTTCTGGATGTCAACCTTAGCTGCTAACCAATGTTTATTGCGGTTGTTAGTTGGCACATATACCTATAGTAAAACAAGTTCTCATTCACATAATTTACATTAAGAATTACTTTAAATAAGTGAATTGGGGTTGGATAAATACTCACATTATCAACCTCAAGCCAAGACTTTGATCTAATAGGGAGCATGCCTAATGCATACATGTCGAATGGAGAATCTTTCATCTCCTTCTCCAATCAACATTGTCAAACAACTCATCCTCCTCTCTATCACTCACCGCACCAACATGTTTCTCCTTCAGATATTTTATATATCATCCCTGAATTGAACCCTATCAATCATATATGGGTAAGTAGTATGAACTAAATATAGTACAAGTAACTAATGTAACATTTTCTTACCCAGAACATGCAGTCAGCGATAATAGCTCACTGATTGTACATTTGAAAAGTATTCATCATCCTTTCCCTAATGTAGTATAGTGCGACATCCATTTCCTGAAAAATAAATTAGACAACATGTTAGAGTTACTTGTAAAAAATATGAACGAATAAAAACTAAATAACTATTGAATATGTACTTGACCACCGAACCACTCTCTACTTGTCAAATTCAGCTAAAACGAACTCTTCTCTAGCACATCATAGTCCTCTTGATGTATTTTGGTAGACGGGTCATTAATGAAGGCGAATAATGCAGCTCTTTCTATTGGATCTATTAGAGTAAATGGATCCCAAACTGGTATGATGGACATGGCAGACAATGGCTAACATGTAATCATTTAGTTAGTAGTAGTACTAAGAGATGATATACATATACATAATGTAAATATTACATTTACATAAGTAATATAAATTACTGTAGGCGCAAAATGATCTACGAGTTAAGGGATGAGAAAGGATAAATTTTAAATTTCATTCTGTTTTATCGCATTTCCGCTCTCAGCTCAGTCCGTATGTTAACCAACTCACTACTCATCTTTTCAATTTGCATCTCAAATCTTGAAGTATGTTGGAATTATGATTGAGATGCATCATGTGTACCCTTGAAAAGAAGTGAGGGAAGCACAGTAGGTTGGGATTAGGAGGCCTCAACTGAGAATACTGATAGACCATAATATTTCCTGTTACTTGATAGGTGCCAGAAGATCTTCATATATGTTTGCTAAAGTTCCTCTTTAGTTGGACGCAGTTCATTATGTATTGTATACTGACACAAATAAACAAAGTTAGTTTACATATAATTAAATATTGCAATACTTAAGTGATTATGGTAAATGGAAAACTTATGTCATTTTGATCGAATACTATGGTGGCCAATTTGTTTTATTGGAGAGTGGATGGGCAGAACCATGCTAGTATCCTCGGTATCCAAGTGAACCCATGATATTTGCCATAGGGTCCACTTGTGGCAGCAATGGGAATGGTTTGATACACAATTAAACAAAGTCAAATAAATAAAGAAAATCCATATATTTCTGTACATTTAATTTACAAACAATTAAAATATGATACGTACCTGAAATGTAAAGGGAAATCTGCCTACAATGTAATTTATGAGCCCATACCCCAGCTTAATCCAAAATTGCAAAGATATGATGGTCGCATCATAGGACAAATTACCCCGAGGATATCTATTACAAATTGTCATTTTGTATAGTATTGAGTTGTCATTCTTCACTAATCTCTTCTTGTTCCCGGCAAGTAGCACCGTCTCAAGAAAGTAGAACACACAACATTTGACATCATCGGCAACTTCTGTCTCATTGAAATCCATTTCATCGAAGACCTTAATGAATTCACCTTGTATCATTGGTCCATGTTTTCTAAAGAACTTGGTCCACAAGTCTTAAATGAGATGTTCCAATTCCGAGTCATGGGGGAATTTACCACAGTTCAATCCTATTATCATTGCGAAATATTTCTTATCAAACCTCACTCCAATACCATTGAAATCAAATTCCATCATATTTTTATCATCACACTCAACTTGGTTCAACAGGAGATGGTGAATGAATCCACCACAAAATTGAAAAGTCTTAATTTCAAAAAACTCCCTAATCTATAAAGCTAGAAACTTGTCCATGTCATTGCTTAGCTTATTTTTTATAACATTAATTGTGTGATTTAGATTGAAGCTGATTGTGAGGTGTGCATGATACTTCTTATCAGCTGGGACAAGATGATTTACAACCTAAAAACATGGAGAAAATATTTGATTTAGAAACATAGTAGATAGGTTAAAACATCAAACCAAAAATCGAAGAAAATGAAAATAATGTGGCTATATGAACCTACAGTTTTGCAGATCCTTCCAGTTATCCTGTAAGTCCTAATATCATTTGGCTTGTTTCCCTACCAAACAGCAGGTCCAACCGACCATTATATAGGGAAATAGACTAAGTTTGATGCACTTTAGGACCTACAAAAAGACAGGTCCGACATATGGTTTTGATGGAAAATGTAAAGACTTACAAAACAGCAGGCCGAACTTGCCATATTGCATGGCCAAGATTGTATTGGTTGCTCTAGGGAATTCAGACCTGTAAGGAGGCTGGCTAGACTTGCAATTTTGTAAGTCTATGTTACGAGGGACCATTTGGGCAAGGACTGGCCATTTGGTAAGTCGGACCTGCTATTTAGCCAGTCCTTGCCTAAATTCATCAGTCTTAACACAGACCTACAAAACAGTAAGTCTGTTCGGCCTCCTTGTAGGTCCAGTTTCCTTAGACAAGATATTACATTTTATCTTAATAGCCCAATAAAACTGTAGAGGGGACTGGTCATTCTGCAGGTCTGTGGGAAGAGGGTCCATTTTACCAAGGACTTGCATAATAGTTGGGCCGACCTGCAATTTGGCATGTCCTCGCCCAAATGAACCATCTTCTCATAGACCTGCATAACACAGGTTCGATCGGCCTTTTTGTAGGTTTGGATTCTAGAGAGTTTACAAAGCAAATATAGACCTGTAAAACTGCAGGTCTGACTTGCCATTTTGCAAGGATTTGATTTTTTTTTAATATCCATGCAAAACAGCAGAGGGGACCTGCTATTCTGTAGGTTTACAATCAACATACATAATTTTTAGACTACGCCCTGCCTGACAACAGGTAACTTAGGCCATATTTCAGGTCCACTATATGGAATCCCTACTAGATTGTAGGTTTAACCTGCAATCTCACAGGGAGTTTGAAAGCCATACCACTATGTCTTTGTCCTTTGCAAGAATGTAAGGAATTTTAACAACTAATTGGACAGAGGTTCCCCCTATTCATTCCTGAAACTAGTTTCCACAATGTTGACAGCAAAATAATTAGAAAACTAATTTTTACAGCCAATTCAATTGAAAAAAAATCATTTTTTTTTAAAAAAATTACAAGGAACAAGAAAACAAACATGTTAAGATTGTTGAGATGCAATGTTGGCAGTGGTCAAAATTAGGGCCTACTCTTCGACATTGCTATGTCTTCTCTTCTATATAGGTAGTGAAATAGGGGTTCCAGGCACTACACTCTTTGTGTCTTTTAGGTTCTCCTCAATAGTTGCTTTCTTGGTTTTTTATTTTTGGTTTGTGGTGGATTGCTTAGATGAAACCTATTTTTAACTTGCCTTCACCAGCCTCTTCAATGGAGCCATTATTATTGTTGCTGCCGTCGACGGAGAAGACGATTAGGATCATAAAAATTCACAAGCTCAGGTACACAAAGAGTTAGGCGAGAGAGGTAAGGATAGATGGAAAGTTTGTCTATCACTACTACAAAAAGAGCATTCGGCGACAGATATTGCCCGTCGCTATAAAATTTTGGCGACGGGCAATGGACCGTCGCCTAGACGGGTGTCGCAAAAAATAAACCATTTTTGGCGATGGTCACGTGATCGTCACCAAAGTTCTATCATTTGGCGACGGTCTCCACGTGACCATCGCTAAAACTTTATTTTATTAATTTTAATATATCTTATAATTTTTAATATTATTAACGTTTGGCGATGGTTGAAAAGTAAAATCGTCGCCAAAACTAAGTGAGACCATTATTTTAATAATTTTAATATATTTTATAATTTTTAATATTATTAAATTTTGATGACGGTTGAAAAGTGTGACCGTCGCCAAAACCATTTTATGAATTAAAAAAAATTAAAAATATTTATAATTATAAAAAAAATTCAAGTAAATTATTTCAATAATTATTTGATTTTTCTAAGAATTATCCACACTAATTTTCTACAATAATTATCATGGAATAATAAATAAAGCATTAAAAAAATAGATAATCACAAGTAACTTAATTCATTCAAAAACATTAAAAGAATAAGAAAATTAGTCAGGGATTCATTTTCAGAAAATTAACTCGTGCGCTGAATTACTACAATTTCGATTTTATATGAACATACATAAAAAAAAACAGAGATATTATTGAAGGTTTTGGATAGAGAGAGAACTAGTGATGAGGATGAGAGATCCACAGTGCTCGCAGTAAATCAATTACAGGGTATACAAACTACAGGGTATAGAAAATCAATTACAGGAGGGACCAACAACAAGTAGAATAGGGGTAAAATAAAGCAGGCGTTATCTACACTATACAACACATATTACAGAGATATATGAATTGAAGTGACAATAATTGAAATTTGAGAAAGTCAGTTGGTTTTGATGGAAGTCGAGAGTCGAAAATAATAATGAAGAAATTTGAAGAAGAATAAGATGGAGAGTGAACTTGTACTCGTAGATACCATCAAGTACTTCTTAGAATCTTGGATCGACCCATTATTGCTCATGCAAACGCAACTTCCTTCTACGAAAAGAAAAAAAATGAAAAAGCTAAATTGAAAATAGGGTTTGGTAATCTCGTGGGTTTGATCTTGAAGAAAGAAAGGAAATCAAGCAGAAAATAAAAATTAAATTCTAAAACACTCAGCGAACAAGTTACGGAAGAGTGTATGCGCACGATTAGGCTGCGTGTTGAAGGCGGAAGCAACCGGGGCGAAACTGCGTAGCGTGGCGTTAGCGGGGGACGGCGAGTGGTGCTCGAGTTGTGGGTGGTGCGTGGGTTTGTGGGTGGTGCGCAGGTTTATGGAAGATGGTGGCTAAGGGGATGGAAGATGGTGGCGCGAAGAAGAAAAAAAGATCGGATCTAGTGCGAAGAAGGAAAAAAGGGAGAGGAAAGAAAGAGAACGTGCCGTGCTAGACAAGGGGTTTTCGCGACGGTTTGATGAAGTGCCCATCACTAAAACTATAATATAATATTAATAAATTTTCAAATTTTAACTTTACTCAGCATGGGCCACGTGTCTAATTTGGACACATTATGCGACGGTCACCACATGTGACCGTCGCTAAAACCTGTTTTAAAAAATTAAAACTCTACATGGTGGCCACGTGGCGAAATATTACTTACATTAATAAAATAAAAAAGTTTAATTTATTAAAAAGGAATAATTTAAAATATAATTTATTTTAAAAACTAGAATTTTGGCGACGGTTTAGCATAAAACCGTCGCCAAATATGTGCTAATTAAAATTTTTTTAACAATAATTTTTTTTCTAAATTAAAAATATATTAAATTTAAAATTACATGTTTGGCGACGGTTTTACTTAAGACGTCGCCAAAAATATAATTTTTTAATAAAATTTATTTAATAATAAAATATAAATTTTATTTTATAATCAAATTTAATTTTTAAATTAAAAATTTTAATTTTAAGTTTAAAAAAAAGATAATGTCATTGTTATATTTAATTTGGTTGGTCTAATAAGCTTTTTGTTAGAGTTTGATCATCAAATTGGACATGCAATATTTACATTATAACAAAAATAAAAATTATTTAAAGCATTCATCTATATAGCTTATATATAAATCATATATGTTTTTATTTAATATCATTGAGAAAAAAAAATGAGAGAAACATGGAAGTATTAATTAATTTACTTTTATTTTTCATACTAACTTTTCAAAATTTAAATTTCTAAGGAAAAATTACAAAACACCCCTGAAGTTTCACAAGAGTTGTTCTTTTCACCCTTTAATTATGAAAAAATATAAAATTTATTATTTATTATTTTTGTTTCACTCACTACCTTCTATGCAAAAAAAACAAAAAGCAACATCGATAGAAATTCAAAAGATATTAATGTTAAAATTTTTTTTTAAAAAAACTTAAATTATAGGATAAATAACAAGAGCAAAGAAATCCACTTAGACTCTAACACAATCAAGTTTTGTTTTATATATAAAATAAATAACGAAAGCAAAACATTCATATACATTCACACTTGTCTCCAAATTAATCCACAAATGTACTTTTTTTCTTACTACACTTCGTAAAGTCTAAAATATGTCATTCTATATACAATTTTAATAAATAAATATGACAGATTATACTATAATTAAATTATGTTATAATTAGATCAAAGAGAAAATAAAAAATTCTTCATTAAAATGGTGGCAAAATATTAATTTTAATAATAAAATAAAAAAATTTATTTTATTAAAAAAATTAAAATTTAAAAATTTAATTTAATTTAAAAATTACTCTTTTAGCGACGGTTGCACATAAAACCGTCGCCAATTATGATTTTATTTTATAATTTTGTTTAAATATAAAATTTATTTTTTAAATTAAAAATATATTTTAATCAAACTAAACTTTTGGCGATGGTTTCCTAATAAACCATCGCCAAATATGACTTTATTTAAATATAAAATTTATTTTTTAAATAAAAAATATATTTTAATCAAACTAAATTTTTGGCGATGGTTTCCCAATAAACAGTCGCCAAATGTGACTTTATTTAGATATAAATTTATTTTTTAAATAAAAATATATTTTATTGAAAAATAAACTTTTAGTGACAATTTTCAGATTTTTTTTAATAATAAAATTAAATTTATTTTTAATTAATTGTTTAAAACTACACTTTTGGCGACGATTTCACATTGAACCGTCGTCAAATATGAATTTTTTAATAAAATTTATTTAATAATAAAATATAAATTTTATTTACGTAAAAAAAATTATTTTTAGCGACGGTTTCATTTACAACTGTCGCCAAATATGTGTTATTATTTTCTTTCTAAAATACACTTTTAGCGATGGTTGTTTATAAAACCGTCGCCAAAAGTCATAATTTTCAACCAATATGTAGCGGCGGTGGGCCGCATAAATCGTTAGCGACGGTTTTCAACATTACCGTCGCTATAATACTGTCGCTGAATGTGGTTTTTGTAGTAGTGTATGTTTTACAAAAATTAAGGGGCCATGGACATTTTTCCAATTAAGGTTATATAAGAGGGCATCTTTGTCAATTTCCCTTTAACTTATAATTTTTACTTATTATTTTAGGATAATCAAACAACAGCAAATCTATCAAAACAATCATAAGTCTATGATGATGCTCTTTACATGACAGTAAGGGGATTGTTATTGAAGTATCTCCTGAACAACAATAAAAATTAAATTTGGAGGAATCGCATATGGGTAGGCCACTTAAGAAGTCTGTGATGCTTGCATCTCCAATCACACCTCTACAAGATTCAAACCTACCTATTAAAAAGGAAAGAATAGATTTGACTTTTGATCCATTTAGGGCTATAGATTTGAGGAAGCATTCTGAATTTACTGCATTCAAGGATGATACAAGTAAAGTCAATCATGACCTACTATATGTAGTGTTTAAAAAAATATTTATATATTTAAAACAATTCTCATAGGTGGAGATTGGTGGTACATTATAGTAAGTGACTTTATTCAGTTGTCCCCTTACTCTTTGATTAATTTATAAACTGTGCATTAGAATTCGTAAATAATATTCAATAACTATTTTTGACTTTGTTACAGAAAATGATATAGTACTATTCTTTATGAGGCGGAGAGTAGAGGCTTACCTACATATTTTTAATCAAAGATGCGCTATTGTGGACTTCATATTTTGGGAAGTAAACAAGTATAACTTATCAATATTTGCTTGTATTGGAGTTATAATATAATGTAACACTATTGTGTGTCAATTTCAATTGTATAAGAGTTAGATGCTTGGTTGATACTCCGTTACGTGGAGGAAGATAATCATACTCATCAAAATGATAAGAAGAAATTACCGCGTCATGATTGAACTGGTAGTATAAATGACACATTACAGTAGTATGTCTTAGGAGATTCACTAAAACATTCATGCCCTTGGAAGGATGTTGATTATGTGAGTTTCATTTCAAACTTTATTTTATGTAATATGATTTCATTCCTTATTTGAACAATGTAATAGATTTGGGTGTGTGTTATAACTGTATTTTCATTCTAGGTCAATGTCCTAGTGAACAACAATGGACAACATTGGCTAGCGGCAAAGGTCGATATGCTAAATAGATACATTATGTTATATGACTAGGTAGAAAAAGTGACACAAGATTGGTTCCAATATAACAACGCTAAATGTCTGTAAGTGTTGTTCCCATATTTACTTGAAGTAAGTGGATTATACAGTGACCTATTGGAGCTCAAACTAGAGCGTACTAAATGTCTAGATCTTTTCACTATGAGCTGTATGAACATAAACAAATGTCGAAAGCAAACAGTGAAGGGTGATTGCACGGTTTTCATGGTGATGATTATTGAGTATTTGAACACTGGGAGGGAGTTTGATTTTAGACAGGATGACATTCTTATTTATGGGAAAAGGTATGCAATTGACATTTTTCATCATCAGCTTAGTTTATAGCACATTGTTTTGACCATTGTTTTTAGAGCTTAGGTTAGGAAATTTGTACTTAATTTGTTTAGGCCTTTCACTTCTCACATTTTCCATTAGATTGGTAAATACATTTTGAATTTCCTTTTTTGGTAAAATTCCATTTATGTGTGTGAAAAGAAAATAAGAAAAGAAATAAAATAAACACAAAAACTTCAAGTAAAACACCTTAAATAAACAAATAAACACAATTAAAAAAATATTAAAAATACCTCTTCAGAAGTAGTGAGATCTCGCTACTATTGGTGACGAGGTAAGATATGAAACCAAAATGCCTCTTGACCAATAGTAGCAAGAGCTCCCTACTATTACTGAGAAGGCAAGAAATGAAATGATCATGTCTTCTCGACAATAGTAGCTAGATTTTGCAACTATTGGCTAATAATAACGAGATCTCTCTACTCTTAGTGAGAATGCATGATATGAAACCAATATATTTCCTTACCAATAGCAATGAGAGCTTACTACTATTTGTGAAACATTTTCCCGAGAGTAATTAGTGTGGCGAGGATGTAGTTTGGTGCCACTTTTTAGTTTTTTTTCCTGCTTTAATTATTTTTGTTGTTCATAGAAAATTAACTATCCATGAAAAATTAGCATAAATTTTCAGCAACAGAATAACAAAAATCATCATATAAAATATGATACCTTGAAGACTAAAATGTAAATCATACACTTTTGCATATGGTGTGTTAATTGATGGTGAAGATGCTTGTGAAATCGTGCATGAAGACAATTGACAAGAGTTTTTACATTTCGATAATGATACAAAAAAGTTAGATTGTATAACTTTATCAATGTCAATCTTAGAAGGAAAAAGCCCCAATGTTTGTATCTATGCATGATTTGACAATGACTCCAACATTAATCAACACATCTTAAAATTTACAACTTTTTATAAATAATAACATTAATATACTTTTTAACACTAATCTATGCATAAAGTCATATATTTGCCACGTCATGTTTGTCAGTTGTCACAATCACTTATATGATAAAATAAAAAAGTATTAATGTAATGGAATATTTCCAGTACATGTTTGTTAGTTGTAACAGTACTTCGTATCTATTACATTTGCAGTGTGGTCTGTCTTCTCCTTTAGATAGAATTCGTTGTGTCCTTGGTTGTTCAAGTGCACGTTGCATGTTTGGAGGGAGCACAACTCAATCGCTAATCTATGATGGTGCTTGCCATAAGCATGGATCATCGAGCAGGTAGATGGTACTCACATAAAAATTTGTCCATGCAGAGGTGGTGTAATAGTTTGAACATACTAAGTGGCATGAAATGTTACGAAATTGACAAGTACTCGTAGTGTGTACACACGGATAACAATCGAGGTCAAACTCCCAATATGAACATGTTTTGTTTTCCAAGTTGATAGTTGCGCTAAACTCATGTCTACAAACTTCAATATTTAATGGTGTAACATCCAACCTCGCAGATAATTCAAACCTTATTTTCAATTTCTTCTCAAGCCATCGAGTAACTGGTGTCGTCATAGATTCTGCTTCATTATGATGATTATAAACCCAATCTTGAATCAAAACCCTAATACTCTTAAGCAATGGTACAATTGGAAATGACCTAGCATCTCTAAGTACGATATTTATACACTCGGCGATGTTGGTTGTCATTATGTTGTACCTCAAAACTAAAAAGAAAAATTGAGATCAAGCATATCTTTTAAGATTAGCTTACATGACATGTCTATGAGCATGTATGTCCATAGTTTCTAATAATCACGTTTTTGGTTCGATCATCATTTCGCCTTTTTCATCGAAACAAGCAGCTTTTGAGTTCCCAAACACTTTGTGAGGGCCAAGAGTACCCAAGGAGGAATCGAGAGCCTTTTTTTTTTCTCATTTTACCATTGGTTAAAGTTTTACTACTTTTGATTATTTTAAGTAAATATCCTATTTTTACTTCAGCTTAATATTATTTTATTCGACAATTTGGGATATTTCTTCATGCAATAGCCGTCCACCCCACCCATTGTCTTGTTCTCTTATTTTCATAGTTTTAGAGAAAGAAACTCAAAACCTAGAGAGAGAAAGTGAGAGAAATTGGTGAAATTCAAGGAATTTTTCAAAGGAAAGCTAGGGTTTTGAATCGGTTTTCAAGGTGAACTCAAGAGGGTTATTTGTGGTGATTTTAAAATCTTGCAGGTGGTGAATTTTTATTTGGAAGAGAGGTAGACAACTAGTCATCTATGATTTTTCATATAAATCATGAGTTTTAAGTGATTAATTGCTAGAATCATGCTTTATCTTGATGAATTGAGGTTTGTATGGGCTTAATTTGATGTATATTAAATGTATGAAAAAATCCCCAACTGATGAGGATTTAAGGTTTTGTGGAATTGATTATTTTAACATGATTTTGATAAATTAAAGTATGTTTAATTGAAATTGGATGGTGGATGTAGCATAAATCATTATCAATTTCATGTATTAATGAGAAATTGGATTGAATTGGATTGAAAATGATGTGTAGAGAGGGATGGCCATGTGTAGGGTGTTTATGTCTAATTTTTTTTATTGTAAAGGACATTTTGATCTTCTCACATTCTAAGGGTATTTTCAGTATTTTTAAATTTGTTGAGGGTAATTTGGTAATTTTAATATGTGAAGGGGCACAATTGAAATTTTTGAAAATGATCAAGGGTGTTTTGGTTATTTGAATGTGAAGAATATAAAAGAAATGTTGAAAATGGTAAACGACCCACCCACTGTGGTGGTCAGTGATTCAAAGAGCTATTAAAGATAGGGTTTAAAATTATGCACACACACTGGTGCAATCATTTTTAAAAATATAAACGCTGAGAAAAAAATCTCTCATTTCACATAAAATATAAAAACTTTTGAATTGTTCCATGTAAATGAATGTACATGCTATAACGCATAAATACAACCAAGCAAAACAATACAATGTATAATTACTTAACTATCCCACCTGACAAAAATAATTACCGAAATGACCATGCTTAAACTAATAATTGACAAAAACCAATCAAACCAATATAATTACCAAAATGCCACCGACCCTTTCGATAATTACTGAGGTAACCCTCAAGTAAATAGACATTATCAAAATAACTCTCTAGGCAAATGGTCAATAACCAAACTACGCCTGGTTAAACAACAATATAAACAAGTACTTCTCCAATCATATATGCATACTAATACTCAAGTACATATATATATATATATATATATAAATAAGAATAATAGCATATATATATTTATATACACAAATATAACCACATGTTTAATTATATATAAATACACACACATATATATACATATATACATATACACATCCATATATGTACATATATATCTCATACACATAGACATGCATATAAACACAAATTTATATATACATATGAATATATATACACACACCAATGCATAAATATATATATATATATATATAAAATATAAATTAATACTCATTTTTGTACTTTTACAGATATGTAATAAATACATACATAATATATATACATTTTGAAAAATATAATTATATAGATAAATTTATAAATATAATATATTAATAAAAATATAAATCAATATAATTGAATATATATATAAACTAATATATTTATATATATGTAATAAAATATTTGGAAATGCAAATTGGCCACAATACCTCTCACATTTTCAAGATTTTCAATTCTATCCTTAAAATGATTGCACCAGTGTGTGTGCATAATTTTAAACCCTGTCTTTAATAGCTTTTTGAATCACTGACCACCACAGTGAGTGGGTCGTTTTGGAACGGTGATTCAACCATGGTGGCTGTGGAGTTTCGTGTGGCCACACGAAATGCAGATTGAGAGTGAGCTATTTAGTTTATAAAATAAGGAGGGAAAAATGGTGACTCTATGTGTATGGTTGTACACTACATGACATGGTATTGGCATATCCATTTGGGCTGCCTACTGAGTTTTTTTTACTCACCGTTGTTCATTGCGTGTGATAGGTAAATCCAAGACTTCCCAGTAGGGGTTGGCAGGGGTATGAGATGGAGAGTATGACACAGTACTATGTTCTTCCGTACATTTTGGTATTTTGGGTAAAGATATTCTTTGTTTTTTAAATACTCATTTTCTTTACGGTATGGGTATGTATATTTTGATCTATTTTAAAGTATTACTATTTTATGATGTGCTTTGTAAAAAGATCTCAAATAGTAAAAGAATGTTTTAATATTATTGCGATATTGTCCAAAATCATTTTTAAGTAAAATTTATAAAAAAAAAAAAATACATGATAATCACACCTTACTCAAGAATCTAGGCTTGAGTAAGGAGGTGTTGCAATGTAAATAAAATTGCCTTCTCCAAACCTTTATGTCTATCAGTAACAAATACTACATCTGAAACTTCACCATAAGCCTCCTTAAACCTCTAAAAAAAAACCAAATATATGATTGTTCATTTTCTATATCGTAACACCAAAAACTAGAAGATATGTTTTCTCATTATCATCGAAGCATGTTTTAGCAAATAGAGTACTTTTATATTTTCCTTTCGAATGAGTCCTATCAATCTCAATATGAGTCAAAGTATCTTGATTTTTTTCCCCCAACATTAAACATCACTATGGAAAAGGCTTGTATGATTTCTTGGGAGAACCTTTTATACTGTCAAGTACAAATTTTCTTGTCCTTCACGCCTTCTCGTAACTTATCTTAATCTCGTGTTGCCTCTCCATGTCAAAGTTGATTTCTTTTAGTCTATACTAATAAATAATTCCATCATATTTCTATTTTATTTGCTCATCGCTAAGTCTGCTAGTTGCTTGATAATGTGCCATAATAATATTTTTAACTGCATCATGTGTATTCTTAAATACCTTAATGAATAACAAATCTAAACCTTCAATCCTAGTTGCACAGATATGCTATGGAAAACTATCATCCACATATCCAACCTCATATCTGTGTGATCATGACTTTTTAACCTTAAATTCAAAACACTTGTCCATTCTATATATGCCAAACTTTAGCTATAACTCTTTCTTATTACTATATATTTGTCCAACCTCAATTTCATTACTTGTAGATGAAGCATTATTGGTGTTCAAAATCAGATAAACATTTGACTTTAAGGACCATTATCAACTCGGGGTGACCTATCAACTTAGGATGTCCAATACTATATTGTATGAGTCAACTTCAACATGTAAAAGTGAATAAGGAACATAACTATCCAATGGAGATGGAGGGTCAACCATTGCAAATCCTTCTGGTATGTTACGAGCATTTTTTGTTGTAAATCCTTTGGACACAATCAAAACTTCAGCTAGTGTATTTACTTAGACATTAACCCCAACTCCATCATTTACCTAGACATTCATACAACTGGTAATTGGTGTTGTATGAATGTTCTCATCTTATTTGCTTCAACTTTTACAGGTAATATATTTATCCCGTTCTTATTATGGTATCTTTTGTGAAACATTTTGCATTACCTTAATGTACATCGATGATCTATATTTCGTATCAACGCAAAACTGCTAATTTAAAATACAATGGAGACTCGATATGGTCTAACTTATAACATGAGTGAAATAAATACTTCAATATGATCCGAAAAGAGTTGTGATCTATCTTTGTTGCTTATATGTACAATTTGATCTTAGAACTCTTTCCTTATTTCTCCCATTAATGTATTCCCAACTCCCATATTCATTTATAACAAAACTTTCATTGTACCAAATAACAATCACAGCATCATCAATAGTAAACCTTACACATATATAAACCAAATTGGTGAGGAGGCATGATCTTGAACCAAATTGTCTCTTTATTGTTAGTAGCAATATTTTGCTATAAATGATGAGACATTTTCTAGAGAGATGATGATGCTCTCGGAAAAATGGCTCTCCAATAATAGCGAGATCTCTCTATTATTGGCGAGGAGACAATTTGGTTCCATATCATGCCTTCCTGCAATAGTAGCGAGATCTTGCCACTTTGGATGAGACATAATAGCATTGGTGATCTATGTGTAATAGTAGTAAATTGCTAAATAAAGCTACTTTACAACCTAAATTCAATATTATAATAATTAAACATCAACCCAGCCAAATTATAAGTATGAATACTATGAGTATGATAGTATGTTTGCTTCTTCAACGTGCTAAGTGTTAGTTCTTAAAATGAAACCTAAGCTTAGTCATGAATTCCTCCATCATAGGATTCAAGATATCTATCAAAGAATTCAAGAGGTTTGAAGGGAGTTTTAATTATTAAAGAGAGAAGGGTAAGTGACAAAGAAATGAATATGGGTAGTTGAGTATTGCTAACTATTATCCGATAAAGATAAGGGTATTTTGGATATGTTGCTTTTCAAAAAGCTATATGATGGAAATTTTAAAAAAAGTTATTTATGCATATCCATTTTACTATTTTAGGTGTCATGAATGTGTATTTTTTATAATTTCCCTTATTATTATTGTTTTCTTCTTTTTTTTTTCCGATCTAAATATGAAACATCTAGTTTTGCCGGTATATGATCAAATTTTTTATTATTATAATTATTTATTTATTTATTCAAAAGTTGAAACTTGAATGCATTTATAAGGTGAAGAATGATACATGATGTTATCGAAGATAATTGACAATAAAGTAATTGATGAGAGAGCATCAAGGAAAGAGTTACAACAAAGCAATGCATTTGGGATGATATTGGTCAAATTGTAAATGAATAAATATTTATAAAGACCACATCTTGATAACTATTCTACACTTGGCATTGACTTATCTGTACATTCTATATTTGTGTTATTCTCCATAATTTTTTCATTCTTTATTCTGTGTAATATTATATTTCCTTGCTTACACTACTGTAACTGTTAAAAGTATGTACCTATTTTTCATATGAATATACGATTATTGAAATCCATTTCATATCTCCTTTATGGTATCAGAGCATTTTTTGCTCCAATGAGTTTCAGATCCAGAGCCTAGCTTTCTTTTACTCTTCTGTGTAGTCATTGCTTTCTTATTGTCATTATGACTCAAGAAAGCTCAAATTCTAAATTTACAACCACTACTCAAGAGTCTCTCATGAACTTTATAGATCCAATTCTCTCATCCTTAGTTATAATTAATGCTACCCAATTGCCTTTAAAACTAAAACCAACAATGTATCCCTCAAGGAAGGCTCAACTATATGCTTTTCTATTCGGCTATGGTTTGTTTGGCTTCATTGACAGCACCAAGCGCTACCCTCCAAAATACGTTCTCCAAAATGGCAAACAAGTACTAAATCTTGACTGTATCATTTAGGAACAGCAAGATAAACTTCTTTTGCATGCCATAATTTCCTTTCTTGACAAACAAGTTGCTCCTCTTGTTTCGTCCCCACAAACCTGGCTAGAGGCATGGACCCCTCTGGCTCGACTTTATACAAATCCATCCTCTGCATGGATTTTGGGTCTTAAGGAACAACTTACTGTCATAACCTATGGCTTACAATAAGTGGATGATTATCTAAGGACAATCCACATGTTAGTAGATGAATTAACACTGGTGGATGCTCCGCCACAGAATGACGATCTAGTCATTTATACTTTCAATTGGATTGGTTTTGAATTTAGAGAAATAGCAGCTACAGTGCATGCAAGGGATCAAACGATTACCTTTGAGGAACTTCGGGCAAACTTATTCAATATGAAGCTTTCCTAAAATGTAAGGAAAAACATAATACCTCTGTCACCATCTTGGACCATGCCATACGTTCTTCTTGGGCTTCACATTACAAAAGTGGTACCTGGACCAACAAGAATCAAATGTCAAATAAAACTGGTCGACAAAACCAGAGATCAAATGATCCCAGCCTTTCAACCCAGCCACCCACACCCCCAATGCTATTTGTTAGTTTTGTGACAAATCTAGTAATATAGCCCACCAGTGCTATAAGGCCAAAAAGATCATGGACCACATGTTAGCCACCAATCATACGTCCATCAATTCTACTTCCTGAGCCAATTGGCTCATGGGCTCTACAACAACCAACCATGTGACTACTGATATGAATCAACTCCATAATTACCAATCTTATCAGGGCCTTAATTATATTATCATTGGTAATGGTACAAATCTATCTATAACTCATAATGGTTCACTCACTCTTCCCACTTCATCTCATTCATTTTCATTGTTAGGTGTCTTGTGTGCTCGTTCCATGCAACAAAATCTTATATCAGTTTCTCAGTTTTGCAGCACTAACCACAATTCTGTTGAATTTTTTCCCACTCATTTTACTATCAAGGATCTCACTATGGGGGCACCTTTACCCCAAGAAAGAAAGCGAAATAATGTTTATGAATGGCCAAGCTACAGGAAGCTTGATGAGGTTGCTAAACAAGCGTGTATTGGAATCAAAACATCTTTTAGGAACTGGCACAATTGTCTTGGACATCCCTTCTCAAAACTTTTACAGTCCATTATGTCCAATAATAGTTTTCCTATATCGTCCAGCATGTTGTCATATACTGAGTCTTTTTATGATTCTTGTTTGTGTTCAAAGAGTCATTGTCTTCCTTTTAGCATGTCCATTGTTCAGAGTCATAAACCTTTAGAGATAATTTATTCCAATGTTTAGGGGCCCTCCCCTGTTCAGTCAATTGATGGTTTTTCTTATTATATAATTTTTGTTGATAATTTTATAAAGTATACTTGGCTTTATTCTATGCGCTTCAAATCTAACACATATTCTATTTTTCAGAAATTTAAAGTTCTTGTTGAAAAATATTTTTCTGCGCCTATTATTACTTTATATACAGATGGTGGAAGTGAATTTAAAGGTTTAAAAAGGTTTTTGAAAAGTCATGGTATTGAACACCTAACATCCTCTCTTTACACACCTCAGCATGTTCTGTCGAACGCCGGCATCGCCATGTTGTGGAAACTGGCATTTGTTTGCTTTACAAAGCGACTATGCCACTATCATTTTGGTCAGATGCTTTCCAAATGGCAGCTTACCTTATTAATCATCTTCCCATGCCAATTATTAATTCCAAATCCCCATTAGAGTCCTTTTTTCATAAATCTCCAAATTACACCATGTATTTTTTGCTGTATATGTTATCCTTGGCTCCGTCCCTACACTACTCACAAACTTGATCCTCGATCCTAACCCTGCATATTTCTTGGCTATTTTACTACTCATAATGCTTATCAATGCTATGATAGAAAAATCATATCTAAACGAGTCACCTTTGTTGAACATCAAATTCCTTATTCTCAATCTTTACCCCACTCTCCGCTTCCACCTCTTTCTCACCTTCAACCGTGGCTGTCTCTTTCTCCCTTTCTTATTTCTTTATCAGACCCAACTAGACAACCTCCTAACCAGCCCACTCCATCTTCTACATCACCTAGTCTAACCCATAGATCACATGGTCCAATTTTTTCCCCTCCCACTCTACGCAGTTCTTCTCGTTTACTCTCCCATTCTCATGCGTCCTCCCAATCCCCTACTCCCTTGTAGGTCTCCACACTATCCAAACCTCTATGTCTCATTCCCTATCGCATTTAGACTTCCACTCAAGCACTATACAACCTCTGTCACTGCTTTTCGCACTTAATCCTTCTATTGTCCAACCTTCGGCTACCTCTCAGAATATTTGTACCCTACAACAATCTGATTCTGACTCTTCTTCCCCTCTGATTCAATCTCCTCAAATTGAGACTACCCATGCCCATGAACTTGTGCCTTTAAACACTCACCCAATGGTTACTTGTTCCTAGCTTAGAATTTCCAAATTCAAAAGGTTGTTCCATATCACTAACCATCCCTTATCTATTTCCCCTGAACCCACAATTGCCACTCAAACACTAAAAAGTCCACTTTGGACATAGGCCATGCTTGATGAGATTCATGCACTCCAATGGAATGAAATGTGGGATTTGGTTCCTAGACCATCCACCATAAATATTGTAGGATGTAAGTGGGTCTTTTGTGTTAAAAAAACAACCTGATGATAGCATTAATGGTTAAAGGTCCATCTCGCGGCCAAAGGATTTCACCAGTGTAAAGCCTACTACTATTCGTTTTATCTTGTCTCTTGCCTTGACCAAAGGGTGGCAAGTTCAGCAATTGGATGTTAATAATGCATTCCTCCATGGAACTCTACATAAGCAGGTTTACATGTCTCAACCCCCTAGCTTTATTGATTCCACTAATCCTTCTCATGTTTGTAGGCTTCACAAGGCACTCTATAAGTTAAAACAGGCCCCTCGTGCCTGGTATACTGGCTAAAAAAATTTGTGTTGTATCATGGCTTTGTTAACTTTCGCTCAGACACATCTTTGTTCATCTATTTGACTACCACCATTACTACTTATTTCTTGGTCTATGTTAATGATTTGTTGGTCACAATCTCATCTTTTACTTTCAATCAAAAATTTATTGAAGCACTGTCCACTGTGTTCTTGGTGAAAGATCTTGGTTCTATTCATTACTTTCTTGGTGTTGAGGCAATACCAACTCCACATGGTCTATTTCTCTTCCAACACAAATATGTACGGGATCTCTTAGAAAAGCACAACACGGATGGCATGAAGGATGTTGTCACTCCTATGTCGTTAACCGACAAGCTTACTCTTAATGATGGCTCTCCCTCCACTAATGCAACCTAATATCAATATGTCATTGGTTCACTCCAATATTTATCACTCACACGTCCGGATATTCGGTCAATAAGTTAGCTCAATACATGCACGCTCTGACATAATCTCATTGGTCTGCTGCAAAATGTCTCCTACAATACTTGAAACACAATCTTCACTATGGCATTCATTTTAGTTGTACTCAACCTCTTCAACTTCTTGCTTACTAGGATGCTGATTGGGTGGGTGATTGAGATAATTATACTTTCATCTCTGAGCATATCATCTACTTTCCGGGTAATTCGATTTTGTGGTGTTCCAAGAAACAACACTTTGTTGCTCGTTCTTCCACTGAAGTCGAGTATCACTCCGTTGCTTCAACTACTGCTGAACTCTCTTGGATTTCAAATTTGCTTATTGAGCTTGGTGTTTCATTGGTCTCTCATCCAACTATTCTCCGTGACAACTTAAGTGCCACATATATTTGTGCTAATCCAGTTTATCATTCTCGTACGAAACATCTTGCCCTCGATTATCATTTTGTATGAGACCACATTTCTAATGGCAAGCTCCAGGTTTCTCATGTTTCTACTACTACTCAACTTGTTGATATGCTTACTAAACTATTGAGCAAAGCCTAGTTTCACTTCTTACGATCCAAGATTATTGTTTCTGATGGAACCACTATCTTGTAGGGGCATATAAAGACCACATCTTGATAGCTGTTCTACACCTGACATTGGCTTATCTATACATTCTATATTTGTGTTATTTTCCATAACTTTTTTCATTCATTACTCTTTATTTTATTTCCTTATTTACACTACTGCAAGTGTATAAAGTCTGTACCTATCTTCCATATTAATATACGATTATTCAAATCCATTTCATATCTCCTTTAATATTTACTTGTAATAGCTCATCGTTTTTTGTATTATATATAAAAAACGTAATAATATTCGTAGCCATGCTTAATTGCCAAGTATAATCAAGTAGAGACAATCTTATTCATGCAAATGGGTACGAAATAATTATCCAAATCTCACTACAAGAAAAATCACTTTTTGCAACATTCAATTAGCAACATTCATTAATTGTCTGTTGCTAAAAATGATTTACTGCAACAGTCACCGCATGTATGTTGCCGTTGGTTAAGTAAATTGTGATTTTGCAACAGTATGTAAACGCGTGTTGCTAATTGTAATATATTACAACTGTATATGCCTGTTGCAAAAAACTTTATATGTTTTATATTATTAACAACATACTTAGCCAGTTGCAAATAAAAATTAATACACAAAGAGTTTGCAACACTATATGTTCGTGGTGAAAACATAAAATGGCCTGTTGCGGATGAATCATTGTAAGCCCTCGAAGTAAAAATAGATTGGCGCGAACCATCAGCCCTAAATTAGCCCCCGAAGTAAAAAGTAATTGTAGCAAACCCATCACCAGCCCTAAATTGTCACCAGAGATCGTAATTCCTGAAAGCTTTGATACAATCGCTGTGAATTTTTTAGTGTCTACCATCGCCAAAGCTTATACAGACCCATAGATGCAATGAATTTTTCAGCGTCTACCATCGCCAAAGCTTGTTAAGACAAGGTTGTGAATCTCGGTGGGTATGTGAATTTCTCACTGTAAAATATTTTATGTTTATTTTCACTGCCAATTCTCTCTTGTTTCCGACCAAATTTTGGTGTTAATAGCAAATTTGAGCAAATGTAAAAGTGTGTTCTTCAATTCTATGTTGTCCCTATTGGTTGGGCCCTTCCTATAAATCATTATTTTTTAATGTTTTTGATTGTTTAATTGGGAACTTAGTCTCTTGCTAGTTAATTTCTTCTAAATTTTTTAAGGAATCGGCCGCTTTCTTTTCGAAATGGATTGAAGGTGTACTTTACTTGATTGAGTTAGTCTTTTTGAGCTTTAGCTGAATTTGTAGGTTTATAGAATTAGTTGAGCTAGATTCTTGGGTATAACATGAGTGTATTTTTGGTAATCTAGGTTTACTTGATTCAGTGCTGGTTTTGTTTGCTAAATATACTTTAGAATTTAGGATTTTTAAATTATAAATTTCAGATTTTATGGATTGAAACTGGTTTTCAGTAGTAAAGTTTGCTGGTGACTGTAGTTTTGGTTCATCTTTTAAGAATATTAAAAATGCATATTTGAAAACACAGACATCGTCATTGTTAAGTAAATGAAGTACCATTGGGGAAGTAGGCAACAGGGGTATTAAAGTTTGCATGTTTACTTGATGCTAAAAGTTTCAGGGAAAGATATAACTAATTTAGGATTGGTTCGTTTAAAGTGAAAAACATTTAGTTGACTTAGCATTTCTGTATCCAATATTATTTATTGCTTTTATTTTTTATTTTCATGTCGAATTATGAGATTACTGTATCGTTTGATAGCCTTTACAAAGTTGCTTATTGATACAATAAAATACGGTCATAGCAATTTATATTGACAGAATATAACTGTACGAAAAGTTAACAAAAGCTGCTTCTACAATTGAAATGTTTTGAAAAACAACTGAAGAATGAATTTTATTTTTAGAGGAATATAAAACTCAAGAAGGAACCTTTTTTCTACTTTTGTCAAGTAATTTATCGTCATGTGTTGGCCAAATAGATTTGTTCTTATGGGTGATCTGTATTTTAAAAAGATTTTAAATAAAAATTCTTATTTGATCACATTCACAATCTTCTATGAGAAAGCAAACAAGAAAAATAAATTAGTGGCAGAATCTCTATTATTTGTTATAAATCTCATGTGTTATACTGATGTGTATATCTAGAACTATGTGATTTGATTATTAATGTTAAGTCTATCCTTCTATCCTTCTTGTCCAAATAGCTATGGATTCTATGAATAACTAACATTTGTTCACTTGTGGTCCAATCCAAGAATCTTGAGGTGTCTGGCTTGATCCCTTATTTTTAAAATGTAATCCTTGTTAATTAATTTGTGAAGAAATCAATCCAAAATCTCTTAACCACTTAAGAAACTTACAGAAGAATAGGTAAATTATGTGGGGAGCTTAGATATCTTTATATTTAGACCTATTTTCTTTCCTTATGCTTTCCAAAATTCGTGCAAGTTACCACTTGTTACATTCCAACATTTTATAATTCACTGAAAAATAGTGATTAATTATACAGCTTATGGCTGGCTCATTAAAAGTCTATTATATTTGTTAATTTGTGCTGTGTCCTTTCACACATAAGTATATATGCTTCAAAAATCCAGTGGTCGTCATTATCATTTCCTTATCAACTATATGTCATTACTAAATACAGAGCACAACACATAACAACATGGAAAAGAGGGAACATAGGAATTTTCTAATAGTTGATGATATTATTAACTATTAATTCATTCTATCTCAAGCTTCAAAAGGTACCCTTTTCTTGTTTGAAAAAATCTCTTATTATAGCTCTGAAAGGAATTTCTGAATATCCTACCGTATTGCCTTTTTTAAAAATTGCTTGAAGTTGTTAATAATCAATTTTACATGAATTACTGATTAAACTATTGTTTTCTATGACTCATAATCACAAAATAGATATGGGACTTCAATTTGGGGCGGTTGAGGGAGCATGAAGAATCAAGTCCTTTGGCAGTTGCCTGTGGTGCAAATGATGCAGGATTTGTGATTAAAAATTTTGGTGAACTTATGAAAGAGACATCCTTGACTAGTTCAAAAATTTTGGGAGATATTTACCAGTTAAACTGTGCTATGGACCATGATGACATATTATTCAACGTAAGTTCTGCCTGCAGTTGGATGTATTGTTTGATTTTGCTGAATCATTGTTCAATTTTTTATTCAGTTTTTATCCTCCTGATTTTGTATGGGGAGGAGGGAAGGAGGGCTGGAGCATAAGACTGATTTAGAATATGAATTAAGTATTTTGTTGACTGGAATCCCCATATCATTTTCTTTGCGTGAAGAATGTAAAAGGATTTTCATGCTTTGAATATCAACAAAAGATCAAGTGACCCAAATCTAAAGATGGATCATTCTTAGACCATGTGGTGGATTGTTGAATATTTTGGAAGTGCATGTACATTTTTGCTGACGCAAATTTACATGTCTTACTGTTTGCAGTGTGGGTTAGCTTCTTGGTTTGTCTTCCTGTGACTGACATATTTTTATTTTAAAATGCAGAATAATACAAATAATCCAGCAGCCAGCTAGGGGCCGGCGACGTCTGAGAGCAACAACCTACCTATTGGAAAACCAATATCAGGTGTAGCTCTGGGTAAAAACAACGGTTTCAGTGCCTCGAAAGATATGCATTTCATGGAAGAGTCATTTCTTGTGAGAAGTGATAGTTTAAGAACAGCAGCAACAACAAAGGCTAACGTACGGATGCTGGCTGTGAACAGAGGAAATGCCATGTAGCGTTACAAGGAGAAGAGGAAAACCCAAGGGCTCGTTTATACTCTACTCGGATAATAAAAATAAAGGAAGAACAAGATTTCAGGTACATCTTTAAGTTGATGCTAAGGCTATATAAAAGAATAGGCAAGGGAAAATTTAAACCGTGTCATGCATAAATAAGTTAGTCAGTGACAAGTAGTTAACAACAATCACCTTCTCTTTTACATATGCCTAGATATCAGACATTGAAAATATAACAAGTTAGACTCTATGATTGCATGGTAATCGAGATTTTCTCTGCATATATACTCTCTTTGAAGTAGCTTTGCAATTTATACTTGCTCCATCTTTCCTTGATGTGCATTCCAATGCTTGATGTGCTCCAGGACTTATTACTTTTATGAATTTGGCGAGATGAACAGCATGTAGCACTAGTTGCTGTTGTGGAAAGGTTTGTTACTACATTCATTTTGTTGCTAAAACACTTATCACTTTTCTAAGACCATTAGATTGGGTTGTATGATTTCTTACAAAGAAATAGGCCAATACATAGCAGGTCATTCAATTGTGGATGTTTAAGTTTACTTCTATTGACTTTGATGGGTTTGGTAGTCACTAATCCATAATTTTTAACTTTTGCAGAGTGTTTTTGTTAGCATCCTCAATGGCATAAATCACGAGTTTCTAAGACATATATGTGTCTATTTTATTAGGTTTTATTTCAAACTTTGTATAAAGTCTATATTGAATATTAGAAAATATTTTGTATGGAAATTTATAATTTTTAGTTTATAATATACTTTAAGTTGATTAGCTTTGGCCATATATATTTTTTGTGTAGAATGATATATATATATATATATATATATATATATAATATGCAATATGAATTCAAATGATTGAGAAAGTAAAATGTAAAAGAATAATAATAAGTAAAATATGTTATTTTAAAAAATAGATAAGAACTGGCAACATGCAGATGAATGTTGTCAAACATAAAAGACAACGTGCATAAACTGTTGTTATAAAGAGACAACGTGCAACTGAATGTTGCAAAATGATCACTCTTGTTCTACCACTACAAGCAAAAGCACGTTGCCAAAACCAAAATATGCGTTGCTAAAAATGCAATGGCGGGCTTTGTATTATTAACAACAAACACTGCATGTTGCCATAGCTATCGACTTTTTCGCAACATCGAGCAATGCAACATACGAATGTACGTTGCCAAAGCCATATTACAACAAACATCGCCAGTTGCGAAAGGTCATTTTTCTTGTAGTGTCTACTAGTAGTCCTATCATCAAACAATCATTGTCACAAGAAATCGAATAGATTGGTACGCTACGAAAATATTTTAAGCTTGCAGAACCAAGATGCATTGGATTAGATAGGTCTTTACACCTCGTAGATAGAATTTTTAGATTGTTTGGTTGACCTATTTTAGTTATTGTTTCTTAATTATGAAAGAAACTATATAGTAAAAAATGATAACGGCATAATTAATTGATTAGTCTGGTTTTAGACTTCATGCATGCGCAGGCATACAAATTAAGACTATATATAACAAATTTAGTCATGGAGATTAGAATCCAAAAGCCAAATCAACCAGAATACACATTATTGAAAAAAGACTCAGTTCTAGCATTATTCATATTACACGTCCAAAGCTAATAAAAGGAAACAGATAGCAACTCCTATAAGGAGATTAAAGATTAATCATATCCCCATTTGGTAACCTTTTGTCTGGTTTCTATTTTTTTTTGAGCTGTATATAATTTATTTAATTTAATAATGGGTAATTGCCCCAAATACCCACGTGATCAATAATTTGTCCCAAAATACCCACTCATCCATAATTCTCTTTAAAATACCCATATATTTCATTAAATACCTAAAATACCCTTGCTTTAATTGTAAGTGTAGATTGATAGTAAGTAAAAAGTCTCAACAATGATAAATCAGACAAACTAGTAGTGAATATCTATACAATAATAGTAAGTAGCTTACTTGCCACTTAGTGGCGAGTCTTCTTGGTAGTGGCGAGTCCTAGCCTAATGGTAAATCTTAGTGGTAAGTATGTATATAATAGTGGTAAGTAGCTTACTTGCAGTGAGTCTGGTGATGAGTTCAAGTGCGAGTTTTATAGTCCAGTAGTGAGTCTCAAAGTCTAGTGGGTAGATTAGAGTTTGAAATAAGGGTATTTTGGGTAAAAGAGGGTAAATAAGAAAGAATTATAGATGCGTGGGTATTTTGGAACAAATTATCAGTCACGTGGGCATTTGGGGCAATTACCCTTTAATAATTAGTTAGTGTTTGTTACTGTTAATTATGCCTCTCAATTAACTACAAATGTTAAGAAAAAGGAAAAATAATAAATAGCAAATTTCAAACAATTTTAAACTTATTTAATTTGATATTTATATTTTTTATTCTTTCCCTTTTATTTTAAAATGAGAAGACAAATTAACACTAAGCAACTCTGATTAATATTAACCAATCTTTTAACTAAGTAAATTGTACACAACTAAATGAAAAAAACAAAAAACCAAAAAACAAAAACGTCATCAAATGGGCCCCAATTAAGCATATATGACGAGAAATCTTACAAAGAGAAATCTTGAAGTTTTATTCATTAAGAAGTTGCACAAGCTTGTCCGCTGCAAAATTGAAGTCCATATCCCCTCTCTCCTTCAACTTGTGACTCAATTCCGTAGCTTTCATCCTAACTTCCTTTCCTTGCTCTTGCTTGACCACTTCTTTGATCACTCTTGTCAACTCTCCTCTCTTGAACTTCCCATCCACTCTAGGGACCTCTATTCCCACACCAACCTCCACCACCAGCTTTGCATTCATAGGCTGGTCAAGTTGCATGGGCATGGCTATGATTGGCACCCCATTGATCATTCCCTCAAGTGTTGAGCTCCAACCACAATGACTCAAAAACCCTCCGGTGCTCGGGTGTTGGAGAATTTTCGCCTGTGGAACCCAACCATCCACAACCATACCCCTTTCTCCAACCCTCTCCAGAAAGCCTTCCGGTAAGACCTCCTCGATAGACAGCTTCGCACGAAAATCATCGCCGTGAAATCGAACCACCCATACGAAACTAACTCCGCTAAGCTCTAATCCGTAAGCTATTTCTTCCATCTCTTCCACTGAAAGAAAATACTCGGTTCCGAAAGAAGCATAGACCACCGAAGAAGGATCTTTCTTGTTCAACCAGTCCATGAATACACTATCATTGCCATTGTTTGTAGGCTCTTGAACAATAGGACCAACAGGAACCATTTCTTTCCCTAGGAAACCAGATAGGAAATCAATATGCTCTACTTCAATGTCACTCAGAGTCTTGATCAACACCATTTTCGTAGACCTCGCCACGCATTCCGAGAACCTCTCGAAGTTTGTCAAACCATTTGCAGTATACATATGCATGAACTGGGCCATTTTCTGGCGTTCGATTTCCGGGAAATCAAGGGCTGGAAAAGGGTATTGAACTGTTGGATTATTACGGGAATAGAAAACCATATAAGCAACAGAGGCTGCACAACCTGCTAAGAACAAAACAGATTTGATGTTGTGGTTTTCAGCTACCGCTGGGGCCCATGCCTGAATGAAATCATAGACTACAAGATTGGGTTTGAGGGTCTTGAGAATTTCTCCAAAGGCGGGTTTTGCACCATCAAAAGCGGCTTTGAGGGTGTTCATGAGATTTGGAGGAAGGTTTTTGGTAGTGTGGTAGCGAGGAGGTAGTTGAGGGAAGGCATTAGGAAGATGAAGATCCACAAGCTGAATAGAATATGTTTTGTTTTGGTTTGCTAGGGATTCTCTTACTGGTTTCAGATTGACTGGTGTAGAGCAAAGGTAGATATAAAAGTTTTTGTCTGACAGTTTCTTAGCAAGCTCTAAGAAGGGAGAGACATGGCCATGAGCAAGCCATGGTAACATTAAGATGCTAGTCTTTGGCTGCTGATTGGTATCCATGAAAATTAGAAGTCTAAAATAATGAAAAAATTTTCAGATACGAAGCAAATTTGTACCTTAAATCTGGATAAGCAAGTTTACAATTGTCTCCGCTACAAGAGTATTTTCTGATCTCTTCTAGGAAGAAGTAGAGGAAATTAAGAAGATGAATAATACATACCGTCGACAAATTGAGAAATTAAGCAATTTTGGTGTCATTCATCGTAGTAAAATTGTACACGGAAACTTATTAATTAAAAAAAAGAAAAGAAAAAAAGGGCGAACTCCAAGAAGTTTAATAAAAGAAATTACGAACTTGGCGCATGCATCTTCCTGTGCTTCTAATAATTTATTTCATGTCACCAACGGCTAGCTTTATTTCTTTGGTGTTTTGGGGGTCAAGTGAAACATCTAGATTCATCATCAAAAAAAACAAAAAGTGAAGCATCTAGAGCTTGCCGCTCATATATGAATTGTTTATTATTATTTATTTACTCAATTGAGACCTATATGAATTGTTTATTATTATTTATTTACTCAATTGAGACCATCTAAGAAAATTTCACAAGGAGACAATTGAGAGCACGAAGAATGGAGTGACAACAAAGCACTGCATTCGGGATGACGTTCATGACCACTCACCAAGATTCCATCAATATTTATTTATATATACATATATATTGATACTAGAAAAAATAATAATAATAATAATAATAATCACCGCCATGATAAATAACCAAGATTCCATCATATGCACGTAAAGATGACAGATCAAACTGTGCTGTTTGGAAAATTTTCTCAATAAATCGAACGGCCAAGAAAATTTTGCTTATTTACAATTCTTTTCTTTTCTTTTCCTAGAAAAGTTCCTGCGTAAAAGAATATCTGTTTCATTCGACAAAACACTACAATCTTCAAGTAGGCCAATGCATTCAACATCTTTATCAGTGCTCTATTTTTTATAATAGTGTCAAGATTGAAGAATAATATATATACCCATTTTCTATTTTTTTAATGTATATTTTTACAAGAGAGTAATAATAATAATATTATTATTATTATTATTATTATCATTATTTTGTCTTTAATTGTTGGAAACTATTAGACGCTTAACATATATTTAGTACACGAGACTATCATATAGTGAATAGTGAATTTTTATGTGAATTTGTTTTTTTTTATCAACTAATTAAATTACTTATTTATTTATACTTTTCGAAACAAAAAAAAAGTTATTTAAATATTGTCCATAACATGTAATATTTATTTATTTATTTATTTTTGGTAAAACATAACATGTAATATTTATTGATATTATTAATTAATATGTTACCTTTTGTAGGGTGAACTAGATTGAATTAATTTTAGACCCTTTTAAGCCAAAAAAAAAAAACTGAGCTTAATAGTATTAAAAAAAGGTTGAAAAATAGGTGGGCTACGGACACTTTTTACCCGTTGAACTTTAATCAGCGCTTTCTGTGCTAGCACTGAAAATGTGAACATTTTGTTATAAATCATAAAAAAAAAAAAAAAAAAAAGGCTTTCAAAATAATAAGGTTATTTTCCTACTGGAAGACAATTAATGCTTTTGCTTTCTCACGTATACTTTTGGTTTGTTTTTAATCATTTCTTTTCTTTTTCTTTTTTATTCTTTTGATAAATTAACCTCTCTTTTTTCTCTGTATTTTATGTTGAACAAGTTCATTGTATTTTTTTAAAATATATATATATATATATATTTGACGGTAAACATAAATTATAGTTTTTCTCTTCTTTTTTTTTTTTTTTTCTGTTGGTTAAATAATAGGGTTTATTTAGTGCATGAGTATTATATAATATTTGCAAATTTCAACCTACCTCATACTCTTTTTTTAATATTAGTGGCAAAGGGATTTGAACTCGAATCACTGTCGACGAAATACTAACTTTTTTGTGATCTTGAAATTAGATTAAGTCTTATAAATAAATAAGTAATAAGAATTTTATTGATGCTTAATTCCAGATTGAAAATTTGTTTATTATGTAATTGTTGTTAACTACAAAGGTCAAAGTGATAGTTGGCACTCAATCTTTTCATTCATTTATCTTATAAATTTGATTGTATTATTTAAACGAAAACCATGAAATATCATTTTCAAGTGGGTTTTTGGGTCAAATAGCCACCAAAATAATATAATTTTAAAAATATCCTCCAAGATAAAATATTTATAAAACCTAGGCACACTACCTAATTTGTCCCCACTTTCTCTCTTTGACTGAAATCCTATTCTCCTTCTCCTCTCCTTCTCATTCTCTATCCCCATCTCCTTCTCCGTCACCAACGATCATAGATCCATTGAAACATTTGTGGAAGGCTTGTGACAAATCCACCAAGGTAGCCGCTGCACCCATCAGGAAGAGAACTCATGTGACGGAAGAATCATCCAATGCAGTGCAAGTATGAATAAATTTAAGGAAAAAATACATTTTTGATGAAGATTTATGTTTGGATTTGAATGAGTATTATGTATTTATATGTAATTTGTTTTCATTTTGTTTGGATTTGAATGCGTATTATGTATGTATTTGTAATTTTGTTTTGATTTTGAGTAGTTTTGATGTATATTTGATTGGAATGCATGAAAGCATTGGTTTTGGGTGAACACCATCACTTGTATTGTGTAACGAGGCTCCCTCAACAAGATTGGCGAGGACCTTGAAAAGTTGGCAAAGGGAGCCATCACATTGTGCATCAATGCATGGCTTCCTCGACCAACCTCCTTAATCCCTCAGCAAGTTTGCAGAGGGAGCATTAGTGTGAAGATGAATTTGGGTTTGTTTCGCTTTGCTTTTCATAATGTTTCAATTTTCAAATGTGTGAAGATTTTTTTTTTTTAATATGCTATGACTAGTTGAGTTTAAATTGAAACCAACAAACATATGTACAACTAATGCTCACTCATTCAACATGCTAAGGGCCTAGGTAGGTCGCTTGAGGGAGCCAACCTTGTATTCACAATGTGAAGGCTCTCTTAGCCAACTTGCCTTTAGGCTCTCAAAATGTTAGCCGAGTGAGTATCAATTTTACAAGTAATATTTGTTGGTTTCAATTTGAACTCATGCAACTATTTTTTTGTTGATTGAATTGTTTGAATGAGCTTCAATTGTACAATTTCTTTTTAGGCGGTTGATTGATTTTATTTGTTTTTATTTTCTAGGTTTCAAGAAGAATCATACCAAAGGGTGGAGGCGACATTTCTCACCTCACAAGCATGTCCAACCTTCCATAGGAACTTAAATTGTTAAAGAACAAACTAGGCAAGGGTGAGAACAAATTCGAAAACTCATGTTTTGTTCAATTTATGAAGATGAAAATTGTAGTGTTTTGTGGGAAATTCATCCATCATTTGTTGTTATAGCAATTGTACTATGATAATACACACATGATGTAGTTTGAATTAAATGGTGTTGTGGCTTGGTTTGATAGGAAGGCATTTTCAATGATATCAGGTTTGTATTGTGGTAGATTTCTCACATCATCATATATGAGTAGTATGTCATACGACTGTGGATTAAATATTTTGGTCAATAGGATCTAATGACGCAATGTGAGTTCACTAACGCCTTCAAGTCGATCGAATTCAATGAGGACAACAACCAAAAAAAAGGAGACAATGTCAAATGCTACATGTTTTACTTATTAGAGATGGTGCTTCTTCCAACACATTGAACTAGATTGGTGAAGGAAGAGAACTTCACCATCATAGTGAATGAGAAACTATGTGAGAGGTACCTTTGGGGGAGCTTGTGCTATGATTTGATGATACATAGTCTATATTCAAAGATTAAATAGGGGAAACCACTTAAACATGCATACAGTCTTTACAGATTTCCCCTCGTACTTTAGGTATTGACTACATTACATAAGCTGTCATGTTACTTCATAGTTTATAATTATATTGTTCATCAATTTTAATATGTCTTTATGTGTAGATTTAGGGATTAATGGGTCTCCATTACATTGTTTTTATTTGATTTAATACGTAATTCTTGGATGTTTGAGTTTAATGTTAAATATTTTGCATGCAACGTTACTTGGGGCATTATGAGATAATTGATGAAAATTGTGGAGAAAATGACTAAAAGGAACAAGTCAAGTGCAATGTCAGACGCCTGAAAAGTTACCAAGGAGAGGCCAATTCCCACAAGCCTAGTGCATGCCAAGCGTAGTTACAGGTTCAAAGTCAAGCGTATGACATGCATCGTAGAAGTGTGTATGCATGCAAGAATTGGACAAGGAAACCAGTAAGGGTCATGTGTCAATTTTGTCCCATGTTAGGCGCCTGACTTAGTGTGGCAATGATCAGTGGCAATTTTCTAATTTAGGGGTTTTTACACAAGTTGAGTTACGATTTTATTATAAATATACATCTTTGTTAGGTTTCGAGGGAGAACAGATACAATAGCAACTTTTGATTATTGATCATTGCTTTAAGGATTATGAGTTGCTAAATTTCTTCTCTTGGGTAGGAGTTAATTTTAATTATTAATTGTTCATATATGAGACCTGAGTAAATAATTCTTCCATTAATTCAATTGATTCTCTCATCTATATTCTTCTATAATCTTGACTAATTTCAATTAACTGTGATGATATTTTGGTACTGATATTATTGTTTTTAATTAGATGCATATTAAATTAGATCAGAGTCATACTATGGTTCTAATTATCTGTAACAATTTGGAGAATATAGTTTAGATTAAAATTTTACAATGTTTTAGGGTTTTTCCAATTTTGGCTAATTTTCTAGATCGTAATGCAACTCTAAATTAATTTGGTTCATATTGATTTTGAATAATTTTAGATTAGGAATTACTCACAAACATTTCTAGGTTGTTCAACACTAAGGAAATATTACAGTTGATTGGTCGTACCATCTGTTAATGCCAAAGATAAAGGATTAATTGATAATTAATTTGATTCTCTTTGTGAATGATCACATGCAATTAATAATATGAAATTACTTTGAACCGAGATTGTGTTTAATTGATTGTTCACTTTAATTTACCCTGCTCTACTTTACTTGTCTACTGATTTAAAATATTTCCATCTAAAATATCTTTACCTTAGTTATATTATTCTAATTGATTGTTTAGAATAGAATTAAGATTGTTTGTTATACTAGTCTTTGTGGATACGACCTAGACTTACTAGTACTATGTATTTGGTAATTTTAGTTATTTCATTTTGGTGTGATGCATCTAGACCATCAGGGTCTTGAAGTCATACCTATAGTTCCCACCATTATAACCCATGAAAAATATCATGGTGTCAAATATCCTAGAATCCTAGACTAGTCATTCCCTAACATCCTCCAATATAATAAGTTGGCTACTGAGGTTTTAAGCAAAAGAGAAGTAAGTTAATTACTGTTTTAATCTTATGTTTTCTTTTTATTGTTTATTTCGATCGTATGCATAATTTAGTTGTTTATCATATTCTATTTTGTTAGTATACTATGAACATAGATTAAAAAAAAATTGAAATTATGCCAATTACACAGCAAGAAGAATCTTTCTTTTCTTTTATTTTTTTTATAAATTTTGGATTAATGAGGATTTAAGATGAATATAACCCTTATTTAATGAGGGAATGTCAGCAAGTAATAATCTATGGATACATTCTCAAGTTCAACCATCAAGGAGAAACAATTATGCAAAGAGCCAACAATTATCATATTCATAGTATGATTATCAACAACAATCACATGTAATACCATATCCATATAGTTGACATATTAACAATTACGTGCAAAACTATCAAGAAGATGTGTCTTTTGATAAATATTTCTCTAAATACACTATTGAAAATGAAGATATGAAAGAGAGAACATTTTTATCCACCAAAAAATTCAATGTCATATTGAGTCATATTTAAGTAATTATGTCTTTTATTATTATTCTAATTAATGAATAATTCAACACAAAAAATAATAGTATTTTTTTGTTATTATCATTAAGTGTTATAGGTCTCTTGATTATAAGAAATATGATTTAAGCTCAATGTGTTTCTCAATTTTTGTAGTTAAATTGATAAAGAAGTTAATAAATAAGCATATCCTAAAATTTCATATATAAATTTCATGAGCATGGTCTGGGTGTGTGGTCCTTTTGCATTTATGCATGGTTTGAGATAGTTCTTCTGTGGTCCAAATACTTTCCTTCATGTTCCTGGCACATTCCTATGAGTTCGAAGCGTCTTCCTGCATGGTCCGAGCAAGTTCTTATATGGTCTTAGTGAGCTCCTGTGTAGTCCTCTTACATTTCTACATGATCCTAATGCATTCCTTTATAGTCAAGGTGCATTCCTATGTGGTCTGGGCTTATTTTTGTGTGGTCCTCAAGCGTTCTTACGTGGTTCTGGTGTGTTTCTACATGGACAAGGTGCATTCTTGCGTGGTTGGGGCACACTCCTATGTGGTCCTGGTGTGGTCATGCAATCTTCATGGTCCTGGTGCATTTCTATGTGGTTTGGATATGTTTTTGTGTGATCTCAGTGCATTATTATATGGTCTAGGTTGGTTAAAGTAAGATTCAAGCACATTTTATTATGGTCAGGAGCGTGCTTGTATGGTTAGGGTGCATTCCTAATTGGCCTTAATGAGGGGCTATTGTTACATCGTCTGGGCGTGTTGTTATGTTGTCTTAAAACGTTCATACATGGTCCTTGCACTTTCCAGCATGGTCATGATATATTCATGCATAGTCGAGGCACATCCCTATGTCATTCTGACATGCTCCTACATAGTTAAGGCTTGTTCCTACATGATTGGGATGCATTCCTACTTGGTCCTGGCTCTTTCCTACATGCTTTGAGCACATTCCTATGTGGTCCGAGTGTATTTTAGTATTGTCAAGTTAGTGCGCTCTTGATTGGTTCTAGAGCATTCTTGTAAGGTTGAGGCGCATTCCTCCTTGGTCATGGAACGTTCTTGTGACAAGGGTTGCATTCTTGCCTAGTCGTAGTGAACTCCTACATGCTCTGGCGCTTTCCCACACGATCCAGGTATGTTCCAGTAAGGTCCGGGTGCATTCCTTCTTGATCTGGCCACTTTCTTAAATGGTAAAGTCGACTTCCTATGTTGTTAGGGCTTCTTCCTGATTAGTCCTAGTGGATTCCTACAAGGTCACGGTGCATTGTTACATGGTTCAGATGCATTTTTGCATTATCAGGTTACATTCATGCATGCTCTTGACATGTTCCTTTGAGATATAGGCACGTTCCTACGTGGTTCAGACATGTTCCTACATGGTTCTGTATGGTTTTGCAACATTTCTGTATGGTTGGGGTGCGTTCCTGCATGGTTGGGGTGTGTTTCTGATCCGAGCACATTTTTGCATTATTAAGGATCATTGCTCCATAGCTTATACTTGTTCTCACATGGTTCTTGAGCACTTCTGTGTGGTCTAGATGCATTTCTATGTGGTTTAGGGCGCGTTTCTATGTGGTCAGGGTACATTGTGGTCGGAGCTCGTTGTTACATGGTCAAGTCATATTACTGTGTGCTTTGAGCGCATTCCTAAGAGATCTGAGTATGTTCCTGCATGATCTTGACATGTTCTTACATGGTCCAAATGAGTTCCTTCATTGTGCTTAAGCATTCATGTGCATTCTTACGTAGTTCAAACACATTCCAACATTCTCGAGTCACATTCCTATGTGGTCCTAGTGCATTCCTATGATGTTTAGTCATAGTCCAGTGTGGGTCAGACACTTTATTGTATGGTCAGGAAGTGTTCTAGTGAGGTTAGGGCGCTTTTTTACATGGTTGGGGGTACATTCTTGCATGGTCTGGATGTATTTTTGTGTGGTCCTAGCACATTTTTGCACTGTTAGGTCACAATCATGTATAGTTCTAGCATGTTTTTTTAATGTTCGGACGCATTCTGAATGGTTCAAACGTGTTCCTACATGCTTCTAACGCGTTTCTGCATGGTTCAAGAGTATTCTAGAGAAGTCAGGGTGCATTCCTACATAGTCAAGGCACGTTCCTATATGGTCAATGTGTTTCTGCATGATCCAGGATCATTCTCATGCTGTCCGAGTGTGGTCATAGAGTGTTCTTACATGGTATAAATGCATTTCTAAATGATCCAAGGCTTATTTCTTCATGGTCCAGGCGTATTCCTTTGTGGTCTGTGAGCATTCCTCTATGGTCAAGGCGTGTGTTTGCGTTGTAATGATGCATTCTTGCATGGTCAAGTTGCATTATTGCATGGTCTGTGTATTCCTATGAGGTCCGAGCACTTTTCTATATGGTTCTTACATATTCTTATATACTGTAGGTGTATTCATTCTTTATCCTCATGCATTTATGCATGGTCTAAGCATATTCCTATGTTATCCTAATGCATTCTAGCATTCTAGGGCTACATTTCTACATGGTCCTGGTGCTTTCATATGATGTTGGTATGATCTGGGCACATTCTTGCATTGTTCAGGTGCATTTCAGAATGGTCTGAGTGTGTTGCTTTTGATGTTGAATGCATTCCTATGTAGTTGTGGTAGGTTCCTGCATGGTCCTAGAGAGTTTTTATATGGTCGAAATGTGTTCCTATATGGTCGGAGAGAGTTCCTACACTATTGTGTGCTCCAGGCATATTCCTATATTATCGTAGCACAATTCTATATGGTCTGGCACATTCCTTCATTGTCCTCGAGCATTCCTACATAATCCTTAAGTAATCTTGCATGGTCTGGGTGAAATCCTGTATGGTCATTGTGCATGGTCTGGGCATGTTCTTGCATAGTTGTGACGTATTCTAATTAGTTTGGGGCACGTTTCTATGTGGTTCGGTCATGTTCCTACTTAGTCGTGGTAAGTTCCTTAGTGGTCATAGAGCATTATGACATGTCTAGGCGGTTTCCTGTGTGATCGGGGCATGTTCCTGTATGGTCAATGTGCATTGCTATGTGGGTTCTTGCATGCTCAATCCTAAGGCATTCTTGATTGGTCTGGGCGCGTGTCGGCATGATTCAGGTGTGTTTCTTCTTTGTCCTCAAGCATTCATGTATAAGCCTAGTGCATTCTTGTGTGACCCAGGTGCATTCCTACGTGACCCGGATTTGTTCATGTGTGACTCAATTGCATTCTTGCATAGTGCTATGTATTATAGCGTTATCAGATCACGTTTTTACATGGTCCTAGTGCGTTCCTATGGTGTCGAGGTATGTTTTTACGTGTTCTGGATGCGTTCTTAAATTGTCCAGGCAGGTTCTTACATGATTTGAATGTGCTCCTTTTGATGGCACATTTATGCGTAGTCTAGATGCATTTTTGCATAGTCATTGTGGGTTTCTACATGGTCCTAGAGCGTGCTGCTGTGGTCTTGGCATTCTAATGTGGTATTGGCATTCCAACATGGTCCTATCCCATTCCTGCATGGTATGGGCATGTTTCCACATGGTTGTGGTACGTTCCTTCATGGTCATGGTGATTTTTTTACCTAATTTATATGTGTTACTACATAGTCTTAGTGCATTTCTGTAAAAAAGGACTCATTTTTGTATGGTCCTAGTGTGTTCTCGCATGGTATGAGCGCATTTTAATGAGGCTCAAGTGCATTCTTGTGTCCTTCTGATACATTCTTGTTTGGTCATGGCAAGCTCCCGATTCATCATTATGGGTTCCTACTAGGTCGGGTCATGTTGTTGAATGGTTTGGGCATGTTCTTGTGTCTTCCTGGTCCATTCCTACGACATCCTTGCTGAGTCATGCTCCTTCATGGTCCTACTCGTGTTCATGTGAGGTATGGTCGTGTTCCTGCATGGTTTTATCGAGTTTCTGTATGGTCCATAAGCATTCTAACAAGGTCGGGGCACGTTTATACGTGGCCGATAGGCATTTGTTCATGGTTTGGGCACATTCTTTTGTGGTTGGGGCTCATTCCTGCTTAATTCGAATGCGTTCCTACATGGTTCAGATGCATTTCTATTAGACGTGATCGTAGAAGTTATTGTGTGGTTCGAGTGCATTATTATATGTTTTTGGCATATTTCTACAGGGTTTGGTAGCGTTCTTGTAGGTCTGAGCTCATTTCTGCATGGTCCTAGCGCATTCCTGCATAGTTCTAGTACATTCCTATATTGTCCAGGCACATTCCTTCGTTGTCCTTAAGCATTCCTGTGTGTTTCTATAGCATTCCTACGTTGTGTAGGAGCGTTCTTGCGTTGTTCAGATGTGTCTCAACATTGTTGGGTCATGTTCCTACATGGTCCCATCATGTTACTATAAGGTCTAAGGGCCTTCCTGTCGCCTGAACGTGTTCCTACATGGTCAATCTTATGTGGTTCTAGCGCATTCCAGCATTGTTGGGTTACATTCCTATCCATTTTAGGCACTTTTACTATATGGGCATCGATTTTCTTGTGTGGTTGGGGCATGTTCCAATATGGTTCAAAAGCATTCCTGTATAGTCCGAGCGCATTCTTGCATTGTCTGAGTGTGTTCATGCATGTTTTTTAGGCAAGTTTCTATTTGGTCGGGTCACGTTCCTACGTGGACAAATCGTGTTCTTTTGAGGTTCGAGTGTGTTCCTACATGATCATTGCACATTCCTCTGTGGAGAGGCACATTCTTGCATAGGCATAGAACAAACCTGCGTAGTCAGGGCATATTCTGCATGGTATTGGTGCGTTCCTGTGAGGTTGGGACATATTCCTGCGTAGTTGTGATGGGTTCCTACATGGTCCTTGAGTGTTCATGCATGGTCATTCCTATATGGTCCTAGCGTGTTCTTGCGTGGCCCTTACTCGTTCCAGCATGATTCGGGCATGTTCATACATGGTTCTAGGGCATTACTATGCGGTCCTCGGGCATTCATGCATGGTCAGGATACGTTATTGCATGGTTTTGTCACCTTGCTATATGGTCCTGACTCATTCTAATATGATCCGAGTGTGTTCCTATGAGGTCCGACGTTGTTTCTGTTTCCTATGTAGTTTTGGCTTGTTCTAGCATGCTCGAGTGGTTTAGGCTGTTCCAACATTGTCAGAGCTTATTTTTACTGAACCAGACGTCTATTTGTGAGGTCCTGGCATTTTCCTACACAGTCTTAACGCATTCCTATGAGCTGGGTACATGTTCTATTACAGTCCTGCATGGTCTTAGCAAGTTTCTACGTGATCCTAAGGTGTTCCCGTGTAGTGTGAGGTTAAGTAGTTCCTACGTGGTCTTAGCGCATTCTTATATGGTACGGATAGTTCCTACATGGTCCTGGTTCGTTCCTATGTGGTTAGGGTATGTTTCGTCAAGGATGTGGCACATTCGTTTAAGGTAAGGACATAGCATGTCTTGGAGCTTTGTACGTGATCAAAGCTCTTTCCACACTAGTCTTGACGTATTCCTATGTGGACCTGGAGCATTCCTGCATGGTAAAGTCACAATCCTACATGTTTCTGATGTAGTCCAAACATGATCGTTTGAGGTGCAAGATCGTTCCTACGTGGTCTTCGCGTATTCATGTGAGGAGGGGTGCGTTCTTGATTGATCTAACACATTTCTGCATGGTCTTAGGGCATTTTTATGAGTTGGAGGCGCATTTTCTAAAATTAATTTCCATACATAGCGGCGTCCACTCACTGCTCCATCGCATCTAAGAATAGCACTAGAAGATCATACGGTGGATAACGCGATCAGATTGATAATCAGATTGCTGATTTATCATGCTGATTACCGAGTTGGAGGAGCAGTTTAAAGATCTGCCCATCCAAGAGGTAATCCTGAATTCTTAGTGTTCAGTTTCATGTTTGCATAGCTTCTATATGTTGTCTCTATGTATGTCATCCTCCATGTGGTATCAGATCCTAAGCTACGTAATCATGTAAATTTAGAATTCAATTACATGTGATTTATGATGTATTATTAGAAATATGACATGTAGGTTTCTATTGTGATATGATTATATAATAATATGTGTTTTGTACATTTATTAATTCATAATGGATGCTTTTTAGCCCTGCTCCACAATAGATTTTCTCTGTATTTTTATTTTTTTAAATGTAATAAGGAGGATGATCATAAGATCAGGTTTCCTCCTTGATTTATTTTGTATTTTCGTGTTTTATTGTATTTTATTTTATGTAAAAGGTCAAAAATACAAATGTAAAAACTGCATCCCGTGGCTATTTCTGCTTCTAGAGAAGGCTACAGGTGTTTAATTGAGGAATTGTCAGAGGCATTGGAAGTGCAAGGAGGAGAGGAAATTATGGCTAGAAAATCAGCCTCGAAGCTTCAGCGCAGCGTGCATTGCTTCAAAGTGGCCACGCTTGAACTCATGTCTTGCACTTAGCCCGATGTGTGGGGCGTGTTTGGTCTTCTGGCTGGTTGCTTCTAGCAGTTGACTCCTCCAACTATTTGGCTTCTACCTATCGTAGAGTTTTAGCAACGGTGCACGTTTAAAGGCTGTAAAGCCGAGGGTTTCATGGTGGGCTAGGGGTTTTGGCAATATGTTTGGGTAATTTTTAATTTTTAGGCCTTAAAGACCAGTTAAAAATTAAACCCAACAAAAATACAATACCCTGGAACCCTTTAGAAGATGGAGAAGAAGATTGGGTCATTTTTAAATTTGGATCATTCGGGCCTTGTAATTTTCTTTTCTAGGAAATCATGAATTAATGTTAGTTATTGTAATTATTTTACAGCTTTTATGAATGTTTTAGTATTAGTTCTTAATAATATTATATGATAACATATCATATAGAATAAGTGGTACCATAAATGTTTGCATCATTGAACAATTATATATGCATAATAATTATTATCATTTAATCTAGTATAATAATTATTATGATAAATTATTTTTCAAAAAATAATTTAGGAAATCCCAAATTAATTTTAAAAAAATTAAATCGGGTGAGTTTTTAATTAATTATTTAATTTTAAAACCTAAGAGCTCTATTGTGGGTTTAATAATAAAATAACTATGTGATGTCCCAATGGATAAACATAATTGAATTTTATTGGATTGGATCTTAATTAATTTTTAAAATTTTAGTTAGATTGTTCGGTCCAACGTCAATAATCATAGATATTAAAAGAAAATTTTAAAATTAAAAATAATATTTAATAACATTTAAATTTAATTTATTTATTTATTACCCTCCCAACGAGGCTATGATTTTTAAATTAAGGGCCTAAAAAACTTATGAAACAATTAGATTGAAATGAATTTGTGTTGTATAGGGAGATTTTATCTAAGGAGTATGGGATTTAAGTAGTCCTCTTGTAACCCCCATTATTTCTTAGAAATAAATTTAACAAGACACTATTTTATTTCATGATCAAATTTAGTTTATTATAAATATCTTGCCCAACGTGAGTATTTATAAAAAAAATTAAATAATTGTTTATTATAAATAAAAAAATAGTTTATAGGATTTACTATGTTTTTGTGTTCATTGTTGAAATACGTGTTAATACTAGTATGCAATTTTATTTTAGAAAATGTTAACTTTTAGTCATCTCGCAATGATTTTAAATTAAAAATTTATGAATGGTAACAGCTATAATGAATGGAAAACCAACCTGTTTATCGTTTTGAAATATAAAAATCTCAAGTTTGTCCTAACATTACCAAAGCTCTATGTATCCATAGTTAATGCCTCTGGACAAGTTCAAAAGAACTATAACGACTAGGAAAAAGGTAAACACAGCAGTTCGCTGCTATATTCTTACTAGTATTGCTAGTCATTTAAAAGGTCTACTATCTTAGATCATGTGTGGAGTAGAAATGCTTTAGAAATTAGATGGGATGTTTGCTCAAAGTACTAGTTTTTTTTAAACAAGCTGCGATGAATGGCTTAATGAACACTTGCTTGATTGGGGAAATGTGAGGGATCATTGTCCAAAGATGATGACTCAATTGGAAGTGATGGGAACTAAGATGGAACAACAATGCCAAGTTGACATGATTTTGGAATCACAACCTGAAAGTTATGCTCAGTCTAAGGGCAACTACAATATGAGTAAGCTACATCTTACTCCTACAGATTTGATGCATGAGCTTTAGAGTGCCGAAAAGGCTTTTATGAAACACGACAATGCTCATAATGTTGAAAGTTCTTCTTCATAACCCAAAGGGAAACCTAAGGGTGGTTAAAAGAATAAGAATAAGAAGAAAAGAAAAATACTGGTCACCAAAACTACTGTAATGAAAAAGTCTAAAGGCAAGTGCAGATAAAAATGTCACTGGAAGCATAATTGCCCTAAGATGAACAACAAGCAAGGTATGAGTGATATAAATGTACTTGAAACTTATTTAGTGGAAAATTATAATGATAAATGGTTCATTGATTCAGAAGCCACAAATCATGTTTGTTACTCTTTGCAGTGGTTCAAACAATATAGTTTGTTGGGAAAAGGATAAAAAAGCCTAAGACTTGGGAACGAGGAGCATGCCTCTGTGAAAGTTATAGGATTAGTTATTTTATATTTCAATAAAGTAGGACTTTGTTTTTACAAGACTGGTTATTTGTTCCGGATTTCAATAGGAATTTAATTTCTATTAGTTGTTTATTTGAACAAAGATTAACAGTGAAATTTAATTCCTATATTTTAATAAGAAGTTCTTCAATTTTTTGTTCCGTAGATTTAGCGAATGATCTTTATTATTTAAGTTCCTATAGTATTTATAATGTTGAAATTGATGGTGATGAGCATAACCACATAGTTAAGAAAAGAAAGGTTCCAAATGAAACTTATTTTTGACATTTACGATTAGATCATATTAATCCTAATAGAATTCATAGTTTGGTCAAAAATGAAATTTTAAACTCCCTAATTTTTGAACCAATACCAATATATGAATCTTACTTGGAAGGTAAAATTACTAAGAGGCCCTTTAACGCCAAAGGATATCGTACAACTAAATCATTGGAATTGGTGCATACTGATGTGTGTGGACCAATAAATGTTCAAACCAGAGGAGGGTATGAGTTTTTTGTTACCTTCACAGATGGTTACTCAAGAAATATATATATCTTACCTAATGCATCATAAGTTTGAAACTTTTATAAAATTTCGAGAGTATAAGGCTGAGGTAGAAAATCAATTAGGAATCTATATCAAAGAGCTTTGGTATGACCAAGACGGAGAATACCTATCTAGAGAGTTTAAGTCTTACTTAGCTCAAGAGGGGATAGTTTCACAACTGTCAGCCTCTATAACACCCTAGCAAAATAGAGTTACAGAAAGAAGAAATCAAACTCTTCAAGATATAGTGAGGTCAATGCTCAGTTATTCATCATTACCTATATCATTTTGGAGATATGCCTTAGAAACTGCTATGTATCTTCTGAACTTGGTTCCTTTAAAATTAATTCCTAAGACACTTATAGAATTATGGAAAAGGCCCAAGCCTAGTTTAAGCCATATTCGAATATGGGGTGCTTCGACACATTTCTAAAAAAAGGAACTGATAAGTTAGACTCTTGTTCGGAGGTATGTATATTTGTAGGATACCCAAAATGAACAAGACGTGGTCTCTTTTATAGTTCCTCAGATTAGAAAGTTTTTGTAATACTCATGCTACTTTCTTAAAGGAAGATTATATAATGAATTTCAAATCCGAAAGTCAAATAATTCTTGAGGAGTTAACATTAACTCAAAAATGAATTAAACCACCAGTATTTTGGCCTGCAGTTCTGCTGTTTCCTATGCATGTTCAAAGAGGAAAAAATATACCCCAAGGTCAACAAGCACAAGTAGAATCAGTGGAATAACAAGAACCATTGTACGAGGAACCTACACCTATACAACCTCAAATACAAAATAATGAACAAAATCTTCCTGTAATAGCACAACAACCAGTGTAGCTTCGTCGTAATGGGAGAATAAGACGTAAGCTAATAAGATATGTCTTGCTAGATGAATCTTACTAAGTCATCACTGATAACGAAGAGGATCCTATTAGTTACAATGAAGCACTGAAAAATGTTAATGCTCAAGAATGATATAAAGCTATGAACTGAGAAATGGAATTTATGTATTTGAATTCAGTTTGGTCTATTATAAAAGTACCTAAAGAGGTAAAACCTATAGGATGTAAGTGGATTGACAAAAGAAAAAGAGGATCAGACGGGAAGATAGAAACTTTCATAGTTCGATTAATGGCAAAAGGATATACCCAAAAGGAGGGTATAGTCTATAAAGAAATTTTTTCCCCAGTAGCCATAAAGTCTATCCGGATTCTTTTAGTTGTAGCTACAAGTCTTGATTATGAGATTTGACAAATGGATGTCAAAACAGCCTTCTTAAATGGCAACGTACAAGAAGACATTTACATGCAGCAACTAAGACCTAAAGGCAAAGAACACATGGTATGCAAGTTGTAAAGGTCTATTTATAAACTTAAGTAAGCATTTAGATCATAGAACATTATATTTGATCAAGCCGTTACTTCTAATGGTTTTGAGAAAAGTATTAATAAACCTTGTGTTTACAAAAGAATCCAAGGATGAAAGGTGGTTTTTCTAGTCCTTTACGTAGATGACATTTTGTTAATCGGAAACGACAAACAAGTGTTGTCGGACATAAAAGATTAGTTGCATAGGAAATTTGATATGAAAGATTTGGAAGAAGCCAATTATGTTCTTGAAATCAAAGTTTTATAAGACTAGAAGAATAGGTTATTGGCATTATCTCAAGCCTCTTATACTGATAAAATTCTTGCCAAGTGCAACATGAAAAATTCCAAGAGGGGATCCTTAGCCTTAGATATGGAATTTATTTTTCTAAGGAGCAATCATCAAAAACTCCTGAAGAGAAAGAACGCATAAGTAAGGCACCTTATGCTTTGGTATTAGGTAGTCTCATATATGTCATGTTATGTATTATGCCAGATATCTGCTATGTAGTGGGAGTTGTAAGCGAGTATCAATCTGATCCTAGTAAAGTACACTAGACTGTGATCAAGCATATACTTACGTATCTAAAGTAAACAAGAGACTATATGCTGGTGTATTCTAGTGAGAGTTTGGAAAGTATTGGTTTTATAGACTCTGACTTCTAAGGGGATATTAACTCTAAAAAATCAACCTCTGGATATGTATTTACCTTAAATGGTGGAGCCATTTATTGAAAGGGTATCAAATAGACATGTGCTTACTTCCACTGAAATTTGAATATTTGGTATACGAGTAGCAAGGTGTGGTGAAGAAATTCGTTTTGGATCTTAAAGTGATATCAAGTGTAGGATGGCTCTTTGCCCTCTACTATGACAACAGTAGAGTCGTCGTACAGTCAAAAGAATCAAGGTATCACAAGAAATAAAAGCACATGGAGAGAAAATATTTGATTATTATTTTCTCTTAATCCTGAATTTATTATAGATAGATATTTGAATAATTACTGTTCTTTGAATTGTCAATAAGTGAGGTCTATTTTATGACCAATACCTTGATGATTTGGAAGCATAATTATTTGAATTGTCAGTATCTATGAAATAAACGAAATGCAATTTGTATGAAACATCTTATATGTTTTAGTTCTCAGATGTAATAAAGTCACTGATCAGTGTATTTGATCCATTAGATAAACTATTAAATCGAGAGAATAAATAATTAATTGATATAAAAAATAAATAATCAATTAGTTATTGATATTTTACAAAGGAAAAATTAATATTAATATTGATATAATTAATTTTGGAGTTCAACTCTAGGCCTTTGGTGGAGTGACATCGAATTAGATAATTGCTATGCAATTATAAAGAGTCTTAATTAATAATAGTCGTTGAATCCCCATACTAGCTCAGGTTATGTGGTGGAACACATTTCTTAAATATGAAATTATAGAACACAAGTCATGAGTTATATGATCTTGGGTTAAGGCTTAAGTTTGTGCTCAAAAGCAAATAGTGAGATTGTTATATATGTTCTTGGGTCCCACAAGTTTAAAATATATTTTAAAATTAAATGTGTTTAATTTTAATTTTCTGGATAATATTTTATTTGATCACTTAAGATTTAATTTAAATTAAATTTATTTTTAAATTTATTTATCTTAACTGAAGAGATCAGATAAGATGTGTTTTATATTTTAAAACTATGTAGTTTATTATATAGATACATCGTTGTTTTCTTTTATAATTGCTAAGTTTTTTTTTTCAGTCTTCAGGACAGAAAGAAAAACGAACATGAAAAGAAAATTGTGTTTTTATTTTTCCAGAAAAATCAAGCGTGTTTTAGAACAGAGCAAAGGAAAAGAAAGGACATTTATGTTCTTTTTTTTTTGCTTAAGTGTTCTAAAATTAATTTCCATAGATAGTTGTGCCCACTCACTGCTTCATCGTATCTAAGAATAGTACTGGAAGATCAGACGGTGGATAACGCAATCAAACGGTTCAAATTGGTGATCAAGCAGAGCTGTAGCTGATTTATGGTATTGATTATCAAATTGGAGGAGCATGCAACTTTTAGATCAGCACATCTAAGAGGTAATCCTAAATTCTTAGTGTTCAATTTCATGTTTTACATAGCTTTTATATGTTAGCTTCTGTTATCTCTGTGTATGTCGTCCTACAGTTTCTACGTTCTCTGAGCACGTTCATTCTTGATCCTCACACGTTTCTTCATGGTATGGGTTGTTCTTGTATGGTTGAGGTATGTTCATACATGTTCCGAGCATTTTTTTGCAAGGTCCTGTTACATTCATGTGTGGTCCTAACGAGTTCTTATGTGGTTCTATGTCGTTCCTGCACAATCGTGGCTTGTTCCTAAGTAGTCGGAGCTCATTCCTGTATGAGATTGATGACACTTTCATGTGTAATGGAGATGCATTTCTGCATGGTTTGAGTGCATTTTTCTACATCCTAGCATTTTCCTGTGAGTATGATAGCATAAGTTCCCGAAACACAAAAGTCATTTTCTTCAACTCTTTGTACAACTGTTTGAGAGACTGCAAGCTATATATATATATGGAAACTCTCGACATGTTTACAACTAGATTTGTGCTTTTCACAACATATGTACACAGACATAGAGAATCTAAATGAATATATAACTGGCTGAGGTTTTCCATTCAGTTTAATCTTAAGGAGTAAGATCTTTATGTGTTACCAGATGGTGATTGTTACTATCACTTGCCTTATTCATTCTTAATCTAGGACACTTAACTCTCCTTAAAGTTGGAATTTTTGGAATTGAAGATCACTTTTCCTATAAGCCTTCCCTCTCTGAAAACTTTCACTTTGATCCATGTGCATTTGGATGATTCTGAAGGGACACTTCAAAGTTTAATTTCTGTGTGCTCAATATTGAGGATTTGCATTTAAGTAATGAGGGATGGGTGCACATGTTTAATCTCTGAGAAGTAAATCTTGCTGCTAGCGGAACACTTAGAATTCTATACTTACATTTAATGGATATTACTTCCAAGGGTTGTACGGAAAAATTTCTTGACTTCCTCTCCTTGAGAGATTAACTTTAAGTAGTAGCCTAAAGTCTTTCTTCTATGAGGAAGAATGGATGGGCATTAGGATATCACCTAGAACACCAAATCTAGATCATTTTAGCTTTATTGGCTCTGTGTAGTCAATGAGTTTGATTGACCGGCCAATCTATTATATGCCAATATGACAATTATGTATGAATCTTCAAGCCATGATGCATGGTATTTTTATGTGATACTTTTTCTTTCGAATCTTAAAGGCTTGAAGAAGATGGAGCTGCATGCTAAAGAAGAACAAGTATTAATACATTTTTTTTAAAATTACTTTAATTTATTCGTAGTTTGATTATATTCATGGTTGGTTAATTTTCTCATTGATTTGTTCTAATCAATCTATGTAGGATCCTATTATCCTAGAAAATATAAGGAATATATGCATTTTCCCCTTACCTAATTTGAAGTATCTAAAAGTAAAGGTTGTAAATCGGCTGAAAAGCGAGTCAGAATTGAGGGACGCTTTGCTATGGTTGCACTTGCTGTTGAGACTCTTGAAATAATTGAACATGGATGGTGATCAAGGTTATATTCTTGAAGTAGTTCATTTCAGTGGTTAGCTAGCTTTGTTTATGGTATGCTAAATTTGTAACGGCATGCTTGGATAAGAGTCTATCTGCTCTGGTTGCTTCATAGTAAATATATGGACCGTTTTTTGCTTACTATTTTGACTTTAATGGAAGTGATTCTCATTTATTATTTTTTAGTTTTCAAGAGTAACAACTTAGATCTCCACTTGGGAGGTTGTTGGTTCTAAGATTATAAGAATGAGAGTAGAAATATTGGATCACTGGTATATGGTAAAATAAAGTTTGTTATATGGTAAAATAACTTACTTTAAAACATTTGAAGGAGCGTTTGACTTATCCAAGAAAATAAAGGGAGGAAAAAACTCTAGAAGAATGATGCATTCTTTAGATGGTCAAGGACATGCCTCTTGGAAGAACCAAGTTGACAATTACAATAGGCCTAGAAAGGTTACAATGATGCTAGTACAACATGGTTTTGTAGCATGAACAATGATCCTTTTTATAAGAGTTGTTTTGTCCTAGAGGAATCATGGGATAGTTGCAGGCCAATAACATATTTATTAGGATTCTACACCAAAGGAGCAAATGGAGGAGAGGAACAAAATTTTTCATTCTTCACTAATGTGCTTAAGGAAAATTCCATAACAAAGAAAGCTTTAACTTGGTCAGCTAAACTTTCTCCGGACAAACTTTCACAAATGGAAATAATTGGTTTGTGAAGTTCTTTTATTAGTTTTTGTGTAGTTACTGATGAAGATAATAATGGGTTTCATAATATATTTCAAGCATTGGTCTTAAAAAGAGGTTAGAAGAGGGTGTTATTAGGTGGTTTCACCCCACAAAATGTTGACAACTTGAGCTTTGATGTGGCTGCTATGGAAATTGCTCTCTCAGTGCCATATAATTTAATCAGGTTATATCTATCAAGAGCAACCCTAATAGTTGTTCCATCAAATTTAGTTGATCATTGGAAAACCCAAATCCAGAAACATGTTAGGGGTGGCCAATTGTGGGTTTATATTTGGATGGATCATAGAAAGCCTTTTGCACAGAGTCTAGCTTGGGACTATGATGTTGTCATAACTACTTTCAACCAGTTAAGTTCCAAATGGAGCCTCTATAAAAAAAGTGTACTGATGCAAGTGCACTGGCTTAGTTTCATTTTGGATGAGGGGCATACCTTTGGATCAAGTGTTAGCTTGACAAAAAAATTGCAAATGGCCCTCTCATTGATGGTTTCAAATTGTTGGATATTGACAGGAACCCCTACTTCTAGTACACCTAACAGCCAACTGTCACATGTTCAACCATTGCTTAAATTCCTTAATGAGGAAGATTATGAATAGAATTAGAAGTCGTGGGAAGCTGGAATTCTTGGGACCTTTTGAGGCAGAGATGGAAGATGGATGATCACATTTATTGCATTTGCTCCATAGGTGCATGATTAGTGTTAGCAAGATAGAGTTGCAGAGTATTCCACCTTGCATCAAGAAAGCCACATATCTTGATTTTACTAAGGAACAAATAAGGAGTTACAATGAATTAGTAGTTTTAGTGCAGCAAAATATATTAATGGCTGACTGGTATGATCCTTCACATGTTGAGAGTCTGTTGAATGCAAGGCAGTAGAAGTTTAGAAGTACAAGTATTAGAAAGGTTAGGCTATCTTGCTGTGTTACTGGTCTTATAAAAGTAACAAATGTTGGTCAAGATATTCAGGAGACAATGGATATTTTAGTTGAGAATGGCCTGGATCCCAATTTAGAGGAATATGCTTTTATTAAGTATAACCTCCTATATTGGGGCTATTGTTTAAGGTAATATTTGGCTTTGAGATTCTATGCCTTTTCATTTTGAATTTTCTGAGTAATTTGGATTACTAATTACTTATTGCATTATTATTTTAGATGTGAGGAATGGTGTTGTTTGCCTGTGATTACATCATGTAGGCATTTTTTATGCCTTAATTGTGTTGCTCTAGACAGTGAAAGATGTATCTATTCTAGTGTGGCAACTTACATGAGATGCGAACTCCTGGTTCACTAACTAGGCCGGAAAATCCTAACCCAAAGTGGCCTCTCCCAAAAGATCTTATCGAGTTACAACCATAAAAATAAGCAGGGTTATCTACCAGTAAATATTACAACTCTTTATGGTAAATAATTTCATCGATGGATAATATTTGGTGTTTGTGCAGGATGACTGGGATCCTGATTGGCAATCAACATCCAGCAGTAAAGTTAGTTATCTTGAAAGCATTGAAGGAAGCTAATAAAGAGGACAAACATCATAAGGAAGATGACAGTGATGCCAATCACATTGATGAGTGTTGTGCAATGACACTTTTACTGTCAGATTACAACCTGGATTAAACTATTAATTTTTCATATTTAGTTTATGTATTTCAACCATAACTATGCATAAGATTAGGATTGTAATGATGTATTTTGATGTTAAGGATTAGGTGAATGATGTATCTAACTTGTAAGAAAAATATACGGCTATTTGAAGCATTAGGTAGGAACAGTTGCATCATAACTTTCTGTTTTGTGTCTTTATATTAAAACTTAATGAAATCTGAAGGTAGATTTTTTCCAAGAAAATTTTCCCACGTTCTTGCTATGTTTTTAGTTTCAAAAACCAATAAATGGTATCAGAGCACCTCTGATAGTAGAAGATTTGTGAGAGAGAGAATACACACAAACCAGAGAGCTTCCATATTTGCTTAACAATGGCTTCAAGTCATTTTTCAGCTCCATCTCTACCAGTTTTTTCTGGTGAAAACTATACTCTATGGTCCATAAAAATGAAAGATTATTTACAAGCTTTTGATTTATGGAGAGTTGGAGAAACAGAAGATGATCCTACTCCTTTGAGAGCAAATCCTACTATTGCACAAATGAAGCAACATAGTGAGGAAGTTGTTAAAAAGTTGAAGGCTCTTTCTGCATTGCATGCTAGTGTATTAGATGTCATGTTCACTAGAATTATGGCTTGCACTACACCTAAAGAGACCTGGGACAAATTAAAGGAAGAGTTCCAGGGAAGTACAAGAACAAAACAAATGCAAGTCTTGAACTTGAGGAGAGAATATGAGGCTTTGAGAATGAAAGAATCTGAGTTGGTTAAGGAGTTCATAGATCGGCTCCTCAAAGTGGTCAATCAGATCAAAATTCTTGGAGAGGAACTAAGTGATAGAAGAGTGGTGGAGAAAGTGTTGGTTGCTTGCCTGAGAAGTTTAAAGCCAAAATCTCATCTTTGGAAGAGTCTAAAGACTTAAATCAGATTTCTTTGTCTGAATTGATAAATGCTTTACAAGCTACTGAGTAAAGACGATCAGTTAGGCAAGAAGAATCATCTGAAAGTATTTTTTTAGCATAACAAAAAGGCAAAGCACCAGCAAAGAACAACCAAAAGAAGCAAGGAGGAGGAAGCAAGGACAAAGGCAAAACTGAAGGTGGTTACAACAAATATAGTGAAAGAAAAAGTTTTGGAAAATGTTCCAATTGCAAAAAAGACAATCACCCTGAAAATATTACTGATTTAGACAAAATGTGCAATGTAGGGTCTACAAACAACTTGGACATGTTGGGAAAGTTTGCAAAAATAAAGGGGGAAATATGCAACAAGCACGTCCAGTTCAGAATATTTATGAAGCACAGCAAAACGAAGAAAGGCTATTTGTTGCTACATGTTATGCAGCAAGTTGCAGCAAAGAAGCTTGGCTACTGGACAGTGGATGCACCCAACACATGACTCACAACTCTGATTTTTTCAAGACCTTAGATAGGAGCTTTGTTTCCAAAGTAAGAATTGGAAATGAAGAGTTTATAGAGGTTCAAGGCAAAGGAGAAGTGGTTGTAGAAACTCCAATAGATACAAAACTAATTTCGAATGTGCTTTATGTACCTAAAATTAATCAGAGTTTGTTAAGTTGTGGAATAATATTGGAAAATGGTTATTCTTTGAATTTTCAAGGAAAATCATGCATAATATATGATATAAGTGGAAAACAGATTTTAGAAGTTGGAATGAAAGACAAAAGCTTTAATGTAGAGTGGAAAAGAAATGAGAGTAAATCTTTTTATGTCAAATCTAGTGATGAGTGTAAGTTGTGGCATAAAAGGCTTGGTTATTTCAATTATGACACTCTAAATTTGATGCACTCAAAGAATGTGATTGAAGACATGCCTGTTGTAAGTAAAAATCAGGAGGTGTGTGAATTTTGTCAATTTGGAAAGCAACACATATTGTCTTTTCCTTCCAAAAGTGCATGGAGAGCTTCTGGAAAGCTTGAATTAATACACATGGATGTGTGTGGACCCATGAGTGAAAATTACATAAATGGCAGCAAATATTTTCTTATCTTTATAGATGATTTTTCAAGAATATATTGGGTGTATTTCCTGAAGCACAAGTTAGATGTAGCTGGTATCTTCTTGGAGTTCAAAGCAATGTTGGAAAATCAAGCTCAAAGCAACATCAAAGTGATACGATCAGACAATGGGACTGAGAACACGGCTCAGAAGTTCGAGATTCAATGCAAGGAATCTGGTGTTATTCATCAGTTTACAACTCCTTACACCCCCACAACAAAATGGTGTAAGTGAAAGGAAGAATAGGATTATCATGGAGATATGTAGATGCATGTTATTTGATAAGAAAATGCCAAAGAAATTTTGGGCAGAGATAGTGAACACTGCTGTATATTTACAAAACCAGTTGCCAACTAAAGTTTTAGAGTTTAAAACTCCATATGAAGTGTGGTATGGAGTCAAGCCTACATTTGAGCATCTAAGAGTCTTTGGAAGTATATATTATGCTCATGTTCTAGAGATTAAAAGAAATAAATTGGATCACAAATCTGAAGTTTGTATATTTGTTGGCTACAGCAGCAACACAAAAGGGTACAGAGTGTTCAATGTGAAGACTAACAAGCTGGCTATTAGTAGAGATGTCAAAGTTGATGAAAATTTTTTTTGGAATTGGGACAAAAAAGAAGTTCAAACCTTGGAAGAGAATTATATTCAAGGAGATGAAGAAATTGAGGAGACAAATTTGAATGATGAAAATGCAATTGGAATAAGAGGAACAAGGCTTTTAAGCGATGTTTATGAAAGATACAATCTTGCATTAAGTGATCCAGTCACTTTTGAAGATGCAAATCAGTTTGAAACATGGAGAAATGCAATGCAAGTTGAGATTAATATGATAAACAAGAACAAGACTTGGAAATTGGTAAGCAAACCCTAAGGGAAGCATGTAATTGGAGTAAAGTGGATTTTTAGAACAAAACTCAATACAGATGGAATTATAAACAAGCACAAAGCAAGGCTTATAGTTAAAGGATATGTGAAGCAACCAGGTGTTGATTACGGTGATACCTTTCCACCAGTTGCAAGGCATGACACAATCAGATTGCTATTGGCAATTTCAGCACAAAAAGGGTGGAAAGTTTACCATTTAGATGTGAAATCTGCATTTCTAAATGGTTTTCTGCAAGAAGAAGTGTATATTAAACAACTTGAAGGGTTTTTTTGTTCATGAAAATGAAGAAAAAGTTTATAAGCTATACAAAGCTCTCTATGGCCTAAAACAAGCTCCTAGAGCTTGGTATAGCAAGATTGATTCATATCTTATGCAGCAAGAGTTTAAGAGAAGTGAAAATGAGCCTACTTTATATATTAATCATGGATTGATAATCTCCTTATATGTAGATGATTTGCTGGTTATAGGAGGAGATTCAAAAAATGTGTTGGAGATCAAAGCTGAAATGGAGAAAGTGTTTGAAATGTCTTATTTGGGTTTGATGAAATATTTTCTTGGTATGGAGATACAACAAGATAGTCATGGTATATTCTCATCACAGAAAAAATATGTTTTGGATTTACTAAAAAAGTTTCACATCGACAATTGTAAGCCTACTACAACACCTTTGGTTCAAAATCTACAATTGATTAAGGATGATGGTGTTGTAGAAGTTTACATTTCAGTTTATAGAAGTTTGATTGGAAGCCTACTCTACTTGACAATAACAAGACCAGACCTCATGTTTGCAGCAAGTCTTCTATCAAGATTCTTGAATTCTCCATCTGAGAATCATTATGGTGCTGCAAAATGAATACTGAGATATGTAAAAGGGACTGTAGATTTTGGTGTTTGGTATATAAAGCAAGAAGAATACAAATTGAAAGGCTTTACAGATAGTGATTGGGCTGGCAGCAAAGATAAAATGAAGAGTACCTCAGGGTATTTATTTTCACTTTGATTGGGACCATTTTCATGGTATTCAAAGAAGCAAGCTGTAGTTGCCCAATCTACAATTGAGGCAGAATATGTTGCAGTGGCAGCAGTAGCTAATCAGGCTATTTGGCTCAGGAAATTACTTGAAGACTTGAATGAAAAACAAAATGGAGCCTCAATAATATATGTGACAACAAATCAGCAATAGTCATTGCTGAAAACCCAATTCAACATGGAAGGACCAAGCATATTTCTATGAAATATCATGCAATAAGGGAGGCTAAAAGAAATAAAGAAGTAAAGCTGGTACATTGCAGTTCAGAGGTCCAGCTTGCAGACATTTTTACAAAAACATTGCCAAAGAACAGGTTTGAAACATTAAGGGATGAACTTAGTGTTTCCAGCAAAAGTGCCAAGGAGGAGTGTTGTGCAATGACACTTTTGCTGTCATATTACAACCTGGATTAAACTATTAATTTTTCATATATAGTTTCTGTATTTCAGCCATAACTATGCATAAGATTAGGATTGTAATGATGTATTTTGATGTTATGGATTAGGTGAATAATGTATCTAACTTGTAAGAAAAATGTATGGCTATCTGCTGCATTAGGTAGGAGCAGTTGCATCATAACTTTCTGTTTTGTGTCTTTATATTAAAACTTGATGAAATCTGAAGGTGGTTTTTTTCCCAGAAAATTTTCCCATGTTCTTGCTGTGTTTTTAGTTTCAAAAACCAACAATGAGTTACTTTTTCACGCTCAGATGATAAACTCAAAAGGATTAATACAAGAGGTTGATAGATCCACATTGAGCTCTAAGACTCGTGAAATAAGTATGGACAAAGTTTTAATAGTTTCTCAATTTTTGGAGCATATACATGTCATTGAACAATAGGTAATTGATTTATACTCTTAAACATTTCATCGGCTTATTTGATTTTTGTTGTAAAAGTACTGTATTAATTATTTTATTTTATTTTTTACTTCTGTTTTCTTTTGCCAGCTAACCGTTGCTAGTATTAAATATGTTGGGATGTATAGTCCAACACATTCTAGCAACAAGTTAATTTTTTCTTTCTTTTTTATTTTCTTCAACAATAGTCATTTATTTTGTTTTAACTATCGGGTAAGTTTCATTTTTCAGATGAAGTCACTGACATATTCCAGTATTATGCAAGTTGCATGGTGCTTTTAATGGATGAAAGTGCTGCTCTGGGTCTAGATTTCAGCTTTGTGACACATTTATTTTTTAATGGAATCGATATTGGATAGAACGTTATTGTCTTAACTTCATGCAATTAATACAATTTTATAATTTTTTTTTATTGTTGAAGTGCTATGATTATTATACTGTTCTTTAAAAGTTGTTATTTGTTTCTAATTTTGGAAGGGAATACTTACCTATTTCTACCTTGTGGATTTTATTGGTTGGAACCTTAATAGCATGGAGGAACAGGCTATACTCGTGCTCATCGAATGGGTGCTACTCGTCCTATTCATGTGGAGACCTAAGCATTGTGTGGTACAATTGAGGAGCAAATGCTAGATTTCTTACATGTATGCATTCTCTTTTTATTGTTGTTTTCTGTTTGTTATTGCTTCTTTGTTTTGATTTGAACATGTCAGCACTTCCTTAATTAAGTGTAATTGTAATGAATAATCTTGCGTGTGATATGGCATAAAGTTTCTTGTTTTTGTAAAATAGATAATTCACTGGCCTGTAAGTTGTATAACTTTTTAACTCTATATGTGCTCAACTTTGTTGAACCTTTTATGCCAAATATACATTCTATAGATTTTAGAAACTAAAAACACGACAAATGCAAACTGAATTCTCTAAAGAAAAAGCACTCTCACAGATTTCATTAAGTATTCATATATAGATACAAAACAATGGGTTTTACTGCTACTGCTTTATCTAATGTAGCAAATAACCATACATTTTAGCTACTGAAGAAAGGATTGGGAAAAAATTCCTCTGATTTTTCTTAATCAACTTATGAACATATTACAAATATATATAGGCTAACATTTACAAGGAAAAAATCATCCTAATTAATACTAAGAAAATCAACCTAATCGGCCTATTTAATACAAAATAAGTGAACTATAATACAATAAGCCTAATTAATATCGAATAAGTGAACTATAATATAATTTATATTTATTATACGAATCCTATAATAACTCATTCTAAGTATGGAAATCTCAACACTCCCCCTCAAGTTGGTGAATAAATATTTTTCATTCCTAGCTTGCTTGAAATTTTTTGGAACGAATTACTTGAAAGACCTTTGGTAAGTATATCAACAAGTTGTCTTCCTGTTAACACGTAAGGTGTACAAATGAGTCCACTATCTAGCTTTTATTTAATAAAGTGTCAATCCACTTCCACATGCCAGGTCTGATCATGTTGTACTGGATTCTGGGCTATGTTAATTGATGACTTGTTGTCACAATACAGCTTTATCATTCCTTCCCATTTGATTTCAAGATTAACAAGTATAATCTTTAACCATAACAATTCGTAAATACCATGTGCTATAGTACGAAATTCAACTTCTGCACTAGATCTATCCACCATAGATTGCTTCTTACTTTTCCAAGTAACAAGGTTTCCTCCTAAAATGTACAGTAACATGAAGTTGATCGTCGATCAATAACAAAGCCAGCCAATCAGCATTTGTGTAAACTTCTACTTCCAATTTTTTATTTTTTTGAAACAAAATTTCTCTTCTAGGAGTTGACTTCAGATAGTGAAGAATTTTGTATATAGCTTCCAAATGTAATTGCTTTGGTGAATGCATAAATTGACTAACCACAATTACAACATAGGCAATATCCGGTCTAGTATGTGATAGATAGATTAGTTTTCCTACCAATCTTTGATACATGATTTTTCCTAATAAGAGTATCAACAGGTTTGCATCTCAGCATACTAGTTTCCTTTAGAAGATCAAGGATATACTTCTATTGTGAAATCAAGATTCCATGCTTCGAATGAGCTACTTCAATACCCAAAAAATACTTGAGTCGTCTAAGATCTTTTATTTCAAACTCTTCTGCAAGATGCTTCTTCAATTGACATTTCTTTTAAATCATCCCCTTTGACAATAATGTCATCAACATACACAATTAATGCTGCCACTTTCCTTAGAGGTAGAATGTTTGATAAAGAGAGTGTGGTCCCTTTGACTTTGCCTATATTTCATCTTCACTATATCTTTGGTAAACCTACCAAACCATGCTCTAGGTGTTTGTTTAAAACTGTATGAAGCCTTTTTGAGTTTGCAAACTCTACCATTAAAAGAATTCTCATTCAATCTAGGAGAAAAATCCATGTATACTTCTTCCTCCAAATCACCATGCAAAAAGGCATTCTTAACATCAAACTACTGTAAGGACCAATTAAGGTTAACAGTAAGAAATAGTAAAATGCAAACAGTGTTCATTTTCACCACACGAGTAAAGGTCTCCTGATAGTCTATCCCCTAAGTTTGGGTATAACCTTTAGCCACAAGTCTAGCCTTGTATCTTTCTAAAATTCTGCCCGCTTTATATTTAAGAGTAAACACCCATTTGTACCCCACAGGTTTCTTCTCTTTAGGAAGTTCACACAATTCTTAAGTTTTATTTTTCTCAAGAGTTTTCATTTCCTTATCCATAGCTACCTCTCAATTCTTGTCCATCGTACCTCATGAACTGTTTTAGGTATTTGAATGGGATTTAAGTGTATGAGAAAGGCTTTATGAGAGGGAGATAGATTCTCCAAAGAAACAAAATTGGAGATAGAATGCTGAGTGCATTTTCTAACGTCTTTCCTAAGTGCTATTAGTAAATCTAAATCATCAGACGTGTCAAGATTCTATTCAGAATTATTACCTGCTACGGGGTTAACTTCTTAGATATGTACAAGTTCAACAATAGGCTTCCTTCTTAAATAAACTTGCAATAGCAATGATACTTTCTCAACTTCATTATCCTCAGAAATAGAAGTGTCTTTATCTATAAGAAGAGATGTATCAAGAAGTGGAGATGTATCATGAAGTGGAGATGGATCAAGAATATGTTCAAAAAATATTTCCCCTTATCTTCCTATAATTTGTGCTCCCCCCAAAGATAAGACTTAGAAAAATAGGACTCATTCTCAACAAAAGTAACATCCATGGAATTAAAAAATTTATGAGATGGAAGATGAAAACATTTATAACCCTTTTTGTTGGAAGAATACCCAAAAAAAATACATTTGAGAGCTCGAGGGTTGAGGTTAGGCTAATGAGAAGTATGTATGTGAACAAAGGAAACACACCCAAAGACTTTCGGAGGGACACTATAAAAATCATTAAGGTGATGAAAGTAGCGAGTAAGGACATCTAAAGGTGTATGGAAATCAAGTACTCTCGAAGGCAACCTATTAAGAAGGTGCGCAGCAGTTAAACCGCTTCCCCCCATTATGTTTTAGGAAACCATTGGTGAAACAAGATAACACGAGTAACTTGTAATAAATGGTTATTTTTCCTCTTAGCTACTCTATTTTGTTCAGGTGAATCGGGACAGTAAGATTGATGGATTATTCCTTCATTCAGAAAATAGGCAAAGAGTGTTTGGTTAAAAAATTCTTTTCCATTGTCATATCTAACTGTTTGAATTGGAACCCTAAATTGAGTGAAAATCATTTTGTGAAAAGTTGGAAAAGTCATCTAACATCAGACTTGTTTTTTAATAAATAGATCCAAGTAGCCCTTGAACAATCCTCAAGAAAAGAAATGAACTATTGCGCACCAGAAATATTAGGAATTCAATATGGACCTCATACATTAGTATGAATCAAAGGAAAAGATTTCAATGATCTTTTATTACTTAAAGGGAAAGGAACACATTGATATTTAGCTAATTCACAATCGTCACAACGAAAACTATCAAAATCCAAACCTTCAAATAACAATGGAAACATAGTCTTTAGTAATGAAAAAGATGGATGATCTAAATGAAAATGATGCAACCAAATTTGATTCCTACTTGAAATTTTTTTTGAAAGATAAGAAAGTGGAAGATCATTATTTTTGTCATTATTAGTGTCAAGATAGTAAAGCCCATCGTTTTCCTTAGCATGCCCAATTGTCTTCCCCGTAGAATTTTCCTGAAACATACAATGAGATGAAGATAAGATTACTTGACAATCTAAATCTTTAGTGATATGCCAAATAGATAGAAGATTCACAGATAGTTTTGGAACATGCAACACATATTTCAAAGAAAAGTTAGGACTTAAGACAATAGTTCCCTGGCTAGCAACTATAGCAAATGTACCATTAGCTACTTTTATCTTTTGACCAGAACATGGAGTATAGGTGATAAAAGATGAGAGGAATGGGTCATATGATAGGTGGCTTCTGAATTAATAACTTATGAACCCAAAGAATGGTTCATAGAAGCACTAAGATCTAAAGAACATTTACCTGATTTTGCCAATGAACAAAAGAAACTAGTTTACTCAAGAGAAGTAAGCAAGCCACGAATCTGATTAATCTGAAAATCAGCAAGAAAAGTAGGATACTCACCAAGAATAGGAGAGTTATCATCAACAATCTCAAACATTTTGAAAAAGTACATGACCTAATATCTCAAACAGTAGCTAGCAGCTCCAAGAAGAATTCAGATAAAATGAAAGTGACTATGATAACACTTCTAATAAGATTCGGCAACAATCAAGATCATTAAACACAGAGGTTTGATAGAATGGCCAGATTTTTAGAGAAGCAGATATGAAGGCACCAAAAAATAGGAAGGCAGCAATGAAAGGCTTGCCAAAAAAAGAGACAATAACTAAAGGCTACCATAAAACAATTGGCTAGAAAAATGACCGGGGAAAAAGAAAATCTTAGGAAGAAAACCTAAGTTCTGATATCATATGAAGAAAGGCTTAGGAAAAAATTCCTCTGATTTTCTTAATCAACTTGTGAATAGATTACAAATATATATAGGCTATCATTTACAAATGAGGAAAAACTCATCCTAATTAATATTAAGATAGTCAACCTAATTAGCTTATATAATACAAAATAAGTCAACTATTATACAATAAGCCTAATTAATACAGAATATGTCAACTATAATATAATCAATTTTTAATACATAAATCCTATAATTACTCATTCTAAGTAAGGAAATCTCAACAGTTACATTATTCACCTAATCCATAACATCAAAATACATCGTTACATTCCTAATCTTATGCATAGTCATAGCTGAAATATATAAACTAAATAGTTAAAACAGATTGCATCATGACAGCAAAAATGTCATTGCACAACACTCTTTGGCACTTTTGTTGGAAACACTAAGCTCATCCTTTAATGTTTCAATCCTGTTCTTTGGCAATGTTTTTGTCAAAATGTCTGCAAGTTTGACCTCTGAACTGCAATGTACCAACTTTACTTTTTCATTTCTTTCAGCCTCTCTTATTGCATTATATTTCACAAGAATATGCTTGGTCCTTTCATGTTGAATTAGGTTTCCAGCAATATCTATTACAAATTTGTTGTCACAATATATTATTATGACTTCATTTTGTTTTTCATTCAAATCTTCAAGTAATTTTATGTTCCAAATAGCTTGATTAACTGTTGCTGCAATTGCAACATATTCTGCCTCTGATGTACATTGAGCAACTATAGCTTGCTTCTTTGAACACCACGAAAATGGTCCTAATCCTAGTGAAAATATGTATCTTGAGGTACTCTTCAAGTCATCTTTGCTACCAGCCCAATCACTATCTGCGAAGCCTCTCAATTTGCATTATTCTTGCTTTATATACTAAACACCAAAATCTATAGTCCCTTTCACATATCTTAGCGTTCTTTTTACAGCACCATAATGATTCTCAGATGGAGAATTCATTAACCTAGATAAAAGACTAGCTGCAAAATAAGGTCTTGTCTTATTGCTGTCAAGTAGAGTTGCTTCCAATCAAACTTCTATAAACTGAAACTTCAACTTTGGCAGCACCATCGTCTTTAATCAATTGTTGATTTTGAATTAAAGGTGTTGTAGTAGGCTTACTATTCTCCATGTGAAATGTTTTGAGCAAATCCATAGCATACTCCTTTTATGAAAAGAAGATATCATGGCTATATTGTTGTATCTCCATGCTAAGAAAATATTTCATCAAACCCAAGTCAGACACATTTCAAACATCTTCTCCATTTTAGATTTGAACTCCAGCGCTCTTTTTGAATCTCCTCATGTGACTAGTAAGTTATCTACATATAAGGAGACTATCAATCCATGATTAACATATAAAGTAGGCTCATTTGGACTTCTCTTGAACCCTTGCTGTGTAAGATATGAATCAATCCTGCTATACCAAGCCCTAGTAGCTTGTTTTAGTCCTTATAGAGTTTTATGTAGCTTATTGACTTTTTCTTCAGTTCCTTGAATAATAAAGCCTTCGGGTTCTTTAATATATACTTCTTGTAGAAAACCATTTAGAAATGCAGATTTCACATCTAAATAATTAACTTGCCACCCTTTTTGTGTTAAAATTGCCAATAGCAATCTGATTTTGTTATGCCTTGCAACTGGTACAAAGGTATCACCATAATCAACACCTGAGTGCTACACATATCCTTTAATTAAAAGCCTTGGTCTATCTGCGAAGCCTCTCAATTTGCATTCTTCTTGCTTTATATACCAAATACCAAAATCTATAGTCCCTTTCACATATCTTAGCGTTCTGTTTGCAGCACCATAATGATTCTCAGATGGAGAATTCATTAACCTAGATAAAAGACTAGCTGCAAAATAAGGTCTTGTCTTATTGCTGTCAAGTAGAGTTGCTTTAAATCAAACTTCTATAAACTGAAATTTCAACTTTTGCAGCACCATCGTCTTTAATCAATTGTTGATTTTGAATTAAAGGTGTTGTAGTAGGCTTACTATTTTCCATGTGAAACGTTTTGAGCAAATCCATAGCATACTCCTTTTATGAAAAGAAGATACCATGGCTATATTGTTGTATCTCCATGTTAAGAAAATATTTCATCAAACGCAAGTCAGACACATTTCAAACACCTTCTCCATTTTAGTTTTGAGCTCCAGCGCTCTTTTTGAATCTCCTCCTGTGACTAGTAAGTTATCTACATATAAGGAGACTATCAATCCATGATTAACATATAAAGTAGGCTCATTTGGACTTCTGTTGAACCTTTACTGCGTAAGATATGAATCAATCCTACTATGCCAAGCACTAGTAGCTTGTTTTAGGCCATATACAGTTTTATATAGCTTATTGACTTTTTCTTCAGTTCCTTGAATAAAGCTTTCGGGTTCTTTAATATATACTTCTTACAGAAAACCATTTAGAAATGTAGATTTCACATCTAAATGATTAACTTGCCACCCTTTTTGTGTTAAAATTGCCAATAGCAATCTGATTGTGTTATGCCTTGCAACTGATGCAAAGGCATCACCATAATCAACACCTGATTGCTACACATATCCTTTAATTAAAAGCCTTGGTCTATCTGTGAAGCCTCTCAATTTGCATTCTTCTTGCTTTATATACCAAACACCAAAATCTATAGTCCATTTCACATATCTTAGTGTTCTGTTTGCAGCACCATAATGATTCTCAGATGGAGAATTCATGAACCTAGATAAAAGACTAGCTGCAAAAATAAGGTCCTGTCTTATTGCTGTCAAGTAGAGTTGCTTCAAATCAAACTTCTATAAACTGAAATTTCAACTCTGGTAGCACCATTATCTTTCATCAATTGTTGATTTTGAATTAAAGGTGTTGTAGTAGGCTTACTATTCTCCACATGAAACGTTTTGAGCAAATCCATAGCATACTCCTTTTATGAAAAGAAGATACCATGGCTATATTGTTGTATCTCCATGCCAAGAAAATATTTCATCAAACCCAAGTCAGACACATTTCAAACATCTTCTCCATTTTAGTTTTGAACTTCAACGCTCTTTTTGAATCTCCTCTTGTGACTAGCAAGTTATCTACATGTTTATGCTGAATTTCACTCCGCCACAAACCGTCAAAATTCATGCCTAACACCACCGTAAATCTGCAAAAAGTAAGGAAAAGCGTGGAAGCTTTTGGGGGCACCGGTATGGTACCAGCTAAAGAACCTCCGACGCTCAAGTCAGCTAATCGGCTTTGGGCTTTAGAATGTGTTCAAGCACAGAGTGGGTGTTCTTCCCAGTTTGGTAAGTGAAATATGGGAAAGTATCCAGCATTTACTGCAGAGCAAACTTCCCTTTCGGAACCCTCCTCAGCTCTTACCACATTCGAGCCAAGGGAAATTGTTCCGAGCCATCACTATTAGGTCGTTGCTTGGCTCTTACGTTTGAACCAAGCCATTTTCGAGCCATGTAATGATAGCTCCTCCTTGAAGTCCCGTATTCTTTCTTGCCGAGCCTCCAAATGGATCCTAGTTCAGTTAGCTCAGCACTTCCAAGCTAGCCCGCTCGGTCCGAGGGCTCTCCTTCTCTCCAAGTCAGATAGCTCCGCTCATTCCTCCATCTTGGGCCTCACCAGCCCAGCCCAATGGGAATTCTGCCTATACAGTCAGCCCCCTAGTCACCAAGCCAAAGTGACCTACTACCACTGTGGCTCTGTTACTGAACCATTCTCGAATGCTCTTCGCCACATAGCGAAAATTCAGACACCTCCCTGACACTCGACCGTCATTTCAACCATCACATAATTATGACCGACGTATAGAATGACGTGTTGAAACTGAAGGGCCACATTAAATCCCAATCGTTCATTCAAACTTTAGATTTCAATCTCAACCGCCCGTACTCAAAACTGATCAGTTGCAAACCTTTTCAATCACTAACCCTTCGACTTCAACCCCTCACTTTTCTCATTTCAAAAATTCCTACTGTGACCTCTTCTCCACCTTCTTTCCTAAATTCTTTCCTTCAGCCAGTAATTCCCCGATCGTGATTCACTGAGTTACAAAGCCGTTCTTCGAGCACAACTCAACGCCACGAACACGTCCCAGTTACTTCGCCTGCACTTACGAATTAGTTGCGCGCTACAGCCCCAAGCTTCAGTTCCGATTTGGTCGAGTTATTCATTTCCGGTGACACTTCGTCTCCAATTTGGTCTCAGGTAAGATTCAAATCTTCTTGTTTTTAAAGGTTTCCTAAATTCTTGTTTCCCACCAACAATGGAATCACCTGGATCCGATTTGGTGGTCGAGGAACAACTAGTTAGGAAAAATTCAAGCCGAGGGGCCACTTCCTCGGCTGGGACCTTTCGCCCTAGGCAAGCAAATGAACTAGACGTAGAAACCCCTACCAGAACTCCTAGCATTAGGGTAGACGGCCCAGGCAGCAATAGGTTTGGACTGATAATCATGCGGCCTATGATAATCAAAACTGATATACCCTCGGTCTTTAAGTCCGGCGACATGTCATACCTTAAGGAAAGGTTCCGCATGCCGAACCATGTCGAGCTGTCCGTGCCAGGGCCCTTGGAAAGAGCTGACTCTCTCCGCGAAGGGTGGGTTTGCTTTTACGAGATGGCCTTCAAGATAGGGCTCAGGCTTCCCCTACACCGCATCATCAATATGGTGCTAAATTTCTACAACGTCGCGCCAGGGCAACTTATACCGAACAAATGGCGATACTTGTTAGGACTGATCGTCCAGTCTGAAAAGTGTGGCCTGCAGATTGATATGGCTACGTTTCTATATTTCTTTTACATGAAACCGAGCGAAGAGGGGAGATATGCTCTCTATGCTTAGAGGTAAATCAGGCTCTTTGAGGACGCCCCTACCAGCGATAAGGGCTAGAAAGACCGCTTTTTTTTGTCAAAAGAGAAAGGTCTGTTCGGCCCGATCAGCACGTCTGAATTAGGGATCCGCTCTGCCTGGACTGAAAGAGGTACAAAGTTTTGCTTACTAAAGTATTTTCTGTGTGACTCTGCAGGATCGAACTGACTTTGCCCTTATGCAGCCTTAAACCTTAGTGAAAGGTTATGAACCACCGCCGAGCAAAAAAACGTGATCCGAGCTCTCCTGAAGGTCAAGATGAAGAGCCTTCTGACTATACTTTCTGAGGATTCTTTCTGCTCGGCGCGATATTGGCTAGCCTTGGAAGGAGGGGTTTCTGAACATCGAGTTGAACAAGAACCTGAAGAAAAAGGCCCTTCTGATCAACAGACCGAGCACATCCAAGAAGGTATCCCTCTTCCTATATTTGAGGTTCCGTACTTGCATGTTCTAGAAGGCTATATTAGGCTTTTGTACGGCGTGTCAACTGACCCTCTGTGGGCTTCTTATCCTACAGCCAATATGGGTAAACTAAAGATGATGATATCCAAGGCCGAACTGGAGGCCACAAAGAAGAAAAAGAGGGATAAACAAGATGCTTTGAAGGGTGGTGCGTCTTCCCAGACGGATAAAGACGAGGAATGTCCAACCTTTATGGTCGTTGTCAAGCCTAGTTCCTTGCCAATCGCCATCCCTTCTGGCGACTCTCCTCCTTCTAAAAGGTAGAGACGCTCCAGCCCCCCAACCCCAGCTTAAGATAAGGGTAAAGAAAAGCAGACTCCATCGATGTTGGAGTTGGAGGATAGCTCTACCATCCTCTCGAACACATCGATTATTGGTCCGATCGTGGATTCTCTCATGACCCGCCACGACCGCAGCCTTCTAAGGGAAATGACCCTTGACGAAGTAGGCTTGGAGGCCGAGCAGAGTGCCCTGAAGGTAACGGATACTATTCCCTTACTTTTCTGATCCTTCCCTTCACAAAATTCTAATTTGAAGTCTGATTTGCAGCTAGCTCAAAATGCCCGGTATTTATATGATACCGTCATCAAGGTGAACAAGGCATTCAAGAAGAAAGTCGAGGCCTACATTAATGTCGTGGCGGAAAACAAGACGCTCGAAGAAAACAGCCTCGCGCTCAAACAAACTGCCATGGAAGCTAAGAAACGAGCCAAGCAGATGCAAAGAAAATGGTTTGAGGCCGACCAGAAGCTGATCGAAAAGGATATAGAGCTAGAAACCCTCAGGCTCGACTATGCCCAAGTCGCTGGGGAAAGGGATGCACTACAGGCCAGGGTGGCTCGATGGTCCCGAGCCAAAAAGCATATATACAAGAAAGCAACCATAGACTCCATCCTTAAGAACACATCCAAAGCCCCCAGACTGAAGACTGGGTCACTCCCGACCCGATGAAGAGGAGGGTGGTCAGGAGGATATGGAGATCACCTCGGGCGAGGATGAGCCGAATGACAAGGTGCCCCTCTTGCGAACCAGCCTGAAGCCCTCAGACTTGGTGCTGAGCCGAACCAGTCAACCTCCAATAATTCCTTCGATGAGGCTATGAGGTTGCCAACAAACGAAGAAATCGGTCTGAGCCAAACATCCAATGTTGGGCAGGCCTTGTTGAGATCTGTGAAATCTATGCAAACCCTAGGCTTTCCCTTCTTCTTCCGAACCACCACTACATTGGCGAGCCAGTCCGGGTACTGAACTTCCTTGACAAATCCATTTCTCACCAATTTACTAATTTCCTCATTTATAACTTGATTCCGCTCGGGGGCGAACTTCCTCCTTTTTTGCCGAACAGGCTTATAAGTCGAATTCACGTTCAGATTGTGAGAAATTATCCTCGGATTTATTCCAACCATATCATTCGTAGACCATGCGAAGGTGCTACAGTGGTCCTTTAAGAATTGGATCAGCTAGACTCGAACCTCTAGGTCCATCCGTGTTCCAATCTTAGTGGTGCGTTCGGGTGGTTCGGATCTAGTGGCACCTCCTCTAGATCCTCTAAAGCATCCATCTTTTCAACGTGAGCCACCCCTCCCTTCTGTAATTGTTATTTAGCTTTTCCATCCAAGGTTTTGACATAGCATAAATCTCGGTTAATAGGTGGTAGGTAGATGGGGCGGCCTTCATTGAGTACTCCAAGTCATATGGTGGTTCATCCACATCGCATTCACACCATGGGCAGTCAATTTTCCTCTAGCCACACTTTCATTGCCATCTTGTCCTACCAATGTTGTTGCAGTAGGTTGAATATCTGACAACTGAATTCCCATTTGATCTATGGTGTTGAGGAAGATGATGTTCGCCAAGCTCCCATTATCTACCAAAATCCTCTTCACTGTACAATTTCCAATGTCCAATGTCACTACCAGCACGTCGTCATGTGGAAATATCGTGCCACTGGTATCCTCCATCGTAAACACAATGTCTGGACTCTTCGTTTGCACAGTCGATACTTGAGCAATGGGGATCCGCGCATATGCTCTTCTGTTCTCTCTCCATTCTCCTCCACACGCTGGTCCCCCATGAATTGAAGATATGACTTTCCTGTTTTCCACATTATTCGCTCGGCGTGGTGAGTTACTCTTTCGCGGGGATTCCTCCAGGCCTTTAGCCGGGCCCCATTTCTTTGGGTTCTCAACGAACTGTCTTAGGTAGCCACGCCTCAACAACTCTTCAGTTTCTTATTTGAATGCTCGGCATTCCTCCATTGCATGTCCTCGCTCGCGGTGGAAAACATACCATTTCGAATTATCCTTCTTCTTTGGGTCCAAATTCAAAAACTGTGGCCATCAGACTACATGAATCCGTTCCATATGCTTAATCGCGGGGGGACGGTCAATCAAACTTTCTCAGCGGTCCCCTCGATCATTACGCTCATCTTCCATACGTGGCTCGCCTTGTCTTATATTCTGTGTGTATTCTTAATTGAACCTTCTCCTACCCAAGCGGCCATCCCTTTGTCCTCTTGGGTATTCTGTAAATCCATTATTTCGAGCCCTGACTGTTGGATCAGCTTGGTACTCCTCTCTTCCAGTTGGCGCAATTCGTCCTTCCTTAACAGCTCGATGTACGTCCAGAGCTGTTTCCTCCTCTAAAACTATAAAAGTCTGAGCCTTTTGTAAAGTGTGCAATAAACTCCTGAGTTTCTTCCGGACCATGTAGTCATAAATTTTGGTGTCAGGCAATAATCCGCGTTTGAAGGCGTTACATGCCACCACATATGGGCAATCCATAATTTTCACCTTCATGTCATTAAATCGTTAGATATAATCTCTCAATGATTCCCCTTTCTGCTGCTGAACCTTGAATAAGTCATCTAGGTCCTTTCTGTATTGCCGGTTAGACGCGAACTGAGTTAAAAACAGCTGAACCAGAGTGTGAAAAGAATCCATGCTATAAGGTGGCAAGCGACTGAACCAAAGCAAAGTCGGACCTTTCAAACTTGATGCAAATACCTTGCACATCACGGCATCACGCTTTGGCTGTGGTATACAGGTCGGGATCATGGCCTGTTTGAAGTGGATTATATGGTCTTGTGGATCAGCTATGCCATCATATAGGGTGAACTTCGGTGGGGTAAACCCTGCCGGGGTGTCAACCCTTGTGATTTCATCCATAAATAGTTTCTCATCTATTCTTCCGAACCAATCACTAGTTCGCCCTTCTTGCCTTGCGAAGTCCTCTCGTCTGATCCGATCCTTCTGAACAGTAAAATAATGCCTCGTTTTCTGAGGGTGGTATGCCTTCGCAATCCGTCCTTTTGCGAGGGTATACTCGTCCGTGGAGTACAAATCTCCACTTGGTTCCTTCACTCGTTGGCTCCGCGTTGTCTTCCGAGGATGGTCTCCATCCTCGCAGGTCTTTTTGCCTGAACGACACTGGCCTCCTCCCTGGTTGGACCTTGCCTTGACTAGGCAAGTCAATTTTTGCAACTTTCCCGTTCAAGTCAACCTGCTCCTGCCTTGAGTCATTTTGAACGGCATCGAAAGCATCGAACAGTTGCCTATTGATCCTCTCCTGTCCTTCATTCCGTTGTTGTAATGCTCGAATGGACTGTACCAATTCCTCCATTTGGGCAAGGAGTTGGTCTACGCGCTCGTCGGTCATATTGGTTCCTCCTACGGTGAACGACGACCCTGCTACATCCTTCTGGATAGGGGTGATCTCATCTTCTTGTCTCTCGGGGCAACAATTTTAGAAGCAAGATTAATGCGTTCGCTGGACATGGTGCTGCTGGCGAGGTTATTGGAAATAGGTCTTTGATGGTTTTAATGCAAAAACTCGATCAAGGCCCTCCTTCTAGCGCCAAACTATTTATGCCAAATTTCACTCCGCCACAAACCGTTAAATTTCCCACCTAGCACCACCTTATATCTGCAAAAAGTAAGGAAGAGCGTGAAATCTTTTGGGGGCACCAGTGTGGTACCGGCCAAAAAACCTCTGACGCTCAAGTCAGCTAATCGGCTTTGGGCTTTAGAATGTGTTCAAGCACAAAGTGTCGTGTACCTCACTTTGAATCCAAAATAGATATGTATATGCCTGGCCTTACCTTGTCTATCAAGCTGAGGACTTGAAACCCTAGCCGTCCTAATTTAAGGCAAGTCCTAAATGGGCGCTCTTCCCAGTTTGGTAAGTGAAATATGGGAAAGTATCCAGCATTTACTACGGAGTGAACTTTCCTTTCAGAACCCTCCTCAGCTCTTACCATATTCGAGCCAAGGGAAATTGTTCCGAGCCATCACTATCGGGCCGTTGCTCGGCTCTTATGTTTGAACCAAGCCTTCTCCGAGCCATGTAATGATAGCTCCTCCTTGAAATCCCGTATTCTTCCTTGCCGAGCCTCCAAATGGATCCTAGTTCAGTTAGCTCGGCACTTCCAAGCTAGCCCGCTGGGTCCGAGGGCTCTCATTCTCTCCAACTCAGATAGCTCCGCTCATTCCTCCATCTTGGGCCTCACCAGCCTAGTCCAGTGGAAATTCTGCCTATACACTACATATAAGGAGACTATCAATCCATGATTAACATATAAAGTAGGCTCATTTGGATTTCTCTTGAACCCTTGCTGCATAAGATATGAATCAATCCTGCTATACCAAGCCCTAGTAGCTTGTTTTAGGCCATATAGAGTTTTATGTTGCTTATTGAATTTTTCTTCAGTTCCTTGAATAATAAAGCTTTCGGGTTCTTCAATATATACTTCTTGCAGAAAACCATTTAGAAATGCAGATTTCACATCTAAATGATTAACTTGCCACCCTTTTTATGCTGAAATTGCCAATAGCAATCTGATTGTGTTATGCCTTGCAACTGGTGCAAAGGTATCACCATAATCAACACCTGGTTGCTATACATATCCTTTAATTAAAAGCCTTGGTTTGTGCTTGTTCTCACCTGTATTTTGTCCATGTAATGCTGGCGAATCAACTATGATGGAATTTCATATATGAATTTATTTTGATGCCTAATGCAAATGATTTTTGGGCTAAAATGTGGCTATATAATTCCACTTATGAAAAGGATTAATAGATATGAAAGCAAAAGGTTAGAAAAGCTTTATTGTTTACAATTTAGAACTTCAAATTGTAATCGACATTGTTTCAAAAGTGTTTAGGTAATGTACAAATAAATGTTAAATTAATTATTATAATATGCTAAAAGAAAATGGGAAAACTAGACAATCAAATTTAACCCGTTACTTTTCTTCTTTTATTATTATTATTATTATTATTATTATTATTATTATTATTATTATTATTATATTCCTCTTAGATTTTATTGAGGCCGGCGACCGTCATCGTTTCTTTTTCGTTTCTTACTTCTGTTGTAATCTATGTTTGTGTCATTTTATTTCAGATTTTCATACCTATTGTAACTGATGTACATTTCTTTTTAATTTAATAAAATTTATTGCTTGTTCGGTGTGGGTTTGGAGAGGTGTCAATCTAGTTGAGATGCCTCCGCCCGGAGTATAAGGGGTGCCAACCTAGTTGGAATGTCTTTACCTGTCTATCCGACAAGTAACCTCTTCTGATTATTATTATTATTGTTGTTGTTATTTTTATTATTATTATTGTTATACATATTGGAGCGCTTCAATTTTCTATAATCAAATTGAAGATACATAACATAAAATTAAAGTTGGTGGCTGGTGGCCTGAATTTGTTGACAAAATTGATGCATTGTTAGGGTTGCATTAAGAAGAAATATATCAGCATTGAAGATTTCATTTGTTTTAAGTGTCTAGCGTAGAGTCATCACAATCATGCAAGATTTAATTCAGAGAGCCACGAAAGTTTTTAGCTCGCATCAATAATAATAATAATAATAATAATAATAATAAATTTAAGAAAAAAAATATAAAAAGTTGACGAGGAGCTTTACTTGCTAGTTTTGTTGAAAATGAATTTACAAGACCGCTTTTCTTGTATTTCAATCCTGGCTCAACCTAGTTACAAAGAATTTACACATCCCTTTCCACGCTTCCACCACTTCCCTCCCAAAGGAAATTCCAGGAAGAACAAAAAAAAATAAAAATTGGCTACTCGAAAACTCAACGCCACATGAATTTACCACCATGACTACAAAATATATAAAAACACAAACAAAAAAATAAAAAAGGTAGTTCATCCTGCCCTCGCTTCAGATGTTTCTGAACCCTTGAGATTTGGGCAGCATTGCCTTCCCATTTGCATCTTGAGAAAGTGGTAGGTCAATGAGCTATGCCTTCTCTCCCCAAGCCAACATTTGACTTGTCAATCGTCGTGTGAACATTGTACTGTTGATAAACTCTAGCTCTGTTTGCCGACCACCACTGTTCTGCTTGTTTCTCGCTGAAACGCTTCCGACTGACAATTAAGAATTTCAGGCACATTAGTAACCCCAATTAGATTACTATTAAGGGATCATAATGGTAATCATTTAGTTTGAGACCTTATGGGGCTTGTAAGTAGAAAAACCACACATTGGTGTAATAAGCAGATTAGAGGTAAACCTCACAAATTGTATTTTAAGTAACAAATGCTGATTGTTTATCATGGAAGCATATCAGGTCCTCTCTAAATTTGGAAGTCACCACACATAAACACTATGTTCGGTGCACTGTTCATGACTCCAATTCCAATCATTGGAATGGAAGTTTTATAGCCTTGACTTATGGGTTAGACATCTTCTGATACGTGTTATATACATGCTTGTGATACCAATTTAAACGTGTCGCCTCTCTATCGCACAGACACAGCAAAATTTCAAATTTAGCAAACTTTTTTTCAGTTTGAGTAGATGACACAATGGGTGTATATTCTGGCAAGGAAACCAAATGAAAGATGGTTATGAGACATACCTGAAGCGGACACGCTTGAAATCTTTGAGTCCTCCAGGTAAGGCAACAAGAGTTATATAAACACCAGGTTCATCTTGCTCGACCCATTCGTCTACATTTGTAGTTTCCACCTTCATTGCTCTACTCTTATTCCTAGCTGTTACTTCTGACTGCATCATGTCAGAGTGACCTGAAGTATTGTTACTACTTGACACATCACATGTCATTAAGCTATTTGATTGAACTGGATCAGTTTCTCGGAAAGCCACTGGACTGCTTGGTTGCTCAATGGCTACAGTGGACGTATCATGAGAAATGGGGCTCAAAGAACCAATTGGGGGAGAATTGCTGTTTCTTGCACTTCCAACAGGTAGCCTTTCGGCCATTTCCTTCAACTTCAATTATAAGGCATAAAATGATTAGTTCAAATACATAAATCTATATTGTCTGAGGAATTAATTTCAGCTCCATGAGGCGGTGGCAGTAGCAGCCATATTCAACACATACTGGAAATAAGAAGCATTTTGCAGAGCAAGTAATGGAAGTATAAGCAGTAATATAGAGTTCCACAACAAACACCAGCGCATTCTGCAAAACACTCCATCCTTGGGTTTGAGCTAACCTAAAAACTTTCCCAAGTTTATAAAATAGATTTTAAGATTTTCCACTCTAAGTTCTGATTCCCCATGTCATGGTTAATCAAGTAGATGATTTTTCACATCATCATCCTTGAATTCCAATTTTGTATAACCACTACAGTAACTCAGTCCTCGTAAGCAAAAAAACTATTCAGAAGATAATAAGGTCTTGAAAACTGAATGGAACTTACAAATATAAACTTTTGTTATTCAAGACAAGTAAAAAAACACCAATCCAGATCTAGCAACTGATATTGTGCTTCTAAGAAACATGGGAGACACAGTTATTTAGCATAATACTCACTTTAACACCAGAGTGATAAAATTTCATTTTGGTGACCATCAGTGTGGCATGGAACTTCCTGGTAAGATGATCTAGCCTTTGACTGTCTATCATTACAGTATATCAAATTCCCATGTTATTTAACTTTTCACATTCTTATTAAGGCCAGTAATTGATCATATGGATCCTGCCAAACTGGTTATGGTATACACTCTAAGCAGCCAGTGCCTCTAATTTACTAAGAATTGAGTTATTCCCCAAAAGTTGTATTTCCTTGGTAAAATGGTCACCTTCTCCATATGTAATAATATAAAACATATGCATGACACTTACTTGTGCAGTAAGTGACTTGATTACTTCCTTTGCTGCTTTGCATTTTGCAGTTTCTTCCCCTGCTATTGCAATAGCCTCTTTTAGTCGTTCAGCTGTTTTATCCAGTTCAATATCTTGAAGCTGAGATTTACGTGTGAGATCTTCAACCTGCAACATAATAAACTTTATTAGGCAAAAAGAATATAGACAGAACCTTATCGATGGTGCTTTTGCAGAGTCAACCATACATTGGCATAAACTCTATTGAAGTAGCTACACCACATTATGCACACAAGATGCCTCATGATAAGTGAGCAAGATTGTTGATGACATACAAAGCATACCAGCAGATGCATGGTATCCGTTCACGGCTCTCAGCCCAAATTACTAACACTTATCCCATAAAATAATAATTAAAGGTATCAAAGAACACAATTGTATTGCATTCATACTTCCGCAGTGTTTATTTTTTTGGTGAATGTTAAAAGGTAGTGTTTAGCTTGATCTATTTTGACACAATTGATATATGGGTTGTATTTATAATTTAAGTTTGACAAATTTTGAAACAATCAATATATAGGTTGATCCACCAACACAAATTATCGGAACTAGTATGTATATGAGGAACATAAGTTATTTTCCTTGAAATGATTAAATGACCATCAATTCCAAAACCCCAACTTCAAGCCGACACAACACACATTCAACACTCTTCAACTCTATGTCAGTCAATTACCACAAACAAAGTAAGCCTTAAACATACAGAATAGTAAACTAACAGAACAAGAACATCAAACAGACAACATTAGCATTAATTCCATGTTAAGTTACCATCAAATAAAAAAAGTTTAAGCCGTTAGGAAGAAGGTCCAACCATATACATTAAACCAACACAAGAAATACTTCACACTCCCCCTTTAATGTGTGTTTGTCTAATAACCAAAAACAACATATGCTTCAAGAATTATGTTGACGTTTAACCATAAGAAGAGAAATGTACCTGAGCTCTCAATCTAAGAACTTCTTCACTTAGACTCTCATTCGTCCTTTTAGCATCATTTACAACTTTGGATGAGGTATGCACTGAGATGATGGGAGTCGGTGTTATGGCACGGGGTGGGCTCGACCGTCTTGATGTTGGTGAGGTTGCTCTGGATACAATTCTTGATCCAGGAAGAGAAGCTGAGAAAAACTTCTTGGATGACCCAAATAACGGATTAAAAGATTTAGATCCATTGACTGCACCACCTTCTGGAACCACATTCGAAATGGGTGAAACACGATTACTATTAAAACCCAGTTTTTTGTTTCTTTTCAAAGACCCACTTTCCTGTTCTTTAACAGTAGCCTTCGAGTCCAAGTTATCCTTCATTTCAACAAGTCCATTAAGTCCTTGATTCACACTTCCTCTTCTACTTAAAGCAGTGTGAGATGAAGAGTTGGTTTCAGCAGCTTTTCGTAGCTTTCCAAAACAATTATCACAAACACGATAAGGTTTGTTGGGATTTGGAGCCATGGAAGCCTTGAGAGACTTTTTGCTGCTGCATGAATGGCAGAATAAAAGTCCACAATTATAACAATTGTGTCGTTTTCTTTTGAAATTAAATAGAAGTCGACAACCAGAGCATGTTGAGTGATCAAAACTAGAGAGCCACTTATGAAGACATATAGCTGCTGTAAAGTTTGTTCCACAAACAATACTTTTTACTTGTTTGTCTTTCAAAGCTTCAACTAGTGATGGTGAAGTTCTATCTTCTGTATCTCCATGGCCTAAACGACCATTTGCACCCTTTCCCCAAGTATATACTTCAGTTCTTGAAGTTAAAACTGCAACATGATAAGCACCACAAGCAATTTCTTCAACAAAATTTTTCGTTAGCCTTCCCTCAATGCGGCTTGGAAGCCTCCCATCAGCTTTTGGGTCGCCTAGTTGACCATAAACCGGGCTTCCCATTGTGTAAACATGGCCCATAGTCGTAAGTGCGACAGTCAGATTGTATCCACAGGCAACTTGACAAAAGTTGGGTTCAACTAGAGCAGCAACACAAGTAGGTACAAGTTTTGCTTCCTTGTCACCATGACCAAGTCGACCTTTATCTCCATCTCCCCATGTAAAAAGCTTTCCTGACGAACAGTTGCTTGAACTCGATGAACCAACCATAACTTCAACAACTGCAGCAGTATGCCATACACCACAAGCTGCTTGCACAGTGCGAAGCCCCTTAAGGGACTCCACTTCCCTGGGCATTGAAACACTTCTCCTATCCCCATGACCCAGAGCACCAAAAGTTCCATCACCAAAAGTAAACAACTGCCCAGCAGAGGTCACAACCGCAGTATGCCATGGTCCACACGAAACTGATGAGACATGAATCCCCTCTAAAGGTCCATTTAACTTTTTTGGGACCCATTGACTTGCCTCATTCCCATTTCCAAGGTGCCCAAATTTGGAAGTACTACCACCCCACATGTACATATCACCTGAAAGTGTTACAGCACAACAATGGTAATCCCCACATGTTACAAATTCTATATTGATATTTTTAAGACCATCTATCAGCTTAGGATGGGAGACATCACAGTCCACACCATGTCCAAGTCTGCCACCTAATTCCTCACCCCAAGAAAATACCTCGCCTTGCTTGGTTACCAAAGCAGCATATCGCCCACCACAAGCTATACTCTGAACATCAAGAACTACAGCGGATTCCAAGGCTTTAGGCACATAGGAATCCATCTTAACACTAGATGAACTACCAACTCTACGCAATCCCCCTCCCAAAATGCCATCACCAACACCTTCCCCCCAAATGAAAACATCACCTAAAGCATCACCATCATCATGACCAGAACCTTGACTTGATGTGCTAACAGCACTGGATAAACTAACTCTAAAACCATCCAGACCTGCACCCTTTAAGCGCCCATTTATACCATCTGAACCACCTGAAGAAAGAGAAAGAGCTGAGCCAGAAGCAGAATCTGAGGGAAATGAGACTTTTGGAGGCACAGCATATAACATTGCATCTGATAATGCTTTCTCCAAACCAATTCTATGAGGGATTTCATATGTAGTTTGAAGAGAAATGGGATCCACGCCATCCTGCATCAGCAACAAGAAGATTATCTAACCTGTAAATTACAAATAAGCATGGAATGAAAACTAGAGACAAAAATAGAACACCTTCTGCGAACTATCACCACTACCAAATTGAGAGCTCAAAGGAGAACTTCTTTGGGTGTGTGCTCTGGGACTACTTGCTTCAGATGGAGCTCCATCACTTCTTAATTCTGCTCTTCCCTTCTGATGATGGCAGCGTGATATCAATGCTTTTAGACCAATAAACCATACTTCAGCTTCATCTTTATCTTTGCATATCTGGTTTATTAAAGAGGACAGCCAATTGAGTGTGGAAAAAGTTCATCTAAAAATCACAAATTTGCAGAAATTTAGAGGGGCAATAGAAAAGGATGGCCACAGCAAATATATGCTTACTAAATCTAAAGACCTCTCATTGTACAGAAGAGAAAATGACTGATATTCCTTCTCGGGCCGAGGATACCTCAGAAAAATTGGCTGCAGTAATTCAAATCAATAATTATCAGTTCTTCTGGAGCAGACAATTGGCTTGACCACATATAATAACTGTCCTAAGCTCTACTGCAGCTTTTGTTTCATTTCTTCTGGAACCATCACAACATTTTTTTAATTATTTTATGGATCTTAACAATAGTAGTAATAAGAATGGATGGATTAAGAAAAATTCACATATCAATAACATGTAGAGAATACACCCAGCTTGATGCATATCAAAAAATCTGACAGCTTAGTGACTTAGTCATACAAATAAAAGGTGCATGCTTTGCACCTAAGGACTCTACCCACATACCCTTTATTCACACTATGGCATCATATAGTTATTTTATATCCATATCTATACAACACGTCAAAGTAAAACAAGGTATGAAATATTTTGAGAAAAGAAAAAAAGCCTTGAAAATTTTTTAATTCCTAAAATATAAAAACTGTGAAAACTGAGCCCTTATAAGATATTTGCACTAATTATATCCCACATTATTGATCTACATAAGAAAATACCATCAAAGCTTAATTATTACTACAATACTAATTTCATTAACTTCAAATAAACAAACTGATAATAAAATTAAACAGTAAAAACTTAAGTTTCTCTGCTGTAAAGTTACCATATACACTAGACATTTTCTTCTTTTCTTCTGATTTATAATTGGCATAATTGCTGCAATATGTACCATGAAAGAAGTGTAGAAGATCTCAACATGGAGAAACTTACAGTGCGCTGACCAGATATGATTCTGGAGACATGGCTTAGTCTAATATGTTTCTCCTCTTTCCCTGAGTACCATATTAGAACAGATTCATCCTGAAAGAAAAAACATCAAAAAATCAAAGCTTACAAGAGTTATGTCACAATTGCAGTAGGAAACATGCGTCCAAATTAGAAGCAAGGAACTTAATTACATGGTTCATTTACTGAAAGATACAGCATTAGAACTGATCTACAAATGTAAATATCAGAAGGTTTCATAATTCAAAATTGGATTGCTTCTTCAAAGAATAAATCCAACAGGAAGCTCACTGGATACAAATACGTGCATGCTCCTATACGTTTTAATGACAATGAAATTAAAGGAGAAGGGTAGTAACCTATCTTTTTCACTAGAGATGCAACAAACATATGAAAAAACCATTATAGGCAACAAACATGAATGCAAAAGCACCTAATGAATTAATGAAAATCTATCTTCACGGTCAATAAGCCCTTCAGAATGCAGTGTCTGATGAAGTAATACCATATTAGTTATTTCTACTGGTCAAAACTCAAAATGAAAGAATGTGTAAAAAATCCTAGTAACCAACCAATGTAATTTTTGAGATAAATTGAGTCTTACACTGGACAGCCTGAAGGGACAAAATTTGGGCTTTCCTCTGCGTCCATACTTTAGCAAATGTGCCCCCTTCTTCAGTGCAGTGATAGCCTGTTTAAAAATTCAATCAGAAATCATGAATTCTTCAAAACCAACAAAATATTCCAGACGATGATTTTTTGACCAAAAGTATGTCAAATAATCACAGAAGACCCTGGTTTGAATCTTGGAAATTATACATGCATGAGGAATCAAGACCTTAGTTGACAATGAAAACCAAGGTAACTCAACAACATAGAAATATAGTAAGAAGTTTTTACATTAAATTCTACTTTAGTCAGCAATTATAAAACGGAATTATCAATTTTTGGAAAGCTGAAGTTTCAAAACATTATCATAAGTTGCTACATAAATGGAAATATATAGGCATCGGAAGCACCATCAATAACCATCAAACTTGCTCAAGCATCTCAACTTGTATCACATTTCAAATTTAGCAATGAAAAACACCAAAAAATGAAAAACGTACAAACCGCAAACAATAATCAATGTAGCTTCCCACCTCTAAAGCAAATAAAATATTTCACGTATTAAATAAAAATAAATAAATAAAAAAAAGAGAAGGAAGTTGTTAAATCAATGAAAAAATCTACCAACTCAATGTCCCTCTCCACTGGTCCCGCCTTGGACTGATCCATATTCATCCTCTTCACAATCAACATCAAGAACTGAATTTCCCAAACAAAGCCCTAAGCTCATCCATTCCAGCTCTCACTGCCTCCCATAGACGAGATAGACACAAGCACTAAAAAACACTCCCTTCCTTCAAAACTCAGCCACCGTCGCCGCTGATCCAACTCCTTCACATTGATCATCGAGTCCAAATTCAGCAGCAAAAAATAAAAATAAAAAATGGACTCGAAATTGTGGAGGCTAAACAGGCAGCAAAACTCCGGAATTGAATTCGAAAAAAACAAAGCCGCAAAAGACGAGCAAAATGCGGAGACAAAAAAGGCAGTGGATATTTCTAAGATTCTTCAGCTCGTTGGGTTCGAGGCTTAGTTAGTGCTTGTGCGTGAGTGAGAGAGAGAAAATAGGGTTAGGGGGGAAAAAAAAAAGGAAAGAAGAAAAGAAAAGGAAATGGCGAGAAAGCGAGAGAAAGCGAGGGAAAATAGCAAATAAATAAAAGGGGTTTGGCGAGAGAGAATCTTAAAGCGTAATAAGTTGGTGAATGTATTCACAGTGGTGGTGTTGAAAATGATTGACTGTGATGCTCACTGCACTGCCAAATCGAAGGAGACCGTAATCCCTCTCTCTCTCCACGCACGCCTTTGACAATCGTCTAGTCAATGCACCATTTACATCGTGCCACGTGTCATTACTAATTTTAGTTGGCACTTTGCCCTTTTTGTAATAAAATTATCTGAAATATTTTTGAAATTTTTTAAAGTAACTTCCTTAATTGAAGTTTATTAGTTTGACTAATTTTATAAGCCAATATTCAATTATTTATATTCCATCCAAAACAAAAGAGATAATTTCTATAATAATTATGATGTTTAAACTAAACTTTTTTGAAGCAAAATTGATAAAATTTAAATAGAACATAAACGATTTTTATTTTTATCAATTTGTTTAGCAAAACATTCTAATTTATACATATATTATTTGTATGCTAATTATATATATACACACATACAGTTTAGAGAGTGGTTCAATAACCTTTTGTAAATTTGGAGTTATAGTTTTTTTTTATGGGAAATTAATAAAAATATCCACATATATAATCTAAATTGAAAAAAATGTTCACTCCTTATTAACATTTGTAAAATATAGCCAAATTATCGATTTTATTCTTACTCTTATTGCAAAACGGCAAGTTCAATTGGCTTTTTTGTAGATCCAAATTCAAGAGAGTTTGCAATACAAACTTTGACCTGCAAAATGGTAGATCTGACCTACGATTTTATAGGAATTTAAATTTTAGAGAGTTTACAAATGTAAACTCGAACCTACAAAATAACAAGTTCGACCTACCATTTTGCAGGGATTTAATTTTTCTCTTAATATTTTTGCAAAACCGCAAGTCTAACTTACCGTTTTGCAGGTCATAAAGTACATGCAACTTAGGACTTGCAAAATGGTCGCTCCTCCCTACCATTTGCAGGTCCTCAGTCTATAATGTGAAAATTGACTAAAAGGCATTTTGAATAATTTTACAAACCTTCAAAACTACAGTTCCAACTAGCTTTTTTGTAGATTCAAATTCTAGAGAGTTTGCAAAGCAAACTTGAACTTGCAAAACAGTAGGTCGGTCCTACAGTTTGCAGGAATTTAAATTTTAGAAAGTTTGCAATGTAAACTTGAACTTCTAAGATAATAGGTCTGATTTGCCGTTTTGTAGAGATTTTAATTTCTTCTTAACATTCCTACAAAACCACAAGTCGAACCTGCTGTTTTGCAGGTCCTAAAGTACATGCAACTTAGGACCTACAGAATGGTCGATTCTCTTTGCTATGCTGCAGGTCCTCAGTCTAAAATATAAAAATTGACTAAGCGGTATTTTAGATAGTTTGGATATATTTTAAAAGAAACAAAGGGTGGTTGCTATTTTTAAAATTTTAATAATTAATATGGGCATTTCTATCAATTTTCCTTTTTTTTATATATCAAAGAAAAGTGTGTACAATCATTGCAACGCATTTAATAAATGTGAGAGAGATTGAAGACAACCCAAACAAAAACCCCGCAAAAAAGATAAGGTTGAAGATGAAGATGGTGATTGTAGGAGCTCCTAGTAATCCTCCATTCTTCACTCTCTTTCATTCTTTCATAGTTTCGTTGGGTGGTAAGAAAAAAAAGCTATTTGTAGAATTTAATAGAACAATGTTTCAAATTAGGAACACTTAAGGTAAATGAAGCATGAGCTTTATTCCAAACCACCTTTCAGACAAGACACTTGCCCTCTATTCTTGTATTTAATCATTTAATTATTGCACCAGTGAAGAAAAATCACTATTCCACTATTATTTCCTTGTTTAGACGGCTAATGATGATGACGGGTTATGTTGTTAATGAAAATTTTCATCCTAAAATGATTACCATGATTGTCATAATCAATTGCTTATGCCATTTGAAAAATGTGGACTTGGGTTTCTCTATTTTAGCAATTTTCCTGAAATATGGTCTCCAACCTAATGCTTATTCTTTTGGTGCTTTGCTCTATGGGCTTTGTAAGTAAGGTTCAATGTATAAGGCCATGGAGTTGTACCAGGGTATAGTAAACAAGGGACACCTTTGTGATGAAATAAGTTATTCAGTTTTAATTGTTGCACTTTTCAAAACCAGCAACACTCACAAGGTGCTTAAGGTATTAAGAGGAATACTGGATAATGGGAAGATTAAGCCTTTTGTAAAGTGTCACAACCCGATCATTAACAACCTTTGTGAAGAAAGATGGGTAAATGAGGCTTTAACACTGTTTCAAGATATGATTGATCAATGTATTTTTACCATATGTCAACTGTTATGATTGTTTGATTCACGAGTTATATAGTCTGGACTGTGTGGAAGAATCCAAGAGATTTTTCATTGAAATGCTTGAGCATGAGATTTCGCTTGATGGATATAATTGTAGTTTTCGCATTGCCTTTCTTTGTAAAGAATGGAAGACTTAAGAAGTAGTCTTGCTTTTTGAATTAATGACTAGGAGAGGGATAAGCCTAATGTTGCTACCTTTAATTCCCTACAAGTCTAGTCAATTGAAAAAGGTTGCGTAATTCTTGAACAACATAATTAATTGTGGAGTATTGCCTGATATTGCTACATATAGTATTATGTTGGATGCCCTATACAAAGAAGGGAGTATTATTGAGGTACTAACTCTCTTGCAAGCAATGACTTATGCTAGTTTAAGGCCTAATGTTGTAACATACACTACCATAGCCGATGGTCTTTCCAAAATGATACAAAAACAAATGTTGTAATGTACAAATTTTTGATGAATGGATTAAGTAACTTGAACCAATGGGAAGAAGCCACAAGGTCATTAAAAGAGATGGTCTCTTGGGAAATCTTTCCGGATATTGTGACTTTAAACACACTTTTAGACGTGCTTTTGAAAAATGAGACAATAAAGGAAGCTAAAAAAGCATTTGAATTAGTGCTTCAACTTGTTAAAGAGTGCTTGCAGTACATGAAGAATAGAACTCTTTATAGGTGAGAATGATACAAAGTAACTGAGGTCTCTAGTTTTATGGTATTTATTAAAGAGTCATCTGCCTCATAGAACACATTGATCTAGTGCGATAAAAGATTAAAAAAAAAAATAATAGATGATGGATTCAGGCTTCTAAAGGACATGAGAAATTGGAGAATTTATATGTATATGTCATGCATCATGTTGGTGAAAGAAATTGGTTCATGAAAATTTCAATTTTTCCTTTTTGATGCTCGATATTACTTCTACTAAACTACCAAAACTTGCTAGCCTTTGATTATGCATACATGTGCTTTCAAACAATGGTAGATGTTAAACTTATATGGTATTTAGTTCAGATTGTAAACAAAATCATTATTACTATTTTAATTGAAAATTTGTTAAGGGCTTACGCTGCTCAAATGGGTGACTTGGAGTGTGCTTGAAGACTTAAGAATAGAAAACAAGGTCAAGGAGCTTAGGTATCGATGTGGTACTGGTTAAAGATATTCTGACGCTCAAGTTAGTAATTGAAAAGTGTATAAGAAGCTATTGAGCAGAGTTTCAATAAGGTAAAAGAGCGTATCTAAGCTGAGTGTCATTTGGGGTTTATATAGAAGGGTAGAAGAACATTTCAATTTCCATGTCGTGCGCTCAACACTCCACCCTTCCACTTGGATGTAAATTGCCTAGAATGTAGGAATGTAGGGGTATAGGAGTAGTTACTTGCAATTGAGGTGTTAGTGAATGCACATCAGGTGTGCATAAGATGTGGTATGTGGGGCAATTAATATGCTACCTGTATAGATGTTGGTTGTAACTAATTGAGGAAGCAGTTAGCACACTCCCACTTTGTGTACAACTAATATGTAACTGCAAGGATGAGTGAGCTTTTCATGCTCTCCACTGTATATAATAATGGGCTCTGATAGTGGAACTATACCTTATAATAGGAGGTGCATGGTTAGCACCTCATTGGAAACATATTCAACATATATAGACATTATAAAAATATTATTTAGATATCCTATAATATTTGTCCCCTAGCTATATAAATCAAATAGTAAATAAAATTAAATAGAAAAATATTACTATTTGATTTAATAAAGCTAAATAGAAATTAATATTTTCAAACTATACTAATAGATGAAGTGCTCTCAAAATTTCACAAAGTATTTAAAAGTGTTTGTTAACTATATTTATTTTAAATATAGACAATTAAATTTGAAATATATGAAAATAAATAAAAAAAATTAAATTTGAAATATAGGGGAAATACTTACCCATGAGACTGAGCTTTAACAAGGTGGTTTTTTTTTTTTTCTAAAGAACGCAAGAACAAAAGATCTCTATAGTGTCACGTCTAAATTTCTGACGCTGAAAAATGGTTTTTGATAAAATAATGTATTGTATTATTTTAACAATTGTCAAAAAAAATATTTATACAATGAGAGAATTAATTGCCCGTAAAGCTGGGAAATAGAAAAGAAAACTATGACAGTTACAAAGCAATAATGAATGGAGGATGACAAGTTAAAGAGAGTGAAAGTTTCTAGAGATTATGTGGACTTGTATGAGTCTCTATCATGCATCTGCAAGTGCAAAAGTCTTAGAAAGATACCAAGCTTGGTTCGATGAAGGAGAAATAGTTGTCGAGGCAATGACTTAGTGGGAAAGTTCACAAGTTGGTCAATTGTATGGGCATGAAAGATGCGTGGCAGCTTGTGTGAAACTTGATCATGTACAAAATGAAAAACAACGGCGACATGCTTCAAGTGGGACTGGAGGACAGGATTGGAGCAAAGATAGGTAGCATCAATGTTGTCATAATATATTATGGGAGAAGTTTGCATGGAGACAACTAGTTCACAAATAAGATTAGTGAACCAATTTACATCAAAAGAGACAGCAACAATAGCTCGGTACTCAGCCTTAGTAGAGGAGCTGACAATGATAGTCCATTTCTTAGAACTCTAGCTTATTGGATTAGAACTAAGAAAGACAACATATGTTGAAGTGGAATGATGAGTATTTTAATCATTGGCCTAGTCAATATTAGTAAAGGCATGAAAAATGAAAAGAGAGTGGGCTGAAATGTGAATGTCATAGTGAGATGTGCCCTTCAGGTAATGAAGAACTCATTTTATAGCAAGCAAATGATAGGAAGTTAATTGGTGCATGAACTGAGCTAACTTGTTAACCGAATAATTGATATCTGGCCGAGTAAGAGAAAGATATTGAAGAGAACCAAGGACTTAATGATATTCAATAAAATCATAAGAAGATGAGTCATTATCAAGTTTGAGTGTGTTAGGGTAATAAAGGAGTACTGACATCATTGGCCTCGTGCATGTTGGTGCATTGAAGGAGATCAAGAGTGTACTTTCTTTAAGACAAGAATACCCTTTGAGATGACCGTGTTGTTTCAACACCCAAAAAGTAGTTAAGAGGGCCAAAAATGATTCACGAACTAAAAGGTGAAGAGTCAAAGTGTCATAGGATGGTTGCCAATAAGAACAATGTCATCCACATACACAAGTAAATACATAATGTGATATCGAAATGAGTAAATAAAAAGAGATGTATCACTTTTGGAGTTAGTGCAACCATAGTAGAGTAAAAAGTGATGTAATTCATTATACCATGCCCTTGGAGCCTGTCAAAGTCTATAGATTGCCTTATTGAGTTTACACACATGAGTTGGGTACTAAGAAACAATAAAATCTTAAAGTTGCTACATGAAAACACAATAAAAAAGAGAGCCTTCCAAACATCCAATTATCTTAAGGTCCAACCATGAGTTATTGCAATGGTGAAGACTAAACAAATGGTGGACTGCTTAACTACTAAGCCGAATGTCTCAATGAAGTCAATCCTAGGATGTTCATAAAAACCTTTGGCGACAAAATGCATTTTATAACAAGCAATGGAGCCATTGAGATGTCACTAAATCCGATATACCCATTTACACCTAACAATATTTTGTGTGGGAGGCAATGGAACAAGTATCCAAGTTTTGTTGCTTTGAAAGGCTTGAAACTTACCACGCATGGCAGCACGCCAAGGAGTATGTTTATTACCTTGGATGAAGGAGAGAGGTTCTAATTGTAAGACATCAGATGTAGTAGTGGTGAGGAAAAATAATTTTTTGGTTTGTAGATATTATTTTGGACTTCGGTGACAACATAAGTGGGTGGTGCTGGTGGTGAGGGAGAGAAGCTGTCATGAGTAGTAAGTGAAGGAGAGATTGGGGAAGCGGTTCTGTAAGGGCTAAGTTTACTAAACCAGTGGCATGAGAACCTTTTGTGAAAGAGGCCACAGCTGAAGGTTTTGTAAATTGAGAGGGAAAGGAATGAAAGGATATAACCATGTATATTTGGTACAATAATCAATAAAAATGATATAGTATCAAAAATTACCAAAAGAGGTTATTGAAATAAGACCCCCAAACATCAAAATAAATAACTTAAAATGGTTTATCACAACAAAGAGAAGAATTTTTGAAAGACAGTTTGTAACTTTTGTTAGACAAAATCATATACATAATTGAGAGAATGATTAGAAAAAGGAATTTTATTGCTCACTAAAATTTTCCTTTGAATTTGAAAGGATAGCAAAGATGTTGATACCATATTTGATATAAATTCTGCCTACTCCGGTCTTTCGCTAGGAATGTCCCCATATTCAAATCCTTTACAAAAAAATAAGTGGGAAAAAATTTAATGGATTTGTTATTTTGTTTGCATAAGTGAGAAATTGATATTAAAATTTTTTTTAATTAAAGGTGCACACAAAACATTATCTTAAGTAAAAGAAGTAATAGTAGAAGATTTAACATGAAAGATGGGGATACCATTACTATTTCTGACTACAACATCCTCATTACCAGCATAATCCGAGTGTATGGAAAGATATTGAGGATCAGAGGTAATGTGATGGATGGCACCAGAGTTAATAACCCAGACGTTACTGGAATCAGTAGAGTCCCCTTCAGTAATATTAGCTTTAAGGCCAAGAGAAATATAAAGATGGTTGTCCACGTAAGCAACAAGTCTTGGCACTATGTCCTGGTTTGTCGCACAGTTGACAAATTATGTGTGAATGATTTTGGTTCCCTTGATAGCTCATTGAACTCCAACTTGGTTTGTTGGAATGAAACTTTAAAAAACATGCACCACGCCTATAAGAGGATTGTTGTTGATTCTGCTGCTCATATTTGGCTAAAAGTGTTGTAGATTTTGATTGAGACATGAGCCATGCACATGATTATTGTAACCATTGCAGTTTTCTCCACGACCTTGGTAACTTCCACTACCACCACATCTCTTTTAGATTAACTAAGTTGTGATATGTGGTTCATCTTCCTTTGATTCTCCTTAAGAGGGAATCAGTTCTTCATCATAGAGTTTTTCATAGAGATCTTCGAAGGAGATAGGGGTGTCACACACGTGTACTGTAGCCGCGAGCTCCTTGAATTAGGGATGGCAAAACTCCACCAACCTTTTAACACGACACAAACCTGCATGATTTTTTACGAGTTTGCATCTCCCTTATTGGATTGGGTTGTTAACGAGTCAACATGTTAAGATACTATAATTTAACAGGTTGGTAACGGGTGAACATGCGAAAATACAATAACTTATTACCACTCATAAAAAATGAAAAATTAAATAAAAATTATTTTCTCCTCATAAAATACTAAAAATTATAAACTGTGTCAAAATATATTTGTCACAAATATTAAAAAAAATTAATATTTCAAATTATACATAATTATAAATATTGATAATTTTATTCTTTTTATTTGTTAATCACGTGCAGTTTTTTTTATATAGAAAATATGTTATATATATTTATATAATTATATTTGATTTATTTTGTCGCATGCTTCTATTTAATAAATATATGTGTTTCTATTAAATATATAATAAAATAGTATATTATTTTGTCACACGTATTTGTATGAATAAATATATATGTGACATGTAAGACATATATGACACAATGCATTGACCTAGTAAATTTTTTTATATGCATATATCTATGAATAAATATTTATGTGACATATATATCGTATAATTCTATGATATATGTATGACTCATGATACATATGTGATACATGCTACTTTACACATGTGACGCATGCTACACATGTGACACATGCTACATATGTGACTTATGTAATAATATCTAAAAACATAAAATTGGTACAATTATACATGTATTAAATATATTAAGCACTTTACACATATATATTTAATATTTATGTAATTTGTACACAGATTTTTTTGAAGCAGATGAATACTATTAATAATGATACTATTGATAATGGATATTATTTGATTAGTTGATGTATGTTTATTGTATTAATTTTAAGTTAACTTTGTTATGATTTTGTTTTGACTTTATGGTGATTTTTTCTTTGATAGAACAATTAAAAAGTTATTAAAATTGATCAATTTATTTAACAGGCTAACGGGTTAGATAACGGGTTACATGATAATTTAATAAATGGGTTTAAGTTTATATATTTCAACACAAAAGCTTAACGGGTTGGGTTCAGGTGAAGAAAATTTGACACGACACAACACAATACATTGTCATCCCTACCTTGAATTTATCAACTAAACTATTCATCATGTAAGACATAATCTGTGCATCATTTAGAGGATGTCCAATAAGAGCTAAATCATCATTTAGACATAATCCAATGACCATTTTTCCTTCTTTCTTATTTGTCATAAGAGAAGACATGATGGAAAGCATTCTTGTATTACAACGATTTGCAAAGCTAGTTTCTAATTTATTCATGCATTAGCAGAGGTTGTACAACTATTGATTGTAGGAAAAATTTTGCTGTGGATAGTGGCTTAAATGCCAAAAAGGACCAAATAGTCTTGCCAAATCCAAAAGAGATATTTAAGATTGGTTTTATATATGGGCACATTTCAGTACCACTAACAAAACCAAGAATTTCATAACCATAAAGGAGATTGGTCATTTGTGACTTCCATGATGAATAATTGCCACCATTTTTAATGAGCTTAAAAAGAATCTGATAGGAGGCATCGAGAGATATCAAATTTCCATTGATGGGAGATGAGTTACATTAAGCCATTTGTTTATAGGTGTCAAGACTATCGCCAACTCAGACATTGCCATTGAGACTATTAGTGTGGTGATAGAGGCTTCGGTGGCATCCATTGCTTTGGTGGATGATGAGATATGACTAGGGCAAAAAGAAAAATAATCAGGACTCTATTCACAATAAAGTTGGCTTCGATACCATAAATAGTTTTTGATAAAATAATATGTTGTATTATATTAACAATTGTCAAAATAATATATATACAATTAGAGAATTAATTGCCTATAAAACTAGGTAATAGAAAAGGAAACTATGACAGCTACAAAGCAATAATCAGTGGAGGATGACACGTAGAAGGGAGTGAAAGTCTTTAGAGATTACATGGACTTGTATAAGTCTCTATTAGCTAATATATTGAAAAACTACATTTGGGCTCTGGTGTACTGAAAAACCACGTCTAAATTTCTTCATGCGGAGTGCATATAGATTTTTCATAATACTACTAAATGCATCTGCAGTTACATCCATGCCTAAGAGTATGCATATATTTATGTGTGCGGGGTTCATATAGTGATTTTAATAATATTATAAAATGTGTCACAACTGCATCCATGCCTAAGAGCGTGCCTAAATGTTTTGGCACGAGGTGCATATAGTAGTTTTACTAATATTACTAAATGCACTCCTTATGTATATTAGGTGTGTTTTTGTGGTCTATACATCAACTTGGTGATGCTACTAAATACACACACTTCTGTGTGATTCGCATATATTTAGGGTGTATACAATAACTTGGTTATGGTACTAAATACGCTCACTTATGGAGCGCAGCTGCTTAGGTGTACGAGCACGGACGCAGATCTAGGCATGGAGCGTAGGTCACAGATGACCCATTAAGAGGTGTACTGGTCCTAGGTGTGGGTTGTATGCGGGGCTCTTGTGCACGCATGGGTCTAGGCGCGGGGTGTGGCTAAAGCACGCAAGGCATAGGCTTGGTACGAAATTGAGGAACGTATAATAATTACTAAATACACCTTCATCTTTTAGCTTTTAAACTACTAAGCTTTTAAACTTGGGTAGATATATTCTACTTTAGAGCTTATATCAGCATGCCAAGTTACATGTAGAGAGGTTTATGCATTGTGATAAATGGTTTGAGCTGCACTTTAAGTACATTGACTTAGTGCTTAGTGCACGTTGAGTGTGATTTGCACCTTGAGATGAGGTATATGTCTTGTTCAACTTTGAATTTAAAAGCCAAAATAGAAGTTTTCCATATAGCAATATTTGCACATATTATAGGAGTTAAAAGCTTCAATTTTCATTAATGCAAAAAACTATAATAATAATATCAAACTTGTGAGTATGACAAATTACTATGAAGTAAAAGAACTTACTTTAGGGAGATTAAATAAATATAAAAGTACTCAAACACACTCAGGGTAGATGTGTATATGACCTATGTTGTGCTAGGAGAATGAGTATCTGTGTTTAGGTTAGCGAATCTCTGTTGGAGCTCATATCCCATCGAATTGTTGAGGAGAATATTGGTCACCTTTAGCTACAAATTCTCCTAAGAAACCTCTTTGAAGAAGAGACTCAATTCCATCTTTTAGAAAAACACAATCCTTTGTATTGTGGCCATTATCTTTGTGGAAGTATCAGTACTTACTTCAATTTCTTTTTTTTAGGAAACTTTAGCTTTCTAGGCCATTTCAGGAGGTTTTGATCTTTAATTTGCATAAAGACTTGATTAAGAGAAGTAGTCAACGGAGTCTATCGTTGGAAGCGCCCTTTAGAACCCTTTTGTGACCTATTGCTCCTAGTTCATTTTTGTTCTCATCGGGGGCCTTCTTTCTTTTCTCTACTACTATTGATAGTTCATTGCGTCTTGCATTCACAAGCAACTTAGTGTTGGCATATTTATGTGCCCTGCTCATTAACTCCTAAAAATTTTTAGGGTCATTCTTTCCAAGTGACCATAAAACCTTGCTTGATTTTAGTCCAGCCATCATAACACTTAGCATCAGGTCATCACTACAATCTTTAATGCAAAGGCCTTTTTTGTTGATATGTGCAATATAATCTTTTAAGGTTTCATCTTTTTCCTTACTTAACGGTGAAAGGTATGACTTTGGCCTCTTCACAACTCTTAAATGAGTGACAAAACCTTAACTTAATTAAATAAAGGAAGAAATAGAACTTGATTTGAAAAGCCTATACCACTGTCGAGCAGATCTACAGAGTATGAGCGAGAAGTCTTTGTATATAGTCAAGCTTGTTGCCCCATGTAACACCATCAAATTGCAGTAGCTCTCCAAGTGCTCAATCGAATCTCCACTCTCATCATAAGTATTGGATTGTGGTATGCTAAATTTAGGTGGTAGAAGAGCTTGTATAATCTCTTTAGTGAACAAAGATTCAATCTCATTAAGATATATTAAATTCTTCAACAAGCCAGCAACTTGAATATCATAGAGCTGCTTTTTCAACTGCTGAATTTCCTCTTCAACCTTGTTGAGAGGCTTTTCCCTAACTTTCTTCTCTCGCATCACCTTCTCTAGAGATTTTTCTTTGGCCTCGTCCATAGCTTCCTCCAATATATCTCGTACTCTCTTATGCTTCGTGCCCAATGAGTGCTCCTTCCTTTCAATAGTTTCTTGTGAACCTGCTAATTTAGGTTGATCATCTAAGTTATTCCCTCCTATATGACCAGATGCAACACCTCCAATTCCCTGTGACTATTATGAGAGCCAGTAACTTGAGCGCTATTAGCAACTACACCACCACCTTAATAAGGATTCTGATTACCAAAAGCACCTTGGTGGCCTTCAGCAACATCCAAAGGAAAGTGTTTGAGAACACGTTCAATATTTTATGTTAGGTTTTCTATAATGGTTTCCAAGTTGGCTAAGCGTGAAACTTAAGTTGAAAGGGCTGTTGTACAGCGTCATCATGTTATTTTACCTACCAGGTTGATTAGATGTAAGTGTTGAGACTAAGGAGGTTGAAGAGGGAGCATAAACTCCCAAGTTTGCTTCCCCTGCCTGGAAGTTGAAGAAGCTTCAAACTCATTGTCAGACACCATTTAGTTCTCTAGTGAGCTTCAATAGCTAGTTAAGTCTGAAAATTGGGTTTTTTCATAGACTGCGCCAAATGTTTTAATTGAAAAACTATTAAGGGCTTACACTACTTAAAGGGGGGACTTGGAGTGTGTTTGGGGACCTGAGAATAGAAAAGAAGGTCAAGAAGCTTGGTAGTATAGGTGTGGTATTGACCAAAGACACTCTGATGTTCAAGCCAGTGATAAAAAAGTATATAAAAAACTATTGAACAGAGTTTCAGTAAAGTCAAAGAGCATACCTGAACTGAGTATCATTTGGAATTTATATAGAAGGGTGGAAGAACATTCCAATTCTAATGTCTTCCATTCCAAGCTCCACCCTTCCACTTATGTGTAACTGCCTAAAATGTAGGAATGTGGGGGTGTGAGAGCAGTTACTTGCAATTGAGGTATGAGTGAGTGCACATTAGGTGTGCATAAGATTTGGTATGTGGTGCAATTAATACGATACATGTATAGACATGGGCTATAATTGGTTGAGGAAGCAGTTAGCAAGCTCTCACTTTGTGTACAATAAATGTGAAACTGTAGGAATGAGTAAGCTTTTCATGTTCTCCGCATTACATAATAGTGGGCTTTGACAGTAGGGTTGTACTCCCTAGTAGGAGGTGCACATTTAGCACCTCATTGGACATATATTCAACATATATAGATATTATAAAAATATTATTTAAATAACCTATAACAATTACTATTACCATTTTTATCCCCAGATGGCTTAAACGGTGACTTCATGCATATATTCAAGAGACTCCATATGGAAAGAGACCATGTTGTTTTACATTTTTAAATATTTGTATCTTCTGCCGTCTAATTCTTTAGGCAAACTGCTTACAATCTCACCAACTGGTTTAAGGAGGAGGGAGATACATCATTTGATCCTTGTCAAGGAAATCATGCTTACCTTGTTAGTAGCTACAAGCTAAAAGCTTATGCTAAAACTATCATGATGATTCACATAGTGTGCATCTATAGTTGTTGTCATAGATTTTTCAGTTGAACCACATCTTCAGCATTTATAGAGCTCCTTACCATTTTTTGATACACTTCTCCCGACCAATGGGGAATTTGAATTATATTGTATATAACCTATGATTTTATGGAGGAATTTATGGCATCTGCTGATGTGCTGCCAGGTGAAAAAACACCAACTGGAATATCCTTGCCCCAGTGCATCATCAGAAATGGCACACAAGATTCTCCGAGGCCATACAAATTGTACATACCATAAGCTTTCAGGGACCGTTGCTTAGGTTACAACAGTTTAGTTTTCTTTAGCAAGAATTCCAGGCCATCAGCAGATATGTCTCAAGGGGTAGTTAAGGGCAGGAGGTAATAGCAGAATAATGTATAGGTTGGTAGGCCTTAATAGTGGAAAAAGAAAATTTTAATTCTTTAGATGATGCTTCAAATTGTTACGTGTTGATGTTGAATTTGGCCTTCAATGATTTAGACGTCTGATGCACGTAAGCTTCCTAAAAGTGAAGATTCTATATTGTCTCTCATTTTGATTCTATTTTACAGCTTGACTAATTCAGAAGAGTATATTTGGATCTAAATTGACATAGGATAATGATTGTGAGCATCGTCATTTTGCTGCCGATTGTTCTTCCGCGTTTGTTTTTTTTTTTTTTAGGTGCTATGGATTCTAACTTACTGCGGGTAGCTACTAGGATTTGAATTAGGCACTCCATTTACACTCATCATGACATAGTTGCTTGTCCAGGAAAATGGAAATAGTTCTAGTGTTATACTGGGAACCAATATTAAAGTTATTTAGTTGGTTCATGTAATGTATTCGATACTTGGTTCAGTAACCAAGTATCATTTCCTAAATCTTATTCATGCAATGAATTTTATAGTTACAAATTTTATTTGGGTATAGCAGTTGGCATCTGTTACCGAAAGCCTCATTTGATCCTCTTTTATGCAACAGAAACACTTGGAGAACAATGAGAATGATCCTGCGCCGAGTTTATTTGTTAATCGGTAATTTTCTTTCTTTCGAGCCTATTATCTCCATGAAATCAGTTGTAGCAAAGAAAAAGAGAAAACCTAAACTACACAACTAGTCATCCTAAATTTTAGATCTGCTATGATGGCTCTGTCACTAAGTTTACATTGACTTCGTATTAATTCATGATATATTCTCCTGTTTTTGGTTTTGTGTTTTGGAACCAAGTCCATGCTCCATATCATGCAGCATGGACTTTTGGGAAATTTCCTGCACAGTTTTGAGATTTGTAAAGTAGTTTGGTATTACATGATTGAAAATAAATCTCTTCTTGGTTTAAATTGAGAATCTGGCTAAAATGATGAATCTGATAATAGGTTGGTTAAACTCTGAATTTAAAATATTTGCGGATTGTGTCTGATTATTTTATGTCTTGAAAGTATTAGTCTTAATTCTTGTTCACCTTATTTCCAAAAGTAGATCCATTACCACGAGTCTGCAGATCGAATGAACGGATATTTGATCTATATTTATTGGGTTAGGTCTCTTATGCACTGACATCTTCAACTTTGATTTTAATGAGTCCCCAAAGCATGTTAGGACCCATAGAAATATATATATATATATATATATATATATATATATATATATATATATATATATTTGTACATTTTTTTTTGTGGTTTGATTTGTACGTAGTAAACATGTTTTTGATCTTATCTACAAGTCTATAATAATTGAGTATAAACACCTTGAGAAACTTCCAGGATAACCTCAAAAGAAAGAGAATAATATTATGTTGATCAGCCATCAAAATTGAATGAATTAATATTTTTAATTTTTTGTTGAATTTACATCAAAACCTATATTGCAAATGTATCTGATAAAATTAAGCTATCTCCAGTTTTCCTCTCACTGAATCTAATCTTAAACACCCATGAAGCTTGTATTACCAAAAGCTTAGAGGGAGAAAAAAGTAAAAGGAAAATGAGAGTAAAAAAGAAAAAAAAGAGAACATTAACTATAAACTATGGTATTAGTACTACTTAGAGATCGCCAACAACCAATTGGACATCTTCCAAACTATTGTTATATTTTGTTCTTGTTCTTTCAGGTGACTGGTTTTCTTCTTCCATACCCTTTCTCTTGTTGATGTTTGGTTCATCATCTTTAGCTTTATTTCTCATCATATGGGGTCTGAGCTTGCTTACATCTTCCATTTGAACTGGTTTTAAAAAGAACTCTTCTGCACCTTCTTCTAAGCATCTGATAATCAAAACCCATCAAGGTTTAAGCCATGTCAGAACCAGAAAGTAAATAATTAAAAAACCCTTTTTTTTCTGAAAGAAATTTTTTTGGAAATTTTGAATATTATTCAGTACCTGTTGATTCTTGAAGGGACATTCTCAGAGGACATGATGACAACAGGTATGTCTTTAAGAGATTTTGATTCTTTGATCTTTCTCAGGAGATCATAGCCTGTCATTTCAGGCATACAATAATCTGTAATGATCAGGTTCACTTCTATATCCTGCAAGAACATGATAAAATTGTATTAGAGATTATTTATTTTAGTATTACACAGAGGAAAAAGACTGAAAAAAAAAATTGAATGGAGAAAATTTATTGCCTGATTAAGATTTTTTGGTGAAACAGAAGGAATATCTGCATCTTCCTGTTCATGATCTTCATCAATCAAACCAAGAAACTCTAAAGCCTTGCTACCAGAATCCACTGCAGTAACTGCAAGAAACACCAACAGATTATGAATACCCAGAAGATTATTTAGAACTCGAAGAATTAGAGTTTCACTGAAATGAATTAATTACCTTGATATGAAGAGGTTTTGAGAAGTCTTTCAATCAACTTTCTGTCAATGATGCTATCATCAACAGCCAAGACATGAAACTGAGCTTCTGAAGCCATACCCATATCAGAAAATCTTGATAAAAAACAAAGCAGACCAAGGTAAAAATGATGAAGAAGAAAACCAGCAGCAGAGATGAAAAAGAAGAAGAAGGTGATGAAAAGCAAAGGAAGGGTTTGGGACTTTTAAATGGGCAAGGGGAAGCCATGAGAATCAATGGAGGATAGAAAATCCACATTGAAAATCTGGACAGTTTGGAAAGCAAGATCCGACAGATTTCACTCAGAATCTCCCGGATCTTCTAGGTTGATTTTTGAATTGGTGAACAAGCAAAGGAGGTGCTGTGTTTTTTTTTTAATTTCCTTATATTATATTGAAACAGTCCATTATTATTTATTATTACATTTGACCTTTCTGATTTGGATTAAGGCAAGCAAGCAACCATTATAGGAAATTTGGCCTTTTCATTGAAGTTAAAGGCTACCACATTAGCAATTTCCATGCACGTGCATTGCCACCCTCCCTCTTCTCTCATTACCAAACATGTCTGTCCCTTTTTTCAAATTTAATATGTAATAACCTTTTGCTTTGAGCCCACACCAAATAATGTTTTAATAAAATTTATCAATTTAGAAAAAATTATTAGTATATATATTACAACTTACAAGTTAATTTCTAATTAGTTTTTAATACACTAATATCTTTTTTTAATTAATTTCTTACTTCTTTTTTTTTTGGCCTAATTAAGATAAAATATTTAAATTCCTCTTTTTTAGTTTCAATGTTTTTCACGTATGTCTCTTTATCTTCATGTTATTGCAAATATAATTTGTACATTCCTTTTTTACTACAATAAGTACCTTTTTGGCGATGAATATTTTACCAAACAAACAATATACATATTTTATTATAATATATATTTTTACTATCTTTTCTACCATTTTTTTAGAACAACAAAATAATATAAAGTTTATTTTTTGTATTGTATATTGATCGGCATTTATTATAATCCTATGGGAAGGTTATGAATAATATGTATAATCAACCGTAGATTGATTAAATTTGAACAATTATTTCAATACTTATTTGATCAAACCACTAAGAAAAGACATTGGAATTGTCTTCCAATTGTCAAATATTATTATTTCAATAACCTTTTAAGTTTAAAAATATAGGTTCATATGGGAAATTTTATTTATTAATGACTCGACTTTGACATAAAACTTATATGAGTACTTTAATAATAAAACATTAATTTGAAATTCTGCAGTTTTGAAACAATTATATAATAAAAATATATTTATAAATAAATGAATAAACAAATAAGTATTAACAAATTGTTTGACTCTTCCAGATAATGAAATTTTACCAAGGGTCATGAATTTTTCAAGGTCAAATGTTAATTAATTACTTTTTTATTCCTTGAAATATAATATTTAAATTAACTAATTGTTCTCAAATGCATGGTTCTTCACGTTAAAATTAAATAACAATTATAATAATAATAAAAAGAAGAGTATATATATATATATATATATAAGTGAATTCTTGGTGAGTTTGAAAAACAAAATGATGATTGAGTTTGCAAAAAAATTTCAAAGCTGGGGTCTTCGTTTACATAGAGTATAGTAATTGAATATTTACCCTTATTCATTAATATTATATATATTTTTTTATTATTATTTATATATATATATATGTGTAAGCTTTTAAGAGATTATTTATTAGGTACGAAAATATTATATTCACTAAGAAAATAACTCCGAAACGGCTAGACATTTGAAATTACAGTTAGAAGTGAAGTATATCATCTTAACTTAATGGTTTTAACCCTAAAAAAAACCCTCCCCCTACAAAAAAATTCCCTCAACCTGTAGGGAAAAAAATCCCTCAACCTGCGACAAAAAAAAAAAAAAAAAAAAAATAAAACCTCTCATACTACCAAAATAAACATTCACCTAATAAAAAAAAAACCATCACCCTAAAAAAAAAAAACCTTATCCTACAAGAAAAAAAAAAGAGAAAAAGCATCAACCTACAAAAAAAAAAAAAAACCTCAATCTCTCCTTCACATCCCTGAGGAATCTACGAATAACGGCCGGCATAGGAAAGCGCAAGCCTATGTCCAACGAAGCTGAATGCACCGTAATCTCTCCTTCACGCCCCTTCAGGGGTCCCTCCTTCTCGAGTGTCCTGAGGTTACAATAGGGAGAATCTCACAAAAGTGCCTAAGCCTTTCCACCTTTACCTTGGAGATAGTGGAAAGGAGGTCTTTTAGCTCATAATCATTAGGGTCAGGAGAGTTTGAGGCAGGAACGTCAACCATCACAACATCATCAGCCTCCTCTCTAGCAGGTGCACTGCTACCTACCTTTATCCCTACACCCTCGACCTCCACCTTGGAGTCTGAGAGCACAATCTGTCCCCTACACATTGGAGCACTTGTATTGAGCCATGACAGATCGTCCAACTCAGTTTCTAAGTCAGGGAAGGGAAAGCGTCGAGCTAAGAGCGAAAGGACCAGGGGAGAGTTACTCCTTCCGGTCCCCGCAGTGGTATTCGGTGGCGTAGAGCCGTTAGAGGAAAAGCCAGAGCCAGGAATCCTAGTGGGGGCACTCGGGGAACCACCCTGAGTACCCAGGTTGCTGAACTCCTCCATTTCTGAAATAGAAAAGAGAGATGGTGAGGAATGCAAGAATCTGAGAGTGCGCAGGAAGGCTACATGCCCACCTGAGCACGACGCTAAGGTACATACTTGAAAACCCTCACCCCCTTTCTATTCTATGGCTCTCCTAGTACCCAATACCAAAAATACACATATCTCTTCCCTAAAAATCCTACCTAACCTCCTATGGTTCTATTCATTAAAAAAAAAAAAAAAGCAAACAAAACCACACAGCCCCTATATATATATATATATATAAGAGAGGAAGTAGCGTGCTTACTTGTTAGAGCAATGAAGAAGGGCGCTGGAAGACAACGAGAATCACAAGCATGCAGAAACCAGAGAAAGAATAAGGTAAAGGAATAGGAAAAAAGTGGTAGGGCACAAGCACAAAGATGTAAAGAAAAAAGGGAAGGGTTGGAAGCGGTTAAAGGAGGAGTTACCTGTTCCCTCCCACCAAAAATTTTAGACTTTCAAAAAGGAAAGCAATCTAGGTCGTAGATCGTACATGAAGACATCAGATGGCTAAGAAGCAATGACAACTGTCACAGTTTTATGAAATCCAAGCCATCCAATTTTAAAATTGCGATCGAACGGTTGGGAAAGCGTCTACAGGAGACCTGCCAAGATGACGCTCGATTGCAGGCGCATTAAATACACCTAGAGCCATGTTGCATTTCAGTTGGAGCTCACCTTCTGACGCCTAGCTAGTGCACTGCCTGTGTCAGGCGTCCTGCAATCATGCATAAAGCGTTGGAAAAGGAAGGGGCCTAATGCTTATCTATTCCCCTGAGAGCTCACCAAAGCAATCCACATGTGAGGAGCCTAACATCTACCCGAAGCATAGTCGACCTAGTGGGAAGCTCTCTCTGCATAGCCATGACTCCCTATGAGCTAGGAAGGCCTCAACCTGGAAACGACTCCAGCATAAAAGTTATTAGCCTCCTAACTTCTAAATGACTTGAAATTAAGAGGCTAGAGGGGCATCTGTTGTGGGTGATAAATCTAGACCACCACCAGGGCTAGCCTAATGAAACCCATCCAATTGGAGAAGCCCCACATGCAATCAACTCATCATCTAGCCGATATGAAAAAGTATGCCCCTAGGAAGTTTCCTCCATAAGCTGAGCAATTAATGCTCCCAACCACCCCATATCTAAAACATTTAATGTGCAAACAGACTTGGTTGGCCAGCTAAAGGGAATATTTCCCTAAATGAGATAGCACACCACCTAAGTAAAGGAAACTTCGAGCTTAAGACACCCGAGAAGGAAAAGTCTCCAACAAACTCGTTGCCACCTAGCTATCTGGTTCACGCAGCTGAAGGCATCGCCCACCACACCTAAAAAGAGCATCTCCCACACACGCTAGAACTCTACTTTATCAGTCGAGTGGCTAGATGGTGTCATCTAAGTTGACAACGATGGGAAAGCTAATTCAAGCCTCAATTTAGCTAGGGCAGACCTAGCAGCATCTCACCCATTGAGCCTCTCCACATGTCACTCATCCACACGCCCACATGAAAATACTTCAGTTCTAGGTAAGAGGAGAGAGGGAACTTTTGGCTTATCTTCTTCACTTCACACCAAAGACTTCTGAACTTGGTCTCCAATCTTGAAGAACGTTTTCTGGTTTCCTCCTTGGAGAAGAGAAGGTGTGAGTAGACATCTTACCCACCTTCACAAGCCTTAAGATTCACCTCTCTTGTTTCTAACCCCTCCAATATGGTTTCGTGCATTGTTTACTATTCTCCATGAGTCAAACCCTGACTTGGGCATTTGATGCCTACGACCCCACTAACCCCATTTTCTGTTTTGGAGGTTATCACAAGGAATACGAGGTTGCTGGCTACCTAGCAAACTTTCTAGTGAGCTTCATTGCAAGCAGACGTACCGGTATCTTTGCAACCAAGTTCTTCATAGCTTTCACATCAGCATTACCACGAGGAGGAGATCTCAAGACAGAAAAATCCATGACCAAAACAAAACTCACAATCTAAAAAAAAAATAAATTATTGATTGTTATTGATTATCACTGATTAATGTTGACTTTTATTGATTACGTTGGAAACTCACTGGAATGTCATTAAAGTTTGGATTTTCCAGCATTAATATTTTTTATATTTTTAACTCCTTTTATTTTAAACATTAATTATTTAGAGAAAAAAAGTTCAATTTTATAATTTCTATAAAAATGAAAATGGAGAAATTATTAGTAAAAAAATACATAAAATGTTTCATCCAAATATTTATCTGTTTTATGATAATAGTTTTTTAAAATAACTTGTTATACACCTTTTGTTTTCATAAACAAATGAAAACAGTTTTTGTAATCTTGATTATGAAAATAGTTTTTTTTTTTTTTTTTTTAAAAAAACACCGGCCATAAACTTCTTATTATTATTATTTATCTGAATTAAAACATATATTTTTTATATATAAGCAGAGAGTAGTCAAGTTTTGAACACAAATGCTATATATACATATATATAATGAGATAATATCATAGAGGATAAGTGGGGTTGGCATATTGGAGAAAAGGAGTAGAATATTAGTAATATGGTTGCTTTTTATGCCTGGGACTGTGGAGGGGAAAAAGAATCTCAGAAGAAGCCAGAGAGCTGGGGGATTTGGTATAATTGGAATGTTTAATTAATTATAATTTTTCAATCTGGAGCGGTGGCAAGTGGGAAGCTCATATATATCTCTAAAATTAGGCTATTAATTAATTAAATTGCAATTTGGTTCCACAATATCCCATCCAGGTGATATGGTGAGTCATGTGCCAACTTTCCTTGGTGGGAAATCACGTGTTCTGTTGTGTGTGTGTGTGTGTCTATATATATATATATATATATATATTTTTGTGCTTGGAGTTGATTTTAGCTTGATTCTATAAGAGTAGATTTGATTACGACGTAATCAAGAAAAAGCTTCATATTTTAATTATATGGTAAATTTATATATATATATATATATATAATTAATTAATTAGTTTTCCCCAGCAATATCGACCACAGAAGTGTACATTTGTTTAACATGTGGGTGGTAAAGTTTGAATCCATACTAGCTTTATATATATACAGTTGATATTGATTGCTCGTAATGGATTCGACCATTGATTTAATTTCGTAAATTTTAATAATATATACTGTAAATATAGTTGAACTGCATGTTTATAATATGGTTTCGATATATTTGGATAATTTTTGCTCAAGTATATATATATATATATATATATATATATATATATATAAATCCAATCTCCAATTTAGTAGAAGACTAAGAATTTAATACGAACTGAAAGAATGGCTTTTTGAAATATTAATCCTTATGAATAGTAACAAATATTATATTTTTACATTTATATACAAAAAAAAAAAAATTTAATGTATTGCTTCCAAGAAAATTAACCACCATAATTAATTAAATGCATAAGTTGAGATTATCGATAATAATCTCCATCCACCATCACCAAAAAATATTGGTTAATCTTTATTGGAGTTTTTTTTTTTTGGTAGAAAATCTTTATTGGAGTTGATTAGATTATATATGCATAAGGATCAAAGGAGATGTGATTTTATTTTTTGACAACTTTGAGTATACTCATTGCTTAATTCAAGAAAATGAGATTTAATTTCCAAAACCTTTTAGATTTAATTTCCTATTTAAAAACACAAAGTTATTAGAAATGTTTTCATATATATATATATATATATAAACAATGATTTGGCAAAAATTATTTGTTATTACTTTTCTTTTCCTATTTAGAGATTATTCATTTCAATTATTATTATTATTATTATTATTATTATTATTATTATTATTATTATTGTCAGCATTTTGCAAAGTGAAGAGCAAATTATTTCTGTGGATATTCTAAAGGTTGGAAGCTGGCTGGTAATTTTTTTTTTGAATTGGAGTGTGTTCTCTGGGCGTCAGAAAAATCTTTGGGCAGCTTTGAAAAAATTTTCTGATTCGGTTAATCATCTGTGGGTAGTTATGGGAGACTTCAATGCTATTTTGGGTGCTCATGAAAAGTTTGATGGTGGTCCTTCTATCTCCTCTACTTGCACTAACTTTTAGCTTGCAATGGAGGCTACAAGTCTTCTACCTATTGAAACGCAAGGAACCTTTTTCACTTGGGGTCGGTGTGGTACTCGGAGGTATGTTCAAAGTAAATTGGATAGATCTTTCTGCTCGGATTCTTGCTTGGAGGTTTGGGATTCTGTGAGTTATTGTACTTTAGCCAAGCAGCATTCCGATCATCATCCTTTACTGTTGAGTCTTTCTAAACTTGGAAATACGGGCCCATGCCCTTTCGCTTTTAGTCTATGTGGCTTCTAAATAAGGATTTCAAATCCTTCGTTTAGAGGGTTTGGGCTGAGGAGGTTTTAGGTAGTCTTTTTCATCAAGTCGTTGTAAAATTAAAAAAGGTGAAGCATGCTCTTCGGGGTTGGAACAGAGATGTCTTCAGTGATATTCATAATAAAATTTCTCTAACTTAGGAGAAGCTTCTCGCTGTGCAAACAATTGCAGGAACTGAGGGGTTTTCTAAGGAGAGATTAGTGGAGGAAGCTGCTGCTTAGGTTCTGCTTGATGAGGTTCTTCTCTTCAAAGAAACTATGCTTCGGGATCAGTATTGTATCAAATGGTTGAAGGATAGTGATCGTAACTCCAAATTCTTTCACTCACTCCTTCGAATCCGCAAATCTCAACGCCCCTTATCTTCTTTATCAATACAAGGGGTTAATGTCTCAGAAGAGGCGACTATCAGGAGTCATATCGTCGATTATTACATATCTTTATTTTCGGCCGATGATACCCTATGTACGGATTTCTCCAGCTTAGATGAGATTATCCCGAGCTTGGTGACTGCAGATGATAACTTGCTCTTAATCGGATTACTCGATTTTGAGGAGGTTAAGCATGTTGTGTTCAACTTGGATCCGACTAGCGCCCCTAGCCCTGATGGTTTTCCAGGTTCCTTCTACCAAACTTGCTAGGATTTTATTCAATCCGATGTGCTAGATGTAGTGCACTCCTTTTTTCTTTCGGGAGCTATTCATCTGGGCCTCAACTCTAATTTCATAGTGCTTCTTCCGAAAGTACAAGGTGTAGACTCGGTAGACAAATTTCATCCTATCATATTAGGAAACTTCTTTTTCAATGTGGTTTCAAAGATTTTAGTTGACCGGCTTGTGAGGATCGCTTCTAAAATTGTTTATGAGAACCAGTTTGGCTTCATTCGCGGCAGAAACATGGAGAACTGTATTGTTATTGCTTCCAACTGCGTCAATCATTTGGACAATAAAATTTTTGGAGGTAATGTGGTTATGAAAATCGACATCTGTAAAGCTTTTGACTCGATGAGTTAAGACTTTTTTCTAATGGTCTTAGATAGGTCCGGCTTTTGAACCACATTTTGCTCTTGGATAATTGAGAGAATTTGGGTGCATTCCGTCTCAGGATTCATTTCTTATCGAGATGTTTATCTTTATTTATCTATGACGGCTTCACCCTCATTGTGGGCAAAATACTTATGAAACATTTCATTTCTCCTGTTCAATCAATTTTCTTTTGGTGCCTACTCTTGGGGCGTACTCCTATGGACGACGTCTTGATTAGGTAGGGTTTCCTTATGGCCTCCAAGTACAGAATTTGTGATAAGGAATTAGAAACTATTTCTCATATTTTCTTGACCTGCCCCTATGCAGCTGCCATTTGGGATTGTCTGGTGGCTACTTTCGACCTCAATTTGGACGCATCGGATTCGGTTGGAAATCTTTTTCAGAAGGCTATAACTTTTTTTTTGTGCTTGCAGGTTTTCAATCTTTGTACTACAACTATTGTGAGTACCTTCTTTGCTATTTGGTTTGTTCAGAATCAAGGACATTTTGGGAACATCTTTATAACCTTAGCTCATTGTTTAGCTTTTATTTGGGCTTCGATTAGGGAAGCAAATGTTGTTCAAAAGGGGACGATGCACAACTCTATTGGTGATCTTTTGGTCTTTAAGAGTTTAAGGGTTGCAGGTACGGTGTCTTAGGCTCCTCAGATTATTTCTATGGTTTGGTTTCATTGCCGATTGGGTGGTTGAAGGTTAATACTGATGGTGAGGCTGACGGTTGCCCGGGTCCAGACGGATGTGGTGGATATTTCGTCACTAACAGGGGTTTCATTAAATGTAGCTTCGTTGTCCCTTTGGATTCTTGTTATGCCTTTGAGAGTGAGCTTTTGGGTGCTATTACTGCCATAGAATGTGCTAGAGATTTCGGATGAGACCACTTATGGCTGGAGTGCGATTCAATTTATGTTGTCAACTTACTTATTTGTCGCAACATCACGGTACCGTGGACTTACAAAGTAAGATGGGTGAACTGCTTCAATCAAATTTCCAGCATGCAGTTCCGAGTTTCTCATATCTTCAAAGAGGGAAATACAGTTACAGATGCTCTTTCGAAGCTTGCTGTCACTTCTTCAAGAGCGCAATGGTGGTGGAGCCTTCTAGACTCTTGTTGTTCAATGCATTACCAGAATTTTAATGGTTTTAAAAACTATATGTTTAGAAAGTAGTTTGCTTGTTCCTTTGTTGTCTTGGTATCCTTTTTCCTAGATTGAGATTTTCCTCAATTGAGGTTTTTTCTCATTTCAGGTTCTAATGAGGCCGACGACGGTCATTGTTTCAGTTCAGCTTTTTACTTCTATTGTAACTTATATAGCTGTTTTATCATTTCAGATCTTTATATCTATTGTAAATTATATAATGGATGTATATTTTTTTCATTTAATAAATTTTATTGCTTGCTCGGTGTGGATTTGGAGGGGTGTCAACCTAGTTGAGATGCCTCTACCCGACTATCCGATAAGTAACCTCTTCTGATTATTATTATTATTATTATTATTGTTGTTGTTGTTGTTGCTGGAATTCATTTCCAATGTTGAAAACCCTTTGACATGTGCATCAATGTAATCTCGGAAAGTTTAATTATTTTTTCAAAATAAATTCAAATGAGTGGTTTAATTGGTTATTATCTAATGTTTTTATTCCGTTTAAAGAACAAGGTTATAGTTAATTACTTTTTTTTTCTAACTTTTCAAATCAATTAACAAAAACCACTTTCAGAATTTAATTAATCATTTTTATTCAATTTAAACAGAATATCTCTAATTTAATAACTTCTAAACTCCTTGGTTTATTATTTGTCTATTTTAAAAGCTGCACCACTGTGCAGGTATATATTGAGGAGCACATCCACAATCATAAACATATGTGTGCCAACAGCTACCTAGTAGTTGCCTTAATCTTAATAAAAAGGAAAATGAACTGTATACATATATTATTCAACATAATATTGAAAAAAAAACCATAATAATATTAATAACAACAACAATAATAATTATTATATTTCATACCCTACAACTTATAAAGATCTTAAAAAAATCTCACCCTACAAAATAATAAAAAACAAAAGACATAATCCTATAAAAGAAACACCCTCACCATCCAAAAAAAGAAATCCTCACCTTACAAAAAAAAATCTTACCCTACAAAGAAGAAAAAAAAAACTCAAACCCTAAAGAAAAAAAAACCATCATCCAACTAAAAATAACCATCACACATAAAAAAAAAAAAAAAATCCTCACCCTATAAAAAAAATCGTCATCCTACAAAAAAAAAATCATCAACATATAAAAATAGAAAAAAAAAAAAGTCATCCCACAGTAATAAAAACTCTCACCCTACAAAAAAAAAATCCTCCTCCTCCAACAAAAAAGCGTCACCCTGTAAAAAACTACTCTTATGCTATAAAAAAATACACTTTACAGAAAAATCCTCATCCTACAAAATAAATACCTTTATCCTACAAAAAAAAAAATTCCTCACCCTATAAAAAAATGCCTTACCTTATAAAAAAAAAAGTAAAAAAAAGCCTCACCATATTAAAAAAGCTTCATCCTATAAAAAAATACCCCCACCCTGAAAAAGAAAAAAAAATACCCTCACCTTATAAAAAATGCTCTTCATCCTACAAAAAAAATATATATATATATATATATATATATATATATATATATATATATATCCTCACCATATTAAAAAAAAAGCCTCACGCTACAAGGAAAATGGTCTCACCCTAAAAAAAAAAAGCCTCACCCTACAAAAATATATACTCACCCTAAATAAACACCCTCGCTCTACAAGAAAAAAAAAAGAGAAAAATATCCTCACCTTACAAAAGGAAAAAAAAAAGGAAAAAGAAAAAAAGAAAAAAATTAGCTTCCGCCCTACCAAAAAAAAAAAAAATACTCAGTATCCTACGAAAAAGCTCCCTTACTCTACCAGAAAAATACCCTCACCTTCAAAAAAAAAGAAGCCTCACCTGGCCAAAACTATACCCTCGTCCTGCAAGAACCATAGCCTCAGCCTATATATATATAAAACCTCGCCCTATAAAAAAAAGCCTTACCTTACAAAAAAATCCTCACCCTATAAAAAATTAAAAATATAAATTAAAATATTTTTCGCCCTAAAAAAAAAATCCAACGAAAAAAAAAAATGACCTAAAAAAACCGTCACCATTTGATGCATTTTTTTTATATATATATATAAAAAGAACTAGTTGGGATTCCCTAGCAATATCGGTCAAATAAATATACATTTGTTTAACATGTGAATGGTAAAGTTTGAATTCATTCCAGCTTTATATATATATTTTTTAAATAAAAAAGAAGTTTAATATGAAAATTATTAATATAGAAATTTATTAGAAAATGGAACATATTTACCATTTTAACTTTATAATATGCAAGAGTACTATTTTAACTTTATAATTTATAGGAGTCTGAAATAGTAGACTTATACATCTAACAATCCCCTTACTAACTTTATGTATATAGTTGATATTGTTTGATTATTATGGATTCATATTTAATTTAATAAAGTTTAATAATACTATAAATATAACTGAAACTGCATGTTTATAAAATGGTATTGACATAGTTGGATACCTTTTGCTTAAGTATATCTATATATATACGCGTAAATCCAATCTCTAATTAGTAGAAGACTAAGAATTTGATACCAACTGAAAGCAAGGCTTTTTAAGAAATAATCGTTATGAACACTAAAATATATTAAAAATATCATTATTATACATTTATATAATAATAATAATAAGTTACGTACCGGATAAACGGGTAGAGACATTCTAATTAGGTTGGCATCCCTCTAATTTCGGGCGGAGACATCCCAACTAGGTTGACACCCCTCCAACTCACACTGAGCAAATAATTAATTTTATTAAATGAACAAAATATATATCAGATACATGAGTTACAATAGATATAAAACTCTAAAATTAAAGAATGGTTACAAAGTTACAGAAGAAAACTGAAACAATAACCATCACCGGCCTTGATAAAATCTAAATTGAGAAAAAATCTAAAATGAGGAAAATCTCAATTCAGGAAAAAGAATACCGGGACAATAAAGGTATAAACAAACTACTTTCTAAATATATAGTTTTCAAAACAATTCACATTTCTATAATGCATTGAAGAACAAGAGTCTGAAAGACTCTACCACCATTGCGCTCTTGATGAGGAAATATCAAGCTTTAAAAGAGTAACCGCAACTATATTTTCCTTCTTGAAGATATGTGAAACCTCGAACTGAATTGAAAATATGACGGAGATAGTTTACCATCTTACTTTAAAAGCCCATGGGACCGTGATGTCACGGCAAATAAGTAAATTGACGACATAAGTTAAATCATACTTCAACCATAAGTGGTCTCATCCGAAGTCTCTAGCACACTTTATGATAGTAATAGCACCCAAAAGTTCACTCTCAAAGGCATAGTAAGGGTCGAAAGGGATAACAAAGCTACCTTTAATGAAACCCCTGCTAGTGACAAAATAACCACAACATCCTCTCAGACCCAGATAACCGTCAGATGCACCATTTGTATTAACCTTCAACCACCCACTTGGTGGGGGAAACCAAACTACAAGAATAATTAGAGGAGCCCGAGGAACAAAACCTACAACCTTTAAACTCTTGAAGACCAAAATATCACTAATAAATTTGTACATCGTCCCATTTTAAATAACATTTTCTTCCCTAATCGAAGCCCAAATAAAAGCCAAAGAGCAAGCTAAGGGTATGAAAACATTCCCAAAATGTCCCTAATTTCGAACAAATCAAATAGCCGAGAAAACAATCACAATAGTTGTAGTCCATAGATTGAAAACCTACGAGCTGAATGAAACTGCCATAGTCTTCAGAAAAAGAAAACCCACCAAATCCAAAGCATCCAAACTGAGTCTGAAAGTAACGCCCAGATAGTCCCAAATGGCAGTGGTGTAGGGGTAAGTCAAGAATAGGTGCAAAATAGTTTCTGATTCCTTACCATAAGTTTTGCATTTGGAAGCCACGAGAAAATCCTGCCTGATCAAGACGTCGTCCGTAGGAATACACCCCAATAGAAGGCTCCAAGATAAAACCGAACAAGCGTGAAGAATAAAATGCTTCCATAAGTATTAAGCCCACACCGGGGGTGAAACCGTCGTAGATAAATAAATATAAACATATTGACAGGAAATGAAGCCCGATACGGAATGCACGCAAACTCTTTCATCCGATTTGTCCATTATAATCGCCATTTCCTTAATGCACATAGTCAACTGTGGAAAAGTCGTACGAAAACTCATCAGAATGTTCCAAACCCCATCAAAATCAACCAAATCACCGACCAGAAGGCTCGGATCGCATAAATCGCAGACTTATGTAACAACTTAATGATAAGTGTTCCCAACCAACTGTTGACCCAGAAACGAACCTTGGAGTGGACCCAACAATCCAAATTGACTCCCGCAATAAAGAGAGATAAATTGTTTGAAAGAATGCCAGATCGAAGATGCAACATGATACAAGGGGTTAAGCTTCCCTAAAAAACCTGCCCGGAGGAACTGAAACACAAAGGAATCCTTATTTATCAACTTCCAAATGAGCTTGTTTAACATAGCTTTATTGAAAATGATTAGGTTTTTTTGACCTAAACCCCTTTATTTTGTAGGTAGGCAGCAAGTCGCCCTATTAAGGGACTTGATCAACCCCACATGCCATTCATAAATCATAAAGGTGTGCACAAACTTGGAGGTAATAACAAAATTAATGAAGCACAGCCGCCCTGCCAACGAAAGAGTGAGACCTTTTCAGGTAGGTACTTGCTCCAAATTCCGATCGCCGATAGGGCGAAGAATAGCCTGAGTAGGGTCTCCTTTAAATAGAGGAATACCAAGATAAGTAAAGGGGAGAGACCCAGCCTTGACCCCGAAATCCGTCAAAATCTTGGCCCGACGGGAGTGAGAAACACCAGAATTGAAATAGACATGTTTACAATCTGATCCAATAAGGGTAGGAAAAATGCCACTCATACTCTGATAAGTTCCCCGGCATAATAAGAGGACATCATCTGCATAAAGAGGATGGGAAGGAGATGATAAATTTCTCAGGGAAGAAATTGGCATGAGAGAATTCTGAGAGACCATCCGAGGTAAGTACCTGCTCAAGAAATCCTCGTGTGCAACCAAAGTAACCTTCTAGGCTTCTATTAATCAAAACCAAGATCTTTACTGAATTTAGGATCGACTTTATCTAAGAGCAAAATTTGTTGCAAAAGCCGAACCTATGTAAGACTACGAGAAGAAAGTCCTAACTCATCAAGTTAAAAGCTTTACGGATGTCAATTTTCATAACCACATTACCTGCAAAACTTTTACTATCGAGATGATTGACCTAGTCAGAAGCAATAACAATGCAGTCCTCTATATTTCTGCCTCGAATGAAGCCAAACTGGTTTTTAGAAACAATTTTAGAAGCGATTCCCACAAGCCGATCAGCTAAAATTTTTGAAACTACCTTGAAAAGGAAGTTTCCTAACATGATAGGACGGAATTTGTCTACCAAGTCCGCACCTTGCACTTTCGAAAGAAGCACCATGAAATCAGAGTTGAGGCCAGGATGAATAGCTTCCGAAAGAAAAAGGATCACACCGCATCCACCAAATCAGTCTGAATAAAATCTCAGCAAGCTTGGAAGAAGGAACCTGGAAAACCATCAAGGCCAGAGGCACTAGTCAGGTCCAAGTTGAACACAGTCTGCTTAACCTCTTCAAAATCGGATAATCCAGGTAAGATCAAGTTGTCATCTGCCGATCGCATCTAAACTGGAGAAATCTGTACACGGGGTCTCATCGGCCGAAAATAATAATAATAATAATAATAATAATAATAAATAAATAAATAAATAACGTGTTGCTTCCAAGAGAATTAATCACCATAATACATTATTTTATTTTTTAAAAAAAAATTATTTTATCCATAGTACAGTATTTTATTTTAAGTGTAGGTGCAAGACTTACTACTGAATCAACTTTATTTGTCATTTTTATTGGAGTTATAAGATTGTATTTAACAATTGTGAATATAAGGAAAATGAAATTTAATTCCAAAAAACTTTTGGCTATATACGTGATGTGCTCTATTATATTAGCTTGGAAATTGTGGATGGAAATTACAGAAATCTCTATTATGTAAATTTTACATTTTACCATGCTATAACAAATTTATTGGATTTAATTTCCTATTTAAAAACACAAAATTATTAAGAAATGTTTTCCTACATATATAAACCCAATGATATAGAAAAAGTGACTTGTTATTACATTTTTTTTCCTATTTAGATATTATTTATTTGAATTATTATTATTATTATTAGTAGTAGTATTATTATTATTGTTTTGGCAGGAATTCATTTCCAATATTGAAACCCTTATTAGACAAATGCATCAATGTATTCTAAAATTTTTTAATGATTCTTACAAAATGAATTCAAATGAGTGGTTTTATAATCTAATGTTTTTATTATGTTTAAAGAACAAGGTTATAGTTAATTAATATATTTTACTCTTAACTTTTCAAATCAATTAACAAAAACCACTATTTACCAAAAAAATTAACAAAAATCCACTTCAGAATTTAATTAATCATTTAATAAAAACAAAAGACAAAAGAAAAATTTAAAATTTAAAATTTAGATGGTTCACTGTGTAGGTATTATATGGAGGGGCATATCTGCAATCATAAATACGTCAAAAGTCAAATTCACAGCTAAAAGGAATATTAACATGTAAGTTTGCCAACAGTGTGCCAACAGCTACCCTAGTAGTTGCCTTAATCAAAAGGGTCAAATAATGAAATCATAATGAACTGTACGCAAATATTAATTCAATATAAAATTGAGCAAAAAAAAAAGCCCCTTATTTTCATTTAAAAGATAGCACCAGACTCACGCAACAAAAGCTTGGACAAAAATTTCCAAGGAAAAACTGCGTCTACAATAAAGCTTTTTCTTTTTGCAACCTCAGATCCTTACAAGGGTGATCACTTCGATTCATAAAAAAAAAGAAAAAAAGAAAAAAGGGGTGATCACTTCTGATTTGGTATTTATCATATGGCTTTGTTTCCTGATTACTTTCTCAAAGAGTAGAAAATTTTCTAGCATATCTAAATCCAATGCACCCCCAACCACTTCCCAGAGCTTTGGAGTTTGAACTTGATCTGTGTGTCCTCTGTGCAAAGTACAAGCTTTTTAGGCACTAAGCTGTGTTTGAATAGATATGCTAGTGAATTACAAGCTGCTTTCCAACTCAACATCTTCATATTTAGGGCAGCTCCCTCTCATTGTACTTGTTCTCAATTTGATGAAGAGCATCAAGAATTTGACCGATAAAGCTCCATGGGGGTTTGTCAATGGCCAATCCCAAATATTGATTGATTTCTTCCAAACTTGCTCAGGGAGAGATTTTCCAAAATCTCTCTTTGTTTTCCATCATCAGTGTTATTATCATTGATTTTCCAACTCCAAGAGGCTGTGAAATTGATCATTGATTTCTTTTAGCTTTACACCTTCAACATATGGGGTCTAAGCTTGTTCACATCTGCCATCTGAACTGGTTTCAGAAAGAAATCTTCTGCTCCATCTTCCAAGCATCTGATGATCAATACCAATTTAAGCCCATGTCAGAACAGAAAAATTATCCCAAGAAAATACTTGATGAACAAGAGCAGGTATATATAATATATGTTCGTGTTTTTCTGACAGTACCTGTTGATTCTTGAAGGGATATTCTCCGAGGACATGATAACAACTGGTATGACTTTGAGATATTTAGACTCCTTGATCTTTCTAAGGAGATCATAGCCTGTCATTCCAGGCATAGAATAGTCTGTAATGATCAAATTTACTCCTAAATCCTGCAACAACAGAAAGAACAATATAATTTAGAGAACTATTCCACAGAAGAAAATGAGAATTGAAGACTAAAAAATTAATTGAATGCAGAAGAACAATCATACCTGATTGAGATTATTTGTGGAAACAGAGGGATTTTCTACATCTGTCTCTTCTTCATGCAAACCCAGAAACTCTAAAGCCCTACTTACAGAATCCACTGCAGTAACTGCGAAAACAACCCAAAAAATTGAGAAATATGAGATCTAGCTAAAAAAAAACCAAAACATATTCTATTGAAACCAAGAAGGGGAAGAATTCTTGAAAGAACTAGCTCTCTAGGCATGTATACATATATATGAGATGCATATATAGATGAATTGAATTACCTTGATAAGAAGAAGTCTTGAGGAGTCTTTCAATCAATTTTCTGTCAATAATACTATCATCAACAGCCAAGACATGAAACTGATTAGGTTTTACAGCAACACCCATAATTGCAGCACAAATCAGAATAGAGCCAGATCCAAAACCCCAGTAGACCAACAAAAGGATAAAGAAGATGAAAACAGAACCACAAGAGAGATGATGATGAAATATTCTGATGAAAACCCAAGAAAGGGTGTGTGTGACTTTTATACGGGAAAGCCACAAAAGTAAAAAGATACAAATCCTCAAGGAAATATGACAGTTTGGAGAGCAAGATCAGACAGATTTGGAACTGAATCTTAAGGATCTTCTAGGTTGATTTTGTTGAATTATTGACCAAGCAAAGAAGGTGCCCTTTACTTTATTCTTATTTTTTTCAAATTTTATATTTTTGACCTTTTGATTAAATATTAAGGTGCCCTTTATTTTATTTTATTTTTTTTTTTTCAAATTTTATATTTTTGACTTTTTGATTAAATATTAAGGCAGCTGCTGATACCATACGGGGTATTATAAACCCAATTGCCCCTTCATTGTAGAAAAAGGGCACATAATATCCATGCGCCTGAATTGTAGAACTTCACCTCCTACTTATATATATATATATGTCCTTGTTATTTCATCAAGAAAAGAATGTGTCCTTGTTGAAACTTTCAAGGGACACACATTGGGACCAAAAATAATATTATTTTGAAAAGGACAATCAAACTGAATCTTTGAAATTGAAATTTCATGGTTTTCATATTAATAATATAATTAAAACCAGATAAATAAATGAATAAATTAAACACAGCTAACTACTATTTTGACACTTACAGATGACAAAATTTTACTCAGAGTCATGAACTTTGTGGGTTCAAATACTAAATAAGCTTTTAATCCTTAAAACAATAATATTTAATTAAGTGGACCTCCTCAAAGGTCATTTTAAGACTAAATCTGTTTTTGGTAATCCAACTTCGCATAACTTTGATTCCAGTGGATGTGCTCCTCCATAGCTGCATAATGCACCATCAAAGTAAACAAACAATAAACCTAGTAGACAAGCAATTGATTGTCATTTAAATTCCATGTGTAGATAAAGAGTCTTGCAACATCCACCTATTTATTTGCTTCACGTGAAACAACAATCTAGCCATTAATGCAGTCTTGTTTTGGCTTATTTCTGACAGTTGTTGAAACACAAAACTAAACCAGCATACAACTATTTGATGTTAAAACACTTTTTGATCCACAATCTTGATTGAGAAGAAAGAAAATTTAGTAAAAATGGTTCTAATTCAATAAAAAAAATGCAAAGAAAAAAGAAAATTTGTACTAATAAATTTTTTTTATTAAAACCAAGTCAAAGTGATACATCAGATTATACAATTAGAAATTTTTATTAAAACCAAGGCAGAGTAAACCAGATAGGCAAAGCATTTATTGTCTCCAAGTAGAGTATTACAAGGTTTATGATGAGGATGGTTTGGATTAATTCCTATTTAGGAGGAGGCCAAACAATGCTTTCTGACGTGTATATAAAAATTGTTTCCTAGAGGAGTTCCTGTTACCCATCAGTTGGATGCGTGACAATCATCTTCCAAAACTTTGACGAGTTAATTCCATTTGTCCTTAACTATAAGAAAAGCTTATAAGACCAAGAACCTCCACTTGTGCGGAATCACTATGCCTTCTTTAGCAACTGCATCAATGGCTTCTTTATTTGAGTCAACTACTCGTACGTGTAGCATCACAGTTAATTTTGATTTGGTCTTTATGATCCGCTGGTAGCTTATATGTCTAATAACTTTCAAGATATACTTGAATGAGGTTTGCTACATGTCTATAACACAAGTTTACTGAACTATACCAGAACATGCTGTTTGAATTGTGAAATTTCACAACTCGAGAAGCATTTTTTCACACTAAATCTGGGTTGCAAGAATTGAGCAGTGTAGTAACTAGAATAGCATTGCTAGCTTTATCTACTCTTCAAGATAAACCAAACACATGTGTGCCAATGATCTTCGAAAGAGGTGCATGCTCAATCTCTTCACTTGGACAATTTCACAAAGCTTGAAGTTCGATCTTGATCTGTTCTTGTCTGCAAAAGGCCACCAAACCATGCTTTTTGAGCCAGTAGGCACTAAAGTGGTACATGCTCTATTGTTTCTTCAACCTTAACTCCATTTAGACACCATGTCCTGGTTGCACGGTTGTGAATCATGAGCTGCTCTCCATATAAACATACTGAAACTTGGGCTCACATTCAGTTTGATTCCAACATCAAACAGATTTGATGGGGTTTCCTCGAAAATTGGCCAAACCCTTTAATATCTTTCTTCACCATGGAAGAAGAACAGCAATATTTGACAATAAAAGCTCCACGAGGTTGTCAATGGCCGATACAAGCAATGATTTCTTCTGAATTTTCTGAGGGACAATTTCAATATTCTTTCTTTCAGTGGAATCATCAAACCAAGATAAAACCAATGAAACTTTTCGTTTTTCATCATCAACGATATCACTTGACTAAAAGAGAGATTTTTCCAACTCCATGATGCAGTGAAATTGATCATTAATTTCCTTTAGCTTTAAACCTTCAACATATGGGGTCTAAGCTTGCTCACATTTGTAACCTGGACTGGTTTCAGAAAGAAATCTTCTGCTCCTTCCTCCAAGCATCTGATAATCAAACCCCATTTAATGTCATGTTAGAATAGAAAATAGAATTGAAAATTCTCCAAGAAAAACTTCTGTATATTGTCGGGGAAATCGGGTAATTTCCTACTCAAAATCGGTCACACGATGAATAGTATCGTATACATGAATAGTGGCAAAACTAAATACTGTACGTATGCACAATACCCCCAACAACTTTGAATACAAAATAAAACACACATAAGAACAGAACTCTGGTATTTACGAGGTTCGATATAAATTATACCTACGTTCTCAGGCATTACTGACCACTTAAATAATTTCAAAGAGGGATTACAAATTTGGATATTTTGATAAATAAGAGAAAAATTAACTCAGATTACAATTTTTCTCTTTCTAATCTCTCTCTCAGGTGAATTTTTGGGATGCTGTACAAATGAAGAGATGGACTATTTATAGGAGAGCCTCCCCCCTCTCCTTCTTCTCTTTATGTGGTTGTACTGTGTTTCTCCATTAAACAAAGGTTGCTAGTTACAGCCAAATTGATTTTGTCTTTTTCAAATAAGGCTGCAGCTAGCCTTCACTTTTGACCCCTCATGGTAAAAAATAGCAACATATCAACAAATCTCCACCCTGATGCAATTTTGACAAAAGTGACTCTTGCAGTACCTCCAAATGCTTCTGTTGATGCCAACTCATATTTTCAGGATATTAATCAAGTCCAAATAATGTTTAAACTTGGTTCATTGTCACTACCTTAGTCAGCATATCTGCAAGGTTATCTTCCTTCTTAATTTTCTAAAGTAGAATTTCACCTTCTTCAATGATCTCCTGCACAAAATGATAACGAACGTCGATATGCTTTGTCCTTCCATGATAGACTTGGTTCTTTGCTAAATTAATAGCACTCAAATTGTCACAATACACTAGAATGTGCTTTTGACCAACACCCAAATCTTCAAGTAACCCTTGAAGCCAAATTGCTTCCTTTACAGCCTCTGTCATTGCCATATACTCTGCCTCTGTAGTGGACAAAGCTACCGTTGACCGCAAAGTAGACTTCCAACTCATTGGTGCTTTTGCTAATGTAAACACATAACCAGTTGTAGATCGACACTTATCCAAATCATCTGCATAATCAGAATCACAATATCCAACTATACTCTAACCAATAGTGTCATTCTACTCAAACACCAATCCGACAACTACAGTCTTAATTATATACCGCAGAATCCATTTCACAGCTTCCTAATGTCCTTTGCCAGGATTATGCATATACTTGCTTATAGCTCCAACTGCTTGTGAAATGTCAGGTCTCGAGCACACCATTGCATACATCAAGCTACCAACTGCATTTTGATATGGAACATTTTCCATATACTTTCATTCTGCATCATTCTTAAGAGATAACTGAGAACTGAGCTTCAAATGAGGAGTAAGTGGAGTAATTACAGGTTTTGTCTTGTCATCCATACCAAAACGTTGCAGTACCTTCTTCAAATATTGTCTTTCTAACAATGCAACCTTACCTCCTTTTCTATCTCTACTTATCTCTATGTCGAGAATCTTCTTGGCTTCTCCTAAATCTTTCACCTTAAACTTTTAATTCAACTGAGCCTTCAGTGTATTGATTTCTATCAAACTCTTTGATGCAATCAATATATCATCAACATACAAGAGTAGATATATGAAAGAACCATCTTGTAGCCTTTTAAAATAGACACAATAGTCATGTTTGCTTCTGATGTATTTCTTTGTCAACATAAACTAATCAAATTGCTTGTACCATTGCCTCAGGGATTATTTTAATCCATACAGCTATTTTCCAATTTACAAACCCAATCTTCGTTTCCAGCAACCTTGAATCCATCGGGCTGAGTCATGTAGATTTCTTCTTCCAAGTTACCGTGTAGAAACGCAGTATTAAAATTCAATTGAACTAGTTCCAAATCAAACTATGCTACCAAAGCCAACAAAATTCTAATTTAGGAATGTTTTACAACTGGAGAAAATACCTCATTGTAGTTAATGCTCTCATTTTGAGTGTAGCGTTTAGCCACCAACCTTGCTTTGTAGCGAACCTTATTATTGTTAGGAAATCCTTCTATCTTGGCAAATACCCACTTGCAACCAATTGCCTTTTACCCTTCGATAGTTGAGCCAGTTTCCACGTCATATTGTTTTGAAGCAACTGCATTTTTCACCCATGACTTTCTTCCACTTGTCGACCTCTAGACTTTGATTGCTTCTTGATAAGTAGAAGGAACATCATCATCTACAATTGGTAGTGCATAGGCCACCGTATTTCTGAGATGGGTAGGTAGGTCAGCGATACCTTTCAAGCGAGCAGGTATGTCAACATTCTGTTGTCGCGACCTATCAACTGCAATTGATCTCTATTGTTGTGGAGGTTCTTAGGTTGATACCTCCTCTTCATCAGAACTCTTATATGCTATTGGAGAACTCTCGTCTTTATTTGTTGAGATAATGATAGTCTTCTAAAACTCCACCTGCTTCTGAACTTGCTCCACCTATTGTTAAGCTCTATTGGTCTTTTTTATCACCTTCTTTAATATAGCAGACTCATCAAAGGTAACATTTCTACTGAAGATTATTTTTTTATCCTCAGGACTCTAAAGACGGTATCCCTTTACCCTAGAAGTAATACTCATGAAAAATGCTTTCTTTGCTCTATAGTCTAACTTCGACTCTCTTACATGATAATATACAGTAGAATCAAATACATGTAAAGAGTTATAATCTTTAGTATATTTTCCAGACCATACCTTTTAGGTGTTTTACCTTCAATTCCAGCAGATGGTAGTCAATTAACGAGATGACACACATACGTCAAAATCTCAGCCTAAAATTACCTGTTCAGCCCAGCATTGGACAACATACACCAGACCTTCTCCACCAGAGTTGGATTCATATGTTCTGCCACCCCATTATGCTGTAGTGTATTTCTGACCGTGAAGTTCCATACAACACCTTTATCACGACAGACTCTCATAAATGAGCCATTTGTGCACTCAATCCCATTATCTGATCTAATTTGCTTGATCTTTCTGCCAGTTTGTGTCTTGGTCATCTTTTTCGTAGTCCTAGATACCTTTCGTATTATGGATTACAGTGCCAAATTCAACTCTTGTTTTCTTCCCCAGAATACAATGCTCACAAAAATCCAACTTCCCAGTTTTTACACCTTTTAACAAACCTTGTTTCACCAATGTTTGCAAAACCTTTTCATTGAGATGTCCCAAGCGCATATGCCATAACTTGGTAGTTTCTCCATGATTATTCCTCGAGAAGCTACTGCTATTGATCCAATAATTGTACTTCCTTGATAATAGTATAAATTTTCTGTCGCATGCCTTTCATTGCCAAGAGATCACCACTTGTAACTTTCAGAACTTCATTTCGTATTGACATAGTGAAGCCCTTTGATTCTAATGCTCCCAAAGAGTTGAGATTCTTCTTTTTTATTCGGTACATACCGAATGTCTGTCAACACTCTAGTTGATCCATCATGATTTCTCAGCCCGATTGAACTAATCCCAAGTATTTTACATAAGCTATAATCGCCAATGTAAACAACTTCACCATCAAGCTCCTCGAATTTGACAAACCACTCCTTGATGGGACACATATGGAATGTATATATGGAATCCATAAGCCATTTATCTGAATGAAGTATCGAACATGAACCAACTAGTGCAAGATTATCATCATCAGCACCTTTTACTACACATGTATCTGAAGCAGCTTTTTTCTTTTTTCCGTAATTTTGGACAATCTTTCTTCCATTGGCCTTTCTAATGAAAAAAGGCATATTCATCTTTACTAGGTCTTCCTCTCGACTTAGATGTCCATCGTTTTTCTTTCTTTGAGTTTTGTTGGCTACCCTTTGCTACTAAAGCTTTCGCTTCTATTAACCTGCTTTCTTTTTTATCTTTCTTTCTAGTTTCATAACTATACAAAGCAGTACACACATAATCTAAAGACACCTTATCTTGGCCATGTAATAGGGTGGTAATTAAATGATCAAATTCATCTGAAAGTGAAGCCAACAACATCAAAGCTAAATCGTCATCTTTGAGAATTTCATCTAAATTTTGCAAATCCACTACTAATTGATTGAAAGCAGTAATATGATTGTTTATAGTGGTACCTGTATGACATTCCAAGCGAAACAACTTCTTTTTCAAATATAGCCGATTCTATATGCTCTTCTTCATAAACTTATTCTCCAATACTTGCCAAAATTTGCTTGCAGAAGTCTCCTTCATAAATGTGTACTTCTATTGTCTGGAGAGGCACAAACGAATTGTACCAAATGCTAAGTGGTTAATGTTTTTCCACTTATTTTTATCAACACCATCGAGCTTCTTTTCTTCAATGGCAATATCTAAACCTTACTAAAAGAGAGCGTCTAAACTTCGCCTTGCCACATGCCAAAATGACCAATACCATCAAACTTCTCCACCTTGAACGTTGCATTTACAGTTGTCCTTGCCATGATGGTCGAAGGGACTGCTGACTTGCCAGAGGAGGATGCTTTTTCTTTGACTGAGGATACTTATGTCATATTGTACAAACTGTATTCAATAGTGAAATGAACGCCTAGGATGAACCTTTGGCTCTGATACCACTTATTAGGGAAATCAAGTAATTTTCCACTTAAAATCGATTACATGATGAATAGTATCATATACGTGAATAGTGTCACATACCAAATAATGTTCGTATGCGTAGTACCCGATAACTATTGAATACAGAATAAAACACACACAAGAAAAGAACACTGGTATTTATGAGGTTCGGTATAAATTATACCTACGTCCTTAGACACTGCTGACCACTCCACTAATTTCAAAGATGGATTACAAATTTGAGTATTTTGACAATATACCTACAAATAGGAGAAAATACAAATGAGAGAAATATTAACTCAGGCTATAATTTTTCTCTCTCTAATCTCTTTCTTAAGGAAATCTTTGGGATGCTTTACAAATGAAGAGAGGGGCTATTTATAGGAGAGTCTCCCCTCTCTCGTTCTCTTTACGCGACTACACCGCGTTTCTCCATTCAACAAAGGCTACTAGTTGCAACCAAATTGATTCGATCTTTTTCAAATAAAGCTACAGCTAGACTTCACTTTTGACCTTTCATGGTAAAAAATTGCAGCATATAAACATATATATATATATATATATATATATATATATGTTTTTCTCAGTACCCATTGATTCTTAAAGGGATATTCTCTGAGGACATGATAACAACTAGTATGTCTCGAAAAGATTTAGATTCCTTGATCTTTCTTAGGAGATCATAGCCTGTCATTCCAGGCATAGAGTAATTTGTTATGATCAGATTCACTTCTAAATCCTGCAAATAACAGAAAGGGTACTTAAATACAATTCATTTAAGTATCTCACGAACAAGATTAAGGATTCAAACATAAAGTAATAAATTGCATGAAGAACTATCATATCTTATTAAGATTATTTTGTGAAACAGAGGGAAAACTTGCATCTCCATATCCATCTTGTTGGTAACTAGCATTTGGTAATCGTACGCCCATGGTGGGCAGTTACCAGTATAACTGTTTTTGACAGTTACCTATATTATATATATATATAACACGTGTGGAAGAGAAGATTTTGTCTGAGAAACAAATCTGCAACATACGTAAACCAACAACCACTGAGCAAAATGTTTCTACAAAACTTTACAACAAAGCTTTTACACTATAAAATTGAGAAGGATTTCCACCATGTGATTTTCTTCCAAGATCGATTGCGATTTGCACTTCATTGTTCGTACTGAGCTATGAAAGGTTAGAATCTAATTGATATTTTGTATAATTTACATTTTAATTTCATTATTAGTATCTGAGCTTGAAAATGTGATGCATCTCTAGACGGTTTTAGGATTAGAAATCATGCAATTTTAGGTTTTGAATCACTATTTACTGTGAAAGAATGAAGATATGTTTGATTTTTATCTGTATAAAAAGTGTATTTTTGGGTATTTTGATGTCGGAAAATTGAGGCCGACGTTGAGACTAGAAAAACGTCGTAAATTTCATGAAAAACGGAAGTCGGACGGCGAAGATAAGCAAACAGCCCATATGGAGGTAGAAAATAGGTGACATCATCGATGACGTCAACAATTTTGTTATTAAAAAAATTAAACCGATTGGTGTCATCATCATTGATGTCATCATGATGTCATTCGGGTTTGACTCTTTGACAAGTGTTTGACCTGTTTATTTTGATTGTTGACTTTGACTATTGACCTTAAAAATTATTTTTTATTTATTTTATTTGTGTAAATCTTTTTTTTTTTATTTGAGTTGGATAGAATAATTTTTATTTTTTACTATATATTAATTAAAATTTGCATAGATGTTGACTAAAAAAGATTACATGCTTTACAAAATGAATCATAAGCACACAATGAATGCCCACTTAAGCATAGTGATTTCAATGTTAAAGGAGCTTCTGATTTATAAAATAAGATTGTCAAAGGAAAAAAAGATAAAAGGCTTGCTTGATTCCCTTCTTGACTAATATGGTGATGATTTGAAAATTATCATAAAGAAAATACATACAAAAAAAATAACTTTTATAAAGGTTGTATGTGAATTTGAGTTAGTAGAAGAGCGCTGTATCATGAGGGATACTTGGTGACCTGTAGCATTGTCACTCCACCCAAATTTGAAAAATGTAAAGCAAATGGGTAGCAAGCGCTGGAAGGGACCTTCTTTTGGAAGAGTAGCTCTTCAAATGACTTCTGACTGCTATGATGTGAAGGAGACAATTGGTTACCATCACAGTGGAATGATGAAAAATCATCTTCCTTATTTCAAAAACTTTAAAGCTATTTATAATGAGGCATGGATTAATTACATAAATTTATTGTTTTTGTATATTTATTTTTAATCTTCTTGTATATATTAGCATACTTGTATAAAGTTGTATGTTTCTATATGAAATGATAATATGATTTCAATGGGGTGTTCTGAATATTAATTTTGTCCATAGACTTATCTAGAACTACTTTAGAACAAATAGACTAAATTCTATAATTATGAGATACATTGAATTAAGAGATGATAAGAAGTCGTAACGACTTTTTTATTTCATCTTTATATTTAACTATTATGTTTTTAGTATATTGTGTTCCAAAACTTATGAATGCTAATTTTGTTCTATTTTAAGATAATTCCTTTTGTACCTTTATGTAGAAATTGTTAAGAAAATGACATATGTTTAAAAAAATATCGTGGCTAAACTGAATAAGGGTGAGAAACTCAATGGTGACAATTACGACATGTGGAGTCATAAGATTTAGCTCGTTTTAGAGGAGCAAGAACTATTAAATCATGTGATGGTAAAACCTAAGCATGGCACTACTGCTTAACACAGGAGAGACTCTGAGGCCTATGTGACCTAGAAGATGAAGAACACATTGCTGAATAGTATGGATGATGCTGTGATGTGTGAATTTGAGTATTATGAAACTACCCATGCTATGTGAATGGCCTTGAAAGATAAGTTTGGTGGCACTTTAGCTACTAAGCTTAGGAAACTGACTATCAAGTTTGACACTTACAAGAAGCACCCTAATTATACTATGACTTAGCATCTCAGGGAAATGTCAAACATGGTCAAAGAACTGAAGTCAGTTGGACATACTCTCATAGATGAATAGTAGGTTCAAGCTATGATTAGATCCCTTCCTAATAGTTGGGAACATATGAAGATTCATATAACTCATAATGATAATATCAATACTCTTGATGATATAACCCATCATCTAAAACTGGAGGAAGAGTGCCTTGAGGCTTCTGAAGTCTCTAGTGAGGCTTATTCAATGGTATCTAGGTATAGCAAAAGTTTCAGCTCCAAGCGGAAGCGGAAAAATTACAAAGGTAAGGGCAAAGGGAAAGTTGAATCATCTAGCCATTCTAATAAAAAGAATAAGGCAAGCGAGGCAAATGCGCCAATAAGAAGTATAAGAGTAAGATGAAATGCTACAACTGTTACATTGAGCCAAAAAAGGTACAGCCAGTTCAAACTCTACTGATTCTAATACAAGCTTTGTTTCAAGTTCTGTTTTATTAACTGAATCTCGTCCTATGTAGACTATAAACTCAGGAACTACAGACTATGTAGCAAGAGAAAGAGAATCATTGGATTCCGTCTCAAACTAGATGGATATATGTAGTAAACAATTCTAAAGCAGAAGCCAAAGGGATCAGCTCCTGTAAGTTAGTCATGTGTGGTGGTCGTATTTTACTTTGTCATGAGGTTCTTTATGCATCAGAGATTCGATGAAATTTAATTTCTATTAATGTCCTTCTTAGCTTAGGTTATATTTTAATTTTTAAATACAATGGTTTGGACATTTTTCTTAATTCAGTATTAGTAGGTATTGGTTATATATTAGATGGTTTTATAGTGTTGGATACTAATGTTGACTCTCGTGTTAATGAAAGTTATTTTTCTTATGTTATATCTGCTAGTAATGCTAAAGTTGATGTGAATATATGGCATTCTAGACTTGGACATATAGGGCAAGATAAAATCAAATTGTTAGCTAGAGAGAGGATATTAGGTCCACTCGCTAAAATTGATTTGCCTATATGTGAGAATTATTTAACTGGAAAACAACTAGAAAACCATTTGGAAAAGGAACTAGAGCTAAATATCCGTTGCAATTAATTCATTCTAACATTTATGGCCCAATGAATGTGAAAGCGAGACATGGTGCTTCCTATTTTATCACATTTATTGATGATTTTACTCGATACGGCCATGTTTATTTGATTTGTCACAAACTTGAAGCATTAAGTTGCTTTATAAAATATGTAAGTTTGAGTGAGAATCAACTAGACAAAACTATTAAGGCTCTAAGAACAGATTATAAGAGAGAATATCTTTTTGAACATTTTAAAGAATTATGTGAAATAAAAAGTATTGATAGACAATTGATTGTTCCATACACTCTGCAATAGAATTGAGTAGCAGAAAGAAGAAATAGAACTTTATTGGAAATGGTTAGGTCTATGATAGCTCAAGCTAATCTCCCTATTTCATATTGGGGTGATGCATTGTTAATTGTGACTTATATACTTAATCATGTGCCCACAAAATTAATCATCTCAACTCCATATGAACTATGGACAGGACAAAAACTTGAATTAGGTCATTTACGACCATGGGTTCAGCTGCATATGTTCACGACCCATCAAGTAAATATGAAAAATTAGGTCAAAAAGATAAAAATATATATATATATATATATATATATATATATATATATATATATCTTTATAAGATACTCAGAACACTCCAAACGGTATGTGTTTATTGGTGAACATATAGATGAGGGTATGACTAAATTAGAGTAAAGAGATGCCACATTCATAGAAGATGAATTTCCTCGCAAAGGTGACATAGATAAAAGTGTTCAAATTGAAAAGTTGGAAGATCAAGACATTACTATAACTCTTAGTCAGGTATCTAAGGATCAACCTGGACCATCAATGACCAGTGGGAGTAATCACACTATAATTCCTCGTCGTCATTTTGAGATTGAAAGAGAATCTTTTATGCTTGCAGTGCATCATACAGATGAGCCTAAATATGTTAATGAGGCTCTCACATCACATGATAGAGAACACTAGATTAAAATAATGAAAGAAAAGATGGATTCGATAAAAATCAACCATGTTTGGGATGATGATTGGGGAGGCGATATAAATGAGTGCAAATCGACATCAGGTTATGCGTTCTTACTTAGCAGATGCGCCATTTCGTGGTCTAGTAGGAAACAAACTTGTACTGCTTTATCTGTAATGGAAGATGAGTTTGTGGCATGCTTAGATGCAGTTCAAGAAGCACCGTGGCTTAGAAGATTTCATGAGAATCTGAATGTTGTTACTAAAGCAACACAACAAATGACACTATACTGTGATAATCGGGCAGCTATAGCCTATACAAAGGATCCTAGATACCATAACAAATCTAAGCACAGAGACCAAGTATAGTTTTGTGAGAGACATTGTGACACAAAAGGAAGTAAAAATACAATATATTTCTACACAACAGATGGTAGTAGGCCCACTAACTAAACCTATGACTAGAGATGTGTATGCAATACATTCTAGGTCTTTAGGTTTGCGTAGATTGTAATTCTAAAGTGTTGTATTTATTAAAGCACCATTAATATATATGATATATTTTATCTCAAGTTTGAGTGCTTAAGAAAAACTAGTATGATATTTGTATTTTTTGAGAGTATGTCATCAGGTTGAAACTGACTTTCTCACACAAGCGGTCGCCTCAGACACTGTGGCAGCGAGCTGTGATGAGACAAAGTAAAAAACGATAAAAGTTGTATTGGATCTAATAATTTTGTGATATTTTCGCCTTGACTAAGTCAAGATAAGGTCTTTACAAATGATTTAATTAAAGACCAATCATAATATACCCCAACATTATGTTAACTTGATTAAAGGCCAAATATGAAACTAGATGTTTGACGCTAAAAAAGGGTAGGCGAGCACTTAAAGGTTTTAGGTTAGGCGCAATAAAGAACGACTGAACTAAAATCTGTATAGTGATATAAATATTAGTAAATAATGACATATGCTCTTTCTTAGTAGAAAAGAAAGAAAGATCACTATAATACATGATTCATACCATGTGTGCTAATCGAGCATATAAAAAAGTGAGTGAATGAATCCCTGCTTCCTCACTGTGTGAGTTTTTTTAAGTTTAAATAAAATCTCATCAAGTGTCCTTAATGACTATTGACTATGTTTTTGAAGTGATAGGTTAATATTTGCTGCTTTAGCATGTAATCTATAGCTTAAAGTAATTAGCCTATGGGAACATGTTTAGGAAAACAGTTAGCCTATAATGGATATACATGAGGACGATAGAAAGATTTCTATCTATTTTACATCATTTAATATGTATTCACTGGTCGACCAATTGTATTATCTTGTAGAAGTGTATATATACAATTGTGAATAGATAGTTGTAAGTGTATTTAGGCATAGCCTTTCAATGAGGGATTAGGTACATCTAAACTGATGTAATAGAAGAAACGTATGACACATTGAACAAAAAGTAAGTGGGAGTCAACCTACTTATATAAGCTCCGAAATATATTTGTTCAAGGGTCGTACGGTGTATTTGCAAGTATAAATGTTGTGAATGTTGTGAATGTTGTGAATATTAGTAATCTTCTCATCATGTGTGAGTGGGTGATGTTGGTAACTAGCATTTGGTAACCGAACGCCCATGACGGGTAGTTATCAGTACAACTGCTTTTGGCCGTTTCATATATTATATATATATATATATATATATATATATTATAATATATTTAGAACATGTGTGGAAGAGAAGTTTTTGTCTGAGAAACAAATCTGCAACATACGTAAACCAACAACTAGAGAGCAAAATTTTTCTACAAAACTTTACAATAAAGATTTTACAGTGTAAAATTGAGAAGGATTTCCATCACGTGATTTTCTTCCAAGACCGGTCGCGATTTGGATTGTATTGTTCGTACTGGGTTGTGAAAGGTTAGAATCGAATTGATATTTTGTATAATTTACATTTTAATTTTATTACATCTTCATGCAATCCCAAAAACTCTAAAGCCTTACTAACATAATCTACTACAATAACTGTAAATACACCATAAAATGGAATATTTAGAAGATTTAGAAATCAAAACAAGAGAACCCTAAATGAAAAAAAAAAAAAGAAAAAAAAACCAAAACCAAAACTTGCTCTATTGAAACCAACAAGGGAAAGAGTTCTTGAAAGATCTAGCTCTTTGTGGCATATATACATACATATGAGATATATATATATATATATATATATATATATATATATATATATATATATATGAAGCGAATTACCTTAATAAGAAGAAATCTTGAGGAGTTTTTCAATCAACTTTCTATTAATATTGCTATCATCAACAACCAACACATGAAACCGATGTGATTTTACAAAAACACCTATAACTGCAGCAGATGAATCAGAATCCAGATCTAAATCCAAAGTGACAAACAAAAAGAAGAAGATGAAGAGAGATAATGATGATGATTGATGAATGTGATGAAAACCCAACAAAGGGTTTGTGAGTTTTATATGGGGAAACCATCATAGTAAAAAGGATACAAATCCTTTAGGAAATATGACAGTTTAGAGAACATCATTAGACATATTTCATACAGAATCTTAATTAGTGATCAAACAATCAAGGTGCCTTTTTTTTGGTACTTAACCTTTTAATTAATATGAAAAGACAAACTAAATAGGGGTATCTATCTAATTGCCTCTTCATTGAAGAGAAAGGGTACATAATCCATGAATGTGGATTGTACAACTCCTCCTCCTACTATATATACACACACATTATATCAAGCTACCTTCATTCATGTCTGACAAGAAATAATAGTATTTGCAGCGTCTACTTTTAATCTTCAAAATGATATTCCATAGTTTTTGTTTAAATAATCTAATCAAATTTACACTATAAAAAACAAAAAAAAAAAAAAGAAAGAAAGAAAGAAAAGACATACAATCATATTTTTTTTTTGGGTCAAAACTTATTTTGTCACGTAAAATATATATATAGTGTCAAAAAATTTGGATTGTCACTAATCTTTAATGAGATCATTTATATAGCTAGAGAGTGACTTTTGTTGCAACACTTTATTATAAAAAGTATAAATTTTTGGAAAGGAAATTTTATGGCCCAAATTTAAAAATTACAAGTGAAATTTTTTTTATAGATTATCACTAATTTTTCTTTTAACATTTTTAGTCAACTTATGACAGATGCACTCCGACAAAATTTATAATTTATATTTTTTTATTAGGAAAAAATTATTTTTTATTTAGAAAAAAATTATTTTTATTGAACACAGTTACAAAATTTATCACTAATTGATATAAATAAAAAAATTAATTTTTTACTACATAATATTGTGTCGTTTTTATAGCATGCTCGTCTCTCTCCTATATCAACTTCAAACACAACTCTTTCATCCTAAGCTCCTTCAGCATAACTAACTCTCTCATTAAGCCTCTATTTATAAATATAAAGAAAAACTAAAAAAACTCTCTTATAAACTCATACCAGAGTTGGCCGCTTTAACCCATCTCCAACTAAACCCAGTGCTTCCTCACCTTCTTGAACCCAGCACTGTGCCACGTTGTTATAATCTAGAGTCGCCTCCCCCACCGGAGCCCATCGCTTGCCCAACTGAACCCTTCACCGCTGCCAGTTTAACCTATCACCTTCTGAACCCAACACCACCCTTCTCTTCCTCTTTTGAGTCCCTGTGATCATGTTTTTCCAAGCATTTCTTACTTCCCTCTTCTAATGACTCTTTTCAGGCCAGAGTCTTAAAAACATTTGCTGCTCCTTTGTCCAAAAAGTGGTTTGAGAAATTTGAAGCCTAAAGCTCCCTTGCTAACACTGTTGTGAAATCGTGGTGGAATGAAGCTTTTTGGCCACTCTCCCTCTCAAGTTGCATCTAAGCGTAGTAAATTCGATTGTCGGTGGTTTATGGCGTAACACTAACTGTAAGTTTTTCTTTTCTTAGTAGATTTAACATATTAATAGATTGAAGGTGTCCATGATTGTAAGTGTCATGTGGTGTAAATAGTTCAACGCTATGCACTTATTTATATGTCATCTTCTGCTTATAAATCAAAGCCCATAAACTACTTTCTTTTCATTATGTGTTTGTTTCTATAAAACAATTGAACAAACAGGTAGGATGCACACATGATTTACATATCTCATATACATATATAGGTCATCCTTTTCTGTAGCACTATAGTTTCTTTCACTGTCCACTTCTTACCTACTTATCAAAAGTAATTTTCATGGGTAAATATAATTGTGATCTATAGCTTAGCTAGTAGCCATTAATGTAAAATTCTGATCACTCTAAGTCCCAGTGTGGTCTAATTACAACTTATTATTTTACTATAAATACACCCTAACTAATTGTACAAGGTTAATATTTAGACTCCCTAATATTCATATACTTCAAAACACATATATCCTATTCTTGATATTTACTAAGTTATATATATATATATATATATATATATGTTAGAAGACTCTTGTTTTTTATAAATAGGAAAGTTGACTATATCTATTAGTTACCTATTTTATTTATACTAGTTACCTATTTTGTAGCATTGTAAATCCTATAAATAGGAGTGGTTGTAGTAGAATTTACACACAATAGAATAATACTTCAATTATTCTTTTCAACTTTTATTCTCGCATGGTATCAGAGCTAGATTTCTAACCGCTGGCTCTTTTACTTAACCTTAGCTGACTCCTATAATGTAGGAAGTTACTTTAGAAATATCCTCAGGCATCCTAATATTGAAATACAGATAACCAATAATAATTCCATTCAAATAACCAACATTAAATTGAAAGGCGATAATTTTTCTCAGTGGTCTCAATCTGTACGTTTGTTATTCGTGTAAGAGCCAAGATTAATTGTATCACTAGTGAAACAAAGGCCAGTGCTACCACCGATGCTAGATATGTTGTTGGGGATGCTGAAAATTTAATGATTATATCCTGACTTGTCAATTCCATGGAAAAGGATATCAGCCAAAATTTTCTATACAATGCAATAGTTAAGGAATTGTAGGATAATGTTAGCCATATGTACTTTGACCTTGACAACTAAAACTGGAAGGGATTCGTCAAGGATCAGAAACAGTTACCAAATACTTTTATTTCTTGGAAAGCCTATGGTAGAACTCAATATGTATAATGACTACGAGTTCAAGTGACTAAAGCATTGCAATCACAATAAGAAAAAGGATGAGAAGGATCGGATCTTCAAGTTTCTTGTTAGTTTGAACGTGGAGTTTGATGAGGTCAAGGGAAGAATCATTGGTTGAATACCTTAACCATCTCTCAATGAAATTTTTTCTAAAGTTAGGAGGGAAGAGACCTATAAGAGTGTGATGCTTGAAAAAAGGGAGCTAAAAGGACCTTTGGAAGGATTGTCCTTGGTGATATATGATGCAAATGTAGGAAAGGTGGTCCCAAACTAGCCATGTTCAAAGGAAAGGCCTTGAGTGTGGTGTGATCATTGCAATCAAGCTCATCATACTTGAGAAACATGGTAGAAATTACATATTAGACTAGCAAATTGCAAGAGGTCCAAGGATCAGTTTGCACAAAAGACTCCTATAGTAAATGAAGTCAACAACGCTCATTTCAGTAAGCAACAGCTAGAGCATGTTTAAAAATTGCTGAAATCCAATTCCATTTTGGGTATTCCTACTGGTTCTTTGGCACAATCAGGTAGTGGTCTAAGCTCTCTTTATTGTTCATTAACATCCGCACTTTGGATCATTGATTCGGGTGCATCCGATCATATAATATCTTCATCTAGCTTGTTCTGTGTTTTGGTAATAAGAAAATTAGGATTATGAATGGTAGATTCTCTCCCATTGCTGGGAAAGGAAAAATAAAAATCTCAGACTATATCTAGTTGCAATTGGTTCTTCATGTTCTTAATCTTACTTGTAATGTCTTGTCAGTTAGGGAACTTTCTAAGGATTTTGATTGTCATGTTATTTTGTCTGATTCTCATTGTATTTTTTAGGATTTAGTGTCGAGGAAGACAATTGGCAGTGCTAGGATGTTAGACAGTCTTAATTCTTTTGATGAACAATCTTGTGATGGCAAAAAGCCATATGGTTTTGAGAGTAGTTCAGTTCTTATGCATAACCAAATTATGCTGTGGCATCGTAGATTTGGTTACCCTAAGATTATAATATTATCTAGTAAAAGTAGTTTGTCACCTTTATTGATGATCATAATAGTTTGTATTGGATTTATTTGATGCATGATAAATATGAAGTTGAAGTATTTAAAAAATTTTATAAGATGGTTGAAAATTAGTTTCAAACAAAAATTTATATTTTTCGAACTAATAATGGAACTGAGTATTTTAACCAGCGGTTGCAGGTTTTTTTTTTTTTTTAAAGGAATAGGGTTTATTACATCAATCCTCTTGTAGGGATACACCCTAGCAAAATGGAATTGTTAAAAGGAAAAACCACCACTTGTTGGAAGTTGGTATAGCTTTAATGTTTTCAATGTATATTTTTAAATATCTTTAGGGAGATGCAATTTTAACACCATCTTATTTAATAAATAGACTTCACACCAAAGTTTTAAATTTTGAAACTCCGCTTTAGGTTTTAAAACAATTATTTCCACACTTAAGAACTATTTTAGATATACCTATGAAAGTGTTTGGTTTGACTGTGTATGTTCATGTTCCCAATCATCTTCGATCTAAATTAGAATTGAGGGTAGTTAAATGTATTGTCCTTGGGTATGCTCCATCTTAAAAGGGGTATAAGTGTTACAGCCCTTAAAATAAAAAATTGTTTATTAGTTTGGATTGGTCCTTTGTGAAAAGTTGTCCATTTTTTAGTCCTAGTCATCTTCAGAGGGAGAGAGAAAACAAGGAAGATGAGAACTAGTTTTGGGACATAGTTGATGGTGTTGTACCCTTGCCTTTGTTCCATGATGGTGCCGCACCATTACCATTACCTATTGGTTCCTCTAGCCCTTACCGTGAGCCACATCCACAACCAGGGGGAGGAACACATAGTAAGCCACAACCACAACCAGGGGGAGGAACGCATATTGAAATAAATTTTCTTGATTTTTAAGTGTATTCTAGAAAAAAAGTTTCATCAAAATAATAAAGACTTGCCATCTGTTCTTGAGCAGTCTTAATCTTTTTCCCCGACTGAGTTTATTAAACATTCTTCACTAGGTATTCCTTATTCTATTGAATATGAAAATACTTTCTATGATCTTAGTTGGCCAATTGCACTTAGAAAATGGGTTAGAGGATGTACTCAACACCCTATTGCTAAATATGTGTCTTACCACTGATTGTTTAGTAGTAAGAGCTTTTACTACTAAAATATCAAATTTGTTTGTTCCAAGAACCTTACAGGAAGTGTTGGAAGATTCAAATTGGAGAGCTACGATTTTGGAAGGGATGAATGCTCTAAAAAGGAATGGTACTTAGGAGGTACTTATCTACCAAAATACAAGAAAATTGTTGGGTGTAAATGAGTGTTCACAGTGAAGTACAAGACTAATAGTAGTGTAGAAAGATACAAGGTAAGACTAATAGCAAAAGGGTTTACTTTAACACATGGAATTGATTATCAGGAAACGTTACTCCAGTGGCTAAAATCAATTTAATTCGGGTTCTTCTTTCATTGGCTATAAATTCCAATTGGTCTTTACATCAATGGATGTAAAGAATGCATTCTTAAATGGAGAGCTTGAAGAGAAGGTATTTATGGACTTGTTGCCAAGCTTTAGAGGAAACCATAGTGATAATAAGGTCTGTAAGTTAAAAAAATCTTTGTATGGACTGAAGTAGTCGCCTAGAGCTTGGTTTTAACATTTTGAGAAAGCTACTCGGGGATATGGATATTGTCAAAGCCAAGCAGATTATACTATGTTTTTCAAGCGTTCTGGTGATAGTAAAATTGTTTTATTAATTGTCTATATTGATGATATAATTTTTACTTGAGATGATTGTGTTGAATTGGAAAGGATGAAAAAGGTGTTGGGTAGTGTTTTTGAGATTAAAGATTTGCGAGTTCTAAAATACTTTCTTGGCATGGAGTTTGCTAGATCTAAGAAAGATATTTTTGATTCTCAAAAAAATATATACTTGATTTGTTAAGTGAAACATGTATGCTTGGGTGTAAAATAAATAAAACATCTATTGAAGTCAACTTGAATTTAGAACCTGCCAAGCCTGAAAATGTGGTGGATAGGGAACGATTCCAAAGATTGGTTGGAAGATTGATATATTTGTCTCACGATCGTCTATAGATAGCCTTTGCAGTTGGAGTAGTGAGTCAATTTATGCACTCTTCTGGTTTAAAACATTTTGATATTATTTATAGAGTTCTAAGATACTTGAAGGGTACTCTAGGTAAAGGGTTGTTGTTTGAAAATAAAGGTCATCTACGTGTGGAGGTATTTACTAATACTGATTAGGTTGAAAATATTTTGGATAGAAGATCTACTTCAGGGTATTGTGCATTCGTTAAAGGTAATCTAGTTATATGGCATAGTAAAAAACAAACCGTGGTAGTTAGAAGTAGTGATAAAGTAGAATTTAGGTCCATTGCTAATGGTATTTGTGAAATTCTATGGATAAAGAGGCTTCTAGAAGATTTGAAAATTTCTTATTCTCTACTTATGCAAGTCTATTGTGATAACAAGGCTGCTATTGCTATTATACATAGCCTAGTGTTTCATGATTGAACGAATAAATGTTGAAGTTGACAAGGATTTTATTAAAGAGAAATTCGAGAGTGGAATTATTTTTATGTCATATCTTCCAACTTTATAATAAATATCAGATTTGTTTACTAAAGGTTTGCTGAAGAAACAATTTGAAAGCTTGATTGGCAAGCTGGCCATGGAAGTTATTTTTGAGCCAGCTTTAGAGGGAGTGTTAGAAGACTTTCATTTTTTGGTAAATAGGAAAGTTGACTGCATGTATTAGTTACATGTTTTGTTTCTACTAGTTTCCTATTTTGTAGCATTATAAATCTTATAAATAGAAATGGTTGTAGTAAGATTTTACACACAAAAGAATAATACTTAGATTATTCTTTTCAACCTATCCGGCCACCATAGTGTAGGAAATTAATTAAAAATACAAACTCATCTCCATAAATAGTTTATTTGGTTCAACATTATTTATGAAATTGTTTTCAAGAAGTCTTTAATATTCATTTAGTTCATAAATCCTCTTCATACATGATCTCCCTTACATGAAACATATAAGACATAAGAACTTAAAGAATCCAAGAAAGTGAAGTGCATTTTATATATGTACAAGCATATATGAATATCTTTAAACTTCAAGTGTTAGATCTTTTCTTTAAATTAAATATAAAGAAAGTAGTGTTGTAGCTCACCATAGAGCTTGTGAGTTTGTATTTTGCTAGAAATAAAGGGTAAAGAGTAAGGAGTCTGAGGCATTAGAAAAAGTTGGCTGACCATGGTTTGTGTTTAGATTGATATATGCCCTATAAAAATTATACAATTTTGTAGTAGACTTAGAATATGGCCCAAAATTTACTGAGCAAACTTGATTCATACTATTGTTTGTATTTTCAAGTTTTTTCTACCCCTCTAATATAATTTTATCTATTATTATTAGGCTAATGAATTATCTAATGTTTTTATTTGTACAGTTTCATTCGTTATAAAACTATTAAAAGAAAATCTTTTTCTAAATGTTTCTGTCATTTCTCAGTTACATTTTATCATCAATTTCCATGGGAAGTGACATAGATATACTCAAGTTACAAGGCTGTGTTAGCTTGGCTGTCAATCATTGCATACCGAAACAAAGGCAAGAAAACAAGGGAGAAGTTGGTCTGTCTCTGATGTGGTGAAGGAATATTGGGCAACCTACAGAAGAAACTTCTTTTCTAGATATGATTATTAAGTACCATGTTTGTATTTTGAATCATAAAATTAGCCTTTAAAAAGTGCCTATTTAGAGGGATCGATGGAAGCAAAGAAATAGATGAAGGGAGAGGAGGGAGTAAGGAAATTAAATCCCATGTTAAGTAGATTGGATTGAAGGGGAGACAATATAGTTGGGGGGATCGGTAATTGTTTTAAATTAACCATATTTAATCCTCCCAAAAGTGGATGGATTAAAGAAAGAGAGAAAAATTAAATATATATATATATATATATATACAACTAAGATATCCGGCCACCATAGTGTAGGAAATCTAAGGATTCCAATTTAAGTGCTTTTATTATGAATTGGTAGTGGAGCTAAGGTTGTTTTTATTTTACTTTTAGGAATTGGGAAAAAAAAAAGCTTTTAATTTGTAGTTTTTGTGAAGGATGTGGCAGTGAACTGGTGGCAATCAATATCATATGGTGCCGGCACATTGATCCACCACAATACTTAAGTTTAGCAGGTTATAAATTAGCTCAAATTTGGTGAATACATATATATTATATATAATACCACTTTATGTGTTTCGCTTCCCAAGCTATGTTTCTTTCTCACTTTCTGCATGCGTTGTGGTAGTAAATGTTGCAACACTACATATATATAACCTTTATCATCTTTTCACATATAAAATTAATTTGTCTAATCAACCCAATATATATATATATATATTAAACTTATTAGTCAACCTGTTGAACTGTATGCCATCCTAAAACCTCTCTCAATAGATCTTTCTCTATACTAGCTCGTTTGGTTTTATTCTATTTTTTTGGTTTAAGAGAATAGACATAAGTAGCTGTTTAAATAATTTGACATTTAGAGTTTGAAAAGGGAATTTGCATTAGTAAATTTATGCAAAATACTAATTAGATATGTAATATGTTTCATTATTTTAATTTTCTCTCTACTTGAGAAAATAGATAGGAAAAATTAGATTTAAAGTAAATAGGTTAATTCAATATAGCGATTAATTTAATAGGCTGTTGCTTTTGTTATGACTAGCTTCTTTTACTTAACCTTAGAAATGTAATGACTTGATACCATTAGATTAATTTAGTCAATAAAGGCTTACTATAGTTAATTATGATAGCTAGCTAGAAAGTTAGCATAGAAAGCAATGGTGGTTAATGATAAACCCTATCAACTGTATCTTTATATCTTGCTGATTACATTGTGTATATCCTACTGTTACAAAAAGCTGTTACAGAGAGCCTATATATTTGTACATTATCATACATAATACAACAAGTCTGTGAAATATTTCGTGATCCTTCTCTCTGTCTTTACTACTTTTTCTTACTCCCAACAAGGTATCAAAGCTACTGACAAATGTCATGGCAAGTTCTTCTCAATCTGCTATCTCCCTTCTTATAGTCTTCCATTCAAACTTGATCACAATAACTATGTTTTGTGGAAATCTCAAATGTTACCAATCATTATACGAAGCAACATTGAAGGGTTTGTAACTAAGGAAAATTGTCCAACCTGAAAAATTAATCAAACAGGTGTCTAAGGTTGACAATCAAAGTGTCGAAACTCTGGTGCCCAATCTAGAATATCAGATTTGGCACTGAGTAGATCAGGCATTGTTGGGGTGGATCTTATCTTCTATATTCAAGGAGATTCTCACACAGGTTAATAAGGTATCCATTGTACCCCACTTCCTATTAGTTATGGGTTTCTCTTGAGAAGCTATTTGGTAGCCAATCTTAGGCTAATATAATGCAACTGAAGTCCCAATTCCAAACTATAAGAAAAGAGTCCCATTCCATTGCAACATTTTTCTGCAAACTCAAAAAGGTTGCCGACAATTTAGTTTTAGCAGGTTCACTTGTGATTGACGACCACTTCATCATGCAACTCCTCAACGGGCTTCCTTTAAAATATGATGCCTTGATCACCACAATTAATTCCTGCTCTTCCATTGCTATAGAGGAGTTCCAATCTCTTCTCATGAATCAAGAAGCACTAATTCCACAGTCCACACTTGAGATTGATGCAGAAGCTAATCTGGCTAACAAAAACTTAATTCAAATTGTATGGGTTGTGACACCTTTTTTATTGGGAGGGGGGTAAAAGTACTACTCCACTATAATTAATTTTCTCTAATGTGTGGGGTCCATCACTCATTGAATCTAAAGAAAGATACAAAATATTTTGTATTATTTGAAGATAACTATTGTCATTTCTGTTAGGCCTATCTTATAAAAAATAAATTTGATGTAAAAATAATTTTTTTACAATTTAAATTAATGGTGAAAGATTTAACAACTCACAATATTAAAAATGTTCGGTCTAATTTGGGTGGAGAATATTGCTCTCACTCTCCAATCCTTGCCAGTTTCGGAATCACATTCCAACACCCTTATCCCTGTATACACAACCAAAATGAAAAAGTGGAATGTAAACATCGCCAAATAATTGAAACCACTCTGTCCCTTTTTGCTCACAGTCACATGTCCTTTCATAATTGGTGGGATGCATGCTCCACATTAATTTTCTTAATTAATAGACTTCTCACCAAAACTCCCAATTTTATTTCTCCAGCCCAAAAACTTTTTAACTAAACCTTTAATTTCTTTTATCTTGAATGTTTTAGAACTTTCACCCACGTGGATCACAATTCAACACCAATATTGTCATCTAAAGTTTCTCTTCCCACTAACTCTATCATGTCATCAAGAAGTGCCACTCATGCTCCTCATTAAGACACTATCCCTACATAACCGATGAACACAACTCATGGGCTCAATCCCACGTATTCAATTCGTGATATTGGTCACATAACGACGTCTTCCTCAATGATTTTTCCCATACCACCGACAGTGATATCCACAAGGATTAGGATTCTAACACGTCTTCATAACGACCAACATGTGATATTGCTCACATAACGACTCTAAAACCACTCACAAAGGCCAAAGTCTATGTCAGTGCATCCCATGCAACCCGGTTCCAAAAGCAACATTTATAAATAAAAAATCTACACAAGTGCTACAGCAACAAATCCTAATGATACCGAACCTATATATGTCTTGTAAGCCTTGGAGTCTCCATTACGGAAGCGTGCCATGCAGGATGAGTTTGATGCATTACAAAAAAATGGAACCTAATCCCTTGTGTCTCCTTCTAAGCATCATAAATTGGTAGGTAACAAGTGGGCATTCAAGCTTAAATGTAATTTCGACGGCTTAATTCAATGGCGTAAGTCTCGTTTAGTTGCTAAAGGGTTTCAATAAATGACTGGTGTCGACTTTACAAAGACCTTTAGTCTTGTAATAAAACCATCCACATTACGTGTTATAATATCTCTGGCAATCACACATTATTGGGACAAACATCAGCTTGACGTAAATAATGCTTTGTAGAATATGGTGGTTTTTCAATAATAGATCTACATGTCTCAGCCTTCTAGATTCGTCGATTTCAAGTTTCCTAACCATGTGTCTAAGCTCCACAAATCCTTATACGGTCTCTGTCAAGCACCCCGTGTGTGGTATGACAGACTTCACCTTCAACTAGGTGATTGGGGCTTTACTAATGCAAGTTTGATTCATCCTTGTTCATATTCCACAAATCACATGTGATTCTCTGGGTTCTTATCTATGTAGATGACATTCTAGTCACTGGAAATAACACAGTTGTTGTATCTTAATTTGTGTCCAAACTTGACGCCAAGTTTTCCCTAAAGGACCTCGGATCCGTGTCTTATTTTCTAGGCATTGAAGCAACTCGCATAGTGGCCAGCCTCCATCTCTCACAACGTCAATACATATGAGATCTACTACAACGCACGAACATGGAGTATTGCAAGACTAGTCCATCTCCTACTAGGTATCTCATTACCTTGAGGCAAATGAGTACTACACCCTTCACTAATCCTTCACTTTATAGAAATACTATTTGTGCACTTCAGTATCTTACACTTATTCGCCCTGAAATCTCATTCGTAGTAAACAAACTCAGCTAATTCATGCACTCTCCTACCATAGTTCATTGGTCTACATGCAAGCATATCTTACACTACTTTAAAAGAACCCTGCATCTTGGGCTTTTGTTTAGACCTTCCTCTCACAACAATCCCTAAAGGTATACTAATACCGATTAGGCATCAAACATTGATGATCGTCGGTCCACCGGTGGGTATTGTATCTATCTAGGTGAGTACTTAGTCTCATCATCCTTTCCCAAACAACAACTGGTTGCTCAGTCCTCAACAAAATCTGAATACTGAGCTCTTGCTCATGGGGCTTTTAAAGTGTCGTGGTTAGAAGCATTATTATGTGAACTCAAGTGTCCCTCATCCTTGAGACCAATTTTGTGGTGTGACAATATGAGTGTGGGTCATTTGGTGGCGAATCCCATATTCTATGCAAGAATCAAACACATTGAGATAGGTATACACTTTGTGCATGACAAAGTAATTCAAAAAGTATTGGAGGTTCGGTTTGTACCTAGTCAAGATCATGTGTTAACAAAGGCTCTACCTACTCCTCAATTCATGTATCTTTGAAGCAAGCTCAATGTTGATGAATCCCCTCTTTGTTTGAGGGGGGATGTTAGCATAGAAAGCGCTGGTGGTTAGTGATAGACCCTAACAACTATATCTTTATCTCTTACTGTTATGTGTATATCCCATTGTTACAAAAAGTTGTTATAGAAAGCCTATATATTTGTACGTCATTATATGTAATACAACAAGTCCGTGAAATATTTTGTGATCCTTCTCTCTGTCTTTACTGCTTTCTCTTCCAACATAGAGACATTTCAACTTCTCTAAAAACGTGAGTAAAAGAACCTATCTATTCTTTTAACTTTTATGGTAATACTCTTAAACGTTACATTGTCTATATGAACACTTGACCAAGATGCTATTTCCTACTGCCATAACATTTTCTAGAGACAAAACATAAAAAATTTATGTCTATTAAAAGAAACAGACCCTCTTAATGTCATTTTCTCACTTGATTTCTACTAGTTGGGTTTTCTTTGGTTTTAACCTATACTGGCTCATGCATAAACCATAGTATTCAAAAGTCTTTAGTGTTTGATTAGTTTAACTTTATAGTTGGATCCAACTTCTTATTACCTTACAGTCTGGAATCATGGATTATCATGCTAGCTTAACATGAAATCATAGCTTAGTTGTCTGTCTAGTTTGGTGTTCAAATCATGCTAATCCATTGGTAAGTATAAGTTTTATAAGGTTGGTGTTCTTATAACTAATTACATTTTATCAAATGAGTTATAGGTGATATGAATACATTTATTTATGCTCTATGAATGAATTGTAATACAATACTCTTCTTAACTACATGTTATAATATGACTTTAGTGACTTTTTAGATTGTTTTCCAAATATCAACTATTTAGTTGGTGATTCAATTTAGTCAATCTTACTCTAACAACTCTTTTGTGTTATGTTGGATATAAGAACCACTATATGGTAGTATATATATATATATATATATTTATAAATGAATAAAATAACCTTTTTGAGTAGTTGGTGGATCTGTGAGGTGAGGAGGCAAATGAAAATCACAGAGAAGAAGAAGTATGAAGAGGGCCAACAGTAATGAGTTTAGGAAACAAAAGTTTGAATCTTGTTGGGATCTTATTTACTGTTTGGATTAGAGCACTATCTCTGATCTTGCTTGATTCTCAGTGTTTTCCTACTCTTTTGCCTTTTGTTTTCCATTCTATGTTTATACGTGAATGTAATGTGGCTGTGTTTTTTGGAATGATGAATTTGATTTGGTTGTGAATGTTGTATTTTTAGGGGTGGCCATTATGTGTCCTTGTTATTTTTTCCTGTACTGATTGTGAATATCTTCTTTTGACCTTTTATAGTATTTCTATTCTAAGATTAAAGCTTTGACACCTATTAGGCATGATTTTTCTGTCCGTCCCTTTTGTCACCCAACTTTAAACACACATTCCTTCACAGTACATATCGTTGTATAACTTTATGCACCTTTTTTAACTCGTTTATGTATGCTTAATTATATTATAATATAGCCACAATGTTGGAAATGCCATTGTGGGTTATATAGTAAATCAAAACAGAGTTATTATTTTGATTATATTTCGATTGAGAGAGCTAAAGCAAAGATCACATTAATGTATTTATTTCATAAAAAAAATGATATTAATGTATTTATATTTTGATTTGATTTAGCATGTAGAACTTTATGATTTGGCCTGATCATACATATTAAATTAAATTAGTTAATCTTACTGTGAAAAATTAATTTAACTAAATCCATGACGTATACCAAATTTATTTTTTAACTAAAGTTGTTTTGTGTGTTAAAAGAACTAAAAAAACCATTAAAAAAAAAAAAACAATATCAGAGCAAAGCAAAGCAACAATGAAGGTCAAAGTACTCTCTCAGTCCACCAACGAATTTACTTGATAACGAAGCCAAGATTTATAGGTGATACTAAATTCCTCTAGCTCAACCCAAAATTTGTTTTTTTCCCTCTCCATTATCACATTGAAATTTTGTTTTTTTACTCAATTTGATTAAAGTGTATGCCATAATTTCGATCCCAATATCCGTACCAAAGAGAAATCCGTCGACTATGTACGAGCTCTCAATGCTGCCAAATTGGAGAAGGTAATTTTTTAGCTTTGGAATGTATTATTTTGGTTTTTATGAAATATTTGGGGATTTAGGTTTGTACTCTTTTTTTAATTTAATTTTATTGATCATTTTTTTTTCGTTTATGGGTAGTGTAGATTTTTGCAAGGCCGTTAATTGGAGCTATGGATAGGCATGTAGTGTTGACACTAATGAGAGCTCCACACAATAAATGCATCCAAAACAATAACAAATCCATTAAACTATCAATTTTGTAAATATTCTACATTTAGTATTAAAACATGAAATTAACAAAAAAAAAATCATACTTTGATGATTGCTTGAGCTTGTAGAAGCCATAATCAAGCTACTTATGCTCATCTTTTCTGCTAAAAACTGAAGAACTAAAAGAAAGAAGAAGTAATTGCAGAGAGAAGATTAATATATGCTATCCCTTGTTTTCATGAACCCAAAACCCACTTTTTGTATTTTTTAGAGCAAAAACTGTGCACTCTGTAAAGCCACCAACTCACATACAATTTATTTATTTTAATCAATAAAAATAATAATAAAGTCATATAGTATAAAAATATAGTTTATTATAAAAATATGAACTTCATAAAATCAAAATACGTTTTACAAAATGGGTTACCTTAGTTTAATAGGTCAACTATAAGTCCAAATAGGATAACATATAAATCTTAAACAATATTCTATATGTGTCTAACCCATTATGGTATACTTATTAAATCAAACAATAATAATCAATATAATTGCCACATTGATTATGCCATGTCCATAAAATTCCAATAATTCTCCCACTTGGACTGCATAATCAATTAGCATATAACAATAACAATCTCATACCAAATATATGCTCGATATAGTCATACATATAAATATATTTATAGGACAGATAAATATGTATAGCTGCATATTAGAGATTTACAATCAATAAAAGGATCAAATAATTCTCAACATTGAGATTAACACAATATGTCTCATATGCAAATGTCATTAGTCAAATATAAGTGCAAACAATATCACAAAACTAATGACAATGATCCAAAACATTTTAATTTTATAATTATATTGCTTTAAATACATAGAAACATTAGTAATCATTATCTAAATCTACTCCCACTATTCCAAAATACCTTAGGCATTCAACAATCTCATTTGGAATACGTGTTCTTGAAACATTGCAACGGGTAAGCCTTTGATTAGTGGATCTGTAAGCATGTTATGTGTCGAAATATGTCTCATATCAATAAGAGATTTTGCTACTTTCTTTTTAAGAAAATAGAACTTCACATTAATGTGCTTGGAACAAGAAGTACTTTGAGCTTTCCTAAAGAAAGCTATAGCTATAGAATTGTCACAAAATAATTTTAGCGGTCTCAAAATGGAATCAACAATTTCCAAATCTAAAATAAAATTCCATAGCCATATAGCATTACAACTAGCCTCATAGCATGCAATATATTCTACCTCCATAGTTGAGGAAGTTGTATGTGTCTGTCTGACACTTTTCCATAAATATATATCCTATAGTAGATTTATTATCATCAACTCAACCTGCAAAATTAGAATCACAATAACTAACCACTCCAAGAATATCGGTTTGTCTATATGTCAATACTAAATTCTTAGTCCCTTGAAGATATCTAAGGACTTTCTTGACAGCTTGCCAATGTCGATGTCTAAGATCACTTAAGTACCTTCCCAACACTCTCACGACATAAGCAATATCGGGGTATGTGCATACTTGTGCATACATATGGTTTCTTGCTACAGATGAATAACAAACAACTTTTATTTCTTCTCTTTTATTTCAGCATCAGTTTGAGGACATTGTGCTATAGAAAACTTGTCACCCTTTACAATTGGTGTTTTTGTGGAACTACAAGCATGCATATTGAACATTTTCAAAATCTTTTTAATATACGTTCTTTGAGACAATTTAAATACCCCATTAGCCCTATCATGAAAAATCTACATGCATGAAATAAAAGAGGCTTCACTAAAATCCTTCATATCAAAATGACTCAACAACATGTATTTTGTCTCAATCGACAAGTCAGTGTCATTATAAGCAAGTAGTATGTCATCAACATTTAATATAAAAAATATGTAACTACTCCCACTGACCTTTAGATATATTTATTGATCAACTACATTTTCCTTAAAACCATTTAATAAGGTGACAATCTTATCAAACTTCAGGTACCACTGCCTTGAAACTTGCTTCAATCAATATATAGATTTATTAAGCTTGCATACTAAGCTTTTTTTATCAACCTCTATAAACGTCCTCACTCAAACCACTATTGAGGAAAGCGGTTTTAACATCCATTTGCTATAACTCTAGATCAAAATGAGATACAATTAACATAATAACTCTAAAAGAGTCTTTAGTTGAAATAGGTTAAAAGGTTTCTTTGTAGTCACTTCCTTTTATTCAACTATAATCTTTAGCAACAAGTTTAGCCTTAAACCTTTGTACTTGGCCTTTAGAATCCTTTTTGGTTTTAAAAACCTATTACATCCAATTGGCCTACAACCATGAGGTATTTCAACTAAATCCCAAACTCCATTTGATACATGGATGTTATCTCACTTTTTATTACTTGTTTACACTTATCGGATTTGGCACCATTAATCGCGTATTGATATGTACTTGGATGGGCTTCATTAGTAATATCAAAATTATATTCTTGTAAATAAACCAAATAATCATTAGGAATAGCCGGTCTTCTAACTCTCTCTGATCTTCTCAAAGATACTTCATCAGCATTAACAGTGGGAACATCTTGTTCCTCTTCAACAATAGGTTCTTCTTGAACATCTAGTGGCTCTTGAACAATAGGATCATCAACCATAGGAACATCATTAGGAAAAGGAATCACATAATATTCCTCTCCAAAAGTGATCTCACGAAATATAAGAACAATATCTATAACCATATCATCTTCAAAATAGACTGTCTTATTTGACTCAATAATCTTAGTGGTATGAGATGGACAATAAAACCTACAACCTCTTGATCCAATCAAATTACCAATGAAAATCCCACTAATTGTCTTTGGATCAAACTTCTTAGATTGCAGGTTACATGGCCTCACTTTTGCTTTAATTTACACCCTTAAATGTGAAAATGATGTAAACTTGGTTTCTTCCCTAACCATAACTCATAAAACATCTTTGGGACAAATTTATTAGGCACTTGGTCCAAAATATATGCCAATCCTTAAGGCCCCACCCCATAAAAATTCTAGTAAAGAGGAATCAGATAACATGCAACACACTATGTCTAAAAGTGTGTGATTCCTTATTTCTACAACTCCATTTTGTTGAGGAGTACCTGACATTATATACTTAGCATCAATGCCACATTCCAACAAAAACTTAGCAAATGGTTCAGGATTCCTTCTAGTCTCATCATATCTTCCATAATAGTCATCACATCTGTTAGACTTTACAGCCTTAATAAGCTTTCCCAATTGAAGCTCCACCTTACCTTTGAAAACTTTAAATACAGTTAGAGAGTTGGATTTCTCATGGATCAACTCCATATATCCATATCTAGAGAAATCATCAATAAAAGTAATAAAATACTTATAACCCTAAGAGTAATTGGTGTAAAAGGATCACAAATATCAGCGTGTATTAAATCTAAAATACTTCCACACCTATCAATCTTATCTTTTCTTATCTTTATAATCATATTTTCTTTAATACAATCAACGTAAGTTTAAAAATTCAAAGAATCAAGATTAGTGAGTACTTTATCTCTCACTAACCTTTCTAACCTTTGCCTAGAAATATGACCTATGTGCTTGTGCGACAACATAGAAGATTTTAAATTTAATCTTGCTAGTTTAGGACCAACCATAGAATGCACAGAAGATAAATCATATAAGAAATTAGGATGCAAGTTGAAACTATATAAATTATCAAATAAAATTCCATTGCCAATTAATATTGAGCCACTATACAAAAAAAACCTTTTCATCTCCAAAATGAAAAGTGTAAAAGAGAAATAGATACTAAATTCCTCTTAATCGATGGTATATAAGCAACATTGTGTAAAAACAAAAGATTTTTTGTGGCTAACTTTAGAGTGATTATTCTAAAAAATTCTACTTTGGCTTTACTTCCATCTCCCATAAAGACAGTCTCTTCAAGCTTAGTTAGGCTCCTTTTGTTTGTCATGGCCTACAAATAATTAGTAACATGAATAGTTGCACCGGTATCCAACCACTAAGTATTGACATTTACATCAACCATATTAGCGTCAATCATATTTACATCTAAATAACTCATAAGTAAGCTTTACCTTTCTTCTTCTCTAACCAATTCTTGAATTTAAAGCAATTAGCTCTCTTGTGCCCCATCTTATATCAAAACAAATATTTTCCTTTGAAGCCTTCACCTTTAGTTCCCTTAGAAGAAGATAACACATCTTGTGTAAGTTGTTTTCCACCAAAACCCTTCTTCTTAAATCCTTTTGATCCACCAAAGTTCTTTCCAAAGAACTTTTTCTTGTCTTTTTCATAATTTGTAACCAAAGCAGTGGATCTAGATGGATCCTTTCTCATTGTGGTCTCATGTTGCATAATCACAAATGTCAAGTTCTCCAATAACCAATCTTTTAAGGATGCATTATATGCAACCAACACTAGACTAAAATCCTGAAGAAGAGATTGAAGAATCACAAACTTCAAAAAGGTTTCACTAAGTCTAACTTTCAAGTCATTGGCCTTATTCTAATAATGCTTCATCTTAATGATATGATCACGCATTTCACTCATGCCATCATAAAAAATGTTGGTCAAAAGCTTTAGAAAAGTAGCAATTTCAGACTAATCAATCTTGGTGTAGTTTGACTTCACACTCTCTAAGAACTTATCAATGTTCTTAGTTTTTGACACACATTCTTTGATAGACTTTTCCATAGTGTAAGCCATTACCATAAGACAACTCCTATTAGAGTGATGGTACTTCTCATAAAAGGTTTTGTCCTTTACAGTGCTCTCATTAGTGAGAGCTTTGGTTCTTCAACCCTCAAAGCCAAATCCAAGTTTTGTAGGACCATATACACACTAAAGAATTCATACCATTCCTCAAAGTTGTTCCCATTTAATTGCTTAATGACAGATAATTGAAGATTAATACTAGAATTGCTCACAGCTGAAATTAGTAATAATAATCACTATGCATGTTAAACAATATCATGCTATTTACAAATTTCTATGTTTTTCAATAATGATAATAATTTAGAGTTTATAAAACTCCTACGATGGTGAGGATAATTAACTAAATACTTCATCATAATTATCAATTTATTACCAAAAGGGTAAAAGAAATTAATAAGCATATTTAACCAATTTCCTCCACCCTTCTAAGCATCCCACCAAGTGTTCTAATCATCGATAGGACAATTAGTGTTTTTTTTCTCCCTGACATTTTCTATATTGATTTTCTTCCTTTTTAAGCAGGGTATTCTGTGTCAAATTTAGTTATGATGCAAACTATGTTATTTTTGGGAGTGATGACACTAACCTGAGGCACTGTAAAAAAAAATGATATTTAGCAACAACCCAATTATGTAGTTGAATGTCTTTATTCATAACTATAACATAATAAGTTATAAAAAAAAACGTTCGTGACTCGCTCGTGACTGAATGAGGTTAATAAAAGATCAAGAGTGATGAAAAAAAATTCATAATTGAACAGTTACATTTTGTTACAAGTGACCTATCATAGTTAATATTATGACATTCACTTATGAAGTAATATGTAACAAATTTTGATTTTTTTAATGACAAAATAACATATTCATGGCTGATAACAATTAATTATTTTCGATTTAGTCATGAAACTAATCACTCACAAATGTATTTCGTACTTGAAATTCTACTACAAATACAAAATTTGTTACTAAAATTTAGTAACAAATGTAAATTTCATAATCAAAATTTAACTCTGAATACAAATTTCATAGCTAAAATTTTTAATTATAAAGTTTTTGTGTGGTTAAAATTTAACTATGAATTATATTTTATTACTGTCGGTTATCAGCTACGAATTAATTATTTGTCATAGCTAAGATCTATATTGATTATTAACATATAAATTATTTTTTCTATATAAATTTTCATACCTACAAAATTATACTATTAATATTACATTATATGTCTTTTAAACATTATAAAATATTAAATTTAAATGAAATTATTTTATTAATAATGAAAACATAAATTGTTATATACAATAATAATCTTACATTATAAAAGCACTAAATAATATTCCTAAAATAATCTAACAATTATATATTTGAAATTACTCTCAAGTATCATATTTACAATCTAACACCTTATGAACCTTCAGCCAATGTCCTTGGTGGTTGTGTATGTGTTCTAGGGTTTGATCTTGTGGGAGTTATCCTCTACTTGCATGTGTTTTAGGGCTTAATAATGTGACTCTAACAGTAATATTAAAAGGTATAAAGCCAAATTTATTGGTAAAGATTATACTCAAAAATAGGGTATTGATTATAAGGAGACTTTTTCACTTGTTTCAAAGAAAAACTATTTTAGAATTTTTATGACATTAGTGACTCATTATGATTTAGAGTTACATTAAATGGATGTGAAGATTGCCTTTCTTAATGGTAATTTAGAAAAAGAAGTATGCATGAACCAATCTAAAGGTTTTTCATTTAAAAGGAAGGAAGATTTGGTGTGTAAACTTAAGAGATCAATATATGAACTCAAGTGAGCCTCCTAGCAATGGTATCTTAAGTTTAATGATTTCTTCTTATCTACTAATGATCTTTGTTTAATGTATGACACTAAGAAATTTATCTTTAAAAATTTTGAAATAAAAGATATAGGAGAAGCTAATTATGTAATAGAAATATAAATATTCTATAACAAATCACAAGGACTATAAGGCTTATCTCAAAAAGCTTATATTAATAAGGTCTTAGAGAGATTTGGTATGAAAAATAATTCTGTAAGTATAGTTTCAATTCAGAAGGGAGACAAATTTTATCTTAATCAATGTCCAAAGAATGAATTGGAACATAAGCAAACATTAAATATTCCTTATGCATCAATTATTAGAAGCTTGATGTGTAACACCCTCTAACCAAATCTCAAATATTCAATTTAGAAGATGCTACATGCAATCAAATACTTGAAAGAAAAGACCATATAAATTGTGGCTTTACATAAAATGTACCTTTTTTCTTTCTTTCTTTCTTTCTTTTTTTCTAGACAAGTTACAATGTTATACTATTAACATTTTTTAATTTCCTTTACTTTAGATCCTTAATAAAATGACTAAAACTCAAAGGTCACATATACCATAAGTTTCAGCCATGGCACAAGTTTAGGATATAAACAATAAACAAATACTTACTCAATAAATAAAACCCTAAGCCTAAATTAATTAAAAGCAATAATAAACTTCAATTAATCATCCTATAAAATCCACATATAAAGGAAAGCTATTATTTAACATTGTCTAAAATTTAAAACATATTGGAAGCAAATCAAATCCTAATCATGCTCATTGCCACACTAAGACAAATCATCACGCACTCCCAAATCCACATCATCATGCTCAAATATTACCTTTATTACGTACAGACATTTAATCAATAAAGAATGACTGAAGAGTAATTCAATAAGTTTCACATGTAAATGTAAAGGCACCATGAAATACAAGTGTATAGTCAAATCCAAAAATCCATGTCCATATCCAGTTTCCATATTAAATCCATACATACTTGTATTTTAAAATAATAATTCCCTTTTTCAAAGCAAAACATTTATTTTAGTTTAAAGCATTTTTTGTCTAGGACTTTTCTTATCATGACCATGCAAGTTTTATTGAAACAATACATGTAAGGAGCAATTACCTGGTAATCCAAGAAACATTCATCACAATGAGGAATAAGAATGTAAGTGGGGTTTAAGGGACAACTTGCATACTAGTCATGCAAGAAAGACAGATGCTATATACTTCCAAGAAAAGCAACAACCAATTCCTCAATGTGATTCTCAATGAGTCATCCCACATATACAAATGCGTCTACATGTGCCCATGTAAACTATTTTGCTTAAAGGATCCAACTAAACTCAAGCCTTCACTTGTGTGGGTTTTTCATATCATATATCATAAGCTTCAAACATATACATATTATCCCTAGACTTAGTCATATCAAATCACATCTTTGCTTTACAAAAGTTGGAATCATTCTTTTGAAAATCTCTTTCAAAACTGAAACATGTATAAGGCAAAAACCAAACTTTTTTTTTTCATGTTCATGCTTTCATGCTCATGTGTATGCAAACATGTTTATTCATGTAATATCAACCAAGCATGTTTAATCTCACATATAGAAGTCAAATCATCATATATACAATATACACATATTCAACTATCATATATAAACCCAAAATCAATCAACTTCCATGTAGATGAAGCAAACATAAGCAAAAACCTACATTGAAGTATTCGACCACCATAGTCCATGCATACAATGATAAAAATCTAAACTTTACAATTTACATGCATACTTCGGCCAATTAGGTTTTTATGGAACAATTTATAAAATTATAAAAATTCAATCTTTATATATACATGTGATTTTCAGCATTTAATCAATTTAACCAATATTTTTCAAACTTTTCATCATATGCAAAGTTAAGAAATCACATAAAGTTTCATTCCCATAGGTCATACAAATTTTAGAGAATGAGAAGAAGATGAAATCCTACTCTAATCTCATGCATAACCTAACAAACAAGTTGTTAAACTTTCCTTGAATTCCCACAATTTATTTGCGCAAACCCTAGCTTTGAAATAAAGAAAACCGTCTCTTATGTATCACTCCAAATTTTTCGGCACTCAAAGGGAGAGGGTATAAAAATTTCTCTCCTATTGTCTCCTTATTTATAGATTAAAACCCTAGGAAACTAGACCACTAGGGTTTCTTAGTTTTTAGTTATTTTACTTTCCTATTACTATTAAAAAAATATCTATCATTAATTATACTTATGTTTGACTTTAATAAATTTATTAATTAGATTAAGAGTCTTGCACAACTAAATAACTAAATAACAAAACACCAATGCTTTCCAAAAATACATAAATGGGTGTCACACACATTTGTAATTTTTTTCCACAGTTTTGCAACATCTTAGGTGTTTGACAACACACCTGTTTTCATACTTGACATTCTCTGGATGAAAATTTCTAAAACACGAATCATGTAAGGCACATAACATTGCATCTGACATCCTCTGCCTTTTCATTCTTGCAACGCCTTAGACACATTCCCACATACACTAATGCAACACATGTTTAACAAAGTCCTAATTTCAATTAGTTTCCTAATTTTTTATTTAATTAGGTTTCCTATTTTGTTTGTGTCCTAGTTATAGTGGCAACTTACCATAACATGTTTTTTTTATCTATCTTTGTTTTAAAATTTAATTAGGTTTAGTTTAATTTAGTATTAATTTACTATTTTACCCTTATGTTATTAGTTTCATAGTATAATGTGGAGTGTTTTAGGGTTTAGTATTTAATTATATTTATGACAGTCATAGTATGTGTAATAATCGTCTCCAAAATTGATTGTTAGGTGTGCTTATTTGTGAAGTTTTATTTGTGTGCTTATGTATGATTGTACACATGCGAGTTTGTAAAGCACTACGTGGACAAGAAGTCAGAGGATATCAGATGCAATAACAGACATCTATGTTAGGTGTCTAACATGATTCAAGGTTCAATGATCCCCCAACCCGTGCATGTCAAGTGCAATGATAGACGCCTGACATGGTTCAAAGTTCAACAATTCCTTAACCTGTGTGTAAAACCCCACAATATCCTTGAAAAATTCGTTAAATTTCCTTAGTTTCCTTCACTTTCTCTCTCTTCTTTCCATTTCTCTCCCTAAAAACTACCATGAAAATGACATGGAGAAGCAAGACAAGGGGTGGTCGGCTACTTTATAAAAATATCAAAACAAAAATAATAAAATAGTAAAAAGTAAGATATTTGATTAAAAAAGATTAAAAATTAAAATGGTCAAAGTCAAACTTTGACCAATAGTAAAATGGAAAGAAAATAATTCATCGACCCCTAACTGGATATTTTAGGTTCTTACAAAATGCCCAAGGAACTCTCAAGCAGCTCGTTGAGGTGTAAGTCGAGCTATAATGAATGAACCGAAACTGCGACAGGAAGTTGATAATTTCAAAAAAATTTAGGTTATTACAAGTGACATGATTTTTGAAATAATAACATGTGTACAACTATCTAGAAAATTTCAACTTATAATATGGATTCAAACTTAATTAAAACGTGAATATATTCAATAGATTAACAAAGCTAATATGCCTAGAATTTTCCAACAACCTATATCTCTTCATAAATTGAATTAAAATTGCATGTATCCTAAGGAAATTGTTGTTCATTGTGAAATCAAATAAAGACTTATCAATACCTATTCATTACTAAGTATGATTGGCTTTGATTTAATATTCATCACTTATAAAAATTTAATTTTGTTATGTACATAGTGGTCGGCCATAAAGAGAATTAGGGTTTGGTGCGCAATTTTATAAAAGTCAAAACTATTCTTGTAAATCCATATATTTTTTTGTAAAACAATAAAACACCTTACATAGATTAAAATTTTCAGCACACACAAATCCATATTATCATGCATATATCATCAAATCAGTTCATAGAAATTTTGGAGAAGAAGAGAGATTCAAAAAAAATAAGAGCAAACAATAAATAATTGTGAAACTTACCTTGAATTTTCAATAACCTTGAAATTTCTTGCTTGATCATGCAAAATTTTCTCTAAATTTTATATAGGGAATTTCAACACTAAGAAGAGAGGAGAATTGTAGAAAATTTCCCTCTTTATATCCTTTTAATTTATAAATAAAAACCCTAGTCAAACTATTTTTATTTTTTAGTTCTTACTTTCCTTATTTTAAATAAGAAAATAATCAGCCACATAATTATCAAATAATGCCAATTCAAATATCAAATCACACACATAAATGGGTGTCGACCATTTAGACACACATATACACATACGTGTTGGCACAAGACGAATAGTGCACATATTCATGTACACATATAGACTTGAAATTATTGCACACTCTGGCAACATACAGGCACCTGTCGTTGCACCTAACTTCGCATCTGACACTTACGGGTTGGGGAATTGCCAAACTTTGGACCCTGTCATTGCGCTTGACTTTGTCCTTGACACGCTCGGGTTGGGGGATCATTAAACCTTGAATCATACTAGGCACCAAACATAAATGCCTGTCATTGCACCTGACATCCTCTAACTTCGTGTCCATGCAGTGCTTCACAAACTTGCAAGTGTGCATTCGCACACAAGCATACAAGTATAGCTTCACAAATAAGGACACCTAACAATCAATTTTGGAGGTGGTTATTACAGTTCCCCTCCTTGAAAGAAATTTCATCCCAAAATTTGTTTGAATAGGAAATAAAACCTACCAGAAAACAAATTCGGGTACTTGAATTTCATTTGATCTTCACATTCCTATGTTACTTCTTCCACATCATGGTTTTTTAACAAACTATCCTACCCTCTTTCTTTTTTTCAATTATATTATTTTTTTAAAACAAAAATTTTATTTGTTTTTTTGTTAGCCCATTCTTTTTCTTTTTCACAATATTATAATTTTTTGCAACAACTTCTCTACCGCATTTTTTCTGTTTTTTTTTCTTTTCACAACGTTGCCATATATTAATAATGTGGAGAAGTAACTAATGAAGATTCTATTAATAAATTACATTTTACTGAAAAAAAAAATGGAAAGTTATGACATTTTTTCATTGTACAGACATCATTTATGAAGAAAACCAACATGAATAATATTTTTTTTTTCACCATAGTGAAACAAAAAAAACTGTTATTTATTCAATATATATGTACAATTAATTAATGATCATGAACATTATATATGGTGCATATAGTACTAAAAAATTAATGTTAAAATTTCATTTCATAATCAGAACATAATTCAAAAAGAGACATACTTTAAAGATTTTGCTAGTTCAAAGGAAAATCCTTAAACAGTATTTTGGACAAAAAAAGCAAGAAAACCAACCTGGATTTTCCTTTGTAATAAATGCATGAAACTACAAAGGAAACTCGGAATCTATATATACAGAGAGAAAGTCATGCAAAATAGAGCTAACTTTCATTCATCTCAACGAGCTTACTCGTCCACTCCAAATTCAAAGGCGCCTCACTAGGCCTATCAACGAGCCTTCCCAAATCATGAGCTGTTACACCATGTCCAGTAAAAATTTACTAAACCCTATAATCCTAAAAAAAAATAAATAAATAAAAAATTGATTTATTCAAATTTATAAAACAAGTTAATACTATGTATTACATATAACATCAAAGTTACCTGTGTTAGCTTCTACGTCTTTACTAATTGAAACATCTGTAGCATCCGTAGTGGTATTTTTGTCTTCAACAGTAGGTCTTAAAAAACATACAAAATAAATAAGATCACTTATAAATGAACATAATTTTTTTATATAGAAATTAACTTATTGAAACATAATAACAAAAAAAAAACAATGATAAAAGAATAAGTAATAAATATCCATGAAACTACAAAGGAAACTCATGAAACTACAAAGGAAACTCGGAATCTATATATACAGAGAGAAAGTCATGCAAAATAGAGCCAACTTTCATTCATCTCAACGAGTTTACTCGTCCACTCCAAATTCAAAGGCGCCTCACTAGGCCTATCAACGAGCCTTCCCAAATCATGAGCTGTTACACCATGGATCAAGTAAAAATAGTCATTTTTGTGTAAAAATAGTCATTTTTGTGTAAAATTGAAAATTTAATATGAGATGAATAAAATGTTCCTGAAGCTACTAATTTTTGGGCTAATTTGGTTATCTCACCCACCCCACACTGCCCCCTTTCTCTCTTTCTTCACTTACATTTTTTTTCTGGACATTTTCATATTTTGAATGGTTTTCCTTGATTTAGGTATGTGAGTGCTTTATTGATGTGTGTTTTGTGATATAGGTAATTTGAAATTTGATGTGGTTTGGCAAAATTTTTGTTGGGCATTTCACACTTTGATTGATTTTTCTTAATTGCCTATAATATATTTGAGTGCATGCAAATCTTTGAAATAATGCTCTTTGCAAGTGTTTGAATGAATGCTTGTGTTTTTTAATACATATAAGATGTTTGTTTAAATGTTTGAAAAAAAAGAAATATATGCAAGGTGTTTGAAATAATGATTGGGTATTGAATGCATGCAAGTGTTTTATGGTGGGTATATGACTGCTTGTAAATGGATGTTGATTTATTATGGTATTGATAATGAGGCCCCACTGACCCTGTGGATGGAGGGTAGGTGGCACACCGACCTTCCACCTACTCCCTACTAACCCTGTAACAAACTTTGCAAAATATTCGATTACTTTTTGATTGATCACAAGATTATTAAAAAAGAATTACTTTACTCAAAATCCAATAAAATCACAAAATCCTCTCTAAAAATTAAAATTAAAATAATAATAATAATAACAACAATAATCGGAAAAGATTACTTACAAGAGAACAAGACAGAGATATCTCAACTATATTAGCACCCCTCCAGACCTACTAACCAAACAATCAAGTAAAATAAAATTAAAAACTAAAATGTCTACAACAAAAATAACTATTTTAAGGGAAATCAATCCTCAAAATAGAAACAAAAGATATAAAACACAATCCCTAACTACTTCCTAAATCTATAATTTTCACAACCCTTAACATTTTTAAAATGCATAGAAGAACAAAAAGCCGGAAGAGTAATAACAATAATAATAATAGTAATAATAATAATAATAATAATAACAACAATAATATAACAATAGTAATAATAATAACAATAACAACAGTAATTAATAATAACAATAACAATAGTAATAATAATAATAACAATAGTATTAATAATAACAATAATAATAGTCATAATAACAATAATAATAATAATAATAACACCCATTAAGTGGAAATCAAAACCCAACAAGTACCAAATATATTAACTTATAGAAATTTAAATGACCCGACATTGGAAGCTCAAGATCGATGATTGTGTCAACAGAGTAGTTTTGTTGAAATAGTATAGAAATTATTGCATCCACAATGTTAAACAACATAAGGTTGCAAAAAAATCTATCCTCGACTCGCCCTGAAGTAGGTAGGAATGGAGCATAATTAATTGCCCTTTAGCGGGGACGGGGAGTATTATCTCCACCCTGTATACAATATATTATATTATATTATATTATATTTAATGATTAATTAAAAATTTTATTTTTTATTTTTATCAAAATATCAAAAAAATCATATTTGTAATTTTGGAATGTTTTGGGACAACTTTTAATTTGTAATTTAAAAATTTGTTATTTGGATTGTTGTTTGCTTCTTCTTTTTTTTTTCTATGTTTAATGTAACTTAGATTGATTAGTAGCAGCTGGTTTTATGTTCATACAAATAAAAATGTAGAAACTAGAAAAATAAAATGACAATAAATAAATGGGGCACGGGACAAGAATCTCACTGCCCCGCCACGTACCAAAAAATCCCTACTCCGCCTCGTTGTCATCCCTAAAATAGCATACACAAATGGGCTTGAAAGCTTAAGCTCAATAAATTCAATTATGGCAAGAAAATGTCTACGTATTAATTATATTTAATATGGAAATGATAAATAGGTAAAACCATCAAGTAAAATGGCCAAAATTTAAATTCAAACAAAAAGTGGCTAAAAAAATTAGTGGGGTAATTGAGTGGCTATGACATCAAAAAACCCATAATTCTATTACTACTCATTTATGGGTTTTGAGTGCTTTATGGATTTATTTTCTCTCGATTTCATTTTGTTTCATTTACTATTGGTTTTGTTTCTAATATCATATTTGATACCCATTGGAACTATAATGATTTGTGTTTGTCTGATGCCATGCAATTGTTATAAAATTGTACTTTGTTTGTGTTTTTGTTACTAGAATGCAAGCTTATTGTCTTAATTGAAGATCATTTGCTAATTGGAAATTTTTGATTCCTAGTTTTGAAATAACATCGAAACTGCAATTCCAATTCCAATTGAAACTAGAATTCAAAATTTTGATTCTTATTTTCATTTAAGAATCAAAATTTCAATTTTTAGTTTTCAATGGAATTGAAATTTTGATTCCTATTTTTCAAATGTTTAATGAGCTATATAAATGTTAATGATAATAATGTTTTTTTTTCCATATTTAGTTTGAAGTTGTTGGCATGCTCCGACCTTCGAGGAGGAAGACTATGTTCTTATATTGGTTAGTATGCAAGAATATATACATAGAAGTCCCTACTATGACAACCACATCAACTGCTGATAAATTTGATGTAACACCCATTTACCCGAGTCCAAAGACCCAACTAAATAGAGGATACATTGTATTATTTTGAAATAGATTCCTTGGACAACATCAAAATTCGTATCGAATATTTTCTTTACTCTTTGGGATCGTTTTCCATAGTTATTAAAACCATATTAATTAAAATAAACATAAAAGTTTACATAACCCATAACGTAAAGAAAATCACTTTTAAAATCAGAGTTTATTATTTAAAGAAAAGAAAACAAATGCGGAAATTAAATTCGTACATCTGCCTTACCCTTCATACCCTCTCTATGACCAAACCACATAGTCCTTACTCACAAAATTACCTAAACACACAAATACAAACAGGAGTGAGTAATAAACACTTAGTAGGTTCCCAAAATGCACATGCAAATACAATGTCATATGCGTGCCAAATTCCATTTCCATTCTTTCACGAGATACTGATTTTCTTTTTCAAGAAAACTCATATTTCATAAACAAACTACTTTTAAAATAATATTGGTAAGATTTTTCATATTGCGTGACGTCTGAGTCCAACTCTTCTTAGTCACACTGAAGCTATCTGCCAGTTAACAACTATTGTTTCCCAAAGCAATATACGTCATACTTTCAAGGAAACCCAATCATTATAACAATTTAAAGGAAACTGTATAAGTAGGAAAGAAACTCGCTTGCATTCGTATCATGTAAGTGTCAGGGTGACAACCGCCACATACACAATACGCTCGCATGTGGCCACATGCGAGAATCCACTCTCTCACCCACTAGTTGAAAGGACATCTACAAGAATCCACTCCTCGCCCTCTAGTTGATGGGACATCTACTAAATGATTTATTTATCACAATCACTTAAACTCCAACACATTCACCTAGGTGCCTACATATGTATGGCCATAACTTTTTCAATTAAAAAATATTCAATTTTTGAGAAATTCAGTTTCGTTGCTCAAAAATCAAGTTTCTCTTTCAAAAGTATTTTTATGCAATGCATATATGTATGAACTATCTAGCAGTTCCATGTATAGTTTATAACAGTATATCATTACCATCAGACCAGTAAAATTTCAATATATTAGAAATCATAGTTACATTAATTATTCAACTCAGCATATTGAACATAACTCACATTCATTCACAATATAGTGTATATAGTTAATTAACCATTACCAATCATATTATATCAATATAAAATAATAAAATCAATTTGCAATCATTGTATTTGAAAAATATCATCATTACTTCTCATATATATATATATATATATATATATATAATCTAGTCATGATTACATTAATTATACGTGAATATTTTAATACTAGTAAATAATAAAAATAAAATGAAATATTAATTAAACCAAACTCATTTCAACCAATAATTTTTTAAAGCGAAAAATATATTCAAAACCCATGAGGTTTAACATAATTATACTTAATTATCATGGTTTTCTAAAACTATCACAAACTTACTAAACAGTGTTAAAATACATATAGAGAATGTTAAGTTTTTTATGAAAACTAATGCCACATAGTAAACATATGGTATGTTTTTAATGAAATTTAAAACTAACAGTGTGTAAGTGTAATTACCCCGAACTTAAAGGGGTGTTTGTAATATTAGCCCTTTTTTAAAAATCATAACTCATTTATTTTAACTTGGATGTCTATGATTCAACAGCCAAAATGACCATAACTCAATAAAGTTTAAGAGAGAAATATAAAATAAAAATAATTAAATTTCTAAACTTGTCGAAATTAAAACAACTTGTGGGAATAGATACAGAATTTACCCAGATTTTCTCAGAAACTTAAAAATTTTGTAAAATTCATAATATAATCAATTCAACTCCATTTTACATAATTCTAAAGCCAAACGGACCGTGACTTACTGTAGTGTAGATGAAAAATATTTTCGAAAGTAAAAAAAAAATTAAAGCCCTTTAAAACATAATAAAATATGTGGGTATAAGTGCAGAATCTTCCCAAAAATTTTTAGAAAAGCAACGATTTTGAAAAATTCATATCACACTCATTTCAACTCCAAATCAAGTGATTCAAAATCTAAAATGTTTAGAATAAACTGAAATTCTTAGAGTAAAAATTTCAAAAATTTTGGACAATAGTAACCAAGGTTGCATCTAGCCAAATATTTAAAGATTCCAAAATAACTCCAAATCAGTATAGCATATTAACTCAAAGTAATCAACAAGTCTATATCAAGTCATTACTCCATCAATCCATATTCTCATCATCACCAACACAAGAAGCAAGAAGTAGCAATCATATGATACAATTTTAAAAAGAGTATCAATAGAAAATAAAGAATCTCTGTGTGCATAACAAAAATCTAGCCAAACATACTATCCACTTCAAACATGGAAATGGAAACCTACCTTTGAATAAGCTCAAAATCCTTTCCAAGCACCTTGATCTACCACCAAAATTTTCAGATCTACCACCAACCCACCTTGCCTCCTCCCTTTCCTAGAGTTTCCTTACTTTTCTCTTGAAAATACTTTATTTTCCCTTACTTTCTTTCACTTTCTCTCACTATAAAGCACTTTCTCTCACTAGAAGCAATTTCTCTCTCTTGAATAAGGATGATCGCTTGTAATGGTTCAAAAATGGGGCATAGATCTCTTGAAAATGAGGTTTAAATACGGTGATCTTAGGATTTAAAGAAGATGATGCAAGTATGATCACTTTTTTACCAAAGTTGTTTGACCAAGTCAAACTTAGTCTCCAAGTGACCTTACTGCTTACATCAGTCCTTGCCAAAACACTCTCCTACACATGCAATGTGTACATGAAAGAAAATCCAAGTCAGTCCCTGCCAGTCAAGGTGATGATGTGGTGGTCATGAATTTGACTTTGACTTACAATACAATCACACTTTGGTAATGAAAATAAACAACCAAGCCAGTCCTAGTCGAATTAATATCAATCATTGCCATGACGTGACAGTCACCGGTCCAAGTATTGACTTTGACCAAAATTGACTTTGATCAAAAGTTGACTGCACAGAAAATAAAACAGATATTACATTTGAAACTTGTAGCCTCCGACTAAAAAGGCATGGATAAGTAGTATGAAGGATAAGGCCATGATGAAAAAGGACTTGCTAACAGCATTGACCATGGTTATCAAAAGTGTAAGAATGAAGTTCACAAGGAATCAAAAGCCATTCATGAACAGGAGGGATTTACCATCCCTCCTTTTTAAAGCATCGCTATTCCTAATATCCAATTAATGCACTTAGCAAATGATGTTAGTATGAATTCGATTTAAATATAGTTTATGATGTAGATTTGTTTATGGTGTTTGAACCTTAACATTTTCATTTCCATAGGTTGAAGAATTGAAGGCCGAGGTTCGCAAAATAGGAAACGAACTTAAAAACTTCCAGTGCGATATGACAAACTTTTAGAGATAGTTTTTATGAAAGTTGAGAAGCATGAATGCTAAAGTTAATATGCTATGTCAATTTGTGTTAATTTACAGAAAATTTATGAGGTATTAATTCATAACTTGGCAAAATTGATGATATTATATGATTTTTCATGATTTGACACTTGTGTAATTTTTATTTTTTTATGGTGATCATACACAGGTTGGTCATGACAACCATCCCTATATTAATACAAGCGATGACGATGATGATGATGATCAAGGCCTTGACGACGTCACACTATAAGAAATTCTATCAAAAGCAACGAAAATCTTGCAACATTTTTCAATTACATAGCTAAATGGGTATGTGTTTAGCTACAGAATTGAATTTTGTAACAAAATTTAAAAAAATTTATTAATCAACAAGGACATATATATTGTTGCTGAATCTCATTGCAAAATATGTAAAAAAACTTTGGCGGCAACATTCCCTCCTAAAAAATATGATGTGGCACTGCATGTGGCATAGTTACAATAATAATTTTATGACTAATTGCTCTAAAATAAAAAAGAGTTTACAAATCCAAAATATTAATGATGTTGCATATTGTATACTATAGCTACATAAATGTTTTTATCACTAATTTATCTAAAATGAATAATTAATTATTAAATAGCTACATAACGCATTTATTACTAAATTTGTATGATTAAAATATTAATTTTTTATCTCAAAACGATGTCGTTTTATCCATGCCCTAGTGAGATTGGGTTCCACAATTTGCTATAATTTGTTCTTTGTTATTGAACATTATATCGAAGCCCAAGGCTCCATAATTAGCTGTAATTTGTTCTTTGTTAGTAAACATTATACCGAAGCCCAATATGTACTTTTGGCTCCAAGTTTCCTGCTAGTTATGATGCTTATGTGGCATACAAAATCCTTATCACCTACAACACCCAATCATAAGCTTACACAATAAAAAAAAATTTATACAACATTATCATTAAGTGATGTAGTTTAGGGTGTTTGAACAACCTTTTCTATCATTATTCATCAGTAATTTGGAAAGGAGAAGAATGACATAATTATGATTTCAAACGCGAATGTTTCCTTTGCTTATCAGGTGGGATTATCTTCGATCATGCCCAAATTTTTTCAATTTCAGTTCATCTTTAATTGTTAATTGGCAAACTCTTCACCTATGTAAGTGGAAATTTCAGTTTATGGTTTACGATTTTCATCGGGTTTAGTTAAGAATATTGATTCATTTATTTTTCTTTTAACAAATATCGATATTTGAAACTAACAAATAGCCATCTTCCACAACCAGAGTGTTGAAGCGGAGGATATATTTCTTCATCATCAATTGAAGATTTGGGTATGTCCTCCCTACTTTATATGGTCTATAATATCTAGTCTTTCTTCACTCTTTCATGCATGCAAGTTTTTTTATCCTCTAGGATGATGGATTTGTGTGCTTTTGTGTAATTGGGTGAAGGAGTTTTCACTTTTGGGTTGTGTGTGTACTTGAGAATGTTTAAATACAAAAATGTTAACTAAGTTAAGGGGACTTTGTTTTTAGGTTCTAGAACAATATATGTCATTCTCATATTTTTAGTGTAGAGTTAGCTGTGCTTAGCATACATGCTTCTGGTTTCCAACTTATTTCAAACTTATATTATTTTGGACTTATTAGTTGGGATCGTAATATGAACTCACTCTGTGAATCCTTGATAGTAAAGCACCATAGGTTTATCATTTTCTAGCTTGAAGGACCTGCTTATGTGTGAAGTATTGAAGTTGTTAAACATAGGCCCTATTTAGTCACAATCTTGTTGTTTGGATTGGTAGAATGTTATCAAATAGTAGGCAAAAAGATTTACAGGCATTTGTTTTCAAGTTCTTTTAATTAAGATTATTGAATCTGAAAAAAGTTAAGTGGAATTTAGTTGTTGCTTGTGTTGTGTGATTGTCCTGCAAGATTGGAATTGAATGCCAGTTGACCAAGCAAAAATAATAAGGTGGGATTTGCATCCTTTTCTGTTATAAGAAGTTTGACGAACACATGAGCCATGTCAATAAATAGTTTTGACCTCAGATAAAGATTTGATTTTATTGCAGTTATATAGACTAATGGTTATTATTTGGTCATGATAGACTCAAAATTTCTAAGCTTCTATAGAAAATGGAATATCAATCAATTTAATGGTTTTTGTGTTGATATTTCTATGTTGTGTGAAGGCCACTTTGGTTACTTCAAAGGATTAGTGGAACATAGAGGTTCACACACACAAATACCTAGAGTCAATTTTGTCCTGCAATTCTTTGTATGCTAGAGTGGAAAAATCAATCACGAGTACATTGTCATCGTCAAGTACATGAAAAAGAAAAGAAAAGAAAAGGTCTCTAAGATATAGCGGCCATTAATCTATACATGTGGAAAAAGGTTTGGATCAGTAGTTGCCTCTTCTTGTAAGATAATAATTACATGTAAAAGGGTGATTGCTAACTATGATATTGTTTATTTATTTTCTTTTATATTTAATTGACTGTAGCATCTACGTTGTTCTGTGCTTATAGTTTATGCATAGGATTCTATGAAATTGTTGGGAAAAGAACTATATAGGTTTACTAGAATAATATATATATGGTCTTCCTTTGATTGTAAATATATCATTATAACGACATTATTCTCTATTAACTATTATATGTGTTTGGATATACTTAGGGTGAAAAAATGACTACATTCATATTTTTCTTCCAAAAATCAATTTACAGATCATAGTAAAATGTACATGTCATGTGCTAGAGCTTTTTTTTGGATCTTGTATCATGTGTAGGAGCTTGCATTCCATGGAATGGTAAATGTTGTGTATAAGTTAGTTCAAAGTTTAAAGACATTTACAAATGATCTTTGTATTAGTCTATTAGATTATAAGATTGTTTTTTTTATTAGAGTGTACTCAGGGCATTAACTTATAGAAATTAACATTTGTTTCATTCTTATAGATGTTGGTTTGTGTACATCTTCTGCTTTTGTATTGGCCAAAGAAAAAAGAAAAATTCTACTTTTGGACTGCCTTATGATCTTTATTCCCCATTTCTAAATCATTCCTTCTCTAGGATTTCATTAAGGCTCATTTTGGCAACACTCAATTTGAATTTGCTTTTGTGTTTTTTTTCTCCTAATTGGTTTATGAGAACACCCATTAAATGATATATAAAAATAAAAAAGAGAAATTAACATATTTTTTGTCATGCTGTAATGTACATAGCATAGAGCATTCAAATATATATAAATATAAGTATATAATGTTTCCTTTCAGGATATTTGTTACTAAAAGCTGATTTGTTAGGTTAAAGGATGACAAAGTACTTTTATATAGCTGGGTGCATGTAGGGAACACATAACTTCTGACAGTGGGTTCTTTTCTAATTTATGTTCTATACATTCGCTATTAGCCATATTATTAAATACTTATGTAGTGTATTGTTGTTTCTGGAAGCATTCTGTCATTTTGTGTTGGAAATATATGTAGCCTTTGGGCGGAAAATGTTTCTTAAGTTGCACCTACCATCTTGGTCTTTTATATTTATGTTTCCATTCCTTTTTTATTGATAAACATGTATGACAATGAATCAAAGGAATGATTTTATGTTTTGAAATTTTTGGATGTTCTAGTAGTAACATATTTAGTTTTGAGACTTTGGTTGTTCTTTGATCATTTTGTATGTGTATGAAGTTTAATTAAAAACTTAAACCATATTTCCAACTTCTGAAAATGTATTGTAAAACTAAATTAGACACTCATTTTCTATGTAGTGTGTTTTACACTCATATTTCTAACTTGTTAAAATGTAATGTAAGCCTAGTTGCATTTTCTATATTTACATGTAACCTGATTACATAATGCACCGTATAGTTAAGTGGTTGATTTTTCTATACCATCTCTTGGCTTATATATTTGTTAATATATATATTATTTATATGTATTTACTTATATATATATACACATGTATTGTCGTTGTAATTGTACTGAATTTATTTAAATTTTACTAGAGATGGATAGAAGTTAGATAGAACATCATAATAGGACATATAAGAATTATATTAAGGGAGTTAAGGAATTCATGAAATTTGCAATTGTAAATTCAGGTGATGAAGACATTTACATGATGTCCATGTTCAAAGTGCAGCAATTGTGTACTAAGAAGTATTAGTAAGGTTCGAGTTCAACTATTTGTTAATGGAATGTCAAGGAATTACTACCATTGGATATACTACATGACTTGTGTAACGCTACACATATTAATGAAATGGGGGAGGGTAGTCAGGAAGCTACTGATGGTGACACATATTACTTTAGTAGGTTATTTATAGATGTTGCCTAAGAATTATATCTTGAAAGTAAAGGGATATCAAAACTGTCTTTTATTATAAAGTTGCTACATTTAAAAATGTTAAATACATGGAGTAACAAGTCATTTAACACGTTACTTCAATTTTTTATGGAAATTTTGCAATCAAATGCACATGTTCTCAGTCATATTATGAATCAAAAAAGATAAATTGGGAGTTGGGTATGAAATATGAAAAAATAGATGTATGCAAGAATGATTGTATTCTTTTTGGAATAATTATAAAGAAGTAGAAAATTGTCTAGTATGTGGCTTACCTAGGTTTCATTTTAATGAGAAAAAGGGAAAAAATATTCTCTTTAAGATTCTACGTTTTTTTCCATTGAAACTAAGGTTGCAAAGGTTGTTTGTAACACCAACAATAGCTAAAGATATGAGGTGGCATGAAGACAAACGAGAGAAAGATGGTATTTGTAGGCATCTGGCTGACTCAAAGGAATAGAAGCAATTTGTTGAGCTACATGTATCTTTTGCTAGTAATCCATGTCATGTAAGGCTTGGTCTAGCAAGTGATGGATTTAATCCCTTCGATAATATAAGCAACTCTTATAGTATATGGCCAATAATCCTTGTGGCCTACAATCTACAGCCATGGAGATGTATGAAGGATCCATTTTTTATGTTGTCATTACTAATTCTTGGACCCAAGGCACCTAAAAACTACATTGATGTGTTTCACAACCTTTGATTCATGAATTGAAAGAGTTATGAGATGTTGGTATAAGAACACATGATGCTTTAATTGGGAAAATTTTCCAATTGCATGTGACGCTTTTGTGGACCATCAATGATTTTTCTGCATGTGCTAATCTATCAGGGTCATCTATAAAAAGGAAGTTATCATGTCCAATATGATATGATAGGACATATTCCATGTCATTGAACTAAAATATATTTTATGGGTCACCGTCATTTCCTTCCTAATGATCATAAATGGTGAAAATGTAAATGGTTTGATGTGAGAAAGCATAGACTACTAAATTGACTAGGGAATAAGTGTTGAACCAATTAAATCTTATTGAGCAACCTATTTTTGGCAAGGCAAATCATCCATTTGCAAAGAGAAAATGACCATCACATCATTTGAAACTGGAAAAGAAAAGTATTTTCTTTGAATTACCTTATTGGAAAACATTTACTTTAAGGCATAATCTTGATGTGATGCACATAAAAAAGAATATGTCTGACAGTATCCTTGGAACATTAATGAATATTAATGGAAAAACAAATGAGACATACAAGGCTTGACTTGACTTGGAATATATGAAAAGAATTACACCCAATACTCTCAATGCCTCTTACATGCTACGTGTTCAATAACAGAAAGAGAATGTTGTTTTATAAATTTATGTAGTCCGTAAAGCCACCAGATGGTACTACATCAAATATTTCAAGATGTGTTAACATTGAAGATAGGTACATCCAGGGGCTAAAGAGTCATGATTGTCATATTATTCTACAATGCCTTCTTCTTTGGCATTGTGTAGCTGTTTAAGAAAGGATGTGTTGAATCCATTGATTGAGTTAAGCATTTTTTTTAAAGAGTTGACATTGAGATCTTTGAAGGTCGAAGTATTAGAGCAACTTCAAAGTAATATTGTCCTAATTTTGTGTAAACTTGAGAAAATATTTCCCCACGCATTTTTTCATGATGCATTTAGCAAATGAGGCTACAGTAGTAGCTGGACCAATACAATATAGTTGGATGTACTTTTTCGAAAGGTACATCAATCGTCAACTTTATTTGTAACATTATTGACTTTTTTTTATTATAAATTAAATTTTATTACATCACTTATATTCATATTTTTCATTAGGTATATGCACAAATTAAAAGTGTATGTTTGAAATAAGGCTTGTCCAGAAGGCTCGACTGCTGAGAGATACATTGATAATGAATGCTTGTACTTTTGTTTACTATACTACAAGGACATTGAAATAGTATGGAATAGACATGAGTGCAACTATGATGATTCTGATAGGATGAGATTGCACAATAATATATCTATATTTCAACCAACTTTTCAACGTCTAAGTGCACCAATTGATGATGTATTTTCAGAAACAGATTGAGAGAAATTAAGTTGGTATGATTTGAATAACTATGTCAAGGTCCATCCATATATAAGGTAAAATGGGATCTATATATTACACAGTAGAATAATACATATGGAATAAGTTCTTTATTTACATTTTGTTTTTATGCAATATGCAATGTGGATAAAATATTAAATGAATTTAATGATAATTTTTTTAATTATGAATAACTAGTGAACATTTAGATGAGCTCCCAAATGAGGGTGTAACCAATCTACATAAAACACATGAAAAGGAGTTTCCCAAGTGGTTTTCAAACAAGATAAGTTCATTTATATTAGTTACATGTTATTAATTTATATTCGCATAAGAAAAATAATTTATTTTCATATTATTTTGGTTGTATTTCAATCTTCAACTATTCTATGTTGGAGTATACATGTGATGCAATTGGGAGGTGATGAGTCCATTCATTTTAAACAAGAGCTAATTAATTTGGCCTATGGACCTAACAAAAGAGTCATTCGATTAATTGGTTGCACTATTAATGGTCATAGTTCAATACAAAAGATTAAGATACACATAGAAAGTCTCAAAATAGTGGAGTTGTAGTACAAACATATCATTAAGGGAAAGTCATTGATTTTTATGGTATCTTGATTTATATCATAGAGTTATCTTATATGGGAGGAAATACGGTTCTCATATTCAAATGCAATTGGTAGGACATTGGAAATAAAAGTAGAATTAATGTAGATGAGTTTGGATTTATAAGTGTCAATGTTACAAGAACTTGGTATAAGGATCAGCTATTTGTGCTTACAACACAAGCAAAAACAAGTATTTTATGTTACAGATATTAAGCTTGGAAAAGATTGAAGAATTGTTCAAAGGATACAAGCAAGAAATATTTATGATGTACACATTTCATATAATGTTCTACCACTAGATACAGAGCCATATCAAGAGGAAGGGTGTTCTACACACAGGTAGGGGTGTTCATCGATTGAAAACCGACCAAAATCACAAAAAATTCAACTAATCCAATCATGGTCGGTTTTTAAATTTTATAATCCAATCAAATCCAATCGTACTTTGAGATCCAATCAAATATAATATAAAGGGAATCCAATTCACAAAGAGGCACCCTCGCCCAAATGACAGAGGGGTGCCTTCCCTTTTGTAATAAAATATATATATTAAATAATAAATATATATAATAGTATTGGATCGATTCGGTTGTATTGGATTTGAAAAATAAAAAACTGACAACTGATTCAATATAATTGCATTTGAAAATTTTAAATCTAATCCAATCCAATTGCATTCCATTCATCCAATAAAATTAGATTGGATTGGTTTGAATTGGTCGATTTGATTAAATTTTGAACAACCCTACACACAAGGACAACTTGGAGAGTGAAAATGATCACTTTTCAACGTTGAATAGGGATGACATTGATAATATACTTATCGATGTTGATGCTGAAGGATTTCATATTGATACAGTTGTACAGAATGATATGGATGATGTGGTTTTGTAATATCTGACTTTGTACTTTATTATTGTTTATTAGTAATTCTTTTGGTCTGGTTGACTGTGGTGAAGACAAGGCCAATCTGGTACCAGTTCTATCAAATCTTTATTGAAAAAGGCTTTTGAACTATGTCACAAAACTATTGGGTGTTGTTGTTAAATGTTTTTTGGGTCAACAAGTTAACGAAATGTATTACTATATATTTTTATAAAATTGGTTCATTTAACTATATATATATATATTGAATTTTTAAATACATTTAAGATACAATCATACTCCCATCAAGTCACCATATTTTTTGCCAATAAGAGGACTTTGAGTCTTGAAAATTTTCATGATGAGTTTAAAAAGAAGAGAGGTGACAATGATGAAATTTTAATGGTTTTATTATATTACATCTTGTATTTGATTTAATGATATTATTTATTATTATTATTATAACTAGAGTTAGCTTACTTTAACTAAGGTTAACCTCTCTTATTTAAGTAATCAACCAAGCCATTTTATATTTTTCTTGCTCATTATAACCAGCCAAGTGAGAGTTTAAAGAGAGAACGAGTGGTTCTGTGTTCTAAAGAGAGAGTGTGTGTGAAGAAGAAGAAGGTTTCCTAAGGGAGAAACAAGAAGTTTTCAAAGAGGAGAGGAAAGAGGCAAGGGTCGGCCACCATTGCTGTGAAATCCCATCTTTTCTCTTCACTCTCAAGGCTTTTGAAACTTGCTTTTGCTGTTTGACAAGATAGGTTTTTATTTCCACGTTTGAAGTAGGTTGCATATGGGTTTAAACTAAGTTTTTGTCCAGATTCTTTACATACATGCAGAGACTCTTTGTTTTCTGTTGATGTTCTTTCTAAAATGTTATGACATGATTACTATTTCTTGTGTTAGTGATGATGAGAGTATGAATTGATGGAGTAATAGATTGATCTAGGCTTGTTGATTGGTATGAGTTAATGTGTTGTGTTGGTCTGGAGTTATTTTGAAATCCATGAACATTTGACTGGATGCATGCCTTGATTACTGTTATTCAAAATTTTTGAAATTTTTAATCTAAGAATTTGGGTTTGTTCTTAACATTTTGGCTTTCGAAACACTTAATTTGAAGTTGTAATTAGTGAGATGTGGATTTTACAAAATCGTTAATTTTCTAAGAAATTATGGAAGACTCTGCACCTATACCCATGGGTTTGGTTATGCTTAAAGGGTTTTAATTTTTTTTTAAAACCATATTTTTTCCCTACACTACAGTGAGTCACGGTCAGTTTGGCTTTATTGCAAGTTTTATGGGAAAAATATGGGTAAACTCTATACCTATACTCATGGGTTTTGCTTTTTTGACAAGCTTATAAATTTAATTATTTTTATTTCGTATTTTTTCCTTAAACGTTATTGAGTCATGGTCATTTTGGTCTTAAATAATAGAAATCCAAATTAAAATGAGTGAGTTATAGTTTTTGAAAAATTAATGTACATGCTTAAATGGATTTGGTTTAATGAATATTCCATTTTATTATTATTATTTACTAATATTAAAATATTCATGTATAATTAGTGTAATCATGACTAGTTATTTATATATTATTATATGTGAAGTAATGATGGTGTGCCCAAATGTAATGATTGTATATTTGAATTTATTATTTTATAATGATATAATATGATTGGTGATAGTTAATTAATTGTATACACTGTACTAATGATGGTATACTCAAATGTAATAATTGTATATTTTATAATGATATAATATGGTTGATGATAATTAATTAATTATGTACATTATACTGTGAATGAATGTGAGTTTTGTTTAATATACTGAGTTGAATAATTACTGTGGCTGTGATTTATAATGTATTGGAAGTGCATCGGTCTGATGGTAATGGTATACTATTATATACTGTGCATGGAACTACTAGGTAGTTCATGTGCACATGCATTGCATAAAAACAGTTTTGAAATAGAAATTTAGTTTTGTGCAATAGAAAATATTTTCTTAGAGACTGAATATTTTCAAAAAGAAAAAAAAAAGTCACGGTCATGCATGTAGGCAAATATGAGATGTAATTTGGAGCTTATGATATGTGATATGTGTGTATTATTTATTAGAGGGCTCACTGACTAGTTAGCTAAGGTTTGGATTCTCACATGGGTGGACTGACAATCTCTTCACAGGTGTAAGTAGGACCAACCCCACTTACACTATTCTTCTAAATGGTAAAATTTGGAAAGGATTTTCTTATAGTTTATCCGCAGACAACTAGAAAAATGACAATTGTTGACTGGCAGCTAGCTTTAGAATGACTAAGAAAAATTAGACTTGGATATCACGTGATATGAAAAGTCCTATGAATAATGTTTTAAAAAACAATTTGTTTATATGAAAAGTCCTATGAATAATGTTTTGAAAAGCAATTTGTTTATGAAATAATGAGTTTTTAAGAAAAAGAAAATCAGTAATTAGAATAATAGTAAATAATTTGTACGCATACAACATATCATTTGCACTTTCATTTGTGGAACCTACTGAGTGCTCATCACTCATTCCTTTATGTTGTGTGTGTATAGGTAAACAAGCTTGATTTCGCTGAACTTTGTTATGGAGTGGAGCAACAAGCATTAGCAATAGTACAATCCATTTCATTTATTTCTTTTCATTTTTATCTTGAGACTTAGATACTCTGTTATTTTGAGTTTATATATATATATATATATATATATATATATATGTATTATTATCTAAAATTTTATGTACGTTTTGGGTGTGTGAGATCTTATTATCTTAAAAAAATGCCTATTTTTATAACTATTATACTATATTTCGTGAGCCTTAAATCCTAAAGAATCAAGAAGATTAATATTTTTTTTACGTGAACAACTAAATCTAGAGAAATGTTACTAAAAAAAACTAAATTTAGAGAAATGCTCTGTTAAAACATTTTGACCTATAGTGTCTTCTTAGTTGGGTCTTTAGGTTTGACTAAAGGAGTGTTACAGGTTTGGATGGTATTATCAATCTGCAACCTGTGACATTATGATACTATTTCTCTATTTAAATTTGCTAATTGTTTTTAAATTTTTTGTTGCTTATGTGTGGCATTATTGTAATACAATGATATTTTCCATATAGCTCTCATAGTTTACTAAATTGTTTGTTGTACATACATGTGAATAGATATTACTAATTATAGATTAGTAATCAATTAGTATAGTTTTTATAATCTTATACACAGTGCTATGATTAATGGCACCAATGGCTCCCAGTAAATTGAAGAAAAGTGTAGGAAGTTTAGAGTTAGATGGACTTAAGAATAGAGGTCCATCAAGTGCATCTCAAAAGCAACAAATGATTGGAGTACCTAATAACTACCCAGCTACAACAAATGAAGCTAGTAATTTTGCATTCATTTTCCAAACTTAAAGCATTTATTAATGTGTCGCAGTTTTTCTATAACATGTAAACTAATATTAAGACTTCATAACATACAATTACAACGAGCAAATGGATTAAGGTGGAGAAAATAACAGACACAGCTACTAAGAGAAAAGAAATACTTGCTCGTACAACAAGTGGGGCTACACAAGTCATTACAAGAAGAAGCATCCCTAGAAAACCTATGCTACACCAAGGGACAATGACTGAACATAAAATAGGTATTAGTGTTTAATGATAGAATATGATCTCCTTATTGTTAGATAACGAAATGTCATCATCTTATATACATATATGGTTTGATAAAGTGTAAGATTTTCTGTGTCACATAATGCAAATGCAGGACAAGGGAATAAAGGGCTAATTCCAATAAGATAACCCTAGAAACATGTTCAACTCCAAAGGAAAATGACTGAAACTAATAAAGGTATTGGTGAACCTATTTTAAATTTTATTTAAGAACTAGATAATTAATCATTACTTATATTGCTATATAAGGTGCTATGGTAAATTATTTTTTGTGCCTAACTACTTTCCTGGAAGAAGGAAACAGAGTGCTAACTCCATAAGATATAGCCCTAGGAAACATGATCAAATTTAAGGGAATGTGACTAAAAATGAAACAAGTAGTGGTAATGAATCCAATATTTTATATATTCTTGAGCTGGAAAATGTTCATTACTAATGTTAGGGCATATGATTATATACTAAATTATTTGGGTGTCACTCCATTTACTTTTAGGAGAAGGAAATGGAGGGCTAAATCAGAGAAGTCCTAGGAAGGTTATGCAGGTTTATGGGAAAGTGGTTGTAAATTCACAAGGTATTTACAACGCCTATATGCTACTATTTGTTGTTGCTTATGTTTAGTAATGGTTAATGATGACAGTATATATGTATGATAGGTGCATCTTCTAGAAGATCAAGTCTAGTTCATCATGTACTAGAAGGGGGTGAAAATAATGAACACAGTTACTCGAAGTGCAATTACAATGAACTCAAGTAGTATGAGGTTTGAACTTTATACAATATCAAAAAGTGTATAAGCTATTAACATAAGCTATTGACATAATTACATATTTACTACATTTGAGAAATCTCTATAGGCCACACATAATCATATATAAAGAGTAACTGAATGGAAATATATAAAAAGATTACAAACCTATGTTCTTGTTGTTTATTGGTAGGTTTGTAGGCTAGTATGGTAAATTGGTATTTTATTGCTATAATATTTACCATTGATTTACATATGGTAAATTGTTATTCCTTTCTTAAATTGATCAAATATGTGAAGGTACATATGACGCATTGATTGAAAGTATTGGACCTATTATTGAAGAGTCAATGGCTAGAACATCAAGGACAAATGAAGTGATGAATGATGGTAAATACTAAAATTGCAATGTACTAAAATTGCTTCTTTTATTATTATTATTATTATAAGAATATTAGCCATGGCAATACACATGGCCAATTGCCTTTTATTTTCTTAAAATAATGAAATATGTAGAGATATACATGAGACATTGTTTGCAAGTAATGGATATGTGCATGAAGATTCAATGACTAAAACACCTGGGACAAATGAAGTGACAAATAATGGTAAATATTAAAATTGCAAAGTAGTAAAATTGCTATTTAATTATGGGAATATTGGCCATAATGAAACATATGGAAAATTACAGTTTCTTACTTATTCAAATGAAATATGTAAACCTCTACGTAGACAATTGTTGGGGAAATCGGGTAATTTCCCACTCAAATTCGATCACACAATGAATAGTACCGTGATAATGAATAGTACCGTGATATCGGAATACCGTCGAATACTGAAATCTTGTATGTATGAACAGTAACCCCCGACAATAATTGAATACAGAACACACAAGAAAAGAACACCGGTATTTACGAGGTTCGGTATAAATTATACCTACGTCCTCGGGCACTGCTAACTACTCCACTAATTTCAAAAGGGGATTACAAATCTGGGTATTTTGATAATATACCCACAAACTGGAGAAAATACAAATGAGAGAAAAATAACTCACACAATAGTATTTTTCTCTCTCTAATTTCTCTCACTACAAAAGGTTTCTGAGGATGATAAACAAATTGAAGAGAGGGGCTATTTATAGGAGAGCCCCTCCCTCTTCTTCTTCTCTGTACGCGGTGGAAACCGCGTCTCTTCTTCTCAGCAGCAGCTGCCACCAACCCTTCTTCCTCCTTTGTCACATGGGCTGCTGCACCTACCTTTTAGTCAAAAGGTGCGGCACCCACCAACAAATCTCCACCTTGACGCTCTTTTGACAAAAATGAATCTCGCAGTGCCTCCAAATGCGCATGTTGGCGCCAATTCAAATTTGCAGGATATTGATCAAGTCCAAACAATGTTTAAACTTGATCGTTGTCACCACCTTAGTCAGCATATCTGCAGGGTTATCCTCTGTCTTAATTTTCTGAAGTAGAATTTCACCTTCTTCGAAGATCTCCCGCACAAAATGATAACGAACGTCGATGTGCTTCGTTCTTCCATGATAGACTTGGTTCTTTGCTAAATGAATAGCCATACCTGCCACAATACACCGGAATGTGCTTTGACCAACACTCAAATCTTCAAGTAACCTCGCCAAATTGCTTCCTTTACGTCCACACCGCCATATACTCGCCTCAGAGTGGACAAAGCTACCGTTGACTGCAAAGTAGACTTCCAACTCACCGGTGCTTTTGCTAATGTAAACACATAACCGGTTGTAGATCGACGCTTATCCAAATCACCTGCATAGTCAGAATCACAATATCCAACTATACTCTGACCAATAGTATCATCCCGCTCGAACATCAATCCGACATCTACAGTCTTAATTAAATACCGCAGAATCCATTTCACAGCTTCCCAATGTCCTTTTCCAGGATCATGCATATACCGCTTATAGTTCTAATCGCTTGTGAAATGCGGTCTCGTGCACACCATTGCATACATCAAGCTACCAACTGCATTTGCATATGGAACATTTTCCATATACTTTCGCTCCACATCATTCTTAGGAGATAACTGAGAACTGAGCTTCAAATGAGGAGGAAGTGGAGTACTTACAGGTTTTGTCTTGCCATCCATACCAAAACGCTTCAGTACCTTCTTCAAATATTGTCTTTGTGACAATGCAACCTTACCTCCTTTTCTGCTCTACTTATCTCCATACCGAATCTTCTTAGCTTCTCCCAAATCTTTCATCTCAAACTCGATTCAACCGAGCCTTCAATTGTATTAATCTCGTCAAACTCTTCGATGCAATCAACATATCATCAACATACAAGAGTAGATAAATGAAAGAACCGCCTTGTAGCTTCTTAAAATACACACAATGGTCATGCTTGCTTCTCGTGTATTTCTTTGTCAACATAAACTGATCAAATCGCTTGTACCATTGCCTCGGGGATTGTTTTAATCCATACAGCGATTTTTCCAGTTTGCAAACCCAATCTTCTTTCCAAAGAACCTTTAATCCATCAGCCGAGTCATATAGATTTCCTCTTCCAAGTTACCGTAGAAACGCTTTTCACATCCAATTGAACTAGTTCCAAATCAAACTGCGCTACCAAAGCCAACAAAATTCTAATGGAGGAATGTTTAACAACTGGAGAAAATACCTCATTATAGTCAATGCCCTCCTTTTGAGCGTAGCCCTTAGCCACCAATCTTGCTTTGTAGCGAACCTTATTCTTGTCAGGAAATCCTTCTTTCTTTGCAAATACCCACTTGCATCCAATTGCCTTTTACCTTTGGTAGCCGAGCCAACTTCCACGCCTTATTCTTTTCAAGTGGCGCATTTCTTCATCCATTTTTCCACTTATCGACTTCGGACCTCTGATTGCTTCTTGATAAGTAGAAGGAACACCATCATCTACAATTGGTAATGCATAGGCCACCGTATTTTTGAGATGGGTAGGTAGGTCAGCCATACCCTTCAAGCGAGCAGGTATGTCAACATTCTGTCGTCGCGGCCTATCAACTGCAATTGATCTCTCTGCGTGGAGGTTCTTGGGTTGATACCTCCTCTTCATCGAACTCTCCTCGTTGTGGAGAACTCTCGCCTTCATCTCGCAGACAGTGGTAGTCTTTTCAAACTCCACTGCTTTCTCAACTTGCTCCACTGCTTGAGCTCCATTTGTCTCTACTGTCACATTCTTTAACATAGCATACTCATCAAATGTAACATCTCTACTAAAGATTATTTTTCTATCTTCAGGACTCCAAAGACGATATCCCTTTACCCCAGAAGTAATACCCATGAAAAGTGCTTTATTTGCTCTCGGGTCTAACTTAGACTCTCTTACATGATAATATGCAATAGAACCAAATACATGTAAAGAATCATAATCTTTAGTAGGTTTTCCAGACCATACCTCCATAGGTGTTTTACCTTCAATTCCAGCAGATGGTAGTCGATTAACAAGATGACACGCATACGTCAAAGCCTCAGCCCAAAATTGTCTGCCCAACCCAGCATTGGACAACATACACCGGACCTTCTCCACTAGAGTCCGATTCATGCGCTCGCTACCCCATTCTCACGTGGTGTATTTCGACCGTGAAGTGTCTCACAATACCTTCATCACGCACGACTTTCATAAACGGGTCATTTGTGTACTCAGCCCCATTGTCTGATCTGATTCGCTTGATTTTTCTGCCAGTTTGTGTTTCAATCATCTTTTTCCACTGTAGAAAAATTCCCAAAACTTCGCCTTTCGCCTTCATAAGATACACCCAAACTCTCCCGAGAAGTCATCAACAAAAGTAACAAAATAATGCTTACCACCCATTGATGGAGTGCCGCTTGGTCCCCATACGCCGAATGAACGTAGTCCAAAATGCCTTTCAGATTGTGGATTGTCGTACAAATTCAACTCTTGTTTTCTTCCCCATAACACAATGCTCACAAAATCCAACTTCCCGCTTGCACCTTTTAACAAACCTTGCTTCACTAGTGTCTGCAAAGCTTTTTCACCCGGATGTCCCAAGCGCATATGCCATAACTTTGTAGATTCTCCAAGATTATTCCCACCAGAAACTGCTGCTGCTGATCCAATAATTGTACTTCCTTGATAATAGTACAAATTATTCCGTCGACGCTTTCATTGCAAGAGAGCACCACTTGTAACTTTCTAACTCCATCTCGTATTGATATAGTGAAGCCCTTTGATTCCAAGGCTCCCAAAGAGATGAGATTCTTCTTCATATTCGTACATACCAACGCCCCACAAAACTCTAGTTGATCCATCATGATTTTTAGCGGATTGAACCAATCCCATGTATTTTACACGAACTATCATCGCCCATATAAACAACTCCACCATCAAGCTCCTCGAATTTGACGAACCACTCCTTGATGGGACACATATGGAATGTACATCCAGAATCCATAAGCCATTCATCTGAATGGAGTGTTGAACATGAACCAACCAGTGCAAGATCATCATCATCAGCGCCCTCTGCTACACATGCATCTGAAGCAGTTTTTTCTCTTTTCTGCAATTTCGGACAATCTTTCTTCCAATGACCTTTCTCACGACAAAAGGCACATTCATCTTTACCAGGTCTTCCTCTTGACTTGGATCTTCCTCGTCTTCCCTTCTTTGAGTCTTGTTGGCGACCCCTTGCTGCTAAAGCTTCCGCTGCTACAAACCTGCTTTCCTTTTTATCCTTCTTTCTAGTTTCATAACTATATAAAGCAGTACACACAACATCTAAAGACACATTATCTTGGCCATGTAATAATGTGGTAATTAAATGATCAAATTCATCCGGAAGTGAAGCCAACAACATCAAAGCTAAATCCTCATCTTTGAAAGTTTCATCTAAATTTTGCAAATGCTACCAATTGATTGAAAGCAGAATGTGGTTGTTTATAGTGGTACCGAATGATATTCAAAGCGGAACAACTTCTTTTCAAATAGAGCCGATTCGACCGCTTCTTCATAAACTTGTTCTCCAATGCCGCGAGTTTGTTTGCGTAAGTCTCCTTCATGAATGTGTACCGCCTCTCGATAGACATGAACGAATTGTACCACATGCTAAGCGGTTGATGTTTTTCCATTCATTTTCATCAACTCCATCGGCTTCTTCAATGGCAATGTCTAGACCTTGCTGAAAGAGAGCGCCTAGAACCTCGCCGCCACATGCCGAAATGACCGGTACCATCGAACTTCCACCTCGAACCTTGCATTCATAGTTGTCCTTGTCATGATGGTCAAGGAACTACCGACTTGCCGAGGAGGAGGATGCTTCTTCTTTGCCGAGGTACTTCGCCATATTGCACAAACCGTATTCAATAGTAAAACGAATGCCTAGGACGAACCTTCGGCTCTGATACCACTTGTTGGGGAAATCGGGTAATTTCCCACTCAAATTCGATCACACAATGAATAGTACCGTATACGTGAATAGTGTCGAATACGAAATACTGTATGTATGAACAGTAACCCCGACAATAATTGAATACAGAACACACAAGAAAAGAACACCGGTATTTACGAGGTTCGGTATAAATTATACCTACGTCCTCGGGCACTGCTAACTACTCCACTAATTTCAAAAGGGGATTACAAATCTGGGTATTTTGATAATATACCCACAAACTGGAGAAAATACAAATGAGAGAAAAATAACTCACACAATAGTATTTTTCTCTCTCTAATTTCTCTCACTACAAAAGGTTTCTGAGGATGATAAACAAATTGAAGAGAGGGGCTATTTATAGAGAGCCCTCCTCTTCTTCTCTCTCAGACGTGGAAACCGCGTCTCTTCTTTCAGCAGAAGCTGCCACCAACCCTTCTTCCTCCTTTGTCACATGGGCTGCTGCACCTATCTTTTGGTCAAAAGGTGCGGCACCCACCAACAACAATCCTTCATAATTTATTTATTGATAAACATTTTATGTTTCATGACATTTAGCATATTTTCAAAGAGTTATTACGGGTTGTTTTCACATATGTTTTATTATGGTTCATGTAACTATTATATCTAATATATGCAGTTGATCCAAAAACTACTTGTAAAAGGCATACCATAACAACAAGAAAAGAACGAACTAAATTAAAGAAGCTACACATTAAAATGCTTGCTGAAATTCACCCAGAGTTAAGGCGACCAATTGGATTAAATTCTCAAATGTTAATAACTGAGGAGGGTTGTATAGTATGCCGATTTGCACCTTTTAATGCTAAAAGGTAGGAAGACATTTCAAAAGAAGAGAAAGATAAATTAGTTAAGAGAGTGAGTGTATGTTTCTTACTTATGTAAGTAAAAGAATGGTAGTTTAAATTGGATATATATTAAAAAGATTATGTTATTTGTATAACTCCTTTGACATAGATGCATCAGTTGAGAAAGATGAAGCAATAATTGAAGATATGGGTCGACTATATCGATCACATAAATACAAGCTACACAAACAGTTCCTCAAGTTCAGAACAAAAAAAAAAGAAGCACTTAGGAATAAACCTAAGGGAAGTGTAATTGACGTAGCTTGGGAGTATTTATGTGATCATTTTTCTGATCTTGCCTTTATTGTATGCCTTTAAACCCCAAAAGCATGCAGTTTTTTTCATACTTTGATTATAATATTTATTGTGGTTTGTTTACAAAGTAATAACATTGTTTAATAAGAAAGAAAATGCATTGTCTTATGTTTAATTCTAATGCTATTATGTTTGTTTATGTGTATATGCAAATGATAGAAAAAAAAAGTGTTATAAATAGCCAAAATGTAAAAGCTCAAACAACAAATCATAGCAGCGGTACAAAGTCATTCGCTAGAGTCTCTTAGGAGTTGGTTTGTGTTCCACTAAATAGATCTATATTTTATGTTTTCACACTTGTTTTATTAATAGATTTTGATTAACCATATGTGCATATATAGGAGATTACAGAAGGGGAGAAATTTGATAGAATTCATCTTTGGTATGAAATACATTTCTAGAAAAAGAAAAACAAAAAGATAGATGGAAAATCAGAGGAAATATACATAAGATCTTTTACCTGCTGAATAATCATATGTAAACTGAAATCATAGCAAGTATTGTATTAATTTCATAATGTTTGACATATATTCTACTATTAAATAATTGAATGACAACTTTTACACACAAAAATCTGCACCAAAATTGGAAGTCTACTTTTGTTCATAATGTTTGGTGAATGGAAGTCTAATTAGTTAAAAGACACATAATGTTTAGCTCTATCCAATTATTAAATGGTATTTTAAAGAAGTAAAAACCTAATTTAATAGAGCACAACATATATTTATACATTATATGTATGATGTAGAATAAATTGGTAGATGCAAAAGAAATCAATGAAGCAGAAGGTGCAGGGATGACAATGGATGAAATATTTGACAAAGTGCTACCCCTAAGGAAAGGTTATGTGAATGGTCTCAGTCTATGACCTAAGCCAATTAGTAAGCGACATAAGCTCATTGTGCAGCAAAAGGAGGAAGCTGAAAATAAAGTAAGAGCAATGGAGCAAAGGAATGAGGAGTTAGTGAAAAAGGTGACGGAGCTGGAAGCGAGGCAAGATTCATTTGAGGGAAGGTTGGCAGAGAGAATGAGAACTGAAATGCATAATTTATTTAATTTAGTGGGACTTCAACATATTGATACACCAGAGTGGATGAGAAATTACACTCAAAATGGTGAATGGATCCAACATAATCTGTTTATACTTTACCTTTGTTTATTTTACCATTGTTGTCATTTCTTTCTTTTAATTATATTGAGACTCCATGCATGAGTAATTTTAAAATTATATTGCAACCACAGATAATTCAAACAATGATAAAGAATGAAAAGGTGCAAGTGAATGTTGTGTGTATGAGACAGTCAACTACTTTTTTGTATGACAATGGAAATTGACCATGTTTTTATTTATCTATAGTGCAATTAGGGTGCATTGGTTATATGTCTAACTGTAGAATGTTAGAACTTTCATGAGTAGTATACTTATCTTAAAGTTTATGAATAACAATTACTATAAGAAAAGACTTTTTATTAGTCATAAGTTGACAAGTATATTTTGTGTAGTATATTTAAGTAATAGAAACTGTTAAATGGATATGGGTACGTGTAAGACATTATTGACTCATTGATGTTTTATATACCAATCATGATATATATGTGGTGAAGTATGACTAGACTAACACTTATGTATACATGACACTTATTTAATATTATATGAAGTGCACTTATGTAAGCATATAATTTGTATTAATTTACATATATATATATATATATATATATGTATATATATATATAATATTTACATGCGTAATTTTGTTACACTCAATAATTTCATTTTTGGCATTTGTTAAATTATATATCCATTTTAATTACAAGTGCAATAAGACCTATAAAAGTGTAATAGTAGTAGCCACCAAATAATTTGTAACAATATGGTCCCAGGAACGAAAAAATAGTGGGCGTAGCTGTAGAGAAAACATTTAAATTTAATGGCTCAAATTGTTTACTGACATATATATCTTCATAGCTCAATATGTATAGTGGGGACATATAAATTCGTAGATTAATACCAACTGTGAACAAATATACATTTGTAGCTTTTATCCAACAATGATGAAATGCATTTTGTTAATGAATTGCAACTACGAACAAAAAATTCATAGCTGACAACTTCAGTTGGAAAAAATAAAATTGTAGTAATCTATAATCAACAACGAAATTGTATTTAAATCTATTGATGATTCATTACTAAATGGACCTAAATTCAAAATGGTCTTGGGCTCTATTAGCTACGAAATCATCACTTCAGTTAAAGGAAAAAGAGGTTTACTTATAGATATTTTCGCAGCTGTATGCATTATGTTAGCTACAAAAAATGTTTGGTGGCAAATCCTATTGTAACACCCCCTACTGGGGTCCCCCAGTCAAGTTTAACGCCCTCCACTAGGCTCCCCTAGTTCCTTTCCAACCGATATTGTCTCCAATTTAGCCACCGCACGCGATCAATGGTATGGGGTTTGGTCAGGTCTAACGCCCTCTACTGGGCTCCCCTGGTTCCTTTCCAACCGATATTGTCCCCAATTTAGCCACTGCATGCGACCAACGGTATAGGATTTGGTCAGGTCTAACGCCATCCACTGGGCTCCCCTGGTTCCTTTCCAACCGATATTGTCCCCAATTTAGCCACCGCATGCGACCAATGGTATGGGGTTTGGTTAGGTCTAACGCCCTCCACTGGGCTCCCCTGGTTCCTTTCCAATCGTTATTGTCGCCAATTTAGCCACCGTACGCGACCAACGGTATGAGGTTTGATCAGGTCTAACACCCTCCACTAGAGGTCACACATCCTAGGATTACTCCTACTGGAGCATGCTTAACTTTGGAGTTCCTATGAACCCCTTAGCCAAACGCTTTGAAAAGGTCTCAATTGTTATTAAGGAACCTTCTTTCCTATTAAACCTTTCCTCCACCATTCAAGCGATGTCGAACTGGACACCAGGTAGCTGCTGATGCCTCTCGCACCCGCCCACTCAGGTGGTCACACCTATATTATTTAGCAACGAAAATATTTTTCCATCACCTTAGACCCTTTTACGATGCGGGTTTAATAACGACCTACCAACGAAAGTATTTTTATTACTAAATATCATATAGCTATAGAAAATGGATATTAGCTATAGAATTCGATTGTTGTCTTTTGTTAGCTTTCTTGTAGTGTTAAGGACATGAACATTAAAGAGGATAAATTCGAAGGTGATAATACAAACTTGCATGTTTATGAGAATGAATAAGAGATGTCTAAGAACTTTCTAAGAGAGTCTACAAATAGTCCTATATGTATCACCATAAAAAAATACAAGGTGAGATATGGTTTAAAAGAGCAATAGGAACTTTACAGTCGCCATGGTCAATGGAAATGATTTTCAAACATAGAGCTAAAAATTGAAATAGAGACAGAAAAAGATGAAGAAAGAGGGAAAAAGATTCTCTTTTATTAATAATGAATAATAACACAATAAGACCCTTATATATATCAGGTCTTAATAATAACCTCTTAACTGATTCTAAATTGACCATCATCTATGCATTTGACTGCCACATGTGTCTCAACACACCCCTCAAGTGAAATGAGGACTTGCCTAAAGTGGATTGACAAATAGAAATTGAAATCTAGAACTGGAAAGAACTTTAGTCATAGCATCTATAATTTGTTCCTCTATTGGAACATTTCAAACCTCAAGCTGATGTTGTAACACCTTATCTCGAATAAAATGAATGTCAAATTCGATATGCTTAGTCCTTGTATGAGCCATTGCGTTAGAAGCCAGAGAAGCAGTCCCAAGATTATCACACTAAAGAATTGGACAACAAGTGCAAGCAACCTGTAATTTAGTTAATAATGATTGAAGCCACAAGATTTCAGCTACTGCATGTGCTAATGCCCTATATTCAGATTCAGTGCTTGATCTAGCAACAACATGTTGCTAGTTAGAGCTCCAAGAGACAAGATTAGGTCCTAAAAATATGCAATACCCACTGGTGGATCTACAACCATCAAGGGAACCTGCCCAATCAACTTCTGAAAAACCAATGAGACATCGTTCTATGGCTAGCTGTAAATGCAAACCAATGTCCAAACTACCCTTCAAATAATGAAGCACTCTTTTGCAAGCTTACCAATGAGCTGAAGTAAGTCAGTGCAAAAATTAACTAAGTTTATTGATAATAAATGCAATATTAGTGCATGTCATGGTTAAATATTGAAGACCACTAATGACACGCCTATAGCTTGTGACATTCTTCAAAGGATCACCAATAGATGTAGACAAGGAAACACTGATACTAGCTGGTGTAGCACATGGTTTGTATTGAGTCAAATGATTCTTGGCATTGTGAAGTTGAATTTGGAGTTGAAGAATTCTAGATTTTGAGGGAGATGTATATAAATCTTCCAAGGCTTTCCAAGATTCATACTACATATTACATCCAACCAATTGATTCATGACTTCTTTAGAAATTGAGGTATACATGAGTTGTATGATGAATTCATCTTGGTTGTTCCAATATTCAACATCATTAATGCTCTCAGGATCATTAATGGAAGGACATGGGAGGCTATCTTTGATGAACCCTAACAATTAGTGGTTGCGAATCGCTAGAAGGAATTGTGATTTCTAGATTAGGAAATTGTTTGATTCAAGTCGTATGGGTATGGTGTGTGTGAATTGAATGAGAGGTCGTGACGAGAGATAGCGTACTGAGGTTGATGATGATGGAATTGAAGAGGAAGATGAAGAAGAATTGGTTAAAGCCGCTGTTAGAGGCTCTGATACCAAGCCAAGAACTGAAACAGAGACAGAGAGAGGGGGAAAAAGATTCTCTTTTATTAATAATGAATAATAACACATTAAGATCCTTATATATATCATGTCTTAATAACAGTAAACACGTGTAAATACATCTCAGCAAACAAACTACTAACAATATCCTAACTGATTCTAAATTGACCATCATCTATACATTTGACTACCACATTTGTCTCAACATAGTTAAAGCATACATTGTCTGCTATTAAATTTGATCCAATTTATTGAGAAATTTGCAAATTACTTGAAAATAAAGAAGCCTCCAAAGCGTAACTACAGAATATGCGAAGTTGACAAGTGGTTTTTTAATGAACTAGCAACTATGAAAGTTTGGTTAACTGATAATGTAAGTATTTTAAACTCATGATATTACATTTAAAATGCTTATGATATTACGTGATTGAAAATGCAATTATAACTTACAAGTAGTTGGAATTTTTTTTCCAGCATATTAATGTAATTTGTGAGATAATGATGAAGCAAATGGCATCACAACCGACTCTATTTAACCAAGAGTAGATTCCTACTTATGGGTGGCTTTCCATTTTATGTTAAATTACAACATTGAAGCTATTATATTTTTGTCTTTCATGCTATGGGTACTATGATTGTATATTTGTATGCAAATATATAACTTGTTCATTTTTTATTTTATTTTTTGTTTTATATATAACTTGTACTTATTTATTACATAGTCAATGATTAATGCTCGCTGTGAAGAATTTAAGGAAGACAAGAAGAATTACACCTTTGCATTCAAAATGGTTGAGTACGTATAGGGTGAAGGCAAGCAAACTCATAATTCATTGGAACAAAGTTGATTATGTAGGTTAATTTGAATGGAAATCTTTCTTATTTGTCTTTGAACATTTACTGTAAACTACATTTAACTTATATCTTATGTTTATGTTTGTACAGGTTTATATTCCATTAAATATATTATTGACAAGTATTGGGTATTGTGGTCGTATTGGCTTTTACACGAGCATGTGGAACTATATGACTCAATGCTGAGTGAAACAAATGATCATAAGTGGTTTACGATTCTTTTCCACATACTACCTTACTCAACACGCATGAATATATTGAAGAATATCCTAGACGGGTAATGACATTGATGTTTATCTTGGTTATGGGTATTTTTTAAAAAAAGTTTCTTTTTTTTTAATCAAATTTATCAACTTACTTTGTTTTTTATAACTTTTCAATGACGACTATGGAATATATATGCTATAATACATCAAGTATTTGACAGCTGTATTGGAGATGAATTTTAATAAAAAGACATTAAATTTTTTCGGCAAAAAATATGTCTGCGAAGTATTTACTAATGAATTACTTATTTAACAATTTGAAGTTTGATTGTACATTGTGTGAATGTTGTGGCAGTTTGTACATGAATTACAAGATGCATTTCTTATAATGTTTTGGCTGTTTATGATTTTTTTTTTTTTTGGTTATATTAAGAATTCATGCATATTGAGTTACATTTATAAGCATATTTTTCTTATAATGCACATGCAGTGGCCATTTTCATCTTCATTTAGCACCTTCCTGCATAAACTGAATGTTAGATTAAATTGCTTGAATATTCATGTGTTAGAAATTTAAAACCTATGACCTCTAAGTGGGCTCAAATGATAGGAAGTAGATGCTCACACCCTAAGGTTGTGGATTACAATCTTACTACTCTTATTTGTGCCTTGGTGGTGGAACTAGATCAAACACTTGAGTTGAGAGTAGATTGCTATTTGAGAAAGGTCAACCATCTCTACAGTAGGCTTCCAATATATATCCCAAAAAAAAATTAAAACCTATTAGTATGTTATAAATTTATTAGCATATTTTACAAAAAGTTAATAAGAGACTTAGGGTTAATTGAAAATAGAAAATCTATATGATTGAATTTCCAAATCACGTTGGAAAAACACAAACATAATAATATATTTTTTATAATAATAAAATTATATTAGGACAAGAAATATTGAATAAATTATTTATACTAAAAATAATTCAAGTCAACTAAGTAGACGGTACTATCAAATGGTTATAATCAACCTAAGTTTTGGGCACTGTATGTTATAGTATAGCAATATACTCATACAATAATTCTAAAACCCACGGCACTTTTGAAGCTCTTTCAATAAATAATAATAGTAATATAAGTAAAAGCAGTAAAACTACAACCAATTAAATAAGAGTATGAAAAGTATTAAACTACTAAAACATTCATTTGGCACTTGTAATAGTGATAATCTAAAATACTTTTTGTAATAAAATTAATAATAGACAAAAATAATAAAATAGATTTCAACTAAAAATCCAATCCGTAACTATATAAAAGAATTCGGGACTTTTATGAAAAATTTCGAGAATGTAAACTATATATTGACTTGTAGATGGAGATAAAGTTTTGTAGTGAATTGCAATGTTCTAAACACAATATTTCATCTTTTTTTTTCAAGTATTTGAAGTTTTATAGATAACTATCTTTCAAAATTAAATTATCTGTGATAGAAATTCTTGCATAATAAATTTCAACTTATAAGTACAATATTTCTTCCTCTTTAAACACACATGAAAATTATTGGATCTTTTCTAATCAAAAAATTCAATTTTTTATGTATGTGAAACAATGTATTTATAGAAAAGAATGCAGCAACCTTTCAAAGAGTTGTATTGTTTCTATATTTCTAGAATCATATACACACATTAAAAAAACAACGTATGAAAATACATATGTTTAAAAACAGTTATTTAAAATAAGAGTTATTATTTATTTTAATAAATAAATTTAAAAATATTTAAATAAAAATATATTTATTAAGGGTTTGTTTGATAATATAATTATTTTTTATTTTTTATTTTTTCCTCTTGAGTTATGTGTAATTTGGTTAGTTTAGAATTTTGTTAAATGTTAGTTAAACTAAAAATATGAAAGAAAATGGATAACATAAAATAGAAAATGAAAATATTTTCAAAGTGTTTTCATTTTCTGTTTTTTGTTTTTATATTTTTACTTAATTAAGTAGCCTAACAACATTTAACCAACTCTAATCAACTTCTAAACTAACCAAGTTACACATAAATTAAAAAGAAAAAAACTAAAATAAAAAACAACTATGTTATCAAATGGACCCTAAATAAATGTTAGTTTCATTTTATAACACTATAGTTTTTTACCAAACCTTACACTATTCTATTAGACATCAAAATTTTGATTCATATATTACATCAACATAGAAAGAAACATAAAAAATTTGAATTCCTTCGATATGGAAATCAAAATCAAATCAAAACTTTGGTGATGATATTTTGTAAGGAATCAAAATTTCAATCATAATAAAGATAAAAAAAAATCAAAATTTCAATTACATTATGATGTCAACACAAAATGAACTTTGAAGTAAGGGTTTTTCTTTGACAGATAATAAAAAACAGTAAAAGTATATTTTTTATTATGTTCACGGGCAATATAAATACAATAACTAAGTCTTTTAGTCATAATAGAAAGATGAGTAATACTTCTGTACACTTATCATAGAATGATCACAAAAAGAAATGATAAATGTAACGCCCCTTGTAAAATAAGACCATTTTTTTTTTCCTTCCTCTTTACTTCGGATCCATTCACTAATTACTGATAATATTAGTTTCGTAAAAATAATAGAACAATTTTAAAATTCAACATACTAATAATAACATTTCAAAATCTTAACCCACATGTAAAGAAAGCTTAACAAAATATCTTGATCTTATTAACATAGTAAATGAAATAAAAAAACATAGTATGGCAAAAGCAAAACATCTTGTTAACTTGGATCATGCAAATCGACATAGCTGAACACGACCTCATAGATTCCTCAAGACCACGATCCACTTAATCAGCTTTAGTACCATTACCTACACACATAAGTAAACAAAAGTGAGTGAAAAGTCATCCAGCAAGTTCCACAATACACACACACACAACATGGAATGCTTATGGTTATTCATAAATCTATGCATACTTGCTTACTTTCAATAGTTCTTGCATAATTCAAACCAAAACTTCTTAATTTAGTTTGAAAACAAAACCACCATTGTAAGACTTTCATACACATATCCATGGGAGCTATTACCCATCGATAATCCATATAAACATCCCTTAAATAGCTGAACAGTATATCCCAAGAGACTTCAAACCACAAAGAGGCATATGAGCGTAAGTGGGGTATTAAAGGATAACTTGCATCCTAGCCATACAAGCGTAAACTGACGCTAATAACTCTGGCCAAAGTGCATTAGCCTTGGCCTCATTGTGATAATTAAAGAGTCCTCCCACATATATAAATCCGTCTACATGTATCCATGTAAACCCTACAAACTTGGTAGGATCCATCAAACCAAGTCTTTTCTTGTACGGTTCTACACATACATATAAAAGTTCCATATTAAACTTGTCAAATTTTCCTACAAAGTGTTTCTTTTAAAAACATGCCTTACTTTTCAATAAACCTTAAAGATGTGCATTTTTTATAAAACTGAATTTAAATTCATGTTTGAATGCACATGCTCATGCTTACACACTTATGATCATGCATACTCGTTTCGTAAACTAAGAAAACTAAGCACACATGCATTCATAAATTTATCATAGCCAAAACATGTATTTCATGGCAAAATATCATTACAAACTCCCTTAGAAATTTCGGCTATCAATAATATCAAGTAACAATCTCCATACCATACATGCATCTCATAATACCATTCAATTCCACATTTTCCAGCAATGTATTTTGCAAAAAGAAAATGTTCACGTATAGCATGCATTTAATTATCCAGAAATTCCCAGGAATATAATATAAATTCTAGCTCAATTAAAACATGATTATTCTATGAATTAACAAAGCTAACAGGCCCAGAATTTTTCAACAAGTAATATTCCTTCATACTTTGATTTAAAACACATGTATAGTAAAGAAAATTATGATTTTTGCGATAAATCAATTTAAGACTATAAAAAATCATTCATTATCAAACATAATCAGTCTTGATTTTAAGATCACACTTGAACAAAATTTAATATTATCACATACATGAGGATCGGCCATAAGAAGAGATTTGGCTTCAATGTATATCTTATAAAAACCAAAACCTTCCTTGTAAATCCATGCATTTTTTGTAAAACAATAAAACTCATTCTTAGATCAAAGTTCCAGCCCATACAAATCTATATTATCATGCAAAAATCCTCAAATCAATCTATAGAAATTTTGGAGAAGAATAGAAATTTAAAACAAATAAAAACAAACAACACATAGTTGTGAAACTTGCCTTAAATATTCAAAAACCTTGAAAAAATCCTTTCTTGATCACACAAAATTTCTCTCAAAATTTTTTTATAAGAAATTGCAGTACAAAGAGAAGAGGAAAATGCAAAAAAATCTCTCTCTCTACAACCTCTTAATTATATACAAAAATCCTAGTCAACACTTGCCAAACTTGATTTTACTTGCTTCAGCTTTTACTTTCCTTATTTCAATTAAGGAAAATATCAACCTCTTAATTGATAAATAATGCCAACTAAAATCACAAATTTAAATATCAATTACATACATAAATAGGTGTCAATCATAAAGACACACACATACACAAGCATGCTAGTACAAATCAAATTGTACACATTTTCACATACACAACCACACTTAAACTCACTGCATAGTTCGGCAGCATGTCAAGTGCCTATTAAAGCGCCTCACACGTACAGGTTGTAGCTGCGAACAATGTCAGGCACCTGTCTTTACACCTAACTTGGCACCTAACACCCATGGGTTTGTTCGTTAAATCTTGTCCAATTTTCGTTCGTATCTTCACTCTTACGATGCATGTCAGGCCCAAAATCAGGCTCCTAACATTGTACATAACTTATGACCTTAATGCATCTAGTATCTCTCAGAACGTAAAACACAAAAGTTGTAGAGATTTTTCTTCCTGTTTCATAGCATCTTGAATCATCTCGATCAGAGTTCGGATGAAAAAGTTATACTGAAATTACAAAGCGGTGTCAAAACTGTCCAAAATTTCCAATTAGCTTCATTTTACACTTAACTCCTCCATGTGCATCCCTATGCCTGACATAGAACCTCAGACTTCGTGTCCTTGTAGTGCTTCTCAAACTCGTGGGTGTATACTCGTGCTCAAGTACACAAGTGAAAAAAAAATTCACAAATAAATACACCATCACATAAATTTTGAGAGGTGGTTATTACAGTTCACCCTTCCTAAAAAAAATTCGTCCCCAAAATTTGTTCAAACACGAAAAAAAAAATTACAAGAAAACAAACTCGAGTATTTTGACTTCATTTCATCTTTTCGTTCCCATGTTGCTTTTTTCCAGCATCGTTCCTCGAGAGAGCTTTAACCAAAAGAATGGTCTTAATCCTTAACACTTGGTCTCGTTGATCTAGAATTTCCACCGGTTTCTCTTCATAGGTAAGATCCTCTCTTACTTCCAACGGTTCAAACTTTAGCACATGCGATGGATCGTGCATATACTTCCTCAGCATAGATACATGAAACACATCATGCACATTTGATGAGTTTGGTGGCAAGGCTAGACGATAAGTCAAATCACCAATCTATTCCAAAATTTCAAACGGTCCAATATAACATGGACTTAACTTTCCTTTCTTTCCAAACCTCATAATACCTTTTATTGGTGCTACTTTAAGAAAGACTTTGTCTCTCACATAGAAATTCCGATCCTTCCGCTGATTATCTGCATAACTCTTTTTTCTATATTGAGCAACCTTCATTCTTTACCAAATTCTACTTATGACTTCATTTGTCTGCTGTAGAATCTCAGGTCTAAGTAATTTTCTCTCTCCTACTTCATCCCAATGTGTTGGAGATCGACACTTTCTTTCTTACAATGCTTCGTAAGGTACCATGCCAATAGTTGCATGTGAACTCCACAAGTGGTAGATGTTTCTCCAGTTCCCATGAAAATCCAGCATACAAGCATGCAACATATCTACAAATGTTTGAATCGTTCTTTCTAACTGACCGTCAAACTAAAGATGGAAAGTCGTACTAAAGTTCAACTTTGTTCCCATAGCCTTATGCAAACTCTTCCAGAATAACAATGTGAACCTTGGATAACGATCAGACACAATTGAGACAGATACTCCATAAAGTCTCACAATCTCGTCAACATAAAGTTGCATTAACCTTTCCATAAGATGCTTCATACGCATAAGTAAGAAGTGAACAGACTTAGTGACTTAGTCCACTATTACCCATATTGCATCATTACCATGTTAAGATAATGGTAATCCTGCAACAAAGTCCATGGCAATATTTTTTTCACTTCCATTCAAGAATCATCAGAGGTTTAAGCATACCAGAGGGTCACTGATGCTTTATCTTCACTTGTTGGCATGTTAGACATTGCTCCACAAACAGCGTTATATCCTTTTTCATTTAGTTCCACTATTATACTTTGGTAACATTCTTGTACATCTTAGTAGCTCTAGGATGTACTGCATAAGGCATACAATGAGCCTCCATTACGATTTCCTTTTTAATCATTTCAATGTTAGGCACACATAAGCGACTTCCAAACTTTAGAGTTTCATCTCCAGTGAGAATAAACTCAAGCCTATTTCATTGAATAACTTCTTCCTTAATCTTCTTTAAACTTGCATCATTTTCTTGTTCTTCCTTAATCTTGTCAACCAATGATGATTGAATTTTAAGTGCAGATAACATGTATGAATATTGGTTAGAAACTAACTCAATATCTATTTTTCTCAAGTCTTCCAAAATATGCAGTTGAGTAGTAATTAGATTACCACTAAAATCAGTATACTTTCTACTCAAAGCATCGGCTACTGCATGGGCTTTTCCATGATGATAATTGATAGAACAATCATAATCCTTAACCAATTCCAACCATCTTCGTTATCTCATGTTCAGCTCCTTTTGAGTAAAGAAATACTTCAAACTTTTATGGTTAGTATAAATGTCACAATTCACACCATAAAAGTAATGTCTTCAAATATTTAATGCAAAGACGACAACAGTTAACTCCATATCGTGTGTCAAGTAGTTGCGTTCATACGACTTTAACTGTTAAGATGCATAAACGATTACCTTCTCATTTTGCATAAGCACGCAACCCAGTTCTTTCCCAGAACATCACTAAAGATCACGAACTTGTCCTCTTCATTTGGTACAGTGAGTACAGGCACCGTAATCAATCTTTCTTTGAGCTCGATGAAACTTTTTTCGCAAGCTTCAGTCCAGACGAACTTCACATCCTTTTTCATCAATTGCATCAACGAGACAACAATCTTTGACAAACATTCGATAGTAACTAACCAAACCTAGGAAACTTTGAACTTCTCCTATATTTGTTGGCCTTTTCCAATCTTGCACAACTGTAACTTTACTCAGATCAACTTGTATCCCTTCCTTAGTCACAACATGTCCTAATAAATAAATCTCTTCTAGCCAGATTTCACACTTCTTGAATTTTGCGTAAAGTTGCTTCTCACGTAACTGTTGTAACACAACTCTTAGATGTTCTTCATGCTCCTCAACACTTTTGGAATAAACCAGTATATCATCAATGAAGACAATAACAAATTTAGCCACGTAGTCATTGAACACTTGATTCATCAGATCCATGAAGGCAACAGGTGCATTGGTTAGACCAAACGGCATAACCAAAAACTCATAATGTCCATATCTTATTTTGAAAGTACTTTTTGGTGTATTCGCCTCCTCAGCCTTCATTTGGTGGTAGCTGGACCGAAGATCACTCTTTAAGAACACGCTAGCTCCTTGCAATTAATCAAACAAATCTTCAATCCTTGGTAATAGGTACTTATTTTTTATTGTCACATAATTTAAATCTCTATAATCAATGCACATTCGTATTGATCTATCCTTCTTCACGAACAAAACGGGTGCTCCCCATGGGGAAACATTTGGCCAAATAAAACCTCGTTCAAGAAGTTCTTGTAGCTGTTTTTTCAATTCTTTCAATTCTGTAGGTGCCATCCGATATGGTACATTAGATATTGGTGTAGTTCCCGGCAGAACATCAATAAAAAACTCCACCTCTAGATCAGGCGGCAACTGTGGTAGTTCCTCAAGAAACATATCTAGAAATTTATTCACAATATGGACGTGTTGAGGGCCTTAAGCATCTACATGCATGTTGAATACATGGACCACGAAACCTTGACAGTCTTTTCGTAAACTCCTCTGTGCTTACATTGCAGAGATCAATTGTGGGAAAGGATTAACCTTCGTACCCTTGAATTAAAAATAGTTCCCATCAAGTGGACTAAAGAGAATTCGCTTCTCTTGACACACAATTTGAGCTTTATTTCTAGATAAGCAATCCATACCAAAGATAATATCAAAATCATACATATCAAGCACAATCAATCCACAAGTATTGTGTTGCTTCCAAGGGAAACTTCACAAGACTTATAAATAGAATTTGCACACATACTAACACCTGACGGTGTTGCCCCTTGAAATATAGAGTCTAATCTTGACGGTTTTACCATCATCTTATACGTAACTTGTCTTGACACAAACGAATGCGTAGATCCCGAATTAAATAAAGCATAACCCAATTGAACCATACCTGGAACAATAGAGGGATCTTTCTCTGCTTCATCACGAGTCAGTGCATACACTCGTTCTTGAGTCAATTTTTGCTCCTTAGGAGCCTCCGGACAATCGCTAGCCATGTGTCCAATCTTTCCGCATCTAAAGCGTGCGCCGGTCTTCTATAAATAGTCTCCGAGATGATACTTCTTGCATGTACTTATGCTTCCATGTTGTTTCCTCTCACCATTGTACTTATGCTTCTTCTTTCCACCCTTGCTTCCATGTTGTTTCCTTTTATTATTATTCCAAGACTTTTTTTCGTTGTTCACCGACTTAATCTCAGTCATGGAATCATCCTTGGCTATAATTTGCGCCCTTTCTAATACCTTAGCATAGGTACCGAGTCGTAAAGTAGTTATAGCTTTGTAGAGATCAGGTCGTAAACCCATTTCAAAATGTCTTGCCTTACGTTCTTCAATGTCCACCAAGTGCAATGCATACCTTGACAACTCATCAAATTTTCGCTCATACTCCACAAGCGATAGATTTCCTTGAGTCAAGCGAATGAACTCTGCTTCCTTCTCATTTCTCTTTACAAAAGGAAAATACTTTTCTAGAAATAACTCCTTGAACCAAGTCCACGCCATTGAATTTTCAGCAATATCATAGGTCCTCTTTGTTAAATTCCATTAACGACTTGCGCCTTTCCTAAGCATAAACGTAGCACAAGTAACCTTTTATGTCTCCAAATACGTCATCAATGTGAAAATCTTCTCTATCTCCTTTATCCATTCTTTAGCATGCAATGGATTTGGAGATCTTTCAAATGGTGGTGGGTGTAGTCTTCGAAAATGTTCCCCTATACTCATAATTCCATCTTGTTGCACTCTGTTTTGTGCAATCATATTTGTCATTGCTTAAAGAAAATTTTGCACCATTACTTCAACATTAGTTCCCTCACTAAGACTCATTGGTCTAGGTAGTCGCACCATCTAAAGAAAGAACGCACGTATAATTTAAACATGATCACCACATCATGTGGCCACATAACTTATATTTTCTTTTTTTTTAAGCAACCACACATAATTTGCACATAATCGGATAAAAGGAAATAACCATACTTTATTAAGGAAAGCAAATAGCGTTTAAGAAAGCTTATCACATCAAAGTGATTCAAGTTAACACATAATCAACTAAGCAACTGAAAAGAAAGTTCCAACTAAATTTAGAAATATAAATCCTAACACCTACTCCTCACTCGAGCAATCATCATGAAACTCAACACTATGGTAATGAGGTGGGATCTTAGGGTCATCATCCTCGTCATCATCGGAATCCTTGTTGCTCACTCTAGCATAACTTATATTGAGATTCATATCCTTCAGATCACCTTTTAGCTTCCTTTTGGTACTTTGAAGCTTGCTATTGAACAATGGGTGTCGAAATGGGTCAAAGTCCTCTTCCTCCAACTCCTTCATGATCTTTCTTCTCACTGTTTCGTCATACTTAAGCATTTCTTTTCGCTCCTTCTTATAATCTTCTTCACAAGTGAACCAAGCCGGTAAAGGTTCTCCTTCCTTGAATGGAAGTGCATTTCTAAACCCGCACACATACTCCAAACTAGAACTTCTTGTTCTTCATCAAACATTATGTCAAATGCGGTGTCCCACTTGCTCTTGTTAACCTCCAATTCATCCTCTTGGTCAACTTCCTCCAAATCACACACTATGATAGGATCATCTTTTGAACCTTCCTTAGAAGGTTCATAATGTGACTTAGCATCACTTACCTCACCACAAGAGCGAACAATCTTTCCTACCATCTTTACAAATAAAACAGATAATCTCAAAACAAATTCATGTAAAGAATAATCACATAAACAAACGTAAAGCATATACCTTAGGATCGCAAAGGGGTTCTCGGTTTGCATTATCCAAATACAATTTTAAATGAGTCATAAGTGTTTTAGAAAAACAAGGTTTGAAAGAAACGGGGCTCTGATACCAAAACTATAACGCCCTTTGTAAAATAAAAAATTTTTTTTTCCTTCCCTCTTTACTTCAGATCCATTCACTAATTGTTGATAATATTAGTTTCGTAAAAGTAATAAAACAATTTCAAAATTCAACATACTAATAATAATATTTCAAAATCTTAACACACATGTAAAGAGACTTTAACATAATATCTTGGTCTTATTAACGAAGTAAATGAAATAAAAGCATAGCATAGCGGAAGAAAAATATCTTATTAACTTGGATCATGCAGATCGACATAGTTTAACACCACCTCGCAGATTTCCCAAGACCACGATGAACTTAATCGGTTTTAGTGTCATTACCTACACAAATAAGCAAACAAGAGTGAGTGACAAGTCACCCAGCAAATTCCACAATGCACACACACACAACATGGATTGCTTATGGTTATTCATAAATCTATGCATACTTGCTTACTTTCAATATTTCTTGCATAATTCAAACCAAAACTTCTTAATTTAGTTTGAAAACAAAACCACCATTGTAAGACTTTCAAACACATATCCATGGGAGCTATTACCCGTCGGTAATCCATATAAACATCCCTTGAATAGCTGAGCAGCATATCCCAAGAGACTTCAAACCACAAAGAGGCATATGAGCGTAAATGAGGCATTAAAGGATAACTTGCATCCTAGCCATGCAAGCATAAACCGATGCCAATAACTCCGGCCAAAGATCATTAGCCATGGCCTCATTGTGATAATTAAAGAGTCCTCCCACATATATAAATTCGTCTACATGTTTCCATGTAAACCCTACAAACTTGATAGGATCCATCAAACCAAGCCTTCTCTTGTACGGTTCTATACATACATATAAAAGTTTCATATTAAACTTGTCAAATTTGCTTTAAAATGTGCATTTCTTGTAAAACTGAATTTAAATTCATATTTGAATGCACATGCTCATATTTACACATTTATGATCATGCATACTTGTTTCGTAAACTAAGAAAACTAAGCATACATGCATTCATAAATTTATCATAGCCAAAACATGTATTTCATGGAAAAATATCATTACAAACTCTAATAGAAATTTCGGCTATCAATAATTTCAAGTAACAATCTCCATACCATACATGCATCTCATAATTCCATTCAATTCCACATTTTCCAATTATGTATTTTGCAAAAAGAAAATGTTCACGTATAGCATGCATATAATTATCCAAAAAATTCCAACAATATAATATAAATTCTAGCTCAATTAAAACATGATTATTCTATGAATTAACAAAGCTAACATGCCCAAAATTTTGCAGCAAGTAATATTCCTTTATACTTTGATTTAAAACACATGTATAGTAAAGAAAATTATGAATTTTCGATAAATCAATTTTAAACTATCAAAAATCATTCATTATCAAACATAATTAGCCTTAATTTTAAGATCAAACTTGAACAAAATTTAATCTTGTCACATACATGAGGATCGGTCATAAGAAGAGATTTGAGTTCAATGCATATCTTATAAAAATCAAAATTTTCCTTGTAAATCCATGCATTTTTCGTAAAACAATAAAAACTCATTCATAGATCAAAGTTCCAGCCCATACAAATCTATATTATCATAATAAATCCTCAAATCAATCCATAGAAATTTTGGAGAATAAGAGATATTTAAAACAAATAAGAACAAACAACACATAGTTGTGAAACTTGCCTTCAATCTTCAAAAACCTTGAAAAATCCTTGGTTTATCACACAAAATTTCTCTCAATATTTTTTTTCTAAGAATTTGCAGCATAAAGAGAAAGAGGAGAATGCAAAAAAATCTTCCTCTCTGCAACCTCTTAATTATGTACAAAAATCCTAGTCAATACTTGCCAAATTTAGTTTCTCTAGCTTCAGCTTTTACTTTCCTTATTTCAATTAAGGAAAATATCAACATCTTAATTGATAAATAATGCCAATTAAAATCACAAATTTAAATATCAATTACATATATAAATAGGTGTCAATCATAAAGACACACACATACACATACGTGCTGGCACAAATCAAATTGTACACATTTTCACGTACACAACCACATTTAAACTCGCTAAACAGTTCGGCAACATGTCAGGCGCCTGTCAATGCGCCTGACTATGTGCCTAACACGCATGGGTTTTGAAAATGCCAAGCTATGGACAATTTCAGGTGCATGTCATTGTACCTAACTTTGTACCTGACACCCATGGGTTTGCTCATCAAATCTGGTCCAATTTTCGTTCATGTCTTCACTCTTACAAAGCATGTCAGGCACCTGACATTCCACCTAACTTTTGACCTTGATGTATCTAGTATCTCTCAAAATGGAAACCATAAAAGTTGTAGAGATTTTTCTTTCTGTTCCATAGCATGTTGAATCATCTCAATCGGAGTTCAGATGAGAAACTTATACTCAAATTACAAAGCGGTGTCAAAACTGTCTAAAATTTCCAATTAGCTTCATTTTACACTTAACTCCTCCAAATGCGTCTTTGCGCTTGACATAGAACTTCGTGGTGCTTCTCAAACTCACACGTGTACACTCGTGCTCAAGTACACAAGTAAAAAAAATTCACAAACAAATACACCATCACATAAATTTTGGGAGGCAATTATTACAATAAATACAACCACAACACCAATATCCACTACGTAATAGAAGACACATGATTAGGAGATTTAACATCCCCCTCAAGTGAAATGGGACTAAAAGACATTGAACTTGCCACGTAGAGACTCAAAGCGAGCTGTAGGCAAGACTTTAGTGAAGATATCAGCTAACTGGGCACTGCTAGGCACATATCCAAAGCCTTTTGAAGAACTTTTTCTTGAACAAAGTGGACGCCGATCTCAATGTGTTTTGTGTGTGCATGGAACACGGGATTGGCCGCAAGGGAACTAGTGTCATGTTATCACACCATAAGACTAGAGTTGAAAATAGGGGAAAGTGGAGCTCACGTAGAAGAGACTATAACCAAGACACCTCCACAACACCAAAGGCAAGGACACGATATTCGGATTCAATGTTGAACCGACCAACAACATGTTGTTTTGTCGAAGACCAAGAAACTAGATTGTCATATAAAAGGATGCAATAACCACCTATAGACCTGCGATCGTCCAAATTAGATGCCCAATTCGCATCGATAAACCTATCAAGTTGAAAACGGGTGGAAGGTCGAATAAGTAAGCCATGATTTTGACAGCCTTTTAAGTAACGTAAAATACGCATACAAGCAATCCAATGGATTTTTGTCGATTTGTGCATAAACTGGCTTAATTTGTTGATGATTAAGGAAAGCTCAGGGCACGTGAGGGTGACATATTGTAAAGGTCCAATGGTACTTCTATAAAAATAAAGATCAAAGAAAGAAGCACCAATGTCACTGCCTAATTGTATGGAGGTATTGGTCAGTGATGGACTTGATTTACAATCGTGCATGTTGGTTTTAATTAGCAAGTCACATATATAACCAGATTGACAAATATGCATATCTCACTTTGTACAAACAACCTCAATTCCTAAAAAGTAGGACAAAGAACCCATGTTTTTTAACACAAACATGTTACTGAGTCTGGAGATGAATGCACGAACCAGTTTGGTGTTGTTCCAGTGATGATTATGTCATCTACAGCACCCACACCAATCCATAAAAACCTAAAAGCCTTGTTCTTCCTTGGGCCATGAAGAATGCAATTTGGACTTACAAAATCCCCATGCACACAACATTTGACTGAGACGCTCATACCAAACTCGTGGAGCTTGGAATAGCCCATATAACCAACGGTGTTATTGACAAACAAAATCAGGTCGTCGGTATCAACAAAGCCATTGGGTTGGGTCATATAAACCTCTTCAGTCAAGATGCCATTGAGGAAGGCATTATTGACATCTATTTGTTAAAACATCCCTGCCCTTCAAAACTGGAAGAGACAGGACCATTCGAACTGTTGAAGGCTTAATCACAAGGCTGAACGTCTCATGAAAATCTATGCTTGAAGTATAATAAAAACCCTTTCCAATGAGTCCTTTATATCATTGAACAGAACTATCGGGGTTGCATTTAATTTTGAACACCCACTTATGTCCCACAAACTTTTGAGCAATAATTAGAGGAACCAAGGTCCAGGTATGATTGCATTGAAGAACTTGAATCTCATCATGCATGACCTAAGGCCATTCAGGGCAAAGTAGAGCTGAGGCTATGGAGATGGGTTCAACATCCTTTGTGGCTAGGGTAGGAGAAGCCAATAGAAGTTTAGGTTTAAAAATACCAACCTTGGATCTTGTTGTCATCATGTGAATATTCTAAGTAGGAAGATGACGAGGTGGGTCCAATGGAGGTGCAGATGTTGATGAAGTGGACACACTAGAAGCATGTGTGTGGTGATCGGTCATGAAGGAAGAACTCGTGGAGGTAGCTGTCTTTGAGGAAGATGATGTGTAATGACGTTGTAAGATGCTGGGCACACTGTTAGTGGGTGTCATGACATACCATGAAGGAGTGTTTACAATGGGTATGATGGCAACGTTGTTAGGGCAGTCAAGAGTATTGGGTGGAACACGTGATACCGAAAGTGTGATGGGTGTGGTAAGCCCTATAAAAACTCCTTGATTTGTGTTTGTGGAAGATGAATCCGAGTGAGACAACCCAGAAGAATGATTAGGTGGCTCACATTACATGTTGCTCCTATGGGAATAAGTCTACAAAAAGGAATTAGGAAATAATACAGACAGTGGATTACACGTAGAAGAAGGATTTTGATTAAGGTGGGACCCAGCTTGTTGATCAGCAAACGAAAAACACGCCTCATGAAATATAACATTGGGTGAGATATAAGTTTTACCCATGGTAAGACTCAGACATCGATAGCCTTTTTTATAAGGACTATAACCAAGAAACACACACTTTTTAGAATGGAAATAGAATTTTTTTTGTTTCTATAGGGATGTAGGAAAGGAAAGCAAGCACAACAAAAGCATTTTAATAGTGAAAAAAAAATTGAAATAATTTTTGAACTGGAGAAATAAAATTTTAAACTTTGGTTAGGAGACAAGTGATTAAAAAAACTACAATTGAGCATGCATCCCACTAGTGTTTAGTGGGCATGGAACTTTGGGCAAGCAATGTTAGGGCAATTTCAATAATGTGTCGATGTTTCCTTTCAATTTTTCCATTTTGATTGTGTGTGTACGGAAAAGGGCGTTGAAAAATTATTCCAAAGTTTGACAAAAATATGCTAAAAAGGGCTCCCCCCCCCCTAATCTGCTTGAAAAACTTCAATTTTTTTGTTGGTTAAATTTTCAGCCATCGATTTAAAGTGTAAAAATATTTTTGCCACTTTAGATTTTAATTTCATCGGGTATATCCAAGTGAAGCGTGAGAAATTATCTTCAAAAATTATGCGGTATTTAAATCCTTCAAGAGACTCTACTGGTGCTGGGCCTTATACATCAAAAAATACAAGTGCAAGGGGTTGTAAACTTTGTGAGGTAGAACGTAGGGCAGCAAGTCTATGATTTTTGTCTAATTGACAAGCAAAACAAGAGAAATCACAAGAAGATTTAACAGTAAAGGAATTATTGTACTGTTGCACTACTTTATTCATTATGAAGGGATCATGATGCCCCAACATAATATGCCATAATTTACGGACAGACATAGAAGAAGTAAACAATAAAATGGATCTGAGAATTTATCCAAAATAGTAAGAAAGGAGATATTATTGAAATTGGAAGGAGTAGTATGACCCAAATTGGGTAATAGTACTCGGTAAAGTCCATTCTTAAGCAATCCTCGAAGCAGGACCTTCTTCGAATCCTTGTCCTTCACAAACACAAATTTTGAGTAAAATTCTACAATAGCATTATTATCACATGTAAGTAGAGCAATACTTAGTAAATTTTTGGTGATTTTTAGCACAAGCAACATATTGTTGAGAAATAAGTTACCATGAAGAGTTTTAAAATGTGAAGAACCAATATGAAGAATATGCAAATCTTGATCATTACCTATTGTTAATTTGTCACCACCAAAGTATTCATTTTTCTGCGCAATGTTGGATGGGTTTGATGTTATTTGATTTATGGCTCCACTATTAAGGAGTCATTCAGTATTTGCAGGCACGTCGGGATATGCACCAAAATATGCATTGTTGTTGTTGTTGGATTGGCCCTGAAAATTTTGGTCAAAGTGGAAAAAACATTTAACAGTAATATGGCCTGGTTTTCCACATAGTTGACAGTAAGGCTGATTATTGTTGTTCCAACCACGGCCACGTCCCCGTCATCCTCAATGACAGCAATTAAAGCCTCCTCTATTGGTGGTAAAGTCACGACTGCAGCTAGTATTTTTAGGTTTCTGCTGTAACTTGTCAACAAGATTTGCTGAAATAGGTGGGACTTCAAGAGTGGCTTATTGTATCTGAGACTCCTGGGAGAGAAGAAGGGATTGAACCTCTTCTGGGTCCATCAGCATATGGCTGGAATTTATCATAGCAACCACAACATCGAACTCTAAAGGTAGGCCAACTAGCAACTGTAGAATAAAATCTTCATTGGAAACACTATAATGTGCCAAAGTCAACCCATCAGCTATTTCATCTAATTTACGAAACTAAGAAGAAATTGAGAGTGACTCTTTCTTTGTGGTTTGAAACTGAATTTTCAGCTGCATGAATTTGGCTATAGATTGATTTCCAAAAAGTTTTTCTAGTGAATTCCAGAGTTGAGCAAATGTGAAGGAAGCAAAAATTTTTGTGACTTGGGTATGGATATCTTTTGAGATTGAAGATATGATCCACCCTAAGAGCGCCTGATCAAGTCTCCTCCATTGTTGGTAACTCGTTTGGATGAGATCTTCGTCGTCAGCAATGATAACTTCAATGATGGTCTTAGTTGGTGGTTTGATCTTAATATCCAGAAACAGCTCCATATTTACTCCAATAACTTCCGATAAAATTTGAGACCGCCATATCACATAGTTGTCATGTTCCAGCTTGAAAAGGGAATTGTAATTGGTTAGAGAGGGAAAATCAGTAGAAGAAGGAGAGGCAAATGATAAGCCTCATATGACATTAGTCTTTGTGCTCTAATACCATGACAGATAATAAAGAATACTGGAAGTATATTTTGTATTACATTCACTGGCAATATAAGTACAATATCTAAGTCTCTCAACCATAACAAAAACATAAGACAGACTTCTGTACACTTATCACAGAATGATCACAAAAAGAAATGATAAATACAACCACAACACAAATATCTACCACGTTACAAAAGGCACATGATTAGGAGCTCTAACATTCTTAATTGTCCTAATCGGAAGGAAATCAAAATTTCAATTCTCATTTTGACAGGAATTGAGTTTTCATTTCTGAATGCAAATGGAAAGCTAAATTTCATTTCTATTAAGGTTTAAGTATAGAAAGAATCATAAAATAAGGGTTTTTCTTTTATTAGGAAATTGAAAGGAAATCAAAATTTCGATTTCAAAATAAGCAGTAATGAATTTCTTTTTATCAATTTAATTAGAAACATTATGAGATATTATCAGTTTAATTAAAAACACTAGAAGAAATGCAACATCTATAATAAGTAATTTACTCAACTCTTCATTTAATTATAGATACATATTAATTATTAAAAATTTATAAATTGTTCTGTTATGTACGTTTAACTATATGAATTATAAAGAATGCAACTTTTGAATATGGTAGAACTTTGCTTGCTTGTGGACAACAAAATAAGTTTATCTTTCCCATTAAGTAGTACAATCTGGTTACTTTACCCCAAAAAAATTTAAAAAAAAATACAAACTTGCCAAAACAGTCTCATTATAAAAATAAAAATAAAAAAAAAATAAAAAAAAACAACTTCTATTACATACGAAGAAAATATAAACTACCAAAATAATATATTTGCAATACAATAACATAAAAACTATGAAGAGAATAAGTTAGGGGAACATAATAGTGGTGAATATCAAGTTTCAAATACTCAAAAAGAATAAAAGTACGCATAAAAAATGGTGATGCTTGTTTACACCATATACCCATCACCATGCAAGCTTCTACTTTACTTATTGGACAGGGTTTAACAAGTACAACAAATAATATAGACCGTTTATAGTCCTTTGAATATTGTAATTTTTATGCATGCATGCATAGCCTACACATTTACTAGGTAGCTGTAATCTTATTCATAAGTGCATGACACATATCTTTTTCAAATCTTATTTATAAATATCTAACATAGAAAAATAAAAGTTACTACAACAATTTCATACTCATATTGCATAGAAATTATACAACCAGCACATAAACAAATCCATATCTTATTTCATAATCAACCAATAAATAAAATTTCAGGAATAAATTATTTACACGCTCATCTACAAAAAATCTTCCAAAATTTCTTCAAAAACAATAAATGATTATGAAAATCATTTATATCATATTGTTCCTGCATTAAAACAAAGACCTACACATAATTCACATACATTTTATACACAATGCAAGCTTAAAAATATCCTATGAAATCATAAACACTTTTGTGGTAACCATCTTATAATAAAACTTTACTATTTTCCATAAAATCACATATATATATATAAAAAGACCAAAATAACCCTAACAAAATTCAAAATGACAAATATATCCCTTAATGGCTGAAACTTCCAAGCTTGATTTCCACCACATTTTCACATCAAATAATGCAATTTTTTGAGGGCTTTGCATGATCAACGTGTTAATTAACAATTTAATACATAAATTCATAAAAATTCAACATATAATATACAAAAATTAAAAACCTAATTTTACAAATTGGGAATCTTTGTCATAAACCAAATCAAGATCAAATCACATGATTCAAACACAAATCAAGTAAGAAAATACTTAGTTTCACATGGATCTACTTGTATTTAAACCAAAAAACACATAAAATTAATTAAAAATTAAAAGGTTTGGAAACCTACCTCTTTCCTTGCTAACTTGCTTGAAATACTTCAATCATCCGAACCAAACTTCCTAGAATGATCTAGGGCGTAAGATACCCTTTCTTTCCCGATTTTTTCTTGATTTTCCTTTGTTTTCTCTCTTGAAAATGAAAAAGAATGTGCTAGAATACCCTAAAGTGGATGGCCATGGTGTTTAAAAGGTGATTGGTTTCTAAAAAAAATAATAAAATAATAAGCTCTTAAAAAGATTTAAAAATGCAGCATAATTATACTGCTTTTTAAATTGCTTTTCAAATCACAGTCAAAATACAAGTTAGACACTTTAAACACTTACCAAGTGTACAAATAAACCTTCACCAGTCTAGTGATGATGTGGTATGATGACATGGCGATCAAATTTTAACTTTGACCAAAGTTGACTTTTGACTTTGACATATAGTCAACTGTGCTAGGAATGCAAACAAGCATTTCTACTACGCCAAAAATGAATATAGGCAAAGAAACTTATGCCAAAAGCAAAAATAAATAATACCGATAAAGTTAAAAATAATGCGGGTATTATACATAGCCTTTGATTTTGCTTTATAAGTTTGGCTAGGTATTACCTCACTATATAAGTTATAATAAACATCACTCATGAAGACCTTAATAGAAATTTCAGGATTGAATGTAAATTTATCCACATATTTATTAGTCAAAACTCTTGAATTTAAATTTTTGTTCTTGAAAACTCCACCACATTTATACTCCTTTTGATATATCGCACTTGCATTGTCTTTTCTTTATGATTAACTAAAGAAGTATACAATAACCAATCACATTCGTTAGTTGCACACCTTTCCCTAACCCTATCACTGTCATTTTTGTTAAATAAAAATTATGTCCATTTTTTATTCCATATTCTCTCATAGCTTTCATGAACTCTTGCATTGTACCAAATTTCATGCCTATAATAAATATAGGATCTGCTATATCAATCTCGGTTCTAAACTGTTTGTATTTAGGCCTTTGCGATCATCTTCATCACTACTATTGAAATTACTAATGTTTTCAAGTTTCCTCATCAATAATAACTTTTTCCATTCTCGACATCTTTAGTATTATCATCATTTTCTTCTACAACACTTTAATTTTTGCTTTATTTATGGTTTATACTGCCTTGGTTGTGGTTTATACCGCTTTAAACTTCATCAGCTTTATCAATAAAAGTATCATAGAGGTCCTCATCATCCCTAGCATTGTAATCTTCATCAACAAATTATGCAGCCATGCCCTTAACACCATTATCAATGTCAACCTCTATCAACTCCAGCTTCTTCATTAACCACATTCTCAACATTATGAACATTAACCTCTGCAACCACTTCAACATTAACCTCTTCATCTTGCTCTTCAACATCTTCAACACTAGCTACATCATTAATATCTATTGTATCATTACCAGTAGATTCCACATTATCCATAGTGTGGTCATTTGGCAAATCTACAAGCACCTCTAACACTCTACTATATTTTAAGCAATCCTTGACAGCCAAATAAATAAAGTCATGTAAAATCCATTGCAACTCATAATTTATGTCCTTAAAATAAAAACTTAATGGTCTAGCGTATCCCAACTTTTGTGCCATATCATTCAACTCTAAACAAAACATTTTGTCATGATCACATTAATCATAATAAGCTTGTTGACCCCCCAGTATAGCTATTTCCCTTCCAATGACCTCCGTGGTACATCTTAATAATGAAATAAGTATATTCAAGATCTGCATTGTACATTATAACCAATATTACTCTTGTGCAATTCTTTTTCCTAAATCATACTTATTCTCAAACTTGTAGAGTAAAAATAGAATATGACAAAAAATTTAAAATAAAATCAAATAAAAGCAACAAATTTGCTATTCCATTCAACTCAAACTTGTCAAAAATAAGTTGCAAGCCAGGTCATACAATACAAATTTGTCAAAACTTGGTGCAAGCTAACACATGCAATTCAACTAAGTTGTATATTTAAACGAAAATTATGAACCCAAAATCACAATACAACTCAGTTAACACATTTGCAGTTTATATAATACGTGACTTCATTTATCAAATTGTTTATATGAGTTAAATAAACAATTTATTCATCCTAAAATCAGTTTATAAAGTTTTAATAACAAGCCCCCTTAAAAAAACCTAATTTGTTGTTGTAATGCATCTTATGCATACTGAAACCGCTAACACATTAACAATTACAAAATATAATTATTTAAAACCACAAATGCTAATAACTTTAAAAATAAATTAATAAATAAATAAATAAAATAACAGCTAAAGTAGTCCCATTACCCATATAATTGTAATTTTATATTTTAGTTTTATTCACCCAATTCATTAGATAAAATATAATTATTAAACATCCAAAATCATATGTAATTGTTTACGTACCATATTTGGGTGGGTCATCATCAACTCTCATGAGCTCCATTTTGTTGAAGTTCTTCTTTAGTCAAGAGTCAAGAAGCAAAAAGCACAATTGCAAAATCACAGTGTACAGACAGCAAACCAACTTTTGGGAGATACTCTAGTTGATCAAAATCTAGGTGATGCTCTATTGAAGACGCAAATAACAAAGGAAAGGAAAGGGAATGCACAAAAAAAAATTATGGAGAGGTAGTGGGGACCAAAGCTTTGGAAGATTAAAGGGGAGAAGGGGCAATCTTTTGTAGGGTAATTATCAAGAATACCCACCTGAATATTAGAAATTATAAAACTAGGCACACATTTATAAATTTTGTAAAAATACCCACTAAAACCTTCACAATACCTAAAATATCATTTATTAGTCAACAAACCTTCACTATCATTTATTATTTGTTCACCTTCTTTCTCCTTTCTTCTCTACCTCTATGATTTTTATTTATTATCCGGCATATTTTTCTGTAAAACTATATTAAATTGCAAACATTTTGATTTTTGAATCAAGTCATTTGAATAAGTATTAAATAAATTTATTGGTTCTTATGAAAATATATTTGCCTTCTAGCTAGTAGTAGAGAGATCTCACTACTATTAGAGAGCAGACATATCAATTCATTATATGCCATCTAGTTAGTAGTAACGAGATCCCTCTACTACTAGAGAGAAGACATATAATGAACTGATATGTCTGCTCTCTAATAGTAGCGAGATCTCTCTACTACTAAAGAGAATACATATAATAAACCAATATGTCTGCTCTCTAATAGTAGCGAGATCTCTCTACTCCTAGAGAGAAGATATACAATGAACCGACATATCTGCTCTCTAGTAGTAGAAAGATCTCTCTACTACTAGAGAGAAGACATATAATGAACCGATATGTCTACTCTCTAGTAGTATAGAGATCTCGCTACTACTAGCAGAAAGCATATTGTTAGTCAATGAGCATGTTTCAGAAAAACTAATACATTTGTAAAAATCATATCTCATTCAATACTTATTCAAATTACTTGATCCAAAAGCCAAAATGTTTACAATTTGATGTAGTTTTACAGAAAATATTTTAAAAAATAAATAAAAACCATAGAAGTAGAGAAGAAAGAAGAAAGAATATAAAAAAAAAGTAAGAAATCATAATAATATATAGGTAGTTATATGTGTTAAACAATAAAGGTATTTTAGATATTGGTGGACATTTTTATAAAACTTATGAACTTGTGTCTATTTTTATAATTTTCATTATTGACATGGGTATTATTGATAATTACCCTTTTTTGTATTTCCAAACTTTTAGCTCACGTGGCGCCCACATGTATTTTTTTATCTACTCAAGTAAACGTTATTAATTAGTACAAATTGAATATAATTAGATGGTTTAAAGACTCAATTGATCAAATTAAAAATTTATAAGGCAAAGTATAAAATATGCAATAATTCATAAAGATAAAGTGTAATTAACTTTAAAATTTACTTAAGTGGTTATTAAATTTAATAGCTTATAATTTTACTATTATAAAGATTAACGTAGAAAAAAATTACTCTTTTTTTTTTCGACTTAGGGAAGAATCAATATGAGCTGCATCTACATCAAAATGATTAAGAGGTAGGTTATATATGTCCCATGTGCTATGTCCATAAAACATGTAATAATTATATTCCTTTTTTCAAGCAAATTACTGCATTTCTACATTAAACATGCAAGCCCTTTTGCCATTGTATCACATGGGTTTCTATTATTAAAGAAAATTTACACTTTTTGTGGTTGTAGTCAAATTTTGCAACGTTATTTAAAATATTTTTCAGGGATATATGGGGGAAGAAAAGGTGTACCCGTAATCATATGGAATTATTTAGCTTAATTACTCACAATCAATAATAAGACAGAAATAAAACATTACCTAAATTATGGGTTAAGTTAATTAGGCCTTAACTTTTAATTGGCTAAAAAAAGTAAGAATACATTTCATTTTTATCATTTTGGTGTGCCCTTCTAAGTGAAAAATGAGTAGTAATGCTTATAACCCAAATCATTTCTATTTGAGTGTTTTATATATATATATATAACGAGGTAAATATTTAGACTTTAAGATGGTATTAGTAATCATATATACTTTTGAAATTGCACCTTTCATTTGTGACTAGCTATATCATTACGAAGAAATCACATCTCCTATCTCATTTAGCTATCAAAATCTTATCAATAAAACAAGTATTAAGACATGTAAAAAAACAGTAGATCTCAGTTCATACTGTCACCTTATCTTTGTTTAGAGTTAATAATTTAATCCACCATGGGTCATTTTCATTTAAGGGTAGACCACTTTTCTTTTCTTTTTTTAATATTCCACGGCATCTTCGAACCTGGCCACCAAAAGATGTCTCTGACCTTATAAATAATGGTCATCAATGGAGGCATAGGAATTATTATAAATTAAAAATCTGACTTTTTGTGTATGGTTTTGAACAGAAGAATTGGGATAATAATAACAAAGAATTGATGCGTTCCTTATCTCATCTTTGTCTTTGCTAGTTGCTACTATTATTATTATAAAAACTTTGAGTGTATTATTATAATGTATGGTTGTGATTATGAATGCATAAATTTAAAAGACTAAAATTGTAAATTGTAATATTGATCATACGCTTACTACAATATATGGAAACTTTGGTCATAGTTGAGAATTGTGGTTTTAGTGCCTTCATAAGCAGTGTGTGTGTATGTATATTACAATCTCAACTGAATTCAACTTAACTCTCAGCTGAAACTAAACCTAAATTATAAGACATTTTTCTGTCACTCAATTGTTGAGTTTTAAATTATTTCTTTGACATTGCCCCCAAAAAAATATAATATAATATGAAAATTTTTATTTTTCTTACTAAAAATGCAAACTGTATTCACACTAGCTATTAACAAATTCTACTATTGACCCCATATTCTTAATTTTTAAATGTTAGGATTTTGATACGCAAACATTTTTGTATATTTACATATATAATATTTGAAATTTATTAAATTATTTAAATAGGAAAAATATAATAATATTATTATAAAAAAAAATCTGTTGGTTTGGTTGCAAGCATCTTAATTTAACTAGAGTTTTTTTTTTTTTTGTAAAAAAAAAAAAAACCCATCAAGTTGTATATTATTGATAATGTGCTAAAGGTACATCATTATGAATTAACTTGTACTAGAGTTGCTTGGAAGAAATAACAATTCGATTAATATGGTGGGCCATCGAGTATGCTATGAGTTATTGCGATAGGACTATTTTACTGTCTGAACTACACCAAGCTTGCTATCTCTGTCTTTTTTCTTTTCTTTTTTTTAAGAAAAAAAAGGGTTTCAATGTAAAAATTATTAGTATAAGATTCTGTTAAAAAATAAAATTTTATTACAGCTTCAGTTTTACAATTTTGTAGGAGTTTAAAGCAGTTAGCCTTCTTCTCTAATAGTTCTCCCTCCATTCGGTATTTTACAGAACTAAATACAGCTGAGGCCTTAACAGAGATTTACCAAGACTCAAACCGTAATTCTCGCAAATGAGTGTGAGAGTTCAGTCGGCTTCTTTACTACTAAGCCACATTAAAATCCTACGGGATCCAAGCTGAGACCCAATTAAAGGTTATATAATTAATTATAGGATTAATTATATTTGACGCTTCTATATTTTAATATATATATATATATATATATATTTAAAAGAATTGAACCCTTACATTTTATTCAAACAAATCATTCTATCAGATTTTTGCATTAAAACTAATTGATATTTTCACATCATATTCAACTGGGTTAACTTTTATTTGTCATTCATTGTTTTTTTTTAATTTGTTTTATGTAAAAACATACCGTTTAACTCAATGTCTAACATTCTCCAACATTGTAGAATTGTTGGTTCCTCCAACGAAAGATTCCAGCAAATAACATAATGATTTCAACAAACCGATTAATCTAATATGTAATTTTTAAGGATTCTCCTAATTAGGTTAAAAAAATTTCTCCATTCATTCACCACGACCAATCTATAATTTGCATTTTCTACTTCTTTTTCAACAGGTGTAAACTGATATATTATATTATATTTAGGTTGTTCTCGTCGGTTGAAAATTTTTTTATGAAGAACCATGATCTGACAATACCAAGTTAAATACTTAAGTAGCCAGAAACTAACCTATCTTGTAAGTCTTCACCCATAACGTTGAACCCCCTCCAAAGTTAGGCTTTTTGTTGTAGGGCAGAGAGGAATAGAGAAGGACAAAGAGAGGACGAATCGCTTTGGTTTTTTTTATTTTAAAAAAATAAATAAATAAATAATTCAATTTGAACTGTCAGCCGGATGCTTATGTGTTGATGATGTGGCAATATAAGTTACTTTTAGTAGAAAAATCTAACAAAAGCATTTATTTGAAATCTTTGCAAAATGAATTGATTCAGTTGCCTCAAAATAAAGTATAAGGACTTGATTAAAACACCATCTACAATATAAAAATGCTAAATATAATTATGCTTTAATTATAAGAAGGATATCTAACCAATAAGGCCTGGAAATTAGCCCATAACATTATGAAACAACGAGAATACAATTTTAATTTTTTTCTTTAACTTTGTACTTGTACACTCATCTTCAACATAAATTGATTCATATTTATATATTTATATATATATATATATATATATATATATAGTTGTTCTCATAAACTATATAACTTATATATTTTATAATATAATAAAAATAATTAAATCGGTCAATTTATATAAAAGTTTAATAAAAAGTAAAAAATATTAAATATTGTATATTTATTTTTTATATACTTATAAATGTGTCACATAATTATAATTTTGCACATGTAAATTATGTAATCCGGAAGATCTATGTATATATAATTTAGAGAGAGAATCAGACTTCAGAGGATCATCATGTACCAATTCAAACTCCTCGTATTCTGTCTGAACGGCCATCTATCTCATTCAACTTTAGCTTCAAATTCAAATAAAAATAAACAAAAATAAAAGAAAAAGACACCAACGATAATAATGAAAGGAAAAAGAAAAGAGAAAAGGGCAAGAAAGAGCATAATAATAATAATAACAATCATGCATGGTGAAGCTGGTCACATGAAAAAAGAAGCCAGAAAGTGAAGGAAAAAACAGAAAAAAGAAAGGCAGTGTTTGGGTGGGTGTAGCAGAAACAACATTATTAGCTGCGGTGGGTCGAACTGCTTAATTCACTGACCCTCATTGAAAGGTAGGTTGCACCACTCAACTTGACAATTGGACCATTTTAATATTATATAAATCTGAATGGCTCATGACCCTACCTTATCAGATTGCTACCCTTCCAGTTTTTATTCCAAAATTACCTTTCACCCTCCTAATTTCTTTACATTTTTTTTTCTTTTACAGCCAGTTAGAAATTCAAATTCATTCATTGGTTTTTTGTGTTCTGAATGACCCACTAAATGACTGAAAAGAGCATGAAGGGCCTTTATAATTTATACTGGTTAATTTACTAGCCTCTTCTCCTTTGCATATTACTGCAATTTTTGTTGCACAGCATTGATGTTATGAATCACCAAAATTATATAATGCCAAGCAAGAGGTGGGGGAAAAAAAAAAAAAAAGGTGCACTTAATAGGTTATTTTAAGAACGTACACTTTTATTTTCTTCATTGAGTTGGAACGAAATGAGCATGGTCAAAACACATTTATTTTTAAAAACAAAAAAATAAATTATTTATAAATTGTTGCATATGACTTAATAAAATAAATAAATAAATAAACCCGTTCAAATCAGAAATAATACTATACAAATTCCATAATTTTTTATAAGCCAATAAAAAATAAATAAAAAAACGAGTGAGCCCGGCGAAAAGATGGAAAAAACAACAGATTTCTAGAGGAAGGTGGAAAGGTAGGAAGAAGAAAAAAGAAGTGACAAAGAAATGGTCCCCAAACGACCCCTTGACCTCCTACTCCTACCCATAAAAAAAATTTAAAAAGAAAATAAAAATTCAAAGGGACCCACAATGCAACGTGTAAGCAGAGCAAAATATCCAAGCGTACGATAATGTTGATTGAGAATGGAAGCGACCCACCGGACCAAAAGACCCCAAGAACCTAAACCTCACAGCCTCTCACTTTTCAAAGTTGGTGAGACGCGACCACCCTCTCCTTAGCTTCCGGTTTACAGCAAGACATGGAAACAACACAAAGGTAGAGAGAGAAGAAAGAGATGTAGAAAGAGAGTGAGAGAGAGACACTTCTCTCTTACAAGCATGCAAGCCCTGAATTTCCATACCATATACTCCACTTTCGTCCGTACCAGTTGTTTCAACTCACATGCACGCGCCCCTCTCACTGCTCTAGCTCCTCTGAATTTCCATTTTCATGGCGGTGTCACACGTCGAGGCGGTCCTAGAGTTCTTGAGGAAGAATGGGTTTTCAGAGGCCGAGTCCGCTCTCAAAGTGGATATGATCGAAAAGAGTGATCTTGGTTCTTTTGATTATGAGAAGTTCTTGTTTCCCATGGTGCCCCCTCCACCGCCGGTGAGAATTCCGGCGACTACCAACCGATCGGAGGCTCCACGTGGTAGAGATTCCTCGAGATCGAGATCGAGTTCTGCGTCTTCGGACGATGAGTTTGTGAGCTTGGGTTCTTCTACTTCTGAAATTTGCTCTTCGGGTACTACTAATTGTTGACTTTAATCGAAATTCCAATTTGGTTTGGTTAAGTTTTTAAGTATGTGATTAGCATCTGTTAGTGTTAGTTAACCTTATGTCAGGTTGCTAAATTAAGGGATAGAAATTGAATTTAGACTTGCGAGGACCTTATCTCTGTCTTGCTAAGGAGTTTTGTACTACTCTCAGTTGACTAATTTGAGTGGTTTGTTTTTTTTTTTTATTGTTTTAATGGATGATAATAAATTTTCAAGGTTCAAAATTTACTTCTGTTTGATCAGAAACCAATTTTGTTTGATTATTGATTCCATGCCCATCTACATGCTTGATTGAGTTCCAATGATAGTTTGTTTCTTTACAGATTTCTATTCACATTTTAGTTCCTGTGATAAAGATATAGTTTATCTAATGATGTATCTTGCTTTCATTTCTCATTTTTTTCTTTTAGTTGGTAAAACGTTTGAGCAGTCTCAATTTTTTTACTTTTGCAGAATTTACAAATCCATACGGAATTCGATCTACAACTCCGGGTAGTTCCAAAGCTTCATCCGAAGGGTTAACTCAATTTGGTACAGCTCGTGATTACCAGGATTTCGATATGCAAAATGACCTGTTTTGGTATGATGAGAAAGATGATGGTAGTTTCATGACTCCCTCATTTAGAGGGCCAGATTTCTTGGGCTGTCCTAGTGAGGATAAGTTCATCATGAGCTCAGAGACAGACAAACAATGCGAGAACCCACTGGATTTGAACCATAAATCTGAAGAATTTCATCCAGAAATAGAAGTTGATTACTTGGATAAAACATGTCTTTTTGATGTTGCCCCTGTTGTTCATGAAAGTGAGATTCCTTTAATAGATTACTATCAGTTTGATACAAAAAATAAGTATGAAGCAGGTTTGGAGATAGACATTGCGGTTCATTCTCACTATGGTTGTTCAGCGCCCTTTAGCGATTGTTGCACAGGAGCTGGAGAATTTTATGGTGAAAATCCCGCAAATTACAACCACATGAGAATGAAAGAAAATCATTCTAATGATTTTCTTGGAAAGCTTGTTGAGGATATTCCCCATACAGATATTGATTTCATTCCACATAAAAGTACAAACAAGAGTTTTAACAACTCTGCTAACAGGGGTTCGACAGATGACTGGGTTGAAGGTTCTAAAGGTTCTTCTGACCAACAATTTAAGGTCGCAGATAAAGATTTCTTACTGAATGGGATTTACAACTATGATGTTGATAATGGTGAAAAAGTTAATGAAGAAATCAATGCGCCTGAGGCTGCTGCAAATGGTGACTGTGTTTCTGCTGATGAGATTTTGATGTATGATACTCGTGAGGATGAGTATGAAGTTTTCGATCTCAGAATTATACACAGAAAAAACAGGTTTGTTGGTCATACTCTACTTGCTATTTTTTTTTTTTTTTTTTGTGTTTCATAGTTGAAATATTGGTCAGGATGCCAAGTAAGCCCTTTTTTCAAACTCAAAAAGTTGCAACTTTTTAAGCTTTGGCATCCCAAGTCCAGAGCTTGTATTTTTAGGTTGATATGTAGCTATCAGTTGTACCAATCTGTTATGTTATGTACAGGACTGGATTTGAAGAAAACAAGGATTTGCCTGTTGTGCTAAATACAGTTATTGCTGGAAGATATTACATTACAGAATACCTAGGTTCAGCTGCTTTCAGTAAGGTTGTACAGGCACATGATCTTCACACTGGAATTGATGTTTGCCTGAAGATTATAAAAAATGATAAAGATTTCTTCGATCAGAGTTTGGATGAGATAAAACTTCTGAAGCTTGTCAACAAGCATGATCCTGCAGATGTACATCACATTCTGCGACTTTATGACTACTTCTATCATCAGGTATGTCCTTATGTGAGAATAACAGCATGATCCCAAAAGTACTGTTTCAAATTTCTCTAGCGCAACTAGGAGATGACAAATTTCTGTATGTAACTTTCTATATATGTATATTTGGGGGCCCAGGCATCTTAATTCTTTGTATTGGTTTTTGGTGATTAAATATATTTTTGAATAATTGACTGCAATTTGTACAGCATCATGTGATTATATTCATTCACTGTGGCTAAAGTTTTCTGCGTAATGAAATCCAACAGGAGCATCTTTTCATTGTTTGTGAACTCCTTCGAGCAAACTTGTATGAATTTCAAAAATTCAATCAAGAGTCGGGTGGAGAAGCTTACTTTACATTGAGAAGATTGCAGGTTTGTTTAGTTACACTATTGCTTTGTAATGCTTTTACTTATGGTTCCTTTGTCTGTGTTTACCTGTTTTTAGTTTAAGTGACAAGTTACAGCTACAAAGTTCCAGTAAGAGCTTTAAATGATGTAGTTTTGTGACCCCCAGCTCTATAGTTCACAATGATGATATCTATACATCTTTACATTACTGTCAAGGAGTTTATACAGTCATGCAATCAAAATGACTGTTAATCTAGTTGAACAAATTTTGTTAGTATTATTATAGGCTATAGCTAGAATGGAACTCATTAAGGATACCCTTTTCAGGTGATAACCGGTCAATGTTTAGACGCATTGCAATATTTGCATCGAATGGGAATTATTCACTGTGATTTAAAGCCTGAGAATATTCTCATCAAAAGTTACAGCAGATGTGAAATAAAGGTCATTGATCTTGGAAGTAGTTGCTTTCACACCGACAACTTGTGCCTATATGTACAATCTCGTTCCTACAGAGCTCCTGAAGTCATCCTAGGCCTTCCTTATGATCAGAGGATTGACCTGTGGTCACTTGGCTGTATCTTGGCTGAGTTATGCGCTGGGGAAGTATGTCTTCAATTTGCTCAACTGTTTTGATTGCTTTGACCTTTTTTATGATCCTGAATTTGATAGAATTGGTGCTGTTTGGACTTTACATCCTTCCTTCAAGGAATTGTTGTAGAAATAAATAGATAAATAGCCTAAAAGGTGATTTTATTTTGGAGTTTTAATTCATGTTTAATTCTTTAAAAACAGGTGCTGTTTCCAAACGAGGCAATTGTCATGATCCTCGCACGCATGATCGGGATGCTTGGTCCTTTTGATCTGGAGATGTTAGAGAGGGGGCAAGAGGCACACAAGTACTTCACAGAAGAATTTGATCTTTACCACATAAATGAGGTTCATATCCTACATCTCTCTCTGTCTCTGTCTCTTTTTCTCTCTCTCTGTTTCTGAATATGAGCAGTAACAAAATGTCCTCTCTATTTACATTGAGAAGCTAATTATTCATATCTCTTGTCTGGTGAAAGAAGCAAATTAAGTTCTTTCAGTAATCTTTTTTTCAGGTCTACTGACTTGATAACCAATAGTACTTCTGTATCTATATCTATCTGATTGTCTTCATAAGATTGTCATCAATTCTTATTCTTTGTTCTAAGAAAAATATTCAGCCTAGATTGGATTTAGACCTTTTAGTGTCATAGTAGATTAGGATCTCCAAGTACTGAGCTTTTCAGATTTTAGTACACCAGAACATAACTTAAACTTTGTCCATAAGAAAATGAAAAGGGGAAATTGCTTTGATGGCTAGTTCGACATCCTATGAACTTCTACCTAAATATATATTTGAACAGGAGACAACCCAATTGGAATACATAATCCCCGAGAAATCCTCATTGGAGCGTCACCTGCGAATCACGGATACCAAGTTCATCAACTTCATCAGAAGCTTGCTTGAGATTGATCCCCAGAGGCGTCCAACAGCAAAGGAAGCACTAGAACACCCATGGCTTTCCCATATTTATGACTAAAAATCTTGATGAAGTTATATATGAAGGAAAGCCTAGCTCCATATCCTGCTAAAACTAGATTTTGAAGAACAGAGGTGGAGTTGGTGGATACCTAATAGCCGATGCTGTGAGCAGAAGAAAACTGGGATACACTTTTGAGAATTCAGTTTTGATGTTGGTGTACATGCATGGCATTTGGTTTGCCTTTTATCATTTTCACATTCATTTGTTAATTAACATAAACGCAAAATTTTTCCTCTTTTTTTTTTTTGGTACAAATGCTTTGCCAAAAGTGTTTTGGCCCTTTTTGTCACTGAGGGATTTGTATGATGAAAATGAAAACGTAGTGGGAAAAGCCAATAAAAGTTCATATCATTGATAATTGTATATGTGTGTATATAATGAGTACGGAATTCATGTATCATGCTACTTTCTTTACATAAATGCTTGCTTTACGTAATTGACTAGTTGACATCTAAATAATGAGATAAAATCTATTGTTATTATTTTATATTATGTCATATTTAACGTAAAAGTATATTAATTAAGAAAAGATTAAAAAACAACCTTAAAACAAGACAAGCGTTTTTATGTGCATTCATACTATTGCATTTTAAGGAATTGTAAAGGCCATGCAATTCATGATCATTTGGGTTTATAATTTTTTCATTTATATATAAATTATAAATAGATAAAAAAAAATAGTAAAACCCTTCTTGTAAAAGAAAAAGAAATGTAAATTTTAGTTTTCTATATTTAAATTGAAGAGAGAACTCAAGAAAAGGCTGGGAGAGTGGTAAAAAAGAGAGAAGAAGAACAAATTGAGGGACAACAACGTTGGTCTTTATGAAAGAAAAGAACCAAACATTGTCTTTTCTGATTGGCTGGATTTGGATTCACTGCTCTCATTTGCTCTGTCTTTATTTTCTCACTTTTCTCCGCCTTTACTTCCCTTTACGACCCACTCTCTCCTTGAGTACGTGTCTTCCACCTCCCCCAAAATCAATTTTTTTAATTTTTTTTCCTCGGACAACCTTCTGAGCTTCAATTTCAAGCACCCCATAAAATTCTCTCACTCGCTCTCGTAGCGCGCGGGAAACCGTACTCCCTCACACCAGTCACTGCTCTCTCTCTCTCTCTACCCTTTCTCTCTCTCTAGACTTCGTCGAAGCGCCATCGCCGAGAAAACGAGAGAGAGAAGGTGTTTGACTGGTTTTAGATAATATAATCCGATTTCTAACGAAACGAAAGCCGAGAGGAGTGGTACACGTTAACATCGTGCGCACCATAGGCGTATTCTACTGCTTATAGTCTCCGATAACACATCGACGAGTCGTTCCTGAGCCAATATGGCTGAGTTGACTCAAGGTGAGGTCGTGTACTCGCCTAGAACTCTGCAAGCATGGAGAGCTTTGTTGAACTGGTTGGGCTTCTTCTTCCAGATCTTCCTTCAGATCCTTAGAGCTCTCGGCCACCTCCCTCTACTCTCTTCTTCTTCTTCCTCTTCGTCCTCTCCTACTTTCAAGCCCTTGCCGGTCGTTGAATTGTCGGAGGTCGACTCTCCCGCCTCCTCCACCGTCGAAATAGCTGCTGACCAAGATTCCGTGGAGGAGGACCGTATCCAGAGACTCACGGTACTGTTTTTTGTTTGTATTTTGAGTTTCAGATACTTTCTAAATCGATTCAAATCTGGTTTTACTGTTCGTAGTGATACTTGATTATGAATTTTGTTAAAAAAAAAAAAAATTGTTCAGTCTTATTGTTTTTAGCTGTCTGGAATTAACTAAATATTCATTTGCCATAGGCTCATAGCCATTTTCAAATTTTTGTTTTTAGTATTTTTTGTTTAGAATTTGAGAATATGATTCTTTCTTTGTTATCACGTTGGTTATATTGGGTTACTTGTAAAGCAGAATAAGCTGATCAATAATATGTAGAATAATGGGAATTCAATATTTTTCAAAAAGGAGATGTGGGTTTCTGTTTAATAATGTTTTATGGGCCTGAGAGATTAAGAGATTTGCACAGGTTGTGCTTGACTTGGATGAGACTCTGGTTTGTGCATATGAGTCTTCTAGCTTGCCACCTGGTGTTCGGAACCAAGCATCAGAAGCTGGGTTGAAGTGGTTTGAGCTCGAATGCTTATCTTCAGATAAGGTGATTTTGTAGTAGGATTTTGTTGTCTTTATGAATTGTGTAGTATTAATAATTCAAACTATAGAGGTATATTTACACGTGTGTTTGTGTTTTGAAGGAATGTGATAGGAAACCTAAGGTCAATTACGTTACAGTCTTTGAACGTCCCGGGTTGCACGAATTCTTGAAACAACTCGATGAATTTGCAGACCTTGTTCTGTTTACTGCTGGTCTTGAAGGTTTGCTTATCACTTTCACAATTTTTCCTTTTTGTTTTCTTGAGGATGTTGGGTCCTTTTTTTTTTTTTTTCCCCCTAATGTTAGTGTCTTTGAATAAGAACAGGTTATGCCAGACCACTTGTTGACAGAATAGATGCAGAAAATCGTTTCATTATGCGCCTCTATCGGCCTTCAACTACTAGCACGTGAGTAATTGTACTATTTGGTAGCCCTTATTAACTGAAACTGAAACCTGAATCTGCTTTTGCCTCATTGTTAGAATGTCCCATCTTTTTTGCAAATATCAGCCTAATATAGTTAATTAATCAAGTAACTGAGTTTTGAGGTTTTCTTATAATTGAGTAATATGGATGGCCATTTGTCTTCATAATTAGCCTGAGTTGGCTTGAATTGAATGATAAATAGCCTTGTGGGTCAATTTATAGCTGGTGGTTAGCTTAAAATTATGCGATGTGCAGTTCTTAAATAAGTAGTGAAAGTATAATTATTTTCAAAAGATTATTAACGGGTTGTATTGGATTAAGTCATTGATAGCCACATCTCATACTTTAATTTCAAGGTAAAAGTGACAGGAACAGCAGACAATACCATAGGCATTTGACATTGAGCTATTGTCTCTGGGGTTGAGCATCAGACAGCTTTTAGTTTCAAATGAACTAAGTAATCCTAAAGAGGTTACAATTCTTGAGGTGGCAACTGGAAACCAATTACTTGGAGAATTCAAAAATCCATTTAATTCTTTCTGCATTCTATGTTGTTAGCAAGAGCTAGTGGGTAAGATTTGTTCTCACAAATGGCTCAATAATTCATATGTTATTTAGAATGAGAATAAGTTAAATCATGTGGAATAACTTCCGCAATTGTTTCATGGCATATACTTGCATCCCCATTGTTTTTTGTTCTCCTAGTTTATTATTATGTTCTGGTCTGAAGTCTTCCCATATTCTTTAACTCACACATATTTTGGCTGTTCAAGTACTACCTGTTGTTGAGGGAATGGAATTCTTAAATGCCCATTCAGCTGAACCTAGTTGACTGGTTTACTAAAACCTTTGGTGCTGGACTTATACAGGGAGTATCGTGAGCATGTTAAGGATCTCTCCTGCATAACAAAGGATTTTGGCCGTGTAGTTATTGTTGACAACAACCCGTTCAGTTTCTTGTTACAACCAGTAAATGGAATTCCATGTATTCCATTTTCTGCTGGTCAACCTCATGACACACAGGTTACAAAATCTAACCTTTGAAATCTATCACCCCACCGTATATATCTCACTGTTCATCTCTTTATATTTTCGGTTTTTTCTTTGTTAATCAGCTTTTGGATGTCCTCCTTCCACTCCTCAAGCAACTATCTGAGCAGAAAGATGTTAGGCCAGCGCTCTACGAAAGATTTCGCATGCCTGAATGGTTTCAAAAACAAGGAATTCCTTCGCCTGGTTGAACATTACAAGGATATGGTGTAAAATAAAAAGTTATACTTCTTTTATGCAAAACTCATCGGTTATTCTGTTCCGTCGTTTAGACTATCTAGTTTCTTCTGTACAGCATCAATTTATTCAGTCCAGTTCATAAGTTGATGAAACCCATATTCCATGTGTTTCATCAAAAGGTTTAGCTGCTGGATTTATGTATACGTAAATTTGTTGAATACTCTGATTCTTGTGTAACTTTGTTTATAGGCTTGCAGTTTGATGTTATTTTCAAATTTTGTTGGAAGTTTTAAAATTTCATCAATAATTATCAGCATTGTATACATTTGTTGCACCTCATATTGTTAACCTCTCTATGCTTTATCTGCTGCTAGCATCCTACTCATCTATGTTATTCAGAGATGAAAAGCTAGCTGAAATAAAGTCACAGTATGGCACCAAATTACTTAGTAAATTTTAGATACTAAATGACATGGCAGCGTGCTATTTGTAAACCACAAAATATTACTAAATTTCCATGTTGCCGTACAAGCTCTATTTGGTAGGTGGAACCAAACTGTGTTCCATGTTGCTTTTGAAAATTGTCTGGCGGTCACAGTTTGCCGGCAGAAGAACACTATCCATGGCCATGTGGGCGCAGATTACATTGTTCAGGTTGTCGATAAGCAATCCGACATTATGTAGGAGGCTTTTAGGTAAATTAACCATTAAATAGAAGGCTGTTTCAGCTTTACACATGCCTAGTTTTGGTTTTTGTTTATGTAAATTTGTTGAATACTCTGATCCTTGTGTAACCTTGTTTATAGGCTTTTACGAAGCAACACCATAGTGAGGCTTGCTTATAATACATTAATTTATTGCCAATTCATTTTATGATGTATCACTTCTTTTTCCAGTGTCTTTCTTTGAAAATTGTATTTCATGGTTTTCATGTCCACAAATTCTAGTCTCGTCTAGAATTTTACTAGTTGCTCCAAAAAAAATTCAAAGTTTTCCCAATTTTTCTCTAGAACATTGGTCAAATATCTAATAGTAATCTAAGTAGAATTTTCTTAGTTTGATTTTGCTTATGCATACATGCATATACATTATTATATACACACACACGCACATGGGATATTCTATAAGAAAAGGCCAAACCTTTGCATCGTTATCTTCATACCCAGTTCAATTTAATGTGTAATAAAAAATTAAAGCATTATGAAAATACAGATTTGAATACTAGTTTTTTTATACAAGGTGTATGTGTATGTGTGTGTGATACACCTGGCATGTTGAATGGTTCATGTAAAGCAAGCAGTCATGATAGTGTGTACATCTAACAAGGCACAATGTCACATTTAGTCAGATACTTATTATGTTAAAGAAAATTATTACAAAAGGCATGCCACAAAGGTTGTGTATGTTTGACTCTTCTTCAGAGTCTTTGACAAATGATTTTTGTTTTCTTTTTTTATATTACCAAGTAACATAATTAAATATCATATACTTTGGCACTGTTCTATTCTTAACCAACAAGCATGATTACACCAATTAGCTCAGTGTTTTTTTTTTCCATTTTTTTTTTAAGGTTGAAATAAAAATGAGCTAATTAAACCTATTAGAGTTGTTTGGTATGAACATTTTGTTCACACTTCTTTTGAGCTGTTTAGAGGATTCCTTAAATTAGGGGATTCTTCATAAACAGCCTCTGAAACAACTATTAATCAAAATAAATAATAAAAGGGTCGAGATTAAAAAGAGAGAAACAAATGATAAAGAATTAATTTAATTTAATTTTTTTTTTATCAGGATTGTTATAATTTTAATTTAATATAAAATAGGAGAGACAACTCTGCCGAATCGATTAAATTTTTATTTGAACAGCATGATTTGTGAAAGTTAGAGCATATATCTGAAACCAAGGTAAGATGTGAACACAATTAGACAAATGTCTATTTTACATTTTACCACATATGATTGCGTAACACCTTTTCTATTTTTAATCCATAATGACTGACATTCCCTTTTGTCTGGTCAATAATTAGCTGTAAAAATATTTCTTATTTTCATAACTAATAATTTGACAACAAAAGTTGATTTAGAATTTGAAAAGTCTTGGATATATGTATGCTGACCTCTGAAGCATTCTTTTTATTTTGCTATAATGATTGAAGTGGCCAAAAATGCTATTGGCCACCGTAATCTTCTGTGTAACATTTCAATTTTAATATACATGAAGAAACATGTAAATAACATATTATAAAAGAGGGAAGAAAAAAAATAGAACGCGAAGTATGAACACGATTAATATATATGTGGGTTATATTTATAATACTATGGTGGTCAAATAATTTATGTTTGCATTAGAATAATTAGGAGCTATTTTATTTGAAAAAGAAAACAGGGTTATTGGTAATAATGTTTGCTGAATCTTGTATAAAATAGTAAATTATCTTTGAAATTTTAAATTTAATATTAATATTTTTTAATTTTAAAAGGCAGTTGAAATTGTGCGACAACTCATAGATATATTATATTTTTTTATTAAATACTGTATTTTTAAACCGTTTAGAAATATTTTTTTTACTAATTTATTTTTTATATATTACTATCTATTATTATCTATCTCAACTTTTAACATAAAAAAAATCATATAAATAGCTAAAAATATATCTTATTTGATAATAAGATTACAATTCTCAACTATTTTTAAAGTTTAAAGGGATTGGTAATAATTTTAAAATTTAATGAACAACTCACTATTTTACAAAGATTAGAAAATTAATATACTATATCGCTTATATATAGTGAACAACACATATTTGCATCTTATTAAAAATGAATAAAATAATAAATTTATATTATTTATTAAATTTTATATTAGATCCGTATAAATTGATCAATTATATATTTATTATTACTCAATGAATATAAGTGAATCAATTATACATTTATTATTACTCAACAAATATAATATTTATTATGAAGATTACGGATATATTGCTGGTACGAATGTAGGCTGGGGTTTTTGTATAGATTAATGGACATACTTAAATACTTACGTTACAACTTGTATCTAAGCTAACTATATAAAAAAATAATAATAAGAATAAAAAATTGGGTGCGTCATACGCCTGTTAAAATAATACTCAATCCATAGCTGAGGGAAAAAAAATTGGCCAATTAATTATAAGATATATATATATATATATTTGGAGGTCTATATTTGTAATTGTAATTATATAATAAACCTTTTATATATAAAAAAAAAAAGGTGTAATTTTAACATTCATATTTAATGAGCCAAATTTGACTATAAATCCTAATCATAGATTACATAATAAGGTTTTTTTTTTTCTGAAAAAAAAATTACATAATAACTAATCTTCATGGACCAAAAAAAGGAAACAAGAACCCCCCCCCTCCCCCCCCCCCCCCTCGAGAAAGAACTTGTGGAATACACAATAATAATAATAATTATTATTATTATTATTATTTGGTAGAAAAACTTTGAAAAAACCAAGAAACGACGGGAGTGCTTTATTATCTGGATTTTGTAGTGGACAGGTCCAATTTATTTTTAATTTTATGTAAAATATCTATTTATATAGGTATGTCCCAGACCAACGTGTTTGACCCAATTCTAAGTCTAAGAAAAGCTACAAATGAACCAAGTACGAAACCATATGCTTTTGGTCCTCTTTGCTATTTTCTTTCATTTTCTCTCCCTTTCAGTGTCTACCAGGAGCCACAGGATTTATGTTATTTGACCAGGATTTATATTATTTGACTTAGTTTTGGTTTCTGTTTTAAATTTAAATTCTAAAATTTTTCCAATTAGTTTCTTTTAATAGGATTTCAATTTATATTTTATTTTTTTGCTACCCACATAATTAATATGCCTCTAATTTAATCTACCCTAAACACATCCCTTTTAATTTTACCTTTGTTACACTTTGAATATATAAACATATTATTAGAGCTTAAATTTGAAAAAGAAAAAAATCATGCGAAAAATGAATAGTAATGGGTTGTTTGGAAGAAAATAAAAGAAAAATAAAAAAGAATTCGCGGCCATTGTTGGGGTCAAAATACGCCACCTGTCTCTTAAATGCCTGCCTACGTAATTATCCTGGGCCGCGTAAACGTGAATGTTTCGCCAACACGTGTCTGCGCTGCGAGAGGTGACGAGTACATGGTGTTTTTTTTTTTTGTCCACCGTGTTTTTACTAATTCCTCATTTTTCCCAAACGAATGTTAAAAGGGTCTGTTTGGTTACAAGTCACTTTTTTTTTTAAACTTTTTTTTTTTGGACGAACTGATTTCTCATCTTATGAATGCTCCTCCTTCCTAACTCATTAAAAGAAAAACTGATATAATCGCTTGTAACATGATCTAAAATAGATTTAGTCTACTTTTTCCTTTTTAAATTTTTTTTAAAAATATCTTCAAATTAATCAATAGAAATATTAGACATAATTCATTTTAATCTTTCATTATATATATATATATATATTGGACAAAGAAATAAGCTTTTTATTAAAATTATGAAACTAAAACAATTATTTTTTATATAAATATATATATATATATATTTGATCACAAAACTTTTTGATGTAACAATCTATATATAGATTTCATCATAAAACTTTTTGATTTATAGAAAATCAATTGTAAATAGGCTTGTATGAAACAGCAAATCTATTGTAAGAGTACTCGTTTTTTTTTGACTCATTTCTTAAACAGCAAATCTTTTGTTAGTCAAAAAGAGGGTGTTATCTAATTTATTATTATTATTTTTTAACAAAAAATTCAAGGGGTACTCCTTTATGACTATTATTGGGAATCCATTCATGAAATATATATATATATATATATAATATTTTCCTCTTAAAAAAACCCAATAGAGCATCGTATTTAATATGCGCATCTTGCATAAAAATGGAAAATAATTAACAACGTTTGTTAATTTAGGAAATAATTAATAACAATAATAAAATAAAATAAAAAATAACCTTTAAGTGTAGTTTTCTCAGCGGAAACAGAGAAGCTCGCTCTGACTGATCGATCCCTTTGAATATCACACCCTCTTTAACTCTCTCCTTCTTTAAACTAATTAAGACTTTTATGCCTTCAATTTCTCTCTCTCTCCCTCTCTCTCTCTCTGTCTCTCTCTCTCTCTTATGCCAAAGACCTCTCAAATGAAGCAGTCCACAATACTATCTCTCACCACCCACGCCGTCGATCCCCACTCTTTTAGATGACGATATCACCCTTCGCCGCCGCCGTCACCGTCATTTTCATTGCCGTCTCCATCGTCAACTCCCTGATCGTCCCCTTCACCCATGCCATCGGCTCCGGCGCCACCCTCGCCGTCAGCTACGCTTCCGGCACGGTGTGCGGCGTCATCGCCAACCAGCCGACGCAGAGCATCGTCTGCTACCGGCGTGGCCAAACTATCAGCTTGGATCCCAATGTATCCTTCTCATCCATCGCCGGCGGTCGGACAGTCCTGTGCGGTCTCAGGTCCGGTGGGTACAGCTTGCTCTGCTGGGACAATCTGTTGTCTGAGAACTCGAACTTTGTGAGCAAAAGGGTTTACTTTAACAACACTGTTGTATTGGAAAATCTCGCAGTGGGTGATGATCAAATTTGTGCAACGGTGGTGGATACAGGGGCTCTGGAATGCTGGCGAGGTAGTGACATGTTTGGCTTGCCATCTGGGTCTGAACGGTTCGTCTCAATTTCATCTGGGTCAGCTTTTGCTTGCGGTATTCTGAAGGACAGCTTTCGAGTTCGGTGTTGGGGAAACAATTCCATTGCTAATCAGATTGAGAATGGATTTGGGAACATGTCGATGACGAGTATAACGGCAGGTGGTTCGCATGTTTGTGGATTGAATATCACTGGGTATTTGGTATGCCAAGGAAACAATTATTCTGGGCAGTTGAATGCTCCTCTTGGCTCGGCCATGGAGTATTCTGGGTTATCTCTCGGAGCTAATCATAGCTGTGCAATTAGGCAAAATGGCTCGGCGATTTGCTGGGGCGGCGGAGGGCAATTTTCGGCCAACCAAACGGTGTCGTTTGAATTATTAGTTTCAGGGCTAAATTTCACTTGCGGGTTAACGACCAGTAGTTTTTCTGTACTCTGTTGGGGACCAGGGTGGTCCAATGGCTCAGATTCTGATTCAAGATTCGACCTTTCTTTGCCAGAAATTCTTCCAGGTCCTTGTGTTCAATCCTCTTGTGGAAACTGTTCTATATATCCTTTATCTCAGAGTCTCTGTTCTGGTTCTGGGAATATTTGCAAGCGCTGTGGAGGACCACAAATCTCACCGTCACCTCCACCGTCTCTACCATTACCGCCATCCCCACCTGTTTCTCAACCTTCATCTCCATCAAGGCCTTTGAGAAGGGGTTTATTGGCATTTGCCATTGTAGGATCAGTAGGTGTTGTTGCCGGTATATGCACCATAGTTTACTGCTTGTGGACTGGAGTATGTTTTGGGAACAAAAAGATTCACAATTCAGTGCAACCCCAGATCACCAGAGGCAGTTCTAATGGTGGTGTTACAACATCAAACAATAGCCCACTTTCAAGATCATCCACCATTAGACGCCAAGGTTCCAGAATAATGAGACGCCAGAGGAGTGGTACTTCATCAAAACACGCCGACAGGGCTGAGGAATTTTCGTTTTCTGAACTTGCTGTGGCCACCAACAATTTCTCCTTGGAGAACAAGATCGGAGGTGGAAGCTTTGGCGTTGTGTATAAAGGTAAGTTATCAGACGGTCGCGAGGTTGCAATCAAAAGAGGTGAAATTGCTCATTTGACCAAGAAGTTCCAAGAGAAAGAGAGCGCATTCGACTCGGAATTAGCATTTCTGTCCCGTTTGCACCACAAACACTTGGTTAGGCTTGTTGGGTATTGCGAGGAGAAGGAAGAGAGGCTCTTGGTTTATGAGTTCATGAAAAATGGTGCTCTGTACGACCATTTACATGACAAAAACAATGTGGAAAAGAGTTCTAGTGTTTTGAATTTCTGGAAAATGAGGATCAAAATAGCTCTAGACGCTGCTCGAGGCATTGAGTACCTCCACAATTATGCAGTACCTCCTATAATTCACAGAGACATCAAGTCTTCCAACATTCTTATTGACACAAATTGGACGGCTAAAGTATCTGATTTCGGATTGTCACTAATGGGTCCAGAAACAGAGCGTGATTACAGGCCAATGAAGGCAGCTGGAACAGTTGGGTACATTGATCCTGAGTACTACGGTCTAAATGTTTTAACAGCCAAGAGTGATGTGTATGGTCTTGGGGTGGTATTGTTGGAGCTTTTGACAGGGAAGAGAGCAATATTCAAGAATGGCGAAAATGGAGGGACACCCATAAGTGTGGTGGACTTCGCAGTGCCGGCAATTATGGCCGGAGAATTGGTAAAGGTATTGGACCAAAGGGTCGGTCCGCCGGAGCTGAATGAAGCAGAGGCGGTTGAATTGGTGGCTTATACTGCAATGCATTGTGTGAATTTGGAAGGGAAAGAGAGGCCAACCATGACGGACATTGTAGCTAATTTGGAACGAGCTTTGGCTCTCTGTGATGACAGTCATGGAAGCATCTCTAGTGGTACAATCTCCATTATTTCAGAGTAGTCTCTCCAATCCCCACATTCAAAGCTGATTTTTTTGTCAATTTTTTTTTTTTTTTGGATAATTCATTATCTTTGAGGTGTAAAGCTTAGGATTTTCGTCTAACTTGGAGCTGTAGTGTAGGATTTTATGAACACTGACAGCAAGAATGATTACATGATTGATTTTCAAGCAAAGCCCTTTTCTCTGTTTCTTTAATTTGTGATGGAAAAAAAAAAAAAAGGCTAATTCTGAAATCAATCCACGGATTTGTCTGTGTGCTACTTGTTGAATCAGAATGCTGTGTGCCTGTGTGTGACTTGGTCTTTGAAAGAGGGTGTGTAGAATCATTTTCAATGTTGACTGGTGGTTTTTTGAATGAGATTAAAGATTCAGGACCTTATGCTGAAGCCAAATAGATAAAGCAAACTGAGAGAAGCATAAAAGAATGTGGAAAGAGGCAAAGTTTGCCTTTTTGTCTAATACATAGTGCTTTTGTAAGTTAGCCGATGTGCTGAACTAGAGGGTGCTTTGGGGTACTTACAAGTTAGAGCCCCCAGCACAGGTTACAAGAAATTTGTATTTCTTTTCCAATAATGAACCAGCGGAGAAAAGGTCAATGGGGATTAAAAAGGGTGGTCCAAACTTTTGACAAAAGAGTTTGAGTTTACACGTTTGGGCTGTTTGACTTTGAATTTTCAATAAAAGTGGTCAATTAAGGTAAAGAGGTGGTTGTTTCTCGCCACGTGTAGGGTCAGGATCTATCCTCATCACAGTACCGGTGCAATAAATCCAACGGTGACTATTAATGCATGCATTTAGTATGGATAGGCTGCAGTTACTGGCAGATCCGGTAAATAGTGTGTTTAAATTTGGTGGAAATTAAGAGATATAAAGGTGAAGGCGTTTTCAAATTCAATGAAAATTAAGAGTGGCCGGTGACCCACCTCCTATATTATAGTTTTTTCATTTGTACTAAAAACGTTTTGGTTTTTGTAGACAAAATGGTGCAAATTCCAAATTGTTGATTTGCATAGTAATTTGTACTGTAATACATGTGATATGACTTGTCCTTAATAGAGCCATATCAGTTTTATAAAGTTAATGAAAGCATATGCCATATTATCAACTTATATTAAAAAATCAATTCACATAACTGCGATAAATTAAAGATTTTGATATATAAAAAATTATTCTAATATACAACATCACTCATATATATTAACTGACAAATAATGTGATATGCAATTTTAATACTTTTTTATTTATTTCAATTCATATATAATTTTTAAATTTTTTTAAAAAATATATAACACTTTATTTGTCGTTTAATATATATATACAATATTGTATACGAGAGCATTTCTATTCGACATATATGTTTTTATGTAAAATAGCTATTTCATTAATAAATAAAGAAAAAATTAATAGCTATTTCATTTTAAAGATAATAGAAATTAACCATTTCAACATCACTCATGCACCACATCCTTTGGAATCATCTAAATTAAATAAATAAATACAAATAAGTTTGGAGTAGTAGTTGAAATAAACAAACCAAACAAAAAAAAAAAAGAAAGGGAGGGGAAAACTCGAAGACTTTTCAATCTTTGAAAATTTTGTAGAAAACTAAATTCCACACCAGTCTTTTGTTTTACCGGATTTTGATAAATTGGTACAGAAGCAAATGAATGACAACTTCTTGGTTTAATAACAATTTTCATTTTTCATCTCTGTTTAAAACAAAACAAATAATAATAATAGCAATAGTAATAATAAATAAATAAATAAAATTAAGCCATTTCTAAATAATTTAGTGAGCAGAACTGAAAAAACTAATGGCTTCCAATTAAAAATACAAACAAATAAAATGAATTCAACAAAATAAAAAAATCCACGTTTTATCAGTGTGTTTACTCAGGTGTTGCCTACCTTCCACAAAGACGGCGTAGGGTGTTAAAATTGAAGAAGTAATTAAAGAAAAGAATATTGAAAATTGAATAGAGGGAGGACGCAGAGGAAGAAAGAGGTGGTAGGTTCGGTAGATTAAGATTGTGACTGCCCCGTCGGAATTAAACTGAAAACTACAATAATAGCACACCTCGCCCTTCACACCGATTAACCACCTCCAAACATTTGTCAAACTCTGATTGGGTGCCGCTCTTTTGAAGCCTTGTTCTTTGGTTTTTGAGACTATTTAGTTGAAAATGTCTTTCATGGTCTCCAAAATATTACCTCCATCCGTATCAATCATGCTGCATTCATATATCTCAGTGGTGTAGATCAGCATAAGAAAACCATTATTCCTATTATCTTTCAGCTTTTAAGTAAACTCAATTTATGTCTTACGTCACTCAACCTATCAACTATCAATGAAAAATAAATTATTAAGAATCCATTTAATAACATACTTATTTTTTATTTTTAAATTATATAAAATTTAATTTATTTATTAAATTTTAATTAGACTACTTAATTAATTAAAATATTTTAAAAATATTTTTATTTTTTATTTATATTTTTTATTTTACTTTATATTTTAATTCAATTGAATAATCTAATTAATATTTAATAAACTTCAATCACCCTCTATACTAATTAAATTATACATAATAAAAAAAAACCCCTAAAAACAAAAATAAAAAACAACCATATTATCAAACAAGCCCTAAATATATCCCAATTTATATCTCAAATCACTTAACCTGCCAACTCCCAATGGAGAGTGAATTATCAAGAATATAAACATGTTATTTAAGACTGCAAAAATTATAAATACCCTATGACGTAGACACTATCTACTATCTAATAAATTTATGAACTGCTCTCAGACCCATTTTTATTCAAAATAATAAATAAAAAAAGAATTATTACCGTTGGAATTAGGGAGTATTCAATATCTACAGACATAATATAATTGGCAATTGCATTTCAAGGCTATATCTTGGGTCCTTCCAAAATAAATAAATAAATATATATATATATATATATATATATTTATAGCAAAAAAATAAAAAATAAAAAAAATAAAAGATATTAGAATCTGGTATATTTTTTTCTCCGTCTAGCTTCAACTTCATTCATCCAATCAGAGAGCCAAAGGAGACCTTTGTAACCAAAATACAATGCTCCAATCAAGGCCACCACAAGGGTAACAAATAGAACAAGCTTCTTGACGATGGAAGCTACTTTCTGTTCAAGAAAGAACAATCAAAACAATTAGCGAAGAGGCTAATGAAAATTCCCACTCTCTTTCATTTTCTTTCTTTTATTTTTTTTCTACTTACTTGCAGACTCGAGATTTGTTTGGCTTCTTGTACTCTTTCCTTCCTTCTTTTACGCTTTGGTATATGCTTCTCGGTTTCTGGTTCCCTCACCTTTAAGAATATCATGGCAATAGATTTATAGCTAAACATTACAAGACATTTACATAGAATGTGGCTGAGTTGCACCTAGCATGACATGTTAGGTTCATGTAAATCTTAAAACTACTAAAAAGTTAAACCATGCAGGTTATTTCTCACTGTAAGTAAAGCAGTTTATATTGCAAAAAAGGACCACAATATTTGTTATTACCAATAGTTGAAATTAATTAACAGACTAAACTATACTTAGATTGTGATGATGCATATACGGGTGAAACTTCTTGAAACTCTAAGCACAAGTCCAAAGTGCTAGATGCTGGCCATATTTGATAGACAGCACGAAGTGAAATTTCGTAAAGCCATTACCTCCATAACCTTAGATTTACGCAACTGCAACTCTGACTCAACAACTTGTATTTTACTCTTGCAATCAGAACCGCAAGGAAGAAGTCCAAGTCCGAATTGATTTTTTAATACATCTTTGGGATCACAACCAGCACTGCGATAGGCTGCTTGTACATCATGGCATAACCACTCCCTTTTCAAGGTCTGACATTTACAACGAACATTAACCTAGCAAAGAACATTTAAGAAGGAATTTCAGATGAATAAATAGTAGATCAAAAGTACAACTTGTATGGACTAAACAGACTGAAAATTAGATATCTCATCAGTATATAATTAATAATACAAAGTAACAAGAACAATAACCTTTTTGGAGCACTTCTCAGGCAATGGGCATTCGCCAGGATGACAAATCTCAGGGCACAAATGTGTACAATTTGGTAACTTTCTGCAGAACCAACATCACCCCTAAGCTACTTTTTCATTTTTGTATGATACAAAAATTTAAAAATTCGTTGAGTCGAATAATAAAACTGGAGTATTGTAACATTTTTAGTTATATTAAAAATGAAAATTTTAAATAAATAAACCCTGGGTGCAAAATAATCAAGTAATAAGAAGAGGGCACATATTCAGAATACCTATGGCACGGTCCCCCACATGATCGAACAGATATTTGCTCCTTTAAAGACAAACTGTTGTAATATATACATTCAAAAACGTGGACCATGGTCCCACAATGACATGATCGTTTCACGAGCACCTTGCAAGGGGGACAGTCTCCAGGATGACATCGTCGGGGGCATGGATGTGGACATACAGGACTTCTCTCCTGAAAAGAAAATTTAGATCAGCAAAACAACCTATTAGTTTCAGAGGTAAATAATAATGATGAAGATGACTACTGCGAGGATAATAGTGGTGATTTATAATGAGGTTTTTAACACCTTCTGGCAAGAAAGATGACACTCTTCACAGGGCTCTCCTCCTGCTTTCTGGAATGATATTGAAGACTGACTCTTAAGAGCATGGCACATTTTAGAACAATAATGATTGCTACAAGAAAGTTGATTTCCACACAAGTTGTCACACGAAAACTGTAATTTATCCGAGCATAGCATCTGCTAGGAGCAGCAAAGATAAGAAACTTTAAGTTAGGAGGTGTTAGATAGGTTATAGTCACCATATAGCCATTTACCAAACTAATGTTCATGAGCTGAAATGTTAATCTACTGAAAGCAAAAACCAACCATCCTCTCAGCTCCAACGTGCAGGCCAACACATGACCTCCAAACAAGTTCTGGGCAAGGAGGGCATGGAGAACCAGGAGTACACTCCAACTGACGAATGTACTTCTTTTTCTTTGGTTTCAATGTAAATTCTGGATTAGGACGAGGCTTAGGTCCATGACACCTGAACAATATAAAGAAAAAAAAAGAAAAGAAAAAAGGTCAAGATCAGAGTTGTATTCTTGAGGAAATTTTAAGAGAACCATAATGAATGAAAATCCAGCAAACCTTAGGTTGCACTTATGGCCACACTGATATTCTTCTCCACAAAGTAGCCTACACGGAGGACAAGCCCCATAATGGCATTTGTGAGGCTGCAAGGTTATATGCAATTGTCATCAAAGAAATTAGATAAAGACTACTTAATAAGACTTGCACTTTGTCAAGGATTTGAACAGACACTTTTTTGTAGAAGTGAATATAAATAGAAATCAGCTGTTAAACTAGATAACAAGGTGTCTCGAGCTCTTTATTGCATTTTGATGAAATATGAAACTAAAATGCAGAGATGCAATGAAAATAGGCAAGAACTCCTGACTAGCAATAAGTATACATAGTGCAAGATCCTCCTACTAGTTTCATGCAGTTTTATATCACACACATTTAAATAATTCTATAAAACTAGTATAACACTTCAAGAATAAACTAAACATCCAAAACATAGATCCAAACCAACTGGTAGTAAAACATAGATCCAAACCAACTGGTAGTAAAACATAGATCCAAACCAACTGGTAGTACCTTGGAATTTGTTCCATGCCGGCATAGAGGAGCAATAGGGCATCGCTTAGGACATCTAGGAGGCTTTTGATCAATCTCAGTACCACAAGGAACCTGATACAAAATCCATCACCAATACTCACTAAATACAGTTTGCCCAAGCACACCAGATAATAGAAAACAATTTAATGCAGAAAAGACAAAATCATCCTTGAGGACAAAGGTTTGATGTTTCTTCAGCACTCAAAGGGAAGACGATGATAGATATACTTTGATATGTAACCAAACGAGTTAGTAAGAAAATAATGATCTAGTTATAGAAAATCACAATAACAAAACTCACACCTCGAAATGTGTCTCTCCACATGCACAAGAGATTGTCACCATTACTGGGCAAGGAGCACAAGGACCTCTGTTATAAAAAAACATTACAACGCTAATAATTATTTACTGATAGCAAAAGCTTCAACTATTGCAATTGAAAACATTTTCTACGTAAAGATTAAATTTCAAGTTCAAGAATACAATGGATAAGATGTCAGATTAAATTTCAAGTTCAAGAATACAATGGTTAAGATGTCATGCAAACTTTTCATCTTCTAAGGTTTTACAAATAATTCACCAAAAAAAAAAGGTTTTACAAATATATAGAAACTGCTCATGGGTAATGTACATTCATGAGTGAGTTATTGTCTTCAAATATGCAGGTCCACTAAGCTTTATCTTTAAAAGCACACAGGGGAATTTCAATAAGTTGGGCTCGGGGTTCCTTAGCGAGTGAACAGAAGATATTAGGCATGTTTCTCTCATATTTTTAACATCTTTGACTTATGAACTAAGGGTCATCCTCTTGCATACAGAAAACGAAGTTAACTTACCTATGGCATGGAGAAGGGCATTTGTGGTTCTTACATCGAAGCCTTCTGCCACAAATCTAAAATTTGAAATATTAATAAAACACCAATAATCCCCAGAGCTGAATTAAAAAGGATGAAATAAAAACACGAACCTCTGAGCATGGCGGACAATCACCATCACAGCAGCGACGCTTACAAGCATGGCGCCCACAGTCTCTTAATTTTTGACACTTTCTTTCACACGCCAAATCTTGATAGCAAGGAACCTATTCTAGAACATATTACACTCATTTTTCACTCAACTCATAAAAAACCATACTCAATACATTACAGTAGGAAACAAAACGTTTCAACATAAGTACAATGGCAAACATTGTACCTCTTTCTTTAAGCTTCCACATCGGCACAACTTAGTGACAACTAATCTGCAAGTCTCAATGCATGGCCCACGGTGGCACCGCTCCGGGCAGTTATGGAAGCCACAATTAAGTATTTTATCACAAGTTGCACCACACAGTGGCACTGAAACATCACAAGATATCCCATCATGCACTCTCTTCCCACAAGGGCACGTCCTCTTCCCCTGAAGCGGGCACGGACCACAGTCTCCGGAATGACAACCTTTACCACACGCATGTCTCCCACACCCAAGCAACTTCTCACACGGATTATCACACCGAAAATTCAGCCGATCACAACATGCTTTCTCTTCTTCCGTCTTACCGCATTGGCACCGGTATATGCCCCTCACTCGACACGGCGGGCACGGCCCGTCATGGCAGATTTCCGAGCACCTATGAATCCCACAATCCAATCGTTTGGAGCAAGCATTATTACACGAGAAGTTCTTAAATCCACATCGCCGAACGTCTTCAACAGACCCACAAAAGCAACGAGCTTTGACGAGTTTTGGGCACGACGGGCAAGGACCTGGGTGGCATAAGAGCAAGCAGTGGTGACCACAATTGTGCTTCAAAGGCCTATTACAGACCTCGCCACACGAATGGGGCAATACCCATGGGTCATCGCTAGGTGGGTTTTCCAATTTTCCACAGAAACAAAAATAAGTCTTTGGAATTTGTGATTGCGCATACTCTACTCTACATTTGGGACAGTTCCAGACCGACACTTCAACGGCTTTACTCGCGGTGATTGGAAGGCGTGTTGATGCGCGTAAAGCAGCCAAATCAGATGCCTGACGAGCCCAGCTCTGTAAACAGAAGAGGTGGAAGACGGCGAAGCAGAGTGAAGTGCAGGACCAGGTCGGATCGGAGGGTCTAATTCGCTCCAGGCATATCAAGCAAGAGAGGGCGCCAGAAGAAGAGGAATTAAGAAAAGACTGGATCTTGGAGAGGTCGGCCGGCGTGGTCGTTGATCGACCCGTGAATTCGAAGTATGAGCTGAAAATTGAGTCGGTGAGGTCGGCATGTCGGGCAGGTTTGGATCCAGATTGGCCGTCATCGGAGTCTGTGTCGGAGTCCGACAGGGGTTGATGGACGGAATGATGGTTGGCTGGGGGCATTTTGGGGAAGAAGTGGTGGAATGGGGAGGAGGGAGAGAGGGATATGAAGTGCCTCTCTGTTTTGAAGGAGCGCGGCAGATTATTATTAATTCGTCATTAAATCATACAAATTAACCAAAATAAATTTATACAAAATTTTTTTAAATTTTTTTTTTAATGCTAATCCACACTTGTCCTTTGTCAATCCCCAAGATAATGATAACTAGCAAATACAACAAACTCACTTTTTTTTATTAATGAATACAACAGTTTATAATCACACTACCATGCAACAGAGCGTTCTGCAAGCTTTGCACAACACAACTCCAAATAAAAAGAAAAAGCCAAGCAGACGACATGGTCTCACACGTAAGCATTTATATTTTATATACGTACAAGTTCATAAAAAGATTAAAAAAATAAAAATAAAACAAAACAAAACACATAACAAAGCTTCACAATATTGTATGTCTTCACTTTGTCACCATGAATGGGAACAGAATTCAAACAAATTCAAAGCGCATAAGAAGCTTTACTGATTTGTACCTCTCTCCCTTGCGGCTATGCAATGGAACCGCTCGGATCCCTTGTCTTAGCTCTGACACAGGTAGGCATGTTTGGCCTCCAAAGTCATCCTTTTCTGACATGTCATACTCATGAACTTCGATACGAAGCAGAGCCAGTTCTGGAACAGTTAAACGGAATTCAAACTCCTCATTCCAGGCTGGTACCCAGTTGTCCTCTATTGACTTTGTTTTCTTCATCACATTATCTGCAGGGACTCCAGCAATTCCTACCTGCATTTTAAATAGAGGAAAATCATTTTTCACATTCTTTAGATCACATCATATCTCATTAACTAGGGGTATTTAAATTTTGAAATCACAAGAAAACCAATATTACAATGGCTATAATTGGGATATAACAGCAAGAAATTCACCGTTAAAGCAATTGTTAAAGTTTCAATTGTGCCAGATAAGTAAGGCGTTGAGAGCATAGAACTTCTTCATAAAAAAGTGTAGCCATGAAACTAAAAAATGCTATGGATTCTATCAACATACCCTTGTATAAAAATCTGGAGGGGAATAAGCATCAAAGTGAGTATGATGGAAATCATAATACCATCCTTCACCCATAAATATGGTCACCTTTTCAATAAGAAGAAAATTACAATTATTAGTTGATCCAAACAAAATGAAGACAGGAACATCACATGAAATATATAGTCAAGAGGCTTTAAAAACTGCATAAATTCATTAACCTGACTGTAAAACACACACCTTCAGAGTTATTTTAACAGGTAACTCAGCTTTAGGATCAAAGACCTCATTGTGTGGACCATTCTTCAACAAAAAATCTGGTTTCTTCACATAACCACACCCACCATTAGCTTTGAACATCCCATGCATCACCCAGAGTGATCTCCCATATCCCTGTCACAAGGAAAACTCACACTAAACATTTAGCAAACAAAACCAATAAGAAACATTCTTTACAAATTGAAATCAAGATACAGCCAAGAAAACATGCATCAGATCAGTCAACAATTTTCATTTAATTGAATATAATAAAAACCTAACTCATCCGCTTATCACTCTTGCTGTACTGCATAAGTTGCAGTTCTCATGTAATGACTAAAAACCAGGATTTCACACGCAGAGATACATAAACTCACTTTATTATCTAATGATTTAACTACATATAGTAACTAAATACGGCATTATTCACAAAATAACAGGAAGCACAAACTGACACACATTAGAATGTAATAGGACTTCACATTCACTTTCTTGACCGCTTTCCACTCATTCCAATAAAACGGAGAAAAAGAAGTAGAAAATAAAAATAAATATATAAAAGATCTGAAATAAAGAATAAATGAAATACCTGCATATTAAATGCAACCATTTGAGCTCCATGCATCCACCCAATCATTGGGTTATAATTTGAGGAATCAAATCGTATACCCTTTGGATAAATCCTCAGAATATTCCGCTGGGTAAACCTATAGTAAATAAAATATTAGAACTTTAAAAATGTAACCTTTTCATCATGGTGATAGGAATAAACAGTAAGAAACAATAATCAATGGTTAATTTGCAAATCTGTTAAACAGGAACACATAGTAAATGCATTACTACAAGTTTAACAACACATAATGTGCCAACAATGTAGTTGACTAATGGATCCTCCAAGTCATTTGGTCCATCTGAAACCTATCCAAGTCAATAATTCAATCAACTATTTCAAATAAAAGTGGCTTAAGAAAATACTATGACCTTGAACTCTTGCATTACAAATTTAAATCTAAAACATATCTTAATGCCTAACTTTTATGAAATATAATATCCTCATTTTAACTAAACAACGCAGAAGTAAATCACCAGAAGCAGACACACTGAAAAAATATAAACAAGATGTTACATTCTTATGACTGTAACAATTAAAATATGCAAGGTTCATGTCATATACAGAAACTCATTTAATACTCGAGAAACAAGACATGCTGAAAGCAGAGTTCACGTACAAATATTAAGGATACCTGACAATTTCCTTTCCATGAGTTTCTATTGCCTTTTCAAGCTGTTGCTCGCTCAAGCTAAGACGTCGCACCTTGTCAGGATCAACCTTAAGACACTCATTTAATCCACCTTTAGGCTTCCCAGCATGAATAGCAATTAAACCTTTATATTCAGGTGGTTCAGTTTGCTGGCACTTGGGATCTCCTACATCATGATCTTCCTCATCATCACCTTCTTCATCCAAATCATTCTGTTAAATATAGAAAGTCAAAAGATCCACATCTGATTACTGAATTAACAGAGAAGCAAAACTTATTTATACATAAAAATCTCTGCACACCTTGGCATCTGTTATGTTACGGCCTTTTGGGTCTCCGACTTCTTTTCCCCATGCCTCTTCATCACCAGTTGCCTTTCCTCTCTGTGATTCAGTTTTAGTTTCCTTGGTCTCTTTGGCCTCAAGGTATTCCTTAGGCGGTTTTGTTGATATAATAATCCTTTTCTTAAGTGATTCAGGGGAAGGAAATTCGCTCAAGCATTCTGAGCCAGGTGAAAACAGTATGTCTCCAAATGTTTCAGTGACCATCTAGAAATAGGTGACAAAATAGTATACAGTAAGAACATGAAGGGTTGAAATCCTTCTCTCTCTTTTTTTTTTTTTTTTATTTAATAAAGAAAAAAAAAAGAGTAGAAATACTCACCACTGCTACTTTAGCTTGAAGATCCGGAGTAAGATGATCTTCTAGAGTTATTACAACTGGATATTCAGATGCAACAAAGGCATATTCTTTAATAGATTTAAAACATTTGCTAAGTTCCACTGGAGTTGTCAATGTCCTATATAGAAAAACAGTCTTTTAACCACATATAAACGCACAAATATTTCGTGTTATCAGTTTGAAGATATTGCCAGTGAGAAATAGTACAGTATACTATCACCCTCAAATAAAAAGGTTTCTGATTTCTAGCAATGCAGGGTTCCCAGTGAATTTACATCAATTACAAGCAATTAGAAAGTTTCCCAATAGAGTATGTCTGACATTAAACTCATTTGAGCAATATCAAGTCCATTATGGTATGTTTATACTTGAAATGGAAGATCAGTCATGATCCATGCCTTAAATAAAGATCATACCTTCCATGAAGAACTTCCACGTTGTCGTTGGTGGAATTGGGCCATATATCCAACTCGATCACTCTCACTCCCCTCTTAAGAGCATGTATAATAGGTACATCGCTGCAGTCACTGCTTAGCTGATTCCCAGTTAGATATGAATTGTGCCCAGTGTATATGTAATAATGGGACAAAGGAGCACTCATATCATGGTGCACCTGCAATAAAAACAAACAATTACCCCCCATCGTAACTATCTGTAACAAAGACAAATTAGCAAACACAAATTGTATCAGAAACCACAAAAATGATGTTAAATAAATACCCCAAGAGACGGTGAGAGAGGAGGGTTAGTGTCGCCGAAGAGGTACTTAAAGAAAGCTTCGAGATTTAAAGCCTTGCGATGGAAGACAGGGAGATGCCTGAGTTCACGGAGGGTGTTGTCAATAATGGTCTGAGCTTCCTCCTTGGTAGCCTTGTCTTCCTTCTGAACCTCCACTAAGAACCTCAGAAAGTGATCGGCGTCCATGATTCCATTCTCCGAGTACCGCTCGAACAACTCATTCACCTCCTTGGGTGCCTCCGACACGGTCAGCCGGAACCGTCTCCGGAAACAGAAACACACTCTGTAGGACTGTTTGGACATGGTGTAGGATCGATTCCAGACAGAGAAGAGAAAAGGGTTTTTGTTTGGCTGAAAATATGGTGGTCTTTCAATCAGAAGCAGATGGTTTTGTGGCAGATGATTGAATGCTTTGTAGAATGCGACAGATGGATCGTAGCAAACCGGAGTAGAGTAATTTCAGAAAGATTGGGATGGATGGTGTGGGACCCAACTGATTACTCCTTTACACCTGGCCTAGGCTTAGCTAACTGATAGATAAAAAAACGTTTCAGAATTCAGTGTTTGTTCCGTGTTGTACACTATTTATTAGATAATGTCTGATTAAATTGTTAATAAATAAAAAATTATTATACACCAAATACAATTAGAAACAGAAGATTTTATTTTATACATATATATATATATATATATATATATATATATATATATATAACACATGGATAATGTTCCAGCAAAATGCTTTCCATGTTCTGTCAGTTGCTGCTGAAAAAAAAAAAAGTTTCAGTTTGTTGGATTCCTTTTTTTATTATTAAAATTACACAAATATTTCTAAATTTTTCAATTTGAAAATGATTTAGAATTTGAAATCATCGATAAAGAAAATAAAAATTGGTAATAGAATGTTTTTGTTTGTAAGGAATGGTAGTATTTGTTCTGTCTTTTTATTTTTTTTTAAGGGGACACTTGCATGTCTGCTTGTTTAAGTTGTTTTATACGACTCTGAAGTATAAAAATACAAGAAAATAGTTTTAGACAAACGTGTTTGTTTTTGTTTTGCTAGGAAGTGAATGTATTATGTGCTCTATTTTTGGCGATTAATTTTCACTGCTGAAAAGTTTTTTTTTTTTTTTTTCTATTTTTTAAATATGATATTAATGATAACCTTTTTGTTATTTATTGAAGTAAAGCATGCATAGAACAATACTTGGATATGGTTTACAAATAAAAAGAAAAAAAAAATTAATACAACAAAAACATTATTGTTTTAAATTCTATGTGATTTGGGATCTAATACAGAGGTGTAGGGTCTGGTTACATAATTAAAAACAGCTATAGTTGATTAAAAAAAAATAGAGATTAAAACTAATAAAATGATGAAAAATACTTATTGTTAGTCAGTATGATTATTGTAGTCCATTAGAAAAAAGAGAATTCAAAATCTCTTATTTTAGTATTTCTCCTTAGATAATTATTTTAATCTTTGTATGTTAGCGTCTGATCCAGACCATTTAGTGGAGCTTATCTATGGTTTGATTAGTACAAAATTATCAAGTAAGATTTAGATTAATTAATTTATACTAAATTAGTACATTAATTTGAATAAATTATTCTAAATATATAATTAGTAATTTTACAAGCCACTTTTTATTATTTATTGTTTATTATTACTTATTGGTTGGGCTTAATCAATTCAGTTATTTTATTTCATATTTGTTAAATTGCTTATTTGGGGCCAAAGTTATAGAAAGCCTATCTTTATTATCTAAACCCACTAAGAATGGAGAGATAAATTATTTATTTGCTATTTAAATAATACGATTATTTTTCATTCCTTTTATTATTTTACTTAAATTGTAATATAAAATATATTTATTTTATAATATTTTATGTAAATAAAGAGTGTTTTATAAGTTAAATTTCTCCCTTTTTTTTCCGAGTCTTACTTTTCCAAAAAGAATGTGTCAAGTTTTAGTCTTTTCTTCATATGTACTTTTTTCTGGATACATCTCCAGCATAAATATCTATAGATATTTTAAAAAAAAAAAAAAAGAAATATGCTTCTCTTCCATTACCCATTAAAAACATAAACCGTATTTTTTAAGATCATTTCTTTTTGTCTCTCTCTTATCTTTTTTTTCTTTATCCTTTCTTCCATTTTCATTTCATCCTTCACAAAAAACACCTGCATTATTTTTACCAAAAAGGCAAAGCTTAAAAGGAGAAGCACTTTTTGAAAGCCACCATCTACACACCCATATGAGGAGTTTTTGGAAGTCACCATTTTCATGTTTATGTGAAGACACCTTTAGAAGCTTTTATTCCTTTTACTCATGTGAAGAGTTGTCTTTGAGTGGAGTCCCTTAGGTATTTTTTTTGTTTCTAAAAAAAATGGTACATCCAAAATTATCAAGGGAGCAAAGGAGATTTTTGGCCATAAAAAAGAGTTTGTTCTTTGTCTTTAATGTTTTGAAGTTTTGTGAGCAAAATATCTCTTTTATCTTTTATCAATTCCTTTTGATTTTCCTCTATAAATATTCATCTATGTAGAGTTTGGAGAAGAGGGAGAGAACCACATTTCTTAAAGCATATATATTGAAAAAATGTCTTTTTGTAAGTTAAAAACTTCAAAGCTTTTCATGTGTCATGAACTTATTTTGAACCCTTCAAGTTGTGCAGCTTTAGTCGCTTTGTGCCAAATCTTGACAACTTTAAATGCTGCACATGGACTCCTTTCTTTATAACTTGTGACAGAGTCAAAGGTTGTTGCCCCATGACTAGCTTAAACGGACTCTTATTTGTGGCCTCACTTTTTTGCAAATTATAGGAGAATTGAGAACATATAGCATTTTTGTCTAATCATGTTGGTTGACACTTACAAATTATCATAAATATAGCTCTAATAATGCATTAGCTCTCTTAGATTGTCCATCGGTTTAAGGATAAAGCTTATTGAGAAATGTAATGCTGAACTCATAAGTTTGAATAATTAGATCCAAAACCTTCTCGTGAACCTTGCATCACAATCATTTATGATTGATTGTGGCAAACCCCAATATTTCACCACATGCTTAAAGAATAGCTTTGAGGTTTCGTTTGCTGGACATGCTTTCAATGCGGTGATGAATAACATACTTGAAAAATCAATCAACCACCATAATAATTGTGCTACATCCTTCGAACTTGGGTAAGCCAATGATAAAATCCATAAAGATGCTTTCCCATGGTCTTTCGAGAGTGGGTGGTGGCTTCAATAAATTGGTGGGATGTCCTTGCTCCATCTTGTCTCGTTGGTACACAAGGCAAGTCCTCACATACATTTCTACATCATCCCACATTTGTGGCCAATAGTGACTTGACTCCAACAAGGCTCTTTTACATTTTTGCCCTAGGTGTCTGACCCATTTTGTTTCACTCCTTGATCAAGTTTCTCCTAAAGTTGCCTCACCTCAGCACATAGATACATTGACCTTTGTAAAAGTCATTCTCATCCCAAAACCTCTTAGTCTTGTCTATCATGGCAAGTTGTAGAAGTTGCTTTGCTACGACATTATACTTCATGCCTTCCTTTATCAAGTTAAGCAATTTTCCTTGGAGTTTACTTATTGACGCCAACTCGGCCTTCCTACTTAATGAGTAGGCAATCACATTGACCATACCAAGCTTATACTCAAGCACATAATTGAACTCAGTAAAGAAGTTTTGCCAATGAGCTTGCTTAGGACTTAGCTTCTTTTGAAATTGAAAGTAAATTGTAGCCACATTCTCGGTCTTGACGGTGTACTTGGACCTAAGCAAGTAATGCCTCCAAGTGTATGAGCAATGTATGATGGCGACCATCTTTTTCTCTTAGACCGTGTATTGCATTTCTGTGTCATTTAGCTTGCGGCTTTCATATGTTACTAGATGCCTATCTTGCATTAAGATGCCCCTTATGGCAAAATGGGATGCATTTGTGTGCACTTCATAAGACTTTGAGCAATCAAACAATGCTAATACGGGTTCCGCATGATAGCCTCCTTCAATTTTTCAAATGTATTTTTGCATTGGATGGACCATTCTCATGATCTGTTGTTCTTTAATAAATTGGTTAGTGGGGCGACTATTACGAAATAACCTTTAATAAACCACCTATTATAGTTAATAAGGCCAAAAAGAAAGATCAAAACTTACTCATCTTGCTTGAAGGATCCCACTATTGAATGACCTTAACTTTATCTCTATCCATATGTAGCTTGCTATCGTTGATCTTATAGCTGAGAAAGTGGATTTCATTACTTGTAAATGTGTACTTCTCCTTCTTTACGTATAGCTTATTCTCTTTTAGCACATTGAACACAATTCGAAAATGGTTGACATGTTCCTCAAGAGTGTTGCAATAGATGAAAATGTCATCCAAATACACAACCATGAATTGATCTAAATAAGGATGAAAGATTTAATTCATGAGAGTGCAAAGTATTATCAGTATGTTGGTGAGGCCAAAGGGCATGATAAGAAACTCGTATGCTTCATAGCGTGTCACACATGTAATCTTTGGTTCATCCCTTCCACGATCTTTACTTGGTAGTAACCTGGCCTCAAGTTAAGTTTGGTGAAGTATCTTGCTCTTCCAAGTTGATTAAATAAGTCGGCTATCAACGGTATATAATACTTGTTTATTATGATGACCTTGTTAAGTGCCCTACAATTGATACATAACATTAACGATCCATCATACTTCTTTTGAAATAGGATTGATGCTCCATATGATACTTTTGATGGTTGAATGAAATCGGCATCCAAAGGCTCTTTAAGTAGTCTCTTTGGCTTTCCAACTCGGGAGGAGACATATGGTATGATGTCTTTGCAGGTGGCTTGACACCAACCTCCTATTTAATTTGATGATCCATTTCCCTCATTTATAGAAGCTTCTTTGATAGCTCGGATGCCATAACATCCTTGAATTCTTCAAGTATTTGACAAATCTCCTTCCAAGATGCATGTGGTGTTGTAACGTGGAAATGAAACAACAATGAATTGCCTTAAAAATTTCATGCTAAGCACAATATTAAAATCATCATAGGTGCGATAAAAAAGTTTAATTTACCATGCCTTGTACCAAGGTGTAGCTCCATGTCATGAGCCATGTCATCAAGTGGTTTTGTCTCTACATTCATGGTTTTTAGCCACCTTTGCCCTTTCTCGAGCTTTAGGCCAAGCCTCATAGCCTCCTTCCTCTTATGAAGTTGTGAGATGTGCCAGTGTCCACCATGACTTGGGCTTCTTTGCCATATATACATGCCGCCATATACATGAGGGAGTTATCCTTTATATTATGTGTGGGGATCGGGCTTGCTTTTAATGAGTCGAGGAGTTATAAGTAATCCATTTGAGTCTTCTCTTGAGTATCCCTCCTTTCAAGCATGGCACTCAATGACTTCCTCTTAGGACAATCTCTTACCTAATGAAGCCTATCGCATAAGAAGTAATTTTCCTTTAACTTGATTTCGGGCTTACTACTCCTCTATCCATTTTTGTTGTAGAATGGTGGCTTTTTTTATGTTCCTTGCTTTATGAGAATTTTTGAAACTTGGCTCCCTCCACCTTTAGTAAAGCTAGCTTTAGGCTTTAAGTTAGATGACTTACCTCGTTTATACTCGATGAGAGTTTCGGCTATGCTAAGGGCGGTAAAGATGTCTTGCACACATCTCCTTGAAGCTCTAATGAAACCCACGATTAAATCTTACCTATGAAATTGAAGAGAAGGTCATTCTCACTCATGTTATGGATTTAAAGCATTAAGCCGGAGAACTCTTCTATATAATTTCTAATGGATCGATTGTTTATCAACTCCTTCATGCACTTTCTAACTTCATGCGCCACATTCTCAATGTAGAATTGCTTCTTGAGTTCATTCTTTAACTCCTTTCAAGAGTTGATGGTGCAAGAATCCCTTTTGATTTCTTTATGTTTCCTACGCCACCAGAGTTGCAGCAATATTAGTAAAGTAAAGAGAAGCGGTGTTTACCTTTTGCTTCTCATCTTGCATGTCGAGTACCTCAAAGTATCACTCCATTTACCACATCTAGTTGTCCAACTCCTTGGCATCCCTCTTACCACTAAAACTCCTTGGGTTTAGGAGCATCCACCATTAGAGTAGCAATAACTTGTTGAGTGGTGATGACACCACTAGTTGCAATCCGCTTATATAATGCCCAATCTACACAAATTTCCTTCAAGCTCTTCTTGAATTCCTCCATTTGTGCTTGCATTAAGGTCATGGTTTTAAGCACCCTTACTTGGAATGCTCTATTCTCCTCTTGCCAAGCCTTGGTGTTAGCCTCATTGGTGCTTTGCATGATTCCTTTAAGCTTCTCCACTTGGTCATCCACAATAACATTGAGCTCCTTCATACTTTGCTCTATACGATTAAACTGCTCCTTTATATCAGCGACAACCAACTTCACCTTGACCACTTGGGTCTCCATGGTGATAAGAATGTCACGAGATTTAGAGCACCCATGCCCTTTCTTTAAAGCACTAGGGATGACCTCCCTTCCTTTATTTTCTTCTTCTATAAGCTTGAATGAAGACATGATGTTCCACCAACTTGTTGCTAGTTCTTCACTAATATGGCTCCAATACAAACTGTCATGAACTTGTTTTGAACTCTTTAAGTTGTAAGGCCTTAGTTGCTATTCCAACCTTTGTTTGCAACTAATTAAGCTTTTTTGCCTACAAAAAAAGATAGTTAAGCAAAAAAGTTAAAATACAAGAGAAAGTTTGAGAAAATGCTTTGTATTACTTCAAGAGAGCTTTACAAGTGTTTACTTGGATTCTTGAATGGGTTGGTCAAGTAAAGCCTCTTCCTATTTATAGACATATAAGTATTGATTTAATGACTATGGTACATTTGATTCTACGGTGGAAATTAAGTCTATAAAATTCTCCACAATGTAAATCTAGAGTTATTCATAATGTTCTAGAAAATTTTACACAAGCCTAGAGAACTCTATATCCTTCTTGATTCTTGCCCAAATATAAAGAAAATGCTCACCAAGTACTTGATGAAATGTCACAACCGTGACATATGACTTCCACGAGTTTTCAAGGAAAAATGAATTTCATGGATCTTTCTTAAAAAACTATCATTTTTAGTTTTATTTTATTTTTCTTTCCTTGTTCTTCAAAGATTTTCTAAATAAAAATGTTTTCTTAGCTCGTGTTAAAAGACCATGGTCATTTTGGACTTGGATCATGGTATTTTCACTAATATCTTTCTAAATTTATACAAAAATTAGCCATTTATGTATTTTTACTTTAGATTTATAAAAAAAAATGTCTTAGATCTAAGTTTGTATAAGTGATTTTCTAGTATTTTCTTCCTTTTAACATTTTATTTGTCGTTGAGAGTATTTTATTCTCTTTGTTATATTAAAAAGACTCATCTCATTTGCATGTCTTTGTTGACCTTTTTCAATTCTATGTGTTTATATGAAAAGAATACTGTCTTTATATTTATTTTAGTTTTTAGCTTGTAAGTTACTAACTTTAAATATTGTAACTTTTGCTCCTCTAATCCATATCTACTTGAGAGTCTCGTTTTTACTTTTAGTATATTATTATTGTGAGATATTATATTTGCTTTTTATGAGATGAATATAATATTTTATTTGCTATGAGAATATTGTGAGGTTTTATTGAATGGATATGCTGTTACTTTGTTCTTATTTTAGTTACTCTTTGTATCAGCAACTAGTTGTGTGACTCTTGACTAAAGGACTCTCCTACCTCATCTTGTCACAAACAACATAAAAAATCCGAGGGAGGTGTCAATGTGCTGTTTGGACTTAACTCATCTTCAAACAAGAAGGTTGTAGATTCGAACACTTAGTGATTTTGGACTACAATAAGACTCTCCAGAGGAAGATATCTCAAGGTGCATTACACTCTTTGGAGTAAAGCATCTAAGGCACAATCCTTGGAGGGCCATTTTTTTCTAAAGCATTCAAGATATTTCTAGAGAATCATCTTCATAAAATTTAAAATTTTTTACAGACCCATATCTAAAAGTCTTAAAATCTATCAAAAGCTCATTTTCACAAGTTTTAAAATCCATCAAATGCCTATATCTAGAGGATTCAACCTTTACTAAAGCATTTCTCTAAAAGAAGATCCCATCTTTGGAGGATTCAATCTTTCTCCGAAAGAAGTATAAATCCATATCTAAAAGAGTTACAACCACAACAAAACCTCAACCTAAAATCCACCCCAATACCATATATAAATATATTTATCTGTATATATAAATATAGATAACTATTTTATTATCTAATACATATAAAAATATTAATAACAAAATATGTAAATGGAGAGATACTAAGAAAATCTAAATTTGAAAAAAAGAAGCATATATAATATTAATGTACTCGCATAGGATTCCCCCCACCATGAATAATTTCTAATTAAAGCGCCAGATAAGGTACATCGACATGCATTGATTTTATTGGACCCCAACATAATTAATTCTTATTTGGTGTCTGGTTGGCTTGCTAACTTTCGTTTTCCATTTTAGTTTTTTAATATTCGTGGAGGTTAGTGATTGGTGTTAGTATAGAATAGCAGTGAAATCTACACCATTTTTATTTCTATTTTTGCTAAATTATACCATTTGATTTCTTACTTCAAAGTTGGAAACCTTGAAAACTAATTCTAGTCCTGATGTCAATTCTTTTTCATAGACTTGCAATTGTTGTAAAATGTCTAGTAAGTTTTTCCTTGTGTTCATTATCATAATTCATCAAATTTAACTTTTCATTGTCTCAGTTATTATAAACACCACTTTATTTTTGTTTTATATTTTTATATTTAAATTTAAGAACTTGTACTTGGAAATTATGACAATTTGATAAACAGATTATAATTTAAAGTTAGAACTCATATAAGGTGAAGGAAATACTAAATTAGTTTATTTTTCAGACACTAAATCTGTTAATGTTTTTACTTTTTGTAATTTGATCTAAGAATTATAGATAATATCATGGGAAGTCATAAACTAGGTTAAAGAAAAAAAAATCTTCCACCAACTTTTGCTGTCATGGCTTCAACTCAAAGCAAAAGATTTCTAAAACAATCTAACTTACATCTCTAAGTACAAAGCATAGAATGCATCCAAAAATAATAATTAAAAAAAAAAAAAGAACCAAAAGTAGATGCTCCTGAGAAAAGCACATAAATGACCCTGTAATGACTTATATAAGAATGATACACTATAAATATAAATATAAATATAAATATAAATATAAATATAAAATAGTATTATTATAACATAAATTATTCGAACTGGAAACGCATTAAAAGCTTGACAGATTTGAGTTTCTCTCCCTTTCTGTCATACAAAGGAACAGCCCGAATTCCAGGCTTGAGTTCTGGAACAGGCAAACATGTCTGCCCACCGAAGTCATCTTTATCAGACCTGTCATACTCTCGCACCTCTATACGTACCAATGCAAGCTCTGGTACTGTTAGTGGGAATTTAAACTCTTGGTCCCAAACTGGTGCCCAATTGTCCTCCATTATCTTCGTCTTCTTCTTGGCACAATCAGCTGGCACTCCAACTATATAAACCTGAACCAACAATAGCATCTTTTTTTGTAATCACAACTACAGCTACTAGCTACTCATTCATAAATCAGATTCACCAAGGGAAATTTACTCAATGGGTTATTGATATAGAAAAAACAACCAGAAAATAAGGAACTTTGTAATGTTGGTAACCTTGGTGTAGAAGTCTGGTGGTGAGTACGTATCGAAGTGTGTTTGGCTAAAATCCAAGCGCCATCCGTCTCCCATGTATACCTTCACCTTTTTGATCATTGAAATGAATGGTTTAAGATGCACCAGTCATAACTCAAACAAAATGCACTACTTTTGAGCTGAATGCTGGAGAAAAGATGATCATCAGGGCTCACCTTTAATGTCTTTTTCACTGGCAAAGTTCTTTTAGGATCGAAGACTTCGTTATGTGGACCCTTTTGCATAAGAAAATGAGGTTTTTTCACATAACCACACCCTCCATTGGCTCTAAACATCCCATGCATCAACCAGAGTGATTTTCCATATCCCTATTAAAGAAAAACTTGTATGCTTAGTTCGTTTACTTTAGACCTGGCAGGCAGAGATGAGGTAACATCCTTGAAAATGTTCGTATAGTGAATGTCCAAAAACTGACCATTTCTTGAACACCCTACCCAGCCATCCTCATTGTATGTTTGATGCAAAAGCTTTAAAGTTTATTAGTAACCCCATCATACCATTCCGCAATTATTAATAATGAATTTTTATTTAGCTTACAGTGTCTCCCTTATGTGAGGGGTATTCCTGTTGTCAATGTAAAATTAGCACTTCACATGGTAACTTCTTTGTCAAGAAAAACTGCTTCAGAAAGTAGGTTGACAATCACTAGGTAGATAGATTTTCCAATTGTAAAACATTGTGATTTTCTGAAGAAAGAACCTTTCCTAGATGTCAAATTAAGAATCTAACACAACCATGATACACAACAAGTAACCTATAATAGTATATTGCTATTCCACGTGAATAAAAATATCAGCTTACTTCAGTGAAAAATGGGTCAACCAACATTACACCAAGTGATAGATTTATGCCTTTAATAAATTCTAAAACTCAACCATCAAGAATCTAACCTGCATATTAAATGCAACCATCTGCGCTCCATGCATCCACCCAATATTTGGCTTGTAATTGGAGGAGGTGACTCTTGTCCCTTTGGGGTATACCCTAAGTACATTCCTCTGGGTGAACCTACATAAGCACAAAAGCAATTAGCAGTAACTTAGAAATGAAAAGGACTGAGTACTTGTTGCAGGTAAGTATTAATTAATGATCATCACTAATCAATTAATTCAAGAAATACCTCACAACATCAGTGCCATGAGAAGCAGCAGCCTTTTCAAGTGCTTGTTCACTCAAACTAAGCCTTCTAACTTTCTCGCTTGCAACTTTCAAAGCATCCTTCATAGCACCCTCTGGTTTCCCAGCATGGATTGTGATTAGACGCTTGTACTCGGGTGCTCCTGATTTTCGTTCGCATGAATTGTTGCTATCTTCATCATCTTGATCACTGTCATTCTGTATTTATTAGAAAATAATAATGTAAAAAGACCACAAGTTTGAGAAGTAATATTATAGGGGTAGGGAGATATATAAAGTTCCATTACCAACAAGGTCACTCTGTCATCAACTTCCAATTCACCTTTACGTTCTGGTGTATCAAGCCCTGACGTTTCTTCCTCGGATGACTCTCTTCCACCGGACATTAACCTATTTGCCTTCTCCTTGTGACGCTTCGATTCAAGGTACTCTTTTGGTGGTTTGGTGGAGATAATGATTCTATGTTTCAATGATTCTGGTGAAGGGAATTCAGCTAGGCATTTAGACTGGGGATAATACAGCAAGTCTTCAAATGTTTGAGTGAGCATCTACATGCAAAACTATTAGAAGTTCTCTCATAAAGGAAAACATACAATATGAAATGAAAGCAAATTTAAACAGATTTCTTCAACTAGACAAAAAGAATTAGAGTGGAAGCTAACCTCTGCAACTTTAGCTTGGAGATCTGGTGTGAGGTGGTCCTCTAGAGTTATAACAACTGGGTATGGAGATTTCACAAATGCATACTCTTTTATGGACTTCAAACATTTGATGAGTGGCACAGGAGAAGTCAATGTCCTATAGTCAAATTTAGAGAATTAATGGTGCTGAAAATTGTCATTCTTTTCTTTACTATGTATTAAACGAAAAAGACAAATACTAATTAAAATGGGTGGTTTAGAAATTGAGGTTGTGAATACCTTCCATGAAGAACATTAACATCATCTTTATTAGATGGCCATAGATCCAGCTCAATAACTCTCACACCCCTTTGCAATGCTTTAATAATTGGGACGTCGCTGCAATCACTGCTCAGTTGATTCCCAGTAAGATACGAATTGTGCCCTGTGTATATGTAATAATGCGACAATGGAGCGGTCATGTCATGGTGTACCTGCAGGAGTCTCATAAAATTGTTTTCTTCAGCTGAACTTCGGTTTATATTTTCTAACACACCAAACAGTCTTTAAATAAATAATAAAAGTTTGGTGCTTTTAGAAGTAGACATAATTTTCACTGGTTCATTCATACACATTGATGAATGAGTCAGCAAATTAAATGTAACAGTGAAAACAATGGAAGTAACAACCAACGTTAACGTAAATCACGTCGTATCTGTTTCCCACCATTTTTGGGAAAACATAAATCATCGTAAAACCGTATGTGTTTACGAAATTAATCAACGTACGAAATGGAAAAGCAGAGATGTAGTAGGTGGGGGGTGTTTCGACCTCAGATTTGATAGGGCCGTTGAGATCATCGAAGAAGAGCAAATAAAAGAAATGGTTGAGGTCGAGCCCCGGAATGTTGTCCCGGCCGACGTCGTTTCGTCTCTGCAGCACCTCCTTTAAGAATCGCTCGGCCTTAGAAGCGGTAAGCTCCACCTCACCCTGGTACTCCACCAGGAACCGATGCAGCTGGTCGGCTGACATGTATTCACCGCCGCGAGTGAAGGTCGAGAAGACCTCCTTGACGTCCGGAGGTGGGCCCGCCTCTGTTATCTTGAACTTCCTGTTGAAGCACTTGAACATCTTGTAGTTGCAGCTGTCGGGCGACTTGCTTGAAGCCATTTTTAGATCACTCTGTCCCTCCCAATTCTGTGTGCGTATGTAATGAGCTATGGAGGAAAATTTTAAAAGGTCAAGAACAGAGAGAGAAAGAGAAAGACAAACAGAGGAACATAATTAAATCATATTATTAAAAAAAGACTTTCGGGGGTGTTCAGAGAAGAGAAGTGTGAAGACGACCCTATGATTCAGCAGTTTTTGAAGCCGGATCGTTGGAAGTGACACCAAATTGTATGCCACCAATAAAAGTCTTCTTTGGCCTTTGCCTTTCATGTAATTTCATCGTCTTTTATTATTATTGTTATTAACATAGGTCCAATAATATTGATAATATCAAATTTTTTGAAATAATAATATTAAAAGAGATGATGCTGGCCCATGTAATTTTTTTGGGACAGATTTTATTAGGAGTTGGGAAATGCATTAAGCACTGGTAGGTACCGTTTGAGCCGTATAAAATCCTGGCTAATGTGATATAGCATATAAGTTCAGTTAGAACCGTAGAGAGTTTGAGAAAATGTGGAAGATATGTATGGTACGGTGGAATTGAATTCAATTGGATAATTATGGTGAGATAATTGTATATGGAGGACCAATATGCAATATTGGGTACAATTAAATGAATTCTAATCTTAGAGATATAATTTTTTAAATTTATAAAAGGGGATTCGAAATCAGACCATAATAAACAATAATTTTACTATTAGACTGTCCTCGTTGAGGTATTCTTAAATATAATTATTTTCATGGTTAAAATATTCGAGCAAAGAATGGTCCAAATGGAAAATAAAATAGAAATCTTGAGCATGTTGATGCTATGAGTATGACTTGCCTCGCTCTTCTTTATTATAATACTCTATTTTCAATATTATTCATAAAAAAAATACTCTATTTTCAATATACGTTGATAATTAAAGTTAAGAGTTTAAAAAATAATAATAATAATTATAGAATAAAAAGTAAACCGCACAGACTATTTAATTTCATTTTTTCATGTGAAAGTTCTAGTGGCTGCTAATAATAACTCAAAACACCTACTTGCTCTTTTTTTTGACTTATTTTTATAATTATGCTTTCCCCTCTTCTAGTTGTGACTTTTTCAAAACCTATATTTAATAATATGTCTCATGTTTCCCCAAAAAAAAAATAATAAAATATATATATATATATATATATATATATATATATTTCTCTTAAATCTATTGAATAGTCAATTTATTGAAAGCTACACTTCTAGTTTGAGGACAAGAACTAGTCAGCAAAAGTTGCAGTCTTTAATCAATAAAAAAATAATCATTTAAAATTTTTATTTTATGAACTACTATTGTATCTGGGTTAAGGTCAGATTTCTAAAGTCAATTCTAATAAAATATCCCCTTTTTTATTTTTGACGTAAAAGAAAAATACTCCTTTAAATATGAAGCCTTTGGTACAATATATTTATTAATATAAAAGATTTTAAGGAAATTTTAAATTTTAGAAACTTAGATGATTAATGTACTTCAAATTAATAGATCAGAAAATGTACTTCAAATCAATTTTAATAGTATTTTTTTTTATAAAACTAAATTATAAAATGATTTATTTTTATTTTTCACTAAACAACATTTTTCAATTTGAAACTAAAATTGATATAAAATAGAGTAATTTAAAAAAATGCTCGTCACCAACATATACATTTTAACGGTACCCATGCACTCATAATCTTTTTAAAAATGCTCATCAATTCCCCGCTCCCACCGAAGAGCCTCTTGTCTCAGCTACCCCTTGTTTTCATTTTCATTTTTCTCTTTTCTTATAATCTTCAATCCATATCTCTTCAATCTATAGACCTATCAAACAACACTATTATCGTTGAAAGATTCACATTCAAAGTGTTTGAGTTTGAATTTTACTTCTTAATAACTACACCTATCTTCATAAAAGAGGAAAACTAAAACTCATTTTTTTAAGTATTAATGTTCAAGTTCTCGTAATAGTGCATTTTAGAGGCTATATATGCTTTAAGAGCCTGTTTGGAACTGTTTTTTTTTAATGAAAAAATATTTTTTTAAAAAAAAGCAGTTTGAAACATATTTGGCCAAAAAATTATAGTCTTTTTTTTTATAAAAAAAAACACCTGATAGGTGCATCTCCAAAAAAGTACTTTTTCACACACTGTTAAATATTTTTAAAGCACCTTTTTATAGCTTTCCACCAAATACAAACTGCTTTATTATTAAAGTGTTTTTTTATTAAAGTGCTTAAATAAAAAGCATTTTTAAAAAAAGTACTATTTACATAAGTATTTCCAAACGGGCTCTAAGAAGGTTTATGTTCACAATATCCTATTTTAGTATTTTCTAGCATTAAGAATATGATTTTTTCTAAAAAAAATGTCAGATGTAGTTAAAATTTACTATTACTCGCCTATGTGCATATTCACGCCCAGTGACAATTCTATACAGAGGGTTGCCCGGACAATTTTTTTTTTTCTTATAAATCACCCACTTAATAGCTTGTGTAGTTTTTTTTTTTTTTTTTGAAATTGTTTTCTTATAAATTGTTCATTCAGTTCTAATCCAGTCCATTTAGATCCAGCCCATTCATTTTTATTTAAATTTCTTTTTCTTAAATTCAATTTTTAAACTTAATTGGTTCAAACATAATTCTTTTTTCTTCCTCTTTCTTCAATCCAATTTTGCCCTAATCATAATTTCTAAATAAGTTCTTAACCTTTTTCCCTTGATTATTTTTTTTTACATATTTTTTAATTGGTATTGTAGAGGGTCTTATCACTTTTTAACATTTTTCCTTAGTTAACTTTTTTTACATATTTTTTAATTGATATTGTAGGAGGTTTTGACTTACTGTTCTGGGAGTTTCAACTCAAAATAGCTTATTATATCCTTATAACACTCCGCCCCGCACCCCTACCACAACTTATAAATACTTTTAGTAACCTTAAACTAATTTAACATACCACATATTTAAATTTTATTTGTTTCACAAAAAATTTTGATTAGGTAAAACTAGCCCATCTAGTTTTAAAATTATGGATTCGTCCCTGTTCATGCCCATATTGGCGAGATTAAAAACCCACCTATAGTTGCAATTGTATAGAATGAGCAAGTACACAAACTTTATGAATAATCGGGCCATTATGGCGAGTTTGGGTTCTTTCCTTTATTGATGACCACTTTGATGTATGGCCTAAATGAATCATCTGGTGTAAAATAAGTGCATTTCTTGTTTGGTTCTACTAGAGTTAGGATTTGATTGTCTTCCTCATGAAAAGTCTTCTCTGAACTTGTATTTTCCTATTAATATGGAGATTGAACATTCTCTAGTAAGGATTCTCTTCCAAACTCAAGTCTTGATCCTATGAATTTATTTCTTCTTCAATTGAAAGAACTACATGGTGTAAATTAGTAGACCATCTAAATTCATTGTCACTGAACTTAGAAGAATGAATCAAGTGATGCTACAGTTGATTTATGTATTGGCATTGTTTTGCCTAGTGCCCAATCTCTTCACAGAGAAAACATATCTCTGGGCTTATGGAATTATTCATTATCTTTACATATTGTACTCCTTTGCTTTGTAAGGATACAAAGTGTCCATTGTGTATTCACAATTTCTGTTTGGGTTGACCTGTTTCTAGATACTGTTATCTCTGCATATCCATATTTTTTAACATATTGATCCCAAAATAGTGGTTGGGCTTTCTCCATCCTTTCTTTCTTTTTCTACTTTTACCCATGATAATTCATCAAGGCTTTTTTTTCTAAAATACCATAGGTATTTTACGACTATTCTAATAGTTGCCAGTATTATTTTTGTGTCAGCTGAGGCCGTTCTTGCTTTGCTATGGTTGGAGATGCACCTGTGGAATGATTACACGCCTTTCAAGGATCCTTTATTGGGTAGCTCTTATGTTATCATCAATTCCATAGAACATCATGACTTGGTGATTTGGATTCCACGACTCTACTTTTCTTCTTTTGGGAATAAAAGTAGCTATGGGTAGAATGTTGTTCCTTATTTCTCAAATATTCTACATAATTTGTTGCACTTACTGATTATGCCTTTCTAAAATGTTGTTGAGTACCTCATTATGAGCTTTGGCATTAACATTACCTCATGTAATTGCTGCTTTGATAGGACCAACATCTTTAGGTCTTTATATATATATATATATATATATATACACACTAAATTTTTCGCACGTACGCTGCACGTGGTTTTTTAATTAAAATTTGTTAAATTCTTTTTCTTTAATAAAGTTTTGTAGCTGTGATGATTCGAAAATACTCCTATTTTAAATGAAAAATTATGCAAATATTTACTACAAAGGAGATAGAAGTAGGTAGAAATTGCTATTGGTATAGACAATTTTACAGTGTCTTTTAAATAGATACAAATGACATTGTTTTCTAACTAGAATTGAAAAAAAAAAAAAACAAAATACAAAAGGGGAAAGCGATGAACATCAAACAGGAGGGAGGCTCCTCGGTCAAACTACAATTCATTATGCTTTAATCATTGGTGGGACTTAGTTGCAAAAGAAATAAAAAAAAAAGAAAAAGATTGAACCGTTGGTTCCTTACCGACGGTGTGGTGGTGGGGGCACCCACAGTTGGTAGGGCTTAGTTATAAGAGAAAAAAAAATTGAACCGCTAATGCCGCACCGACAGTGTGGTGGTGGGGCACCAACGGTTCAATCTTTTTTTCTTTTTATTTCTTTTTCTTTCTTCGGATTTTTCCAAATGTTTGTAACTTTGTTGAAGAAAAAGGAAGAAGATTACAGATTTTAGGTTTGTTGAGGTTTGTGGTTCTTATCTTTGAATGCTTATTTTTGAACATTTTTTTCGTTTTCTTTTTTTTTCCCCGGTTTATATGTTCCATTTTTTTTTCAAGTTTATTTTTTATTATTTGTTTAATAATAATAATAATTATTATTATTATCTACATGTGGAGTCGACTACACCCTTTGTACCTACTATTAATACTTTTTGAGGTATTGAATATTTAATATTGACGTGACACCCACTCCTATAGAGGAAATAGACCATCAATAAGCTGTAATTCTTTTTAATTTGGTTAACTCATACAGATATGGGCACTGATATTCGATCAACTTCGGATCTAGGTGCTGCTCCCAACAGAACTTACTACAATACCAATGTGGGTAAAAATGTTCAAATTATATCAGATAGTGTTTAGACTCCATCATATCATAGTACGGTTCCACGCCATGTCATATCATGGGTAGACGCTTTTGGCGATTCATATGATGAGCCATGTGATAATGCAGATGATATTGTCGAAAATGAGTGCTCATCTTTGCAAGGGGAAGACTCTTCAAAACCCTCACAGGATTTTGATGGTACCTCATATGTGGGTCAACATTCAAATTCTATGGTCATGGTTCCGTTTAATTCTTCCAGTTCACTTGCCACAGCACAATTAAATTTGGATTTGGTTGCTTTGTATCCGTCAGTCTCAGAAACTACTGATAAGGATTTATGGAATATAGTTAAAAGAGAATTGGGCCGACCAAAAAAAGGAGAAATAGATAGAAGATTGCAGCTGTTGATAGCGGAATTGGGATTGACTAAGCCTTTCACATAGGTTTCTTAGCACACTACTCACTGATTTTTATTATCTTTGTACTACTTCTGATAGCAGCTAGTTTTTTTATCTATCTTTCCTATCCGTACTTTTTTAATTTTATCTTTAATAAAATTGGCTTAGGTTTTTAGGTGGTTTGGGGTTGACTGTATGGCTTCCCTGACTACTTTAATAACTTAAGTTACCTCTTTTCGATTATTATTATTATTATTATTATTATTATTATTATTATTTTTTTTTATTAATTGTTATTTCTCTGTAAAAGTATAAAGTTACTTTAATTGGGTAGAAAATTTATACAATATTTTTATTAAAAAAATTACGCAATTATTTTATTGTTATTATTATAAGCAAATACTAAATTTATATAATGTCATTATAAATATATGTATAATTTTTTTTAATAGTAGTTTTAAAAGAAAAAAATAAAATAAATAAATTGAACTGTTGGTGCCCCACCACCACTTTCTTTTTCTTGCATCCTAGCCTCAATTCCACTGTCATCTACTGTCGGTGCCTCACCATCGATGTGGTGGTGGGGCATCAACGATTCAATCTTTTTTTTTTTTTTTATTTCTTTTGCAACTAAGTTCCATCAACCGTTGGTGCCCCACCACCACACTGTTGGTGCCCACCAATGGTTCAATTTTTTTTTTAATAATAATAAATATGTAAATTAAATAAAATAGTTATAATTTTATTAATATGTATTTATTCATCTCAATTAAAATGGTACACAAAGAGACATACGCAAACATATATATAGATATACATATCTATTTCAAAATTTTAAAGCTTTAGTCAAAACTAATATATTAATGAATTGAAAAGTTGCATCAGAAAAATCAGTTGTAAAAAATCATGTGATCTATTTCATCTCATGTGCCTTATATTTGCTTGCATTTTTGTCTATATTAATTATCTTTTTTTGTATGTGCTAATTTTAATTTTTCTTTTTTAGGTTGAAATTCCAAATCAATTAACTGGTAGCATTTTTTCTTATGGTACATTGACTTATCTTCTCATGTTTTTCAATGAAGCAAAAAATTATTCAAATAAAGGTTAATATTTTGGCAATTGATAATGTTGTTATTATATTTATATATCTTATACCCAACTAAATTCAAATTTTTCTCGCAAATCTTGTTATAATTATAAGACCTCATTATAAATGAAAGGTAAAGCATTATGATGCTCCAAATGATCATAGTTTAAATAAATTACAATAATCGTTTTGTTATCTATATTTCCAAAATTGTGGCTTTTGTAGTAAATTTTCGTCTTCACTTTTTTGTTTGTTCCTTTTTTGTTCTGCAGTATTATAGAAAGCCACAAATGTGTTTTATATTTTATGCATATATTATATATTTTGTGGGTTTGTAATTGTTCTTAAATTGAAAAAAATTTGTATATATACATTTATACATATATAGGTATATATATATATATATATGCATTTATCTGTTGAAAAATTTTAAAGCTTTGAAACCAAAAACTATAGATTACTTTGTTTGAAAGTTACTTATTTATGTTGAATTTATGGTCAATAAAGTAGTCAATTAATTATAAATTAATAGAAAAAGCTAAAGCACTAGAAAAACCAAGAATGAGCAAAAAGTAATAGTGCATTTCATTCTATGATTAAAGTTCAATATGTAAAATAAAAAACAATGGCATAATTATGTTTCAACAAATCAACCTTAAATAAAAAAAATAGAGAGATTATTCAAAAGAGATTAAATTTAGACATCCAAACAAGAATTCATTTTTGTTTATCATTAGGATAATTAAGATCATTACACTAAATTAATAATAACTTTTGTCCTAATTATATATATAATTTTGATTCATTACAATCCCTAATAAGATCATCTCTGAATGAAGTAAATTTTTTATTACATTTTAATTCAGATAGTGATAAACTTGTTAAAATCATTCGAAATAAAACACAGGTATAAATTACAATTAACCAAAAACTAATGAAACCAAAAAATAAACATTCACAATTCTTTAGGTAACTTTTTGAATAGGTTCTTATATAACAAGAATAAACAGCTGCATGTTACATAATGTAATAAAGAAAAAAGACATAGTATAGGCATCAAAAAATGTAAATTTATACATATATAATTGACAATGTGATTTTCTTGGAAAAGTAATGAGTAGGAAAGGATACAAAGACCAGCACTACTTAACATAGCTCCTAAACTTATATTTATATCTTTTTATTTAACTATTTAGGTAATACTTCACGAAAAAAAAGTATTGGGGTGGTATGATATGCTTACATCCAAGCAAATAAGTCACGCTTTCTAAAACCTATAGATAGTTCTAAGCATATTACCACTTCAACACACGCACACACACACGCACATGCACACACACACGCACACACACTCACACTCACTCACTCACACTCACTCACACTCACTCACACTCACACTCACACACACACGCACACACACACACACCCACTCACTCACTCACACTCACACTCACACTCACTCACACACACTAAAGAGGAATTTTTAAATAATATAGAAATCCAATGATTTGATTGATAATATATTTGAATACTAATTCATTAGATAATAAACATGGCAACATATTTTTTATTTTGAAGGTCACTTCTATAAAGCTACATACAATTGTCCATGGGAAAACTTAGGTTCTCAAATAAACATTAACATAATTAAATACTTGTCCTTGAGTTTTATTAATTGTCATAACAAAACATAACCTAATAGGAAATTATTTTCTTTGAATTGGAAAGTATCAGTGACATTTTCTATTGGAATAAATGGTATTTGAGGTAAAAAAAACTTTTTTTCCTTTATGTTCTCCAATACTAATTTTAGCATCTATCACATTGCGATCAAATCGATAACATATTAACCATGTTCCATTACAAAGTCCTTCTAAAGGATTAATATTTCTTAATAATATAATAGGACACTTAACTTTTAATTTCAATTCATGTGGAGGAAATCCATTTGGAACTAAACTATTTAAAAATTCCTCATGCACATCATTTTGATCTTTATTGATACATTCATCAAAACTATAATATGTTACAATATCACCAACAAATCGATCTATTAATTGATTATTTATATCATTTACATAATTATTTCTTGGTGTCAAAATTGCACGATTTATCATGAAATCAATATTTTTAGCATAACTTTATAATCTAGGAAACACACAATCAATCAATTCATGTAATCCTGCATTATCATCAACATTAGATATAATCATGTTTTTTTTGGCAATTGTATGTAATCATTATGAATGTATTCCTCAATTCCATCTCCAATTCATAACAATAATTCACAAAATAATGGATCAAGTTGAGCTCTCATGTTTTGATTTAATTTGTTTTTATTAAATGTTGCCATAAATATGAATTAGCCAAGCTTGAATCTATAACTTCTTCTTTATTTGCTTTAGGAACTACATGTAATACTTGTAAAAAATCTCTACCAAAAACAACTTTACCTTTAAAAAGAGTATTACAATTATTAATATCTTGTAAAATTTTATCCAATGATTCTATTGATTCTTTCCTCATCATAAGAGTTTCATCCCAAATTATTAATCTTGCATATCTTAAAAATTGAGCTAATCCTGATTGTTTACTTATATTACACATATTATTATCTTTTGTAATAAGGAAGATTTTAAATCTAGAGTGTACTGTTCTTCCACCAGGCAAAATGGAAGCAGCAACCCCCCAAAGAAGCTGTGGCAATTGCAATTTAACCTTTAGAACATATAGTAGCTAAAATAGTTCTATATAAATATGTTTTACCACTACCTTCTAGATCATCTATAAAACAAATTCTTGTAGTGCAACTAAAAACTCTACTTAAAATCTCATCATATGTAAATTTTTGTTTATAACTAGCTGCTAAAATATCATCATTATTTACAATAATTGAAATTTCCTCATTTATTTCTCTATATTCATCATGCATATCATCTACGCAAAAATTAAGATCTACAAAATCATAATCAGCCATATCTTTTCCCATCGATTAAAGAACATAACTAATATGTTGTAAAACTTTTGATTTTTTTTTATAATCATTTGTATAAACAGTATTATTATAATCTTCAGACAAAGCTTTTTCAAATTTATTCTATAAAGTCTTGGGATTATTAGGATTACAATAAACTAATAAAGTAGCAAACAATCTATGTAATATATAAGGCATTTCGAATAATCATGCTTCTTCTAAACATTTTTCAATATCATCGTTTATATCTAACAATCCATATAACATTGCAGCATCACGATAAGATGAACATTGAACTCCATTTACAAATCTTAGATTAGAAAAAAAGGTTGGTCCCCTAATATGATTTAGCAACAATCTCAAATAATACCTTTCATCATCTAATAGACTAATACATACAAGTCTACCAATGACAACACATTATTTTCTCTCATTCCAACATTTGAATTTCTTATCCGAAACGTAGTATGATGACATTTTTCTATATAACAACTGCATACTTTTTTTGGCTAACTTTATTAATAGCAAAAAATGCTGTCAATATTGTTTTGCTAAAAAAATCATTATTAATTATAAATTGCATTAAAAGTAATATTCTATTTATTTTCAAGATGTACTTGTAAACTCATAACATGTGGATTTATTTCATTCAAACAAAAACTATAAATTCTCCATATTTCTTTTGGAGGTGATATCCATTTGGCACATTGAAAATTTTTTATTTCATCAATTTGTTCAACTTTAAAACTTGAACTAATATTCATTGCAATTTTATCATGACCTTTGTGTACATATTTATAAAGATATTTGATTGCTCTAATTGTAGAACAAATTTCAATATTTAAATGACAATAAAACTTTGCATGCAGATAGGGATTATAGGGAACAACCTAGCGATTATCAAGTATAGAACCTCTAACAACAACAAAAATACCAGTATCTCTTCTTCTATACAATAAATAAGAATCTTTTCCCATAACAATATTCACCATAAAAGGTCTAGGATATTTATTTTTACATTTGTTATTTTTCTTCATATAAATATTTGTATGATTCAAACTACCACATGGTCCATGCATCATATGTTTAATCAATGCAGCATATAAATGTAGGTTTTCATTTTGATAAGGAATTTTAGCACATATAATTTTGTCAAAAACGTCTGGACAAAATAATTTTGCATGAGATTCTAAAATAATCAATATGTGGGCATGTAGTAAACCACTTTTTTAAAATTCAATAACATATACAAAAGCAGCAACAGTGCCAAAAATTTATTTTTTAAACAATTCCTTTTTTAACACTTCCAATTTAGCTTTAAAAATGTGTGTAACCAAATTTGATCTATTATGAATCTCTTCATTTTTTGCCAAGTCTTGCTTAATCTCAATCCAATTAGGATTGCATGTCATTGTAATTAAAATGTCCGGCTTTTCATATACTTGAACTAATGTTATCGTATCTATATATCTTTTATATATATATCTCTTGGACCTCCTATAAAAGATGCAGGTAATATTGTTCTATGCCCTACATTATTACCTTTTTTTCCCCAATATTTACATTATCCATTATACCTTGATATATCTCTGAATGAATTTCAAATTGTTTATTTAAAAAATAATCAAGCCTAGAAGTTTCTAATTTAACATACATATCTACAACATATTGTTGGAAAAGACGATTAGTTCTTAAAATAATTGAATCTCTAATTGCTCTAATTTGAAGCTTGTAACAATAGTATTCATGACATGAAACCATATCTCTTTTTCTCTTTGCACCTATGACTAAAAAGAGAAAAAGAAAAAAAATTACATATAAATAAAAAATATAAATTACACAAGAATATCAAATTAACAAATAAATTGCATAAATAATTGCTAACCTTCTGTTTCTTTATCTAATATTTCTGCTATCGAAGCCACTTTGTATGGATTACTTAAAAATTGTCCTTGACAATAACATTGTCTCTTATTTTTTATCTAGCTTAGGTATCCTTTGATGCCAATCAGTGTCTCCAAAAGGAAATAACAAGGGATATTGCAAGGAATCATAACAACCAAAATAATACTCAACCTTATGACTATAACCAGAATGATTATTAACAATTATCTCACAACATATATTATTAATATCCATACTATTTTCAACCCATATAGTAGCAACAGGAGCATTATATACCCTTTGATCCAAACTTGTATATGATTTTATACAAATAGAAAAATCTTCTAAATTTTGTATATCTTTTAAACTTCGATAAAACTTAACATATGGATTTACTTCTAATATATTCATCAACTTTTCTAAAATATGTACATTCAATGCATTCGAACAACGAAGCTGATTTTCTAATTCATGTTTAGCATCATAAAAATAAAATTGTAAATAAGAAGGTTGTTCATCACCTTGAGGTATTAATTCATAAATATAATGATAAACTTGACATTGTACACGAAATGTATAAGTTCCTTTGTTTCTCATATACAAATTTTTATCATATTTAACTCTAAATGATGTAAAAGCAAATGTATTATTGTATGTTCATACATATGTTCTAAACTCTTTTCCCCCTTTATTATCAACTATGAAAATATAATATAATTCATCAGGCATTTTACTATGAACCAATAATATTTCTCCATCATAACAATAAAATCCTTTAGACTCATATTGTATTTTTTTAGCATTACAATATTTACAAAATGTAGGCTTTTCTACTTCAACAGCTTTATTGACTACATTTTTCAAATAATTAATTTCTTTTTTTTTCTAGAGCAATTGGTATCCATTTTTGTTTTCCACGAATCAACATTTTTATTATTTCTAACATGAATAATACTTACATCATTACTATCATACCAATAATTGCATTCTCCATGTTTCCAACTTTAATTTGATTAGATGATGATTCTAAATATATAAATCTATTTTTTACATTTTCACAAAATTTTAATTGTCTTTGCTTTGATACATTAGCATATTAATCTTTAGTTTTTTTGATAAATTTTTGTTGCCTCTGTTCTAACATACTAACATATATTTCTCTACACTTTTCATTAATCTTTTCTTTTTTTGGCTGACTTATTGACACGTGTTTGTTTAGCCTTTTTAATAATTTATTGTTTTCTATCCTGTGACATATTGACATATTTTTCTCTCATTTTTCTATTAATTTCTTCTTTTTTAGATTTTAATATCTCATCTATTCTATGATTAGTTTCCAATGATTTGCCCATATTCGAATAAAGAGAAAAGTTTTTCCTAATTTTACCAAACAGTCATATAATTCAACCAACGATAAATTTTCAAAGCAAAATCAAATATATATATATATATATATATATATATATATATATATATATATATATATAAGAAATCAAATAAAATACAAAAAACCAATACCTTTAATACTTCAATTGCTACAAATTTGCTTCCAATAAAAGTAAAAATAGTAATTCCGACGTATAAATAAATCAAGAAAAAAGAAGAAAAATTAAACACACATATGTAACAAATATTATCCATATTTTTAAATAAAAAATTAATTAAATTCAGCACAAATCTACAGCATCTTAAATTCTAATATGCATAGCTACAAAGATTGATATTAATGTTTCAACATAACATATATATTTTTTATCCCTTATTAATTTATATAATCAAGATGTTGCTTTTTCAAATAAAAAAGAAAAAATAAAAATGTACCTCAATTAATGTAACTAAACAACGTATATTGGTCAAGAGGGTATGTGAAATTTGCAAACCCAGTAAAGAGGGTCAAGATTGTGAGACCATTGGCATCTCACCATCACACCGTAGGTGTCCCACCAACGGTTCATTTATTACTTTTTTTCGTTACAACTAAACTGCATTACTACTCCAAAATCGTCGGTGTCCCACCACTACACTGTTGGTGGGGTACTACCAATTTCATTTTTATTTTTTTCTGTTTTCCTTGCATCAAAGCCCTACCACCACTTTCAATCGTGGTGTCCCACCACCATACTGTTGGTAGGGCACCGGTTCAATTTTTTTTTAATCTTTCTCTCCTTTTTTTTATTAATTTCTTCTTTTTTTACATTTTGATATCTCATCTATTTTCTGATTTGTTTTTAATGATTTATCCATATTCGTATTAAAAAATTTTTTTTTTCCTAATTTTATCAAATAGTTATATAATTCAACCAACAATAAATTTTTAAAGATAAATCAAACATATATATATATAAGAAATCAAATAAAATACAATAAACCAATATCTTTACCACTTCAAGTGCTACAATTTTGCTTCCAAAAAAAAAAAAAACAAAAATAGCAATTCCGACCTATTAATAAATGAAGAAAAAAGAAAGAAAAATAAAGACACATATGTAACAAATATTATCCACATATTATAAAGAATTAATTACATAATAAACAAATAAATATGAAAGTTCAAAGTACTAATTAAACCACTAATTAAACCACTAATTATATAATATACTAATGATATAGCACCATAAAACACTAATTGAAAAGTAAAAAAAAAAAAAATTAAGTTCATAAAGTAATAGTTGGAGAAAAAAAAGTTAACTGTGGGTGCCCCACCGACGGTATGGTGGTGGCGCACCAATGATTGAAGGTGGTGGTGGGACTTCGATGCAAGGGAAACAAAAAAAAAATAAAAATGAAACTGTTGATGCCCCACCAATAGTCTAGTGGTGGGGCACTAATGGTTTAGGAGTAGTAATGGTCATGGGCCACCAACAATTGAAGGTAATGGTAGGGCTTCGATGCAAGGGAAACAAAACAAAAATAAAATTGTTGGTGCCTCACCCACGGTCTAGCGGTGGGGCATCAATAGTTTAGGAGTAGTGATGGTCGTAGGGCACCAACGGTTGAAGGTAGTGGTGGGCTTCCATGAAAGGAAAATAAAAGAAATAAAACATTGGTGCCCCACCACTAGACCATTGGTGGGGCACTAACAGTTTAGGAGTAGTGTTGGTGCCCTACCAACGGTCTAGTGGTTGGGCACCAACAGTTTAGGAGTAGTGTTGTTCGTGTCGCACCAACAATTTAATGGTGGGGCACTAACGGTTTAGGAGTAATGATGGAAAAAAAAATAAAACTGTTGGTGCCCCACTAACGGTCTAATGGTGGGGCACCAACAGTTTAGGAGTAGTGTTGGTGCCCCACCAATGGTTTAGTGGTGGGGCACCAATGGTTTGGGACTGTTGGTGCGCCATCAATGGTCTAGTGGTGAGGTATCAATGGTTTAGGAGTAGTGATAGAGTTTAGTTATTTAGCACTAACAAGAAACATATTATTAAACTTTTAGTATTCAATTCATGAGCAATTCACAACTCTTAATTAAAAAAAAAAAAATTCTTCCATAATAAAACTAATTACATAATAAATAAAAAATATTAAAGTTTAAAATACTAATTATATCACAAAGAAAAATTCATTAAATGCACTAATTATAAAAGATACTAATCAATATAGCATCATGAAGCACTAATTGAAAAGTATATAAAAAAAATTAATTAATTCAATTCGGCAACAATTGGAGAAAAAAAGAAGTTAAACCGTGGGTGCCCTACCAACACTATGGTGGTGGGGCACCAACTGTTGAAGATTATAAAAAAAGACCAACTACACAGAGGACAAAACACATAATTATTTTTTTTCGTTGCAACTAAAATCCATCACTACTCCTAAACTGTAATATCTGCTTTTGTGTACAGTTGACTTTTGATCAAAGTCAACGCATAGACCGGTGACTGTCGGGTCATGGTCTGGTGTTGGTTGAATAAGACTGAGTGGTTTGCTATCTTTTATGTCTTTCCTGTGTTTGTTTCCTTAAATGGCAAGTCAAAGTCCATGTCAAAGTCAACAGTCAACAGTTAATCATGTCACGTTATCATTTTGACTGGCAGTGTGATGACTGAGATTCATGTCTTGACTGTATTTGAGACTTGTTTTTCTAAGGAGTGGTCTTGTTTTAATGGGGGGGACTACTTGTAAGACCAAATTTCAAACTTGGTTAAACTTGAGTCAAAAGTAGCTTTGCTTACATCATACTCTTGAAACCTTAGTTCGCTTTTTAAAAGCAATCTTATGAGTGAAACTTAAACCCCAATTAAAGCCTTGGTTGCTATCCATTTCCATAGAGAGAGAGAGGAGAGTTTCTTGAGAGAGAAGAAGGAAAAGAAGGGAAAGGAAGCTAGATCTCGAAGCTTCTCAAGAGGAAACTAAAAGGGACTTCAAGAGCAAGAAGGGACCTATTTGGCTTGCCACTTTCCAACAGCTGGGGGGAGGGGGTTTCTATCTTGCTTTTTTAAGGATTCAAGTGCGGTTTAAGCAAACTTAAGGTAGGATTCCAACCATAGATGTGTTTGTTAGTGATTTTTGTAGTGTGTTCTTGTTGATTTTGACTTGGATATACTCTTTCTAAGTGCTTTTTTTCTTAGATCTACTTTATCTCACCTGGAAAGTGTACAAATGAGCTATCTTTAACTTATTTTAATTCGGTTTTTAAGAGTTTGGTCAAAGCCCCAATTTGTGGTTGGTTAGGGTTTTCAAATCTTATAATTTTTTATCATTAATGTATTTATTTACACTTTCAGCTTGCTATATCTTGTTATGACTGTTTTAGGATTTTGATTTATTGTTTTTCTTGCTGAAAAATCATTTGTATATATGCCCTTGAATTTCGGCCAAGAGAGGGTATTGGAAACTAGTTAGATCTTCATGATTTGGCAATTTTTTCTTGTTAATTCTTGTTGTGCAATGGGAGTGTATGTGCTGGAAATTTCTGGATCATGTGAGCTGATGGCTTAATTGATATTGTACAGCAGATTTGATATGATTAAAATCTGGAAATTTTGATGGATGTTAGTTGTTAATGCATGAGAGATGTGCTATAATCCTAGTAAAATGCATGGAAATTATATGTGTGGCATGGATTAAGATTGTTGGAAATTTTGGGATTAAAAAGGGCGGTTCTGCACCAGCGAAATGTAATGCTTTAATAAATCAATTATAGGTAATAAGGTGACTAGTTTAGGACTTGAAAATTAAACCAAACTCCATGACTATTTTTGCCCAAAAACAACTTTGATTTCTACTTAGCTTTCAAACTATTAAAGTACATGTGATGGTTAATCTAGAAACGTTACAACTTATTTACAAAGTATAATTGCTGGAAATTTATTTATGTAAAAATGTATATATTGTTTTCCTTAGTAAATAGAATGTTATTTTGTAAATGTTTTTCTTTGGAAGTAAAGAAATTTTCTTACATGGATATACCTATATATATATATGTGTGTGTGTGTGATGGTTTAGGTTTATATATATATATATATATATAGTTGTTAGTTACTTGTTTTATAACATTAAATTTGTACCTATAGTTATGCATGATAAAATATAAATGTAGATATATACATATTTTATTATTTTATCTTGAGTTTGGGATTTCTACCATGGCTTAAGCATAGATCACATGGTCGTGGGTATGTTTTCACTTCACACATGGGGATTAAGCATGCTTTGTGGTTATTATAATATCTGTTTACTTTTGTGTATAGTTGATTTTTGGTCAAAGTCAACTCATGAACCAGTGACTGTCGGGTCATAATCTGGTGTTGGTTGACTAAGACTGAGTGGTTTGCTATCTTTTATGTTTTCCCTGTGTTTGTTTCCTTATGGCAAAATCAAAGTCAAGGTCAAAGTCAATAGTCAATCTTGCCACGTCATCAACTTGACTTGCAGTGTGATGACTGGGATTCATATCTTAACTGTGTTTGGAGCATGTTTGTCTAAGTGATCTTGTTTTAATGAGGGGGGACAACTTGTAAGACCAAATTTGAATTTGGTCAAACTTGAGTCAAAAAGTAACTTAGCTTGCATCACCTTATTAAAACCCTAATTCCCTTTTTAAAAGCCATCTTATGAGTGAAACCCAAACCCCACAATTCTCCTTGGCTACTGCCCATTACTATAAAGAGAGGGAAAGAAGAGCTTCTTGAGAGAGAAGAAGGAAAAGGAAGGAAAGGAGGTTAGACCTTCAAGCCTTTCAAAAGGAAAATCAAAGGGAACTTCAAAAAGTAAAGGGGGAGTTTTGGGCCGACCACTTTTCAACAGCTGAGAGGTGGATTTTGTCTTACTTTTTTTCAAGATTTTAAGTGAGGTTTTAGCTAACTCAAGGTAGGATCCTAACCCTACATATGTTTTTTGGTAATTGAGTAGCATGCTCTTGTGATTGTGGCTGATATCTACTTTTCTTATGTGTTTTTCTTCTTGGATCTACTTTGGTTTACTTGAAAAATATTGAAATGAGTTATCTTTAACTTGGTTTAAGTGGGTTTTTTATTTATTTATCCAAAGCCCTAATTTTGTATTGTGGTAGGGTCCCCTTTCCTTCTTGTATTTTTGGTTGAAAATGTGGGATTTGAGTGAGCTGTAAATCTGGGAGTTGTTGAAAATTTCATAGACTTTGGTTGGATGCTGACTTTCGTGTAGTTGTCCAAAAATGTTGAAATTTTTACTGATTAAACTTGGGTGTCTCATGAACATGTTGGTTTTTGAATTTCTGGAATCAAAATTTTGGTGAGAGAGAAATAAATTTTATAAAAATACTAGTCAGATAAGAATTTTGGGAGGAACCCTGCACCATAACCCATGAGTTTGATGATATTTCAAGACTTCTAATTTTTACTTATTTGTTGTTCGCATTTTCCCCTTTTAATTCATTAAGTCGTGATTATGTTGGTTTTGGAATTTTCTAATTCGAAATTATAATGAGGGCTTTACAATTTTTACAATTTTACTTGTTTTGCTGAAAAATTCTGAAACTTGTGAATTGGTTTGGAGTTGGAAATTTTGACAATTGTTGGGCTGTTATATGATCAGTTTTACATGAAGTTTTATGCTAGTAAAGCTCAAATCTTTATGCATAATATGGTAGTAGTTTTTAGTAAAGTTATAACTTATTTATAAGTTTTAATTGCTGAATTTTAGCTAAGTGTGAATACATTACTTTATTTTGCAAGTAGATTGGAATGTACAAATGGTTTCGGAATTTAAATTTATCTTCTCAAGTTGATATATATATATATGTTTAGATGTGTGTATAGTTGTTGATTAGTTGAAGCATGAGAGCAAAATGGTAATTGTACTTATGCATATTTGATATATACATATGTATTCATTATTCACATGGGAATTGATTATGTTTTGTGGCTTTGTACATTAATGGCATGAGAGTGGTGTTTTGCTAGTTAAGGCACGAGCATACACGTGCATCGCAACCCATCATGAAAGTTTGGTTATACACAAGAGAAACTATATTTCTTGTCAATTCATGTTTTAAAAAAATTATATATTGTATAGTCATGACCATGCATACGTAGGCAGTTAAAATTATAATGGATAGAGCATATGTGATTGTGTATGTGAATCGTCTAGTAGAGGTCTCACTAATTAGTGAGTGGAGAGTTTGGATTCTTATATGCTCACACATGCGAGCGTATCGATTTATGTGGAGGTTGTAACCTCAACATTTGTATGATGCGAATGCAAGTTGATCTCTTCTCCACTTATGCTGTTTCCTATAAACGATTAAATGTATAAAGATTTCCTTGAAAGTATACATGTATGCAGCTTTAGAAAATTAGAGTTGCCTACAAGTTACTAGCTCTAGCGTAACTAAAACTTACGCCAGTGAAAAGTCCTACATATACAAGTTTTTAAAGTCATGGCATAAATGGTTGCTTTTACAAGAAAATTGGACAAGAGTTTTTTATAACTGTGACATTCTAATAGCATATTGCACTGCATCATCATTTGCATATTGGGAACCTATTAGTGTATTTCACTTATTCCTATTTGTTTCATGTGTATAGATAATCCTGAAACCTAGCTTGAGCGGTTTGACAATGACGGATTAGTTAAGCGTTTTATTTCCTTTTGATTAAAACTAAAACTCTGATAAAGATTCAGTTGATTTTCTTTACGTTGTGGGTCTTATATAAAGAACCGTGTTTATACAAAGTCTAGAGAAATATTTTGGTTTTGTTTCTAATACTAACGGTTTAATTTTATCCTAAAGAGTAAGGAAAATTTTTATTTGTTTTTTTTTTCTGAATTTGGTTGCAAAAGAAAATTTTCTTTTATATTATTTAATTGTACCACCTTTTTAAAGTAGCATCTCTTTGTTCGGGTCTTCGGGCTCGGGTAAAGGGGTGTTACAATTATGTATACTATGAGCATAAGAATAATATTGCTAGTTAAGGCACAAGCATCCATATGCATTGCAACTTATCATGAAAGTTTTGCTTTACGCAAGAAAAACTGTTTTATTATCAATTCACGTTTTAAAGGTTATGAATTGTATAGTCATGGCTATGCATACCTAGGCAGTCAAAATTTCTATGGATGGAGCATATGTGAATGTGTATGTGAATTATTTAGTGGAGGTCCCACTAACTAGTGAGTGGAGAGATTGGATTCTCGCATGTGCGCATATGCAAGCGTATTAGTATGTGTGAAGGTTGTAACCCCAGCACTTGCATGATGCAGATACAAGGGGGTCTCACCTCCACTCATACCGTTTCCTCTAAACGATTATAATCATAAGGATTTTCTTAAAAGCATGTGTGTGTGTTGATTTAGAAAATTAGAGTTGTTGACGGGTAACTATCTTCAGTATAACTAAAACTTATGCAAAGTGAAAAGTCCTACGTACACGAGTTTTTAAAAGTCATTGCATAGATGATTGCTTTTATAAGAGAATTGGACAAGAGTTTTTCATAACTATTGACATTCTAACAACATATTGCATTGGATCATCATATGCATGTTAGGAACCTACTGGTGTATTTCACTCACTCCTATTTGTTTCATGTATATAGGTAATCCTGAGCCCTAACTTGCCTAACTTCAGCAGTTTGACAATGACATGGCGAACCAGTGGAGAGTGGCAATAGTACAAAATTTATTTTGCATTTTATTTCCTTTTATTCAAAATTTGAACTCTGATAAAGATACAATTGACTTTCTTTACGTTGTGGGTCTTGTGTAAAGAACCGTATTTATTTAGAGTTTAAAAATATTTTGGATTTTACTATTAATATTAATGGTTTAATTTTATCCTAAAGAATTAAGAAAGCTTTTATTTGGTTTTTTCGATTTTGTTTCAAGAGGAAATTTTTTTAAATATAAAATTGTACCGCCTTTTCGAAGTAACATCTCTTTATTTGGATTTTCGGACTCGGGTAAAGAGGTGTTACATAAACTGTTGGTGAGGCACCAATAGTTTCATTTTTTTTTTGTTTCCCTTGCATCAAAGCTCCACTACAAATAGAGTTAATACTCTCATACTGCAATAAATTTAAAAAACAAAAAAACAAAAAGAACACATACTTATAAGTCTTTGGCTTATCTATTTTCATGAGATGTAGTAAAAAATTTCACGAAACTGAGTGTCTTTCTTATAGAAAAATTACGAAAACCTTATAAAAAAATAAAATTAGTTTTGTAACTTTAAAGCAAGAGGAGTATATTTTTGTACTCTCCATTACCCATCTCCATTTTTTTAGTCTTCCAAACCTAAGCCAAAGTTCCCTTTTTTCCCACCATCTCTACTCCTTTAGAAAAAAAAAAGAATAAAAAATAAAAGAGAAACATAAATAAATATATGGTGATTGCAATTTCAGCAAGCAGAAAAAGGGTTTTAGATGGGGAATAAATGACTAAAGAAGGTACCTATCTTCCAGAATGCTAATCAATACTCTATCAAGTTAAAAGTTGAATTTTATAGGTCTCTCCATCAAAACCCATTCTTTTAACCTTGGAAGCCGACACCCTGCAAATGTCTGGCCTTCAATTTTGTAAACCTAGCAAAAAGATATGCAAACTACTATGATGGAGATGGAAGCAGGTAAAAAAGGGTATTGGTATAGACGATGGAGATAGAAGTAGATAAAAATGGGTAGTACTATAGGCAAAAAACAATCCAATACAACTTTCTATTACACCCACTCCAATGTGAACAACTACAAAATAAGGAAAAAAATTCCAAAAAAGCTTCAAAATGATGTCGTTTTGAAGTTAGAATTGAAAAAAAAAAATAAATAAGGGGAGCAACGAAAACCAACAAAATGGAGCAACAAACCCCAAAAACCATACTACCACCGCGCCTTATATATTATAGTAGATATATACGACCTATTTACAAGCTATAAAATTTCCTTAAACATTCTTGCAAATGTTTTCTAGGCAATCTACACTTTTGATCATGCTTACTGAATGTCTATATGATATTGTTTCCCTTAGCATATGTGTGCAACTAACATGAGTTTTTCTATTAATCTGAAACAGCTCATAAGGATACAATGGTTTTATTTTTTTGGGGAATAAAATTAATATTATGCCATCTGCATCTTTTATAATCTTAGCATCATCATGGATTAATTAAGGTCATATATTTTCTTCATAGGCACTTTTCCATTATGGTGGAAAAGCAAGATAATATTTTTTTTTGTATATCTTTGTGACGACCTAAGTGAGCGGGTTCGGGAGGCACCGGCAGCTACCTGGTATTCCAATTCCATATCGCCTAGGTCCTTAAGGAAATATCTAAAAGGAAATAGGGTTCCTTCATAACAACCGATGTCTTTTCAGAGCGTTTAGCTATAGGATTCGTAGAAACTTTAAAGTTAAGCGTGCTCTAATGGGAGCAATCCCAGGATGGGTGACCCCTTAGGAAATCTAATAAAACTCCATACCGTTGGTCATGCGGTGGTTAAATTGGGGACAATATTGGTTGGAAAAGGACCAGGAAGCCCAGTGGAGGGCGCTAGATTGGGAAGCCCAATGGGGGGTATTACAGGTGGTATCAGAGCCTGTACCCAGCCAGAAGTGTGCCGATTATGACTACCTGAGTGGACGGGTGCAGGAGGTATCAGCAGGTACCTAGTGCCCTAATCCCACATCGCCTGAGTCCTTAAGGAAATGTCTAAAAGGAAAAAGTGTTTCTTCATAACAACCGATGCCTTTTCAGAGCGTTTGGCTATGAGGTTCGTAGGAGCTTCAAAATTAAGCGTGCTATAGTGGGAGCAATCCCAGGATGGGTGACCCCCTAGGAAGTCTGACAAAATTCCATACTATTTATCGTGTAGTGGTTAAATTGAGGACAATATTGGTTGGAAAGGGACCAGGGAGCCCAGTGGAGGGTACTAGACTAGGAAGCCCATGAGGGTGTTACAGGTGGTATTAGAGCCTGTACCCAGCTCGATGTACCAAGGACTTTTCAGAGCGTTTGGCTATGGGGTTCGTAGGAACTTCAAAGTTAAACGTGCTCCAGTAGGAGAAATCCTAGGATGGGTGACCCTCTAGGAAATCTTATAAAACTCCATATTGTTGGCCGTGCGGTGGTTAAATTGGCAACATTATAGGTTGGAAAGGGACTAGGGTGCTCCAGTGGGAGTAATGCCAGGATGGGTGACCCCTGGGAAGTCTGATAAAACTCTATACCGTTGGTCGTGCGGTGGTTAAATTGGCGACAATATCAGTTGGAAATGAACCAGAAAGCCCAGTGGAGGGCGCTAGATTGGGAAGCCCAATGGGAGATGTTACAATCTTGGACTGCTATACCTTTGCATCACCAATAATTCTGACTTGCAGTTCTAAACTGCTATCCATTGAGAACAAATAAGACTAAACCTTATATTTGATTGTGTGGTGAATTGCCAATGATGTTTCTATTGTCTGCTCCATTAACTTGAACCATGACTTGGATGGTATTTGATGCCATAATCCTTAACAAATCAAAAGTAAAATTTGGTTCCCCTTAAATCAATACGTGACCATCATATAAAACTCATTAACCGAACCTTTATGATTTGATATAAGAAGAGTTACTTCTTATTCATAAATAAATAAACGACATAATAAAAAAAAACTATAATAAAAATTTTACTTTAATCTTTAAGAATTCAAACCAAATTTATGTAAAATACTTTAAATAAATTAAAGTAACTAATAAGTTAAAAAATTTATCTTTAAAACCCACAACTTAAAGGAAAAACATAAATTAAACTATTATGTCCTAAACAAAATAAAATAAAAATAAAATGTTTATTTTATTTTGGAAGCATTTGTACTAATTCGTGCAAGCTTATCTCGCTATTTGTTTTCCCACATCAACGCTCCAAGCAACCTTAATAAATTTTTATTATCATCTACATATATGCAAACAAAAAGGAATGGGTGGCTAGTCACTCAGCAAATTCCACATAAATATGTCAATGTAATGAAAAAATGCACGATAAAACTCAAATTTAAAAATTTTAATTTCCTTTGTCGAACCAAACTATAATTATTACTTCAGTTCAAAATACATATATAAAGATGTAGGACTTAATTTTCACATAATAGTATGAAATCTCTCATCATACTTATAAGGAACAAATTGCATGTCGGCAATTTAATTTTTTTAAGGCAACACACAAACTAATTTTAAAAAAAAATCACATAACCATCAAGAGAAAACAGTATAAGTGGAGACAATCACACTTGCATCCTAACTATGCAGGTTAAGTTTTGTCACATATTCTCGCAAAGAGTGATAGTCATGCCCCATTGTAATCATCAATAAGTCTTTCTACATATACCCATACGTTTGCATATGCCCATGTAAACTCATCTCTCAACAAACTGGATTGTTGAGCCCTCCTTTGAGTGAAACAAAATCATACATAGGCTCATTTCATATTCACAAACATTAGCTACAATGCATGACCATGACTATTTTTTTTTAAAAAAAAAACATTTTATATCCTTTAAACTTTTTTAAAATCAAATTTCTTTAGCATAAAAATAAAACTTATTTGTCATGTTTTTATGCTTATGTATGCATATGTCGTGATTACGCATATATAACTTACTCATATAGCATAAATCTAAATTTGCACAGTTGCATATACATAATTACTTAGGAAAATATTTACATATGTTCATTCACATGTAATTAAATTCATAAAATTTTAACAATGCATTCATATATATAAATATTAAATTTATCATATAAAACAATTGTTAACTTAAATAGTTTTCATCAAAAATATTTTTCAGCAAACATACACACGTAAATATTTCTTTTAAACACATAAATAATAATTTTAATGCACCTAAAAATTTTCAGCTATTTATTCTAGCATTCTTATGCCAAAAATTGAATCTTTATAAAGAATCTTGACAATTAAATAACAAGTATATCATATGAATTTATTTGACTATTCTCATATATATGTATATAAATAACAACAACTTATAACACATCTTTATGCAAATATATTAAAACTTATAATATACATATATATATATATATAGTATTATATAAATTAGATGAACGCAGATTCAAACTTTTGAAACTTAGAAAAGAAAGCAAAAACAATAAAATCTAAATTCATCCAAACATAACAAACAGTCTATGAAATTATTTGTAATATATGCAAAACCTAATAAACATGGATGTGAAACTTACCTTAATTGACCTTTTTAGTAAATAGTCAAAAAAATCAATTGCAGAACCCATACTTTTTCTTTCCTCTTTTTCTTTCCTAGCTCCCTTTTCTTTTCTTTTTTTTTTCCCTCCTCCCTAGTTGCTGCCCTTCCTTCTTTTATGCTTCTCCCTTTTTTTCTCTTTCTCTCATGTTGTCACCTCTCTTTCCCTTTTTTTTTTTTTTTCTCTCTCTTCCTTTTTCCCTTGGCTACCATCCCTCACCCTTTTTTTTTTACTCTTATAGTTTGTGTAGTTTGGCTATACCAACCCAACCCATACATATATATATATATATATATATATAGCAATCTTTCTAGGGTTTTAGGAAAATTAATTCTATTTGCCTAGGTTTCTTAGTTAAACATAACTTTCTAAATACCAAAAACTCCTCATTAAATTATATTTAGCCACTAATCAAATAATTAATTTAATTTAATAAAAAAATAATTAATAAAATAATATATATCTATAAAAATAATTCGGATGCTACAAATCATGGAGACCATATTCTACCATAATTAAGATGACATCATAAAAAATAATCCACCCTTTGTTTAATAAGGCAATAAGATAGATAACATTTTTCCATGAAGGAAAACTAGTTGTAAACCAAGTCTAATAGCACCAATATGGATACCGTTGTATCCTTTCTCTCTATATCATTTTAGATTGATTCTGACATTAATGGGAGAAAGGTTTCTTGATTTGAAGTAATTATATAGTTATAGTAGATAATTTATAGGCAGATACTAATTTAGATGGACTATAAAGGAATATGGATCTAAGAAATATAGCTATAGAGAAAACATAATAAAATCTATATGATTTGAAGTATTAACAACAATAGGTTTTAACTGTGATTGACTCTCTAACTCAGACTATTCTAACTCAAAAATGAAAATTAGAAGAAAAAGAGGTAAAACACTAACTTGAATCAACTTCCAACACTTGGTTTGCTAATTCTATAGTCTGGCTATGACACCTAGTACTAGTTTTACAATAAGGACATGGTTCTTTCAATATAGATTTCCAATAGGTCCTTAGCATTTAACAGGACTTATGGTGCTTTCACTTATCTCAACACGGCTGTTGCCCTTTTGCTTCCCCATTTTTCTATCTTTTCTCTAACTTTACTTTACATGCTCCAAGGTCTAGCAGAAATAGAAAACTAGTTTATAGTTAACAAACTACAAAAGGTACTAGCTTGATTTTTTAAGAGAGATGAAAGCGAATTTAAAATTTAATGTTTTCCTGCTAAGGCTTAAGACACAAGGTTATAGGGCTTAATAATATTTCCATTTTTATGATATGGAAGATCATTCTAAGCTATAGCAACATAGCATACTTTGGAAAGTCTTGTTAGGCATACGACTTAGACGATGTAGGAAGATTATGAATTAAACAAGAAGGATACATGTTTATATCTATTGATAAAGAAAGACTCAAACCAAAAATGTTTGTGCCGAGGAAGGTTATGACTCTGTTGATACCATTTTGATTTTTTGGGCCTTACTACTATGAAAAACACACTTAAACAAATACAATATAAGTATATTACTCCACACTTATATTGCACACAATAGTATTACAAACTCACCATAAAAAGAATACACACTGAGGATAAATACAAGAGAGCACTCACAAGCACACTACACACTATGTGTTTAGGATGCTTGACTCAACAATAGGACTTCTAAATAGTGATACCTAAATAAGTTTTGCCTTGCAAATGAAGAGGACTACTCCTCATATAGGTAAGGCCAAGCACTATTCCAAATAAGCTCTTAGATTATAATTCTATCAATAGACGCCATATGTCCTTTTCCTTATCCTATTTTACATTCACATTAAGTTACAGGTACTTAGCTTGCACACCAAGCTACATTATTAATACAAAAAATCCTACTTTATTTTATGTCAGCTCAGTTCTGAGAATATCTTTTATCTCCAATCAGATGTTAATGTTAGGCTTCAGTTTTATGTCTTGTCCTATGTTAGGGAATTTTTTCAAGAAGTCTCCTTTATGTCTCAGTAATTTGGCAAGGTATCAGATCATAAAAACTACACTTTAATGGCCTGATACCTGTCATCTCGTAGGGAATTAAAGTAAAAAATATGAACATAATTAGACCATAATTATTACCGAAACAAATCAATACATCAATAGCAAATCAAAACCAAAAACCTAAATCCAATCAAGTCTAAAATATATCAAACCCAAATCTACATAAAAATTATATATATATATAATATATATTTTATAAAATGAAAGAAAAAAATTTACAATCTTCATCATGGATTGTGGCAGTAGTTAGACTCTTTTTCTTTTCTTTAATAGTAGCAGCAGTGGATGTTGGTTGTTTAATGATAGCAACAGTGGACCTCCTCTTCATGCCTCTTATCAGTTAGATGAAGTCATCAATAAACTTACATTCTCGCCGACCTTCTTCAACTGTTTTAGTAGAGCCATGATTGCGGGTGATAGAGACAAGTACAAAGATGGAGAAGAGGATGGGCACAAAGTCAATGAGTTTGGGAGAGAAAGTGGAAAGAGATAAAGGGATCAGAAAATTAAGAGCATTAGGTAGATTTCAAATAATTAATGGTGAATAGGCATTTTCCTAAGTTAAAATAATAATGATGGAATTTACCTAAATACCCTAATATAAATGCCTAATAATATTTCACCAATATTATGCTTTTGAAAAGTGAATATGTAGTAAGAAAGTGATTGAAATCTCCATAGACTAGTTATCGGAGTCACAGGCTCTAATGGCTCTTCTATTGTAATTTTCATAATTAGTTTCTTTAGTTTTGGAGGTTTATTTGAATTTGCAATGGAAGTCAGGTCTTCAGGTGGAAGAACAACCAAGAAGAGGTGTTTGTTTGAAATGCTAGACATTAGTTTGGAGGAAAGGAAGTGGAGGCCGTCAAAATTAGAATTCACCCCCAAGGTCAAATGTGGTTTGAATTTCAAAGTTACACTACTAGTAAGCTCAATTTCTTTTCTCATATAAATATATGGGATAGTGAAGAAAATTTATAATATGATACAAAAAATCTACGTGAGGATGAAGATAAGATGGAATGTGAGACATATTATGAAGAAAAAGGGCCATGTATTTGTTTCTCTAATAAAGTTAAATAGAGTTTGTGTCAGCCTTGGAAGAATGCCTTGATTATTAAAATTTTAGGAAAATCTTGTTCCTATAGTTTTCTAATGGAAAAATTGCAAAAAAAATGAAGTCTAAAATGTGAATTAAACTTAGTAGATCTAGATAATGATTACTATGTGACTAAGTTTAATCTCAAAGATGATATGAGATTTGTTCTTACTAAAGGACTGTGGATCATTATTGGGCACTATCTTGTCATTAATGGTGGTGTCTGAATTTCAAAGCTGTTTTAGAACGAGTTCAATAGAATACTACATGGATTCATTCAATTGGGGTTCCAGTTGAATATTTCAGTAAAAGGAGGAGTGGATCACATTTTGATGTACTAATAGAAAAAGATGAAAATGAGAAGGATGATATTGCTATGGCTAAAGGGTGGATAATTTAGAGGAGAGTATTGTGGTGGCAAAAAAAAATTGAAAAATTCCTTTGTTTCTAAAAGATTTAATTGAAATACAGCTCTGAAGGAAATCTCAAATCAAAATTTGGTTGAAGAGAAGTTTAAAGAGGTGCTCATGGATATTAAGTAAAATTCACAAATGGTTTCAATTCTTCCAAGAAAACTCTGTATTTCAAGACATAGTTAGATTCAATACTATAATGAAGGTAATGTTAACTTATAGGTTAGTTGTATTGGTGAATCCTCATTTGACAAAGCTATAGGTGGTATTAGCCCTATGAATTTCCTATTCATGTCCATGAGCCCCCTAATATAGGTATGAAGGACAAACACATTAAAATTGAATTTTCTAAGATATTGGCTTTGTTAAATGTCAGAATCTCTAGTGAATGGGAGGGGATAATGATGAATAATTTTTTACCAATCTTTTTGGTTTTTGGTCACTTTTTAATTTTTCACATTCATAAAAATAATGTATTAGAATGTTAGAGGTGCTGGCAATTGAGGTTTTTTTAATGTAATTAATGATTTAAAAAGACATTATAATATGGAAATTCTAGTTGTTACTGAACTAAGATTAAATGGTGAGAAAGCTGATGTTGTGAGTAAAGGATTAAGATTTCTAGGGTGCAAAAAGTGGTTGCTACCAGATTTAGCATTGGTATTTGGCTTATGAGGGATGATAAAAAAAAAAAATTTATTAATGTTATTTCTTTCTCTGATCAAGTCATTAATACTTTGCTTTCTGTTTGTGGAGGGAAGACTTGGCTCTTTTCAGCTATATATGCTAGTCCATGTAACTTAAAGAAGTCATTGCTTTGGAATTTATTAGATGATATTGTAACTAGCCTCAATTTACCTTGGCTAATTGGAAAGGAATTTTAATGAAGTGCTTAGTAGTAGTGAGAAAATGGTGGCTTTGTTTCCTATAGAATGGCTAGAATTTAAAACTTGAGTTGATAGAAATAATCTCATTGATATGGGTTTTATTATATCAAAATACACTATCCAATAAAAGAATTATGGGTAAGTTGGTGATGGAAAGACTTTATAGAGCACTATGTAACGATATTTGGAGGGAGGATCTTTTTTAGACTCATATTACTCATCTTCCTTGAGTGAAATTAGATCATTGCTTCATCCTCATCTATTTGAACAAATAAAATTTCTAAATTCAAGCTACTAAAGTCTTTTATTTTGAAGCTATGTGGTTTAAACAGCATGATTTTGATAGCTTATCTAGGAGAAATAGACTTGCAATTAAGGTTCTATTCTTGAGAAAATTTCAAATTTTACTTCATCAATTAAAATTTGGAACAAATATGTGTCTAGTAAATTTTTCATAAAAGAAAAATTTCTTGCTAGGATATCTAATTGCACAAAAATATTTGAATTATGCTTTATTCTTCTCTTATTAGGTTGAGGATACAACTTACAATGGAGTATAATGAGTTATTGGAGCAGGAAGAAATTTTTTGATAACAAAAGTCTCATATTAGTTGGTCAAAAGATGGTGGTAATAATAATAAATTCTTTCACTTATAAACAATTACTAGAAGAAGAAGGAACAAAATTGAAGGTTTAAGGAATGAGGTAGGGAATGAGTAATAAATAAGAGTGTCCTTAAAGTTATAGCTGTAAATTTCTTTATGAAGCTTTTTGCTAAAGTTTCTCGAGGAGGTACAACTCAAGATTGTTGAAGTTTTTCCTTGTGATTGAATCTTCTATGTTAGCAAGGCTTGTAAAAAAAGATTTTATAGATGAAGCCAAAGAAGCTCATTTTTCTTTTGGCAATCTTAAAGCTCCTGGACATTATGGTTTTCTAGCTCATTTTTTTCAAAATTGTTGGGATATTTACAATAATGATGTATACAATTTGGTTGATGAATAATACCTTGATTATTTTAATGCCTAAGGTTACTAACATTCTATCTCTTATCCAAATACATCTTATTAGTCTTTGTAGCACTTTATATAAAGTGGTTTTCAAAATTCTAGTGAATAGATTAAGACATTGATGAAACATTTGGTAAGTCCTAATTAGCTTAGTTTTATTCCTTGAAGATGTATTGTGGATAATATTATTATTGTTTAAGAAGTGCTTTTTTCCTTTAATAGAGAAAAAGGTAAAAAAAAATATTATATGGCTTAGAAAATAAATCTTTCTAAAGCCTATGATAAATTGAGTTGGGATTCTATAAAGGATGTTTTAATGAAGAGAAGTATTTCGAGGGATATTTTTGGATTTTATATGGAATTGCATTTCTTAAACATGCTTTCAAATTAATTGAAATGGGAAGCTCACTGATAAGTTTATACCTTAAAAAAGAAATTCGCCAAGGTGATCCACTTTCCCCTTATCCTTTTGTACTTTGTATGGAGTAGTTTTCTCGCATTATTTTGAACGACATGTTGGACGATAATTTGAAGCTATTTAAAACCTCCCAAAGGTATCACATTTATTCTTTGTAGATGATCTTATTCTTTTCTCCAAAGTTTCAACTCGGCAAGCTGAAATTTTAGGGAAGTATTAGGATAAATTTTATGTTATCTTTGGTCAAGAAATAAAATTTAAAGAAATCCAAGTTTTTTTGCTCTCCAAATACCAAGACTGATGTGGCTAAATACATAAATGAGATAATCCACTTACTAAAGGCCTTGGAAAATATCTTGGTGTCTCAATAATTCATTCCAGGATGACAAAGGAAACTTGTTAAAAAAGTTCAAGCTCTTGTGGCTTCCTGGAAAGCTAATGTCTTATCTAGTGGATTAACTTTCATCCAAGTTGTTGCATCTTCTATTCAAATATATATTATGCAATCTTCTAAGCTCCCTTTAAGCATTTGTAAATCCATTAATAGATTAAATAAGAATTTTCTTTGGGGAGGTGAAATAAAAAAAATCTAAGATTCATCTAGTCAAATGGAATGTTGTTTATGCTATCAAGTATGAAGAATGGTTGGGGTTTAAGAAGATAGAGAATGTAAATAAAGTCTTGTTAACTAAATCTAGTTGGAGAATTCTTCAGAAGGATGGTGTCTTATAGGCTAATATGTTCCGTAGTAAATATATTGAAAATTCTTTATAGTTTGGTTCTTCTAAAAAGTTTGCTTATTCTAGTACTTGGAGAGCTTTTAAATATGGTGTTGAGGTTCTAGATAAAGAGTTGCAATGGAAGGTGAGGAATGGCTTGAGCATGGATTTTTAGAGAGGTATTTAGGTTGGAAAAGGACCTTTAATTGATAAGGTTGAGGATGATAGTTATAATTTTTATTCATCTCAAAGAGTTGTTGATTTTATCAATAAGAACATTTAGAAGTTAGAAAAGCTCAAGAAGGTGCTTCCAAAGAATATTATTAATCATATTATAAGCACTCCATTAAAGAGGGAGGAGAACAATCAAGATAAATATATTTGGGGGAAAACTTAAAATGGTTCCTTCTTTGTTTGGTCTACATATGATTTGCTTGTTGAAAATCCTAACCTTTTTAATTAGAAATGGTCTTTAATCTGAAAGCTTGTCATACCTCATAAACCTAAGTTTTCCTTGTCGCTACTTATTCATAACAAACTTTTATCTAATTACCAAAAAGCTAAGAGAAAATTGGCTATTAACCCTTCTTGCTCTATCTGTGGTCATCTTAATAATTCTTGGGACCATATTTTCCAAGATTGTGTGAAAACTAAGCTTATCTGGAAAGGTTTGAGACGCATGATATATATTATTTTTTATGATTGGCTTTTTGATAATTTGTCTAACAGCTCTTTTAGCATTGAAGGCTAGGAATGAAAGGTAATTTTTATAGTCACTTGTTGGTTCATTTGGTTTAAAAAAAATTAATTAATTTTTTATGCACATTTTAGATTACCCATTGATAAGGAAAATATTATTATTAGTTATGCTCATGAGTGGATAGTTGGTAATAAGAAACTCTCTTCTAAACCTATTAGAATAGATGGTTTTCAAGCATAGCAACCTCCTAAGGAAGGTTACTACAAGTTAAATATTGATGATTATTTGAAAGGAAAGTTCAGAACTTTAGAACCTAGTAGTTTGATCCGGGATAACAATGATTGTTGGTGTGCTGGGTTTGCTACAAATTTGGGTACTATTAGTGTTTTAGCTACTAAGTTGTATGGTTTGGTACTTAATTTAAAGCTTGCTCAGGACAATCAAGTGAGCCATTTGGTTATGGAGTTGGACTCTGCTCTTGTCGTCTCCTTAGTCAATCAAAATATATAGGAAAACCATCATCTCTTCAATTATCACAATCTTCTTGACAAGGAGTGGAGCTATTTTTAAAAGCATGTGCATTGAGAAAGAAATTTTTCAATTAGTTTAGTTTTGGGAATCCATATTCTTGATTCCCTTCAGATGCATATTCATACGTCGATGTTGGTAGGCCAAGGTACTCCAACCCGTCAGAGTTTTTCTTAGCTCGTTACATCCTCAATTCTCATTTATAGAGAAGGGAACGGGGCGACGATTCTATGTCATGGAGTTTCAGCTTATCTCTGAAGGAGTTCCAAACTTTCACTTCCTCCTCCGGGTTAGGAATTCCACCAAATAAATGAGAGATATGAGGAGAATCCACTACCACCTTGTAGAATAACGACATGTGATTCAAAACTTGAAAAAAGAACTTGCCGACATGGCCAATAGTGATTTGAATTATCCTTAATGCGTGTAAAAATACGAAAACCACAGTAAAGCAATTAACATTGGAAATGTAGGCAATTAACCTATGTGAAACTATGGCATTCCTAGTATCAAAAAACAAACTCAAAACTTTGATTGAGGATGGGATCGAGCGTATGGTCTAATTTTGAGGTCTCTACTACTGGGGTAAAGTGATTGTCGCTATTGATGTAAGTGAGAAAGGTAGAGAGAACGAGAAACAAGGCAAAGAGAGAGAGGATGGATTAGGTAAGATTAATGGGTTAAATAAAAAAATATTAAAAGTATAAAAGTTTTAAGATATATTAAAATATATATAAATATATATAAAGTATCCCCACTCTGACCTTAACTCGAGGCAATATTTTTGCCCCAGCCTTGCCCCACCAACCTAGTTAAGTGGGAAAGCCTCGCCTTATTCGAGGAAAAATTCGGCAGGTCGATTTAAATTGCCATCTGTATCTTGGGATCTATTTACCCTCCAGTTTACCAAAAAAAAATATTAGTGAGATCTCACCAATATTGGCAAGATAATACATCCTGTACCCAAACCAACCAATTAGATAATTCATTCAATACCCAATTCAACCAATGTTTCAAACATTCAACAAGAATTTAATATTAATTCAAAAAATTAAATATTTTTCACCAATTTATATCCAAATCATAAATCCAAATAAAATAAATGATAAATTTTTTTAGCATTTCTAAATATTTAAAAATAAAGAAACTTGAGAATTATATTTTGTGGGTTAATTTTGGGCTACAATGCAATGGCAACTTCGTCTTTTGGTCTATAATCGAATGTGGTTGTAGGGTCATTAATGATCGAAGGAGAATTGGTCTTTGGTGCCCTAATGCTTTTCTATGCAAACTCGTCAATAACCTTCGATCAAGTACTTCTAAGATTTAGTTTTTTAGTTGTTATAGTTGTCTTTCCCTTGAGAGCCGTAATTAATTTTAATGGTGGCAACGAAGAAGAGAAAGTGAAAGAGACTGAGATGAGTGGGAAATGAGAGTGAAATGAGCGAGAAAGAACAAAGAAATCAGAAGAAAGAAACATTATACTAAATGAGAGAGGCATTTTGAATATAGGATATATAAGTCTAATCAAATTGAGATTTGGTCTTATTTTAAATAATCTATAAAAGTATGAGTAATATCATCTCATCCCTTATATTTAACAGATGACTGATTAAAATACTGTATAATCCTATATGACATCGTGAAATGACCTTTTTGCCTTTCTATATGATTTTTTTTTTTAAATATATATATGAATATGATTGTTGGAAAGTAACAAATAGTGAACAATATTTTTTATGATATAACCTTTATAATTTTTTTTAAAAAAAATTTAAATAAATTTCAATTGTTGTGTTTGTTGAGTACTATATAATCCAATTGTTACACTAAATTTGTAGTCATAATCTCCAAGGAATTTTTTATTTTATTTTTTTCATTTTCATCACAATCTTTTCTCTTCTCCAATTGAAATATTTCTTTTTTTCATTTTCACAATCACATTACAAAATGTATTCACAAGAAATTGGGTTGTTAAGTACTAGGAGTGAGGTAATGAAGGCATAGTTAAGTTCAACAACATGTGTTTTTGTGGAAGAAAATCATGTATCAAAATATCAGAGTTTGCAGCAAATCATTCTAAACTCTACTTTGTTTGTAAGTAAGGGAAATGCAAATATTATTCCTTTTGAGCACCTGATAATGAAGAATATAGTTTATGTGATAATGCAATTAGCCAATTGATGTAAAGAAGAAGCATACAATCACTAAAACAAACACAATGCATGAAAATAGGGAGGTTACCATCAATGTAAAAATCCTCATGGGTTACAAGGTGGAATGAAGATTATGCTAGTCTCGAATATTTTATTTCTTGTAATATCAACTATTATACTTATTTTGGTTATATTAATATGAAATGAAAAAAAAAAATTCACATATGGACATCAAATTGCACCAAATCAAAATACATTAAGACATATATGAACCTTCAATCATATTAAACAAATCAGTTTACATTATCTAGTCATATATTAACCACCTGATCTTGCAAAAAAAATCAGGTGTGGATTATCTTACGTATTAAAATCTAAAAGGAATTCAACCCTAACCTAACATTTTAACATGCTGTAAATTGTGTCTCAAAAATAAAGTGACACAACACTACGAAATATATCCAACAATCTATACAAAGTCACATACATAACCTCCATACAAAAGAAGATATTCAACTTACAATTAAATTCTAAAAAATGAAACAAATTGCTAGGTGAATACTAGTTGAGACTAAAATAACCAAAATCAAACTTTAAATAACAACCTAATCATCACTTCTTGATACAAAAGCTTATATGTCTCCTGATTAAACATTCAATCCATTGTTGCTCATGTGATTGTTGTTCCTGTTGTTGTTGTTTTTATTATTATTGTTGTCACATTAACCTAAATAAAATACAACGTAATTAAATATAACAAAAATAAGTAATGTGTATTAATTGAAAAAATAAATAAATTTAAAATGAAAAAGCAAAGAGAATAAGTTTTATACATAACACAAGTTAAGTTTTAGCATAGAGAAAATAAAATACCTCACTATTTTTCATCTTCATCAAACTTGTTGGAGCATTTGGACAGGACCTTCTATAGTGCCCAATGGCCTTATAGATTCGACGCTTAACTATGTTTGATCTCTTCTCCCTTTCTAACTCTTCAGCTTTCCTTTTTAGAATTGAAAACATCACATAATTAAATCAACTTCAGGTCAGAATCTCTCATCAAGAATAGGGTGAATCATAGAGCTATAAGTCAATAGCTATGCCACATTGTTCAAACTTTGATCCACATATGCAATCGAGTTATATCTTTTGCTTATTATACAGCACATGACATGTTTACAATGTATGCCATTTACTTGCCAACTTCCATATTAACACCAGCATTCTTTCAACTTTACCACAACAACCTTTGTTTCTACCAACACCCCGTACTCTTCTTCATCCACAAAGATAACTTTCAAACTCCTTGAATCCCTTCTATTCTTGTCAATAACATATTAGATTCTTAGTGGAACCAAACTTGTCCATGTGAGTGCTAGCTATTTTCTCTTTTGAATATTCCTCATTACCTTCCTATTTAAGTATTGTCAAAATTGAAATTGTGCTTGTCAATTTGACTATTAAAAGACTCAACCATATTATTTGTCACATGATCTACCTTAGCACTAACATCAAACTATGTCTACTCCAATGACAGCTTGGAATATCCATTAAATACATGTATGCTTCATCATTCATACATTTTATTTCTTCCATTCTTGCACTTAAGTATGCATACTTTTGACTATGTTATGGATGCACCAAGATAAGTTTATACTATATGGATTGATTTCTTCCCTCACAGATCCAACAGCAACCCTTGTGACCTCAGCCACCACATCTCATGAAGCATGGCAACAATTCATTAAGTTATTTGCTAATGCGTCAGTTTCTTAAGTTTGGGACTAGAAAGAACAACTCACCATCATTAATTGTGGCACTTAACCAGTTAGTGAATATTTAATAAAAATATGGAGTCTAGCTGATGAGTTGGCATTAATTGGATCTCTTATTGGTAATAATGATTTAGTCATCTATAACTTGAATGATGTTTGATTCAAATTCAAAGAGTTGTCTACAATAGTTTGTGCTCGTGACACAATTATTAGTTTCGAAGAATTGTACAACGAATTGGTTGAATACGAAAACTTTTTTGAGCTTAAAGAGACCAAATCTAGTACACCCTTTATGATAATAAATAATTCACACATGTCTCAACCTGGAAACAACAATAATAATCAACGAAAAAAATTGGTGACAAAATCGTGGACATAATGCCCAGTCAAATGGATAACGACAATCTAATTCGGGTTAGGCCTCTAGAAAATCTTTAGTGGTTTGTCAGTTTTGCAATAGGCCAGTCCATTCAGCCAACCAATTTTATACAGCTAAGAAATTGTTTTTGCAAAGCTCTCCCACTATAAATCATACCACCATCAACAATACTCCATCATCCAATTAGATTGTTGACTCTATAGCTTCCCACCATGTCATATCCTCTTTTGATTCTCTCTCCCTCTATCCTTATAATGGCCCTTATGCTATAGTTATTGGAAACAGTACCAAACTTTTCATCACTCATATTGGCTCCTCAATGCTCACATGTCCTTCTAATTCCTTTTCTTTTTCAAATGTTTATGTGTTCCTTTCATGGAAAAAAATTTAATTTTAGTATCTTAATTCTCAAAATCTAATAATACCTCAATTGAATTTTTTCCATCCTTTTTTATTGTGAAGGATCTTATTACAAGGGCATACCTAGTTCAAGGAATGTGTATGAATGACGGCCAATAAAAGGGATTTAACCATATGGTTGTGTCAGTTTCATAATCTTTACAAGTCATTAGCATGCTTGGCTTGGTCATCCCTCATCCAAAATTATCCAACTTGTTTTGTCTCAAAATAATCTCCTTGGTGCCTCAAATCAATCTACCTTTACCTTTTGTTATTCTTGTCAATGTAACAAAAGTCATAAACTACCCTTTTGAACCTCTTCTTTTAATAGTCGGGGTCCTCTATACTAATGTATAGATGATTTTTCCTAACTAGGGTCCTTCCCTAAGTAAATCTATAGATGATTTTTTCTATTATGTTATATTTGTTGATCACTTTAACAAATATTCATGGCTTTTTCCTATGGTCAATAAATCATATGTTTTTCTTTTTATTTCCAAAGTTTAAATCTATGGTGGAAATTTTTTTTAAAACATCTATTGTCATAATGTATTCAAATGGTGGAGGAGAATACAAAGGACTTAAATACTTTTTTGAGTCTCATAGAATACAACATTTAATCTCTCCAACTTATACCCCAACTTCAGTAGAACAACATCACCGTGACATTATTGAAACAGGTTTGACCCTCCTCCATCAAGCATCATTACCTTTGTTATTATGGTCTTTTGCATTCCAAACAGTGGTTTATCTTATTAACAAACTTCTTACACCAATTTTGAAAAATAAATCACCATTCCAAATACTTGTCAATAAGACTCCAAATTATTCTAAACTTCGTATTTTTATTGTCTTTGTTACTTATAGATGCATCCATATAATAAACACAAACTAGAAGCACGTTCTCATCCATGTATCTTTTTAGGTTACTCCAACCTTCATAATGCATATGTGTGTTTTGAACCTAATGCTCACAAGTTTGTCATCTCTCAGCATGTTCAATTCGTGGAATCTATGTTCTCTTCCCTCAAAACCTTTCATGCACGTGATCAAATCACTTCCTTCACTTATTCTTCTGGGTTCTAATTCCAAATTTTTATGTAGTCTATCATCATCACTCTTAGATACAACATTTTCATCTTAGTCATCTAATATTACTCTTTCCATGCAAATTTCTAGCCCAGCATATACCCACCTTCCTCATTTATCTAATTCCTAAAATATTTCCATATAAATTTTTAGTCCAACACGTACCTACCTTCTCATTTATCTTATTCTCAAAGTATTTCCATGCAAATTCCTAGTCCAATACATACCCAATCTTCTTATGTATATAATCTCCAAAATATTTATCTCATTCCATCTCATTTAAGACCCATTAACCTTAGCCCATCATTTTTCACCTCCTTCTACGAAAACTTTTTGTGCAATGAATCATTCTTCAAATCCTTTGATTTCTACATATTATATCTCACATCAAATCTCTCTTTTAAATAATCAATCTGAGTCTCCTAAGTTAACTTCGTCACCTACCAACCTAATTCCGCCCACTAATCCATCTCTAGCTTTGACATCCCCTCATACTAGTCCATCTATTCCTTCACATGTGACATATATTGATGTTCCTCTTGTGGTTAATCAAAATTTAGCAAGTAATCACATGCATGAGTCCACTCCTTCTACAACAACTAAAGTTGTTCCTATGGTATCTCATTCACACAAAATATCTCTTACAAACTTATTCACACACATCGTATTGTTACCCATTCTCAGAATCACATTTTTAAACCCAAACAACTTCACATGACAAGCAAACACTTGAACCAACCCTTGAAAGAACCTCTTTAGAGAGAAGCAATATGTGAGGAATTGAATGCTTTAATAAAAAAATGAAACGTGGGAACTAGTTCCAAAATAACCACATCAAAACCTTGTTGGTTGCAAATGGGTCTACCATGTCAAACAACATTCTGATGGTCAGGTTGCTCAGTTTAAGGCATGACTAGTTGCCAAAATTTTCCACCATAGACTAGGTATCGACTTCACTAACAACTTTAGTTTCGTTATCAAACCAACCACTATTAAGATTGTTCTCTCTGTTACTTTAAATCGGGATTGGAATACATGGCAACTCGACATCCATAATGCCTTTTTACATAGGCATCTAGTTGAGAAGGTTTACATGTCCCAATCTCTAGGTTTCGTAGACGAATCACGACCCCAACTCATATATGTCATTTATGCAAATCACTCTATGGTTTAAAACAAGCATCACGTGTTTGGTTCACTGGATCAAAGGAATTTCTCTTGTCATATGGCTTTGTTGGTTTCTGATCAAATTCTTCCTTATTTATTTTCAACATGAATAACATTCTTGTGTTCTTTTTGGTATATATTGACGATTTATTGGTTATAGGGAATTCGGCCTCCTTCATTGATAACCTCATTGTTGATTTATCTCATCAATTTTCAATCAAAGATTTGAAAGTTCTTTAGTTTTTTTTTCTTGGAATTGAAGTCATTCCTACAGTGAATGGCTTATTTCTCTTTCAGCACAAATCTATTTGTGACCTTTTAGACTGATTACAGATGTATGGTATTAAGGATAATGTCACTTCCATATCTATATCCACTAAACTCACTCTTCATGATAGAACATCAACCACTAACCCAATACAGTATTAAAGCGTGATATAAGCTAAGCAATATTTATCGTTAACCAAGCTCGACATAGCCTATCCAGTGAATAAGCTTGCTCAATATATGCATTTACCCACTCAAATCCACTGGACCGTTACCAAGAGATTACTATCGTATCTTAAACATGCCATCCATCATGGTCTTTCACTTCGACGTAGGTCTAACTATAATCACCTTGCTTACTCTAATGCCAATTGGGTCAATAACCAAGAAAATTGCTCCTTTATCATCGTATATATTATATACCTTGCTCCTAATCCAGTTTCTTAGAGTTTAAATAAGCATAAAACAGTTGTTTGCTCTTCCACTAAGGCTGAGTATTGAGTCGTTATATCTCTAATTGTCGAACTCACTTGCCTAACCAACTTATTGTCTTAACTCTCCATTTGTTCATCTTAGCCTCCTTGTCTTCTATAAGACAATCTTGGTGCCATTTACCTTTGTGATAACTCGATGTTTCACTCCTGGATGAAGTATATTGCCATTGACTATCATTTTGTGCACGATAAAGTTGCAATTGGTGCACTAGCAGTCTTTCATGTCTCTACTCAGGATCAACTTGTGGATATCCTCACAAAACCTTTAACCAAGCAACGATTTGTCTATCTTAGTTCCAAGATTGGTGTCGCCAATGTACATACCATTTTGTAGGGGCATATTAGGAAAGGTCAACACTCACCAATTAAAGGAGACAAGATATCAATCACTGATATTTTTCACCTATATAAATATTAGTTGTAGCTCCTTAGATGTAGCTATATTTATTTTTATTATCATTACACTATTTATCGTGTGTGTGTATATATATATATATATATATATATGAATATACTTATCAATTCCAATTATATTTTTTTGCCCTAAATTCTCTTGGTCACTTTAATCTCTTTACATTTTGCCTATCAGTCATGTAGCTAATTGTCCTTCTCTTTTTCACAAAAATATAATCATGTAACAATATTAGAAACCATATCCAACTCTTAAGGATTTTTGCCTCATACACATAAATAGCAAGTAGAAATAAATTGTCATTTTCATATAATCAAACAACATATAAAAGCACTTCATCATATGACCCTCTTAAATGGTAACCATCTAAACCAATAAATGACCTACAACCATTTAAAAACCTTTATTTTTTATGCAGGAAAACTAATAAAAAAATTTCTTAAATGTAGGTTCTCATTCAACACATCCTTGTTACAACTAATATTTACTATTGTTCCAGGATTTAGTGTCATAAGCACATGACTATACTTATGCAATTTATGGTAATAGTGAATATGATCACCATCTAACATCTTCAGTGCAATCTTCTTAGCCCTATATAATTTTTGAATGCCCACTTTAAGTGCAAACTACCTATATAATTCTAATTAGAGCACTGCTATTTTGACTTCTAGATTTAACTTAAACAAATCAATGAATTTGATAGCAATTCAATTAGTATATACTAATTTATTCTTCTTAGCCTATTTACAGAAATGCTCACTTTTTAGTGTATTTATCTTAAATGATTGATCATTAGGTAACTCAGAAGCATGAATCATCCATGCACATCCTCTATTCTCTCAAATGCATGTCACTCTATTCTTATCATTAACCTAATATTTATAAGCAAATCCCTCTTGCACAGAATAATATAAAAGTGTACTCTTGTAATGATAAACAGTATCAAATACATTTTTCACTTTCAAGACTATTTGACCATCTTCCCTTGACTTAAACATCTTTCCTGTCATCTTAGTTATAGGATGTTGCTCTTCACTTTCACTAACATTTCTATCATCATTATTTGATTTATACCTTCCAGACTCATCACTATTAGATTTACTAACACATTCATCATTATGTACATGTGGATTGGATATTGTTCCAGTTTCAAGTTCACGTCCTTCTTCACTTGAGTTGGGTTCAGGTTTAGAATCTATTTCAAGTTGAGGATTTGTTTGTGGTTCAATTTCTAGTTCAAGGTCCTCTTCAATTAGATTAGAAAATGTGATTTGGGACTAGGTTCGGTTAGAATGGGATCTAGTTCTAGTTCTTCTTGTGTGGGTTGAGGTGTTTATCCCAATTAATAAATCTCTCCAAGTAACTATGATGCTATAGGTAACACATCAACATTTATATGAATTCTCTTAATCTCATTGTTTTTAATTATCTTGAACATATTCATCATATCTTTATCAGTTTTCAAAGTAAAAAATTCTCCATTTGGTTATCTAACAGCCCCTTTCATCAACTATGACTCTTTAAAGGACAAATCCAACCCCCACATTAAATAATTTGGCATTCTTAAACGGTAAAATCATAATGCATAAATCTTCATCAGTCCAGTAAGCTTTCAGTTTTCTCCCATATATGTGTACAACAATTTCTAAAATCATGGTCCCTAATAATTATATATTCAATCATTGAATAAATAAAACAATCTATTCAATCCACCACAAATTAAACAGTTCACACCATTTCAGATCCATCATAATCATAAGTTAGCCACATTTTAAATATGCTAGTTAACTCAACAAATTAACTCTAAATAAGATCGGTAATAGTTTGATAAAGGCAAAATAACATTACTGAACACCAATAACATAAACACAAAAAAACATAATCATCAAGAGACACAATATATATCTATATGTATTTTTGCCATTTTATATGTTAAGGTATAAATATATATGTCTTAATTATATTACATTGGAATTTTCTAAAACTTTTATGTGACTTATAACTAGCATGTATAAATATCAATAACTATATTGTTCTAATATAGACAAAGATAAATTTCTTAAGCAAAAAAAAAAAAAAAAAAATAAAAAAATCAAAGATAGTAGTAATGACACAGACAAAACAATAATACATAATACAATGCGTTGTTGACCAAATTTAAGCCAAGTACATAGAAAAGTATTTATTTTGGGCTAGATTTTAGTTTCCAGTTTATATGTCATATTGAACAAGGGCACACAATAAGAAGTCGTAACACCAATGACATAGACAAATACATAATCACCAACGAAAATAGCTTTTAAATTACCAATAAAACATATAAATAAATAGTTTTATATAGCTAAGAGTAACAATGACACAGAAAAATACATACTAAACAATAAGGGATAAAACAATCATACATTATATGATGCATTATTACACCAAATTTAAGCCAAAGACATAGAAAAGTATTTTTTTTTTTGAGTTAGATCTTAGTTTTTAGCTTATATACCGTATAGAACAAGTGAAAAATGAAGATAAAAACCATAAATGAATCTAATATCACTAACAACACATAAAAAGAAAGAGAAAAGGGAGCTAATATTCCTTAATTTATATGACTACATTTTCAATCTAACTTACTGTACTAATTTTTTCAAGTATATCCCTCAAAGTTTGATATATATTATGTCATTCAATCTAAATATGTATTTTTTCAAATAAATTTTTTCAATCATTTTCAATATAAATATATATAACATCATTAACATTTTCTACACCTTAAAATACAAGAAAAAGTAAATAAAATCGTGTACATGAATAAAACCTATGAAGATTTGAAATAAAAGATAAATATTATGTCATTCAAAAAGCGAGCAAACATGTGAAGATTTGAGATCCACCCAAATAAATAATGGCATTTACTACTCTTATTTCTGCAACCTTTGAAACTGGAATACACAAATCTTGTTAAAATAAAAATAAAGAACACTAAATTTATTTGGAAGAAAATAAAAACCAATAAACACTATCATTCCACAAACAAAATGAAACTCCAAAATCAAAATCTTCAAATACGAAAAATTGAAAATAGAAATACAAATCTCAAGTCAAATTGAAAGCTCAAAATTGGTTTAACCACATAAACAAAACCCTAAACCCAAACAAAGCCCTTAACATAACCAAAACCCATAAACAAAATTAACGATGAAACAAAACAAAATGTCCAAAATCAATATTCCCAAATATGAAATCTTAAAAGTAGAAATTTAAATCTCAGGTCAAATTGAAAACTTAGAACTTGTTAAAATATATAAACAAAATGCTAAATTCAAACAAAATCCTATAAACATAACCAAATTCCTTAACCTAAGCAAATCTCATAAACAGAACCAGCAATATAGAAAATGAAACCCCAAAATCAGAATGTCAAATATAAAACCTTAAAACCAAAATCTAATGCATGAACAAATTACAAACCGATATAGCTTAATTGTCTCTTTCTCTCTCTTCTTTCAGATTGTTCATGAACTTTTTCACTCTCGTTGCTCATTTTCCTAGTCGCAGAGCACAAGCAACACACAAAATGAAGGAAAACTTTAGATGAATAGTGAGATCACACAGGTTACGTCGGATTATTTACTTTACAATGTTAAATGACCTATTTATTCTTTAAATATTAACTTAAATAGCACAAACCAAATGCTAAAGTTTTTAAATGGTATTTCACAAACTTCTATAAGTTAATTAAAATTTAATTTAATCTCAAAGGATTTTATGAAAATAGCCGGTTGAATACTTATGAGTATTTTTTAAAATACTTATGGTTGGTGGTTGGCATTTTTAAAAATTGTTCTATATAAATAAGATTAATTGTCTGTTTGGACTTTATAAGTATTTTTTAAAAAATTACCATCAAATGCTTTTAAAAAAATACTTAAAGTATATTTTTTATAAAAAAATACTTTATAATTTTTAATCAAATACGTTTCAAACGACTTTTTTTATAAAAAAAAAAAAAAAAAAAATGTTTTTTATTGAAAAGAAATAGTTCCAACGGGCTCTAATAATAAAGATCTTCTACACGTGGCATAAAAATGAGCGACGGCTAAAACAAGAAACTAATAGTACTCGTATAAATAAAATAAAAAAATAAAAACAGTCGTCGGAGAAGGCAGAGAAGAGTGAATAGCGGAGATGTCGAGCACAAGAAGATTAATTTCGGCTGCTCTTTTGTGGATTCTCTTTCTCTTCCTAACCTTAGCTTTCATCCTGGTAATTCCACCATTGTTCAATGTCACTGCAATTTTTGTTCTTACCTAATAATTTGATCTGCTAAAATGCTTCTTTCTTTTTTTATCTATATATATATATATTGGGTTTTTTTCGATCTATCAGAGTAGAATTAGCGATGATAGAGTGGAAGATAAGAAATCTGTTGTAGAAATCGAGGTGGGTTTTTGTGTTTCCCAGGAATTACTGTTACTTTTTTTTGTTGTTGAAATTAATAGAAGCTTATCGTTTTTATGGTATGTTATTTTTTGTCCTCTTCTTTCAACAGAGTGAGTGTGGTTGTTTATGGTTGTGTTTAACAGGAAAATGATTTGGAGGAAGTGACTCACAAAGTATACTTCAATATTGAAATTAATGGAAAACCCATTGGTATGAGTTTTTTTTTTTTTTTGGTAAATACCCATTGGTATGAGTTGCTTAACAGGTATATATATATATATATAATATATATATATATCCTATTACTTGATAATTAATTTGTATTTGATTGTTTCTGGCCATATCATTCTTTCATTTATGCTGCTGTATGAACTATAAAGTAAAGAACTTGAGATTCTGAGCATGAATTTTCATGTTGTCATTAAGCTCTTCAATGCTGAATTTAACTATTACATCTAGCTTTGACATCAACTTTTTTTTACCTCTAAATTTGTTTATTTAATTTTTCCTTTCCTTGGCATTCTATTGCCTCTGGAAAAAGTGCTAGAATGGGCATCTAGTCTTGGCTTCATGAAATTTGGAGAAATATCACACAATGAAACGCACCAAGTGGAAATTTAAAAACTCCAAAGTGACAATAATTTTTGTACGGAATGTACTCGCTTTCAACGCTGTGTCTAACAAACTTGACAACCATTATCCCCGATCAAATATTGTTTACATCAGTGGATTGATTGTATGATACTAGTCTTGATGTGCTTCTACTTGGAAACGGACATACATAAACATGAGCTGCCAAGCACAAACATATGTCATTGGCAAGACATGCATTGGAATGCTTTCCTCATCTCTTAAAATATATGTCTATTCTTTATCTCCTAAACTAGTTAGTCTTGTGTCTTATTTTTACTACTTTTCTTCTCTCAGGTCGTGTAGTCATGGGCCTTTTTGGGAAAACGGTTCCTAAAACCATAGGTACGTGCCTGGCTACAATCAAAACTTTTTTTTACTTATGTTCATTGAGATCTCTTATTGTGAAAAGATTACCGATTTCACATATTGTTTGATGCAGAAAATTTTCGAGCACTTTGCACGGGTAGCCAAGTAACTTATGCTTCCTACTTACATCTGTATACATTATTTGCTTCTTTGTTTAAAGGATTTTATGAATGTAAGGAAGTTAGAAATTTAATATTGTTAATTTCCAAGTTTAATGACTCTAATTTCAGGGGAAAAAGGGGAGGGGAATAGTGGAAAGCCTCTCCACTACAAAGGAAGTACATTCCATAGGATTATTCCTAGCTTTATGATCCAAGGAGGTGATTTTACTCTTGGTGATGGACGAGGCGGCGAATCAATCTATGGTGTTAAGTTTGCAGATGAGAACTTCAAACTAAAACACATTGGGCCAGGCAAGCAATTATTCTATCCATGAGTAGCTTTTCATTTTGCAAATTTTCTTCCTGAATTTGATTGATCTAAACTACATAAAAAATTGCAATTACATAAAAAACTGCAATTAGCAGAAAAGTAATTTGCAGTTTCTTTGATTTTTAACTTTACTCTGTTTAACAGGACTTTTGTCAATGGCAAATTCTGGACCAGACAGTAATGGATCACAATTCTTCATTACAACTGTCAGGACTAGCTGGTAACTGACAATTTCCCTTTGCTGGTATCATCTCCACTGGCAAAACATAGCATTCTAGTTCTCAATTTATTGTTTCTCACAACGTTCAGTTAAGGAAGTAGGAACCAGTATCAATCTTGTGGACCCTTTATCGTCCGCCATAAAAGACAGTGTTCATTTATTAAGCCTATTTGAAGAGTATCCTATCCTTGAAAGTGGCAACTTCACCAATTAAGCAGCGCCGTCATGAATTAGGCTTTCCTTTTGACATATGAACTTTGCCAAATTAGCCATGAAATGCATGCATGTGAAGCATGCAATTTTGTCCCCAGCAATGAGCTTGAGCACTGAAATATGCTTTTAGCCGATGATTCTAAGACTTTACAGGATAATTTTCTGACTCAGCTACCTGATTTTGGTTTTCTTATAAAGGTTGGATGGGCGACATGTTGTATTTGGGAAGGTGCTTTCTGGCATGGACATTGTCCACAAGATCGAAGCAGAAGGGAGAGAGAGTGGAGTGCCTAAGAGCAGAGTTGTAATTTCAGACAGTGGGGAACTTCCCTGATGACAACACTTGAATGGCCGTGTCTCTCTGTGTTAGGACGTGAACAATGCTATAGGTTTTTTTTTTACAACAGAAAAATTTCTCTTTGAACCAATGGTATAGGTTAGTGTGCTGTGGTACCTGTATATTAAATTCAAGGATTCTTTTTTGTTTTTCCCCTTTTGATTTAGTGCGACTTAAGTTTACTTAATGGTGGCATTAACAACTGACTTGTCATTGTTAGCTCACATTGGCGGTGGAGGTTATAGTATACTACTCTCCCTAACTTGTATGCTCATCGCTAGGAAAGAACTGCTTTGAGATATAGGTTAATCAGCCAAGTTATAAGTCCACGATAGAAAATCCAATTCCGACTCTGCCAAAGTAACGAACTACTTTCTTATTTATTCGAAAAGTGCCACCTACGCACGATGGCAATAAACATTATTTTTAGATTTAAATATATATTTTGGACGATGAAATATTAAGATTCTAAATGGTACAAGGTGGTAGAGAAGGTTCTAATGGCTTTGTAGAATAGGGTCTAAAGTTTGCCACAAGCCACACACCACCTTCCAAAAAAGACAGGAAAGCTAAAATCAGGTAGGCTTTATCTCTCTGTTTCTGAAATCCGTATACAACTATTGATCCATACGAAGAATCTGATCCTTCATTTTGTGTCTTTTTTGTGTTCTAGGTAGGGGATTGTCTCCCAATGACGGACTTTATAATAAAAATTTGAACGTTTTATTAAAACAAATGAGAAAATTAGTATTATTAATTTGCCGTGATGGATTTCAAATTACAAAGGTAAAACTTTTTTTTAGCTACAACCCTACAAGAAACAAACCAAAAACAAATAATTGGGCCCCGTTTGATAACAATTTTGATTTTACTTTTTCAGAAACTGTGTAATTTGTATAGTTTAAACGCCAGTTAATTTTAATTAGAGTTCATTAGTATTGGTTCGACTTACTATAAATGTCAAGGAAAAATTAAAATAAAAACACAATGAAAAACATTTAGAAATAGTTTTCAATTTAATGTTTCAGTTTTTCCTTTTTCCTTCACATTAATAGTTAGTTAAAACGTCTATCTAACTTTTGAAAAGAGAAAAAAAACTAAAATCCAAAAACAAAAACGTCAGAGGAGAATCAACATTTTCTTTAATACATGCTAACTTATAAGTAATGATGGACTAGCATTACCAGAACCTTCAAAAGCAAATGTTAAAACTTGCAAGAGCTAACAATCAAAAGATAATACAAGAAAAAGAAAGCAAGGTCTAATTTGATAGCAAAAAGTAACAAATAAATAATAAAAAGGAAGTAGCTTTTGTAGCATTTTACTGGAGAATATATGACCCCAATAGCAGAAAAGAAGAAAAGTTTGCACCTAATCTAGGATGGAAAGTGGAAACTGTGAAGTTAAATGAATAACTAGCTTTAGTTGAATGACCCCAAAAACCTGGCCATGGTACAAATAGAGTACTCAGTAGGATTAAGCAATATATTTCAAACATCCTGTAAGGATTCTCATAAACCTCCAATTGTCTCATACAATCAACTCTGGTTTCTCAAACACAATCTCAGCTGTGTTGTTTCATAATTACACTCACTAAAATACTTACATTCAAGTCACAACACAAATCGAATTCAAGCCCATTTAATACAACATTCTATCTTTCTCCTATAAACATATACTTTGTAAGAGTATCAAGTCAAAAACTCTGTACCCACCTTCTTCAAAAACCATTCATCACCAAAGTGCATCATTAGCAAGAAAATGAGCACAGACAGAACATAAATACCTCTGTTAGCAGGTTGAACAGAAAAGTTAGGCAGTCCCACTGTGACCCCCCTTGTAAAACAAAACATGACACAACAAATTAAGGATTGTATATTATAAATACTTCTTCTGCCTAAGACCAATAGTAGAACTGTGAGCGGATGATCCCATACAGAGAAGATAATATATTGAAATAAAGTAATTGGCATCAAAGCTAACACCTACCCGATTTCAGCCTCGGATACAACAGCTAAACAACAAGAGATCTACTCATTAATAGACTAATAATATATAACACTGGAAGGAATAACCACAAACTGGTTTAATTCTCCAAAATCCTCCCAAAGTTTCACTTATGCTTCATTTAAGCCGCTTCGGGGTCTAATTTCCAGATTCTAGAAACAAATATCCCCACAAATGACTGTTCCCTGGAGAACAACAATTTGAAGCATCTTTTGACTTCATCAATTAACCATACCCAATTCTGCTAATCTGATCATATCATTCATCCGTTTCTCCAACCAATTGAACTAAACTCTCAGGCATGCATATTTTCACAAAACTCAGAGCATCTAGCCAATAAATGCTTGAATTCAATTATTTATGTTTAACAAGAAACTAAAAACACAATCTCTTGTTCTTCAACCAATTGAAACTAGACTCTGAGGCATGCATATTTTCACAAAACCAAAGCATCTAACAAATTAAAGAATGAATTCTATTCCATATATTCAACAAGAAACTACTAAAAAATAAAACAAAATAAAATAAACAAACTTCCATCGCATATTTAAGCAAGATACTCATAACATAATGGAACAGAGCTAAAAAGCAAACAAAGCATTAACAATTTAATACCTTATTACGTCAACGGAGTTGAGGAGTGTTGCAGTTCACCCTCCTTATAAACACAACGAAGCACAAACATAAGCATATTTAGTTCAATCCCAAATACCGACAGTTACATACTAACATATTAGTTTAAACACCTGGGACAACCACTTTTATTCCTGATTATTAAGAAACACAGACACAGACTCTTGAATCTGATTCCTTAAAGTGTGATTATAGAGAGAAAAATGAATTACAATAGTAAAGGAGTAATATTTAAAGATCAACGCTGAGGAGGGGTCTCGGGCTTGCCATTCTTGGAGCGTTGGTGTTCATGGACGTAGGAGGAGAAGTTGGAGGAGAGGTCGGAGTAGAGCGAGACGACCTTGGAGATGTTGCCGTTGAGTTCGTGGATGAGAGCCACGTTCTTCACCATGTTGTCTGGGAGCCTAGACTGGTGGTTCTCGTTCACTTGCTGGATCAGAGATCGGTTCCGATCCAGTACTGATTGAACCTCATGGAAGTTGCTGTTGAAGCTCTGCCAGACCTCATCGCCGACATCGTCTTCTTCTTCTTCTTCTCGGATGCGGGTGCGTTTGGTTAGGTTTGGGCGGTGGTGGTTGGCGGCGTCGTCCATGCTCGACTCGGTGGAGGTGGAGGAATCAAGCGTGGTCATGTGCATGGATGGACTCCTACACTGGCTTGGTCTCATCGGAAGACATTGTTGTTGAGCTCTGGTTTTTTGGTCAATTTACAATTAATAAATTTAGGGAGGAAGAAGAAGATAATATGAATTTTATTATGGATTCGATGAGTCATCAAACAAAGAAAGTGTGGCTCTACGCGATTAGAACTGCGCGTGTGATAGACAATTTCTCTACGTCGCTTACTAGCTCAGGACAGTAGAACAGTAGAAACTTTTCAACTTTCTCATCGAGTCATTGACGCGCTTTGAACACGAGTGGGGAATAAGTGCCTCTGGTGATAAATATCTAAATGGAACAGTGCAGTGCATTCCTATTGGATGGAGATATACAAAAAGGTCAAAAGTGATCATGCCACATCGACAACAAAAGCCGGTATCGTGTCGTGCTGTCGTTGTCTTTTTTCGGTAAATATCTCCTTTTTTTTCCAAAAATATCCCAAGTGGGTTCACAGCATCTATCTTCATCACTGGCACTTTGTGATGACAACGTACCCAATTATTTCTACCTTTTCATTCTTTATCATTATTCATCAACCAAATAAATATTATGTCAGTTAATTTTTATTTTTTTTTAAAAAGGGTTTAAATTCATTTACCCCTGAATTTTTGTGTTTTGACACTTTGCCATAAACTTTCAATTTTGATACTCTACACCTTCAATTTTGTCCAAATAGATAATTTTCATCCAAAATTCAAACGGAGTATTCCTCAAATGCCTCAGCTAATAAGTTATGCAAGAGGCATACGAAATATTGTATTTTAACTTATTGGATGAAAGTTATCAATTTGAACAAAATGACAAAAAAAAATTAATGGTTCAAGGTGTGAAAATTAAAAATTCAGGAGGCAACTATCAAACGCATGAAAGTTTAAGGGATAAATAAATTTAAGCAAAAACAAAAATCTATTTTTTAATAAAATATTTTTAAGCCCAATTTAAGAAATCTATATATATGTTGAGAAAGATATAGTAGTTTTATATCTTGTTTTTAAACAAAGATCTAATAATAACTCATGCCCATGACATTGTGTTTCTCTAAGATTAAGCTCACTTGATATGAAAATGGTTGATAAACAGGACTTAAATGCTTGAAATACTAGACAAAAGAATCTATTTCTCATGCACCTGCAGAAGCTAATGATGCAAAAGAGACGTGGATATGATTAAGATTAGAGGTAACAACTAGTCGGCTGGTTTCCTCTTCCTCCCAAGTATGGATGCTCTCTGGAATTTAGGGCCACCCACCCGCCATTTCTTAAAGGCTGCCATTGATGATTGAGCTGCCTCATACACTACAATACCCATAACCATTATTGAAGTACCCTTTAAACAAATGTGAGGAATGAGTGACACTAGAAAATATGGCTAAAACAAGTATGAATCTCACTAGAAGTTTCTTCTCTTGTTAAGAGTGTTGAGCATTTGGAAGCCGTTGAAAATGCTGCATTGTGTGCCTTTGCCAAGACTTCTTGATATCTGTTCTTAAATGCAGATAACAGGAAGGATCCCAGATCTCTATCACCAACCCTATCCATGAAAAGCAAATACATATAACATTCAGTTTGTTGGATGAATAAAATTTGACTAGGATAAACTACATTTAACAACAATTATGCCACCAAGTTTTCTTATTTAGATGTCCAATATTAATGCCCCCTAAATTAAGGAACTAAATTCATCACTTAAGGCCTTAATAGTTGCATAAGACCTTTTTAATTCAATTATGGCCTGAAAAATGTCCAAGTCTAACCATACAACTACTAACCCAAAGTAAGAACGTAAATTTTTTAAAATAGAACAGTTAAAGTTATGTCTTCAATGCTCTCAACATGTTCGACATCATCAAATGATTTGGGTTAGCATGCACATATGGCATTTTAGATTACCTAATGAACTAAATCTTATGTTAGCTCACTCCTACATTATAGTGGTCTGAATGCTACCTATGGAACAAATTATTCATATCAAAAGCAATGAAAATACGATAATAATGAAACAACTTTATCTATAATGGGAGTTCTTGACATGTATTCTGTTTCAATCCCAACTTCTCACTGAAAGGAGACAAATTAACTTTTAAAATATTGTTTAACATAAGGAGACCCAGAAAACACATTAAATTAGTAAACTTACATATGTAAGAAGAAAATGAGCAAAGGAAGACTCACAATGGTGCTATCTTGCATCCAAATTCGTAGAAGTATGGACTTCGAGATCTCAGATCCACACATGTGGCATCAGCCCCAAGTTCCAGCTTAGTTCTGGAATTAAAGGAAAAAAGATAGATTAAAAAAAAAAAATTCAATGTAAGAAATTAAATGCTGTAACATCAAATTAGCAATCATTTTTCCAACTTTCTTTTTTTTTTTTTTGGTAAAATCATTTTTCCAACTTTGAACTGGCTAAACGTGAGTCATTCATCTGCTTTCTACATGTCCAGGGTTTGTCTACCTTCCTGTTTGGTTAGTAATCACCACTCTGCATCTAACTACATTTTATGACCTTCACGAAATAACAGAAAGAAACCAATACAATCAGATGGTGCAATTAGGTCACAAACCATTGGTAGGACAAAATAAAAGAACAATTTTGTTGCATTATACAAATAAAGCAAGCACAAGCATTTCTCAATTTCAGAACCAAAGTTAACAAAATAAATTCCTCCAACTCAGTCATGTCTAATATGGATGAGTGAAAAAAAGGGATCAAAGCATCAGTGTTTGCAAAGTACTAAAAGCACCCTAAGAGACTAATGTTACTTATTCATTAGAAGTTAAAAAATGAAATTACCAAAGTTATTATGAATATTACCTCTGATTAAAACAGGCAGGAACCTTCATTGTTCCTACTTGTCGAAGGTGTAACTCAGAAGCAAGCCAGAAGGGGAGCTCCACCTTGGAACCTGGTTTAACCTAAAAAATACAGACAAGAAAATATCAGAAAACATTCTTTCACAATCCAACTCCAAATCTATTCTGTTCACTTACACAGTCTGTTTCAGAACTGGGATCAATTCCCACCCCATTTGCTTCCTTTTGGAACACAACTGAGACAAGCTGTGAACAAACAGATAAACAAATTTAGTAAATCAGAATATAAAAATTTTGAGAGAGAAATAAAACCTACAGGAAAAGGAGAATTAGTGTGAACCTCATCCTCCGCAATAATATCATCAAAGTCATAGAAATTTGCCATTCTTAAGGAAAACCTTACTTAGTGCTCTGTCGCTTCCCTCCCCTTTTTCAAAACAGGTTATTTTTGCTATGAACAAATGAATTGCAAACCCCACAACATCAAATGACAATCCTTATTATAGCATGAACAACCAAAACCTACAATGACAACAATAAGATAAAGGTTAAAAATTCAATGAAAAACCAGGATGAATTGATGATAAATTTCTGATCATTTTGCCTCAATTATCAAACATAAGGCAAACTATGAACCATTTTTAAGGACACAAATTTGGGTTTTCCAAGTGTGTAAAAGAACTGAAAACTATGAATCAATGGGTTCGAGATCATTTCCTTAATGCCAATTACTGAAATTACAGGATCTAAATTCAGGCAAGTTTCTGCAATCTGGGCAATGAACAATTGGGCAAACTCAGAAACTGCTGCAACATTTTGATAAACTAGTTTGTGTTCAATAAACCATTGATTTTTCAAGGAATAACCATTCAATCAAATTCAGATAAATTTTTTAAACAACAACCAACAGCGGACTAAAAAAAGTCCTAACTTGAGAAGCAGATGCAACCGAAACCCTGAATCGACCACTGAATAGTAGAAAGAAAAGCAATGAAATCAAAACCTCTGTAGAATTCAGATATAGATCGAAAATGCTATAATTACCTGGATTCGTGTTCCTCGTGCGTTTTCATGTATAAGCGAAAGAGAGAGAAGGAGGGAGAGAGCCTCCACCGCAAAAAGATGAGTAGATGAGCGAAAGGAAGAAAAAATAAGGAGGGAAACTCAAAAATGCTGAAAGCCGGGAATTTTAATATTTAACCGACGAACTGACTACTTGTGAGTTGCCTGAAGCATCAGATCTCGTGCGTTAAAAGTAATTCAACGGTCGAGATCCAGTGGAATTGTAAAACACAAAATCCATTTAAGTTATGTTTTTATTTTATTTACTTGCCTAAGGAAAATTCAAATTTATTTTGACGTTGCATGATTTGTTAAAACGAACACACAGAAATTAGCTCCTATAAATGGTACATTTAAAAATGCTAAAGTTCACAATCAATATTTTCGATGTAACCATCTATCTCATGTACAATTTGAAATTCCCTTGGCAGGCAGTCCTCTCGATCAGTTGTAACGTCTTCTTTTTTCCCTTCTAACAATATGAAAAAAAAGAAAGAAGAAGAAGCTACATTGTTCTAATATTTTTCTTATATAAAATTACTTGACTAGTTTATATGCATTACTCATTACATATTAAAGGGATACTAGTACCATTGGTCCCCAAAGTATATATGTAGCATTTTGGTCTCTAAACTTTCTATTTTAGCACTTAAGTCACTAATCTTCAATAATTGGTGCATTGTTGGACCTTAAACTATTTTTAGTCTAATTTTTAACAGCTTTCAAGCATGCAGTATGCTTAATATAATAAAATAACAAAGTCAAACAACTATACGACTTCTGCTTGTTGCAACACTTACATTGCATGTCCTAAAACTTTTAAAACCCAGACATAGAATAATTTGACCAACAATGCATCAATTACTGAAGATAAGAGACCAAAGTGCCACAAAGAAAAGTTCAAGAACCAAAGTGCAATTACAAGTATAGATTAGGGACTATTAGTGCTAGCATCCCTTTATTAAAATCACAAGAACATATTGTCAAATTAATATAATTTTATTCACAAAAATATGATCTTTGACTATTCATGCAAACAGCCAAACAAAAATCTCAACAAAATTATCTGTAACTTGATCAAATATAATATAAAAAATTATTTTCTAATCAAACAGTGAATGGCCTCTCAACCACCATCTTGTAACACCATGTAGCTGAGAAACAGAAATGCCCAAAGACAAAGTCATATGTAAATAACAATGTTACAAAGATATATTTACTGGACCTGAGTGCACTATATATTGTAGTCTCCTAGACTTCTAAAGTAGAATTTGCACACTAAAAGTACCGTTTCCCTTGCTTTTTCAACATGCAAATAGTAAACCTTTGTTCTTCAACATGGAACCAGCTCCAGTGTGGGGAAAACAGGAAGAAGATTAAACCTGCAAACATTAGTTCCACTGAATCTCCCTGTGAAAGGTCCACTCAGAGGGATTTAATGTTCTTTTCCCACCGGCAGCAACAAGATCATAGGGCGAGTCTTCTGAAAATTCAGTTGGCAACAACTTCCAGTGTAAACTTGGATTCCACTCAGCACTCTTGAGTACTTTCAATATCTCCTCCACGACAATATTGCTCCCTTCAGCAGATAAATGAACCCCATCTCTGGAAGAAGAAGAAGAAAAATGAGAGAGAGAGAGAGTGAGACTGAATTTCCTTTTGCTGGGGAATGGAAAACTAATTTAACTCGTGTCATTAAACTAGTACAAAACGATCAACCTACAGGTTATCAATGTTAAATAAGCTTTTGGAAGGAGGTCATCATGCAGGTTCATAAGAATGGCAACTTCTATTTTGCTCGAGGAAGAGTAGTAGAATGTATATCAACAAGATATCTTTTCAGATGAACATTAGATGACAAACAAGTTGACCAGGCTATAATATACAGAAGTAGTCTCCTTTTTCTTTTTTTACCCTCCAAAAAAAGACATTTCTTAACAACAGATGCACTGCCACATGAATGACTGCTTAAACATGTACCAGAAACCATAACAAGAACAGGGTAAATCACATCATGAAGATCACTTTAAGTATTGATTTTGGATCCTACAGTTATGAAATACCAAACCTTCCATCTAAATTATGTAAACTAACCTTAAAGCAGATTTCTTTTTTGCAATAATATCAGATAGGATAATGACATTAACTATTTTTGTAATAATATCAGACAGGATAATGTCATGACTAACTAACTGATCTAATTCTTCACCATTAAATTAAAGAGTCAGAAATCTAATTGTCAACTAAGCATGCAAGCATGCACATAAAGACACATTTGAAGTTTGATGCCTCAAGTATTATGGTAAATAAATGGAAATAATAGATATGCCCATTCAAAACTTATCAGTATTCCAGTAAAAAGCATCATTAGAGCACTCAAGATGCTAACAAGAAACAAGATACTAACAAGAAACAAGATATCTGAAAAATGAAAATGCTAAATATTAAACGGGAGAATGGATTATTTTGGTGGAACATATTGCACTTGTCAAAATTGAGGGTATTGAAAACTAGAATACAAGAAAATCTGAGCAAAAATAAAACTTACGTAAAACAAGTGTTCATCCAATCATCACTTTTCTGGATTGCAGTAAAAAGATCAACAACCTTCAAACCCATTTCCTGGCACAACTTTATACAAGCATCTGAATACTGTTGACACAACTCATTAGTTCTTACTAGCTTGCTAAAAACCTCACTGTTTCAAAGGCAAAACAACTGCATTAGAATTTTTACAGAGAGAGACCCAAAAAAAAAAAAAAAGGAAAATGAAATTTGCATATTAGAACCTTGTATTTGCACGAACTTTATCCTCATTTACAGGAGGACAAGTGAGAAAAATGATGCGTGTTGAATCTGAAAGACTCTGATTACACAAAGCTTGTGTTAGAACGCATGAAACAACATACTAAGTAGGAGAAGGCATCAGCATACTTAATTTTGATGGTTACCCAAAGGTAACATACATAGAACAGAAGGCAAAACCAAATCATTTCAACTGTATATGAAAAATAAAGAATTACTGTTTACCAAAGAATATTTGAATTGTCTCTAAAATTATTGCTGATAGAATACATTTTCTTGATGTTGAAGATTGATTTCATAAGCTTTAGTTACTTGTTTAAGCATCCCATTCGTAGACTTGTTGGATGCTCAGATCATAGTTAAATAAGTCATTTATTACCTATGCAGACACAATGAACCAAACAATATTTAGAATGACAAGAAAAGGTGAGATGAAACCATTAACAGATTGTCCAAAACATCAAACTGGTATGCGTTTAAGGGTACCCTTTGCAAGTCATAGGTTTATTTCCTTTAGCTGTCTACAGCCTATTTTTCATGACAGATAATATAATTTATTTTGTGTCCAAAGGAAGTACCTGGAGATGTCTCGCAATCAATCTCATGTTATCAATGTATTCAGGAAGTGGTACATGAGGGCCTAAACCAGATGAGTGAGGCCCCATTGAATCATTACCACCAAAATAAATTATGACCAAAGATGGCTGTACTGCAGCATCCTGTATTAATAAAATATATTGCTGAGTTAGTATGATAGTATCTACTAAACAAAGGACTCAGCAAAAGGAAGCAGCATCTGATAGCTCACATTCCTCTAAAACACAAAAGAAAAGTTCTCTTGTAAATGCATGTTGTTGTAACCTAGTTCCACAGTCTCTGTGGAGATGGTGTGGAAGTTTTATGATAAGAAGAAACTTCAGCAAAGTTTATTAAGTAAAAAAAAGGCACTAAAACCACTGACAGTGACATATATATCTTTACTACCATATGAAATTCTCTTTGTGCATGAGCAAGCCATAACACATTCATATGGGAATAACATAACGGAGGTTATGAGGATTTCCACAAGAATAGCAAAAGTTACATGCTGCTTATCCTATAATATTTTATCTTATCTAGAATATGCAACAAACTTGGGGAACTTCAAATTGATTCAACCAACTTTAGCAACCTTAAGATTGTGTTTAAAGGTTTGAATCCATTGGCAAAAGCACATACTTTGAGGTGACAATTTTCATTATTGAGTTAAAAGAAACTCGCAAGTAAGAGAAACTTTTAAAGAAAAAATATTAACAGAAATGTAAATTTTTTATCTTTAGCATTTTCCACATAAAATAAGCCAGAAATAGTTGGCATTTGAATACCTATTCTTCCATTTTCCAGTACAAAAATTGTCACTTTTTGTCACTGCTGATATTCACATCACAAAATAATCAAATGGGTTACATCAACTTAATATATTTTTATCTCACATTTTCTTTACATGGGAGAGGTATTGATAAAAGAATAAGGTAAGAAACTACAATAAAACTCTAGTTGATGGAGACTATGGAGTGCAAATTTTTCCATTCATTGTTTGGTAATTCCATCAAGCTAGTGCAATTAGTCTCGTAATTTTCTTTTAACCATGGTAACCTATACAAGCATATCCAAAGGAATCTAATAAAGCTCTGATGCAGAGACTACATGATCACCCGTAAAAACGACTCTATTTGCAGCTTGGAACTGTAATACCTTAGGAAAAACTTGATCCAGGACCTGTACAGCACGTCTTGAGTTCCACCCATAGTACCCGCGTACCACTATGTCTGCCTGCAACAAATCAAAAACAAGATTACCATGGGCCCATTAAACAAATAGCGATGAGAATCTGTTCCAGCACACAAACATAATAAGATAATCAAGTATAGCCTCTGTGAAAAATTGAATTTGTGTATCTTTCTTCAAAATTTTGACCATATGTTTGAATCAAAGACTCAAATTTAACTCTCCATTGTCAATTAAACTAACCTCCTATTGAAAATTCACTAATGTGGTTTGGTTTCAGGCCCTGTTTGGTTCTATTTTCAGAATCATACACACAAAACTAAACAGATTTTATTTTTTTAAGTTAATTAAGCAAATCACTTAGACAAACACTTGGAGTTCTAATGAAAATTTCAAACAACGTAGAAAGAATGCATAATCTCGTTTAATTAGGATGAAAAAAAAAATCCACATTTACAAATCATTAAGACAGAGAGAGCATACTTTGCGAGCGTAAATATCAGAGAGAGTGGCACCCCAACCGCCATTGCTGTAGCTGAGCTGAACTATGGAGGATCCAAACAGAACGAACTGAGGTCTTTCCGGCCCCACCATCTCTTTGTCTGTGAGAAATAGAAAAACACCAGTTTTTTCTTTTTTGGTTAACACCAAGTATTTAGGATCACCGCTCCGCCACCTTCTTCGGAGGTTACTGACACTATGAAAATGGTGGGTGTGTTTAGGCCGCCCAAGGACTTTATACACCTTCAATTGAAATCGGTCTTAGTTTCGCGAGTACATGACTAGAAATACTCGCTTCCAGATACCGCCAAGTAAGCAAAATTCTAGGCGAGTGAAATTTTAAAATAGCAAACGCATAATAAATAATGATATGACAAATATCACGTAAGTAAATAAAAAAAATAAAGAAAAAGAAGGTTTTTGATTATTTTATAACTCAGTATACTTTAAAAAGACAAAAAAAAAAAAAAATTAACCTTTTAAGTTTACTTTTTATTATATTAGATTTTCAAATAAAAATTTCAATATTTCTAAAATAGGCTGAGTTGTAAGATTTTTAAATTTTTTAATATATTTATTTGGAATCTTAAAATTTTAGATCCATATCATCTTTTAAAGTATAAGTAACCTTCTATATAATCCATCCATATACAAATAGCATCCCATCTAAAAAAATTGTGATTAGAAAAAAAAAAAAAAAAACCAAGTGGAGCATTCCTTATATAATAATTAATCATGTTATAAACTTGAACTTAATTATATGAATTACAATGTATGGTATTGAATCATTAAAAGAGAACAAAATGAGGATAGTGACAGTGGTAGAGAAGGAGGATGGTGGATGGTAATGTAGTTTAACGAAACCTACCAACCAGGACTTGAAAAATTGAATGCCACCATTTATGAATGCCTACTCCCTATCTGTCTATTCACCAACCCAGTTCATTTTAATATTCATTAAAAAACAAAACCAAACCCAAATCTCTATCAATTGGGCAATGCCATTCAATGACTTCCAACTACTATTGGCCGTCAGATTATATAACCCTCGAGATTCTCGCTACTTGGAATAATCCATCGGCTATTTATTCGTGTGATAATTGATTTGCATCACATACATGCGCATGCATGATGGAACCACTGTATATATAGTCTATTTTTGTCTGCTTCTTCATTTTTCTCTCTCCATCTTTTGCTGTTGTATAGAATGTTTTTTTATATTTTTTTAATAATAAAAGAATATTAATATAAAGATTATTAATTTAAAATTAAGAATTTTAATATTATTTTAGAAATATAATTTTATAGTTTTAGAATGTCGATAAGAATAAGATGAGACGAAAATATTTTACTTTTATCATAAGATTGTTATCATAAGAGTGTTCATCATGATTGGAAAACTACAGTCACCGCCCCGCACCGATTGATATTTTTTGGTGACCGCCGGATGTCGGTCGGTTAACCGACACCGAGAGAAGACGTACGATCGATTTTGATGCCGGATTGACAAAATCGACTGTCACCAAAATCGACTAATAAAGTTTTTTATTTTATTTTTTATATATTTTTATTCATATACAATTATACACCCACCTGTCAAATTGCAATACCCCTCTTCTTCTGCAACCGTGAAAACCCTCTCTTCTTCTGCAATTGTGAAAACCCTCTCTGCCAAACTCAATCTGCTATAGTGACTTACCGTGGCTCACCTTCTATTGTCGTCGTCAATTAAACACTATCAATTTGGAGTTTGGTAAAAGAAAAGCGATCCCCTTGTATCGTTAACATTGATTATTCTCCAAAACCCACACAAAAAAGCATTTTTGTTAAGCTCACACACAAATTGATTGCTTTTGCAAAGTCTGCAACCTTGTATACTGGATCTGAGAGTTCTTTATTTATTTTATAAATATTTTGTTAAATTTTTTATATATCATTTGAGTTTATTTGTGAAGTTTTACGGCTTGTCAGAGGGGTTTTAGTTCTAATGATAACATTAATTTCAGTAATTAGCACAATTAATTACCCTAATCACGAGGAGTTATATTAATTTCATTAATTAGCATTTTTTTTTTGTAATACATTAATCTGCACGATTTCTTTTCCTATGTTCATTGTTTTTTATTATTATTTATATTGATGGCCAGTGGATGTTTGGGCTGTTAATGTTGAAACTGTTGCCAAGCCCAGACATTAAATTGAAATAAATTTCAATAAATTCAATTTAGGCCTAAAAAATCTGTCAATTTATCCTGGCCCAAAATTGTTATATGTCCAAATTAAAAAATTGACTGACAACCGACCAAACCCGACTGGCAACCGGTTGGTCGGTTTTATTCGGTTAATTTTTTTTTAAAAAAAATTCCGTTAAAAAAAACCGAGCGACTGACTATTTTGGTAAAAACACCGAAATCGACTGAAAAAAAAAAACCGACCGTGAAGTTTTTTCTATCATAACTCATAGAAAAATTACCCCTCTCATAAAGTTTTAGATAGGGGTTAAATATTTTTTACAAGCCTACAAATTTAAAAGTCCACCTATTTGCCTAAACTCATAATACATGAGCCTAATTAGGTCTAAACTTAGAAATCTAACTAAACATCCAAATACTAATGTGCAGTGCTAACTTTAGCGAAATATGTAACCAGTAGCTTACTTTTAATAAACCTACTTTTAAGAAGCTTACTTTAATAACCTTTCAATTACCCTAGGTTTCCTAAATAGTCCACTCACATCTATAGTAACCTCACCTCAATTATGAGTCAGGTAACGGGTGAAACCCCCCTCCTGTATTACTTATGAATCAGGTAATAAGTGTAATCCCTTAATCATATCCACAATAATTACATAACAAGTAAAACTATCTATAAATATCTAATGGTTGTTACATGTTATCAGAGAGCTGGAGTACACCTTCATTTCCTATAAATACCCCCAAAGGACACTCGGTTTAGGCACAAATTATGGCCTCACAACCTCTACTTTTTGCTACTTTTCATATACTAATTATTGACTTGAGCATCAAAGTGTCATTGGCCAGTATCATACCGGTGCCCCAAAGTTCTGAATTTCTTTTATGTTTTCAAGTTCCAAATTGCCCTAGGCTTCCTAAATAGTCCATTCACATTTATAGTAACCTCACCTCGGTTATGAGTCAGGCAACGAGTGAAACCCCCCTCCTGTGTTACTTATGAATCAGGTAACAAATGTAATCCCCTAATCATATCCACAATAACTACATAACATGTGAAGTCATCCATAAATATCTAACGATTGTTACATGTCATCAGAGAGCTGGAGCACACCTTCATTTTCTATAAATACCCCAAAGGACACTCGGTTCAGGTAGGCACAAATTTTGGCCTTACAACCTCTATTTTTTGTTATTTTTCATATACTGATTACTAATTTGGGCATTGAAGTGTCATTGGCCAATACCACACCGGTGCTCCAAAGTTTTGAATTTCTTTTATGTTTTCAAGTTTCTAAATTAAACACCCAAATTATTCATTCAAGCAAGTATAAGGCCTTTGTTTTTTGTTAAAATATTTGGCATCATCTGTGAGAAACCTACAATTTCCACAATTAAACTTTCAAAATTTAACCAATGGCATCTGAGTCTGCAACCTCTTCCACATTTAGTGTAGCACCCTTTTACTTGAGCATGAAAACCCGAATAAAGAGATGTCACTTCGAAAAGGTAGTACAATTGAATAATATAAAAGAAAATTTCCCTTTAAAACAAAAATCAGAAAAATCGAATAAAAATTTTCTTTACTTTTTAGGATAAAATTAAACCGTTAGTATTAATAGTAAAATAAAATATTTTTAAATTCTGAATAAATACGGTTCTTTATACAAGACCCATAACATAAAGAAAATCAATTATATCTCTATCAGAATTCTAATTTTAGTCAAAAGGAAGTAAAACACATAACAAATGTATATTATTACCACTCTCCATTGGTCTGCCACGTCATTGCCAAACTGCTCAAGTTAGGATTCAAGATTACCTATACACATGAAAACAAACAGAAGTGAGTGAAATACACCTAGTAGGTTCCCAACATGAATGTGATGATGCAGTGCAATATGCTGGTAGAATGTCATTAGTTATGAAAAACTCTTGTCCAATCATCTTATAAAAAAAGCAATCAGCTATGCAATGATTTTTAAAAACTCGTGTACGTAGGACTTTTCACTTTGCGTAAGTTTTAATTATGCTGGAGCTAGTTACCCATCGGCAATTCTAATTTTCTAAAGCAACACACACGCATACTTTCAAGGAAATTCTTATACTTATAATCGTTTAGAGGAAATGGTGTGAGTAGGAAAGAAACCCGCTTGCATCCGCGTCATGCAAGTGTCGGGGTTACAACCTCTACATACACTAATACGCTTGCATATGATCACATACTAGAATCCTTTTTCTCCACTCATTAGGGATGCAACGGGGCGGGGCAAGGCCGGGGAGCCCCTCCCCGCCTCACAAAAATTTTCACCTCGGCCCACGCCTGCAGGAGAGCGGCGGTGAGGAATCCGTCGCAAGGCGGCGAGATCCCCTCTATGCCCCATTTAATTTTTTTTTATTTTTTTGTATCTATATTTTCCTAGTTTTTACATTTTTTATTTATACAAACATAAAATCAGCTACTATTAATTAATCCAAATTATATTAACCATAAGAAAAAAAGGGTAAACAACAATCCAAATAATAAATTTTTAAATTACAAATTAAAAGTTGTTATAAAATGGAACTCATATGTCTTTTCGCTAGTAATAGAGAGATCTTTCTACTATTAGCAAAAAGGCATAAATAGAAGGCATTGTCAAGCATATGGGTTCCATTTTATGCCTTCTCGCCAGCAATGATGAAAATATCGAAAATATCCACGAAATTTCGTGGATATTTTCTCTTTTTTAAGGTGTGGAAATTATCCACCAATCGAAATTGAAAATGATTATAATTTCTGTAATTTCCGTCGAAATTCTTAATTTTTCTCCGATATTTCCGTTAAAATTTCCACGACAATTCCTTCATAATTTGGTTAGTTCTATAATTTCCATAGAAATTTCCAAAATATCCATATTAACTATTAAGTACAACAATATTATTTTTTTCTCAAATTGTAATTATTATACTTATATGTTTTCAATGTTTCACATATTGTATAGAGTTTTTTTTAATATAATTTATGTACAAGTCATAAAGCATCTTCTCCTTTTCAAATTTTAATAAATTAATAATTACTTTATATTTTTATAATTTATATCGATAGGATACATGTGCAAAGCATGAAGCATCTCTTTTTTTTTTTTCAAATTTTAATAATTACTTTAAACTTTTATAATTTATACGGATAGAATATATATGCAGAACATATATGATAATTACCAAAAAAATTTCTATGGTACTAAATTATATTTAAGTAATTATGTACTTGTATTATTATTATAATTAATGAATAATTCATTATAAAAAGTAGTAGTATTTTTTTTTATTTTCAACAAATACTGTAAGTTTCTTAATTATGAGAAATATAAATTGTGCTCAATATTTTTTTTTAATTTTTATAGTGAAATTAATAAAGTAATTAATAAATAAATATATTTTAAAATTTCATTAAAAATTTCTATATTTTGTTACTAATTTCTATAATTTCTTTTAAAATTTTATCGATATCAATATTTTATCGATATTTCTACTGATATTTCCATATTTTTGACTTTCGATATTTCCGTCGATACCGATATTTTCATTCTTACTCGCTAGTAGTAGTGTGAAGACATTGTCAGGCATATGAGTTTCATTTTATGCATTCTCACTAATAGTAGAAAGATCTCTTTACTATTAGCAAGAAGGCACAAAATATAACTCATATGCCTTCTCGCTAGGAGTAGAGAGATCTCTTTACTACTGGCGAGAAGGCATATGAGTTTCATTTTATGTCTTCTAGTTAGCAAAAAGCCATAAAATGAAACTCATATGCCTTCTCGCGAGTAGTAGAGAGATCTCTATATTCCTAATGAGAAAACATAAAATAGAATCCATATGCCTGACAATATCTTTCTGGTAGTAGAGATCTCTACTACTGCAGAGGCATATGAGTTTTATTTTATGGCTTTTTGCTAACGAGAAGACATAAAATGAAACTCATATGCCTGACAATGTCTTCTCGCCAATAGTAGAGAGATCTCTACTACTCGCGAGAAGATATAAAATGGAACTCATATCATATTGTGATAAAAACAAAAAGAATTAAAATTTTAATTAATTATTAAATATATTAAATATAAATATAATATTATATATTAATTATATACGAGGCGGGGATAACACTCTCCGTCCCCGCCCTGGCCCCACTATGGGGCAAATAATTTTGCCCCGTCCCCGCCCTGCCACCCCGATCAAGCGAGGAATCCCCACCCTTGATGAGGCGGGACCCGATAGGGCGGGTTGAAGACTGGTTTTTTTGCCACCCCTACCACTTATTAGTTAGTGGGATCTCAACTAAATAATTCACTTGCACAATCATATAAGCTCCAATCACTATATTCACAATTGCCTACACATACATGACCATGACTTTTCAAAACACAACCTTTAAAATATGATTTGACTAGGAAAGATAATTTACTCGTATATAATAAACTTTCATGATATGTTAACATGCACAAGTATGCCATGTCTTAACTAACAAATTTTCTTCACAGATTTAGGGAATGAATACCCACAAAATTTAATCGAATCCCATAAATGAAATAAATCTAATCACAACAATTACACTGCTCATATGCCATAACATATATTCTAAATTCAAGACTACTCATACGTACATATATATATATATATATATAATATTTGTTTATAAACAATACAAGGAAAATCCATTTAGTTTCAAATCTATTCGTAATTATACATTTATATAATTATATAAATAAGTTTGCAAAAGAGAGAGATAGGTAAAAATATTTAATTATACGTACATTAATAAAGACACTAATAAATTTTCAAAACCATTTATAAATATATATATATATATATATATTTATATATTTGTAAAAGAGGTGCAATACACTCTCACCCACATAAATTTTTTAGATTTAAGAAACCATAATAAAATAATAATACTAATATTAATAATAATAGTTCTACTAAATTCCATGTCAATTTAAGTGTAAAGACTCAAACTTTAACATATTTTTATGCAATGAGAAAGGTATCTCATATGGCTGGTCACATACACAGCCCATTTCATTTAATTTCCAGCAACTCTCATTCATTTCAAGCATTAATTCCACATGCAAAATAGGTCATGAAACCAGCCCAAACATTTCAGAATTTTCCACCAATTAAACATTCACAATCAAACATGATTTGCCAAATTTTTTTTTTTTACCAAGATCTTGATACAAACATCAATAGCATGCTAACACACCCCACATCTATCAAATTTCAAGCTTTAATGACCACAAAATCCCCTGCACAGAGTCGAATACACAAGCAACCCAACACATCCGAAATTTCCAGCAACTAACTCATAGTTATACCACATAAATCAAGAGAGAAATAATCAAACTTTTTGAAGAAATAACTAAAATACCCTTAAACCCCACATGACCGAAACTTATAGGAGTATACCCACTGAAATTTTCCAGCAATATCATTGATAAAAGCATAGTATGAAAGCCATAAACAAAAAGATAACGAATTGAAATTTTGAGAACATTAAAAGGTGCAGAAATTTTCCAACTAAAATAAAACCCTAACATGCCAAAATTTGGGGCTTTTGCCAAACTACTTAGAATACACTTAGATCAAGTTAAAACCAACATTTTTTATACACTTTACAAGATATTCCAAGTGGGACCAAGTAGATCCAAGAAGAAAAGCACTTACAAAGAGTAGATCCAAGTCAAAATCAACAAGAACGCACTAAAAAATCACGAACAAACACATGTAGGGTTGAAATCCTACCTTCAGTTTGCTTAAACCTCACTTGAATCCTTGAAAAAGTAAGACAAAAACACCTCCCAATTGCTGGAAAGTGGTCGGCCAAATAGTACCCTCCTTGCTCTTGAAGTCCCTTTGAATTTCCTCTTGAAAAGCTTGGAGATCTAGCTTCTTTTCCCTTCTTTTCCTTCCTCTCTCTCAAGGAACTCTCCTCTCTCTCTTTCTATGGTGATGGACGACAATCAAGACTTCAATTGTCGTTTAAGTTTCATTCATAAGGTTGTTTTTAAAGAGGGAACTAAGGTTTCAAGGGTGTGATGTAAGCGAAGCTACTTTTGACTCAAGTTTGACCAAGTTTGAAATTTGGTCTTACAAGTGGTCCTCCCTTGTTAAAACAAGACCATTCCTTAGACAAACATGCCCTAAACACAGTAAAGACATACATCCCAGTCATCACACTGCCAGTCAAAATGATGACGTGGCAGGATTGAATGTTGACTGTTGACTTTGACTTTGCCATTTAAGGAAACAAACACAGATAGAACATAAAAGATAGCACACCACTCAATTTTAATCAACCAACACAGACCATGACCTAACAGTCACCGGTTCATGCATTGACTTTGACCAAGATTGACTTTGACCAAAAGTCAATTGTACTCAAAAGCAAGCAGATATTACACTTAGAAGAGAAGACAAGATACCACCACTAGGGCTTCAACAGCTTCATGCCTTGCCAACCTCAAAAATACCATGGGGAGTCTTGTATAAAGTGTGGAGCTTGTCCTCAAATACGTTTCTCAAGATATTGCTAGAGGTCAAAAGCTCAATAAAAAAAGAACAGGATCCTCTTGGTTTGTTGAGGGCAGAAGTGCACAGCTAGGTTGGTGGCGATAGTAACCATGAAGGTGCATAAGTCACTCAATGTGCCCATAGCCATATTGAGAAAAATAATCAAGAAGATTTTCGAACCAAAGATAACCTCCAAGTTAAACGAGCAAAGGTTCAGGATATATTCCAAGACGCGGTGAATGAGATCAGGGAAAAGTCCTTGAGCAGTGCACAACATAAAATAAATGTTAGAGGAAGACCTTTTAACAAGATGGATAAGGAAATCAACAGCTGAAAAAGGAGATTAATGACGTCGAGGTTGCTGGTTTATATAATAACCTAATTAACTAGATGAGGTGAAATTATCATTAACTGAGAAGATTATCTAGACTCATCTTCCTTCTAAGTTCATTGTGCCTCAATTTTTACCCTACGATGGTAGCGAAGATCCAGTTGAGTATTTAGAGAGTTATCGTACCTGGATGGAATTATATGGTGCGGCAGGATCAACAATATGCAAGGGGTTTCCCTTCACACTTTTTGGCAAAGTCAGTGAAAAAACCAAAGTCATATCTTTTTATTGTCAAGCAGGGAAATGATAAGACCATAAAAGATTATATTATATACTTTAATAAATAAGCTATTCGCATAGGGGGTTGTCATGATGATTTAATGCTGAGTGGTATAATGGCTGGATTGAAACCCAGTAAATTGTTGTGGTCGTTTAGGAAAAATGATGCTAAAAATTTTCAAAAGTTAATGAATCATGCACAAAAGTACACGGATACAGAAGCATTGATGAGTTCAAGATAAGATAAGTTGACAAAATCTAGAGAAAAGAAGAAGAGAGGTCTAGATCAATAGCCTTCTAAATAAAAAAGGAGTAAAGGCGACTTCAATAATAATGCTAGACCTTCAAGAGCACTGGGAGGATGATTCCAATATTATACCCCTTCAACCACTTCAACTGGCCAGGTCTTTTTATAGATTTGAGATGATAATCTATTGAATTGGCCAACCAGAATTAAAACCCCACCAAAGAAGAGGGACAAGAATAAGTATTGTCATTTTCACAAAGATCACGATCATAATATTGAAGACTATGTGGCCTTAAAAGATGATATTGAAACTTTAATTCATAGGGGCTTTTTGCAAGATTTCATAGCTAGGAGGTAGAAGCATAGGGATCAACATCAAGAACAAGACCATGAGTCTTCCCCAAGAGCTAAACAAGGAGATAAGCCTCCAAATAAGATTTGCACAATTGTTGGTGGAGATGTAGGAAGTTCTAACAAGGCATTGAAGACTCATTCTTGGCGAGAAGGATATCCATCTTAATATTATGAGGTGAACTTAACACAGTGCCCACCAAAAGTGATAAAAGTCAAAACTTACTCAATTGTGTTCATAGATGCAGATTCTAGGGGAGTTCATCATCCACTTGATGATGTACTAGTGGTTAAAATTGAAGTGGCTATTTGTAAGGTGAGATGAATATCAGTGGATAACGGAAGCTTTATAGATATACTATTGGGATGCCTTCCTGCAAATGGAAAAAAAAAAAAAAAACTCAACTCAGCATCAACGTCCCTATATGATTTTGTTGGTGAGGGGGTTATACTAAAAGGAAGTATCACACTCCAATAACTGCAGGGACTCCACCAACACATTCTACCATCATGGTGAAGTTTTTAATTATCAACTAACCCTCGACATACAATATAATTTTAGGGAGACCTTCCTTGAATAATATGAGAGCAATTACTTTAACTTATCACCAATTAGTGAAGTTTCTAATAAAGGAAGAAGTAGGAGTAATTCAAGGGGATCAACATGAATTAAGGAAGTGTTATATTAATGCACTCAAAGATAAAATGTAACACCATGCAGATTGATGATAGGTCTCAAAGTCCTCACCCTCAAGCAGCTGATAAAAGACGATACTACAGGACCTTTATACAAAGTTCCTTAATAAAGTTCAAAATCTGAACTAGAGGGCAAAACCATATCCAAATGAGGAACCTATGGAAGAATTAGAGAAAGTGGTTCTTGTTCCTAAGTATCCAAATAAGGTACTTTAAATTGGTACCTCACATGCCCTAAGTTTCTGTGAGACCATATGGATGCCTTTACTTGGTGTCATGAAGTCATGCTAGGTATTGACCCAAGTATAAATATACACCAACTCAATGTTGACCTAAGTTTTAAGCCATTTTTTAGAAAATGAGGACCTTCAATAAGGAAAGGTACGTTGCAATTAAAAGGTGGTTTAGAAATTCCTCAAAGTATGGTTCATATAAGAGCAAGACTACCCATAATGGTTAGCCAACATGGTGCTCATGAAGAAAGCGAATGGATATTTGAAGGTTTGCATCAATTTTACAAATATTAATGAAGCATGCCCAAAAGAGTATTTCCTTTTGTCAAGAATTGACCATTTGTTTGATTCTACAGCTAGACATGAACTATTAAGTTTTATGGATGCTTATTCCAACTACAACCAGATCTAAATGCATGAACCAGTCAGCTAAATATAGCTTTCATCACTAATAGAGGATTGCACTACTACAATGTGATGCCCTTTGGATTCAAAATGTAGTAGCTACTTACTAGCATCTGGTAAACAAAATATTTGCAAACTAAATTGGAAAAATAATGGAAGTCTATATGAATGATATGTTCATGAAGAGTAAGTCAACAGAGGATCACATAGCTAATTTGAAGGTAGCCTTTCAAAAGCTACGCAAATGCAAAATAAAGCTTAATCCAAAGAAATGTGCATTTGGAGTAGCTTTTGGAAAATTTTTAGACTTTATGGTCAACTAGAGGGGGATAAAGGCTAATCCAGTAAATGTTAAAGTTATTATCTCAAAGGATAAAAGAAGTACGGAAGCCTACAAAGAGGACCACAACACTTAACATGTTCATCTCAAGGATAATAGATAGATGCTTTTCTTTCTTTAAGGCACTGTGTGGTGGGAAATAGTTCCAATGGAATAAGGAGTGTGAACTAGCTTTCTAGTAGCTCAAGGAGTATCTAAGTTTGTCTCCATTACTTTTAAAGGCTTTGTTATACAAAGATTTAATTCTACATTTAGCTATTTCTACGACTGCATAAGTTCGGTGCTTGTCCGAAAGGAAGTAGGAGTAAAGCGCCCTATCTACTATGTTAGTCGTGCCACGGTGGATACAAAAATTAGGTGCCCAGATATTGAAAAGGTGGCACTGGCTTTGGTGGTTACTTGTAGAAAGATTTGACCTTACTTTCAAGCGCATGTAATAATTGTATCAACAGGTTAGCCATTAAAGCATGTGCTTTGAAAATAAGATCAGTTCGAAAGACTCACCAAGTGAGCGATCAAAATAGAAGAATTTGACATCAGGTTTCCGACACAAAACTGCCATCAAGGGACATGCATTTGCTGATTTTACAACTGAGTTTACAAGTATTAAAACTGTCCTTCAAGTGGAAAAAGTTTCAAACCCATGCCTTTAAATTGAAACTTATGTTCTTTATGTCGATAGGTCTTCCAATAGTCAAGGGAGAAAAGCAGGATTAATCTTTACTACACATGCCCCATAATAAGCAAGGATAGAGTACGTTATCCGCTTTGGTTTTATGGCCTCCAATAATGAAGTTGAATATAAGACTTTATTAGCAGGACTAAGGCTTGCAAGTGTAATAGGGGCATAAAGGTAGTAATTTATAGCGATTTTCAGTTGATTGTGAATCAAGTAACTTCCATATACCAAACTAAGGAGGAAAGAATAGTAGCTTACCTATCTAAGGTTAAAAAGGTTCTATAGAATTTCGAAGAGTATTATGTTACTCAAATCCTAAGATTAACAAATGCAAATTGTTGATTCCTTGTCACACTTAACCTCAACATTAGGGACAAACTTCTTTAGAACAATTCCAGTAGAGTTCCTACCTCAACTCAGCATCCTGACAAAGGTAAAAGGGGCATATTTAGTCTATGGTATTGATTCTTGGATGAGTCTTATCATAGACTATCTTAAAGACCGGAAGCTTACAGAGGACAGATTGGAAGTGGTGTAAATATGCAATATACACTTTATTCGATGGTATATACTATTAAAAGAGGTTTTAGTGCACCATATTTAAGGTGCCTCACTGATGGGAAAGCATATTATATAATAAAGGAAATTCACAAAGGCATTTATGAAAACCATTATGGAGGAAGGGCACTAGCACACAAAATGGTCTGGCAAAGATATTAATGGTCCATCATATATAACGATACCATCCAATTTGTAAGAAGGTTCAATAAGTGCTAATGTTTCTCCCTTATCCTACACCAACCTCTTATATAGTTGACCACTATAAGAAACCCATGACCCTTTACTTAATGGGGAGTTGACATTATAAGGCCACTACCAGTAAGGAAATGAGGACTTAAGTTTGCTATTATAGCAATAGATTACTTCACTAAGTGGATAAAGGTTGAACCACTAACAATCATCATAGAGAACAAAACAACCAACTTCATGTGGAGATCAATTTTTTATAGATTTGATATTCTCTATACTATAGTTATAGATAATGGGAAGCAGTTTGATAATGCAATTTTTTATGAGTTTTGCACAAATCTCGGAATCAATAATACATTCGTCTCACCAGCACACCAATAGTCTAATGGATAGGTTGAGATAAAAAACAAAATTATCAAGAACAACTTAAAGGTGAAGCTTCAAAAATTAAAAGGAGCCTGGATAAAAGAGCTACGTTACGTGTTGTGGGCATACATAACCATTACAAGAACCTCAATAGGAGAAACCTCATTCTCCATGACATATGGATTTGAAACAATGATACCAATGGACCTTGAATCCCTAGTTATAGAAGAACCCATTTTAATTTAGCACAAAATGATGAAAATCACCAAGTGACTCTGGATCTGATCGAATAGAAGAGGAACATGGTGAAGTACTATAACTCTAAAGTGAAATATCGACGCTTTTAAGCTAGGGATTTCGTCCTACAAAAGATTATGAAAAGCACAAAGGAAGTTGAACCTAGCCCTCTAGGCCCTAAATAGGAAGGACCCTATAGGGTTACTAGGATACTCTATTCAGGTACATATCTACTGGAAGATATGAATAAGAAGCCATTACCATACCTATGAGATGTAGAACATCTGTGCCGATATTATCAATAAGCAGTTTTACTCGTGCTTGTTATTTATAGTATGAGGTACTAAGTGCTTTGATTTACTTTTACCTCAAAGTGAGTATAATTACTCCCATAAGTAAGATGTCATATTCACAAATATTGTACTCAATTGGGTACTCCTACTTCTTTAAGTGGGCTATCATATTCACAAGTATTGTGATTCTTTATAAGAAATTAATTAAATATAGTTTCTTATCTAAACTTGTATAAGAAACTAGGGGCAACATATACCCCAACACATCAACATTTTCCATAACATACATGCATGTGCAAATATAAGCTTGCAACAATATAAAGCAAGTAAAATAAAAGTGGTTATAAAAAGTCACAAAACATATAGAGTTCAATAAACTCTAAAACAAAATATAGGGAATTAAATAAACTCTAGAATATAAAAACTCAAATGCTAAGCAGAGGTGTTCTAAACCGTGGTGTTTGTACTTGCATCCTCTGCACCTTCTATAGTAGTATGTCCAGTATTAGTATCCTTTGTACCCTTTACAAAAGCCTCCACCTCATACACCCATGATAGGTCAAAGTTGGGGTACTTGTTTTCGATATGATTAAGGCATGTCTTCAATTATTATGCAACCTCAGTCTCTAAAGTCGCGTCAACAAAAAACTTTAAAGTCTCAAGCTCTTTAATGGTCTATGCCACAATATTCTCTAGTCCCTCAACCTTTTTGGTGTTCCTACCTTTCTACTCCAAAATGTCAAGTTCTAGTTCTTTGGTCCTCATCTCAGACTTAAACAGATTGTCTTGCAGTTTTTAGAGGTTGTTGTCTATTTGCTTCGTGTCATTCTCCAATTTGCTTGTGATTATTATATGCTCCATTATTCCTTGTCTCAAGTTGCTGACCTCATAGCATAGTTATGCCATACAGACTTGTTGCCTCAATGTCATGTACCCTACCTAAGGAAAAGGAAGGTGGGAAATCAGTAAGCATAATATATATATATATATATATATATATATATATAAAATAAGGAAAAAGAAGAGTAAGAAAGTTTAAATGATTATACATTTGTCCCAAAGGTCGTTAATAGAGAGGCATGTACATCCATGGGGAGAGATTTAATCTCATTGAAGGTTACAGAAGAAAGAATTTTCGGTGAGCATTTGATAAAGTAAGACAGCTTGGTGGATACTAAAACAGGGGTGGATGAAAGCAAAGCCTTCAAAACCCAATGAGTTAGTTGGGGCTAAGAGGAGGAACTGGAACCGAACATGTAACACCCCCCACTAGAGTCCCCCGGTCAGGTCTAACGCCCTCCACTAGACTCCCTTGGTCCCTTTCCAACAGATATTGTCCCCAATTTAGCCACCGCACTGCCAACGGTATGGGGTTTTATCAGACTTCCCAGGAGGTTAACCACCGCATGGCCAACGGTATGGGATTTTATCAGACTTCCCAGGAGGTCACCATGTACCCTACCGATATTGTCCCAAATTTAGCCACCGCACGGCCAACGGTATGGGGTTTTATCAGACTTCCCAAAAGATTAACCACCGCACGGCCAACGGTATGAGATTTTATTAGACTTCCCAGCCCCGGTCAGGTCTAACGCCCTCCACTAGACTCCCTTGGTCCATTTCCAACCGATATTGTCCCTAATTTAGCCACCGCACGACCAACGGTATGGAGTTTTATCAGACTTCCCAGAAGATTAACAACCGCACGGCCAACGGTATGAGATTTTATCAAACTTCCCAGGAGATCACCCATCCTAGGATTGCTCTCACCTGAGCACGCTTAACTTTAGAGTTCTTACGAACCCTGTAGCCAAACGCTCTGAAAAAGCCTCGGTTATTATAAAGGAACCCTTTTTCCTATTAAACATTTCCTCCACCACTCAGGCGATGTGAGATTGGACACCAGGTAGTTACCGATGCCTCTTGCACCCGCCCACTCAGGTCATCACAATCTACCCCCCTTAGAGGCTCGACATCCTCGTCGGTACACTTTCGTCGGCACACTTCTGCATAAATGGGTGACTGTCGGGTCATGGCTTGGTGTTGGTTGACTAAGACTGAGTGATTTGCTATCTTGTATGTTCTGTGTTTGTTTTCTTTTTGACAAAATCTAAGTCAAAGTCAACAGTCAACAGTCCACCCTGCCACATCATCATTTAGACTGACAGTGTGATGACTGAGACTCATGATTGGACTGTGTTTGGGGCATGTGTGGCTAGAAGTAGTCTTGCTTTAGTGAGGGGGACCACTTGTAATACCAAGTTTGAAATTGGTCAAATATTAGTAAAAAAATGGTCTATCAAGTGTCACCTCATTAAAACCCTAGGACACTTTTTTTTAAACACTTAGTTTTCAAGCCACCAAGCTCATTTTTTAGCTAGAGCAGCTGACAATTCTTCTTATGAGAGAGAGAAGAGGGTTTTCTTGAGGAGAGAAGAAAGAGGGAGAATAGTAAGGGCTAGATCTTCAAGTGTACCAAGAAGGAATCAAGAAAAACTTCAAGGACAAGGAAGGAGCTAGTGGTCGGCCATTTTCAGTAGCTTTTTAGGGTTTTTCGTCTTGTATTTTCAAGGCTTTAAGTGGGGTTTTACCTAATCCAAGGTAGGGCCTCAACTCTACATGTGTTTGCTAGTAATTTGACAATGTGTTAGTGTTGTTTGTGACCTAGATCTACCTTCTTATGTATTTCTCTTTATGGATCTACTTGAATTCACTTAGAAAATTATTAAAATAGGATATTTTTAAGTAGATTTTTAAAAGCTAGCCAAAACCCTAATTTTTGTATTGTGGTAGGGTCCCTTTTCTTCTAGTGTTTTGGTTGAAAGTGTGGGTTTGAGTGTGTGCTGTAAAATCTGAAAAGTGCTGAAAATTTTGTAGACTTTGGTTGGTTGCTGGAATTTTTGTATTTGTCCAAAAATTCTGAAAGTTTTACTACATAAACTTGAGTGTCTCTTGAACAATTTCGTTTTTGAATTTCTAAAATCGGAGTTTTGATGAGGGAGAAATAAATATTTCAAAATTACTAGATGGACAAAAATTCTAGGAGGAACCTTGCACCATAACCCACGGGTTTGTTGATATTTCAGGGCTTTTGATTTTTTTCTTATTTTTTGTTCACATTTTTCCTTTTAAATTCATTGAGTCGTAGTTCTGATGGTTTTAGAATTGTCCAATTTGGAATTAAAATGAGGATTTTACAATATTTACAACTTTGTTTGTTTTGCTAGAAAATTCTGGAACTTATAAATTTGTTTGGAGATGAGAATTTTTTTATAATTGTTAGGCTGCTTTATGATCAGTTTTTACATGAATGTTTAAGCTAGTAAAGCTCAAATTTTTATGCATATTGTAGTAGTTAAATTGATAAGGTTGTGATTTATTTATAGATGGTAATCGTTGTAATTTATCTAAGATTGTCTTACTTTATTGTGCAATTATATGTGTACTTCAAATGATTTTTGAAATTGAGTGAATCTTTTTAATTTGATTTTCATAATTATATATATATATATATATATATATATATATATATATATATATATTATGTTTGGTTGTCTATTAATCTAAGTATGAGAATAAAGTGGTACCTATATTTATGTATGATATGGATATAATTATATGTAGATTAATATACATGATTTTGTCTTGAGTTTGGATTTCCTCCATGGCTTAAGCGTAGAATATTTTATAGTGTACACATTTATCACTCTTACATGGGTATTGTTTATATTTTGTGGCTATTTATATTTATGGTGTGAGAATGGTGATTGCTAGCTAAGGTACAAGCATACGCATGCATCGCAACCCATTATGGAGGTTTTGTTATACGCAAGAGAAATTATTTTTCTTGTCAACTCATGTTTTAAAAGTTATGCATCGTATAGACATGATCATGCACTCGTAGGCAATTAAAAGTTTAAAATGGATGGAGCTTATATGATTGTGATTGTGAATCGTCTAGTAGAGGTCCCACTAACTAGTGAGTGGAGAGATTGGATTCTCGCATGCGCGCACATGTGAGCGTATTGGTGTGTGTGTGTAGAATGTAACCCCAGCACTTGCATGACGCGAATGCAAACGAGTTTCATACTCACTCATACCGTTCCCTCTAAATGATTAAATGTGTAAGAATTTCCTTAAAAGTATGCATGTGTGCTACTTTAGGAAACTAAAATTGCTGACGGGTGACTAGCTCCTGCGTAATAAAAACTTACGTAAAGTGAAAAGTCCTAAGTACAAGAGTTTTCAAAGCCATTGCATAGATTATTGCTTTTAAAAGAGAAATGAACAAGAGGTTTTCATAACTGTTAACATTCATTCAGTATATTGCACTGCATCATCACATGCATATTGGGAACCTACTGGGTGTATTTCACTCACTCCTGTTTGTTTCATGTGTTTAGGTAATCCCGAAATCTAGCCTGAGTACTTTGGCAATGACGTGGTAGACTGGCGAAGAGTGGCAACAATACAAATTATTTCCGCAGTTTTATTTGCTTTTAAATAATACTGAAACTCTGATCAAGATACAATGATTTTCTTTACATTGTGGGTTTGGTACAAAGAACCGTGTTACTTGAAGTTTAAGATACTATGGTTTTTGATAATTAACACTAATGGTTTGATTTATCTTGAAGAGTAAAGAAAACTTTTCATTCGATTTTGCTGCTTTTGTTTCAAAAGGAAATCTTCTTTTATATTACTCTTTCGTACCGCCTTTTCGTACTACATTTTCATTCTATTGTATTGTTTGATACTTTCCATATATTGATTACTAATTTGAGCATTAGAGTGCTTTTAGTCGATACCACATCAGTGCCCCAAAATTCTAACTTTTATTTTTATTTTCAGCTTTTTAAATTAAACATTTGAATTACTCATTCAAGCAAGTGTAAAATTCTAATCTTGGTTGCTGGTTGAAACAACCCTGAATGAAAATTTCATAATAGAGACGTTTGCAAAATAGATATAATTTTGCTATATATATATATATTCCTTTTAAATGAACTAAAGAAAAGGGTTTTTGATTTTTAAGAGTCCTTGAAGATGAAAATGATTATATTTATTGCTATAACATGCTATGTACCTGCACCCATTTTAGCAAGTAAAAAAAAAATGAGAAAGGGACAAGAGTACCTGTTGAAGTAATTAGAACCAACCACCAAGAGATGCGGTTTTCAGTAAAGTAAATATGTTCATTTACTACCTCATTGCATATTTAATATTACATATATATATTTATATATATATATATTTCAGATTTTGCAGAGATGACAGTGCTACAGGTCTGAAACAAAAGATGTATATAGCAAACTCAAGTAAAATTGAAACAGCACAACATGAGCTTTAAAATAAATGCTTACGTTGGCTGTAAATTCAATTCAATTACTTGTCACAAAACGTACACATAACATAATGCTTCATAAAAATATGGTACAAAATGTTGGCCGACGCACCAAGTTGCAGTGACAATTACAAAACTACCATGTGTTGATCGTGCAAAAAGCAGTGGAGAAAAAGTTTAAGTACTGGCTCATTCTGATTAATCAAAGTAGTCATACAATATATATTACACATATAAAACAAGTTTCGAGATCATAAAATAGCTTCATAAGATGTAAAAAAGGTAAAGACGCTAGGTCTTATTTTATACCAGTTTAAAAGGAATTTAGGATTTCAAAATTGAATGAATAATTTTTATTTTACTAAAAGTTTTTTTTTAAAAAAAAAACAAAATTGAAACTCGAGGATTATATTTTATTATTAAATAAAATAGGTATACATAATCAAATAATGTAATGCACTTCACTCTCATAATACAAATACAATAATTTAATAAATTTCCTTGAATTATCTCTCCTACTTCTTGTTTAAGAAAAACGCTAGTATGACCTAAGAGGAAGTAACCGCTTCATCACACTCTCGTAGGTAGAGTTGAATCTCTGACAAGTCTGCTATATTTCGTGTACTCTTTTATTTGAATCACTGGGTAAGGAGAATCAGTAAGTGTCTTTCCTTACTTAAATCACCAGGTGAAAAGGAACCTATTAGGAGGCTGAGTCAACTGTTCTAGATTCTTACAGGATTGCAAAGCTGGAGCAGGCTCTACTCACTAATAAATTTCTGAACTGATGAGATCCACATCGATATCTTTTTTATTCATTAAAAAAAAAACACTCTCCATTCCAATTATTATTGGGTTTTAATCATGATTTTGTATGTTGGACTTGTTAGATACTAGCCCACTTGAGGATTTTGAACATATAAATATAAATAAATCAAATCAAACTCCAAAATTAATAAATTGCAAGCCCATTTTAATTTTTTTGCCATTTATTCTTAGGCATTTAGTTTGAGGTTCAACTTAATTTATTGTAAACTTTTCTCTGTAAACTAATTTTGTTGTCAAAATTTTTACACAAATAATGTAGGAGGCCCATTGGTCTAAGTTTTAAAAATATTTCAAATTTTCCTAATATTTTTTTCAAATACTACATAATGGAAAAAAAAAATCTTTGATTTTATTAATTTTATAAAAAAACTTATCCTGAATAACCAAACCAAAGAAAAAAAAAACACAAATTTAACCACATCTATTAAAAAAAAAGATGTTTCATCATCACATTTTATGACTCCTTTATTTCTTATTGGGCTTTATTTGATCGAACCACTTCCCGAATCGTTCTATCCAACACGATTGCTTCATCCAACGATAGAATTGCTTCATCTGGCAAGATTTTTTCACTCTCTTTTCCAGATACCTCCCGCTCACTCTTTAATTTCACTTAAATACCCCTCTTGCTCTTATCTTACATTCTTTCACTTCTCTCGCTTCTCATTTTCTCTCCTCCTTCTCTCTATCCTCTCCCTACCATCAAAATATTTCTTCTTGTCATTTATAACAAAAACCAAAGGAAACACTCTATATCTCCCATCTAAGAGTCATATTTGGCAAATCTTAACAACTAATGAATATGATAAGAGTCAATTCAATCATTTTTATTTAATTTGATAATTAACTGTTATATGCTCTATTTCATTAAAATAAACATAATATGAATTTATTATGCATGCTAATTGGGCTTTGGAGAATAAATGAGATGAAAACATTGAAGTTGAGGGATTGTTGTACAACAGACTCAATGACAGGCTTGAAGACAGACACATGACAGTGGGCTTGAGTTGCTGTAGATAAGCCGTTACTGCACATAGCGTTTCTCAGACCCACCCTGACCGGGTCCTGAGGCAAATTTTTTTTACCTCGGCTCCGCCCCATCCCATCAATCCGGATAGACGGACAATCCTAGTTCATTTGGGGCGGGGCCTGACAGATATAATTACCATCTCTAACACGTCTAAGTCGATATGCGTAGATAATCACATGCAATTTTAATAAAATGTCACGTAAATTATTATTATTTTTTTGTATAAAACAAATTTGAAAACCCAGAATTTGACCCACATATTGTTGGTCCCAGTTCGAGAATGCCCTGTCTCTCTGTCTGAGTGGTCACAAGCTATACGAACCCTTAAAGAGAATATAAGAAGCTACAAAAGGAGGGGAAACTATATATGGAAGGTTGACAGTAATTCCATCAGAATATGTTTTTCTGATAAGAGTCTCAGTATGTAAATTTAATCAATTATTAACAAGAATGAACGGCTTTCATGCATCCATCTGTATGTATTTATTGTCTAAGAAAAAATTATTGCAAACCTTTATGTAGGATCCAATGCAGATATTCACATGATTGTAAAATTTGAAAGCGTAGACTCTATTCCATCATTCAATAATTGTAGCGTATGATGGGGTTTAGTTCTTAGATTTATTGATAGGATTCTTAATTAATTTTTTGCATATTATATTTCTTGGAAAGAACTAAGAGAGATGGGCTTATGTCTTACCTACTTCATTGCATGTAATCTTTCATGCCTTAGATTATAAACTAATGCCATTGATTACAGGTCCTGCTTTATTTTATATGGTAGAATAGTTTGTGATGAGTAGCTGTCAATGCGCACGAGTATTAATTGAATGAAGGGCTTATGCAACTTCGCGCTTTGGAATTTTTTTAATGAAAAGCGTTTTTTAAAAAAAGTTAAATATATATTCACCAAAAATTTTAAAGTTTTTTTTAAATAAAAAAAGCACTTTTAGTGCTTTTTTTTTAAAAGCACCTGATAGGTGCTTCTTCAAAAAAATATTTTTTCAAACACCGTTAAATATCTTTAAAATACTTTTTTATAGCTTTCCGCAAAATATAAAATACTTTATCATTAAAGTACTTTTTAACTAAAGTGTTTAAATAAAAAACGTTTTTAAAAAAAATACTATTTACATAAGCAGTTTCAAACGGACTCCTCAATATATAGACTACTCCCTTGGGTTTTAAAGCTTTTGTTACTCTTAATTTGTTAATGTGACAACTGTATTATTATGGTTATTTGTCTTCCTCCTATCCTTTTAATTTAAGAATTTGGAAAAAATATCCTTTTTCATTTTTGGTTCTTGGATATTTCATTTAATTTCTTTCCTAATTACTAATTTGCCTTTGGAGTGAAGAAAAGCATGCTCTTAGAAATACTACTCGTATTTGAAACTTGAATAAATCAGGCAATACATTAGATAATCTTTCAGAGAAGAATATACTGATACTGATACTGATACTGATACAGTGATACTGATACTTGTATTTGCTACTTTTCCTCGTGTAAACCATAGAAAAAGCCAAGTGCGTATACTAATTGAGGTGTCGTGTAACCACAAAAATGTAGTCAGCAGGTTCATACGTGGGCGGTGGGTCCCAATCAGCTGGTTCTCGATCGACTAGTTCTCCATAGTTTCCCTTTATTTTTGGCTTCTCTGGGTTCTCAAATTTGTTTTCATACTGATAAAGGAAAATATTTGACGTGTGACGTTTTGTAAAAATTGCAGGTGACTATCTACGCACATCTACTTAGACGGGCTGAAAAAAAAAACAAAAAAAAAAGGCTTATAGATATCATTCAAGTTGTATGCTAAGCTTAGATAATTATCTTCAGTTGCGTTGGAATTGAATCTGAGAAGAATAAATTTCTTCGATTGTTCGAAAATTTTTAGCTATGTGTGGTTGTGGTTTTGAATGATGATGAGCAACCACGATTGATCAAGGTTCAGCCATTCTATTGATATTCTTCCGGCCCTTCGAAATTAATCTCTATGTTGGGAGGATTAGTGTCCCAGATTGTTTTTCTTCTTCTTACAGGAAAAACTGTCATTCGTAGATCTGTATCATTCGTAGATGTTTTCATTTACAGATCTACGAATGACGAGTTCACGTAGAAGAAGAAAACAACTGGGACACCAATCACGCAATGCAGAGCTTAATTTGGAAGGGCCGGAAGAATATCAATGGCTGATCCTTGACCAATGTTGCTGCTCATCATCATCCAAGACCCAAATATAGCTGTGAATTTCCAAACAATCAAAGAAAATCGAAGAAATTTATTCTTCTCAGATTCAATTCCAACACAACTGCAGGCTGAAGATAATTATCTAAAGCGTAGCGTTCGACTCGAATGATATTTATAATCTTTTTTTTTTAATTTTTTTTTCTTTTCATCCCAACAACACACATGGCCACGCGATCCCTGTGGCGCTCTGGATTAAAGCTTGCTATGGCGACCACCGTCGTACTCGGCGGTGCGCTGATCGTACCGCCTCGACGATCCGTCGACGGAAGCTCTAGCGGCCGCTCCATTCCGCCATCGGTGACTCCATTACTGCCGCCAGCATCGCGTTCGGTAATATTGTTCCTCCTCAAATACGTATTTAACCTTTTACGAAATTGTGTGATCTGTTTCTTTTATTTTCAGCCCTTTGATGTTTTAGCTTTAGCTTCTAATTCTATTCTATGTTTTGTGTGGCTAAAAACTTAGAAGCTAGTGGTAGTAATAGGATATGAATTATTTGCTGCTTTTAATTATTTTTTATTGTTGGTATTTTGCGTTTGGTGCATTTGGTACTGTAGGATTCACATACACAGAGACAGCGGAAGCAATATAAAACATGTTATGTAAATTATAAAATTGAAAAATAAGAATTCTGGATTACCTCTTCCCTGATGTGAAGATTTACCAGTTGATCCTCTAGTTCGGTAATCACCACCATAAATCAGCAACTGCATCTCGTGATCTACAATCTGAACCGCACGATCGTACTATTAATCGTCCGATCTTCCAGTGCTATTCTCATATGTGATGGAGCAGTGTGTGTGGGCACAACGATCTATGAAAAATATTAGAACACAAAAGGAAAAATCAAAGAACATAAATGTTCTTTCTTTTCCTACGTTCTTTTGAAAAGTACGTTAAAATTTTCTGGAGGAATAGTTTTTTCTCTCTATCACAGAAGACTGAAAAAACCTTTAGCACTTGTGAAAAGAAAACAACGATGTATTTAATAATAAAAACACAAAGTTTAAATTAGAAAATATATCTTATCTGATATCTTCAGTTAAGATAAATATTTAAAAATAAATAAATTTAATTTAAAGTAAATCTTAACTGATCAGATAACATATTATCCAGAAAATTAAAATTAAAATAAATTTAATTTTAATTTAATTTAAACGTATTTTATCCAAGTGGGGCCCAAGAGCATATCTAATAATCTCCCACTCTTTCATGTATAAACTTGAGTCTTAACCCAAGATCATGTAACTCAAGACTTGTGTTCTATAAACTCATATCCAAGAAGTGTGCTCCACCACATAACCTGAGCTAGCATGGGGATCCAACGACTAATATTAATTAAGGCTCTTTATAATTGCGTAGCAATTATCTAATCCGGCGCCACTCTACTAAAGGCCAGAGTTGAACTCCAAAATTAATAATATCAATATTAATATTAATTTCTCCTTTGTAAAATATCAATAATTAATTGATTATTTGTTCTGTCTATCAATTAATTATTTATTCTCTTGATTTAATAGTTTCTCTAATGGATCAAATGCACTGGCCAGTGACTTTATTGCATCCAAGTACTGAAACATATCAAGAGGATATTTCATACAAATTTAATTTTGTTTATTTCATAGATACTAATAATTCAAACAATTATGCTCCCAAATCATCAAGGTATTGGTCATAAAATAGACTTCACTTATTGATAATTCAAGGAACAATAATTATTTAAACATCTATCTACAATAAACTCAGGATTAAGAGAAAATAATAATCAAATATTATTTGAGATTTAATTCCTTTTACAGAAATTTAACTTTAATTAAATCTCACTTTGATCTTACCAATGCAAACATAATTTGCACCAATATTTTATAATAACCAAGACAAGTTATTTCATAAAATATTACAGTCTAAATAAAGTGTCCAACTTTATTTAATAACTGTGATCTTATTCATTAATTATGAGAACCTATGATCATGTCTTCTATGGCCGTAACCATATGACCATATACTCCATAATTAATCTGGATCTTTATACGAAAAATACTAGTGTGCACAAAAGTATGAAACTTTGATTCCAAGAATGTAATTGGCTATTCTTCCGGTCTCGTAAAACTTTGATTCCAAGAATGTAATTGGCTTCTCCCAAATCCTTCATATCAAATTGCTTATGCAACTAACTTTTTACATCTGACAATACTTGTTTATCGTTTCCAATTAACAAAATGTCATCTACGTAAAGGACCAGAAAAATCACCCTTCTTCCTTGGATCCTTTTGTAAACACAAGGTTCATCAGGACTTTTCTCAAAACCATTAGAAGTAACGGCCTGATCAAATCTGATGTTCCATGATCTGGATGCTTGCTTAAGTCCATAAATTGACCTTTACAACTTGCATACCATGTGTTCTTGGCCTTTAGCTATAAACCCTTCTGGTTGCTGCATGTAGATGTCTTCTTCTAGATTGCCATTTAAGAAGGCTGTTTTGACATCCATCTGCCAAATCTCATAATCAAGACTTGCAGCTACAGCTAAAAGAATCTGGATAGACTTTAGCATGGCTATTGGCGAAAAGGTTTCTTCATAGTTTATACCCTCTTTTTGGGTATAACATTTTGCCACCAATCTAGCTTTGAAGGTTTCTACCTTCCCATCCGATCCTCTTTTCTTCTTGTAAATCCATTTACACCTATAGGTTTTACCCCTTTGGGTGCCTTTACAAGAGACCAGACTGAATTGGAATACATAGATTCCATTTCTCGGTTCATGGCTTTATGCCATTCTTGAGCATCAACATCTTCCAAAGGTTTCATTGTAACTAATGGGATCCTCTTCGCTATCGGCGATGACTTGGTAAGATTCACCCAAAGAAGACATATCTTGTTGGCTTACGCCTTATTCTCCCACTACGACGAAGTTGCGACCGGCCGTGCCTACCGTGAAAATTATGTTCATCATTTTGTGTTTGAGGCTCTACAGGCTCAGATTCTTCCTGTACTGGTTCTTGTACAGGTGCAAGTTCCTCTTGTACTGGTTCCACCTGTAATGGTTCTTGCTGTTCCATCGTTCTACATGTACTGCTCACCTTGGGTATATTTTCCCTCTTTGAACATGCATAGAAATGCATGAACAGCAGCCAAGACAGTGGTTCAATTGCTCGAAGTGATTGTAACTCCTCAAGAATTATTTGACTCTTGGGTTTGAAATTTATAATATAGTCTTCCTCTAAGAAAATAGCGTGAGTACTCACAAAAACATTCTTATCTGAGGAACTATAAAAGAGACCACCTCTCGTTCCCTTTGGGTATCCTACAAACATACATACCTCCGTCCGAGATTCTAACTTATCAGGTACCTTTCGTAAGACATGTGCCGGAGCACCCCATATTCGAATATGGCTTAAACTAGGCTTGCGCCCTTTCCACAATTCTGTGGGTGTCTTATGAACTGATTTAGAAGGAACCAAGTTCAGAAGATACATGGCAGTTTCTAAGGCATATCCCCAAAACGATATAGGTAATGATAAATAACTGAGCATTGACCTCACCATATCTTGAAGAGTTCGATTTCTCCTCTCTGCCACGATTTCTCCTCTTTGCCATTCCATTTTGCTGGGGTGTTCTAGGGGCTGACAGTTGTGAAACTATCCCTTCTTGAGCTAGGTAAGACTTAAATTCTCCAGACAAGTATTCTCCGCCTCGGTCAGACCGAAGCTCTTTGATATGGAGTCTTAATTGCTTTTCTGCCTCAGCCTTATACTCTCGAAATTTTGTGAAAGTTTCAGATTGATGGCGCATTAGGTAAATGTATCCATATCTTGAGTAGTCATCAGTGAAGGTGACAAAATACTCATACCTTCCTCTAGCTTAAACATTTATTGGTCCGCACACATCAGTATGCACCAATTCCAGCGGTTTTGTTGCACGATATCCTTTAGCCTTGAAGGGCCTCTTGGTCATTTTACCTTCCAAACAAAATTCACATACTGGTATTGGTTCAAAAACTAAGAAACTTAAAATCCCACTTTTGACCAAACCATTAATCCTGTCAGGATTAATATGACCTAATCGCAAATGCCAAAGATAAGTTTCATTTCAAACCTTTCTTTTCTTAGCTATATGGTTATGCTCATCATCATTAATTTCAATATTATGAATGCTATAGGACATAGGACTCAAATAATAAAGACCATTCAATAAATCTCCGGAACAAATAACTGAAGAATAACTTCTTATTAAGATAGAGGAATTAAATTCCACTGTTAATCCTTGTTCAAATAAACAACTAACAGAAATTAAATTCCTACTAAAATCCGGAACAAATAAACAGTCTTGTAAATACAAAGTCCTACTTTTATTGAAATTTAAAATAACTAATCCTACAGCCTTCACGGAGACATGCTCCCCGTTCCCAAGTCTCAAACTTCTTTGTCCTTCTCCCAACAAGCTATACTGTTTGAACCATTGCAAAGAGTAACAAACATGATTAGTGGCTCCTAAATCAATGATCCTTTTATCATTATAATTCTCCACTAAACAAGTTTCAAGTACATTTATTTCACACATACCTTGTTTGTTGTTCAGCTTAGGGCAATTTTGCTTCTAGTGACCTTTCTGTCCGCACTTGAAGCACTTACCTTTCGGCTTCTTCATTGCGGTAGTTTTGGTGACTGATATTTTTGCTTTGTTCTTCTTCTTATTCTTTTGACCACCCTTAGGTTTTCTTTTGGGTTTCGAAGAAGAACCTTCAACATTATGAGCACTGCTGAGCTTCACGAGAGCCCTTTCAGCACTCTCAAGCTCATGCATTAACTCCGTAGGAGTAAGATCCATCTTGCTCATATTATAGTTGACCTTAAACGAGCATAACTCGTGTAATGATTCCAAAATCATGTCTATTTGGGCTTGTCGGTCCAGCTTAGTTCCCATCACTTCCAATTGAGTGAAATATGACATCGTTTTTAAACAATGATCCCTCACATTTCCCCTAATCAAGCGAGCGTTCATTAAACCATTCATTGTAGCTTGCCTTAAAGAACTAGTACTTTGAGCAAACATCCCATCCAGCCAAGCATTTCGCCCAACCGATCCGAGATATTTCTCCTTCAAATGACTAGCAACATCGGCAAAAATATAGCGTTAACGATTTGCCTTCACCATTATAATTCTTTGTACTTGTTCGAGGCGTTATGCTGGGAATATCGCGCTTTGGTGATGTCAGGACAAATTTGAGATTTTCATATTCCAAAACGATGAACAGGTTGGTTTTTTGAAATAAATTTGCACACTAGTATTAATACGTATTTCCACAATAAACTTAAAAAAAACATAGTAAATCCCATAAACTATTTTTCTGTTTATTGTAAACAATTATTTAGTTTTCTTTATAAATACTCACGTTGGGCAAGATATTTATAATAAACTAAATTTGATCCTAAAATAAAACAGTATCCTACTAAGTTAGTTCCCAGGAAAGAATGGGGGGTCACAAGCGGACCACTTAAATCCCATCCTCCTAGACAGAACCTCCCTAGATAACACAAATTTATTTCAATCTAATTGTTTTTATAAACTTTTGGGCACTTAATTTAAGAATCATAGCCTCGTTGGGAGGGTAATAAATAAATTAAGTTTGAATGTTATTAACCGTTGTTTTAATTTTAAAATTTTCTTTAATATCTAAGATTGTCGACGTTGGGCCGATCAACCTAATTAAAATTTCAAAATTAATTAAGGTTCATCCCAATAAAATCCAACCATGCTTATCCGTTGGGGCTTCACATGATTATTTTATTTTGAACCCACAATGGAGCCCTTAGGTTTTAAAAAAAATAAATAAATAATTAAAACCTTCACCATTCAATATTTTAAAATTAATTTGGGATTTGCTAAATTATTTTTGAAAAAATAATTTTCCATAATAATTATTAAACTAGATTAAATCATAATAATTATTATACACATGTAATTATTCAATGATGTAAGCTTATATGGCACCACCTATTATATATGTCATGCTATCACATAATATTGTTAAGAATTAATATTAAAAACATTCATAAAAGCTATAAATAAAATAACTAACCCAAATCCATAGTTTCCTAGAAAAGAAAATTACAAGCCCAAATAAAATTATAAGGCTCTAATGGCCCAAATTAAATAACTGGCCCAATCTTCTTTTTCATCTTCTAATGGACTCCAAGGTATTGAGTCTTTATTGGGTCCAATTTTTAATTAGGCTTTAAGGCCCAAAAATTGTAAAAACCCAAATAAAAATCAAATCCCTAACCCATCAAGAAACCCTAGCCTCTACAGCCTCGGTTCATGTGGCGTTCCCAAATCCCCGCCACAGGTAGAAGCCCAACATCCAGAGGAGCCAACCGCCACAAGCAGCCACCCAGAACATGCTGCACGCTCTCCCACGCACCGGCTAAGTGCCAGAGAGTGAGGCCCACGCATATCCACCTTTGAGAGGCACGTCTGGGCGCGTGCAAGGGTTTCTAGGGCTAAAATTATGACCACAGCATCCTCTGCTCGTTACGGTTCCAACGCTTCTGACGATTCGTCAATCGGACACCTGTAGCCTTCTCTGGAAGCCGAAACAGCCACGGGATGCAGATTTTACACTTGTGTTTTTTTTTTTACTTTTACATAAAATAAATTTAAAATAAAATAAAATACAATAAAATTCGAAAATATAAAAAAAATATCAAGGAGGAAACCTGATCTTATGACCAGCCTCCCTGTTACATCCCAAAAATAAAATACAGGGAAAAACTACCATGGATCGGGTTACTACAACATCCATTATGAACAAGTAAATATACAAAACATACATTATCATGCAATTACATTATAATAGAATCCTAGGTGCCATATTTCTATTAAAACATCATAAATCACATGCATTTGAATTCTAAAAAATTCATATGATTTACATAATACTGCTTTGATACCACATGTAGGATTCACATACACAGAGACAGCGGAAGCAATATAAAACATGTTATGTAAATCATAAAACTGAAAAATAAGAATTCTGGATTACCTCTTCCCTGATGTGAAGATCTACCAGTTGATCCTCTAGTTCGGTAATCACCACCATAAATCAGCAATTGCATCTCGTGATCTACAATCTAAACCGCACGATCGTACTATTAATCGTCCGATCTTCTAGTGCTATTCTCAGATGTGATGGAGCAGTGTGTGTGGGCACAACGATCTATGAAAAATATTAGAACACAAAAGGAAAAACCAAAGAACAGAAATGTTCTTTCTTTTCCTACGTTCTTTTGAAAAATACGTTAAAATTTTCTGGAGGAATAGTTTTTTCTCTCTATCACAGAAGACTGAAAAAACCTTTAGCACTTTGTGAAAAGAAAACAACGATGTATTTAATAATAAAAACACAAAGTTTAAATTAGAAAATACATCTTATCTGATATCTTCAGTTAAGATAAATATTTAAAAATAAATAAATTTAATTTAAAGTAAATCTTAACTGATCAGATAACATATTATCCAGAAAATTAAAATTAAAATAAATTTAATTTTAATTTAATTTAAACGTATTTTATCCAAGTGGAGCCCAAGAGCATATCTAACAGGTACTTATGGAGAATATAACTGTATGAGTTCTTTGGTAGTGGAAAGTATGCATAGATTTTCTGATGCACTCCCACATTTCCCTGTCATTAGACTATGAGTATTCACTGTGGGGACTGGCTGAAGGAAGCATTAAGAGGTCTAGTATTGAACATGAAGTTCATCACAGGTCTGCACGTAAACTTCAAGAATTATGTTTCAAAAATGGAGGAATATACATCGAGATTGGTCAACATATTGGGCAGCTGGTATGCTTGATCTGCTCTCTTTGGTATTTAATAAGGGAGTGACAGTTCTCATTCTATTTTTTTAATGCTGTGTTTGAGGATGAAATTTTTGGGATAGATAACAAATTTTACAATCAGAATTATAATCTTGAATTTGAGCTTTTAAAACGTCAATTGTTATAGCTGTTCATTATATTATGTGCAGGAATATTTAGTACCTCAAGAGTATGTTCAGACTATGAGGGAATCTAAGTTGAATAAATGTCCGATTTCTTCATATGATCAAGTTTGTGAAGTGTTCAAGAAAGAGCTTGGAGAGACCCCAGACAAAGTATGTTATACCTATTTCAATTGTCTTTGACATACCCTTTATGGAAATAGAGGCAGTTAAGCAAGTCAATTGTCTCTTTGCATTGTTTCATGTGAGCATTTCATCTGAAAGTTATGATGTTTTTTTATTTTTTTGGATTTAAAAATAGGTTTCCTGTAGATTTTAATTATGATGGTTGTATTGATTTTATTTGAAGGCAAAATCCTAGCATCTACATCGTGCAGCAATTGGTTTCACATCATGTCATCATTTGGGCCAAGCATTGATTACTCAAATGAGACTATTTATGATTCTAATTTTTTGTGCTTACTGGAGTTCTCTTGCTTTCTCGCGCAGATGGTTAGTTGATGAAATTGCTGAAAGTTTACCCAAGGCAAGTTCTTAATTTCCTCTGTTTTGTGTTTTCCATACATCTAATTAAGAATATGAAGTGGATCTTTGAATTCTGAACAGTCGCTAATTGTAATAGCTTAGCAAGTATTTTAAATATACATTTACCAATTTCTTTTTTTCATATTGTAATTTGATCAGATGTGATTATGAACTCAGGAACTAGATTTCTTGGTTGAGGCCAAAAACAGTGAGAAATGCTTGTATGACTTTCGGAAGCTATCTCCACGTATTGCAGACTACATATATGCACCAAAGGATCATTGGAATCTTAGTTCCTCAAAGCTGTTAACCATGGAATTTATAGATGGAGTTCAAGTAAATGATGTTAAGGCACATAGATTATTTTCAAAAACACAATTGACAGGGGAGGTTTTAATTTATTACCGGCCAAACCTTCAAATTCTTATATTATTTCCATTATATTTTTGTCTTGATATATAATATAAAATTCTTTGGCACGTACGAAAAATATTTAAAGTCACATTGAGAATGTTATTGGTATTATCAAATTTTTAATATTCATAATACAAAATTAAGCCACACTAAGAATTAAATGTACAGATGTGGATTAAATGTACAGAAGAGGGGAATGATTAAGCCACATTGAGAATTAAACGTACAAAAGAGGGAATGAATAATATATATAAATTTCATTAATTTATATAATCAATTATTATATATGTTTAAAATTAAAGAGAGGTGGTGTATAAAAATTTATATAACCAGTTCCTTTACAAGTTTTCCTTACAAATAAAAATAATAATAATAATAATATATATATAGATAAAGCTTATAAATTACCAACATTATGCATGATCGTGGTGGTAAAAGTAGGAGAAATTGCAGTCAGCTGGAAGAAAATACTGTTATCTTAAGTCAAAGGCGATCATTGAGATGATGAACCTATGCAAAGTAACAAGCATGCATTCATGATCATAAACATAAACATTAAAATATATTAAAATGGTTAATCATTAATTTCTTAACAAATTAAGCATCATTATTATTAATAAGGTTGAAATTCGATGGAAGAAGTCTAAATATCACAGGAGCCTCCACCAGGTCCCCCATAGCCAAAGACGCATCGTTGAACACCTCGAAATTCAAAAAAGAGAAAATTATAGCATGTAGGAGGAGCATCAACGTGCCCACGAATTTCACTTCCCACTATATCAGTCAAGTTGTAATCCGGACCTACAATTTCGACTTGTTCAAAAAAACCAGATCTTGCTGGATGATAACCGCTAGGTAATTTGCCATTTCCCATTAGGGGACTAACAAATCTTTGTGGTGCACTTTGTTGTTCCACCATAGCGAACCACAGAAGCACCATTCCCTAATTGATTGAATAGCTCCTTTGGCCAATACCCAATACGTGCTGCGTTTGACATTAACCACCAGTTTCCACTTGATTGTTCCTATATATATGTATAAAAATTAACACATTATGTAAAACAATTTCATTATATTATAGTTTAAAATAATAATTTTTATAAATTATATATGGTATACGTATGTGTATAATTCGGCTTATTTTGTTCAAAATGCCCCAGTGTACTAAACATTAAGATGCCTCAAGAACTTAATCAATAAACTTAAACACAAAATGTGATATTAGAAGTTAAAAAAATTGCAGGTATACCTGAATGATCTTGACATCAATAACATATTGTTGTCCTCTGGGAACGGAAGTATGATCGAAAAGTCCGCCGGGGAACCATTTGTGTACTTGAACATAACCTGGGCATTGTGCATTGTAACATTTTTAAACCCATCTGCCTGTTTAAATTAATTCAAACAATCAATTAATTTATGACTGGTAGAATTTAATCACCAACCATATTATATATATATAAAGAAAAAAGTATAAAAATTAAAACTAAAATAATAATTCTTACTGTCCAATATATAATTAAACGTGCGTGATAGTCACCATATATCTATGGATATACCTATTTATTTAAAAAATTAATCAAACTTTCTGATTTTACATATTGTTTATGATTATAATTCATAATAAAACATGAAAAAAAGAAGAAATTAAATGGCTAAGATGAAATTAAATTTAGTTAATTTATGCATAAATTAGACTTTATAATTAAATTAAATGTTAGTTACTGCCCATCCAGCTTGTATGCTATTAAGTTCAGCAATGGGTCCGCTTTGAACCCAAATTTGAGCCATGCTATATCGGTCTGATTTAACACGAGGTTCGTTTATGCAAATCCTTGATGTAGCTCCATGATATGTTATATTCTTCACTGTATCGACTGTGGTAAACTGAATAAAATTGTGAATATATATATATATATATATATATATATATATATATATTAATACTCAATTAATTACTTGTTAATTATTTGGGCTCCATATAAAATAAAACTATTAATAGGAAAATTTACTTACATGTACATGTTGGTCAGGAAAATCTTTTGAAAATTAATGATGAGATTTTGACCTTTGAATAGGGATGGACAACCTTTACTTTGTTCATTTACTTCAACATTTACTTTGCCTTCTATCTGTGTTTTTTAGAATTTTGTATATAACTCGATGTGAATAATTACTTCACATTTAATAATATATATATATATATATATATTCAATATGTAGTTACTATAGTCAAAATGTATATAATTGTACGTAATACCCGGAAAACAGCCATTCTATCCCCCTTCATGCTTAATTATAAGAAATTAAAAGCTATTTTAACTCACAACATGCAAGTGGAATTCAATATAAACAACAAAATGATGCATACGTACTCTATTCCAGATTAATTAACCAGCATGCTACATTTCTTTTAGCATGCAAGCAAACAAAACAATAACAAAAATGCTTTGAGTTCAACCTCTACAGTTCATCTATTAGTCGGGGCAATAGATGGCCCAAACTCATCCCTAAGTGAAAAATGGATACATAGTCACTAAAATATTGAAAGGGAATTATATTTTTCTTATTAAAAAAATTGTTAATAAATTTAAAAACCACTTTTTATTTTTATTTCTATTTTTTGAGAAAATAGTTATAAAATAAAATGATGTTTCAAAAATAAAAAATGATTTGTTTAAGACATATAGTGTTAAAATGTTTTATTGATTTTATGTACCTGTATCTTGTGATTCTTGAGTAAAGGATGACTAAGGGCTGGTTGCTTGTATATGTCAATACAATCAAAATCATCATCTTTACTACTTGGCTACACAAAATTCAAACGGACACACACACACATATATATTAGCGTTATAGATAACTTAAATAAGCCAGAAATGATATATTAATGGGATATATTGGTACTGATAGATATTATAAATCCAAACCTATTTAAAATAGAAAACAATATAAATATAAAATATATACCAGAACTGAAATGAGGTGAGACGGCTGTTGATTAAGGATTGTAGGGTCACTTTGTTTGCTGATTGCTTGTCACTTTGTTTGCTGATTGCTTGGACTCCATAGCACCAAAATAAACAAATACTGAGAACTACTGACACATATGAAGCCATGGTGAATAGAGAACAGTACTGTCTATTATAAAATTATCAAATATATATATATATATATATATATATATATATATATTCATGCTCATTAGTTTGTCATGCAAACCAATATTTATATATTCATTATGGTGTACCTACTACACATTGGAAATTAATGAGAATAAGTCATACTTATTACTAGCTCTGTCTTGTATCTGGATTTTGATGTTAATTGTTTTAAAATGGAAATCAGTTCAGCATTAATGTAATAAATAATGAAGAAAAACAACAAATATTGGTGTCACCACCTTTGTTCATATTGTACAAGGTGGTTGCCCTGACCATTATTTGTCAATGGCTTTGCATTATTATGGTTTCTTGAGTTCCCCTTTGTCAATAACTCACTAATTAGTTTTTGTATTAATTGCATGTTTTCTTCGTTTCCTGTTTGTCCTTCCGGAGGCATTTATAACTCTTTAATTTCACCTCCTTTTCCTAAAAAAGGAAAAAAAATTGAAAGAAAAAGATCATATATTTATGTTTTATGTGTGTGTATATATGTACTTTATCTTCTTTTTATTAGTTATACGATACATAAAATTTATTTAAAAAATTAAAAATATATTTTTAAATCAATTGAAAAATTAACTAAAAAATATTTTCACAAATATTGTCAGTTGAAGTGTATTTAATTAAAATTTTAAAAAATTTATACGTATAAATTTAAAAAGTTTAGATGTATTTAACTAAGACTTTTAAAATATTTCAAAAGTCACGGTGTATTCAATCAAGACTTTTATAAATTTTTAAAATGTTTCAAAATGTTTTTGTGATATTTAATTATAATTTTTTAAAACTCCATAAAGTCTACAAGTGTTTAATATAGATTTTATTTTTTTAAAGAAAATGATGTTTATAAACTTTTATAAACTTTTGGATGAAGATTATATATATTTAATGTTAAAATTTATTTCTCATTCTCTCTAAAAACTTTCATAGACTTTTATTTTTTGTTTTTGTAAAAAAATAAGGGTTAGGGTGCTTTGTGTTTAATGTGAAAAATATTGCAACTCGAACTGATTTTTCCCTCCCAAAGGATCTCAGAAAGGTTTCTTGTACGACGTTATTGGCAAGCATACACTTTTTTTTTTTATTCTTTTCCTTTTTTCTTCAAATATATTTTTTTTTTTACTTCCTAAGCTCCTTGATATTATGATTATGTTTTTGAAATATTTATTTGGTTGCTGAATTTCAGTTTTGTGAAAGTAAACACTTTGATGGAGTAGGCTTTGATTATTCAAATTCACTCGCCCAAAGGCTTATTTGGATTGAAGATTCCACTCAATTCTCTCCCATCCCAACTACCCTTCTAGAAACAAATATATATATATAACAAATTGAGAATTAGAGATATTGACTAGGTAAATTACAAAATATTTTTTATGTTTCATTCTCAAAAAATAATGTTGTCATTGTCATTGCATATGGTTATGTTCTAGTAGCAAGGGGTTAACAAAATAACACCAAAATCATGTATATTAGGTTGACATTACACATATTGTTATGATTATCCTGTCAAATATACAAACAATCATAAACACAAACAATACTAGATTTACGTGGTTCGATGGAAACATTCCACCTACATCAACGGAAGCTCTAACAAGAGAAACTTCACTGCATTGTAATGATTGTGGGTTACACACTTAGTTCTCACAGCACAAAGCACACACTACCCTCATCCATTTACACCCTTATCTAATTTACATACACAGGCAAATCCTAGCACCTAGCCTAACCAAACATGGCTGACCTAATCCCAAATCTCTATATGTGAATCTTACAAAAGAAAGAAGCAATAAATTGAATATATACAAGTCCAACCAAAACGACATAGTTTAGGAGACAGTAAACAAAAGAAATTACTTTTAACTTGTTGACTTGTAATAGTTAGAATTAGATTCAATACTCCACCTTAATTCTAACATACAACTTGTCTCTCCTTCAAACAAAACAGAACAGTGCAGTAATTTTCCAATTGCCTTCTTAGCTCCTTAAGACACCAATCACAAAGATTTGACTTTGAGTAAATCCCTACAAGTGTTGAATTTACTCACTGGTACTACTTTGGTGCCCATATAAGCAGGATTCAATTCTGTTAGAATTTTATCAATCTTCAACAACCCTTGACTGACTATGTCTCTGATGAAGTGATATTTCACATGTATATGCTTGGACCTCTCCTGAAAAACAAGATTTTTACAAAGATAAATAGAGTTTTGACTATTAGAATAGATTGTAACCTTTTATTCTAATATTTTAAGCTCCTCCAATAAGCCTTTCAACCAAATAGATTCCTTGGCAGTTTCTGTAAAAGCTATATACTCAGCTTCTGTAGATGATAAAACAACTATTGATTGCAGTTGAGTTTTCCAACTAACATAGCTCCCACACAAAGTGAACATATAGGATGAAGTTGATCTCCTCTTGTCCTTGTCTCTTGCAAAGTTAGAGTCCACAAAACCTCCCAAAACCACTTCATTAGGACAATGCTCAAATAATAAATCAATGTTGGTAGAACCCTTTAAGTATCTTAATAACCATTTTAAAGCTTTCCAATGCTCTCTCCCAGGATTTGACATGAACCTACTTAACACACAGCAGTCTTCCATTGTTTTGCATATTTACTTGACATTGCTTCTTTATAAGTTTTGGGTTCATTATCTAAAAGCTCATGAAAAGAAATGCAAAAGCTATCAAGTCAGAATAACCATACCTGACAGGAGGTCTTACCTCCCTTTTTGTTCTATCCCTAGCCAATTGATAATTCTGTAGTTGTTGATCATTTTCAGCAGCAGGTTCTTGTGTCATTTGGTCATCATCATTAGGTGGAGGAGGTGGAGGATTGTGTATTAAAGGGTTTGACTCATTAGATGATGATGAATCCTCACTGTCCTCTCCTACTTGATCATCTTGTGTCTCCACCTCAACCTGTATCCTCTTGTTTGATGTTTCTTCACCTGTTTCTGTACCTTTGTTACTCAAGCAAGACATTATAATTTTATTAAAAGTAACATCTCTACTTATGATGACCTTTGACTATTTTTCACCAAAAACTTATAGCCTTTAACCCCTTCTGAATAGCCTAAAAAGACACACTTTAAGGCTCTAGGTTGCCTTCATTTTGATGAGCAAAGGCTAAACAGCCAAAGACCCTAAGATTTGAGTAATCCACAGGTCTCCCAATCCATATTTCTTTTGGGGTTTTAAAATTAATGACTGTAGATGAACATGTATTAACTAAATTAGCAGCAGTAGAAACTGCCTTGCCCTAAAAAGAATTAGACAACCCATAACTGAATAACATACACCTCACTTTGTTCAACACAGTCCTATTCATCCTCTCAGCAACTCCATTTTGCTGAGGAGTGTTTTTAATAGTTCTATGTCTAACAATTCTATTTGCATTGCAATAGGAATCAAATTCAGAGTTGCAAAACTCCAAACCATTATCAGTCCTCAAGAATTTAATACTCTTACTGTGATGCTTTTGTATCAAGATATTTCACTCCTTAAACTTGGTAAAGGCTTCACTTTTATGACTCAATAGAAAAACCCACACTTTTCTAGAATAGTCATCAATGATGGATAAAAAATACCTCTTACTACTAAGAGTAGGGTGCTTTGCTGGCCCCCAAAGATCAACATGGGCATACTCTAAAACAGAATGTGATTTGTGTGTTCCAACATTAAAACTGAGTGTATGATGCTTTTCTAAAATGCAATGATCACAAAAATCAAGCTTACTGATAATATCTTTATCAAACAGATTTTGTTTATGCAAAATATGTAAACCCTTTTCACTTATATATCCTAATCTATTATGCCACAAAGAAGTAGAGTTATCCAATTTAGAAACAAGAGAAGCAGCAGAATTATCAACAATAGTAAAACCAGATAAAATATATAAACCATTAATTTTAGTTCCAGACATGATAGTAAGTGCTCCCTTACTAATCTTTAAGACCCCACTCTCTAAATTGCATAAATAATCTTGTTCATCCAAAGTTTTAAGAGAAATTAAATTTCTTTACAAGCCAGATACATGTTTAACATTGTCAAGAGTCTTTACAACACCACTCCTCAATTTAATTGACACACTGCCAATCTCAATGACATTACAAGACATATTATTTCCCATAAATACTTTTCCACCATTTACCTCACTATAATTAGAGAACCAATCTCTATTGGGACACATGTGAAAAGTGCAACCAGAGTCAAGAATCCATTCTTCATTGGTTTAACTTGAGGAAGCTGTCAAAACCTCTCCAAAGTCACTACTAAAAGCAGCAACAACTACATTTCCCTCGTTATATGATTTTTCTTTGTTGTCATTCTTTCTTTTATAACAATTTTTTATGTAATGGCCCTCTTTCTGGCAGTAATAACACTTTCTGCCCCTAACTCTAGACTTAGACCTTGATTTTATTGCCTTTAATTTCTTTTCCCTTACTGGTATTTTTACCCCTGGTAAACAGACCCTCACCACTCATATTTTTATCTTCCTTTTTCAATTCAAGATTTTTAGAATGTAGAGAGCTCACTATCTCATCTGAAGTGATTATGTCTCTACCATATTTTAGAGTAGTCTTTATATTCTTATATTTATCAGGTAGGGAATTCAACAAGATAATAACATGACATTCATTAGTAAACTTTTCATTTGGATTAGCTAAATCTAAAACAAGTTTATTGAACACATCTAAATTTTCATCTAAATCTTTAGCAGAGTCCATTTTATATCTAAAGAAAAATTCAAGCAAATAAATTTTAGAGGGTAAGGAGATTACCGAACACAACAGGTTAAGTTTTGACCACAGCTTATGAGTGCTCTTAGTGTAATTCACCTTCCTCAGCACTGAATCTGAAACATGTAAAATAATAAAGCTGTATGCAAACTCATCCATCTCTTTCTTTTGGTGTTCACTAAAACTTTGTGAGTATGAATCATCAAGAGCTTTTCCTACCTTCTACTGAATTAGTATTGCTCTCATTTTCTGCTTCCATAACAGAAAATCACCCTTTCCAGAGAAAACTTCCAAATTATATTTTGAAGAACTTATTTTTCAATTAATTCATAAATCAAGCTCCACAAATAATGCAAGCTTTATTTCTCAAAATTTCAAACCGTGGCAGCCAAACTCCAAGTCCAACAGCAAACTTCTCAATTAAGCCAAGCACAAAATATCAAATTGAAAAACTAAGCCCAATTCTCAAAATTCATTGACCAAGCCCATCACTCAAATTAATTGACCAAGTGCGGCAATGCAAAAAAAAAAATTAACAAACTAAATACTTTTAAATCAATTTGGCCCAAGTACAATTAAGCCCACACAATCTTAATTAAATACCTAAGTCCACTTGTCAACTCCACTCCAAAGTACCCAACGTAGAAAACCAGTGAGCAGCCCAATCCAAAAACACACCAACGATGTAAATCACGCGAAGAAGACGACTTGCAACCTATAATCTATGATGTCGACAAACCAGAAACTGGACGCACGAATGCAAACGTGCTTCGATGGGCTCAAAATTGGTACTAATCGAACTAGGATGCTAATGTGAAGAATCGCAAACAGCTTGCAATCCCAAAGCTTGACACCGGCGCCAAAAACTTAGATCCACAAGAGACTGCACACAGTAACTCCAACGAATATAAAGACAGGACCAAACAACTCAGGACACTCATGCGAACAATCGCGAAACAAATTTGACTTCGACCGGTGAAATCCAACTCGACTGTGAGATCTCGATTTTGAATTTTTGAAAGTAAATTTGGAACCTTACTCTGATACCACTATTATGATTATCCTGTCAAATATACAAACAACACCAGATTTACGTGGTTCGATGGAAACGTTCCACTTACATCCACAGAAGCTCTAGTAAGAGGAACTTCACTGCACTATAATGATTGTGGGTTACACACTTAGTTCTCACATCACAAAGCACACACTACCCTTATCCCTTTACACCCTTCTCTAATTTGCACACATATGCAAATCCTAGCACCTAGCCTAGAAGAAAGAGGAAGAAGACAATGAGAACCCTTCGCCAAACACTGCTGCTCTAATCCCAAATCTTCATCTGTGAATCTTACAAAAGAAAGAAGTAATAAATTGAATATATACAAGTCCAACCAAAACGACATAGTTAAGGAAACAGTAAACAAAAGAAATTACTTTTGACTTGTTGACTTGTAATAGTTAGAATTAAATTCAATACATATCCCTATAGGACAGTCTAGTAATAAAGCCACTATTTTATGTATATTACTTGCGTCATCAATATGCAGCGAAGTTTTAGGGGTTTGAGTGACTGAAGCATGGCAAGACCGGGCGAGCTGTCATTAGAGGCATTGTTAAAGAGAGTAGAAGAAGCTATTTTGATTGCGAAGACTAGAGGAACAGAGGTTGGGCATGGCTAAGATGGACTAGGTCGGTGGTGAAAGAAACCAGGAAAAAGAGGAAGAGGACAAAGACTAAAAACCTAAGGATGTAAATGTAGATGCAAATTCTACAGAGGTAACTTTCAATTTCCTGATATGCATTGCACATTAATGTTTGATAAAACCTGAATATGATGTGGTTGTTCCCTACATTCTTTGATTTGGCTTTTGATTTTTGGCCCCAATGCCTCCAGCACAAGTTAATGACCCAAATTGGTGTTTAATAAGAGTTCCATGTTTGGATGTCTGTTTTTTATTATCAGATTGCCTCTTTCCTTCTTGTTTGGGTTATATTATGCTAACTGTTATTATTATAACACAATATCTTCTTCCTTGTTGTAATGATATATGTTGGTTCATGATAGTAAGATTCCTTTGTCTACTTATCTGTTTGAGGTTTTTACCTTACTTTTCTCCCTCTTATTCTGCTTCATTTTTGTTAACCATTTTTCTCACTACACAATATCATCTTCTTTCTAAAATATGGATTCCTTTATTACAGCCAAGTCCTTTCAAGATGATTATCAAAAGTACAGATGAATAAGTAGATAAATATAAATTAGTACTTGTACTTGGCTTTATGACTGTTGCCTTGGTGGAACTAAATGTTTTTATATAATAGTTTACTTGGTAGATACTATATGTATATGATAGTCTACCTGGTGGATACTGTATGTATTTATATATGATAGTCTGCTTGATGGATAGTTTTACTTTGCTTTTATAATAGTACTTGGCAGATACTATATCTAAGCTTTAGTCTTCTTGAAAGATACTATGTGTTTATATGATAGTCTACTTGGGGGAATTTCACAAATTATTGTGTCATTCCATTATATCATGTGCTTTTCATGCACTTGGCTTTGAATTCTTATTCGATATAGACATTTTTAGTGTAGTCCTATTGCTTGAGAACAATTGTTAGTTTGTTTTTGACACAATGAGATTAAACTTTGTCACTTGTAGATACTCTCAGATCATCCTGATGCAACTAATGGTTCCCAATCCACCAAGCAGGGTGTAGTGAGCAAACAACTTTATCTGCTGCAGAGTTACAAGATCAGATGGTCCAGTTTACCTACATAATGCATGGGAAGTTTCTATTAGGAGAAGACTCTAAGCATTCAGACTACTAAGAAATAAACAACAATAAGACCTTAGATGATCAATGGCAGAGGGAAACCAACGATGATGCAGAGCTTCCAACGATGAGAAGACTCTGAGTATTTAGACTTTCTCATAATGTTTTATGTTTTATACAGTTCTACGATTATAAATATATAGAGCTCCCTGAAAATGATGTACAAAATTTATATTTAGTTTGCTTGCTGGGTTCTCTAAAAATGTCCATTTCCAAAATCTAGAATAATATCATTGTTTGTCCGGTTTTGATCGTCCCTTTTTGTATTAATAGTAGAGCAAGCTGTGAAAAAAACAATCGATATTGTATTGGAGAAGAGATGGAAAAATATCCTAGCCCTGCCCCCCATCCCGCCTCGAATGCGGTGGGGATTCCCCATTTAGTCGAGGTAACAGAAGGTGTTGGGGAAAAAACTTTTACCCCGAGATGGGGCAAGATCACTATTCCTGCCCTAGACCTACCTTGTATATGTAATATATATTATATATTTTAATAGTTTATACTTTTTATTTTTTGTAAAAAAAATATAATTTTTTATAGGTCTTTAATATATCATCTTTATTTGATTTAATGTGTAATTTTTGCATGTTTGAATACCTTAAATTGAGTTTAATGTTAATATATTTTGCTTTTAAGGTAACTTAAGAAGTTTTGAAGCAATTGCATGAGAATTGTGAAGAAATATATTAAAAGGAACAAATTAGGTTCAAAGTCAAGCCCCTTACATTGAGTCTAACTGCTACTAAAGGAAGGCCCAAGTTGTACAAGCCCAACACATGTTAGGCTCTATATCAGGTTTAATGACAGACACTTAACATGCAAATGCATATTGAAATTTGACTAAAACCGGTGCAAGTGAGATCCCAAGTTAGGTGATAGCCGCTTGACTTGGTGCAGCAGTAACTAATGGCAGTTTTGTAATTTTAGGTTTTAGGTGTTAAACAATTAGGGTTTGGACTTCTATAAATAGGACATGTTTTATAGGATTTGGAGACATAGAAGCTTAGGGAAAAATTACAGAAACACAGAAAAAAAAATTGTGGCTGCAAAATTCGAAGGATGAGCAGCTAAATTTGTTGTTTTCGGGTAGAGTTATTTTCAATTGTCAATGTCTTTTGGTAGCGTTATTTTCAATTGTCAGTTTTATATGTGTGAGACCTGAACACAAAAATTTGTTTCAATTCAGTCTATTATTCATTATATCTTCTTCTAAGCTTCTAAGTCTGAATTTCATCATATATAGTTTTCCTACAAGATTTATATATAAATTGAATGCATGTTAATTGGAATTGAGTCATACTCGAATTTTAATTAATTGAAGATTATAGGTTAGGTATAAATTGTCAATGTTTGCAGAGTTGACCTAGTTTGACTGTCTTCTTGATCATAAAGCAATTCTAAGCTAATTAAGATCACGTTGATTTTTAACTCTTAGAATTATGAATAACTCATAAACGTTTCTAAGTTGCTTAACATAAAGGAAATATTACAATAAATAGGCCATACTATTTATTGATATCAAACTAAATAAGAAAATTGAATTAATATTGTTTGTGATCCATATAGATGGACAATTCGAATTTACTCTAAACTAAAGTTTTGTTATTTGATTGTTTACCGTTTAATTTTATTATGTTTAATTGTTATTAATTGATTGCATTGAAATCCCCCATATTATTTAGTCTAATTTAACTCGAAATTAAAAGATAATTCAGGATTTAAATTTCGACAATCCCTCTAAATTCGACTTGAACTTGCTATACCATATGTTTGGTAATTTCAGTAATTAATTTTGATGTGACACAACTAGACCATCAATTTTTATATATATTTTATTTTAAATATAAAAATACTAATATTTTAAATAAATAAAAAAAGGTCCGAGGCGAGAAATGGGGATCCCCTCCTCATGACCGAGAATGGCCCACCCTGCCTCCCTGTAAACATGATTGAGGCAGGAATGTGGTATAAAATTCTCCAACGGGGTGGGGTATGGGGAGAGACACCCTAATCCATTATCGTCTTGGAAGAAAACTAACCTAAATGAGCATCTTGATGATTGAATATGTTATAGGCTAGATAGCTTAAGTAGTAGTCTTATTAGAATATGAGGCTTGAACTACAAGGCATAGTGTGGGTTTTTGATATGGTTGGTCTAATGTATTTTAATCCCAAACTTTACTATACACATTAAACCAAAGACGTTACACCTTATGCTTAAAATTCATGCATTTGTGTATTAATGTTACATATAAGATCAAAGCCATTGGCTCTTTGGTAATTCTTTTCAATTAAAATTGTTAATAATGCAATACCAAATACATAAGGTTCTACACAATATTAATACAGATTAAAGGGTTGATGGTGGTTTGATACTTATAAAAACATATGTGTGCTTGTTTTCTAAGAAACAAATATCAAAACCACTCAAAAAAGTTGAAAATGAAATCCATCGATCTTCAAGAGAGCATGAGGAAATGCCAACACAATTCCCCTACGTGTTCTACTGTTTTAGGGTCCATACATCTTTCCAAAGTCAATTTCACTATATTGGGTTACATAAAAAATATTAAATAATAAAAGAATAAGATTTTCTCGTTTTTCACTATCCCAAAAATATCTTGCCATGATGATCATTATAATGATGCCATGTGGAAGATCACAGTTAGTGTCACCCAACCCAAAATGATACAGCCACATGTACACTCGCACCTGTCATGAAAATTGTGAATGTATCACATGTGATGAGTTTCCAATAAACATTTTAATCTGTGAAATAATCGGTAAAAAAATTTCAAAAATTTGTGAAATATCAGTATGGTTTTAGATGTATTAAGTGAGAATTAGATGAATATGTAATGATGCAACTTTTGGTTATAAAACTTTGTATTTGATATGAAATGAATAAAATTTTCATGTTTTTCCTCTTCTTCTACTGTTTTTACTCTCTAAAACCAACAAGTGGTATTAGAGCTTCTTGATCTTAGAGGGGACTGGGTATTCACACTTGCAGAAAGAAAAGGTTGAGCTGCAAGTTGGCGAAAAGAAAAACTTATGATTCTATTATTTGGTTAAGATGGCTTCCACTCAGGTTTTAGCTCCATCTCCACCTATGTTTACAGGTGATAAGTATACCATGCGGTCTATTAAAATGAAAGTATAAATGCAAGCTTTCGATTTGTGGAAAGTGGTGGAGACAAGCAGGGATCCTTCTTCTTTGAAAGCAAATCTCATTATGGCTCAAATCAAGCAGTATAGTCAGGAGGTTGTAAAAAAATTTAAGGCTCTTTTAGCTATATACATGCTTCTGTGTTTGACGAGATATTTACAAGAATTATAGCTTATACATTAGCAAAGGAGGCCTGGGACAAGTTGCAGGATGAGTTACAGAGAAGTGCAAGAACAAGACAAATGTAGGTTTTAAACCTAAGGAGAGAATTTGAAACCTTAAAGATGAAAGACACAGAAATGGTGAAGGAGTTTATTGATAGACTCCTTGAGGTAGTGAATCAGATAAAGGTGCTGAGAGAGGAGTTATCTGATAAAAGAGTAGTAGAGAAACCGTTGGTAAGTCTTCCAAAGAGATTTGAGTAAAAAATCTCCTCTTCAGAGAAATCTAGAGACCTAAGCGAAATTACATAGGCTGAACTCATTAATGCCTTTCAAGCTATTGAACAAAGAAGATCAATAAAACAAGAGGAGGCTGCTGCTGAAAGTGCTTTGCTAGCCAAACGAAAAGGGAAAACACTAATGGTTCAAACTGTGAAGAAACAAATCGAAGGAGGAAGAGGAAAATTTAAACATCAAGAATGTCGAAGGAAAGAGGGTGAGAAGAAGAAACTCGGACCTTATTTTCATTATGAAAGGGAATGTCATACAACAATATTTTGCTGGTTTAGACCAAATGTACAATGCAAATTATGTAAACAGTTTGGTCATGTGGAGAAAGTTTATAAAAATAAAGAAGCTCAAGTGTAGCAAGCTCATCAAGCACATGAACTTGAAGATGAAATGCAACAAAGTGAAGAAAAATTATTTGTAGCTACCTATTTTGCAACAACTAACAACAGTGATTCTTGGCTTGTAGATAATGGCTGCACAAACCATATGACAAACAATGAGAAGATGTTCAAGTATCTTGACAGAACCTTTGTTTCACAAGTCAAGATTGGAAATAGAGATTTTGTAGCTGTGCATGACAAGGGAGAAGTGACAGTTGACATACTTCCAAGTATCAAACTAATTTCTAATGTACTTTATGTTTCAGAAATTAATGACAACTTATTAAGTGTAGGTCAAATGTTAGAAAAGAATTATTCATTAAATTTTTCAAACAAAACCTGCACTATATATGATCCACAAGTTTGTGAAATTATTCAATTAACCATAAAGGATAAAAGTTTTGTTGTTGACTTATGTATTTAATTGAAACTTTTATAGATTTTTTTAAGTAATGATTTTTTTTATTATAGATTTTTATATATTTTTGTAGACTTTTATAGAATTTACAAAATTTTAAAAGATTTTTATAAATTTTTGTAAACTTTAAATTTAAAGACTTTTATGGATTTTGATAAATTTTCACATATATTGAATTTCATTTATTAAATTCTTTTTATATAATAAATTTATAAAAAAATCCTTTTCTATTAATAAAAATAATAAATAAATAAGAGATTTTTTTTTCTTTCGAAAATTATGGTGATTATTATATATATAAATATATTTTAATTTATGTATTTCTTTTCATATTAAGAGTAATTAATGAATGAAAGTATGGTATACGATTTAATTTACATTTACAATTGCAATATTTGTAACCTCTTTACAAAATAAAGGCATATCCACCGAATCTATAATATTCGATGTATTCCTAATTAATATTCTGATATGCTATGATCACTAAACCCTTTACAAGCAAAATATACAATCACCTATGGCTATACTTGAATCACAATAATTCAATGTATCATCACTTCCGCTATAGTCATAAATTAGTCTGATAATGATTCAAGACTCTACCCTACTATGCCATAAAAAAAAAAAAAAAGAAGAAGAAGAAGAAGAAAAGGGTCACAACCCAAATGACATCAACTTAACTTGGGAGTTCACAACCTCATAGTGAACCAAGAGTGAAAAACCAAGGAAAGCATAAAGGGTGAAGAATAAAGAGAGAGTCAGTTATTTCTGTACGAAAGTCGATAAAAGTTTTAGGGTTGAATGAATGAGAAAAAATAAAATAAAATCTGGTATTTATATTTTCCATCAAAAAGTCTATAAAGTTTATAAAAGTCATTGATTTTTTTATACCATCAAACTTTTATTAACTTTTAAAATATTTTAATTAAATACATCTTGACTTTTATAGACTTTTTAAAAGCTATAAAAGTTTATATTAAATACCAGCAGACTTTTATACTCTTTAAAATTTTAAATTAAATACCAATAGACTTTTAAATTTTACAAAAGTTAATAAAAGTCTACAAAAGTTTTAATTAAATATACCCCATTAGATAAATATATGCATAAGACATTTTCTACAAAAGTGGATATAGAGTTAAAGTTTTAGCACAAGATTAGGACACTTCAATTATTCATCCTTGAAGCCTATGCACACACAACAGTTAGGCCAAGACATGCATGTAGTAAATGTAGTTGATGACGTGTGTGAAGATTGTTAGTTTGGTAAGCAGCAAAGATTACCATTTCCATATGATAGCACACATTACTACATATTTGATATTCTACGACACTCTAAAAAACACACTATCAAATACGATGACGTTTTTTCAAAAATGCATTCTCGTTGTGGTTTAAAAAACACGCACACCAGATTTATTTTATAATGGGCTAAATACGTCAATGCATTAATAAAAAAGTATCATCATTGATTTTCATTAACAACACATCCACAACAGTTCCATTAAAAGCGACATAAAAGTGAAAGAAAATTATTTTAAAATAATGGATGTAAAAGAAAAATTTTGGCGCAATAAATTGCCCTCTCAATCTCTTTGTTTGGTATGAAAAAGAGAGAGGATAAAAGAAAAAATGAGATGAGAAGACGAAAAGATTAAATGTGCAAGTAAATTGCATCAATCCTTTATATTATATAATATAATATTAAAAAAAATATAATTAAAAATTTATTAATTAGTTATAAAAAACTTATTCATGTTCGATCCTTTCACTATTAAAAATATATTTTTGATAGATTTAAATAAATTTATCATTCGTTCATCCTCGAGTCTACTCCTACCGTCAATCCTTCGAACCAGGCAACCACCACCCTTCAGATTCCAAATTAGTGGGTGCTCCCTCCCTCACTCGATCCCTCCGCTGGCACCTAGTGACTTTACAGAAAATTAGAGTTCCCACCCTCTCAGAATCATTCTCCCTCTCGTTCCCAAATCAGTTTTCCTCTTCACCTAAACAAAATCCCCAAATCCCCAAATACCCCAAATCTCTCTCGATCCAAAATTCCTCTGGCTTGTTTCCCTCAATCCAAAGTTAGGGCTAATAAAAGGGGGTTAGTAGAACCAAAGCCGAAAGATAACGATCGCAGGTCCTCTCACGATAAAACCTATTGGCAAGGTTTTCTGAAGTTCTATTTTCAGCTTTTCTTCAAACAACGGCAACGAGGTTGCGATTATGGTGTTGCCTTAATTTATCTCCTTCACACAATCTCTCTGACTTCCATTGTCCAAGCTGCTGGTTCTGGCTTGCATTTGGAACCAGAACCTACCGTATCCCCTTCTAATTCAAAGCATTCAAGACGGATATCGACTCAAGGTATTTCCTCTATTTCGAGGACTCTGAACATCCATGAAGGTGTTCTAGTACAATCTTTTTCTTTTTTTTAGGTATATTGCTTTTCTAGGCATTGAGTTTTTCTTTTCTTTTTTTCCCTAGGTATAGTGGCGCTCGTCGTTGTAAATTTTCTGCTTTGTTTGTTTGCTAGGAATACTTATACACGGAACAGGAAAAGATGCTAATCTAAAGCAAACATTCCCGAGCTTGACAAGTTTCATTCTCTTCAATCTCAAATCTCATGTCCGTAACTTGTTCCTTCTTTGTATTAATATTTTTGTGTTCGAATAATTTTTCTTTTTCTTTATTTTTGGCCTCCCCTCTGATCACTTTGTATTTCATTCCGCAGGTTATATTTTCAGGGGATGGAGTTACAAAGGTGAAAGATGAATACGTGGACACAAAAAAAAACTTGTCATTCGTAGATCGTTTTCTCTTTGTATTAATATTTTTGCGTTCGAATAATTTTTCATTTTCTTTTATTTTTGGCCTCCCCTCTGATCACTTTATATTTCATTCCGCAGGTTATATTTTCAGGGGATGGAGTTACAAAAGTGAAAATGAATACGTGGACACAAAAAAAACTTGTCATTCGTGGATCGTTTTCATTTACAGATGGGAAGGAAATTAAAATGACTCACAACATCAATTCACATATGTGCCTCACTCCACCTGACTCCCTCCTCGGATCCAATCCAAGAGCCAACGAATTTTTAAATCATCATCCAGTCGAATTTTTAAATCTATCATCCGGTAGCATTTACTGTAGGTCTCATAATTTTAATAATGGCTATACTATTAGTGTTTCTTCTTTTATGGTATGTCCATATTTAGATTGAGCTGTTCATACTCCATTATTAGGCAGGATTCTTCGGATTATTTTCATACTGCTATAACAATAACCTTTTCTTATTTATGGTACTGAACATTCCAATATTCAGTCCATGGGCAGAAGAAAGGGTGTCAATATCCATATGAGGAGGCAAATGTGGCAGTTAATTCACCGTTCTATTGTTATGGGTAGGGAGAATGCATTTTCTACCTGTTTGAATTTCAAACAAAAGATAGGATCTATGTGCTTCAATGTAATCATATTTATATGATTACTTTTTTTTATTCAAATCCGTTATACATTGAAGCACATAGATCCTATCTTCTGTTTGAAATTCAGACAGGCAGAAAATGCATTCTCTCTGCTCATAAACAATAGAATGGTGAATTAACTGCCGCATTTGCCTCCTGATATGATGTTGACACCCCTTTATTCTGCCCATGGACTGAATATTGGAATGTTTAGGCACCATAAATAAGAAAAGGTTATTGTTATAGCAGTATGAAAATAATCCGAAGTATCTGCCTGATAATGGAGTATGAACAGCTCAATCTGAATATGGACGTACCATAAAAGAAGAAACACTTATCGTATAGCAATTATTAAAATTATGAGACCTACAGTAAATCTACCGGATGATGATTTAAAAATTCGCTGGCTGTTGGATTGGAGCCGAGGTGGGAGTCAGACACATATGTGAATTGATGCTGTGAGTCATTTTAATTTCCTTTGGATCTGTAAATGAAAACGATCTATGAATGACAAATTTTTCTTTTTGTGTGGCGAATTTGCGTGGTGGTTCATTTTTTTTTTTTGTATCTCAGATTCAATAAACAGGTATGTTTATAAGCTTTTTTTTTTTTTTTTGTCCAGCCTGAGCATGTCATCTCCAATTTCAATAAACCCCGTCACTTAGAATTTCCTTTTTTGGGTACGTATTTTGTTAATTTTCATTGAGTTTTATACGTGTACACATGAATTAAGTTTGCACAGTGAATTAATTAATTATAAGTCCAAAAATATGTTTAGGTGGGGATCCAATTACAAAATTTAATGATACTTTGGCTACTGTATTGGATGAGCTGCAGTGCATTGTTTCTTAAGAATGGTGAAGCTTCCCAGTCTTTGTCGCTTTCTAATACTTTCACTATAAGGATGGAGTAGTTGTGAATTGTTCCTAATAGTAAAATTCAGTAAAAATTTTCTTCTTTGAGCTGTGACTGATGGCTTGGGTGTCTGTCATGTTTGGAAGCAAATCCTGCTGTTCACGTTAATGCTGGACACAGAGTACTCCCAACCATCTGGTAAGCATATAGTCTGGTTTCTTGAGCCTTTACTGTGTCATTGGTTTTCTTGTTAGTGTTATCTATATTAATGCTGCAGTGTGTCTGTATATATGAATGATTCTAGGACTTGGGAACTATGTTAGTGATGTGAACTTTATAATCATATAGTTAATGAGCCAGAGGCGCACAAAAGTTTTATAAATTCTAGATTACGAAATGTGAAATAGCTACAATTATGTACAATTGCTATAATTTTGGTAACGGTAACATAAAGCAGGAAAATTTTGAAAGATTGGGGGTTGAATTTTATTTCAAGCCGAGATTGTTAAATGGAGCAAAAGTTTCTTTTTTTCTCTCTATTTATATGTGAATTTTTGAAGCACTGAATCATGCTTGTCTTGTTGCTGGGAGGCTGTGAAACATATATTTAATCCATACTTCGTAAATAGTAAGCTCTTTCTCTGACCAACTTATTTGCCATGGACTTTTATTTAAAAATTAGTTTCTGTTTGGTAATTTATTTGATCATTGTCCTTTGGACACGTTTTTGTGTGCTTACATTTGTGATGTATTCTGGCTAACTATCTAGTTAAGAATTCGAGTTTGTACCATTTCAGCATGTTTCATGCCTCATCATATCAAAGTGGACGTTTTTTTGTTTATCTCTTGGTAGTGACCTCGATAGTTGTCATAGTTACACCTTATTCTTTAGGTTGCTTTTCTGAGAACAGTGGCATCTTGTTTGATGTGGGGGTTTCTAAGTGATGCTAATTTATAATTGTTGCCTGCAGCTTGATGGTTATGTAGATGGCTTGTCTGTAATGTAGGGCGCCTGCATTTTCCCTTGGTTGATGTTATATTCCTTACAATTGTAACATGAATTGCCTATTGGAAATATAAACACTCTTCTTTGTCAGAATATCAAAATTTATCATGGTGATATGCTAAACTTCAACAATCTACTTGTTAAAGCTTATTCTTTAGTGATGTAGAATGACACAAAAATTGGTTTATTTGGGTATGTGTCTTGGAAATCTTGGGTTTCTTTTAGTATATGTCTTGGTTCTGTCCTTGCAGATACGACATTTTGAAATGGATTATTTAATTGTTTGAGTTAGCATTTCCTCCAAGCTTAGTTGTGCCTCTAAGAGCCATAACTTTTTTTCTTGCAAGTGTTGTTGTTTAATGTGCATTGATTGCTAAGGATTGGAACAGGAACCCCCCTTTGGCGCAATGGGCCTCCAGCCAAGCCACTACTTTGCAATGCATGTGGTTCACAATGGACGACAAAGGTAACACTAACAAATTATACTCCTCTTTTTGCTCGGGCAGAACCTGATGATTTGAAGATCACAAAGCCTCCAAGGTAAAGATCATATTTATTAATAAGAACAAAGAAGTGAAACTACTGAAAAGAAAGCTGAATAATGATGATGTGGTGATTGGAGGGCTTACTGCTGATTAAAACAAGGTTTCCGAAAGATGATAGATGAAGATGTAACAGATCAAGTTCTGGTTAGGCCATATCTAACTCTGAGAGCTGTGCAATATTTGGCAGCAGAGAAGCAGGTGATTTGACAGGTTGGAAGTTCACAATGTTTAATATTTATCAAGAGATAGTTCAAGTTGTTTGCTGTTGTTTGAAATTGAATGGAAGAGTTGGTTGGGAATTTGTTTTAAATGAAAGGAAATAACAAATTGGAAGAAATCATGATAAACGTAGGTTGCAGCACATTGATGGTCGTTTTAGGAACAGTTCAATTGTTCTCCAGAATGAAAATTCTACAATTCCATGCAACTGATATGAACATTCATTTGTTCTCAATTCTTTAGTTTATGTCTCTATCATAATTAGTGTTTGACTGCAGATCTACTATTTACTGCATCAGTACTTGACTGCTTTCAGCTCAAAATAATCAGTTTGACTCATCGAAAGCATTTCTTATGCTAGCTAGCATCCTTTATGTGAATCTGCAGCTCATAAAGTAGTGAACTGTATCTCAAATAATGTCTAAACTGGTCTTTTTCAGGCAAGCTCAGTCAATGTTGTTGGATTCAATGGTACTTCTAGGAAAAGAACCCGTCGTTAGTCATCCAAAACAATCTCCTGTTGAGAAGCTCACAAAGGATCTTTATACCATTTTACATGAACAACAATTTTCTTACTTCTCTGGATCTTCTGAGGATGATCTGCTTATTGAGAGCGAAACACCTACAGTCTCTGTTGAGATAAGACATGGAAGTGTCCTTATTAGGTATCCAAGCTCAATACCTTGAGAGGAGGAATCTGAAGCTAGCTTGCTTTCAGTTGATAACAAACTGTCCCATAGTAATGAGGTTATTCTCATTCTGCACCAGTACATACTAATAGCAAAGGTGTCAATTTTACTGGTCGAGGGATTGAGAAGATGAAGAACCCTGTTGGACAAGGCATGCAACAAGAACCACTTAAAAGGCAATCTTCCTGCTCTAGTTTATCCTGCTTTCACATGGATTCTTTTTATTACATGAAAAAATACAAATATGGTGATAGTTTCATGGCTCAGAAAGAAATTTTGAACATGTTTGACCTTCAAAAAATAACTAAGCACAATGCATGTATTTGTTCCAAAATAGAAACTGTCCTGGCTCATAGAGAAAAATTGAATTCTAAGTGTTGCATAATTTCCTCTGCAATGCATATCCAGTGTTCTTGTGAGTTTGAGGAAGAAAAGGAAAAAGAAAGAGCAGATAACAAAGAAAAGAAAACCAAACATAGAGGATTATATAGTCAGCTAGCAGGGTGTGTAACTGCTTCATCTAGGATACATGTGTTTGAAGTTCTGTACTGCAGGTTAAAGTAGAATAGTTTTGGCACAGAAACTGTTATATTTAAAAGGTTGGACAAGTAGATAATATTCTTCTCACTATAACTAATATTACTTTGGCTTGGCGTTTCAGGGATAGGTCTCAGCATGAATTCTTCCAAATCTTGGGCAACCATAATTCACCTTTATGTTATATGGATTTGAATATAAGCTTCTATCTTGTGGTCTTAGAATTAGATGGCAATTCCTTCAAATTTAATGTTTTTATTTTCTTAAATGACATTGATGCTTACACGTCTTTCTTTAAAGATATGGAAAACTAACTTGTTCATCATTGATTATTTGGTGACTGATGCAAATAAATTATTAATACTAGGTCTTAAAAACCAATTGATTAAAACAAAACAAAAAAAGATAGAAGTGTAAGAGCATCTCCAAGGGGCTCTGTATATTATTAAAATTCTTTATTTTAAAGAGTTATCCTATAAAATTAGAGTCTAATAGATTCTTTATATTTAAAAAATAAATTAGAGAGTCAGTTGAGCTGTCCACATCTAGAGAGCTAAAACTCACTCTTTATTTAGACTTTAATTAATACGCTTCAAGTTTCTATGTGCTCTATTAATTGATTTTTATAATATTTTTATTCCTACCTTATGATAGAAGGGAAATCTGATAATTAATGCTTATGGAAAAAAATAAAATGAAGAGCAAAAATATAAAGAGTTATTGGATTTGAATATATTTTTACACTCTTTATCTTCAAATATTAATAAAGATACTCTTTATTATACAAATTATATCTTTTATTTTAAAGAGTACCATTGGAGATGCTCTAATGCTTGTTTTATTGGATGCAGAGAAATTGAGCATAAAATCTGAATTCGACGTTCTATTGGAGTTAGAATAAGCTTCTAATTGTGAATGGACCTTGATATTCTTTGTATCTTAGTGTTGTTTTTGAGTGATAGTCACTTTCTGGGAGTTGAAACATAAAGTTGCGATATTTTCTTGTTTAATATTTTGATGGGAATCTGACAGTTCTATGGTAATTTTCTAACTTTACTGGTCTCCCTTTTTTGTGACTTAATGATTCAGAACTGTATGGCACAATATTAACATTTGATGAGCTCGGGGAATTTGATGTTCTTGAAGACAATTATGAGATCGATTGGCACTTAAAGCATCTCAGAAGTAAAATGAGTCCAACGCTGGATGAGTTGCAGTCAAGGTTAAGCAGTTAAAAACCAGAGGGCCTACCTGAATAAACTGATATTTGATGGTCTGTACTCTGAGGATGCAATGAGGGAAAGAGAACATTTCTTGCATCCTGAGTATGCAGCGAAGTTTCAGGCACAGGAGCATGGCAAAACCGGGCAAGCGGCGGTCAGAGGCATTGTTGAGGAGCGTAGAAGAAGCTATTTTGATTGTGAAGATTAGAGGAGAGCAACAGAGGTTGGGCATGGATGAGACGGACTGGGTTGGCGATGAAAGAAACCAGGAACAAGGGGAGGAGAAGGATGAAGAGGAAGAACCTAAGGATGTAAATGAAGGTGCAGATTCTGCAGAGGTAACTTTCAATTTCTTTATATGCACACATTGCACATGAATGTTTGATAAAACCTGAATATGATGTGGTTATTCCCTGCATTCTTTTGATTTGGTTTTCGATTTTTGGCCTCCGAGCTGATGCCTCCAGCACATGTTAATGACCGAAGTTGGTGTTTAATAAGAGTTCCATGTTTGGCTGTCTGTTTCTGGTTTTCAGATTGCCTTTCTCCCTCTTGTTTGTGCTATGTTCTGTTAACTGTTATTATCACAACACAACATCTTCTTCCTTATTGTGATCACATGTGTTGGTTCATGATATTAATATTCCCATGTCTACCTATCTGTTTGAGGTTTTTACATTGCTTCTCTCCCTCTTCTGCTTCAATTCTGTTTAACCATTTTTATCATGGCACAACATCATCTCCCTTCTGAAATCTGGATTCCATTATTACAGCTGAGTCATTATTAGACTGTATTATGATGTTGCTGGGCACATGGCGTAAGAGGTATCATACTTGGGACACTTTTTATGCGACATGTCCATTCAAGATGATTATCAAAAGTAAAAGATGAATAAGTAGACAAATATAAGTTAGCACTTAGCTTTATGACAGTCGACTTGGTGGATACTATATGTTTTTATATGATAGTTTACTTGGTGGCTACTGTATGTATCTATATGATAGTCTACTTGGTGGATACTGTATGTATTTATGTGGTAGTTTCCTGATGGATAGTTTTACTTTGGTTTATAGTCGTACTTGGTAGATACAATATGTACCAAACTTGTCTTCTTGAAAGATACCATGTGTTTATATGATAGTCTACTGAGTGGAATTTCACAAACTATTCTGTCATTCTATTCTATTATGTGCTTTTTATGCACTTGGCTTTGAGTTCTTGTTTGATATAGACATTTCTAGTATAGTCCTATTGCTTGGGCATAATTGTTAGTTTGTTTCTGACACAATGAGATTAAACTTTGTCACTTGTAAATACTCTCAGATCATCCTGATACAACCAATGGTGCCCAATCCACCACAGCAGGGTGCAGTGAGCAAACAGCTTTATCTGCTGCAGAGTTGCAAGATCAGATGGTCAGTTTACCTACATAATGCATGGGAAGTTTCTATTAGGAGAAGACAGAGCATTTAGACTACTCAAAAATAGAGGACGATGAGACCTTGGATGATCAGTGGAGAGGGAAGCCAACGATGATGCAGAGGAGAAGTACTTTGATAAATATTAAGAACCAGCAGAAGCTACATTTTGATTTTTGGTGCCCGACTCTTAATTTCCTCATAATGTTATGTTTTGCACAGTTCTATGATTATAAATATAGAGTTCCTTGTCAATGTCCATTTCCAAAATTGGGAATAATATCATTGTTTTTCCCATTTTGATCCTTCCCTTTTCGTATTATTAGCAGAGCAAGCTGTGAAAAAAAGAATCGATATTGTACTGGAGGGGAAACTAATCTAAATGAGCATCTGGATGACTGAATATGTTATAGGCTGTATAGCTTAAGTGGTAGTCTTGTTAGATTATGAGGCTTGAACTACACAAGGGATGGTGTGGGTTTTTGCTCTGGTTGGTCCAATGTATTTTAATCCCAAAAGTTTGCCATTGGTCCGATTCCAAAATTGAATACAAGACCAAATGGAGACTTTGGGAGTGTTTGGTTGTTATCAAACTTGACTATACACATCAAACCAAAGACGTTCCACTTCATGCTTAAAATTCACGCATTGGTGCGCTAATGTTACAGATAAGATCAAAGTTATTGGCTCTTTGGTAATTCTTTTCAATTAAAATTGTAAATAACTAGGCTCTACATAATGTTAATACAGATTAAAGGGTTGGTGGTGATTTGATATTTATAAAAGCAAGAAACAAATTTCTAAACCCCTCAAAAGAATTGAAAATGAAATCCAACAATCTTCAGGAGAGCAGAAGGGAATGTCAACACAATTTCCCTACACGTTCTACTGTTCTGGGGTCAATACACGTTCCCAAAGTCACTTTCACTATATTGGATTACACTAAAAAATAATAAATAATATAAAGAATCAGATTTTCTCGTATTCCACTATCCCAAAAATATCTTGCATTATGATCATTACGATGAAGCCACATGGAAGATCACATGCGTACACTCGCACCTGTTATGAAAATTGGGAGTGCATCACACGTGATGAGTTTCCAATACATACAAATTTTAGTCTGTGAAAGAATCGGTAAAAATTTTAAAAAATCTCTGTGTATTTTTGGAAAGGTTCTACAAAAAACAAATATGAATAAGGAGATCTTCACCAGTGGAGCTCAGTCCTGGTTGAACTTTCTTCAGTTTCGCTAAGTAAGGGCTTTCCTAAGTCGTAAAATCCACAAGGCAACCAGCATTGCAAAAAGTCGAGCTTCCAACAAGATTTCATCCAACCAGACACTAAACAAAACTAACAGTGATTTTTTTCGTAATAATTTTGCCTCAATAACTGCTTCCGATGAAACTCTTCCGACAATCAAGAACGTCTCCATTGAAGATCCCTGCAACTGTTTCAGAAACAAAAAGAGAATTGTACTAAGTCCACGGTTACATGAATACAAAATGGTCAAAGTTCCATAGCAAACAAGATCTATCAGACTATCACATTGACTGCAATAACCTAAACCTTTTCACTCACAGTTGGGCCACTAAATTCTAAGAGCCGATATTAGAAGAGGAAAATTATATCTATGTTTCTTAAGGAAAAAGCAAGAAAAGTTTCTAAAGGTCTTAACAGGCTAAGTACAAGAAAGTGGCCTAAATACTGGACAACTGAAAGTCAGGGACAAGGTTAACTACTATCTTATATAATTTCACTTTTGGTATCATTAGGATTTCAGTGGTCACAGTGAGGATTCAGTAAAGCATGACAGCACAAAAAGAAAACAAGACAAATACAATACCAGCGAATTATTAACTGCTCGCAAACAATCATTCGTCTTCAGCATCAAAAGAATTACGCGTGGAAGCCTCCCTAAAAGCTCTGAAATTTGAGGGAAATACTGAGAAGCATACATCTGCTTGAATGAAAATTTAGAATGTTGTCAAAAAAGTGTGATGATATTGACAATTTATCAGAAAAATCCAGCTCATCTATGTTGAATAAGAAGTTTATTTCAGTAATTACTATATTCAAATAGGATTTTTATTTTTAAAAATCAAGAAAACGAGTGTTAATAAGAAAAGAAAAACATGATCCATAGTTTAGATTCAAATCATTATAGTAATGGGGCTTCACCAGGTAGGCACAGATATACAGAAAAACAGAGGGAGGGAGAGATTGATCTGTTACAGTGAGAATATTAGTTAAATAATAACAGCATAAATCACTTGAATATGTCAGAGGATTATGGTGTGCTTCAAGGGTTGAGTTTTTAGATCCTTACTTTTTCCATTATGATCTGAAAAATTGGCTGAAAGTGAAAATTAATGGAAAGTCAAAATTTTGGCTGAGTTCTTGTAAAGATTACATCGACTGGAAGATTATTTTTTGTGTTGGCTGCTGATTGGCTTGGAAACGGAGATGCAAAATGGTTTAAAGTGGCCTACTCACCCTGAGGATGTTATTGTTAGATATGCTTATTAAATGAAATATTCCAGAATTGTTGAGTTGGTTAAAATTCAGAGGCAAATCTCTTGGTTAGCTCGGAAGCCACAACAGGGCTCTTGGGTGAGACTCAATACTGATGGTAGTTTCAAAAGTTCATCTTGTTGGGCAGGATCAGGTGGTGTCTTGAGAGATAGTAGAGATTGGATTGCTGGTTTCACTGCTAACTTAAGGAACGGCAGTTGTATCCTAAAAGAATCCAGGGAGCTTTTTCATGGTCTTACATTCTCTATGAAAGTGTAAAACAGAAAAATCATAAAGATTCGCTAAAATACTTTTGCAACTGGAAACAATTCTATGCAAGGATGGTTTGAGCCAATCTTAGTTATAGTTATAATCTTGGGTTTCATTTTCTTGACAAAGCTCCCATTGTTGCTAGTCAAATCTTGGAAGCTGACTGCAAGGGTACTATGCACCCTCGTGAAGTGTTGTTGTAGTTTTGTTTAAGTCTCTGACCCCGTTTCTTGATCCAAAAAAAAAAGAAAAAAAATCTCTCGAATTACATCTCATAGAGAAAACTGCAATTTGGTAATATGCTAAGCCCTTAACCAAAGCTCACCTGCAGTTCTGATCGGTCACTCTCATTGCCCTGTATGACCAAATGATCAGCTGCTGGATCAACTACTCTATTCCATGGCCTCATAGTAAGAATTCCTGCAAATAAGGCATACAGATCTTCCCCAGCGCCCAGTTTAACACTATTTTCCTTGATTGCTTTAGCATCAGCAAATACCAGTGCCTGTAATACACACAAAAACATGAAAAAGCAGAATAAGTTACTGATTGGAAAAGATTAATAAAATAAAGGAAGAAAATATTTGAAAGCAATAGTTACCTTCCAGAGAGCAGCATAGTTAGTTCTTGTTTGGAAGTCAAGATCTTTATATAGTCCATGGTCTAGAAGTATCAACTGTGGTTTTCTCTTGCCTGAACATGATAAGTAAAATCATACATATTAAGAGAAAGAACATATAATGTTTGTGGAAATAAATAATACTATAAAATCAATAAGAGCCTCACCTAGAATGGTCTTCCTGCTGGAAGGCAAAGGGCGAACCAGCAAGTTTGCTTCATGTGGGTCACAATGCACAAATCCATGTCTAAACATCATTTCAGCAAAAGCTTGACTAACCTGCAACACAGTGTCTTTAATTCCAAGGTTTTTCAACAACTGCAAATGATAATATATTCAAATGGAAATCAAAGCATAAGATATTTTTCCAACTTCTAGATCCATGTATTCATACCCTTGATATGTGTGATTAATTGTAAAGTTAAAAAAACATATCTATTTGATCCTTAATTGTAATCACCCAATGTTATGGTTCCAGGATCCTTAATTGTAATTACCCAATGTTATGGTTCCAGAATCCAATTTATATACTCAAATACATGCGAAATGCAACATGGAATATTTACTGTAGTACATGAGCAAGGATATATGTACTTCTCTAAATATACACAGTTCAAGTAACATGAAATTAAGTGAACTTACTAATTTTGCAACATCATTTGGTTGCACTCCTAGTCTTCGAATGCCCTTAACATCATTTACTTGAACTCCATCTATAAATTCCATGGTTAACAGCTTTGAGGAACTAAGATTCCAATGAACCTTCGGTGCATATATGTAGTCTGCAATACGTGGAGATAGCTTCCGAAAGTTATACAAGCATTTCTCACTGTTTTTGGCCTCAACCAAGAAATCTAGTTCCTGAGTTCATAATCACATCTGATCAAATTACAATATGGGAAAAAGAAATTGGTAAATGTATATTTAAAATACTTGCTAAGCTACTACAATTAGTGACTGTTCAGAATTCAAAGATAAACTTCATATTCTTAATTAGATGTTTGTGGAAAACACAAAACTGAGGAAATTAAGAACTTGCCTTGGGTAAACTTTCAGCAATTTCATCAACTAACCATCTGCATGAGAAAGCAAGAGAACTCCAGTAAGCACAAAAAACTTAGAATCACAAATAGTCTCATTTGAGTAATCAATGCTTGGCCCAAATGATGACATGATGTGAAACCAATTGTTGCACAATGTAGATGCTAGGAAATAAAGATATAGGGCATTAAACCACCCATAGAAATACCTGTAATCAAAAGAAGGGAAAAATTGGTGAAGGGTGTTCACAATTAATTCCACAGAGGCCTGATCTGCAGCAGCAGTATCTGTCATGTGAGTGTGCTGAACCTGAGTATCAAAACATTATTTGAACATGGAAATGAGATTCTAATAAGAAAATTTATCTCTTCAAATCTGAAAGAAACTTGATGACAACTTGATTGCACCTAGTAATAAAAACATCCCTATAGAATTACAAATAAACAGTTGAAACCTTCACAGCAACTTTTTGGCCATCATGTGTGCTAGCAACGTGAACTTGTGCAAGTGAAGCACTTGCTATTGGAACAGGATCAAATTCAGAAAAAATCTGCATTGTACACTAGCATTATGCCTTCATATAAAATCAATACAACCATCATAATTAAAATCTACAGGAAACCTATTTTTAAATCCAAAAAAATAAAAAACATCATAGCTTTCACATGAAATGCTCACATTAAACAATGCAAAGAGACAATTGACCTGCTTAACTGCCTCTGTTCCCATAAAGGGTATGTCAAAGACAATTGAAATAGGTATAACATACTTTGTCTGGTGTCTCTCCAAGCTCTTTCTTGAACACTTCACAAACTTGATCATATGAAGAAACCGGACATTTATTCAACATAGATTCCCTCATAGTCTGGACATACTCTTGAGGTACTAAATATTCCTGCATATAATATAATGAACAGCTATAACAATTGACGTTTAAAAAGCTCACATTCAAGACTATAATTCTGATCGTAAAATTTGTTATCTATCCCAAAAATTTCATCCTCAAACATAGCATTAAAAAAATAGAATGAGATCTGTCACTCCCTTATTAAATACCAAAAACAGCACATCAAGTATACCAGCTGCCCAATATGTTGACCAATCTTGATGTATATTCCTCCATTTTTGAAACATAATTCTTGAAGTTTACGTGCAGACCTGAGATGAACTTCATGTTTAACACTAGACCTCTCAATGCTTCCTTCAGCCAGTCCCCACAGTGAATACTCATAGTCTAATGACAGGGAAATGTGGGAATGCATCAGAAAATCTATGCATACTTTCCATTACCAAAGAACTCATACACTTATATTCTCCATAAGCACCAAATGCACCAAAAGGAAAATACTAAAAATAAGAAACGATTAAAAACAGCAAATAGTTCATATCCTATTATTACCACTAGCTTCTAAGTTTTTAGCCACACAAAACATTGATTAGAATTATAAGCTAAAGCTAAAACATCAAAGGGCTGAAAATAAAAGAAACAGATAACATAATTTCGCAAAAGGTTAAATACGTATTTGAGGAGGAACAATGTTACCGAAGGCGATGCTGGCGGCAGTAATGGAGTCACGGATGAGGCGGACGGGAACGGCCGTGTAGAGCTTCAAAACCGTCGACGGATCGTCGGAGACGGCAACGGTTGCCGCTGCGGCACCGCCGAATACGGCGGTGGTCGCCGCAGCAAGCTTTAATCCAGAGCGCCGCAGGGATCGGGTGGCCATGTGTGTTGTTGGGAACCCCACTCGGACATCAAAGCGCGGTTTGGCTACGATTTTCTAATAGAAGAAAATTAAAAATATTTTTTTTGGTGAACGAAGAAAATTAAAAAAAAAATATATATATATATATATATTATTTCACTTAATGGTTTTTGGTTTCCCATCTACAGTACCTCTATTTTTTAAAAAACTATAGTTTTCCGATTAAATTATTAATTGATTAAATTAAAGTCATAAGCATATATTTAATTGACCAAAAATTGTATCATTTTACAATCAAATTGATAAGCACATTCAAATTAACTTATATATTTCCTCTTCAAAAAATCTACCATTCCCATTAGTATCCAGCACACCACATAAAAAAAATAAATATTTAATACACTACACAAATTATATTATTTGTGACATTTATATATCATCTAATATTCTCCTTTTGAATTAAAGAATTTAAAAGTATGTTCTGGAGGAATTAAAATGCTTTTATATTTTTGGGTGCATGTTAGGTGCTTATTAAATTTTATGTTTTGATTTAATTAAAATCTCTCATATAAATTCTTATTAGGCGTGATTGAGATAAAAAAAACTTTAAAAATTTTATTAACCTGATTAATTGATTTGAAAGAGTGGATTGATTAAAAGAATATTAATTTTTTGTTAAATATGTTTTTTTCTCTTTAGTTCTATTTTTTTTGTGTGACTATATTACTGTATCAGTCTTTATGTATAATTTATTTAATATAAAAATTAATTAAAATTTATTATTGTTTGTGGACCTATTATTTAAATATAAATGTGAAAAAGAAGACGAAATAATAAATATCTTCATTTTGTGTTTGTACTATTTACTCTCATTAATAATAACTAATTTATATGAATTAAGCAAATTATATATAATTTCACTAAAAAAATAATAAATTACACACAATTTAAGAATTTTTTTGTTTTGAACGGGCCTAAAGTAATAATGAAAAAAGGAGAGAAGATAACTAATTATTAAATACAAAACAATGTAGCTATGGTCTCCAACCAGTTCAATCAAACTAAAAAAACCACCCTTTTTTTTTTTTTTCATGATGAGCCACAGTCAAAGCCCTTGAGTTGTAAAAGCCACCAGACAACATGCAGTTCAAAAACTTGGACATCGATCCAGATATGGTCTAACCACTTGTTCAACCAACCTTTTTTCTCGTGTAGTAACTTGTCTTGTTCAACTTCTTCGGAAGAATACCTTTGGAGGTCCCTGCAACTGTTTCAGAAAACATTCATATGGAAAATAAATTAGTTCAATAATTTATTTATTGCATGTGTAAGAAACTGAAATTAAGCAATAGAAAAACTTAAGTAAGCCATGAAGGAAATGAAAAAGAAGAAAACATTTTCTCTGTATTTTATTCGGAAGAACATTGGAAAAATTATAGAGAAGACAAATAAGCTTTTATATAATTGCCAGAAAGAAAAAAAAAAAAAACTGTGCACCTCAGTTGCTACAAAACTTCTAGAATAAATATTATCTCATCCATTCTCACGTGTGTATACTGTCAAATGTGTAGTATTTGAGCTGCTAGTAATTGTTGATGCAGAAGGCAAATGACTTGTAGTATTAGTAGGTTGTAAAGCAGCTTGATTATCATAGTATAAGGTAGTTTGGTTGAGGATGAGAAACCTGTAAATATGTGAGTAGATAACGAAGCCATGTAAGTTTTGAAGTTGTGGTTGCCATGGCTCGATAGTCAACTTCTGTAGAGGACCTAGACACAATAGTTTGCTTTTTGGATTTCCAGGAAATCAGAGAGTTACCAAGGAGTACACAATATCCAGTGATAGATTGTCTAGTATCATGGCATGCAGCCCAGTCAGAATCACAATAAGCCACCAATTGCAAGTCATAATTACCAGAAAATAAGAGACCTTATGCAGGAGCATTTTTAATGTATTTGAAAATTTTATGAGCAGCTGCTAAATGAGAGACACAAGGCTTATCCATAAATTGACTTAGTGTCTGAACAGGGAAGCTAATATATGGTCTGATGATTATTAAATAAAGCAATATGCTTATAAGCCTTCTCTAAACAGAAAAGTCATCAAGTAACACACCATCATCTTTACTGAACTACAAAATTTTGCTCCATAGGAACTTTAACTGGTTTAAAACCAAGAACTCCTAAATCTGCTAGAATATCCAAAGCATATTTGCGTTGATTAATATGTATACCTACAGAAGATCTAGCTACTTCAATGCCAAGAAAGTATCGTAAAAGACCAAGATCCTTGATTTGGAAAGCAACACGAAGCCAGTTCTTAATTGCAGTAATCGATGCCATAGAAGTACTCCCTATGATTATGTCATCAACGTAGATTAATAAAGTAGTAAAACAATTTTCAGTATTCATTGTGAATAGGCTATAATATGTCTTGGATTGTGTAAAACCATATTCCAGCAAATAAGAAGTCAATTTTGCATACCATTGCCGAGAAGCTTGTTTTAAACTATATAAGCTTTTAAGGAGTTTACAAACTTAGTGTGGCTGCCCTTTGTTATATCCCGGAGGCTTATGCATGCAAATTTCTTCCTCTAAATCACCATAGAGGAAAACATTATTTACATTAAATTGATGTAAATGCTAACCTTTTATAGCTGTAACAGATAAAAAACTTCTTACAGTCACCATTTTAGCCACTGAAGAAAATGTCTCATGATAATCAATGCCCTCCAGTTGTGTGTATCCCTTTGCAACAAGCCTAGCTTTCAGTCTTTCTATACTTCCATCAGAGCACCTCTTAATCTTGTAAACATATTTAGAAGCGATAACATTTTTATTAGGAGGAAGATATGTGAGAATCCAAGTGTTATTTGCCTCCAAGGCTACCAATTCAACATCCATAGCCTTACGCTAACCAGGATCTTTAATAGCTTGGGAATAAAAGGATGGTTCAACATCAACAAAAATTTTTGAAGAAAAGGCTTGGAAGTTGAGTGAGAAAACATCATAAGAAAGATAATTATGTAAAGGAAATAAACAAGATGTGGAAGAGGAAGGTGCTTGGACCAAAGATTGTGAATCTGAAGTGAGAGCAACCTATTCACAATGGTAATCCTGCAAACATTTTGGAGCATTTCTTGTTCTAGTAGACTTGCAAAGAGGAGGTGGAGAATAAGAAGGAGAACCACTATTGTCACAAGAATTTGAAGACATGGGAGAGGAAGAGAAGACAGGTTCAATTTCTGGTGCAAAGGGGTTAGTAAAGTTATTATTAGAAGGCAAAAAAGTATTGTCTTCAAGGGAGTGGGAAAAAGGAGGAGGTGAGAGTATTTGTTCTGAAGAAGGAATTGTGGAAACAACTTGTGGTGAAATAGAAGTAGGAAAAATAGTAGAAGGTATGGAATGAAAGGGGAAAATGGTTTCATGAAAAATTACATCTCTTAAAATGAAAATGGTGTTATTTTCAAAATCAAATAATTTATAACCTTTTACCCCAAAAGGATAACCTAAAAACACACATTTCTTTCCCTTTGGATCAAACTTCTTTCTACCATGTGCAAGTGGTCAAGCATAGCATAGATTCGTAAAAACTCTAAGATGAGAATAATTGGGTTTTGCAGCAGAAAGGACTTCATAAGGTGTTTTATTGTTAAGTAAAGGAGTTGAGGTCCTATTTATGAGATAAGTGGCAATTAGGACACATTCATTCCAAAAAACAGAAGGCAAATGAGATTGAAAAAGTAAGGCTCGAGCTACATTTAATAGGTGTTGATGTTTTCTTTCAACCATACCATTTTGTTGTGGTGTTTCAACACATGATCGTTGGTGTATAATGCTCTTGTTATTAAAAAAATCAACCATTTTGAATTCTGCTCCATTATCACTTCTAAGAATTTTGATGTGAGCATTAAATTGAGTTTCTACTAAATTGAAAAATGACTCAATGCACTTTTTTAGTTTCTGATTATGTTTGAAGTAGATAAACCCAGGTTGTTCTAGAAAAATCATCTATTATAGTTAGGAAGTATTTTGAACCATCATAAGCTACAGTAGAGCAAAGGCCCCAAATGTTATAATGCATCAACTCAAACAAGGAAGAAGACTGATGTGTGCTAATAGAAAAAGGAAGTCTGTGTTGTTTAGAAAGGAGACAAATACAACAAGGAGAAGTTTTATTTAGAATAATGTTGTCTTTTACAACCGGATCACTAATTAAACTTAATCTAGAAATTGAAATATGACCTAAGCGACAATGTCAAAGGTCATTAACAATACTATTATGTTGAACAGGTAAAGAAACAAAAGGAAAATGAGGTGACAATTAGGACAAAGCATTAAAAAGAGCAACAGATTGAACGACTTAAGGTTGAAATTGGAACATGCAACTTTTCACTTCAGCAATCCCAATCGCAGTCTAAATTGAGAGATCCTATATAAAACATTTATTAGAGAGAAAAACCAAACAATAAGTCAAGTTTTCAGTGAGTTTATTAGCAGAAATAAGATTGAATGAAAAAGAGGGAATACAAAAGACATTGGTAAGAGTGATTTTGTCAGTGAGCTTAACAATGCCTAGATGAGTGATTGGCATAAAAGTGTCATTAGGCAATTTAACACTGTAAGACACTTCTACAGTAATGGAAGTAAAAAGAAAAAGACTGCAAACCATATGATCAGTTGTTCTAGAGTCAATGGTCCAAGGAACTGATTTAGAAGCAACAAAAGCATAACTAAAAGAGGTACAGTAAAGAGAATCTATACTAGATGTTTTGGAGGCCTGAGGTGCTGAAGAAGTATTTGAGAAAATGGATTGTACTTGGTTAGCTAGAGCAATAGGACTGGTAGGATCCTTAAGCTGTAGCAGGCTCATAAGTTGTTGATATTGGTCCTTAGTGAAAAGAAATTTGTTATGGCACATAGCATTTGGAGAAGAATCAGTTGAAAAACTTGTCTAGTTGGCAAAAGTACTGATCCTTTTACTTTTATACAACTTGTGTTGAGGGGGATAACCACGCAACTTATAGCATTTCTCAACACTGACTAGTTAAATTACAATGAGAACATACAGGGGCTTGGGCATTACCAACTTTAAAATAGGTTTCCAGTAAGTGTCCCTAAACACGACAATGTGTACAAAATGGCCTATCCTTTTTCTAAGTCATGGTGGTTTTGTTTTGTGGTATGAATTAGGAGTTAAAAGTTTTAGTAGCTAAAGCCATTGAATTAGGAGTTGGTGAAAACATAATTAGCTGATGATGTTGTTCTTGCTGTTGGATGAGGGGAAAAACTTTATTAATAATGGGTAAAGACTTTAACAACATTATACTGATCATTCAAACCCATCAAAAACTGAATTACACAATCATGTTGATATCTATCAATTAAAACCTTTAATTGACCACAAGAACATGGAGGAAAAGGATTATAAATAGTTAATTCATCCCATAGGGACTTTAGTTTGCCAAAATAAGTACTTACAGAGTCTCGCTTTTGACAAAGATTAGCTAGATCCCTCTTGAGTTGAAAGATTAGGTTACGTAAAGAGTCAGTCCCTTGGACAGCTTTTAGTTGCTTTGAAGGACACTTTGAGTGGTTAATTATGCCATTTGGATTAAAAAAAGCACCTCAAATATTTCAGATTAGAATGGATATAATACTAAAACCATACTTAGATTTTTGTATAGTATAATAGATGATATTTTAGTATATAGTCATAACAAATTCATACATATAGTCCATTTACATAAAATACTATATTGTTTTAATCATAATAATATTGTAATTTCTAAAAATAAAGTAGAATTATTCAAACATAAAATAAAATTTTTAGAATTAACCATAGATAAAGGAAAAGTAATTTTATAACCTCATACAGTAACAAAAATATTTAATTTTTTACATAAAATAGAAGAAATAAAAGAATTATAATAAATTTTGGGATTATTAAATTATAGTAGAAAATTTACTCCTAATTTAAGTATTTAGTTTAGACCATTATATAATAAATTAAGTAAACATGGATAAAAATATTTTTATAGTGAAGATATAAAATTAGTAAAAAAAATTAAATAGATAGTTAAAAATATTAAACCTTTAGCATTACCTATAGATAGTTATTATAAAATTATACAAACAGATGCAAGTAGTTTAGAATGGGCCGAGGTACTATTATAAAAACCCAAAGAAGATAGTTCAAAAAAAAGAAAAAAAAAATAGCAATGTATACAAGTGAAAAATTTACTGAGTTAAAAAGTAGAAAATCTAGTACAGAATTAGAAATTTTAAGAATTATAAATGCTTTAAATTCTTTTCATTTGTATATACAAAATGATACTTTTACTATTAGAATATATTGTAAAAATATAATAGAATTTTATTAAAAAAATCTCAAAAAAAAACATTTTGAAAAGAAAAAAAGAAAAATTCATTTGCAAATAAAATATGGATTTTATTTTTAGAAATAATTATAGGTAAAGGTTATAAAGTAAAATTTGAACATATAAATAGTAAAAATAATAAATTAGCAAATATTTTATCTAGATTACTTACTGATAATTAGTTCTTTTTATAAGTCATGGATCGTAACATGAACTTTGGTTCAATCACTCTTAAACAGTTTCCCCCTTGTTTCGATTTATCGTTTAGATAGAATTTTAAGCTAGTAGAAAGTCAGCAGTGCTTATTAGATAATCTATGAAATAGTATAAATATTCAAGAAAAAATTAAAGCATTAGCATTCTATTTTATCCAGATTAACAATCATGTAGGAAGTAAAAATTTTGCATTTTACTTAGTAATTCATGGTAGACAGATTGATATATATAATCATTGGTCTCATGTAGTAGAACAAATTAGAGATTTTTCAAATATAGTGTATAAAGTTTATTATACATTCTATGAACAATAGAAGAAGCTAGAAAATATTTAGGACCTAATTATTATACTAGTAAAATTATTAGTCTAGAAGATAAAATTAAATATTTAGCATCACATTCCATGTCATCATCTGCATCAGCGTTGGCATCATCACCATCATCATCCATATAATTTTGTAATCATTGTGAAGCATTAGCATGAACAGTAAAATGATTGAATGAGAAAAAACATGATTTACAAAGACAATTAGAAGATGCATGTAGACAGATACAAAATAATCTAGACAACATCGAGCATTTAGAACCACTGTTAAAGTATGCAGTAGAAAATAATGACATGCATGTAGCAAGTAATGTAAACATAGACATATTGCATTTAGAAAGAGATAATGATAATGTAGATAGATTGCATGTTGAAGATAATGTAAATGTAGACCGACTCAATGCATTATAAAAATTATTTAATCATCAAGTATGCATTATAAAAAGTATTTAATCATACAGTAGTAAGTCAAGAATTACATTTCTTCAATTAGAAGCACAATTTGGAGTAGACCTTGTACCAAAAAAATAAAAAAAATAAGAGATTCCATACCCAATAGCCATTATAAATCTTTAATGTTTGTGGCCAATAAAGTCTTAAATAACCCTTTTCCTTTATTTATAGACCTTAGACCAGATTTTCAAAATAGTCCATTAGAAAATTCCCTTAGGCATAATTTTTTAAATTTTTTGTTCCATTAGAGAAATAAATATCTCTCATCCTCCATAATTAGAAGACATTTTCTTTAAAGTATTAAGTTTTGGTATGATTAAAATAATACATCTAGAAAATCCAAGCCAACATCTCACCTTTTTTCTTGAAATCTTAAATAGAGCCCTATACACAAAGTAGTAGCAGCTATTATAGCAGTAAACTTGAATCAGCTATAGAAAACCATATAAAGTTTAGACAGATCAACATTTTTCTATAGTAAAAGAAATACAGTAACAGACAAAGTTAAAAATACAAGTGACAGATATAACATACGTGGAAGCATCTATTGAAGAAATAAAAAGCAAGTGTACAATTTAAGACAATACAAAGCATGTGCATAATTTTATAAACTTACATGGCCACAGTTTTGTAAATGTACATTAAAAAGTGTCATGAATATACATGGCCCCATTTACTTATTACATTCATTCATTTATTAGTTTGAAAAAGTAAATAGGCATTGGAAAAAGGAAGACACATAGAAAGCAAGCAAGTTTGTCTTGTAATTCATACCTCCACTATAAATATGGAGGATCATTCATTTGCAAGTAGAGAGGAATTGATATGTGAATAAACTTTTAGAAATCAAGTTAGCAATCTGAAACCTTTTGTAAACTTTTCTTCTCAACCCCAAGTACTTATCTGTATATTTCTCAACCTAGAAATATAACTTAACTTAGACAGACCCCTATCATCAATACAGTAAGAATCTTACTCTACTATTCAAGTTACTTGTAGTAAGTTAACTTAATATTAGATAGATTTTTCATGTAGTAGAAATTTAATGTAATATTAGACAAATTATTTAATTTATGTTGTAAAAAGTTAACTTAAAATTAGATAGACAATTTATTTTGGTTATAATTTCTGCTGTAGAAAGTTAACTTAACTGTAAAATGACAATTTATTTTATTATACAATAGAAAGCTAATTTAAAATTAGACAGACTGTTTATTTAATTTATGCTATTATAATTTTTGTTTAGATAGACTCTTAAATAGTAAGCTTAAATATAGACAGACAAAGTAGATAGATTATTTAATATGTTCATGTTCTAAATCTGTTCGAAGCCTTCCTTGCTAACAAAAATATAACACATATTTAAAATAATTTCTATAAAGGAGATCCTTTGGGAAATTGCTAGCACAAGGGAATGTTGAGAAGAAATTTTTATTAAAACAGTAAGAACCTAGTAGGGGTTTGATTTTTCTGACAGCCTCTTTAAAAATGGACTCCGTTGGCCCGGTTAGCCGTTGATTTGTAGTGAAGGCATTTATAGGGCAGTGATTAGAAGTTTTGACAGTTTTTCAAAGGCACCTAATTACTTTCATCTTTTTTTAATAACCTTTTTCAATTTAGTAACATATTCTGTGTCTTCTCCTAGGTTTTCATATTCATCAAAGGATTGGAATTTGCTAATGATGCTAAAAGCAATGAAGGAAAGTTAATCTACCCTAGGTTGTTGGGGGAGGTCCTTTATGGGTTTGAAGGCAATAATTTATACTTTGAGGGAGATATAAAATTTGGAAAGAGAAAGAACATATATGAAATGCTTGTGTAACTGAATAAATACTAGAAAATCAACAAGAGCCTTACCTAGAATGGTCTGCGAACTTGCAAGTTTGTAGCTTGTGGGTCAAAATGCACAAATCCATGTCTAAACATCTCAGAAAAAGCTTGATCAACTTGCGTAAAACCCAATTGTCTTTAAAATCTAATGTCTTTGAATAGCGATATAATTATATCTTCACAAGGAAATTAAAGACAAAGATACATCTCCAACTTTTAGGTCCATGGCTTAATGTCCTCAATATGTGTTCTCACATAATAGAAACACAAAAGGCAGAGGAGTTGTAAAACATACATGTAAAATCCTCTATTGTAGTTAATCGAACTATTGAGCCAACTTACATAAAAATTCTAGATTCTAATTACATACTTATTATGTATACTATGCAAACTGTAATGTGTGATTACTATTGTAGCCTTTGAACAAAGGGATATGTACTTTTTCATCTAAAATATACACTATCCAAGTAATATGAAGTTAATGAACTAACTAATTTTACAACATCATTTGGATGCACACCAAGTCTTTGAATGCTGTTTACATCATTTACTTGGGCTTCATCTATGATTTCCATGGTGAACAACATTGTTGTACTAAGGTTCAAATGAACCTTTGGTGTATAGATGTGTGTGGGACCCTATGGGAATTAGGTTTTCAAAATCCTAATTGGCATTTTAATTGTCATTAAATGATTGATATTTTGAATTATTATTAATTGGTTGATTTTTATATTAATTACTAATTGCTTGTGTTTTATTTATTGACTAATATATTTGTATTTATAGCAATTAATTTGAAAGTTAAAATCTAAGCATTTATGACTATTGACTAAAGAATTTTGAAAAGAAAGAAAAAAAATAATTAAATATATATGTATGCATTATGATAGGGCCAAGAGTTTTTTTTTTTTAAAATTATTTGATATTTTATTTATTTAATTATTCATTTATTACAAATCTTAGATGATTGACTATTTAAAGATAGCCCTTTGTTTTAAGACCGATTTTTTATTTTTTTTTCTCTTTTATTATTTTGCCATGTAACTTAGGAGGAATTTTTTTTTTCATTTTTTCTTCTCTTCTAATCTATTTGAAAAATAATTCTATACATACAAAATTCAAAAGGAGATTTTGGGATTTTGACGGAGGAGATATTTTGGACTTCTTGAAGAATTCAAGATTTAAGGTAGATTTTTCAAACCCAATTTTTTATTTGATACTGTTTGTGATGGTTTACCAATATATTATATATTATTTTTATTTTATTTTAAGAGAAGTTTAATTGAATTTTTTTTATAGTTTATATTACTATTTTAGTGGTTGTGTTAGATTTCAAAACCCCAAATAAGTTTAAAAAATTTTTTAATTTATTTTTCATGATTGGATCTATTAATTACAAATATTTTCTTTTTTGTTTCACCTAAATCCAAATTTTGTACAATTAATTGGAATTTTTTAATATTCTTACTATGAATCTGGAACATTATGTCCAATATGTCTTCTTTGTGCAATTTTTTAGGGTAAGTGGATTAGTTTTCCCATAAAATTTTTATACATTAAACCTAAAGTAATTATAAACATATGTCAATTGAATTCTTTTTTTTTTTTGAATTTTTATGAGTGAGTTATAAATTTTTGAAAATTATGACAATGTTGTTAGAATGATGTGACACATTAGGTTTTCAACAAAAATTATATTGTTTCCTTAATTGGATTAGTATTAATAAATTTATATAGTTATCTACATTAACTATGGACATATTGCCACTATTTTTGTAGAGTTAATTAAAATTTTTTGATCGACCATAGTTTGTTGGGAATTTTATGTGACAGTTGATAATGTATTATCACAATTAATTATTTGTTTAATTCAAAAAATTCTGAGAAATTTTGGCTAATAAATGACCCTTGTATGATTTTAATGTTTTTACCATAATTCTGTTGTGTATGGAAAGAATTTATGTATTGGGATTTATGACTTACCATTGTTGTTGGTTCTGTGAAAAGAATGATTTTGACCAATGTGTATGTTATGCATGATTTAATCTGAATTAGGCGGTGTAGTAAGTATAATAATGTATGATGGACTATGAACAATATATTGCACTTGGTTGGTATTTTGAAAGCTTTATATAAGTATTTGAGTTTGATCATGAAAACCTATGTAAGCTGCAAGTTAGACTGAAATACTTGCGGTGTTATGTTATAAGTGAGATTGAAACGCATGCACCCTTTTGATATATTAAGAGACTATAAATTAAATTGAAATGCATACTTTGTGTGAAAATCCAATCATTTTTTGATAAGCTCATGAATCATGAATGCATTGTAAATTCATTATGACCATGCTTTAAGTTTGCTATATGGAATGTCAAGAATTTAAAATAATAAGGGACATTCATGATTAAGCAAGTATGTGATTGTTTAATATTGTGAATTTTGCTAGTAGGTGAAGATATATGTATATTATTGACTTTTTGTTTGGATTTTTGAAAAGCCTACTAAGTTTTATAAATTTATGTCCTTGTTATTTTTTTTTCTCAGGTAAGCACGTTTAGATCGTTCAACTAGTTTGAACTTGTTGGGATGGTAAACATATGACAGTTCAAGAGGAAGATCATTGGGGTATTTAAATAAAATTATATTATTGTCTACATCTTGACATCATTATTTTCTTTGAGTTTTAATTATGGTACAGTTTTCTTATTTAATTGAAATGTTTTGATGTGATTGAAGGGAGTGTTTAAGACTAGCTATGATATATTAAGTTAACTATTTACTTTTTTAAAATTAGGTTGAAAGATAAGTAATTAAATGCTTATTATGTTTTTTTTGTCTTGGATAATTATTGATCTTAAGTATTTTAAACAGTTAAAGTACGAGCTTTGATTGTCTATATATATTCATTTATGGTTAATAAAGTTTTAAATTTTTTCTGTAATTTCCATAAGTTTAGTTTCTGTAGCCATCATAACTTTGTTCAACTTAAGAGACTTGGTTAGAGTGTGTTACATGTAGTTTGCAGTATGTGGACACAGCATCTGAAAATTATCAAAGCATTTCTCATTGTTTTTTCGCTTCAACTAAGAAATCTATTTCCTGTAATCATAATCACATATGATGAAATTATAAAAAAGCAAAAAGAAATAGGTAAATGCAAGATTATATGTACATCCTTAAATATAAATGATGTTTAGAATTCAATGGCTCCATTCCATATTCTTAATTTGATGTTTGTGGCAGCAAAAAAACTCACGAAATTTAAAACTTGCCATCGGTAAACTTTTGGCACTTTTGTCAACTAACCATCTGCATGTGAAAGTAAGAGAACTTGACTACATGCAAACAATATATAATAATACTCAATGTTTGGCAAGCATGATAACAAGCTATGAAGTTAATTTTCGCATAAAGTAGATGCTAGGAAAGTTAAAGATGCTAGGAAAGTTAAAGTTAGGCATTAAACATCCAAAACATACCTATAATCAAAAGAAGGGAAAAACTAATGGAGGGTGTTCACAATTAATTTTATAGAGGCAAGATCTGCAGCCATAGTATTTGTTATGTGAGTGTACTGAACCTGAATATCGTAACATTATTTGAATAAACAAAACAAATTCTAATAAAAAAATTTATCTCTTCAAATATGTAAGAAACTGGATGACTATTTGGTTGCACTTGCACCTAATACGAATAATCATCTTAGAGTTAAAAACAAATAGTTGAAACCTTCACAACAACTTTCTAGCCATCATGCATGCAAGCAACATGAAGTTGTGCTAGTGAATTACTTGTTATTAAAACATGATCAAATTCAGTAAAAATATGTCTTCAAAGGGATTAGCTTAGTACAGTAGCATCTTGACTTCACATAAAATCAATATAACCACCATAAGTAAAATGTTTTAGGACACCTGATTAAAATCCAAAAATTAGAAAATATCATAACTTTCACACAAGATGCTCAGAATCAACAATTGACTTTCTTAACTACCTATGTCATTCCTACAATGGGTATTAAACAGAGTTGATAATGCTTTTATATATTTTCTTGTGTATTAACAGTGGTGGATATAATATGAATATATACAAGCTGGTTGCACTAATTTAGGTTGTATTCTAGGACATAGGTAAAAGGAAATGGACACAATAATTATGAGGTATGGAGAGATTACAATCAGGGAGCCAAAAATAATAGTCATAAAGATAAGGGCACTATCATTGTGCTTTATCATGTCCTAGCAAGCACAAGGGTTCGAGAAGGATACTAAGCTTAGACAGATGAAGGACAAATGGTGCCTGAGCTAGCTGTTTGGTGAGGGAGTCAGCAAGTTGATCCGTAGTGTAGACATGAGAGGTACAAAGTATCTTGCGATTGACCTGATCTCATACAAAGTGAAAGTCAATTGCAATGTGCTTCATGCGGGAGTGAAAGATGGGATTGGAGCATAGATAAGTGGCACCAATATTATCATAGTAAATAGTGGGTGTTGCGGGAAGTGAGTGGCTTAGCTCATGAAGTAGATGGGTGGTCTAGTTTACCTTAGCTATTACAGCTGCAATGGTGTGGTATTTAGCTTCTGTTGAGGAGCATGCAATGGTTGTTTGTTTCTTTGATGTCCAACTAATTGGATTGGAGTCCAAAAAAACAACATAAGCAGAAGTTGAATGGCGAGTGTCGGCATTGGTAAATTCATGGAGGGAAAGTGGAGATTTTACCGAAAGAAAGAGGCCATAATGTGAGGTGCCTTTGAGGTACCAAAGGATCCTTTTAATAGCCAGCCAATGTGTAGATGTTGAATGGTGCATGAACTGAGCTAATTTGTTGATAGTAAATTTTACATCTGGTCTGGTGAGAGAGAGATATTAAAAAGAGCCAAGTACTTGTTGATACTTAGTTGGGTCATATTGTGGAGAGTCATCATCAAGTTGAAGTTTGTCAGATGGAGAGAGCGAAGTACTGACTTCTTTTGCTTCATGCATATTGGTTCTTTGAAGAAGATCCAGTATGTACTTGCATTGAGATAAAAACAAACCATCTGAGGTTCGAGTTATTTCAACACCCAAGAAATAGCTAAGTTGTCCAAGTTCCTTGAAGGAAAACCGATTAGAGAGCTGCTTGGTGAATATTTGAAGAGTGGTAGAATCATTACCTGTGAGAATAATGTCATCCACGTACATAAGAAAGTACATGGTGCAATGTCCCTTAACATAAATAAATAAAGATGTGTCACTCTTAAAGTTGGTGAAGCCATAGGTAAGGAGAAAGGATCACAGCTCATTATACCATGCCCGGGGGGCTTGCCTGAGACCATAAATGACTTTGTGTAATTTACAGACATGAGTTGGAAACTTAAAGTTGACAAAGCCTTGAGGTTGTTACATATAAACACATTCAAAAAGGGTACCCTGCAAGAAGGCATTAGTGGCATCTAACTGTTGTAAATCCCAACCTCGAGTTACAGTATGGGTAAGAACAATGCGAATAGTTGTAGGTTTGACAACCGGGCTAAAAGTTTCTGTGAAGTCGATGTCGGGGCATTGATGGAACCCCTTCACCACAAGGCGGGCTTTGTGTCAAGCAATGAAGCCATCAAGATTCCTTTTGATCCTATAAACCCATTTACACTTGACGATGTTTTGAGTAGGGGTGGCTAAAACTAGAGACCAAGTGTTGTTGTTTTGAAGAGCATGGAATTTTTCTTGCATGGCGTGACGCTAGTGAGCAAATTTGTTGGCTTGGGTGAAGGATGTGGGTTCGTTAAGTGGAGAGTGTGGAGACATGGATGTGGTAGGAGAAAAGAGCTTTTTGGTTTGTGAATATTATTTTGAGCGCAGGTGACCATACGGCTTGGAGGAGGTGGCATAGAGAGGTCATCATAAGAAACTAAAAGGGGGGAGTAGGTTGTTGGTCAGGATGTTCTGGAAGGGAAGGGGCAATAGGAGGGGCTGGGTTTGGGTCTACATGAGTAGGTGGAATAACATATTTAAGAGTTGAGTCATATTGTGCACGTGGAGATGGAATGACATAGGTATGGAATTGATTATGGGTTTTATGTGGAGAAGGAGAGGGGGAAGAGCATCGTACCTGAGATGAAACTGGGTTAGCCTTGGAGGAGCCTGGAGCAGAGACAACCTATGGAGTGGTGGAGATGCATGTTTAGATAACCATAGGAGATTAGGTGGAAAAGAAGTTTGAAGTATTAAGGAAAGGAGAGGAGGCCTGATCCATTTATGGGCCTAAAAAGGTGTACGTGTATTTAGAGAAATTTTGATTAGTGAGGCACATATCAGATTGGGCTTTGGTTTTATAAGGAAGGATATGCTCAAAGAAAACTACATGACGAGAGAGAAAGATACTATTGGAAGAAATAATGATGGGGAATAGAGAATCCAAAGTACACACAAGGATGTGATCGTGGTTCTAGTTTATGTTTGGTATAAGGCTGAAGCTGGGGATAGCACATACAGCCAAATATAGAGGAGTGTAATTGGGATTAGCACTAAACAATTGTTTGTATGGAGTGGTATGATTAAGAACTGGAGTGGGCATATGATTAATCAAATAAGTTGCACTTTGAAAGGCATGTGACAAAAAACGAAGGGGAATAGCAGCATTATGAAGAAGAGTGAGTCCCGTTTCAACATTATGCCGATGCTTGCATTCATCGGACCCAACATGTTTGGGAGTGTGAGGTGGAGAGGTAAGATGTTAAATATCATGTTTTACAAAAAAAGAGGAGAGGCCTTCGTATTCTCCATCATCGTCAGTGTATAAGGTTTTAATGGAGGTTTGGAAATAATTGGCAACAAGGTTATAAATTTTTTTTAAGACAGTAAACACCTTAGATTTTAATTTAAGAGGATAAAACCAAGTATATTTAGTGAAATAATCAACAAAAATAACATAATATGAAATTACTAGGGTAGGACCCAAACATAAGAATAAATAACTTGGAAAGGTTTATTATAGCTGAGAGACTAAATTTTGAAAGACAGTTTGTGACTTTTATTACTCATGCAAGAGTCACATACATCTTTAATAGAAGTAGTGGAGAAAGGGATGTTATTGTTAACTAGAATTTGACATTGAATGGAAGGGGAAGGATGTCCAAGATGTTGGTGCCACACATAAGAGGAGAGAGCAACTGAAGTAGACAGTTTGAGGTGGGATAATTGATTGGGCAGTGAAGAAGGGGGCCACTCATACAAATTATGTCTACTCTGACATTGTGCCAAAGATGCCCCCGTATTCAAATCCTTCATAAGAAAATAAGTTGGAAAGAATTTAATTGATGTGTTAGTTTTTTTTGTAAAATTGTGAAACATATATTAATTTTTTTTAATCAATGGTGCACACAAAACATTGTCCAAGGTGAAGGAGGTAATAGGAGAAACAACAGTAGAGGAACCAACATGAGAGATAGAAATACCATTATCGTTGCCGACAACAATATCCTCGTTACCAACATCGTCTGAGTGCATGGAGAGATTCTGAAGACCAGAGGTAATGCACCTGGGTCAAGAACCCCAATTATTATTAGAGTGAGAAGATCCGCTTTCAATCAGGTTGGCTTAAGGTCGAGGAAAGGAGGAAGGAGGTTGTCCACGTGAGCGACAGTATTTGGTAGTGTGTCATGGTTTATAGCACAATTGACAGATTGTGCGGGATTGATGACTATGATTTCCATGATAGCCAGTGGAGTTCCAACTGGATGCGTATGCTTGAAATTGTCCAAAATTTGGGCTACATCCATTAAAGGATTGATGCTGATGGTGTTGCATATACGCTTGTTGGAAGTTTTGTCCATTATTATTGTTGCCTAAGCCATGTGCATGAGAAGCGTAGCCACCACGGGGTCCACTATGTCCACCACGATGATCGCCACATCCACCGCAACCTTTTAAAGCCAATTGAGCCGTGACCTGCAGCTCATCCTCCTTTAATTCTCCTCGAGTGGGAATCAATTCCTCATCAAGTAGTTTGTCATAAAGATCTTCAAAGGTGATTGGTGTATCACGTACAAGTACTGCTGTTGTAAGCTCTTTGAATTCATCACTTAAGTTATTCAAAGCATAAGATATAATTTGGGCATCATTTAGAGGATGACCAATAAGTGTTAGATCATCAATTAAACTTTTCACTCTACTTAGATAAGTTGTCACCGTTTTTCCTTCCTTATTATTTATCATAAGTGAAGACATGATGGAGCGCATTCTTGTATCTGATCGATTAGCAAAACTAGATTCCAATTTGTTCCAGGCATCTGTAGATGTTGTGCACCCATTTATTGTTGGTCTGATCGTGCTATGGGCCGTTGCTTGAATTCCAAGAAGGATAAGACGATCTTGACTAGTCCAGAGAGGATACTTGGATTGGTTACGGGTGGACAAGTATCAGTTCCATCAACAAATCCAAGAAGACCATAGCTGAATAACAAATCCAAGATGCATAATTACCTCCATTCTTAGCAAGTTTGAAGGGAATATGAGAAGTAGCATTAAGAGAGATCAGATTTCCATTGATAGAGAGAGAATTACCTTGAGCTATATTGTTCATGGGTGTTGAAACCTGCATTGATTCAGAGACAGTCACAGAGACTTTTGGTGTTGTAATAGAGGCTTGAGAGGTGTCCGTTGTAAAATGGGTAGAATGTAAAGATGACTAGAGTAGGTAGAGAAGGTAGAACTTTATTCACGATAGAGTGGGCTCTGATACTATAAACAGAGTTAATAATACTTTTGTATATTTTCTTGTGTATTAATAATGGTGGATACAATATCAATATATACAAGATGGTTGCACTAATTTAAGTTGTATTTTAGGACATAGGTCAAAGGTAACAGACGCAATAACGAAGACACACTATCACGTGCTTCCTAAGTCTATGCTACCATGCTCAAGCGTTAGCTTCACTACCTACACATGTTAAATAATAAAGAGAGTGTGTTTACAACACACATAAAAATAATAATTTTTTTCACATTTTTTTTTTGCAAGAACTACAAGAAAAAAAAAATTAAAGGGCAGCAAAGAGATTAGGGGGTCTTTGGGGTTATTAGAGTTCCAAAGGGTGTTAAGGTTACTAGGTTTCCAATAAATTTTGGGATTAAGATTCCAAAAGGTTTTAGGAATCCAAAGAGGTTTAGGATTACTTAGGTTCCAATAAAGATTTTTTTTTTGTTTTTTGTTTTTTTTGGATTAAAAGAAAAGGTAGCAACAAAAGGCAAATAAGGATTTTTTTTTTTGGGCCTAGAATTAACAAGATTGGAGGCAATCATGACAAAATTCAAGAAATAATTTTTGGCTTAAATTTAATCAAGATGGACAGCAAGACAAGATAACACAGGGTTCAATTTTATTTTTTTTAGCAAGTTCAAAAAAAAAGAAAAAAACAAATTCAAGAGAAGATTTTGTCTAACCTTGTTACAACCAATACACTGATACCAACTGATACAACCTTTTGAGAATTTGATAAAGAAACTTGCAATATTATGCTCCCAAGATCTTTAATTTAATAATATTAAAAAACATTAAGTATCTTAACACTCTACTTAGAAAAATAAAAACCAAAGATATCAAGAATTGTGATCCTTTTTTTAGCAAAGCAAGAACCAACAATATAGTAAAAGAACACAACAAGAGACAACTTTTAAATGCTCAAAGAATTGGCAAAAACCAAGAAGAATTTTATTGAATAAAAATCTAAATAATAATGTGTAAAATTCTTCCATAATATGGGACTATATATAGACCTCTTATATTTCTCAGTACTAGACAAATTCTAACTAAAATTCTAACATATTAACAAGTTGTCAACCATGTGAAAGGGTGTGTTCACACTTAAAAACTAACATATTAGCTTGCCACCTACATGACTAACTTAAAACAACTAACAAAAATTAGACACTTGGCAATTGCATGGACTAATGAAATAAAGACACATGTCCTACTGTAGTTATAATTTAATCTACTAAGTAAATCATCAATGCACTACACGCTCCAAGCTCCAATGATGCTCACTAACTTCACATCTTCAAGCAAGTATCATGATTCTTCCAAGATTCACATGTACAAGCAAGATTCTTCCATATGGGGCACACCAATGATCATGCGAACTTAGGTTGACTTTTGTTGGCTAAATATGACTGATCCTCCCTCTTCAAGATGCTCCTTGATCAATCCATGTAAAGCTTCCTTAAATTTCTTTGCATGAGCTAAAGTAATTGGAACAAGTGGTAATAGAAGTGGATCCTTGGCTTGTGAGTCTGCATCAAATACTTTTCAAAAATACAAAAGTGGACAGCACACACATGTGCAAACTATCATAGTTCTGCATCATCTCAAACACTTGATATTGTGTCTTTCTTTGTGCCTGACATCCTTTAGATGAAAATTTTTGAACTCCCAAGTCATATAAGGTGCCTAACATCACACCTAATATCGCACCTGACATGTTCTATCTTCTAGTACTGCAACACCTCACACACGCACACACACACACATGTGCACACATGTAATACTATATATTTCTCTTTAAAGTTTTGATGAAAACCAATTTAAGGATTCTATCAAGTGAGCAAGAAGCATTACAGCCACATAGGTTAGCTTGAGGAAGATCACCCGAAGGATATGCCTTTCTATGATAACTGACTTGACTTTCTTTTATAGTAAGAGGCAAGTGCCTTTTCCGTTAGTGTACCTCGTGCAATCTTTCTAGTAGTTTAAGCTTTCAAAGCAGCCCATTAGTCTATTCCATCTGTCTTTCTATGAGAGTGAGTGGGAATCTAAACGAGTCGCTATGCCATTAGATTCAAGCTAGAGACTTTTAGATAGCGAACTAAGGATCCTTAGTATAGGACTTGTTGTCATGGAAAAAGGCTTTTTTTTTTTTGACTTGGTGCAAAAATGAGACTAGGCTTAGATGGGGAAACCCTTGACATTTTCTAAAATGTCTCTCAACCACTAACCACTATATCACACTTGTAATTGTTACTTGTGCATTCCATCATCAACAATGGTTTATATTTGCAAAAAAACTTCTATGCATTTTCCTTCCCTCAACAGAGCATGTGATAGAAATAACCCATTAGCTTCCTTGTGCACTTTTTTCATTTTTATTTATTTATTTTTTAAAGGAACATCATTCAAGAATTTTACTTGCTTTGTCAATTCCTTTTCTTCCCACCTTGTACTCACGGCTTACACTTTCACCAATATATAACCAACATTGTGATGCATATATATATATATATGTATTAAATATGGCAAACTACATGCATGCATGCATATAATTCAATATAAAATTAGAAGCATATGCTGGTATAATTTTGACATGTAATTATATGTATGCACATAACAATGTGATATGATTATAAAATATAAACTTAATAAAGTGAACGACAATATTTCATAATATTAAGGACTATGTTGTACAAATACAAATTCTTTTGCAACCTTAGATCACAATGTGATTATGCATATATGTAGAATTGCATTCATAGATACATGCACATAAATTTCTATTCTTAACATCTAAATTGATCATTGTAAAAGAGAAAATTAGAGTTGTGCACCTTGTTTGAAGTCTAGCATGAGAAATTGTATTTGATGTAACGCTTCATTTATCCTTCTTGTATGTGCTTCAACAATTAAACATTATCTACTTAAGCATCTTCATCGCATATGCATAATGATAGAATATAATATGGACCAAGGGTGATGTGTAGATATTGTAGTTATCACTCTGTTATAAGAATAGTTATATATAGCTATATATATGTACTTCAATACGTGTAAATCCATCCCTATAGAATAAGTAAGTGATAGGCTCAACCAAGTGTATTTATTACCTATACACAGTCAATAACAAATGATAAGTCTTCAATATTATTTTATTTATCTGTTAACTCCATTTCCCTAGAAACATTTAATGATATTAGAGCCTAACCGACTCACGTCATGGCTTCTTCCTTGAGTCAAGCTATTCAACTTTCTTCAAATCTTCCACAAAGTCATTTTATCCACCTATACCTTTCACTACAAGAAAAATTTGAATTAGTCACGAAAATGCTACTTACAAGTTATTTTTTTCGTAACTAAAGCATATGTTTTTGACACGAAAAAAAATGTCGTAACTGATAAGGATATGTGTACTATAATTAATTATAAATGGGTCTTTGTTACTAAAGTTTGTAACAAAAACGCCATAATACACTCTTGGCGCCAACTTTCCCGCTAGAAATGATGCTTATGTGGCATAAAAATCTACAACAACCAATCCTAGGCTTACACATGAAATATTTTTTTATTTTTTTATATTATTATTGCGGCGTCGTTTAGGAATTTAACCAAAACTGAATGGTCATCGCTCTCGCTTTTCATCCCTAGCCTAGAAAGGGTACGAACATCTTGAATTGGATTTGCTTGCGAACTCATCCATCGATTGTAAGCTCTTGAGAAAGTTTGCGCTTTTCACCAAGCTTTTGGTTTGTCCTCCTTACTTTAACCGCTTCTATGATATCTAGTTTTTCTTCGTCTTTCATGCATGCAAGTTTTTTAGATATGGGATGATGGATTTTGTTTAGTTTTTCAGCTATCTTCTATGTCTTTGGCTGCTTTTGTGTAATTGGGTAAAGGATTTATGGTTCACATCATGATTTTTGTGATGTACCCAACAAACCCCAATTTTAATTATTAATTGCTAAAATGCATTTGGCAAATAAATAAAGTAATTATTTTTATTTTTTATTATTGCAAATTTATGAATCAGTTTGTTCACGCAAGTGTACTCATTCGTATGCCTAATAGCGCAGATCGGCCATGGTGCTAAGACCTTCATCGAATACCGACCCTTGTAAGAATTGTTGCTCGGATTTTTGTTCTTTTCCACCTTCTTCACATTAACAACTGGCTCTTTTATTACACATTGCTTGGCTATTTTCCCCTCACTTCTCCGAGTTCTTCAGGTGTGTATTGAGTGTTAAGGCATAGGATATATTTCTTCTTCTTCAATTGAAAGTTTGGTATGCCCTTCCTACCGATCGCAATATTTGGTTTTTCTTGGTCTTTCATGCATGGAAGTTTTTCAGCTAGGGATGATGGATTTTGATTTGGTTTTTTGTCTATCTTCAGTGCCTTTGTGTGCTTTTGTGTAATTGGGTGAAGGATTTAGGTTCACATCATGATTTTTTTATTTCGTGCTTTTTGTTATTTAAAAACCTGATCATATTATGGTTATTTGTTTGAATCATAAAAAAATACTAGCTTTCCATTAAAAAAAAACAGCATCTGTTTGTTTTTAACTTGGTAAACTTCAGATAATTGGATAAGAACAAAAGCGAAATATTTCCTCTAATTGAAAATAACAAAGAAGTGATTCCACAATTTCATCTCTAATGTGGCTTTTCTTTCAGTCGTATCTGCATCGTCCAAAAAGAGGTTTTTTATCTGAAAGTGGTTTGCTTTGCTTCTTTTCAAAAAGTGCATTACTTTCTATTCTCTGCTTAAACTGTTCTTCAAGTTTTACTTCATGATGCTTCACTACTTGTGGGACAACTTAGGGGGTTGGATTTGTTTCAATTTTCACTACTAAATTTACTTTTTTCCCTTGTTAGCAATCTGATCAGGTTTTGAGTTTCCATAAGACTTGATCCTTTTAAATATGTCTAAAATGGACAATAGTGGTGATTTCATTCAATGGCTCGGTTAAAATCTCAACAAAGATCCTTTCACACATCTAGATGATCCATCTGATACCGTCCGTGTTTCTGCAGGTTCGAGGCTTTGGAATCACTTGGGTAGGCTGTTGGTGTTATTTTATTAGCTTCTCTCTTATTATAGGTTTCGCATCTTTCAATAAGTTTAACACAAGTGAATTACATGCTGTTTACCAAAATATTACAAAATATAAGTAATTGCATTTGACATAATGAAATATAACCAACGTAATTTAAAGTATTTCTTTCTTGAACTATGTTTAGGATTTTAACTTTTCAAGCAAGGAAGATTTGGGACTTTGTTCGCATAATAGCTACTCAATTATGAGTTCTTAAGTATGTATATGAACCAGAATTTTCCTATTCAAGTTGTTCGTTTTCGACATTGATCCTTAATATTTTGTGCGTCATTGAAAATGGGCTTTGTAAGCAGCTTTGCTTCAAAAAATTTCCCAAATTAGCTAGTGCTGCTAATGTCATTGAAGCAAACAACGAAATAGAACCAATAAAGGTCAATCTTGGCAGCAGTATGGAATGGGAGTGCCTTAGGAGAAAGCATAGAGTCTATTCCTCTGCTTTCTCTTTGTCTATCGTCCAATCATAATGAAAATAGGACTCCTCTGCTTTCTCTTTCTCTCTTTTTCTCAAATATCTTCCATTACTCTCCCTCCTAGTTAGCTAGGTAAGTAGCTAATACTAGTTTTGATCTATAAATGGTAAGTCTTTTAGGACCAGTTCCTTCTTTGTTTTTGTTTGTACCATTTTCCCCGAGTTTAATTTCTGCATCAGTAACTATATAATTCCACACTTGTAAGGTAATCAATAAGTATATAGTATGCTTGACCTGATTGGATGCCATATCTTGGCTTACTTTCCCATTGGTTGAACAAGGATATCCTTGTGTACTTTTTTTGCATAATATTTTCTTTAAAAAAAAAAAAAGAAAAAGAAAAAAAGATGCCATTTCCTAGTTGTACCTCTTTATATACACACACACACACACACACACACACATATATATATATATATATATATATATATATATATATATATATATATATATATGAATGAAAGGCATGAGTGGACGTCAACATCTCCGTACATTGCCATGCAAGTAATTAGCCAATTTAATTTTTGAGACTTCTCGCACTAGTTGTTCACCAAAAAAAAACTTTGCCACTCGTCAATATGTCTATATATCATTTTGTTTAATATTACCAAAATTTGTCACACTTATTATTCTTTATGTTATTTTCTTGGCGAATCCAAAACAGAGACTCGAGTGTATGTAAAATGTTGCTTCCGTGTATTGAGTGTGAAAAGCCCTTCAGAAGACTCAACTGTAAAGTATAAGTATATAAATACTATACACACACGCACACAAATATGCATGCATGTCCTTCTCTACTATTGGTAAATGGGGTATAAATTAAGACTGAATGTGTTTATTACTAATATATATATATATATATATATATGCATGCCATTTCGATCCCATATAGACCTAGCTACTTAAGGTGATGAAAATGGCCGTCAAATAGTTTTTCCAATTCTAGACGCCTTATTTTTAAGCCTTGAAATAAAGGATTCCCATCTCCTCAATAATATTCCTGGCTAGAATTGCTTTAGACTTTCCAATATCTAAGTGTTTCTTTCTATGCATTTTGTTCTTTTGTGCTTAAGAGACGAGAAAAAAGTGTATAAAATTCAACCGATATGTACATGAGCATATCAGACCTTACATCAAGAGTTTTAATGCTAATTTATATAAATATTTGGGTATATATGCATAATATATTTAATATCATGTGTAGCTGAAATTTGATTATACAAAGGATGTGATGAAATTCTCTTTGTTATTGGTTAAATTCATGTTCTAAAACAGGATAATGGTCATGACTATCCAAGCAATTTTCAACAAACCGCATTGATTTAACCAATTCAGTGAGAAGAAGGGTAATATGGTGTAAATGGATTGATAATTCCATGTAGTTTACTGGGATTTACATTGGAAGTTGACTTGTCAATAGAAGGCCAGTACATCGAATAAGCCACTACCTAGGACATTAATCACAATCATGGTTGGGAAACAATGTTTTATTTATTCAAATATTTCTGGTTTATGAGAAGAAGTAGGTTTCACTTTTTTCTTTCACTGTAGCAATGTATAGTATGGATTTAATTAGTCTAAAATAAACACAAAATACATAAGCACTTTATGAAGTTCAAAACAAAGGAGGAAGCATTGCAGAATAGGCTAGAGGAAGTGAAACCGGAAGCCTGGCCAATCCTCTGTGAGCATTTCTCAAGTCCAGAGTATATTGTAATTACCTATAACTTTGAATTTATGTTTATTTAATAGAATTGGATAATAGAGTAGCAATATATATTCTTATTTGTTTGTTGCAAGAGAGAGAGAGTGTACACAATATATATTCACTGAGAGAGTAGGCCTTTAGAACAGGAAACTAAGCCATGTCTCTCTAGTCTTTGCACAATAGTCTAAAATCTTTGGAAAGCACACACATACCAAAAAAAATGAAAAGCACGCACATACCACATAACACAAATCATTGTACTCTCACACATGCATGAACTTAGAGACCCAACTCATTTTTGGGACCCATCAACATAACTTTTAGGGTCAAAATCAGCTTTTGATGTATAAGATTGAATCTTATTTGGATATTCACTTTTTCCTTTATTACACATTTTGCTATATTCTTCATATCCTATCCAAAGAACACCAAGTTTGAATAATTTGGATTAGCTTTTTAAAAATAGGAAAAAACATAGAACAATATGATTGATGCATAGCTAGTCTCTCTCAAATGTAATATGTGGTGATTGAGGGTCCACTAATGATGGTTGATGAGATATTTGACACTATTCTTCCTCCAAGGTTAGGTTATATTGCTGAGCAACAACTCAAGGTTCCTAAAGAAAGGGCCAAGACAACAGAGGAATGAACGAAGAATTGCTTAAGCAAGTGGTGAGTTGAAAGTATGTCAAGATCAAATGGAAGCATCCTTATAGATAGGGTGACATTAGACATCACTATGAGGACCAAGGGTGGAGTACTAGCAACTCATTGCCTTCTTTCATACATGACAACAACATCAATTGTGAGTGACTCATAAACTTTAATATAATGGGATAGATCTGCCTTCTAATTATTATGAATAATTCAATTCCAAAATGAAGTAAACCGACACTTTATATGTCTAATATATAGATGACTAATGGGAGGATATGAGGAAGGTGCATATGGAGATGTTTTTTGGAAGTCATTTTGGTATATGGATATACAATATATTTTGGTAAGACACTTAAGAACTATCATATATCCACTTAAGATTAGGTATAATATATGTTATATGGAAACTCTAATTATGCACTGGTCTTTCATTTAATTTTTGCATTTGAGTGATAGTTGAAGAAAAGACCATGCAGACTTGTTTCTCTTCAATAACAGTTGGAATTATGTAAAACATTGATTAGGATTTAATGCTGCTCAATTATATTGTGCTAATTGTTATATGATGTATTAATTCTAGCAGACAAGCATAGATGATGACAATTGCTTATGAATTAAATCTAAGTATGGATTTAATGTTGTATAGTGCTTCAGTCAGTAGATCTATTATTTGTTAATTATTCTATATTTTATAGATTTAGTTCAAATATAGTCTATATATTATGTATTGTCTTATTGTCTTGTGTTCACTGTAACTCAATATTAATTCATTAAAAATAATTTAATGAATTAAATTGGATATTATACAATTTCTAGAATAATAATTATAAACATAAGTGTAATTATTATTAAGCAATCATATTTTTTTTTATAACTATAATGCAAACACTGACAATGTTAAGTGTTTGTAATAAATGATATGTATATGGTAATTGTAACTTTTTATACTTCAGTGACAAAAAAAATGGTTATTAAATATATGTGAGTTACAAATTATATTATCAGTAACTAATCGATTTAAATTTATAATTGTAGTTATAATTTACACACAAATATAAATTTGTAAGTAATATATAATTACGAATTGTAATTTTGTAACAATTAATCAAATAACAATGAAAAAGTGGTCGTAAGTAATAGAATGATTTTGTAACTAAATGGTCACTTGATCAACATTTAGGGTCCTAATTAGTTACTTAAATGAATATTCGATCACGAAAAAATTGTCAATTAGTAACGACAATTTTTATAAGTAAAGGTATTGTATAGTTACGAAACATGTGTCGTAAATAAAGATGCTATCTTTAGTCACGAAATGACAATTTTCGTGACTTATTACTAATCTATTACGGTCATTTAGTCACAAACGATCCACGAAAAAAATTCGTTACAATATGACATTAAGGCACGAAAAATCGTAACTGATTAATTATTAGGTACGTTTTTTGAGTTCGTGACTAATTTAAATTTTTCTTGTAGTGTTTCCCTTTAAACTTGAACATGATAATAACATCCTATGGAAATCCCAAATTCTACCAGTGATTATTGGCAGTAATATGGAAGGATTTGTTTATGGTGAATTCGTCGTCCCACCTCCAACCATTGCTGATACGAACTCTGGCACTTCAACGGAGGTAGTGCTCAAGCTAAATCCTGAATATTAGAAATGATGCATGCATGATCAAGCATTACTTGGGTGGATATTGTCCTCGATTTCTAGATAAATTCATACCAAAGTAAACAAGGTTTTAGAATCTTTGACTTTAACAAAACTATGGACTTCCCTTGTGACTTTAGAAATAGGTGAAGTTCCGGGTACCAAATCAATTGTGAATTCCACTTCCCGATCCGGCGGTAACCCCGGTAAATCTTCCGGAAAAACGTCCAAAAAGTCTCGAACGACTTCGACGTCTTGCGGTTGAAGAGTATCTGGTTCCTTGTTAACGACACTAACAAGGTAAACTTGACACCCTTGACGCAAACACTTAAGAGTTTGCATCGCCGATAGCAACTTAGGCCAAGGCCTAAACTTTGAGCCCGCAAACTCAAACTTCCGACCATCTACAGGGCTAAACCGAACTTTCTTCTCTTTGCAATCAATGCAAGCCCCACACTTAGATAACCAGTCCATACCAAAGATCACATCAAAAACCAACAATTCTAATATTATCAAATCAGCACAAAATGTCTCGTCACCAAGGCACACATCACAATTACCAAGCAAAGAAGTAGCAAACATATTTACACCCGAAGGTGTAGCAACAGATAAACCACAACCCTAGCCAATTTGGCAGCAAACTGGCTAGACACAAATGAGTGCGTAGCACCCGAATCAAACAATGCAAAAGCACTTAAACCATTTAAGGTAACGGTACCTGCAACCACTGTGGAGTCTTCTTTCCCCGCCTCCTCTTTGGTCAATGCAAACACCCGACCTTGCATAGGCTGCTGAGTCTTTGCTATCCCTGGACAATTCCTCCTTATGTGACCAGGCTTGCCACAACCATAGCACGTGATAGTCTTTCCCCAGCATTCTCCGAAATGCTGCCTTCCGCACTTACTACACTGCGGAACACCAGGTCGATTATAACTCGTCTTAAACTTCTTGTTATTGTTATCCCCTCGGTTAGTGCTTGACCACGGTTTTCCATCGAACCTCCGCTTCTGCGGAAAACCTCTTTTCCACTGTTTCTTCGCAGGAGTAGAACTCGATCCTACATGTCCACTTGCCACCGGGGTAGGGTCTTTAGCGATCAACTGCACTCGCTGCAGAATCTCCGAGTACGTAGGGAACTAGAACATAGCGACCGCATTGTAGAGCTCAGACCGTAATCCCTTCTCGAAACGTCGAGCCTTACGCTCCTCAGTGTCCACTAGGTGTGGTGCGTATCGTGAAAGTTCGTCAAACTTCCTTTCATACTCCACAAGGGAAAGATTTCCCTGCTTCAAACTTATAAACTCCGCTTCCTTTTCCTCCCGCTTCACTCGAGGAAAATACTTCTCCAAAAACAATGTCTTGAACAAGGCCCACATCATCGGATGTTCGTCAGTACGGTACGCCCTCTTGATCATATCCCACCAATGACTGGCTCCCTCCTTCAGCATAAAGGAAGCACAGACCACCTTCTGGGTCTCTGAAACATCGGTCAGCAGAAAGATCTTCTCTAGCTCCCGAATCCAATTCTCAGCCACTAATGGATTCATCGATCCGACAAACTCCGGGGGATGAAGATCTCAAACCGCTTTCGCATTAATTCCGCGAGTTGTTGCCGAGGTTGTTGTTGCTGAACATTCTGAGCCACCGGCCTTTCAATGGCCTCCACAAGACGACTTGTAGCATCCCCTGAACTGCTCTCAGGCTCAGGGTGAACGTTTCTTGGAAAACGTGGCATCTACATCCAGCGAGAAAATAAATCTTAACCAAATTATTCGATAATAATTTGATAAGATATACAACAAAACCACACTTCATTTTTACAATAAAGCGTTATACAACCAGCACACCATACATATATTATACAATATATACATAGCATATATATACCCATATATACATATACCATATGTATAAGATATAATACATATAAACAAACAACAACGTCACCAAACGCCGGAACTCTAGTCACTAGCAGGCTCATCCCAAGGATCAAAATCCTCGTGGTCGATCGGGTCAGCGTATAACGAGAGCGTACTCATCGGCACCAGGAGTCCTCCTCAGGGTCCTCCTCAGTGTCTTCCGCTAGGATCGCTGCCGCAATGGTGGTCCTCCAAACCCCGTGCTGAGCGTGCCCCTCATGGCTGCTCCTACGTGATCCTCATCAAACTGATCCAGATACCACATATACATGTCGTGATAGTGATCCTCCTGCATCTGCTGGAATCGTCCAATAGGCATGTAGTAATGACCTCCTCCCCTAATCGGTATCATAACTAGCTCTCTGCGCAAAAACATCGCAACCTCCTGTCTGCGTCCCTCTAACTCCCGACGAGCTGAGTCATCATCCAAACCAACGTCATGATACCTCCCACCAGATGTGGACGGAACGCTACCCCTATGAGATTGCCTCCCGTATAATGATGCGAGGAAGACTCTCCTCGATGTCGCCAGTATGCGCGCCATCGGCTCGACTACCGGCATGTCACGCCTCCCACGAGCGAGCGAGAGGCACTACTAAACAAGCGCCCATCTAAACAACACCGGTAGCGTAATGCAAAATAAATAAACATGCACTACTAAAATAAATCCAAAGACAATCTACCTTGGCGTGTAGGTGGTCACTAGAGCATCAGCAAGTACATGTTCAAAAACCTAGGGCTCTGATACCAAAACTGTAACAACCCCTTAACCAAGCCTAGTGTCATGCCCTAGCATCTCACCAAACACTTTGAGGGCATTTTCGGTACACTTGGGCAAGAAGCATGTGGAGTTCTCTAGACTTGTGTAGAACCTTCTAGAAAACCCTAGTGCTTGCTTAGTTGTCGCTTAGTTGTATAGCACTTGGTGGAGGATTCTAGAAACTCAATCTCCACCGTAGGATCAAATGTATTATAGCCGTTGGATCGTTTGTTGTATCTATAAATGGGGGAGGCTTCATTGGCCAAACCACCCAAGATTGAGTAATACATTCTTATTTTCTCATTCTCTCTAGTTGAGACTTTCTCTCTCTAAGTTCTTTCTTTGTTGCTTAGCTTTCTCTTCTTGTGTTGGCAAAGAGGCTTACTTAGTTGCTTCCGAGGGTCGAAACAAGCAACTAAGGCCGCACGGCTTGAAGGTTTTCAACAAGTCCGTGACAGTTGGTATCAGAGCTAGGTTCGTGAGGAGAAAGCATGTCTTCATCCGAGGTTGCTGTTGGAGAAGAGATGAGGGGAAGGGAGGCTGAACCCACAATCCCAAGGCGCACGAGGGCGTTGAAATCTCGAGTCGCTCTTGCTAGCATGGAGGCCACGGTGGCCAAGGTGGAAGTAGCTGTCGCCGACGTGATGGAAAGGCTTGATCGTGTCGAGCAAAGCGTGGAGGAACTCGAGGGTCGTGTGGACGACCAAGTGGGGGAGCTTCATGGCGACTTGCAAAGCGGTCACGAGGCCAATCGTGAGACGTGGCGTCAAGAGAATGCTGCTTTTCAAGCAACGGTGCTTGAAACACTTTCACTCATGCAAGCTCAAATGGATGAGCTTAAGCACGGTTTGGAGGAGACCCGTGCGGATTGGGCATTATGTAAGCGGGCTGCAACTAGTGGTGCTATCACCACTCAACATGCTCCACGGGTGGATGTTCCCAAACCCAAGGAGTTTAGCGGTAAGAGGGACGCAAAGGAATTGGAGAACTTCATATGGCATATGGAACAATACTTCGAAGGGATCAACATGCAAGATGAGAAGCAAAAGGTAACTACCGCTTCCCTTTACTTTACTAATCTTGGTGCTACGTGGTGGCGTAGAAAGCATGAAGAAATGAAGAAGGGTACTTGCATCATCAACTCATGGGAAGATCTAAAACGTGAGTTGAAGAGGCAATTTTACCCCGAGAATGCTATTCACGATGCTAGAAAGAAGATGAAGGAATTGAAGCACACCGGGTTCATTCGTGAGTACGTGGAGGAATTTTCCGGCTTGATGCTTCAAATTCCTAACATGACCGAGGAGGATCTTCTCTTCAACTTCATGGATGGGCTACAATCATGGGCATATGTTGAACTCCAACGTCGAGGAGTGCAAGATGTTTCTACCGCCCTCACCACCGCTGAGACACTCATGGAATATAAGCGAGGTGAGTCCTCAAACTCAAAGCCTAAAGCTAATGTTGCTAATAGTGGGGGAGCCAAGTTCCATAAGGCTCCACAAGGCAAAGACAATTCGAGGAGGCCTCCACAAAACCAAGATTGGAAGAGAGGAAATAACAAGGAGGCAAAACCAAGAAACAATTGCTTCCTTTGTGATGGTCCACATTGGGCAAGAGAGTGCCCGAAGCGAAAAGCTCTTAGCGCCATGCTCGAAGAAAGGGAGGAACCCGAATCATCACAAATGGGTTGCATACAACTCCTCAATTCCTTGAAAGCAAGTCCCGTTCCCGCACACATGTTAAAGACAACTCCCTGTATGTACGTGGCGGCACGTATCAATGGCAAGGATGCCCAAGTCATGGTAGACACCGGCGCATCACACAACTTCATCAAGAGGGAGGAGGCCATGAGACTTGGCCTAAAGCTCGAGAAGGGGCAAGGGTGGTTAAAAACCGTAAATGCCGAGGCAAAGCCACTTGATGGCACGGCTCGTGATGTGGAGCTACACCTTGGTACATGGCGAGGTAATGTAAACTTTTCTATTGCTCCCATGGATGACTTTAATATTGTGCTTGGCATGGAATTTTTAAGGCAATTCAACGTAGTCCCGCTTCCTCGCTACAACACCGTTTGCATCTTGGAGGGAGGACCTTGCATGGTTCCCGCAACGCACACACCAAGCACTTCCAAACATCTCTCCCATGCAACTCAAGAAAGGGATAAAGAGGAGAGGTCACTTTCCTTACCACAATCGTGGAGAAGAAGAGTCCCTATCGATGAACCACCAAGGAAGTTTGTCGTTGCTTGAGAGTTCAAGGGTGTCATGCCACCCGAGCTACCGAAGAAACTTCCACCAAGGAGAGAGGTGGATCATCAAATTGAGTTAGAAGTTGGTGCCAAACCACCCGCAAAGGCACCATATCGCATGTCTCCACCCGAATTAGAGGAATTAAGGAGGCAACTAAAAGAGCTTTTGGAGGCGGATTCATCCAACCATCAAAAGCACCCTATGGAGCACCGGTCCTATTTCAACGGAAGCATGATGGATCGTTGAGGCTATGCATCGACTATAGGGCACTCAACAAAGTCACTATCAAAAATAGGTACCCTATACCGTTGATAGCCGACTTGTTTGATCAACTTGGAGGGGCGAAGTACTTCACTAAACTTGACTTGAGGTCGGGCTACTACCAAGTGAGGATAGCGGAAGGAGATGAGCCAAAGACTACATGCGTGACACGGTATGGAGCATATGAATTTCTTGTTATGCCCTTTGGCCTTACTAATGCACCGGCAACGTTTTGCACACTCATGAACAAGATCTTCCATCCTTACTTGGATCAATTTGTGGTGGTGTACTTGGACGACATCGTCATCTATAGCAACACTCTTGAGGAACACATCAAACACCTACGAATTGTATTCAACGTGCTAAAGGAGAATGAGTTATACGTGAAGAAAGAGAAGTGCACCTTTGCAAGCGATGAAGTACATTTCCTCGGCCACAAAATTAAGGATGGCAAGTTATACATGGATATTGCCAAAATTAAAGCCATTCAAGAGTGGGAACCTCCAAGTAAGGTGAGTGAGCTTCGATCTTTTCTCGGTCTTGTTAATTATTATAGGTTTATTATGGGCTATTCGCCATAGCCGCCCACTCACCGATTTATTGAAGAAAGACAAGTCATGGGAATGGTCCATTCAATGCCAACAAGCCTTTGAAGACTTAAAAGGGGCCATCATGAAAGAGCCGGTCTTGGCATTACCCGATTGCTCCAAGCCATTTGAGGTACATACCGATGCTTCGGATTTTGCCTTAGGAGGCGTACTAATGCAAGACAAGCATCCCCTTGCCTATGAGAGTCACAAGCTTAATGATACCGAGAGGAGATACACGGTCCAAGAAAAGGAGATGACCGCCATTATTCATTGTTTGCGCGCGGAACACTACTTGCTTGGTCTAAGTTTGTGGTGAAGACGGACAATGGCAACGAGCTATTTCCAAACACAAAGAAGCTTAGTCCCAAGCAAGCTCGTTGGCAAGATTTCCTAGCGAATTGACTATGTCTCGAGTACAAGCCCGGTACGGCTAATGTAGTTGCCGACGCCTTAAGTAGGAAGGCCGAGTTGGCGTCGATAAGCAAGCTCCAAGGAGAATTGTTCGACTTAATCAAGGAGGGCATGGAGCATGATGTTGTGGCCAAACAACTCCAACAACTTGCCACGGAGGGCAAGACCAAGCGGTTTTGGATGGAGGAAGGCTTACTCTACACAAGGGTCGTGTCTACGTGCCAAGGTGGAGCAACTTGAGGAGGAACTTGATTAAGGAATGCCATGACACGAAATGGGCGGGGCATCCGGGGCAAAGGCGTACGAGAGCCTTATTAGAGACAACTTACTATTGGCCACAAATGCGAGACGAAGTGGAGCTATATGTGAAGACTTGTCTTGTGTGCCAACAAGACAAGGTTGAACAACAAAGTCCTGCTGGTCTTTGGAACCACTACCTACACAGGCGTCCGGTGGAAAGCATAAGCATGGACTTCATTGTAGGCTTGCAATCGAGGGTGTGGCACTATCATCGTGGTGGTTGATGATTCTCCAAGTATGCCACCGTAGCCGCACAAAGGCAAGTTCCGATGATACCGCAAGACTATTCTTCAAGAATGTGGTAAAGTATTGGGGGTTACCACAATCCATCATTAGTGATCGAGATCCACGATTCACCGGGAGGTTTTGGACGGAGTTGTTCAAACTCATGGGCTCGGATCTACATTTCTCTACAAGCTTCCATCCTCAAACCGATGGGCAAACGGAACGAGCTAATGCATTGTTGGAGCTTTACTTGAGGCATTTTGTGAGTGCCAATCAACATGATTGGGCAAAGTTACTAGACGTGGCCCAATTTTCCTACAACTTACAAAGGAGCGAGTCCACCAATAGGAGCCCGTTCGAGCTAGCCACGGGGCAACAACCATTGACTCCCCATACACTTGTTACATGCTACAAAGGGAGGAGTCCATCCGCTTTCAAGGTTGCCAAAAATTGGCACGAACAAGTGGACTTGGCGAGGTCCTACCTTCACAAGGCAACTAAGAAAATGAAGAAGTGGGCGGACACAAGACGGCGACATGTGGAATACCAAATTGGAGACCTTGTGTTTATCAAGATTCTACCTTCCCAACACAAGTCTACTCGTCCACTGCACAATGGACTTGTTAGACGCTATGAGGGGCCATTTCCGATCATCAAGAAAGTAGGGAGGGTAGCATACAAGGTGGAGTTGCCATCCACACTTAACTACACCCGTCTTCCATGTAAGTCGCCAAGCCATATCATGAAGATGAGGAAGACCCTTGAGAAGGAAGTCCGAGAGCACTATGGGCATCACAAGTGCTTACGACAAGGAGGAAAGCGTCATGGCGAGCGAGTGGTGCGTGGAAGGGACAATCATCCGAGTCATGAGTACTTAGTGAAATGGAAGGGACTATCCGAAAGTGAAGCAAGTTGGGAACCCGCGGTAGACCTATGGCAATCGAGACCACATCAAGCGCCATCAAAGAGCTCGACGAGGACGTCGGCGCATAAGTGGGGAGAATGTCATGCCCCAGCATCTCACCAAACACTTTGAGGGCATTTTAGGTACACTTGGCAAGAAGGTTGAGACTTGTGTGGAACCTTCTAGAAAACCCTAGTGCTTGCTTAGTTGTCGCTAGTTGTATAGACTTGTGGAGGATTCTAGAAACTCAATCTCCACCGTAGGATCAAATGTATTATAGTTGGATCGTTTGTTGTAATCTATATAAATAGGGGAGGCTTCATTGGCCAAACCACCCAGTATTGAGTAATACATTCTTATTTTCTCATTCTCTCTAGACTTTCTCTCTAAGTTCTTTCTTTGTTGCTTAGCTTTCTCTCCTTGTGTTGGCAAGGCTTACTTAGTTGCTTAGGGGTCTAAACAAGCAACTAAGGCCGCACGGCTTGAAGGTTTTCAACAAGTCCGTGACACTAGGTTCCCGAGTAAGGTGTGATTACCATATTTTTTTTATTTTTTATTTTTGATTTGTTGAAAATATTTTTTGTTTTGGACTTAACCACAATAAAATCGAGAGAATTTCCTTTACTCTTTGAGACCGTTTTCCAAACCACACTAAAGCAAAGATTATTTTGAAAATAAAACAAAGTTTACACACCCACACCAAAAAGGAAAATGTAGTATTTAAAAATACATAATATCATCGCCAAAATATAACAAACCAAATGCGGAAGAAACGATTACTATCTGCGCCTCTCAAGACCCGCCAAGCCCTACCGTTGCTTTGGACTTACACCACAGGGATAGACAACTGTGAGTGGAAAACACTCAAGAGGCAACCATATGCAAGTCTGAATGACATGTCATGAAGTGTATCACTATACACCTAAAATCATTATTTTTCCTCTTTATTTATCAATCGAAAAACCCACTCTCTTTCCCCGTTTCGTGCACAAAACACCATACCTCTGTGGTATTGCGGATGAACCACCGTTCCGGGCGACCCAGCGTATGTGTGGTCGGTGATTATGGCGACTAAAAACAGGGCTTTACTGCACCTCTCGTGCAACCAATTTTAAAACACAAACCCGGGAATAATCTTTCGCCACATAAAACAATAAACCACCAAAATTGCTTTATGCAAATGAATGCTCATGCCACAATGCACAAGTAAAACTAAACAACACAGTAAACACATAATTACCAACCGTCCTATTCCAACAGCCGTAATTACTGGAATGCCCCTGCTCCATTAACGACTACAAGTCGTTCAACAATACTGATGTAATTACCGATATGCCATTGGCCATGTCGGAAATTACCAAGATACCCCTCAAGTAAATGAAAAATTACCAAAATACCCCTCAATAGGCATATGGTTAATTACCATTCTACCACCGGTAAAATAACGAATTAATAAATTCTATCAACATACGCATTTACAACACAAGTATAAACGCATATATAAATAAATACGTAAATGGAAATATACACACATAAATACACATTCATGTACACATATCCATATACACCCATATATGTATACACACCCATATATGTATACACATTTTATATATACATATATATGTCCACAAATATAATTTACATATATACATAATCACATATATACATACACATAAATATATGTATAAAAATACACACATATATATATACATACTTGCATACACCTATATATACACAAACACGTATATACACCATATATGTATACACGTATTTCATACACATATACATGCATACAAATACGACCTATAATGTATACATGATTATACATATACACACCCCATGTATAAATACACCCACCCACATATATATATACTTAATATATAAATAATTATTTTTGTACATAAACCTTTACAAAACATATATACGTATATTTTCTAAATACGTACATAAATTATATGTATTTTATAAAATATATATATATTTATAATTATACAAATACATGTATAATTAATTGTATTTGAGAATATATATATATATATATATATTAGTAATTGAAAATATATATATATATATTAATAAACAAATAATAATTTAATTTATATATATTAAAATAACTTGGAAATTAGGAAAAGACCATAATACTCCTCTAATTTCAAATATTCTCAACTTTACCCCTATTATAGAAAATGACGAAAATACCCTCAAAAATTTAAAAATTACATTTAAGTCCCTACATGTCAAATGACCAAAATGCCCTTGACCTTTTTATAAAATTCCATTTATGTCCTTTACATGCAAATGACAAAATTACCCTAAAACATTTTCAAAAATTCCATTTAAGTCCCTTGCATGTAAATTGACCTAAATACCCTTGAACTTTTTAAAAATTCCCAAAATACCCTTCATAGGTGAAATGACTAAAATACCCCCACCCATACAAATTTGCACATAGCTTCCTACACCACCATCCCTTTCCATCCATCACATTCCAAATGAATTCTTCACAAATTCATCAAATTAACTAAGCCCACAAACATTTCCATCAATCAATTTCATGAATTTATGCATTACTCCAACAAATTCAAGCATCCAACACCAATTCAATCACACCCTAAGCTAAACAATTTGAGATTTACTCAACCAACCAATACACATGGAATTTAAATCCAAACCACCATTAATTCAATAATTCCAAGCCTAAACACATCAAGTTAACCAACAAATATACATATATTTGCAATAAAATAAAAGGGGTATAGTTGCTACCTTGATTAAAGCTTGGAAGCAAGCAAACCCCACCTTTGAAAAGCTCTCCAACCAAGCCAAATTCCCCTCTTGATGGCGGCCACTTCCCTTGAAATTGGTTTGTGTTTTGCAATTCACTTTTTTTCCTCTAACTTTTGTCTCTCTACACAGGAAACCCAATAAATGCATTGGTGAAAAAAAAACAAAACAAAGTAAAACAGGGTAGTCTCGGTCCTTAGAAAATTCTCGGAGGACTCCGAAACTGCTTGTTTCGGTGAAAAAGGTAAAACCGTGATTTAACCGAAAACGCATCCGGAAACCGACAGTTTTGAAAATAAATGAGGTTATTACACCAACAAATCTGCAACTTCTTCTTCAACTCTTTCAACTCCGTCGATGCCATTCGATATGGCGCCTTAGAAATAGGTGTAGTCCCCGATATCAAGTCAATCGTGAACTCCACCTCTCGATCTAGCGGTAATGCAGGCAACTCCTCCGGAAAAACATCTAAAAATTCACGAACGACTTTGACGTCTTGCGATCATAGAGTTTCCAACTCCTTGTCAACAACACTAACAAGGAATACCTGGCACCCTTGAAGCAAACTCTTTAGAGTTTGCATCAACGTCAATAACTTAGGCCATGACTTAAATTTTGAATATGCAAACTCAAACCTTTGACCACCTACAGGGCTAAACCGAACTTTCTTCTCTTTACAATCAATGCAAGCCCCAAACTTAGATAGCTATTCTATACCGAAAATAGTATTGAAATCCGACAATTCTAATATGATTAAATCGGCACGCAGTGTCTTGTTACCAAGGCTCGCAACACAATCATCAAGTAAAGAAGAATCAAACATACTTAAACTCGAAGGTCTAACAACATACAAGCCACAATCAAAACTAACATCTTTTCTAGCCAATTTAGCAACAAATTGGCTAGACTTTTACATTGTTTGATTCAGGCTGCTACATCTTTATTGCTCTAGACAATTCCTCCTTATGTGGCCAAGCTTGTCACAACCGTAGCATACTTTCTCCAACATTCTTCAAAATGTTGCCTTCTACCCTTGCCACACTGTAAAACACCAGGTCAGTTATTACCCGCCTTGATCTTCTTGTTGCTACTATTGCTGCAGTTACTATTTAATCTCGGCCTTCCATCGAACTTCCGCTTCTGCTGGAAGCCTCCTTTCCACTGCTTCTTTGTAAGGGCAGAACTTGATCTTGCTGACCTGCTTCCTTGTAGGAGCAAGATCTTTGGCGATCAAGTGCACTTACTGTATAATCTCCAAATACATAGGAAACTGAAACATGACAACAGTATTGTAAAGCTCGGGTTGCAACCCCTTCTCAAAATGATGGGTTTTGCTTTCCTCTAAGTCCATCAGATGTGGCGCATAATGAGAAAGTTCATCGAACTTCCTCCCATACTCCACTAGAAAAAGATTTCCTTGCTTCAAACTTAAAAATTCAGCTTCCTTTTCCTCCCGCTTAACCTGAGGGAAATATTTTATGTAGAATAAAGTTTTGAATTACGTCCACAACATTGGGCTTTCATCAGCACGGTAGGCTCTCCTAATTATATCCCACTAATGACTGGCTTCCTTCTTCAGCATGAAGGAAGCACAGATCACCTTCTGATCTTCTGTGCAGTCAATTAGCACAAAGATTTTCTCCATCTAGCAGATCCAGCTCTTAGCAACTAAAGGATTAATTGAACCTTCAAACTTAGGGGGATGAGTATCTCTGAACTGCTACATCACCACTTAATCCCAGTACATTGATGTAGTTGCTGGGGTTGCTGTTGCTATTGTGATTGTTGTCCTTATTGTTGCTGCTGTTGCTACTACACATTTTGAGCCACAGATCTCTCAATGGCTTACATAAGCCGACCTGTGGTATTTCCCCAGCCATTTTAAGGCTCGGGGTAAATAACTTTAGGAGGAAGTGGCATCTGCTACAACCGAGAAAATAAATCTTAAATAAATTATTTGGTAATAATTTGATAAGATACATAGGAAAACAACACTTCATTATCACAACAAAGTGTTACACAATCACCATATACAATACATATATTATACAATATACATAATAAATATATACCCATATATAGATATACCATATGTATAAGATATAATACATATATACAAACAACCAAGTCACTAAGATACCATAACCCAAATCGCTAGCAGGGTCAAAATCCTCCTGGTCGATCGGTTGGGGTGAATAACCAAGAGATACGTGGTCATCAGAACCTATGGAGTCCTCAGTATCCTCCTCCTCTAGCTCAGCAGCCACGACAAGTGGTCCTCCATACCTTCGTGGCTGTACATGTGCCATCATAGTCTGCTGCTCAACAAGATCCTCACCAAACTGATTTAAGTACCACATGTATATGTCATAATAATGATCAGACTGAAGCTGCTGAAATCTCCCAATGGGCATGTAGCAATGACCTCCTCATCGAATAGGTATCATGGTAGCCTCACTGTACAGAAACATAGAGACATTCTGTCTCCTCCCCTTCAGCTCTCGTTGAGCGGAGTCCTCATCAAGTCTGAGATCCTAATACCCTCTACTAGGTATGGATGGAATATCACCTCTATAGGTCATCCTTACAGTGTAAGATCTCGACGATGACTCTCTCACCTAGGTCACCACTCGTACTACCACCGGCTCCTCCACCGATGAATCTTGCTTCCCACGAACCATGCATGATATACAGCTAAACAACTAGCCCATCTAAGCAGCATAGTAATATAAAACAAACAAACAACTATGCAATACTCAAAATAAGTCCAAAAGACAGTCTACCTTGGCATGCAGGTGGACACTAGAGCATCAGCATGTACATGTTATAAAAATCTAAGGCTTTGATACCAAAACTGTAACACTCTCTTACCCAAGCTTAGGTTTCCGAGTAAGGTGTAGTTACTATTTTTTTTCCTTTCTTTTCAAATAAGTGAGTGAAAACACTCAATAGACAACCATATGCATATGTCAATGCCATGTCATGTAGTGTACAGCCATACACCTCAAATCATCATTTTCTCCTTTTGATTTTAAACCGAGTAGCCCATTATCTTTCTGCGTTTTGTGTATGAAACACCACACCTCTGTTGGTATACAGAAGAACCATCATTCCTATGTATGGTCAGTGGTTCACAGAGCTACTAAAAATAGGGTATGGAACCATGCACCTCATCGTGTAACCATTTTGAAAACATAAACCCTATGGGAAAAATCTTTCATGTCACATAAAATAATAAATTTCATGAATTGCTTTATGCAAATGAATGCTTATATCATAATGCAAAAACACAACCAAGCAACGCAATAAAATACATAATTACCAAACTGTTCCATCCAACAACAGTAATTACCGAAATGTCGTTATTCAAACCAACAATTTTAAATTACTGAACACATTGATGTAATTACCGAAATGTCATTGGCCACCTCAATAATTACCAAGATAATCCTAGAGTATATGAAAAATTACCAAAATACCCCTCAATAGGTATATGGTTAATTACCACAATACCCTCAGTTAAATAACAATCCACAATAATTTTCAACTAGGTACATACATACAACAGATGTTTACCGGAATCCATCTAATAGTCATCTTATGCTCTCTCAAGATTCTGATTAATTTATCCTCTAGAACTGAAGTTAAACCACTAGCTATAATGACTGATAGCGTCTCGTTATCCCCTAAGTATACATACTTCAAATGCTCGGGCAAAGACTTTAATTCCAAGATCAGTGCCTGCACTATCGAAGGTAGCAACTTGGTGTTAGGAATTTCTAATTCAATTGGAGCAAGCATATACCTTTTAGGAACTTGTTGAAGGGAATGGAGTGCCTTCACAATTTCTTCATCGTCACTCCATTGATAGACTCCTTCCAACATAGATTGAGTCACCCTGTGTTAAATTACCAATTTTAACTCATCTTCACTACTAGTCTCAAAGACATCCTGCACAACCTCATCAATTATATCAATAGAGCACACTAAATAATTATCAACATGATATTTCATAGCACCAAAAATATTAAACTTAATAAGCTCCCCATCAAATTTCATAACCAAGGTTCCATCGTAAATGTCGATTTTGATTCTAGCGGTCTTCAAGAAAGGTCTTCCTAAGATGATTGGGGAGGAATTTGGGTAACGATCGTCCTCCATGTTTAAAATATAAAAATCAGCTGGAAACACCATGTCCTTAACCTGTACCAAAACATCTTCAACTACCCCTTTGGGGTAGGTATTAGACTGATTTGCAAGTAAAATAATAACTCGCGTTTCTTTTAATGTACCCAAATTCAAAGAAGAATAAATTGAATACGACATTATATAAATGGAAGGTCTTAAATTTATCATAGCACGTTCCACTTTAGTATTCCCAATTACACAAGGGATAGTAAATGTAGCTGGGTCTTTACACTTTTGGGGTAGCTTTCTTTGGAGCACTACAGATATATTTTAGCTCACACTTACTTTCTTATCCCCTCGCAATTTTTTCTTGTTAGTGCACAGTTCTTTAAGGAGCTTAGCATAACGGGGAACTTGTCTTATGGCATCTAGCAGTGGTATGTTAACCTCAGTATCGAGGAGCTTTTTCTCTTGTTTTTCCTTATTGTTCTTGTTCAACCTACTAGAAAAAGGTGGAGGAGCATATTTAGAAGTATTAATGACATATTCTGATTTTACCTTCAATGATGGTTAAACTTCAACTTCTTCCTCCAATTGTGGCTTCTTCAATTCCACTTCTGATTCCTTCTTAAGCATCTCAATCTCTTAACCACTTCATAATGTCATTGCCCTTATCTCTTCTATAGGATTAATCAGTTAAGATGGAAGCCTCCCAGAAGTTTGAGCCTCAAGCTTGCTCATTAATGTGGCCAACTAACTCATTTGACTCTCTAAGTTTTGAATACTTGCTCTTATTTCCTGCTGAAATTGTTGAGTGTTAATAGCAAGAGCTTTAACAATATCATCCAAAGACATTCCTAACTTAGGAGCCTCAGTTTGTTATGGTGGCCATGCCTGATAAGGTTGTTGATACCAATTATAAGCAGGATTGTTTCTATTGCAAAAATTAGGATGGTCCTTCCAACTCGGATTGTATGTATTAGAATAAGGGTCATATTTCCGCTGTGGTTGTCCCAAAATCCACCAATAGCATTGGCTTGTTGTGTAGTATCCTCTTATTACAATGTAGGGCACATATCGGTCGCATGCCTTTGAGTCAAACAAATACCACACACCTTGCCAGTTTGAACTTGAGCTTGTCCTATAGCCAATTGTATCACAAGAGAAGTTCAATCAGAAATTTACTGTTCTAAAGGAGATGTATTTACCTCATGAACCTTCTTCAATAAAGGTGATGCTCGTGTACCGAATTGTTGAGAGTTTACAACCATTGTAGAGATAATACGTCTTGCTTTACTAGGAGTCTTATCTACTAGAGCACTTCCACTTACTCCATCCACCATACTCCTATCCATATGCGACAAACCTTTATAGAAGTATTGTATTAGGAGCTGTCCACTGATTTTATGGTACGGGTAGCTAGCACAAAGTTTCTTAAAGCGCTCCCAATACTCGTACAATGATTCTCCATCATATTGACGAATACCATAGATCTCCTTCCTTATATTTACAGCATAAGACGCAGGAAAATATTTTTCCAAGAAATAGTCGTTTCATCTCGTTTCATGAGTTAATAGATCCCAAAGGCAAGTAGTATAACCAATCCTTCACAGAGTCAACCAATGAGAACGAAAAAGCCCTCAACTTGATTTGTCCTCACTTATTCCTTGTGGCTTCATTGTAGAGCAAACCACGTGAAATTTCATAAGATGCTTGCAAGGCCACAAAAAGTAAGCAAAAGATGAATTAATTCAGATTTCAATTCAAATGCATCGATTAGGAAATTCAATGCAAAGTGGCTAAGAATTTAAATCAGAAGCAGCCAACTCCTTTAGTCTCCTATTGTTGTTCATGTCGGTAGCTGGTTTTGGCTCGTCTTCTGAATCAGACTCTCTACTTTGGACCTAACGCTGAAGAGAAGTGGAAGGTGAGCTAGAAGCTATTTGTCAAAGAGTTTCCTTCCTCAATGTACATGCAGTTCTCTCTATCTTAGGATCGTATCATAGTTCTTCTTGATTAGACAACCTAGTCATCAACCTGAACATAACACAAACTAAAAACTAGAATAGAAATTAGAATCAAATTAGCACACAGTCCCCAGCAATGGCGCCAAAATTTTAATGAGTGTCGTATTACACCAAAACTAAATAACTAAATTCACCAAACACATAGCATTGGTAAGTCTAGATCGTACCCACAAAGACTGGTCTAACAAGTAATCTAATTTCTATTCTAATGAATCAATTAAGATAATAAGAATAATTTGAGGGATTTTTAAGATGCAAAGATTTTAATTCAAAAATTAATTAAAGTGAAGCAAAGTAAATTAGGAAGAACAATCAATTCAACAAAATCTTGGTTCAGAGTAATTGGATATTATCAATCATATGTGATCATCCACAAAAAAGAATCAATTTACTTATCAATTAATCCTTTAGCTTTGGCGTCAACAGATAGTACAACTAATCTATTACAATCTTTCCTTATGTTGAACTAAACAGAAACATTCATAATTAATTCTTAACCCTAAATTATTTGGAATCAATATGAATTAAATCAATTTAGAATTACTTTATGACCAAGAAAGATATCCAAAATTAGACTAACCCTACAAACGTTTCAAGATTATAATCTAAAATATATTCCTTGAATTGCTATGGATAATCAAACCAAAGTACGACTCAGATTTAATTTAGCATGCATTCAATCACAAGCAATAATATTGGATCCAAAATATCATCACATCAAATTGAAATTAATCGAGAAAGTAGAAGAATATAGACGAAAGAATCAATTGAATTAATTAGAAAACTGTCAATTCAGGTTTCACACATGACGATCAATAACACAAATTAACTCATACCCGAGAGATTTAGCAACTCATAACCTTCAAAGCTGCAATCAACAATCTAAGAATAACATTATGTCTGCCGTTGTCCCCCTAAACCAGGAGAAGACATCTATTTATAATAAAAACCTAATCCTACTTGTTTAAACTTATAATCTTCAAAATGACAAAATTACCCCTGCTTCTCGTCCGCCTAACATAGGACTTGACTTGGCCCCTGACACTCTCAGGTTTGCTTGTTCAGTTCTCGTGCACACTCAAATAGATCTTCACTACATGTCAGGCGCCTAACTTTAAACCTGTCATTGCGCCTAACATGTGTTGGGCTCGTGAGTTCTGGTCTTCTTCTGGTGGCATGTTAGGCCCAATGTCAGGGGCTTGACATTGCACCTGACTTGGCCATCTTCAATATTTCTTCATAATTTCCAACCAAGTCTTTACAACCAATCCAATATTATCTTGCATGCAGAATAGATCATCATTAGCTCAATTTTAATAGTTAGAACACTTAAGAATTACACCTTAAATTAAATAAGAATAGCAAAATAGAAACCCATTAACTTCACTCACTGCAGAATCTCTGAGTACGTAGGAAACTGAAATATGGCGACAGTATTGTAAAGCTCGATTCACAGCCCCTTCTTAAAACGACGGGTTTTGCTTTCCTCATTGAAGTAAATAATTATTCAATATAAATAATTTTTCATTTATTTATATTAAATTAATTTGGCATGTAATCTCTTATTAATTTATTTATCTTTTGTACTAAAATTGTTATTTATTTATCTTTTAACACTATAAAAAAAATGGATTTCAGCCACAAAATCATTGCTATAAATTTCATTTTCATCGTATAATATTAATATTTACCGACAAATATATATTTTATATCTAATTTAATAGAATTAGTTACGAATCGACTTGCGTAACTAAATTCTATAACAAAAACTCCAAATCAAACTTCCCCATGATATTTAGCTATAAAAACCTTGTATCAAATTTTTTTTCATACCTAAAAGGTTATTACATTTTGTCACAAAATATGATTTCATAACTGATAGCTGAATAATTGCTCAAATTAGCAACGACTTATTCTTCGTAGTCAGTTTTTGTAACAACTACAAATATATTTCATTACTAAATGATATTTGATAAAAATAACAATATTTTATTTCTGTTAGCTACAATTTTTAAATAATATTAAGCTACAAAATATTTTTACAACTAATTGGTATAATTAAAATATTAATCTTTTTTTATCAAAACTACGTCGTTTCATGTCCTTTTCAAACCTTAAATCAACTTTGGCCCCTTCTTCCTCTTTTATCTTTTTCATCTTTCCCCTCTGCTGCATCTTTCCCATTCTTTTTTCTCATTTTTTTCTCTCATACCCCCTTCGTCCTCTCTCGTCTCTCATATGTCCCCTTCTTTATCTTATTTAGTGTCACAGCTACCTTCTTATCTCTTAGTTGGCCACCTTTATAGATTTCACTTGCATTTACCGCCGTCTGCTATTGTCGTTCACCACATTCCAATGGGGTTATATCTGCTATCCAGGTTTTAGTTGTAAGATTTTTTTCTTTATATTTGTTATTGTGCAAGCAATATATGGGTTAGTAAGTTTAGGTTTATAATTTTCGGGTTTGCTAAGTTATACTAGATATGCTACCTAGATTTTCAGTCAATTATGTCAATTTTCAATGTTGCTTATTGTTGGTTGAAGGATATTTTGGGCCCATTATAATGCAAATTTAAAATGTTAACAAAGCTGAAAACATGACTGGGTTTTATTGTTGGCTTAATTTTGCATTCCTCTTTTCTTTCTCTGTTTTTCTTTCCAATTGGTTTGTGAGAACTCATTTTGTTAAAATTATAAAGTTTAGGGTGGTTATGTCCGAGCGACGCCAACATCAGACACACGTAGCAATCTAAGGTTGAAAAAAAGAGACATAGGATGCATGATGATGATGATGATAATGATAATGCTGATGAATATTATTATTGTTATAATCATACCCCTTTCAACCGAGCCCTTCATCTATGGCATAAAAATCTTTTTTTTTTTGGTTTGAACTCATAAAAGTTAGATTTAGATTAAAAATCTAACTTTTGATGCCCATTCCATTGGGTCTTCCATGTAATTGCAAACTCATATTGTCAACAAGCTTCAAGACCCTAAAAAATTCAAACTTTCAAGTTGGATAGAACTGACGATAAAGGCAAAGAAATTTGTAGACCCAAACTTTTTCTTGAAGAGGCATTTGCTATACCGTTGAGCATAAATCTTTGAAGTTTTTTGGATTTTCTCTTCTTGAACTTTTCTTGATTGATTTCGGTCCAATATAAATGTAAAGGTGGGATTGTTATGTTTAAAAAATCACACTATATCACTTGTCTTCCTCTCTTGATATACAAGCTTTATTTCAAAGCCCCAATTATGATTGAAATATCTGCTTTCTTTTCTATGCACTTGATTTTTGGTTAAAGTCAACATTTAGACCGGTGATTGTCACATCATGGTTTTGATTGGTTTTAAGCTGTCTGGGACTGATTTAGTTGTTTATTTTATGCTCCAAGTGTGTTTGTGATTGTTGGTCAAGGTCAAAGTCAATAATATCACATCATCACCTAGACTGATATAGAGTTGACTGAGACTTTCTTTTCTATACATGTGACATGTGTAGGAGAGTGTTTTGATAAAGTTAGATATAATGAGTAAGGCTACTTGGAGACCAAGTTTGACTTGGTCAAACTTTGATAAAAAAAATATGGTCTTACTTGTTTCACCTTATTAAAAACGCCAAGACTACTTTATTTAAAGCCCTTTTGAAGACACCAAACCCTCATTTTGAACCAAGACAGCTAGCCATCCATGCTTTAGAGAGAGTGTGTGTGCTTTTTAGAGAGAGAAAGTGAGGGAAAATGAAGAAAATTAAAGGAAAATCAAGCATTCTTCAAGAGAAAAAGCAATGAGTCAAAGAGGAAAGGGGGGCTAGCCACTTGGTGCACTAGATCTGATGGTTTCGGAGGTAGATCAAGGTAGTTTTGAAGAGCTTTGAGCAATTTCAAGGTAGGTTTCCCATACTCACTTTTTGATTTATGTGATTTTAGAGTCTTGTGTATTTAGTGGTTAATCATTCTAAAATAATATTATATGGTTATTGTTTAATGTATTTGTGATGATAAGAGTGTAGATTGGTGGAATAATAGCTTGATCTAGACTTGCTAGTGACCATGAACTTATGTGTTGTATTAATCTGAAATTTTTTGAAAATCTATGAACTTTGGTTGGATATAAACCTTGATTGCATTTGTCTGAAATTTTTGAAAATTTAATTATAAGACATTGGGTTTGTTATGAATATTTTAGCTTTTGAATCACTGAATTTGAAGTATTAATGAGTGAGATCTGGATTTTACAATACTATTGATTATTTGGATAATTCTAGAAAAATCCTGCACTTTTACCCACGGTTTTTGTTGGGTTGGAAGCATTTTTAATTTTTATTATTTTTTATTCATATTTTTACCTTGTAATTCAGTAAATCATGGTCAATTTGGCTTTGGAATTCCATAAATCAAAGTTTAGCTAAGTGTATTATACATTTTAAAAAATTATTCGTTAGCTGGAAAATTCTGGAACAAAATACTGCACTTACACCCATGGGTTCCATTGTTTTTTATAGGGTTATAATTTTTATTATTTTTTGGCATATTTTTCTTGTAATTTATATTAAGTCATGGTCATTATGGTTTTTGAATCATGGAAATCCATATTATAATGAGTGAGATATATTTGTTTGAAGATTTGTTGTACCTGTTCAAACTGGTTTGGTTTATATATATATATCATTTTATTTAATCATTTTATAATATTAGATCAATCTCGTACATTTAGTATAATCTCTATGATTTGGAATGCTTTAATTGTATAGTTATGATTAAAGTTTAAGTTGTGATATTAGTTATGCACATTTTGGGCTGAGTATGCTATAAAGTTGTGACCTTTAAACATAACTGCATGATTGGGATTATTTGGACGTGATAGTCATGTTGTGTTTGTGCACATTATTGCCAAGTGAACCATGGGCATATACATATATCGATATGCATGTCATGAAAATTTTTGTCACATGCAAAGAAACTGATTTTCTCAAAGATTGAATGTTTTCGAAATGTAAAAAGTCATGACCATGCATACGTAGGCACCTATGTGAATGTGATGGAGTTTAACTGATTGTGATAAGTGAATCGTTTAGTTGAGATCCCACTAACTAGTGATGGAGAGATTGGATTCTCATATGCGCGCACATGTGAGCGTATTGGTGTATGTGGTGGTTGTAACCTCGGTACTTGCATGACGCAGATGCTAGTGGGTCTCCTCCCCACTTTCACCATTTCCTCTAAATGATTAAGTGTATTGAATTTTCTTGAAAGTATGTTTGTGTGTTACTTTGCAAAATAACAGTTGTCGACGAGCAATTAGGTAGTGTGACTAAGAAGAGTTTGACACAGATGTCATGAAATTTGAAAAGTCCTACGAATGTTTGTTTTCTAAATCACTGTATAAGACCTTTGAAAGAGTAATGTTTTGCATATGATTTATGATAAAGAGAAAATCATTATTTGGAAAAGAACGACATTTATTGTTGACATAATGCATTGCATTAGCCTGTGCATGTTGGGAACCTACTGAGTGATTTTTCACTCACTCTTGGTTGTTTTCTATGTTAGGAAATCCCAAACTTTTATCTTGAGTGGCTTGGTGGCGACGTGGCAGACTAATGGAGGATGACAATTTTATAATTAAATTTTTTGCATTTTGTTTAATTTCTTTTGGACATTATAAACTCTGATTAACAATATAGTTTTCTTTACGTTTTGGATCTATTGGTAAACAACAATGTTCTGTTTCTTCTTTTAAAATACTAAAGTTTTTATTAATATTAAAATGAGGTTGAATGCGTCCTAAAGAGTAAAAAAAAAATTTATTTGTATTTTTGCTTTGTCCAAAGGAACTGTTTTTATTATAATTTACATGACCATATTCAATTGTGACATTTATTTAGTCGGGTATCTGGAGTCGGGTAAAAGGTTATTACAGTTTTTGATAGCAGAGCCTAGGTTTTATAAAAATTGTATTACTAGCCTACTCCAGTGTCCACTCACACGCCAAAGGTAAATTTTTTTACTTGTATTTAGTGTGCTTTGTGGTGTGACTTTGTACTTTGTTTGTTAAGATAGGTCAATTAGTTAGTGCTTTTTTGCACAAACAAAGTCTTAAGCAGGTGGAGGAGCCTATCTCCAAGAGACTGAGGTTGAGTACAAAGCCGACATCCTTCTAGAGTGGCATAGTGTTTGAGCTCCACTAGGCTGAGGTTGTGACGAAAAGATCATTTGACCGGTCATGCTAGCGTCCAGGAAAAGGGGTCATGATTGAGGGATAACCATCTCATCGTGTGGTAGCACTTACCCCAGCATCATCCTCCAGAATAAAGTGCAAGGAGATTGGAGTGTTGGAGGAATCATTGCACCAGGAGTTGGGATGGAAAAAGCTTGATGTGGCTAAGTTCCTGAGTGGATTTACTAGTGTTGTACCCCTACCTAGCAGTAAAGTACGATACATCGATTTGAGAGAGCTAGATCAATTTCAGAAGAATCATGGCTACCAAATGTTTACTGGTACATGGATCAGTACCAAAACAACCCTGCCGAATAGGAAGCTCTTATCGAACATCTGGTTTATCTTGGTTTCGAAGTTCCTCAAATAGCCGAAGCAAGCACAGATAATGAGGACCCTAAGGAAGAAAAGGATCCTGAGGAAGAAGAGGATCCTCAGGAGTTTTCTGTAGAAGATTAGAGAGAGTTTAGTTGTTATTCAATCCATCATGTTTCCAAAATACAAGGTTATAATTTATCATAAGTAATAAACATTTTCGAGTAAATAGAAAAATATAACGTCACAAATAGGACTCTGTTAAATACTCAGGATTAAGAACGTTTTATATATGATCATTATAATGACAAATATAAATTCTCTATATTTAATGGATATTATAAGAGAATTAATATTTATCTGGTCCAGTCCTATATAATCTTATTATATAAAGTACCTCCATTAAATGTTACTACATTAACAGTCCAGATCAAACTATTCCATTCTCGATGTTAATGGACCGTACTAGTAACTTTGTAAAATTAAAGATTCCATAACTTTAATTATTAATTACAGACTAATTTAGATTATTATAATTAAACTTAATTCTCATATATATAACTATTATATATTAAGTTTAAGGTCACATTAAAACCCAAGGAATTTTCATGATATTTATAGAGTATTACAAATAATACTAGCAAAAAGAATATAAAAATTAATTACTATTTTATTTATTATTCAGTACAAAATTACAATTAATATGCTTTTAGGGCACTATCCCCAACACTAACGAGGCTTGATCGATCCTCTTCATTTAGAACTGTGCACAAAATAAAAAGAAAAATTAGATTCAAACAAACGAAAATAGTCATGAGCCAAGTAATAGTCAAACACTAGAAAAAAGAGAGATAGATTAGGGGATTTTGCACGAAGAGCATCCATTGATCAGTATCTCTGGATAACTCTTCTTCTAACCACCTGGTCTAGGTTGAAGTATCTTTAACCTCACAACTAGAACCATCACCAACCTAGCTCCTTTAGCAAACCGGGGGGGACATAGGTGCACAATGTGGGGAGCTCAAAGGGTTTGGGTGTGGGGTTTGGGGAAGAAAATAGAGAGAAAAGAAAAGAAAGAGTACAGAAGAAAGAAAATAGGGGATGGGAGGCAGAGGCACGGGTTTGGGGAAGAGAAGGAAAGAAAAGAGAGAAAAGAAAAAAGAAAAGGGGTTGGGCCTGTGCCCTAATTAATCATATTTTGGCGACAATCACCACACGTGACCGTTGTAAAAAATTATAATATAATAACTTTAAAAAATTAAACTTTTAATCCTTCTCTGCATGATGACTACTTGTCTATTTATGGATAGATTTATGGATATTACGTATAATAATAAAATAAAAAAGTTTAATTTATTAAAAAATAAATTTTATTAAAATCGAATAATTCAAAATATAATTTATTTTTAAAACTAGACTTTTGGCGACAAGCTTTTTATTAGAGTTTGATCATCAAATTAGACATGCAATATTTACGTATAACAAAATAATAAAAAATTATTTAAAGCATTCATCTAGATAGCCTATATATAAATCATATATGTTTTTATTTAATATCATTGAGAAAAAAAAACGAGAGAAACATGGAAGTATTAATTAATTCATTTTAATTTTTCATACTAACTTTTCAAAATTTAAATTTTTAAGGAAAAATTACAGAACTCCTTTGAAATTTCACAAGAGTTCTTATTTTCACCCTTTAATTATGAAAAAAATATAAAAAAATTTATTTGTTATTTTTGTTTCGCTCACTACCTTGCATGCATAAAAAAAAAAAAAAAGCAAAAAGCAACATCAATAAAAATTGGAGGCCAAAAAGCAACATCAATAAAAATTCAAAAGATATTAATGCCAAATTTTTTTTTAAAAAAAAAACCCTAAATTATAAAATAAATAACGAAAGCAAAGAAATCCACTTAGACTCATAAACATAGTCAATTTTTGTTTTTAATTTGTTGGAGATGTTATTCATTTACTAAGAGATCTCTCTGTTTTAGATAGTACGGGTAAATTTAAAAAACATTCATGTACATCACACTTGTCTCCAATTTAGTCCATGTATGTACTTTTTTCTTACTACACTTTGTAAAGTCTAAAATGTGTCATTCTATATACAATTTTAGTAAATAAATAGGACAGAGTAAATTAAGGAGAAAATTAAAAATTATTTTCATTAAAATGGTGGCGAAATATTAATTTTAATAAAAAAAATAAAATAATTATTTTATTAAAAAAATTAATTTTATTAAAATTAAAAATATAATATAATTTAAAATCTACTCTTTTGGCTACGATTTTATATAAAACCGTCGTCAAATATGAACTTATTTAATAATTTTATTTAAATATAAAATTTATTTTTTAAATAAAAAATATATTCAATTTAAAATTAAACTTTTGGTGATGGTTTCCCAATAAACCGTTGCCAAATATGTAATTTTTTTAATAATAAAATAAAATTTATTTTTAAATTAAATATTTTAATTTTAATTAAATTTTGAAAACTACACTTTTTGCAATGGTTTCACATTGAACCGTTGCCAAATATGAAAATTTGAATAAAATTTATTTAATAATAGAATATAAATTTTATTTATGTAGAAAATAATACTTTTGGTAATACTTTCATTTACAACTGTCGCCAAACATGTGTTATTATTTTCTTTCAAAACTAGACTTTTCGCGACAATTGTTTATAAAACCGTTACGAAAAGTCATAATTCTCAGATAATATGTAGCGACGGTTTGACTGACCGTCACTAAATACATTTAACGACGATTTTGAACGTGACTGTCGCTATATTGGCATTGCCGAATGTCGTTTTTGTAGTAGTGGTAGCTTTTTCCCTCTTTTCAATTGTTTCTCGGTCCATATCATCAATGTAGTTATCATATTACTGGCAATGATCCGATGATCATAGAACCATTATTGTAACTTTGACCAAATAGTTTCCAACAAAAGCAGGAGTGGCATCTCTCTTGCATCCATAAGTATTGCATTCATGCATTCAACAATGTTTGTAGTCAACGTGTTGTATCTTGTAACTGAAAACTTATAAAGAGCTTACCTTTCAACTTCTATTTCGAATAGGTATTCAACCACTTGTATGTTTATATTTCGTAACTCATTCATATAGTGGTCAAAACTTAATTGCAAATATGCTTTTGCAGCTAAGTAAAAAGTATAGATGATTTCATCTTCATATCCAAACTTCTTAGCCTTAAGGTTTTAACTAATATGGTACATACATAATCCATGATACGAGTTCGGATAAACAACTTTCAATGCCTTTATGTTTATCCGATATAAAAACCAAACTGTTAGGTTCTCCATATGTTTCTTTGAAACACTGGAAGAACCCATATGTATGCAGTTTCATTTTCAGCATCCCCTACACTAAAAGCAAGTGGATAAATTTGACTATTTCCATCTACAGCTATAGCAATATATAGATAACTATGATATTTATGTTTTAAAGTTGTCTCATCAACAACAACAACTGATCTTATATTAAAATGAAACTGTATGCTTGCTTTTAATGCCATGAAATAGAATTTAAAACATTCTCCATCATCAGTAGCAATTCGTGTGATTGTTCCTGGATTATTAACTTGCAATATTGCAAAATATGATGTTAGCCTTAAGAATAACTCTTCTGCAATGCCTTTAATACTGTTTAATGCATGTTCTTTTGTCCGCCACGCTTTATCATAAGATATGTCCATACCATATTTTAATTTCACGTTAAATTTTATCTCACTTGGCTTGTATACACGAGTGATCACATCATATTTTTCTTTTATGGAAACTTTAATAACTCTACTAGTAGCTTGCCTATGATTTCCATTGATAGCTTATGAAAATTGAAGACAAGCATTTTTATCTTCATATGTCCGTACAATAAATAACTTATCTGAATGTGTGATCTTGTTGGCATGAAGATGCCAATTGAAAGTATCATGGAAGCACTGAACCTCATATCGAGTTTTGGATCAACGCACAATCTTCAATTGAAAGTTGTGTTCAAATGCGTACAAATATAAGTTTTTCTTCAATTGTTTTTTATTATCATACACTTCCCCAATGTGAAACTCATCCTTATTAAAAGAACCTGATTCTATATCCATATAATGGGAGGATAAGCCGCTTCATAATAATGTTTTAGAATTACACAAAACTAAACCACCTTCACTTGGTATAGTAAAAGGCCCACCACCAACTTCACTTTCTTTACCATAACTTAAAGATATATTTTTTCTCTATAATAAAGTTACTGTAACTTGAGATGGAGGCAATGGACTTTCTTGTACATCTTCAATTTGTGACAATTGTGTTTCAAAAGGTGTTTGCGTTTCTGATACTTGTGTTTTCCATGGTGTTTCGGTTTTCGACACTTGAGTTTGCCAATATTCTTCACCTTCCCAACGTCTTACATTTTCTAGCAATTGAGTTTCTCACTAATGTTTAGCTTCCCGAATAAGACCTTCCCCCACATGTTGACGTTCCCGTATAGGACTTTCAGGTACTTGACTTTCCCATAAATGAGCTTCCTCCACATTGGATACACTTATATGTTATCCCCTTCTCAATCTTTCTCCAAATCGAGTGGAAGAGTAAAAAGAGGACAAATGATTTCTTTCATTATTGACACCTTCATATGAAAAAGATTGATGAACCCTCTACAAAATCTCCACATATAATGGAGTCACCTACACAACTTCTTTCAGTACTCGAAGAAATACTTTCACATCTTTATCTCGTCTTATTTCTTATGGAGCACATGGTTGATAACTCACTACGTAATAATATTTCAACTTTAAATTGTATGCATCCCGATCAACATTAACAATGTTGTAGACCTCACCAATTAATTACTCATACGTACAAGTTTAAGGGATTTCAGTCACTTCTGATTCATAATTCTTAAATAGCCAACAGTCAACGTCACCTTTATATCACTTGCCAGTATAAAACACAACAATTATAATAAAATATTCAAATTCCATAGTACCTATTTGCAATTGAGAAACAAATCATAAAATCGAAATAATTCAAAACATCATAAAGCAAAGAAAACAATTGCTGAAAAAAAGCATAGGGGGTTTGTGGCCACCATAGTAGACCAGTTTATACACTGTTGGAAGAATCTAAATTTGAAGACTTTAACATAATCGTATTTATGCATATGATATATGGTTGGAAAGCTAAGAGAATAAGCTTTCATTCACATATTTTTTTAATAATTTTCTAGGTTGATTAAGGACTTCAAAAAAGTGCAAAAGTCTGACTGACATGCGCAACAAATAGGTTTACGCAGTATTGGTAGAATCTAAATTTCAAGACATTAATGATATCAAATTTATGCATATAATATATGGTTAGAAAGTTAAGGGAACATGCTTATTTTTCCATAACTTTCTAGGTTGATTTAGGGTTCCAAAAAAGTCTGTGTTCGTGACCACCATAGGACTGTCAGTGGACCATCGATGGGTTGGCGGTGGTCCAAAAAAGAAAAACATATGTGGTAGTTGCTCCAAATCTCCCAAAATCATAATGTAATAACTGCATTTTATTTTCAAATTTTATCGATTTTCAGTCGCGTTTTTGGTTTGATCGCCGAATCACCTCTTTCACTGAGAATAGTAGCTTCTGAGTTTTTTAGGCATTTTATAAGGGCCGAGAGTACCCAAGTAGGAGTCGATGGACTTTTTCTTTCCCTTTTTCCCTTGGCTAAAAGTTTGACTTTTGACTATTTTAATATTTTAATTAAATATCTTACTATTTGATTTATTTATTATTATTTTAGATATTTTTTCATTAAATGGCTGGTCACCTCCTTACCAATTTGCCTTCTTCATTTTGTTATGCTTTCATAGTTTTCTAGTGAGAGAAATAAGGAAAGCCTAGATAAAGAAATTGAGAGATTTAGGTGAAATTCAAGGATTTTTTTGATGAAACTTTAGGATTTTGTACCGGCCATCAAGGGGAACTTAAGGGTATTGATTGTGGTGATTTTCAAGGCCAGGAGGTGGTGATTGCACGCTTGGAAGAGAGGTAGGCAATTTACTTTTAATGATTTTTCATGCAAATGTGTAGTTTTAAGTGATTAATTGATGGAATCATGTTTTGTCTTCATGATTTGATAATTATATATGCTTAATTTGATGTGTATTGAGTATATAGCAAAACCCCCAATTGATTAGGGTTAAGGTTATGTGGAATTAATTGATTAAACTTGGTTTATGTTTATTAAAGTTTGATTAATTGAAATTGGATGTTAGATATGACATAAACCTTTGTTAATTTCATTTTTTGGTGAGAAAATTAGTTGAAATTGACATGCAGAGGGGCCGGTCATTGTAGGATGCATTTGTCCAATTTTTTTTATTGTGAGGGGTATTTTGGTCTTTTCACATCCTAGGGGTATTTTTGGTATTTTTAAATTTATTGAGGGCAATTTGGTAATTTTTATATGTAAAGGGGGTCTAATTGGAATTTTAAAAAATGATCAAGGGTAATTTTGTCATTTGCATGTGAGAAAATGGAATTTTGTGAAAGGTCAAGGGCATTTTGGTCTTTTGGCATGTTGGGGATATAAATGTACTTTTCAAAATCGTTAGGAGTATTTTTATCTTTTTCAATATAAGAGATAAAATTGGAAATGTGAGGAGTATTGTGATTTTTTTTATCTTTTCAAGTTATTTTATTATATACATATATATATATATATTCAATTATATTTACTAATATATTTATTTATACATTCATTTGTGTATTTATAATTATGAATATATTTTACAAAATGCATGTATATTATGCATGTGTTTATTAAATATTTATAAATGTATTTTGTATGTGAACATGTATATAACTAATTATTTGTGTGTATACATGTGTATTAATTTTGTATAGGAAAAATTCATTGAGACCCTTTAGGCTTGGCATAAATACATTTGCTCACCATTACTTTTAAAAACTATCAAAAACACACCAAACGGTGTCTGAACATCCAAAAACTTAGACGTTGACCTAGAAAACCATTGAAATGTCCATTTTACCTTTTTAATTAAATTTTAATTTTTTTCTTTCTTCCCCTTTCCTTCTCCTCTCTCTCTTTTCTCGACCTGCAACTCCCCCTTTCCGTCAGCCTTGACACATCCCTCTTGGATTTGTTAAACCAACGATGAATGCAATGCCTATCGAAAGCAATAATTTTGAACAATAATAATGTTAAAAAATTAATTATTTTTTAAAAAAACTATGCAGATCTCAGTAACAATATAATCATCTTCAAATCCTTTCAACAAGAAATTTGCAGATAGATAACACGGATATTTGTTGAACATCATTGACCAAAATAAATCAAAGCTCCTAAATTGAGAAATTTAAAAAAAGAGAGAGAAAAAGCATCTCAGAAATAACTTTCCCCATGGGTTTTCTTCACAGGCAATCAAAGTGCAATGATAACAATAATCATAAGCTCAACAACGATGCTAATTTTATCAAAACAATAACAAAACCCTAAGATAAGCTAATAAGGACACGAAGCTTCAGAGAGAGAGAGAAGATGAAGGTGAGGAGTCATAGGGGGCTTATATATAAAGTTGTGTTGGTGGGTTTAACCCTATGGTTTTGTTTGGCAGCACACGTGTGATAGGCGGTGAGGTTCGGCGACGGCGAACGGTGGTTCTATGGTGTTTGTTGTGCACGAGCCTAAAAATAGAACAAAGAGGGAGAGGGGCTTTTGGGTTGGAGAAGAAAAGAAAACCTAGAAAAAGAAAATAAATAAAGAAAATAATGTCACATGTCAATTTTTTATTATATTATAGGTATATTTTTAAATTTAAATAAAAAAATATACATTAAAAGACAATATTACCATTTGACTGTTAAATTTAACTAAAATAGGTTAACAGATGGTGTGTTTGTGATAGTTTAAAAAAACTATGGTAATTAAGTGTAATTATAGTAAATCTAAAGGGGTGTTTATGATATTTTCCCTTTTGGACATTATATATGTACATGGATGCATTGGTGTGTATGTATATATGTATGTATAAGTTTGTGTTTGGGTGCATGTATATGTGTATAAAATATATGTCTACATATATGAATGTGTATTTGTATATTTGTGTATATATATGTGTGTGTGTGTGTGTGTGTGTGTGTGTGTACTTATATATATATATTCGCTATTATTTTTATTTATATATATGGATGGTTATATATATGTATATGGTGGGAGAGGTATTGTTTTATTGTTGTTAGACCAGAGGTAGTTTGGTAATTGACCATTTACCTTTAGGGGTATTTTGGTAATGTCAATTTACTTGAGGATTATATTGATAATTATCGAAAGAGTCAGTGACATTTCGATAATTATATCGATGTGATTGGTGTTTGTCAATCGTTGGCTTAAGCAGGGGCATTACGACAATTGTCGTTGTCATGGGAGATAGTTTGGTAATTATGTATTTTATTGTTGTGTTTGGTAGTATTTATGCATTGAGGCATGTGTATTCATTTATATAGAGCAATTCATGAGGTTTATTGTTTTATGTGAAATGATGAATTTTTCTTTGAGGTTTACGTTTTTCTCAAAATGATTGCATTAATATGTTTATGGTTTTAAACCCTATTCTAATAGCTCTTTGAATTACTGATCACACATAAAGGTGGGTCACTCCGAAACCGTGATTCATCCGCATACCATGGGTGACCATGGGGTTTCTTGTGGCCTTACGAAATGCGAGGTGGAAGTAAGCTATTTGGTTACAAATTAAAAAGGGAAAAATGACGATTTTATGTGTATTGTGGTACACTACATGACATTGCATTAACATATGCATTTGAGTTGTCTATTGAGTGATAATCACTCACTGTTGTTTGTTGTGTGTGATAGGTAAATCCAAGACTCAGCAGTAGGGTTTGGTGGCGATACGGATCTGAGAAGGCATGGTATAGTATAATGTTCTTCTACATTTATTTTAGTATTTAGGCATGGATACTCTGTGTATTTTAAATATTTTTCCTTTACAGTGTGAGTGTGTATATTTTGGTATGGTTTGAAGTATTATTATTTTATGGTGTGGATTGCAAAATAATCTCAAAGATTAAATGAAAATCTTAATGTTATTGTGATTTTATCCAAAATCATTTTTAAGTAAGTCAAATTTCAAATTCTAGAGGACATGCTGAGAGCATGTATGCTGGATTTCGAGGGAAGCTGGGAAAAGCATTTACAGCTTATGGAGTTTTTTTACAATAATAGTTTTCATGCATCCATCAGGATGGCTCCGTATGGAGTTTTATATAGAAGAAAGTACAGATTCCCATCGCATTAGGATGAAGTTAGTGAGCAGAAGTTGCTTAAGCCGGAGATTTTGTAGCAGACCAACGAGATCATCAACAAAATTCGACAGAGGATGAAAGTAGCTCAAGGCCAACAGAAGAGCTATGTGGATACTTGTAACACCCCCCATTGGGGTCCCTCGGTCAGGTCTAACATCCTCCACTAGGCTCCCTTGGTCCATTTCCAACCGATATTGTCCCCAATTTAGCCATCGTACAGCCAACAGTATGAGGTTTTGTCAGACTTCCCAGGAGGTCACCCATCCTAGGATTGCTCACACCTGAGCATGCTTTAACTTTGGATTTCTTACAAACCCCTAAGCCAAACTGTAACATCCTCCATTAGGGTCCCCCGGTCAGGTATAACGCCCTCCACTGGGCTCCTTTGGTCTCTTTCAAACCGATATTGGGGACTTTGGAGTTCCTACGAACCCCTAAGCCAAACTGTAACACCCTCCATTGGGGTCCCCCGATTAGGTCTAACGCCATCCACTAGGCTCCCTTGATCTCTTTCCAACCGATATTGTCCCCAATTTAGCCACCGTATAGCCAATAATATGGAGTATTATCAGATTTCCCAGGAGGTGCTCACACCTTAACTTTGGAGTTCCTACGAACCCCTAAGCCAAAGGTTTTGAAAAGGCATCGGTTGTTATTAAAGAACTCTCTTTCCAATTAAACCTTTCATCTACAACCCAAGCGATGTGGGATTGGACACCAAGTAGCTGCCGATGCCTCTCGCACCTGCCCACTCAGGTCGTCATAATCCACTCCCCTTAGGGGCTCGATGTCCGTCAGTACACTTCTAGTTGGGTACATGCTCTGATACCACCTTAACACCTTGGGGTCCCGTCAAGTCTAGCATACTCCGGGCTCCGCGGTCCTTTCCAACCGATATTGTCCCCAATTTAGCCACCGCGTACAACCAGCGGTATGAGGTTTTGTCGGACTTTCCGGGAGTCACCCATCCAGGATTCTTCACTTTGGCTTAACTTTGGAGTTCCTATGAACCCCGAAGCCAAACGCTCTAAAAAGGCCTCGGTTGTTATTAAGGAACCTTTTTTCCTACTAAATCTTTCTTCTATAACCCAAATAATTGGGATTGGACACCAGCTAGCTGCCGATGCCTCTCGCACCTGCCCACTCAGGTCGTCCTAATCCACTCCCTTAGGGGCCCGACGTCCTCATTGGCACACTTCCGGTTGGGTACAGGCTCTTATACCACCTGTAACATCCCACATTGGGGTCCTCTGGTCAAGTCTAACGCCTTCCACTGGGCTCCCTTAGTCCCTTCAGGACCGATATTGTCCCCAATTTAGCTACTGTACAGCCAACGGTATGGGGTTTTGTCAAACTTCTCAGGAGGTCACCCATTCTAGGATTGCTCACACCTGAGCACACTTAACTTTGAAATTCCTACGAACCCTTAAGCCAAACGCTCTGAAAAGGCTTTGGTTGTTATTAAGGAACCCTCTTTCCTATTAAACCTTTCCTCTACAACCCATGTGATGTGGGATTGGGCAACAGGTAGCTGTTGATGCCTTTCGCACCCGTCCACTCTGGTCGTCACACAAACGCTCTGAAAAGGTCTCAGTTGTTATGAAGGAATCATCTTTCCTATTAAACCTTTCCTCTACAGCCCAGACGATGTGGGATTGGATACCAGGTAGCTGCCGATGCCTCTCATACCCGCCCACTCAGGTCGTCACAATACTCATTAGAAGGACCTTGAGTTCGAAGTCGATGAGAATGTATTTTTTAAAGTGCACCTTTGAAGGGTGTGCTGAGGTTTTGGAAAAAAGGCAAGTTGAGTCCCCGTTTTATTGGACCTTTAGAAATTTTGGAAAGGATTGGGGTTTTAGTTTATCGTTTAGCTTTGCCTCCCAATCTATCCAGCGTGCAGGATGTTTTCATATCTCTATGCTGTGAAAGTACGTGCACAACCCTTCTCACATCATCAAATATGAACGTTTGCAGGTCTATGAGAACCTAACATACGAAAAGAAACCAGTAAGAATTTTGGATCGTAAGAATCATGTTCTTCGAAATCGAACGATTTCTTTAGTGAAAGTTCTCTGGAGGAATCATGCGGTGGAGGAAGCGTTTTGGGAGTGGGAGGACAAAATGAGATCTAAGTACCTGGAGCTATTAGAGTAGTACTCGAAATTTCTTTTTAGGGGGAGAGAGTAATAATAAATGTATTTTATTTCCCAATTTATCGACTTCCGGTCATGTTTTCGGTTCGATCGCTGAATCGCCTCTTTCACCGAGAATAGCAGCTTCTGAGTTTTTCGGGCATTTTGTAAGCTCCGAGAGTACCCAAGAAGGAGTCGGAGGATTTTTTCATCTCATTTTACCCTTGGTCAAACATTTAACTTTTTGCCTATTTTGAATATTTTAATTAAATATCTTACTATTTGATTATTATTTTAAATATTTTTTCGTTAAATGGTCGACCACCTCCTTACCAATTTTTAAATATTTCTTCTTCATTTTGTCATACTTTCATAGTTTTCTAGTGAGAGAAACAAGAAAAGCCTAGGGAGAGAAAGTGAGAGATTTAGATTGAGATGAAATTTAAGGATTTTTTTGACAAAACTTTAGGGTTTTGTACCCGCCATCAAAGAGAACTCAAGGGTGTTGATTGTGGTGATTTTCAAGCCTTGGAGGTGATGATTGCAAGCTTGGAAGAGAGGTAAGCAACTTACTTTTATTGATTTTTTATGTAAATGTGTAGTTTTATGTGATTAATTGATGGAATCATATTTTGTCTTGATGATTTGAGGATTATATATACTTCTTTTGATGTGTATTAAGTATATAGCAAAACCTCTAATTGGTTAGGGTTTAGGCTTTGTGGAATTAATTTATTAAACTTTGTTTATGTGGATTAAAGTTTGATGAATTGAAATTGGATGTTGGATATGGCACAAACCGTTATTAATTTCATATATTGGTGAAAAAATTGATTGAAATTGACATGTAGAGGGGTCGACTATTGTAGGATGTATTTGTCCAATTTTTTTAGTGTGATAGGCATTTTGGTTTTTTCACATCTTAGAGGTATTTTTAGTATTTTCAAATTTATTGAGGGTAATTTGGTAATTTTATGTATAGGGTTGTAATCGGAATTTTTGAAAATAGTCAAGGGTATTTTGGTCATTTAATATGTGAGGGACATAAATGGAATTTTGAAAAAGATTAAGGGTATTTTTGTCTTTTGGCATGTTAGAGACATAAATGTAATTTTTAAAATTATTAGGGGTATTTTAGTATTTTTCAATATAAGGGATAAAATTGGAAATTTTGAAAATGTGAGGGTCATTGTGGTCTTTTTACCTTTTCAAGTTATTTTGTTATATATATTAATTTATTATTTATATATATTCAATTATATTTATTTATATATTTACTAATATATTTATTTATACATTCATTTGTGTATTTATAATTATGATTATATTTTACAAAATGCATGTATATTATGTATGTGTTTATTAAATATTTATAAATATATTTTGTATGTATGCATGCATATAACTAATTATTTGTGTGTGTACATGTGTATTAATTTTGTATATTATACATGTACATGGATGCATTGTTGTGTATATATATTTGTAAGTTTGTGTTTGGGTACATATATATGTGTATAAAATATATGTGTACATATATAAGTGTGTATATGTATATTTGTATATATATATATATATATATGTGTGTGTGTGTGTGTGTATACTTATATATATGTTTATATTTGTATAAATAAATAAATAAATATATATATATATATATATAAACTAGAGGTAGTTTGGTAATTGACTATTTATTTTTAGGGGTATTCTGGTAATGTCTATTTACTCGAGAGTTATCTTAGTAATTATCGAAAAGACCAATAACATTTTGGTTATAATATCGATGTGATTGGTGTTTGTTAATCGTTGGCTTGAACAGGGCATTACTGTAATTATCGCTATCAGATGGGACAATTTGGTAAGTATGCGTTTTATTACTGTGCTTGGTTATATTTATGCATTGAGGTATATGCATTCATTTATATAGAGCAATTCATGAGATTTATAATTTTATGTGAAATAATGAATTTTTTCATGAGACTTTACGTTTTTCTCAAAATAGTTGCACCGATGTGTACATAGTTTTAAACTATGTACTAATAGCTCTTTAAATCACTGACCACATATGAAGGTGGGTCGCTCCGGAACGGTGATTCAATCGCATACCAAGGGTGATCTTGGGGTTTCGTGTGGTAGCACGAAATGCAAGAAGGAAGTGAGCAATTTGGTTACAAATTAAAAAGGGGAAAATGACGTTTTTATGTGTATAGTGGTACACTATATAACATTGGAAGGGTTACTTTGGTAAGAATATAAACTACAAACGGTAAAAATAGTTAAAATTTTAATTCTTATAAAAAATGACTAAAATAAATTAAGACACCCCACCCCTGAATATGACATCAAAAAACCGTTTAAATAGCTATATAGGCCATATATTTTTTTGGCCTACGCAGAATAAAATGCAAATTGAAATAAATTATACTAAATCCAAACTTGGGCCCAAAATTGAAGAGAAAAAAAAAAAAAAAAAAAACCAATTGAAGACTAACCTATCCAATTGAAAATTGATTGGTCCATTTTAGTCCCTTTTTTATATATTAAAAAAAATTCAGTTAAATAATCGACCAAGCAACCATTCTAGTAAAAATCCGATACCAACTGAAATTGACCGATGCACACTCCTACATATAGTTAATATAACACCCTTTAATCGAACTTTTAAGATTCAATTTAAAAAAAGCTGCATCTTATTCATAAACAAATCCAAGGACATAATAAAAGCCGTAGTAAAAATTTTCCTTCTCCCTTTAGGAATTTCAAACAAAATTATATAAAATATTTTAATAAAATAATATATCAAATAAATTAAGAACTTATGTTTAGTATCCACAATTTAAAGAAAAAACATAAATTAAACTATCCTAAACGAGATAAAATAAAAGTAAAATATCTATTTTATTTTGGAAGGATTTGTATTAATCTGTGCAAACTTGTCTCGCCCATTATTTTCCCACACTAATGCTCCAAACAATCTTTATCAATTTTATTTCTCACCTACACTCATACAGATAAAATAGAATGAGTGACAAGTACCACATAGATATGCTAATGTAGTGCAAAAATATATGTGATAAATCGTAAAAAATAATCATCGTACTTAAAACTTTGATTTTATTTTTGAATCAAAATATAAATTTTATTATAGTTCAAAACACGTATAAAGATGGAGGACTTAATTTTCACATAAAAGAATATAATCTCTTAGCACACTTACAAGTAGCAAATTATCCATTAGCGATTTATTTTTTTCAAAGCAACACAGATACTAACTTTCAAGAAACAGTATAAGTAGAGGCAATCACACTTGTATACTTGTCATGCAAGTTAAGTTTTGTTACATACTCTTGCGAAGAGTGATAGCCATGACTCATTAAATTATCAATGAGTCCTTTCACACATACCTATATGTTTATATGTGTCTATGTAAACTCATCTTTTAACAAACCGAATTATTAGGTGCCCCATAAGTAAAACAAACACATATAAAAATTCCTTTCATATTTACAAATATTGCATACAATGCATGACCATAACTATTTCTTTTCAAAATACTTTAGTTTAATAAAACTTTTCGAAAATCAAACTTTCTCTAACATAAACAAAAACCCTTTTATTATACTTTCATGCTCATATATGCATATACTAAGATCACATATATAGTTTATACTTTTAACATAAATTTCAAATTTGCATAAATACGTACACATAATTACTTAGAAAAAAACATTCACATATAAAGTATAATATTTTCCAAGCAAAAATTTGACTTTCATAACTATATAACATGCATATATCATGTAATCTAGAAAAATTTCAGCAAACATTAATACATACAAAATAGTAATACATACATACAACATTAATACACCTAAAATTTTCAATAAGCTAACACCCATTAAATTTCAACCCCAAATTGATAGAACTAGAGAAGAACAATCAAAATCTAAAGTCATACAAGCTAAACAAATAATTCATGGAACCACCTATATTATAAAACTAACAAATAAGGCTATGGTACTTACATTGATTTCTTAATGTCAAAGTTTCTACTTTACACTCCTATTTTCAACCTAATTACAAGGTAGTGCAAGTCTTTATGTTCTAACCAAATATAACATACTATTGTACTTCATACTTTCAAAAATTCTATTTTTCTAAAAATTCAGTAAATTTTAAAACATTATATATCATTCATTTTAAATTAAAAAGTCATTATTGAAAAGCCAAAACAATCATGACTCAATTAATTTAAGGGAAAAAATATGCTACAAAAATATTAAAAAATAAAACCTTGTAAAAAATATCAAAATTTGAGAAACACTCACTCAGTTTTTTTTTTTTTTTTTTAAAAACCAGCTATTTTATAAAAATCATAACTCTCTCAATATAACTCTAAATTGAGTGATTCAAAAAGCCACGTGTTTATGACAGAGCTATCTATTTGAAATAAATCCTCCAAAAATTTAAAATACCACTAACCGACCAAAACATGCAATCAAAGTGAAATAGATTTTTTTAAAATAACAATAAATAGAAAAAACTATTTAAACCAGACCTACATTTGGCCTTTTCCCCAAGAAAACTTGCACAAATCCTAATCAATTCTCCTTTTTTAATCTCTTTGCTTTCTGCTAAAAATTTTTTCCTTCCCTAGCCAATTATTCTTTTTTTAATCTCTTTACTTTCCGCTGAAATTTTTTTGTCCTTCTCTCTCTAACTGCTGTTTCATTTTTTTTCCTCTTAGCCGAATTCCCTCCTCTCTAATACCTTGTAAAATTTCAGTCACCCATTGTAGTTTCCTAGAGTTTTAAATGGAATATAGTCCTATTAGGTTTTAGACTTCTAATTCAATTCAAATTCTAAATATTTGTGTAGTTTTAAGATCAAATTTACTAATTAAGTTATAATTACTTGACCATAAAATAACAAACTCACAGTTAATTAGGAGAGGGTTTAAAACAATTGATCATATAATATATAGATATATATAACCAAATATATATTTTCATAAAAGCTTCTGGTTTTTACAACCTATTTGCTAGTTTTACTTATAGTTGTAATATGCTTCAAGATCACTAAATTTGTAAATAAATATAGAACCAAAAAAAAAAAACAACAACCAAACATGATCATCTAAAATACAATACATAATTAAATGGATAGTTGCACTGCAAACAGCTTTCAATCCTATGATAACTAACTAAAAAGAGTGACTAAAATACAATACCAAAAAAAAAAGAGTGAGCTATAATTCTATTTTATCACCGTTTGAATCCAAAAAACATCGCATCAATTCACTACTATAATCATATTCTGTTCATCTCTCTTCTCTTTTATAAATTTTCACGTCATTAAACATCTAACTAGTTTTGTTTTGTTTTGTTTTTTGTTTTTTTTTGTTTTTTTTTTTTTGTTTTGTGATAAAAAGGACATCTGACTAGTTAAATATATACAACACAAACAAACAGTACGTATTAATTAATTAAATTGCTAATTAGATTCTTCAATTATTATCCTTGACTACTGTTAGACAGTTGACCGATTACACCAAATTAATTAAAATTTCTTTGCAATATATAATAGATTATTTAGCTTCTCTTATTGATCTACTTAAAAGAAATTTTATTTAATCACAAAAATGCTTCCTACAATTTTTAATTTCGTAACTAAAATATATATTTTTAACACAAAATTAAATTTCGTAGTTGAATTTTAAAAACTTACTGAAATTTGCAATGGCATGGGATCTGTGACTAAATTTTATAGCAAAAATCTTCAAAAATAATCTAGCGCCAAAATTCCTACCCAAAAAATTGATGATGTGGCACAATTTTTGTAGTAGCTACAAAAACGTTTTATAATTAATTGGTATAAAATAAAATAAAAAATTAAAGCTTTCATATATACTCCCCTCTCACCTCCTGTCTCTTCAACTCCACTCTCACTACCCCCCCTCTCTGCATCTCACTCTCCATGGCCCCTTTCTCTCAGTCCCTCAATCTCACTCCACACCGCTGCTAACCCATGTCGTTATCTCCTCTATCTTTGTTAATCTCACTCGTCTGCTCCACGCCGCTCCTAACGCATGCCATCCCTAGCCCATAATAGATTGCATGAATCTAGTGCCTCCATACCCAGATCCGATGGCGCCAAACCATGATTCTTCATTGTCCTCTATTGCCGTGCCCATTTGTTAATGGGTAAGGGGTTTTTCATCTTAAATTTCAGCTTTTTAAACTTAAATTTTTAGGATTTGTTTTCAAGAAAATTTTGAGGTTTTTGAACTTTGTAAAGATGAATCATGCAGAAATTGATCCATTGAAAAGCCGCATTTCTTCCATAATTGAATTCAACAAGGTTGATGATGTGTGGTTGGTTGTTGCATGCATGGGTGTAGAGGGTGCATGCTGTTGACAATATTTTATCTCTCCTTCTATCCTAAAGCATGGTATACATATCAAATCCACATCCTAACAGCTTAATATCAAACCCACATCCTAACAGCTTAAGCTTTTGGGATCAGTGGTAGTTTAATACATGCAAAGTGTGGTTGACTTGGTCATGCGGGTAGTGGTGTAATGGGATGTGTAAGTGGCTTTGTTGCTTGTTTATTTCCTAATTTTTAGTATTCATGTTACTGTGAGGCTATATTGTAGCCGTTGGTTGTTGGTTGTGGAAGAATAAGAATCCCACTTATTGTTTCCTTGTCTCTCTCCTTTACTTTCTCTCTCTACTGTGGCATTCTCCTTCACGACAGATAATTAACCTATCATTTGGTATCAGAGCCTTCAAACCATGGATACTCATGGGAAAACTAATGCGGAATTTCGCAATGAGATTCATGAAATTTTGGCACGACATGAGTCCAATTTCGACCAAGTTAATGCAGCTTTGCAAATTGTATTAACTGAATTTCAAGCCATGCGTGTTTTGCAACCCCCACTAACCAGCCCTCACAAAGTCAATCCTTTTGCACTAGGAGAATCTTCAAATTCTCGAACAAACACTACCCGAACTTACTCTCATCACCATCTGAAGTCATCCTTTCCAACATTCAATGGTGAAGATCCAATGGGGTGGTCGTATAAAGCCGAGCAATACTTCGATTTTCAACATGATCTGTTCAAACAACGGATCCAACTCGCATCATTCCATTTTGACGGCCTCACACTCCAGTGGCACCGATGGTTAACCAAAATTCGTGGGCCAGTGGATGAGCTAAGCAAGGCTATACAACATCGATGGTTAACCAAATTTCGTAGGCTAGTCACATGGGATGAGCTAAGCAAGGCGATACAACACCGATTCGGACCGACTGACTACGAGAACCCTTCAGAGGCTTTAACTCGACTACAGCAGACAACCACCATTGTGGCCTACCAAGAAGTCTTTGAGAAACTTTCGTACAGTGTCGACAGCCTACCCAAAAGCTTTCTCATCGATTGTTTCATTGTGGGTCTCCATGAGGATATCGGCTTGGACGTTAAGATTAAACAGCCACATACCTTGGTAGACACAATAGGACCATTTGGTAGAGGAACGGAACCTGTTGCAACGGAAGACGACACCTACATTCTGCACTCAAACTGTATTGACAGTGTCCAAGCCAACCAATAACCCAAAGGCTGGAGTACTCGGATCAGCTCCCAACCAATGGACTGGCCAAAATTCCATAACACCACCAGCTTCCTTTCCGGATTTCCAACCAAGAAGCGAGGGAGCGAAGAGAAAAGGCCTTATGACAAATTTGTTGCGGACCACCGCTGTAAGCGCCCACAATTGTTGATGATTACAGACACTCTTACAACATGCGACAACATAGAGGATGAGAACCAGCAAAAGAAGTACGGCGTAACTTGATTTCATCCTTGCGGACAAGGATGCTTCAGGGGGGGGAGGGTCGATGTGTGCTTGGTTGTTGCGTGCATGGGTGTAGAGTGCATGCAAAGTGTGGTTGACTTAGTCTTTCGGGTAGTGGTGTAGTGGGATGTTTAAGTGGCTTTGTTGCTTGTTTAGTTGCTTATTTATTTCCTAATTTTTAGTATTCCTGTTACTGTAAGGCTATATTATAGCCGATGGTTGTTGGTTGTTGGTTGTAGAAGAATAAGAATCCCACTTGTTGTTTCCCTCTCTCTCCAACTCTTTCACTCTCTCTCCTCTAGTTTCCCTCTCTACTGTGGCTTTCTCCTTCACGACAGAAAATTAACCTATCAGTTGATTTACTTGAACCAACCTGACCACATGAGGTAAGGTGATAGAGGGTGAATGCAGTAAATTCAATTTAGGATACTCGTAGAGAACAAATTTTGTTTAGAGATTTGAAAAATTGTATCTCTAGGAATAGTAAAAGCTCAAAAAATTTCAAGCATAAATCTAACCTCTCCAATTACTGCAATGAAGGAACCCCCTTGGAAGATTTAGATCCACGTGATTCAACACCATCATCTGTTCCTCTACATCTCTAGTTGACCAAGCACAACATGCATCATGGAAGACAATAGCCATATCTTCAAAGGTAAATTCAGACAGGTCATTTGATGAACTGTGTGGAGGATTGAGCTGTCTTTTCTGGCTTGGTCTTGCAATTAGAGCAAGATAAAAATCATCTTAAATGTTAGTCCTTGATGTTGTTTTTCTTTCTTTAATTTCTCTGCTTCAGAAGATTATAAAAATAAAAAGTGATTATATATTTCTTTCTTTTTTGTGATTTTATTCTATGGTTGTGGGTATGCAGACACAATAGCAGAGTTGAGATCGAGAAGCAAGAGAGAGGAAGGAGATGAAGATGGCTGTTAATGGTGGAACACTTTGAAATACAAGCATTGTCAAATCAAATAGAGGTAAGTGATGGTTTTTTTATGTGTTTTTATTTAAGTATGTAAATTTAACAATATAATTATCTTAAATTAGTAAAATCATAAGTGAACTTTGTTCTTATCATAACAACCTTGTAATATATATAATATCCACCAAATGATTACCTATTTGACATATTTTTGAAAGTAATAATTTTGTGTTGTTTGCTTAGTGTATCATGGTTTACACATTGTTTGGCTGAGAATATAGAAGCTACAATTAAAGGTGACACTTCAATAGCCAAAACAGATGACAATTTTATATGTGCAACTTTAGATTGGTGGCCTCGTGACAAATGTGATTATAATGATTGTCCATGGCACAAATCTGGCATACTCATTTTGGTGCTTTTATTTATTTATTTTTTCTCTCTCTATTTTCTGTAATATTTTTCTCCATATAGTATGCATCCTCTTCATGTGTGTATAAATTTTAAGCTTACCCTTTTGTGAGATTTTTTCTATTTTGCTGGATTTGGATAGTAAGATTTTGAGGAATGCCGTCAAGGGTTAGTTTACTGTGGTCAAATTATAGCTAAAACTAATGCTGGTTCAATTTTGGTTTTACTTTCATCATGTAGTTTTTGTTTTCCTTTAAATTTTTTTTTTCAGTCCTCCAATAATTAGCTGCTAATTATTGGATTTTAAATGATTACAGCATTTAGTCCTCTGAGGATCAGAGTAGGAGGTTCATTGCAAGACCAAGTAGTATACAATATCGGATATGCAAATCCAGAATGCCCTCAGTTCACAAAAACTACTGACAGTCTGTTTGGATTCAGCAAAGGTTGCCTTCCCCTGAAGAGACGGGATGAACTCAATGACTTGTTTAACCAAACAGGGTACGTAGACATACATGTACTATCATAGTTCTTTTTCACTCAAGTAACAAATCATTAAAGAACTTTTGTTTTTGTTTGCAGAGTAAAAATGACATTTGGTTTGAATGCCCTCTATGGCAATAAACGGTCCCAAGAAAACAAAGTTCTTTGGATAGGTGATTGGAACCTTCAAAATGCCCGTGATCTTATGAAGTACACTATTCCTAAAGGATACAAGATTGATTCCTACAAACTTGGTAAAAATGATGTGGTTGCCACTTGTCACATTGAATTATATAGCTAGCCTTTCTCATTTAACAATAACTTGTCGACTTGTTTGTTTATCAGGAAATGAACTATGCGGGATTGGTTTTGCTGCAAGGCTGGAAAGTGAACAATATGGAAAAGACTTCATTGAGCTCAAGAAACTAGCGACTGAATTGTATCTGGAGGCCTGTACAAGACCAAAGGTTTTAGGCCCTGGTGGCTTTTACGACAAAAAATGGTTTAATACCTTCCTACAGGTCACTGGACCAGATGTAGTTGATGCTGTGACCGATTATCTCTATAGCCTTGGTGCTGGTATATATTTGCATTCTACTGTCTTGCAATTTGGAATTTATTAATTTTGGGGGCTAAGCAAAATCTTGGGGGTTTTTATAAGTGTTGATCACACTCTTGTCAACAAGATTCTAGCTCCATATAACCTGAACCAAGTTGCAGACATATCAATATGTCACCAAGTCAAACAAGGATTTTGGACCATTGTCAGGAGCATGGATTGGTTAATCAGGTGGAGCTTATAATAATGGTAGCAAAGTTTTTTCGCATAACTTTGCTGAGGATTTTTGCCTTCTTGGTTAGTTGTTACCACGTCTACTCTTTCATTTTTTCACAATGTTTAATTTGCATGGGTTTGTGTATCCACTCAAACACATAAACTCATATTAAACTTATACAAGACTAACCTGAAGGAAAAATATGTAGGTATTTGGATCGACTTGGTATGTCATCAACTTTCAACCATCAGGTTTTCTGCAGACAAACTTTAGTTGGTGGGAACTATGGTCTGCTCAATACAGAAACATTCATGCCCAATCCAGACTATTATGTGTTAGAATCCAAAGCTCAAGTTTTATAAAAATAATTAAAGTGATATGTTCCCCATAAGATGGTCAGTGATTGTTTTCAATTTCATACCAGTGCACTTCTGTGGAAATCAATTGATGGGAAAGAAAGTGCTCTCCACCAGACATAATGGCTCTCCGTATTTAAGAGCTTATTATCATTGTTCAATGAATCATGTAAGAACAATGCCTTTTTACCTTGAAATTTTACCTTATATCTATGACCTTATTATAGAATCTTAATATGGAAAACATTCAAAACTCTATTTTGTAGCCTGGGGTTTGTCTGCTTTTGATTAACATGTCAAACTCCACCTACTCTGACATCTCAATTGTCAATGACTTCAATCTGTATCTGGAACAACATCAGGATTCAAACTCTAATGCTAGACCACAAAGAGAAGAGTACCATTTGACTCCAAAAGATGGTGATATTCAAAGGATCGATAGTGTTTAGGAATATTATTTTAGTACACTTGTACTCTTCTATTGTAATAATATTATGTATATAATAAATTATGTTTTGATTATTAATAAAATCATTTCATTTAAGTTTAATATTTATGAATTTTAGAAGATGTGAATTATAATAATAGAAGTATAGTATGTAGGTATGAATACTATAGAAAATGGATGTGTAGCTATCAACTTTTTGTGATAATAATTGAATGAGTAATAAAACTAAAAGTTTGTAGCATATGACATATTCTATTTTGTAGATATTAATTTTTAAGTAACATAAGTATTTCGTAGCTTATTACGAAGAGTGACAAAAGCTGATTTTGTAAGTACAATTTAGTAGCGAAATCAATATTTGTAGCTACACTATAGCAACTAAATGTGAGTTCGTAGCCAATAATTAGCTACAAATTTGTCCAAATGAAGGGCTAAATATGAACCCAATTAATCATAAAATGAGCTTAGTTACAAGGCATATGTAGTAATAAGAAACACTATATTTAGATATGAAAATTGACTTTTATGACTTAAAACTATTTTATTATGGTCTTTTAGTAACAAATGACTTTCAAAATTTTTTCTAGATGGTATTTTGCCAGGATTTTTTGTAACTCATTGGCCTTTTTAGATGCAAATATAAACTTTGTGCCTAAGCGGTAAAATTTTTGTAGTGCATGAAGCCATTATCATATAACTTATATAAATTGTAGGAGGAATGTGTATAAAGCACTACATTGTTGTTTGTGAAGCCCCAAACTCACTTACCAAAATGCACGGCTTGGATGGCCAAAATGACAACCAGCTGTCATTTGGTTTGTATTCATTGTTATATCTTCATGTGATGTTTAATCCTAATCGTTAATACAAGTTTGAAGACCATTACTTTATCAGTGCCTTCCTGTATACATATTCTCTTGCACTCTTTGAGATTGATGTAGGGTTTTTGAAGGGGTGTTGTTTGTGGGTCGTCTTCTTCCTCTCTTAGGGGTTTCTTTTATATTTTGGTCTTGATATTTGTTGCTTGAGGCCATTTTAGTCTTTGAATCCCTATTTATGTATTGTGAGGGTGTGAGTTTATTAAGGTTGTAACAAACTCCAATTTATAGTGCAGTGAGATCCTTCTCTTTGCTGGAGCTCAAGTGGACGTAGTGTGAAACTTTGCTGGGTGAACCATTATAAATTTCCACTATAAATTTCTGGTGCTTTTTCTTCTTTATGCTTATAATCTTTGTTGTGTTTGTGTATCTGGTCATTGTGTGTTCTATATGCTTGCTCGATCTGTTTGAGTTTGAGAGTTTTAAGGGTTCAAATACGAATATAGATTTTGTGGCTAAGCGGTAAATTTTTTATAGTGCATGAAGCCATTATCATGTAATTTATACAAATTGTAAGAGGAATGAGAATAAAGTACTACATACGTATATTTCACACAAAAAATGGTACTAAATACTTATGCTGTATATATAGGACAAAGTTGCTTACTTGTATACATTCTTTGATCCTTCTGAGTATTGGAGTCCATTAAGGGAATTACCCTAATATATAAACCTATGTCTACTTGTTTTGTCAGTGTCGCAGCAGATATATTTTTCTCTATATAATTATGTGAACCATTCAAATTCAACTACTCTCTTTTTTCCCTCAAATATTTAAATACAGAAAAACAGAGCTAGCTAGTTGCTTGGGTTGGCTTTCTTGTGTGGCAATATAAAACAAAGCTTTACGACAACACAGAATTTGACAAATTTTATTAGTATTTTATGTAATTTAAATATCAAAGTCTTGCATATAAATTGAAAACCTACCAAGCTCATAAGAAACCCATTGCATACATAGAGAGATATATTTATATGCATTAATAATAATCTCGCTCTCTTCCTCTCATAGCCCATACTAACCTAGCTAGAAGGAAAATAGAAAGAAATTAGAAAGATGGTTTCAATTTCAGAAGGTGAATTCACAGTGAGAGTGAGCAAGAAAGAGGTGGTGGCAGCAGCACTGCCATTGCAAGAACATTGGCTGCCACTCTCCAATCTGGACCTGCTTTTGCCTCCTGTGGATGTCGGTGTCTTCTTTTGTTACAAGAAGCCCACAGCCTCGGGCTCTTTTGGGTCCATGGTTGGGGTTCTTAAGAAGGCCTTGGCTCAAGCTCTTGTTTCCTTCTATGCCTTTGCTGGCGAGTTGGTTCCTAACTCTCTTTTTGAGCCTGAGCTTCTTTGCAACAACCGTGGGGCTGATTTCATTGAAGCTTTTGCAGACGTTGGGCTTCAGCAACTCAATTTGTATAACCCCGACGAGTGCATTCAAGACAAACTGGTTCCCCATAAGACGCATGGTGTTCTCGCTGTTCAAGTCCGTATTTCTTTTTCTTTTTTTACATGCATGGAATATTTTCATATTAGTTTAATTTAATGACGGCTATTGGTAGCACGGAGTTCATGGTGGATCTTTAATTTCCATTACAGGATAATCTACCATAGGAAAAAAAACTCCAGTACTCCTGGAGTACCCTTAGATTTACTTTTTTTTTTTTTTTACTTTTTCTTTTTCTTCTTGTTTTTGTAAACAAAAGGAATGGATTAATAGGTAATTTGATTTTTCGATTAACCAAAATAGAAAAATCAAACTGACGTCACCTGTCGCATTTTCCCCATCTCTGTACCGGTTCTCCCCATCTCTCCAATGCCACATCAATTAAAAAGTTTAAACTTGATAGAATTAATTAATCTTTTTTTATGTGATACCAATTTATTGGTGAGAGGGGTATGAAGATCGAAAAAATAGGACAGGTGATTATATTCCAGAAAAAACAAAGAAATTAATAAAAACATCTTTTTTTCTTTTCTAAGAACAATAGGTACCCTACAAAACGTGTTGTCCTTTTAGGGAAACAATGATGTTGATGTTTTTGTTATAAAAAAAAAATGTGTTGATGTTGATCTCTTTAATTAATTTGATTTTTATTTCATTTTTTGGAAATGGAAAATACACGGGCAACAGAACTAAAGTGTGGAGGGTGTTGAAATTATGGTAATTTTGCCATAAACAAATATATATTTTACTTTAGTGTTTGCAAGCTAAGCTTTGTATTTCTCAATGAAAAATTAGCTTTAGACACCTAAACTTTCTGTTTTAAGTTGTAAGGAATAGGCAATGATGTATTTTGTTTTTAAAATTTGAAACTTTGTATCCTGTAGGCTTTTGATATAAAAAGCCATTTTGTTTTTCAATGAAAAGTGGAACCTTTATGCCATTTTCGTTCATACTTGAAACAGCCATAGTTTCTCTGTTTTTTTGTCAAGAAAACAGAGAATAAAAGAAGGGAAAGCTACCTCCTTTATGCTGGTTTTCAATCCTTCACATAACCACATTTCTCTCTGTCTTTTGTTGTCAGCAAACAGAGCAACAACCAGCCTCATGCCTGTGTGTTGTTTCAGCCTATGCACAAGTGAAGATTAACCTCTTCTCTTGTGAAATTAAGTTCAAATATCATACAAACCCCAACAAATTGGTATCAGAGCATAAACTGATCTTGTTAGGGTCCTTTTTCTTCAATCTTGTAAGGGAAAAGAGAGAGCTTTACTGAAAAAAACCCACCATACCCACCATACCCGAAAATTGATGGCCTCTTCAAGTTTTTCAGCACCTTCACCTCCAATCTTCAATGGAGAAAATTATTCTATTTGGAGCATCAAAATGCAAACTTATTTGAAGGCTTATGGACTATGGGAAGCTACAACAACAACAAATGAACTAGCTCCTTTGAGAGAGAGTGCAACTCTAAACCAAATAAGGTTGCATGATGAAGAAGTGGCAAAAGGCTTCAAAGCACTCACAACCATTCATTCTTCGGTGAGTGATACTATTTTTACAAAATTATAACTTGTAAAACAGCAAAAGAAGCATGGGATAAGCTCCAAGAAGAATTCCAAGGAAGTTCAAGAACAAGGCAAATGCAAGTGCTTAACTTGAGAAGGGAGTTTGAGTGCTTGAAGATGAAGGAAAATGAAAGCATCAAGGACTTTACCACTAAGCTTCTTAATGTGGTAAATCAAATAAGGATTCTTGGTGAGCAACTAAGTGATACAAGAATTATTGAAAAGGTGTTGGTGTCTCTACCCGAAAAATTTGAGTCCAAGATATCATCTTTGGAAGAATCAAGAAACCTAAGTGAGATTACTCTCACCGAGTTAATCAATGCTCTTCAAGCAACGGAACAAAGGAGCAAGATAAGGAAAGAGGAGTCACTTGAAAATGCTCTCTTCATGAAGCAAAAGAACAAGTCACAAGGTCACCAAAATGGTTCCAAAACCGGTGGACACAACACAACAATGCTCAACATCAACAATCAAATAGAAGCTACCAAAATCAATCACAAGGAAAGAAGAACTTTCCACCTTGTCCTTATTGTAAGAAGAATGGACATGCTCCTTCAAAATATTGGTGGAAACCGGATGCATTTTGTCAAAGGTGCAAGCTAAAAGGCCATGTGGAGAAGGTTTGAAAGCAAAATAACCATGGAACACAACAAGCAAATGTTGTAAATGAGGTAGAGAATGTGGAAGCTGAAACTTTGTTTGTTGCTACATGCTTGAAAGCTCAACATCAAGAAGGAGGTGGTTGGATTATTGATAGTGGAGCTACCAACCATATGTCTTACAAGGAAGAGTGGTTCAAGAATCTTGACAAAAGCTTGCATACAAAGATTAAGATTGGCAATGGTGCTTACATAAAGGTTCAAGGAAAGGGTGATGTGGTTATCAAAACCGATCAAGGTACCAAGATTATTCATAATGTTTTGTTTGTTCCTTCACTTTGTGAGAATTTATTGAGTGTAGGACAAATGTTAGATAAAGGTTATACCTTGAATTTCTCTAACAAGATATGTACGATAGTTGATGCAAATGGCATTGTTGTAATGAATGTTGGCATGAGAAATAAAAATTTCAAGTTGTCTTTGGAGGATTATGAATCGGTTGCATTAAATACTAAAGTTGAGAGCATTTCTCAACTTTGGCATAAAAGGCTTGGACATTCAAGTGTTAAAATAATGAAAGGCACTCAAAGTTTGGTTAAGAATATGCCTTTGGTAAATGAACTTGATCATGTATGTGATGTGTGTCAACAAGGGAAACAAGTGAGGTTACCTTTCCCACATAGTTCTTGGAAGGCAAAATACAAATTGGAGCTTGTACATTCGGATGTGTGTGGTCCTATGAATGTACCTTCATTAAATGGAAGTAAATACTTTCTTATATTCATAGATGACTATACAAGATGGTGTTGGATATATTTCCTCACTCAAAAGAGCCAAGTAGCTGAAAAGTTTGAGAAGTACAAGAAAATGATTGAAAATCAATCCGAATCTAAGATCAAGTGCATAAGGACGGACAACGGAGGAGAATACACTGGTCATACATTTCAAAGTATATGCAAAGAAAGTGGAATTGTGCATCAATTCACTACACCATACACACTACAACAAAATGGTGTATGTGAAAGGAAATAGGACACTCATGGAAATGGCAAGGTGCTTGCTATTTGAGAACAACATGCCAAAGAAGTTTTGGCGGAAGCGGTCAATATCTCAAACTACATTCAAAATAGAAGCTTCACAAAGTCTTTGGAGAAGAAAACCCCTTTTGAGCTATGGTATGAATTTCAACCCTCTCTTGAAAATTTAAGAATATTTGGTAGTGTTTGTTATATACATGTACCAAGTGAAAAAAGAGGAAAGTTAGATAAAAGAGGAGAAGTTGGAATCATGATGGGATATAGTGAAGTAACCAAAGGGTATAGAGTTTTCAACTTGGAGAGTCAAAAACTCTTGATAAGTAGAGATGTTGTAATAGATGAAGGCTCAAAATGGGATTGGAGTAAGGAGGAGATACAAGACAATGATGATGATGCACAATCACAAGGTGAAGAAGTGGAAGGAAATGAATTTCATGACAATAATGATGATAATTCATTTGAAAATTCCATAGAGGATGATGAAGAAAATGAAGTTGGAGTCAGGGGTTTAAGGCCTTTAACCGAAATTTATGAAAGAGCAAATGTGGCCTTAAGTGATCCAACAAGTGTAGAAGAAGCTTTTGAGGAAAAGAAATGAAGACAAGCAATGGATGATGAGCTAAAAATGATTGAGAAAAATGGAACTTGGAGCTTGGTGACAAAGCCTAAAAAGAAGAATGTCATTAGAGTTAAATGGATTTTTGGAGCTAAATACAACCCGGATGGTTCCATAAGTAAGCACAAAGCAAGATTAGTAGTCAAAGGGTATGCTCAACAAGCCGGAGTTGATTATGGTGAGACCTTTGCACCGGTTACAAGAATGGAGACTATTAGACTTCTTCTTGCAATTTCGGCTCAAAGAAGATGGAAAGTGTATCATTTAGATGTTAAATCCGCTTTTCTAAATGGTATACTACAAGAGGAAGTGTATGTTCAACAACCGGAAGGCTTTGTAGTGAAAGGAAGTGAAGATAAAGTCTACAAGCTTCACAAGGCTTTATATGGGTTCAAACAAGCACCTAGAGCTTGGTATGCCAAGATTGATGGTTACTTGGTGCAACAAGGCTTTAGGAGGAGTCAAAATGAACCCACATTGTATGTAAGAGCTCATGCAAGCATGGTGATCGTGTCTCTTTATGTAGATGGCTTGTTGGTGACCGGCCAAGATGAAGAAATGATTGAAAAATTCAAAACCGAACTTGAGGAACAATTTGAGATGTCAAGTTTAGGAGAAATGCATTACTTTCTTGGGGTTGAGGTAATTCAATGCAAAGAAGACATATTTATAAGTCAAGAGAAGTATGTAAAAGATCTTTTGAAAAAATTTAGCATGGATCAATGCAAGGAGACAAGCACACCAATGAACCAAGGAGAAAAGTTTGTAAAGGAAGATGGCACACCTAAGGTAAATGCTTCTAATTTTAGAAGTTTAATTGGAAGTTTGCTTTATGTTTGTGCATCTAGACCCGATATAATGTATAGTGTTAGTCTCCTTTTAAGATTCATGCAATGTCCATCACAAACTCATTATAAAGGAGCCAAAAGAATTCATAGATATTTGAAGGGCACAAGTGACTTTGGTGTTTGGTATACTTGTGTAAATGAATGCAAACTCATTGGCTTCTCGGATAGTGATTGGGCTGGAAGTTTAAATGATATGAAGAGCACTTCAGGGTATTTGTTCACACTTGGAAATGGTTCATTTTCATGGAATTCAAGGAAGAAAAATACAGTGGCACAAAGCACAGTTGAAGCCAAGTATATTGCATGTTCAGTTGCTGTAAACCAATGTATTTGGCTAAGGAAATTGTTAGATGACTTGGGAATTGCTCAAGACGATGCTACTGTGATTATGTGTGACAACACCTCGGCTATTTCAATGGCTAAAAATCCAGTTCAACATGGAAGAACTAAACATATACCGGTCAAGTATCATTCTTTGAGAGAATTTGAAGCAAATGGAGAAATAAAGATGATGCATGTATGTTCGGATGACAATGTGGCTGATATCTTCACTAAGGCACTTGGAAAGGGAAGGTTTGAGACTTTAAGAACACATCTTAATGTCTCAAACAAAATTGCCAAGGAGGAGTTTTGAAATTATGGCAATTTTGCTATAAACAAATATATATTTTACTTTAGTGTTTGCAAGCTAAGCTTTGTATTTCCCAATGAAAGATTAGTTTTTTATTGTTGTTTTAGACACCTAAACTTTCTGTTTTAGGTTGTAAGGAATAGGCAATGATGTATTTTGTTTTTAAAATTTGAAACTTTGTATCCTGTAGGCTTTTGATATAAAAAGCCATTTTGTTTTTCAATGAAAAGTGGAACCTTTATGCCATTTTCGTTCATACTTGAAACAACATAGTTTCTCTGTTTTTTGTCAAGAAAAGAGAGAATAAAAGAAAGCTACCTCCTTTATGCTGGTTTTCAATCCTTCACATAACCACATTTCTCTCTGTCTTTTGTTGTCAGCAAACAGAGCAACAACCAGCCTCATGCCTGTGTGTTGTTTCAGCCTATGCACAAGTGAAGATTAACCTATTCTCTTGTGAAATTAAGTTCAAATACCATACAAACCCTAACAGAGGGGTGGTGGTGGCCTGTAGCTTTGACCATCGCATAGCGGACGTGCCTACTCAGCCAACATGTTTATGGTGTCATGGTCACATATGGCGGCTCATGACCAATATTCAAAACCACTCACTCTTCTGCCATCTTTCCTGAGGTCTTTGCTCAACCCTCGCCGTCCCGGTTCCATCGACCCTTCCATTGACGACATGTACATGCCAGTAACTGCTCTACCGTCGCCAGCTCCCACCGAAGAACATCTTATAAGCCGCATTTACTATATTGAAGCCCACCAAATCCAGCATCTTCAAAAACTCGCCAGCTCCAATGGCTGCAAAAGGACCAAGCTGGAGTCTTTCAGTGCTTTTTTGTGGAAGCTGGTGGCAAAATGCGGTACTAGTGGTACTCGAGGTACCAGTACCAATGCGCATAACCCAAAGAGCCTAGGTTACAAAATGGGCATTATGGTGGATGGGCGCAAGAGGTTCTCGGATCAAGAAGACATAGGCCTTAATAATAAAGGCTTAGAAGCAGCAATGGATGTGAATATGATGGAGTCCTACTTCGGGAATGTCCTTTCAATTCCCTTCGGCAGGAAGACAGTTGATGAGCTCGTCGAAAACCCACTGGATTGGGTAGCCGGTGAAGTCCACAATTTCATACAAGGGGCAGTCACCAAGGAGCACTTCTTGGGTTTGATAGACTGGGTGGAGGCTCACCGTCCGGTGCCGGGGCTGGCTAAGATTTATGGCATCTGCAGCGAAGATGGCCCAGCTTTTATGGTATCGTCTGGCCAGAGCTTCCCAGTTGCAAAGGTTGATTTTGAGTGGGGCAGACCGTTTTTCGAGTCATACCAGTATCCATGGGGAGGACATGCCGGATATGTCATGCCAATGCCGACGGCCACCGGGAATAGTGATTGGGTGGTGTACATGCACTTGTCCAAGAGGCAGTTGGAGTTTATTGAGAAAGAGGCTACTCAAGTGTTCAGGCCCTTGACTTTTCATTGCCTTGATTCACTCTCCATTTAATTAATATTATTATTATGTAATTTGATTAAATGTATTTCCCTACTTGATCGATCAAGCTGGCCTGCTAGCTGGCTAACGTCGTCTTCCTAAATTTTATTTAGTTTCTGTGACAACTAATGGTCAATGATAGTCACGAATCGTATGTACGTGTTCCAAAACTATCTATGTATTATTATTATACACTACTTTTCTTTGAGTTGCTTTAGATTTAAACATTTTTAAGATTATAAATATCATATATAAATTAAAAATCACTAAGTTAATTATCTTGGTAACATCGTTAAAATAGGTGTTGATGAGACGAAGGAAGGGAATGAGGAGGAGGTGAAACATCGGATTGTTGGCTAAACTTGTTATTAGACCAAATTCTTTTTTTGAGAAAATTGATCCTTTATTATTGAAATTGAACTTCATCGCATTCTCAATCATGTTTTCTACATCCCTAAGTAAGATGTAGTGCACTAAGCATGAGTTAAAGATAGTACTGTGCATTCGTGTAAAAAACATTCCAAAACAACTATTCTCAAACTTCTTTTGTTGTCTTTTTTTTTTTCTTGGGATTTTGAGCATATTTGTTGTGTATGTCATCAATAGCCTTTAGTATTAAGGCTTTAGACAATGTGCTAATCGCCTCATGCTTGGACTTAGTGTATTTGAGTTGCTTAGCTTGTGTCACTTTTCTATTAAATATAAATTATATATAATTATTTAACTAAACTAATAAATGTCATACAAAACATCATTAATTTTGCTCAAATTTTATATATTCGGTGTGCACCGATGACAAATCTAAGTGCACCGAGGCTCATTGGCACATTGATCATCGATGGCATGACACATTGATATGTCATGCCATTGATGACCAATGTGGCAGTGAGTCTCAGTGTACTCCGACATTAGTCAAACGGACACTAACAATCACATCAATGTGCACTGAGGTCACGTCGATGGACATGAAGTGCCATGAGATCGATGATAAACATGTTAACGAGTCTTGGTGCACTCTAATGTTACTCAAATGGATACTAAGTGACGGAAAATTAAAAAACAAAAAATACAGTACATTTGAATACGAGTTCTAACCTTTACTGTAGTCCCAGTAAAAGAATGTGATGCAAAGCAGTCTTGGAAGAAAATCACACAAATGGAAATCCTTCTCTTTCTACAGTGTAAGAGCTTTGTTGTAAAATTTTTGGTGAAATCACGTTTGCTCTCGGGTTTCATGCACATACTTGTTTTCAAACAAGTTCATTAACTTATGAAAACCCACGTTAACTCTCTTTATATATCATAATATATATAATACAACTGCCAAATGGCAGTTTAATTAAATGTTGGTAACTACCCATCATGGGCGTCAGTTACCTACATCTCTCACTCGCACATGATGGGAAGATGATCATACAAATCTGAGCTACAAACACTCTTTTTAATTCCACACAAAATTCATAACATTCATGCTTGCAAATATACCGTATGACCCTTGAATAAATATATATTTCGAAGCTTATATAAGTAGGTTGACTCCCACTTAACTTTTGTTCAATGTGTTCTAGATTTCTTCTATTACATCAGTCTCGACGTACCTAATCCTCATTGTAAGGGTACGCCTGACTACACTTACAACTATGTATTCACAATTGTATACATACTCTTCCACAAAATAATACAATTGGTCGACTAGTGAATACATATTAAATGATATAAAATAGATAGAAATCTTCCTATCGTTCTCATGTATATTCATTCTAGGCTAACTGCTTTCCTAGACACGCTCTTATAGGCTAATTAATTTAAGCCATATATTACATGCTAAAGCAGCAAACATTAACCTATCACTTCAAAAACATAGTCAATAGTCATTAAGGACACTTGATAAGATTCTATTTAAACCTCAAAGAACTCACACAGTGAGGAAGCAGAGATTCATTCACTCACTTTCTTATATGGTCGATTAGCACACACGGTATGAATCATGTGTTATGGTGATCTTCCTTTCTTTTCTACTAAGAAATATCATATGTCACTATTTATTAATTTACATCACCATACAGTTTTTAGTTCAGTCGCTCTTCATTGCGCCTAACCTGAAACTTTTAAGTGCTCACTTACCCTTTTAAGCGCCAAACTTCTAGTTTCATATCTAGCCTTTAATCAGGTTATCATAATGTTGGGGTACATTATGATTGGTCTTTAATTAAATTATTTATAAAGACCTCATCTTAACTTAGTGAAGGCGACAATATTATAAAATTATTAGCTCCAATACAACTTTCATTTTTTCTTATTTTGTCTCATCTCAGCTCGCTACCACAGCGCTTGAGGCGATCACTTGTGTGAGAAAGCCGGTCTCAACCTGATGACATACTTTCAAAAAATATAAATATCATGCTAGTTTTCTTAAAGCACCCAAACTTGAGATAAAATATATCTTATATATAAGTAGTGCTTTAATAAGTACAACACTTTAGTTTTACAATCTACGCAAACCTAAAGATCTAGAATATACTGCATACACATCTCTAGTCACAGGTTTATTTAGTGGGTCTGCCACCATCTGTTGCATAGAAATATATTTTATCTTTACTTTCTTTTATTCTACAATGTCTCTCACAAAATTATACTTGGTCTTTATGTGTTTAGATTTGCTGTGGTATCTAGGATCTTTTGTATAGGTTATGGCTGCCTGATTATCACAATATAATGTTACTGGTTGAGTTGCATCAGTAACAACATTCAGATCCTCATAAAATCTTCTGAGCTACGTAGAAATATATTGTATCTTTACTTCCTTTTGTGCCACAATGTCTCTCACAAAATTATACTTGGTCTCTATATGTTTAAATTTGCTGTGGTATTTACGATCTTTTGTATAGGCTATGGCTGCCTGACTATCACAATATAGTGTTACTGGTTAAGTTGCATTAGTAACAACATTCAGATCCTCATAAAATCTTCTGAGACACATTGCTTCTTGTACTGCAGCTGAGCATGCCACAAACTCAGCTTCCATTGTAGATAAGGCAATACAAGTTTGCTTCTTACTAGACCATGAAATGGTGCATCTGCTGAGTAAGAATGCATAGCATTATGTTAATTTGCGCTCATCTATATCACCTCCCCAATCAGCATCTGTATAACCCACTAAGCGTATATCACCTCCTTGGTAGCATAGGGCATAATCCGCCGTAGCTCTCAAATATGTCAAAATCCTTTTAACAGCATTCTCATGCTTATATCCAGGATTAGATTAGTACCTGCTTACTAATTCCACAGCATAAAAAATATCTGGCCTTGTACATATCATAGCGTACATTAAACTTCCAACGGCACTGGCATAAGGAACTCTAGCCACTCTATTACATTCTTCAGGAGTTTTAGGGCACATTTCAAGGCTTAAATATTGTCCTTTGGCAATTGGAGTATCTATGGGTTTGCAATTTGCCATATTGAATTGTTCGAAAATCTTTTTGATATACGACTCTTGTGAAAGAGATAAAAGTTTACTAGAATAATCTCTATGTATCTTAACACCCAAAATATAAGCTGCTTCACCCATATCTTTCATCTCAAAATTTGAGGACAACCATTCCTTGATCATTATGAGATACTCTAAATTGTTTCCAGTTAGTAAGATATCATCCACATATAAGGATAAAATTACGAAATTATCCTCGAACCTTTTCACATAGACACAATGGTCTTCATCGGTCATTGTAAACCCATAGATAATTATGGCTCGATAAAATCTTAAATACCATTGTCTAGAGGACTGTTTAAGACCATATATAGATCTCTTGAGCTTGCAAACTTTATGCTCTTGGCCTTTTGCCACGAAACCTACTAGCTGATCCATATAGATTTCTTCTTCGAAGTTTCCATTTAAAAATGCAGTTCTTACATCCATTTGATGTAACTCTAAGTTCATGTGAGTAACGATTGCTAGAATCAATCGAATAGACGCAAACGTTACAACTGGAGAGAAGGTCTCTTCATAATTAATGCCTTCTTACTGAGTGTAGCCTTTTGCTACTAAACGAGCCTAATATCTTTCTATTGTGCCATCTGCTTTAAACCCAATAGCCTTTCTATTGGGTCATTGTAAACCCAATAGCCTTTCGATTAGATAGTAAATCAACCAAGTCTCAGACATGGTTGACTTTCATCGAATCCATCTCTTCTCCCATTACTTTAATTCAGTGTTCTTTAGCATGTAATGCAAGAGCCTCATTAACATTTTTAGGTTGATCACTATCATGCACTGCAAGCATAAAAGCTTTCCTTTCAATCTCAAAACAACGATGAGGAATTATAGTGCGATTACTTCGTCTAGTTGGTAGATCACTTGGAACTAATCCAACATTTGGATCACTCCCACTAGTCGTTGACGGTCCAGGTTGATTCTTAGATACCTAACTAGGAGTTACTGTAATGTCTTGATTTTCCAACTTTTCAATTTGAATACTTTTATCTATGTCACCTTTGCTAGGAAATTCATCTTCTATGAATGTGATATCTCTTTACTCTAGTTCAGTCATACCCCCATCTATATGTTCACCAAAAAACACATACCCTTTATAGTGTTCTGAATATCTTATAAAAATACACTTTTTACCTCTTTGACCCAAATTTTCTTATTTACTTGATGGGTTGTGAATATATGCAACTGAACACCATATTCGTAAATGACCTAGTTTAGGTTTTCGTCCTATCCATAGTTCATATGGAGTTGAGATGACTAATTTTGTAGGCACACGATTAAGTATATAAGCCGTAGTTAACAATGCATCACCCCAATATGAAATAAGGAGATTTGCTTGCGCCATCATAGACTTAATCATTTCCAATAAAGTTCTATTCCTTCTTTTCGCTACTCCATTCTATTGTGGAGTATATGGAACAGTTAATTATCTATCAATACCTTTTCTTTCACATAATTCTTTAATATGTTCAGAAAGGTATTCTCGCCCACGGTCTGTTCTTAGAGCCTTAATGGTTTTGTGTAGTTGATTCTCAACCAAACTTACATATTTCATAAAGCAACTTAATGCCTCAGATTTATAAGAGATCAAATAGACATGACCATATCGAGTAAAATCATAAACAAATGTGATAAAATAAGAAGCATCATGTCCCACTTTCATATTCATTGGGCCATAGATGTCAGAATGAATTAATTGCAATGGATATTCGGCTACAGTTCCTTTTCCAAATGGTTTTCTAATTGTTTTTCTAGCTAAACAATTCTCACAAACAGGCAAATCAATTTTAGAGAGTGGACCTAACATCCCCTCTCTCGCTAATAATTTTTTATATCTTGCCCTATATGTCCAAGTATAGAATGCCATATATTCACATCAATATTAGCATTACTTGCAGATGTAACATAAGAAAAAACAACTTTCATTAATACAAGATTCAACATTAGTGTCCAACACTATAAAACCATCCAACATATAACCATTACCTACTAATACTGAATTAAAATATATATCCAAACCATTGTCTTTAAAAATTAAAACATAACCTAAGATAAGATGGACATTAACAGAAATTAAATTTTGTCAAATCTCTTATGCATAAAGAACGTCATGAAGAAGTAAAATACGGTCACCACGCATGACTAACTTGCAGGTGCCGATTCCTTTGACTTCTGCTTTAGAATTATTCCCTACATATATCCATCTAGTTTTTGATGGAATCCGACGATACCCCACAAAAGATGCTCTATCTCTTGCTACATGGTCGATAGCTCCTGAGTCTACAGTCCACATAGGACAAGATTCAATTAATAAAACAACACTTGAAACAAAAACTGTATTAAAAATAGTGGAGTTTGAATTGGGTTGTACCATTTTAGGCTCAATGCATTCACAAGCGAAATGACTTAACTTGCTACAGTTGTAGCATTTCATCTTACTCTTGTCCTTCTTACCGGCGCGTTTTTCTTGCTTGCGCCCCCATGCCTTATTCTTTTTGTTAGAATAGCTAGATGATTCAGCTTTCCCTTTGCCTTTACCTTTGTAATTTTTTCACTTCCACTTGGAGCTGGATCCCTTATTATAGCCAGTTGCCATAACATAAGCCTCACTGGAGACTCTAGCAGCCTTAAGATACTCTTCTTCCAGTTTCAGGTGATGGGCTATGTCATCAAAAGTATTGATATTCTCATTGAGTCATATGAATATTCATATGTTCTCAACTATTTAGAAGGGATCTTATCACAGTTTGAACCTGTTGTTCATCTATGAGAGTATGTCCAACTGACTTCAGTTCTCTGACTATGTTTGACATTTCCCTGAGATGCTGAGCTATATTATGATTAGGGCGCTTCTAATAAGTGTCAAACTTGATAGTCAGTTTCCTAAGCTTAGTAGCCGAGGTGCCACCAAACTTATCTTTCAGGGCCATCCACATAGCATGGGCAGTTTCATACTGCTCAAATTCACACATTACAGCATCGTCCATACTGCTTAGCAACGTGATGTGAACAATAGTGTTCTTTCTCTTCCAGGTCACATAGGTCTCAGAGTCCCTCCTGTGTTGAGCAGTATTACTATGCTCAGGTTCTACCATCATATGGTTCAATGGTTCAGTGGCTTCTTGCTCCTTTAAAACGAGCTAAATCTTACAACTCCACATGTCATAATTGTCACCATTGAGTGTCTCACCCTTATTCAGTTCAGCCATGATATTCTTTGATATAGATACCATATTTTAACAATTTCTACATAGAGATACAAAAGGAAATATCTTAAAATAGAACAAAACTAGCATCCATATGTTTTGGAACACAATATACTAAAAACACAATAGTTAAATACAAAGATGGAATCGAAAAGTTGTCGATGCTTCTAATCATCTTTCAATACATTGTATTTCATAATTATAGAATTTAGTCTATTTGTTCCAAAATAGTTCTAGATGAGTTTATACATAAAAAATAATATCTGAAACACCCCATTAATAATAATAGTATCATTTCATATAGAAACATACAATCTTACACAAGTTTGCTAATAAGTACAATAAGATTAAAAATAAATATACAAAAAAAAAAACAATAAGTTTATGTAATTAACTGTTTTGCCCTCATTTTATCTATCATACGACTCCATGCTTTGTTATGAATAACTTCATAGTTTTTGAAATAAGGAAGATGATCTTTCATCATTCCACTATGACGGTAACCAATAGTCTCCATCACATCACAACAGTCAGAAGTCACTTGAAGCATTATTATTCCAAAAGAAGGTCCCTTCCAAAGTTTAGTACCCATTTGTCTTACACTTCTCAGGTTTGGGTGGAGTGACAAAACTACAGATAGCCAAGTACCCCTCATAATACGATTCTCTTCTACCAACTCAACTTCACATACAACTTTCATAAAAGTTAATTTTCGTGTATGTATTTTCCTTATGATGATTTTCAAATCATCACCGTACTGATTAGGAAGGGAATCAAGCAAGCCTTTTGTCTTTTCTTCCTATGACAATCTTATTCCATAAACTAGAAGCTCTCTTGGCATTTTAATCATTATACCTAAGTGGGTATTCATTGTGTGCTTAGGGTTTATTTTATAATGCATGTAATCCTGTTTAGTAAACATCTTTACAAAAATTAATTAATATTAGGCTTAGAATAAAAAAAAATCTATCCAACTAAAAATAAAAAATTTACACAAATGAAATAATAATTTTTTTTTCAGGTCAAAGTCAATTGTTAACTGTCAAAGTCTACGGTCACTGTCAACCCAGGTCAAATCGGGTCAATGGGTCAACCCGATCAGCCTTCCAATCTATTTTTTAAAAATTATTATTGCACAAGAAATTTTTGCAAAGGAATTGTCTATGTAATAAAATGTTGATAGATTTTTAGTACAATTAAGTTCTTTATTTATTCATTATGTACAATATTAAATTGTACACAATTTTAGTTAATTTTTGTTTATTTGTATGATATTCAATTTGTATTTGTTTTTTTAATGTAAATAATGACAATAATTTTAAAACATTTTATTTTTTATTCATTTTGTTCTCGAGTTCCCATGTCAAGTACTTAAAATATTTAATATATTTCCTTAATTGTAAGTAATACATAATATATTCATAACATGTAACAAAACAGTTATTGTCAATGAACATTAACTATTGATAAAGGACTTTGTTGAGGAACAAAGTCTAAATAGTTTGGCTTTGGTAATGACAAAGTCATTCGCTAATGAATGAACTAAAAGAATTAAATTTTTGCCAATGAACAAAGTCAATTATGATTAGTTTGCTAATGACGAATGAGTTCACTAATTTATCAATTAAAAATTCACTTATCGCTAATGAACGAAGTCAATATTAAATAATATTGTAATGATGAAGTTATTCGCTAATGTCGAAGTCAATTTGGGTTTAGGGTTTTTGGTTTAGTCTTCATTTCATTGGACCTTTTGAAATACCAAAAAGAGTTGGGATTTTACTATATCGGTTGGCTTTGCCTCCTAATCTATCCAGCATGCACGACGTCTTTTATGTCTCGATGCTATGAAAGTACGTGCATGACCCTTCTCATATTATCTAGTACGAGCCATTAGAGGTCTACAAGAACCTGACGTATGAGGAGAAACCAGTAAGAATTTTGGATTGTAAGGACCAAGTTGTTTGAAACTGGGCGATTCTGCTGGTGAAAGTTCTTTAAAGGAATCATGCAGTAGAGGAAGCAACTTAGGAGCTCGAGGATGAGATGAGAACCAAGAACCTAATGTTGTTCAAGTAGTCTTCTAACTCTTTAAATTTAATTTCAAGGACGAAATTTCATTTTAGAGGGGAAAGAGTTGTAATAACCAAGTTTTTATTTTCAACTTCCAATCACAATTTCAGTTCGTTCGCCACATAGCCACTTACACCAAATTTAGCAGCTTATGAGTTCTCTAGGCATATTGTGATGGCCAAGAGTACCCAATGAGAGATCGAGAAATTTTTTCTTTCTATTTTATCCATTATCAAAGTTTGACTTTGACTGTTGACTACTTTTATATTTTTAAATATTTATTTACCCTTTTACTATTTTATTATTTTTTTAACCTTTGGTTAATATTTTTGGTAATGGTTGACCACCCCCTTACTTTTTGTACATTTGTCTTGCTTTCATGGTTAATTCTAGAGAGAAAAATTGTAACACCCCCTTATCCAAACCTAGGTTCCCGAGTAAGGTGTGATTATCATATTTTTTTAAAAAAAAAATTTGATTTGATTACAACCTTTTGAACAAAGATATAATAAAATCAGAGACTTTCCTTTACTCTTTGAGACTGTTTTTCAAACCACACCAAAAACAGTAATACTTTAAAATAAAATAAAGTTTACACATCCACACCGCAAAGGAAAATGTAGTATTTAAAAATACATAATATCATCGCCCAAAATATAACAAATCAAATGCGGAAGAACGATGTATGTTTGCCCTCCAGGTCGCACCCAAGCCCTGTTGGCTTTGGACTTATCTCATCACAGGGATAGACAACTATGAGTGAAAAACACTCAGTAGGCAACCATATACAAATGCAAATGTCATATCATGTAGTGTATCTCTATACACATAAAATCATTATTTTTTCCTCTTTTATTTTTCAATTGAAAACCCACTCTCACTCCGCATTTCGTGCACAAAACACCACACCTCTATGGTATGCGGATGAACTACCGCTTACAGGCGACCCACGTATGTGTGGTGATTCATGGCGACTAAAAACAGGGTTTGAACCATGTACTTCATCGTGCAACCAATTTTCGAAAACACAAACCCACAGGAAAAAATCTTTCATTTCACATAAAACAATAAACCACCAAAATTGCTCTATGCAAATGTATGCTCATGCCACAATACACAAGTAAAGCCAAGCAACATAGTAAAACATATAATTACCAACCATCCTATTCCAATAGTTGTAATTACCGAAATGCCCTCAATCAGCGGTATAAATTACCAACCATCTTGATGTAATTACCGATATACCATTGGCCATGTCAGAAATTACCAAGATACCCCTCAAGTAAATGGAAAATGACCAAAATACCTCTCAATAGGCATATGATTAATTACCATTCTACCATCGATAAAATAACAGAGTTAATAAATTCCTTAAACATACGCATTTACAACACAATTATAAACACATATATAAATAAATATATATATGAAAATATACACATATAAATACACATTCACATACGCATATCCATATCCATATATATGAACACATATATACACACTCATATATGTATACACATTTTATATATACATATATATGCACACAAATATAATTTACATATATACATAATCACATATACACATACACATAAATACATATTACATATATACATAATCACATATACACATAAATACATATATAAAATACGCACATAAATATATACTCACATACACATATATATACACAAACATGTATATACACACCCATATATGTATACAAGTATTTTATACAAATATAATTTATGCATACAAATACTTATATATATATATATATATATATACCCCCAAATATAAACATACTCACAAATGCACACTAATTCAATATTCAAGTTAATACATAAATAATTATTTATATATATAAACCTATACAAAATACACTTGCATATATTTAATTAATACGTACATAAAATATATGTATTTTATATAATATAACTATATTTATAATTATACAAACACATGTAAAATAAATTGTATTTGTAAATATATAAATAATAATAATTGAAATTAGATATATATATATGTATATTAAATAATTTGAAATTTAGAAAAGACCACAATACCCCTCCAATTCCAAACATTTTCAACTCTACCCTTACCATAAAAAATGACAAAAATACCCTCAACAAATTCAAAAATTACATTTATGTCCCTACATGTCAAATGACCAAAATGCCCTTGACCTTTTTTTAAAAATTTCAATTATATCCTTTACATGCAAATGACCAAAGTGCCCTTAAACATTTTCAAAAATCCCATCTAAGTCCCTTGCATGTAAAATGACCTAAATACCCTTGAACTTTTTTGTAAAATTCCCAAAATACCCTTTGCAAGAAAAAAGACTAATTTGCCATTTCTTGCAAAATTTTGCACAAGGCTTCTCTACCATGGCTGTGCCTTCCTACCCATTGAAATCCATCACTTTCCACCCAATTCCATCAAATTAACAAAGCCCACAAACAATTCCATCCATCAATTTCATAAATTCATGCATTAATCTAATAAATTCAATTATTTAACACCAATTCAATCATACTCTAAATCTCATAATTTGGGGTTTCACCACATAGCACAATACACATGAAATTTAGCTCACTCTAGCATTAAATCATGGAATCCAAGCATGTATTCATCAAGCAAACAAATAAAACACATGAAATTTATAAGGAATTAAAACAAAGATAAGTTGCCTACCTTAACTCCAAGCTAGCAAGCCTACAAATCACCCTTAGAAAACCAACCTATCCTTCCCAAAATGCTCCCCAAAGAAGCCGGCCACTCACTTCAATTTTCCACTTGAAACTCTTTCCAAATTTGCAACTTTTCACCTTGTTCTCTCTCTAGCTTCCTCTATCTCTCTCTAAAAATACTTAAAGATAGTTAAATGGTAAAAAGCAAGACAAGGTGAAAAAGTAGAAGAGGGTGTCAGCTAAAAGAATTCAATTGCCAATTGCCAACCTTTTTCTTTTTCTTTTTTTAAATAATATTCTCAAGTTAAAGTAAAAGATATTTGTCTATATATAATATTAATTAATTCAATTGGTGAAACAAAAGGAGAGGAGTCGGTCACACGCAAGCCAATTTGCAATTGGCAATTTATTTTTTAATAATAAAAATAAAAAGTAAAAGTAAAGACATTTAAATATATTAATATTTTAATGAATAGTAAAAGTCAAAGTGGTCAAACTTTGACCAAGGACAAATTGGGAAGAAAAATTTTCTCAACTCCCCACAGGGTACTCTTGACCCTGACAAAATGCCCGGGGAATTCAAAAACTACTCGTTTCGGTGAAAAAGAAAAAACCGCGATTTAAGCAAAAATGCGTCCAGGAACCGACAATTTCGAAAATAAAATGAGGTTATTACAAAAACTAAAAAGAAGAGAAAGAAAATGAGAGAAAATAGGAAAATTCAAAGAATTTTTTTAGAAAAAATTAGGGTTTTGGGCCGGCCATCAAGGGGAGTTCAACGCTTGTGTTCTTGGTGATTTTGAAATGGAGGAAGTGTGGTTTCCAAGCTTGGAAGAGAGGTAGGTAGCCTACCTTTGTTAATTTTTCATGTAATTATGTGTTTTTATGTGATTAACTGTGAGAATCATGTATTGTTTTGATATTGTGATGATTATATATACTTAATTTGATACAAATTGAGTGTAAGACAAAACCCCCTCTTGTGGTAGGGTTTATGCATGGTGAAATTAATGGTTTAAACTTGATTTATGTGGATTAAAGCTTTCTTAATTGAAATTGATTAGTGATTATGAAAAATTCCCTTGTTAATTTCATGATTTAGTCAGAAAATTGATTGATTTTGACATATAGTGGAGCTGGCCGTGTGTGGGATGAATTTGACAAATTTTAGATTTTTGAAGGGTATTTTAGTCTTTTCACATGTTTGGAGTATTTTCAATATTTCTAAATTTGTGGAGGGTAATTTGGTCATTTTACATGTAGAGGGGTATAATCGAAATTTTCGATAATGGTCAAAGACATTTTGGTTTGTTGCATGTGAGGGACATAATTGGTATTTTAAAAATTATCAAGGGCATTTTGGTATTTTGACATGTTTGAGATATAATTGGAATTTTTAAAATTATTAAGGGTATTTTAGTCTTTTTAAGGGAAGAGATAAAATAATAAATTTTAAAATTATAAGGGGCATTAGGGTCATTTCATATTTCCTATTTATATAATTATTTATAAAGATATTCAATTATATTTAATTATATATTTATTTATATAACTTTAGATGTATTTGCTAAATATGCACATGTATGTATTTATATGACTATATATATGTAGGCGTGTGTATGTGTGTGTGTGTATATATATGTATATTATTTGTGTGTAGGAGTTATATATATATATATATATATATTATATTTATATTTGTAAATTTATATTTATATAATTATGTGAAGAAGTATTTATGTATATATGTGTGGATATGTATTTTTATGTATATGTATATGTGTGTGTATTCTTTACACATTTATATGTATATATTGTAACACCCCTTTACCCAACCTGAATACGAATAAAAAGACGTCACTTCGAAAAGGTGGTACAATTGAATAATATAAAAAAAAATTCCTTTTGAAACAAAATCGGAAAATCGAGTAAAAAATTTCCTTACTCTTTAAGATAAAATTTAACCTTTAGTATTAATAGAAAAACCAAAATACTTTTTTAAAAAACTATGAATAAATACGATTTCTTATACATGACCCACAATGTAAAGAAAATCAACTGTATCGCTATCAGAGTTCTAATTTTAATCAAAAGAAAATAAAATGCGGAACAAATTTGTACTATTGCCACTCTCTACTTGTCCACCACGTCAATGCCAAATTACTCAAGGTAGGGTTCAGGATTACCTATACACATGAAACAAATAAGAGTGACTGAAAAACACCAGTAAGTTCCCAACATGCATGTAATGATGCAGTGCAATATGTTGTTAGAGTGTCAACAATTATGAAAACTCTTGTTCAATCCTCTTAGGAAAAATAACCATCTATGCAATGACTTTTAAAACTTGTCTACGTAGGACTTTTCACTTTGCGTAAGTTACTCTGGAGCTAGTTACCTGTCGGCAACTCTAATTTCCTAAAGTAGTACACACGCATACTTTCAAGGAAATCCTTATAATCGTTTAGAGGAAACGATATGAGTGGGGGTGAGATCCGCTTGCATCCGCGTCATGCAAGTGCCGAGGTTACAACCTCCACACACATCAATACGCTCGCATATGAGTGCATGCAAGAATCCAATCTCTCAACTCACCAGTTAGTGGGACCTCAACTAAACGATTCACATACACATTCACATATGCTCCATCCAAGGAAATTTTGACTGCCTACGTGTGCATGACCATGACTATACAATGCATAACCTTTAAAATGTGAATTGACAATAAAACAGTTTCTCTTGCGTATAGCAAAACTTTCATGATAGCTTGCAATGCATGTGGCTGCTCGTGCCTTTACTAGCAACATAATTCTTATGCTCATAGTATACATAACAACAAAGCATACTCAATTCCCATGTGTGAAGTGAAAGCATACATACTACCAAGTAATCTACGCTTAAGCCATGGTAGAAATCCCAAACTCAAGATAAAATAATAAAATATATATATATATATATATATATATATATATAAATATATATATACATTTGTATTTTATCATGCATAACTATAGGTACAAATTTATTGTTATTAATCATATAACTAACAACTATATATAAAGCTATACCTTTGTACACACACACATATATATATATACATATAAATATATCTATTTAAGTAGATCCATTCATTTCCAAAGAAAAGTCATTTACAAAATAACATTCTATTTACAAAAAGGAAAATAATATATATATTCATACTTAAATAAATTTCAGCAAGTAGTGTTCATAATTAGAAAGGTAACTTCATTAAATTAACTATTTCATGAAATATAAAGTTTCATACTTTATTGGTTTAAAAGCTAGATAAAAATTAAGGTTGGTTTTGGGCAAAATAGTCATGGAGTTTGTTTAATTTGCAAGTTCTAAGCTAGTCACATTCTTACATTTTATTGGTTTATTAAAACATTACTTTTGGCTAGTGCAGAACAACCCTTTTCAATCCCAAAATTTCTAGCTTTTAACCATATCAAATCCATTGCACATTATTAATTAAGCCACCAGCTCATATGGTCAAAAAAATTTTAGCACACACTAATTTTCACAAGAAATCATTTTTCTCCAACTTCGAACTCCAGATCTTTGCATCAATTATCGGCGTAACTCTTTTATCGATCTTGCGCAACCATCATATTTCATCTTATCTTGTTGATGGTGTCACTAGTTTGTTGTAGGATTTCGGGTCCAAGTATCTTTCTTTCACCAACCTCATCCCAATGCGACGAAGATCTATATTTTCTTCTGTAGAGAGCTTCATACAGAGTCATTCCAATAGTATAATGGTAACTGTTGTTAGAGGGGAACTCTACTAAAGAAATGTGCTTTTCCCAACATCCGTGGAAATCAAGCATGCATGCTCTTAGCATATCTTCTAATGACTGGATAGTCCGCTCCGATTGGCTATCAGTCTGAGGGTGAAAATTGGTACTGAAATTCAACTTTATCCCCGTCGCTTTATGTAAGCTTTTCTAGAATGACGACGTAAACTTTGGATCTCGGTCTGATACATTCGACATTGGTACCCCATGTTGCCGTATAATCTCATCCACATATAGTTGAGCCAACTTTTCCATAGAGTAAGTCATGAGCATGGCTAAAAAATAAGCCGATTTTGTGAGTCAATCCACAATCACCCAAATTGTATTGTTGCCTCGCTGAGACAAGGGTAAACTGACAATGAAGTCCATGGGGATGTGCTTCCACTTCCATTCTAAAATCATCAATGGTCTCAGCAATCCGGATGGTCTCTGGTGTTCGATCTTCACTTGCTGGCATGTCAGATATTGTTCCACGAATTTTACTACGTCTCGTTTCAAGCTAAACCACCAGAACATTTTAGAGACATCTCTAAACATCTTGGTAGCTCCTGGATTAACAGTGTAGGGTGTACAATGAGCTTCTGCCAAGATCTCCTTCTTGATCTTGTCAACATTTGGTACACACAAGCGAGTACCAAATCTCAATGTTCTATCATCAGCAAAATTAAACTCTGGCTTTTTCCTTGAATCACTTCATCTTTGATCTTCATAAGAGTCGCGTTCTTAACTTGGTCTTCCTTTATCTTCTCCATGATCGAGGGTTGAATAGAGAGTGTAGCCAACATGGATGAATATTGATTAGAAACTAATTCAATATCCATTCTTCTCGGATCCTTCAAAATGTGTGTTTGAGTAGTAATCAAGCTTCCGCTAAAGCCTGCATACTTTCTACTCAATACATCCGCCACTTTATTTGCCTTGCCTGGGTGATAATTGATTAAACAGTCATAGTCATTTACCAACTCCAGCCACATTCTTTGTCTCATATTCAACTCTTTCTGGGTGAAGAAATACTTGAGGCTTTTGTGGTCGATGTAGATTTCGTACATTACTTCATACAAGTAATGTCGCTAGATATTTAGAGCAAACACCACCGCTGCAAGTTCTAAGTTGTGCGTAGGGTAATTACGTTCATACGGCTTCAGTTGGCACGAAACATAAGCAACCACCTTATCATTCTACATAAGCACACAACCCAGACCCATACCCAATGCGTTGTTGTAGACTACAAAGTCGTCCTCTCCGTTTGGTAAAGTAAGAAAAGGCGTTGAAATCAGCTTCTTTTTTTAGTTCCAAAAAACACTCTTCATACTCTTTAGACCAAAGAAACTTGCTCTCCTTTTTAAATAGTTGCGTCATCGACATCGCGATCTTCGAGAATCCTTGTACAAATTTGCGGTAGTACCCAGCTAAACCCAAAAAGCTTCTGACTTCTCCAACATTGGTTGGTCTTTTCCAGTCTTGAACTGCTGTAACTTTACTAAGGTCCACTTGGATACCCTTGCTTAATATCACATGACCAAGGAAGGTGATGCTCCTTAACCAAAACTCGCACTTCTTGAATTTTTCATACAATAGCTTTTCCCACAACCTCTGCAGTACTAACCTCAGATGCTCTTCATGCTCTTTAACTGTCTTCGAGTAGATAAGAATGTCATCGATGAACACCACCATAAACTTATCTAGATAGTCATGAAACACTTAATTCATCAAGTCCATGAATGTTGTCGGCGCGTCTTTCAGTCCAAATGGCATTACTATAAACTCGTAATGGCCATATAATGTTCGAAAAGCAGTCTTCAGTCGGTCTTCTTCCTTGATCTTTAGTTGATGATATCCCGAACATAGATCGATCTTTGAGAAAATGCTCGTTCCTCGAAGTTGATTGAACAAGTCATTAATTCTCGACAGTGGGTACTTATTCTTGATCGTTATTTTGTTGAGCTCATGGAAATCAATGCACAACCGCATTGAACCGTCCTTCTTTTTGACGAACAGAACTAGTGCTCCCCAAGGTGAGATACTGGGTTTGATGAATCCCTTGTCTAAAAGATCTTGTAACTGCTCCTTCAGCTTCTTTAACTTTGCTGGTGCCATTTTATAGGGTGCCTTTGAAATGGACGTTAATCTAGTACCAAGTCAATGGTAAATTCTACTTGTCAATCCGATGGCAATTCCGGTAACTTTTTAGGAAACACGTTCACAAAATCACAAACTACCTTGACGTCTTGCAGATTCAGAGTTGAGGGTTCCTTATCGTAGACACTAATAAGGAATCCTTGGCAACCCTTATAAGGAATCCTTGGCAACCCTTATGCAAACACTTCAGTGCTTGCAAGGCAGTTAACAACCTTAGTTGCAGTCTCCCTTCGAACTCGAAATACTGGCTGCCTTTGGGGCTAAACGATATCTTCTTCTCTTTGCGAGGCACACTTCATAAGAATTCAACACAAATGAGGCACACATACAAACACCAGATAGTGTAGAAACACACAAAACATCATCAAGACGAGCTGCTTCTAGTGTCATCTTAAACACAAACGAATGCGTAGCACCTGAGTCAAATAAAGCATATGCATCCAAACCATGCAAAGAGATCGTACTTGCCATCACGGTAGCATTATCTTTCTCAGCATCCTCCCTCGACAATGTAAAGTCCCGACCTTGAGTGGGCTGCTGCCTTCTTCCTCCCATTTTAGGACAATCTCATATCATATGATCGGCCTTGCCGCACTTAAAGCATGCTCCCGTCTTCTTCCAGCACTCTCCGGTATGATTCTTATTGGACGATTGGCGGTTATCATTCCCTTTAGGCTTCTTGTTGTCATTGTTGCTGTGATTGTAGTTCCACTTTCTTCCCTCAGCCTTCCTGTTTTGTTGGTTACTTACCCCATTGTCTTCCTTTGAGTAGTGGAGTTTTTCCCTACAGCTTTGGTTATCCCCGGGGTAGGATCCTTCACGATCAGTTGAACTCGTTACAGCACCTCATCATAGGTGGGTAAGCGCAGCACTACTATAGCATTGTACAGTTTTAGTCTCAATCTTTTCTCAAAATGTTTTGCTTTGCATTCTTTAGTATCCACCAGATGTGCGTAACGAGAAAGTTCGTCAAACTTTCATTCATACTTGACCAAAGAAAGGTTTCCTTATGTCAACTGCAAGAATTCAGCCTCCTTTTCATTCCGCTTTACTATAGGGAAGTACTTCTCCAGAAACAACTCCTTGAACTGGATCCACAATATAAGGCTTTCTTCGAGATTATAGGCCCACTTGACCATATCCTGCCAATGGCTAGCACCCTTCTTGAGCATGAAAGAAGCGCATACCACTTTCTAAGACTTAGTGCACTCCATTAGCATGAAGATCTTCTCCAGATCACGGATCCAATCTTTAGCTACCAATGGGATGGTTGAGCCTTCAAACACCGAAGGGTGAAAGTGCTTGAACTGCTCAACAAATCCATTGATTCCGCTAGATTATTTTGATCCTTGACCCGCAATGCTTGCCAAAGACTCAAACAGTTAACTGGCCAAATTTTCTGTGTTGTTCTTAGTAGTGTCGTTAACTCTTGGTCTCCCACATGGCATCTTTGGAACAAAAAAATACCATACAAAATAATTAAGATAGCCATAAAAGAAAAACAAACTAGACTAACATATAGAAAGCATTTCAATTTAAAGAAGTTGGTCATATAATAGATAAGCAAGATAACATTTAATATACACAACATAGTCAATAGCTCAAATATAAACGATAGCTCCTAATTAAACTACCACTCATACTACTACTACTACTACAATTGAGAATAATTAATCTCTCTCTCTAAACATCTGCAGGAAACTCCTCGGGGACTTCTTCTTCTTCCTCAGGATCCTCCTCTTCTTTAGGGTCCTCTTCTTCTTCTGGGCTTATCTCAACTATGTGTGGAATCTCAACTCCAATATGATCCAAATGATCATTAAAAGTTGCTTGCTCTCCAGGTACAGCTATAGTAAACCAACTTAAAAACTTAGCTACTTCAAGCTTCTTCCGTTCCAACTCCTGATATAGTGCTTCCTCAGACTCCCTAATCTCTTTGCATTCAACCCTGAAGGATGATGTTGGGGTATGTACTGTCCAACAATGTGACGGCTCTCCTTGCACTACGATTCTTTTTCCTAGACGTTGATGTGGCTTGCAGGATGAACTCTCAGTAGTCACCTCTGCTTGGTGAAGCTTAGCTACTATATCACTGTAGAAGGATGTCGGCTCTAGGCTCAACCTCAGTCTCTTGGAGATAGACGTCTCCATCATGTCATGACTTCGCTTGGACGAACCACGTGAAAAGGTACTAACTTGTTGACCCATCTTAGTACAGTAAACCAAATAAAACACAGAGTCAACAATAAAACAAAACCAAATATAAGTAAAGTAATCTACCTTTGGCGTGCGAGTAGACACTAGACTAGGCAATTAGTATAATTTTCAATAAACTTATGCTATGATACCAAAAACTCTAACCTTCTTTACCCGAGCCCAAAGATCCGAATAAAGAGATGTCACTTCAAAAAGGCGGTACAATTGAATAATGTAAATCAAGCTAGGGTTCAGGATTACTTATACACATGAAACAAATAGGAGTGAGTAAAAAACACCAGTAGGTTCCCAACATGCATGTGATGATGCAATGCAATATGTTGGTAGAATGTCAACAGTTATCAAAAACTCTTGTCCAATCCTCTTATAAAAGCAACCATCTATGTAATGACTTTTAAAAACTCATGCATGTAGGACTTTTTACTTTGCGTAAGTTTTAGTTACGTTGGAGCTAGTTACCCATAGGCAACTCTAATTTCCTAAAGTAGCACACACACATACTTTCAAGGAAATCCTTATACTTATAATCGTTTAGAGGAAACGATAAGAGTGGGGGTGAGACCCACTTGCATCCGCGTCATGTAAGTGCCGAGGTTACAACCTCCACACACACCAATACGCTCGCATATGAGTGCATGCGATAATCCAATCTCTCCACTCACTAATTAGTGGGACCTCAACTAAACGATTCACATACACATTCACATATGCTCCATCCATAGAAATTTTGACTGTCTACGTGTGCATGACCATGACTATACAATGCATAACCTTTAAAACGTGAATTGACAATAAAACAGTTTCTCTTGTGTATAGCAAAACTTTCATGATAGGTTGCAATGCATGTGGATGCTCGTGCCTTAACTAGCAACATCATTCTTATGCTTATAGTATACATAACAACAAAGCATACTGAATCCCCATGTGTGAAGTGAAAGCGTACACACTACCAAGTAATCTACACTTAAGTCATGGTAGAAATCCCAAACTCAAGATAAAATGATAAATATATATATATATATATATATACATTTATATTTTATCATGCATAACTATAGGTACAAATTTATTATTATTAATCATGTAACTAATGACTATATATATAAATCTATACCTATGTACACACACACACACACATATATATATATATATATATACATATAAATATATCTATTTAAGTAGATCCATTCATTTCCAAAGAAAAGCCATTTACAAAATAACATTCTATTTACAAAATGAAAAATAATATATATATTTATACTTGAATAAATTTGAGCAAGTAATGTTCATAATTAAAAAGATAACTTTACTAAATTAACTAATTCATGAAATATAAAGTTTCATACTTTATTGGTTTAAAAGCTAGGTAAAAATCAAGGTTGGTTTTGGGCAAAATAGTCATGGAGTTTGGTTTAATTTGCAAGTTCTAAGCTAGTCACATTCTTATGTTTTATTGGTTTATTAAAACATCACTTTTGGGTGGTGCAGAACAGCCATTTTTAATCCCAAAATTTCTAGCTTTTAACAATATCAAATCCACTGCACATTATTAATTAAGTCACCAACTCACATGGTTCGGAAAATTTCAGTACACACATACTAATTTTTACAACAAGAATTACAAGGTAAAGTTGTCAAATCATGAAGATCTATCTAGTTTCCCTTAACCTCCTTTGGCTGAAATTTATGAGCATATATAAACAATAATTTCCAGCAAGAAAATCAATAAATCAAGAGTCCAAAACAGCCATGACAAGATACAGCAAGCTGAAAGTGTAAATAAATACATTAATGGCCATAAATTTGCAAGATTTGAAAACCCTAACCTACCACAAATTGGGGTTTTGGCCAAACTCTTAAAAACACTTAAATCAAGTTAAAGATAGCTCATTTATACATTTTCTAAGTGAAACAAAGTAGATTCAAGAAGAAAAGCACTTAGAAAGGGTATATCCAAGTCAAAATCAGCAAGAATACATTACAAAATCACTAACAAACACATGTAGGTTGGGATCCTACCTTGAGTTAGCTTAATCCTCACTTAAAACCTTTGAAAAGTAAAATAAAAACCACCTCCCAGTTGCTGAAAAATGGTCGGCCAAAGCTTCCCCCCTTGCTCTTGAAGTTTCTTTTATTCCTCTTTTGAAAAGCTTGAAGAACTAGCCTTTTTCTCCCTCCTTCTTCCTTTTCTCTTTCAAGAAACTCTCCTCTATCTTTCTCTCTCTATAGTGGTCGATGCTAGCCAATGTTGATCTAGGGTCTTGATTTCTCTCATAAGATGGTTTTAAATAGGGAACCAGGGTTTCAAGGGTGTGAGGTAAACGAAGTTATTTTTTACTCAAGTTTGACCAAATTTAAAATTTGGTCATACAAGTGGTCCCCTCTCATTAAACAAGACCATTCCTTAGTAAAAAATGCCACATACACAATCAAGACTTAAATCTCAGTCATCAAACTGCTAGTCAAAATGATAACATGGCAGGATTGACTGTTGACTGTTGACTTTAACTTGGACTTTGACTTTTCTATTAATGGAGACAAACACAAGAAAAATATAAAAGATAGCAAACCACTCAATCTTAGTCAACCAATACCATACCATGACCCGACAGTCACCGATCCATGCATTGACTTTGACAAGAGTTGATTTTGACTAAAAATTAATTGTACACAAAAGTAAGTGAATATTACATATATAAATGGGTTGATGAATATATATATATATATATGTACTTGGGTGTATTTATCTATATATGTGGTTGGAGAATATTATTTTTATTATTATTTAATTAAAGATAGTGTGGTAATTAGTCATTTTCCTTAAGAAGTATTTTTTTCATATTCTTGAGGGCGTAATTATATTGGTTTGAATGGTTTTGATTAATCTTCGGGATTAAGAAGGGGCTTTTAAGTTATTATCACTATCATGCGGGATAGTTCAATAACTATGCGTATTTGTGCTTTATTTGATTATATTTATGTTTTGATGCATATGCATATATTTACATGGAACAATTCATGGTTTTGTTTCTTTATGTAAAAGGTGAATTTTTCCTTGAGAGTTTATATTTTTCTAAAAAAAGTGGTTGCACCGATGTTGTATGGTTTAAAACCGTATTTTGGATAGCTCTTTGAATCACTGACCACACAGGTAGGTGGGTCTTTTCGGAACGGTAATTCAACCATATACCATAAATGATGGGTTCTGTGTGGGCGTAGGATAGACCCTCTAACAAAAAAAACATATGGGCCCCACAAAACGTAGAGTAGTTGAGCTAGTCGATTTATAAAATAAAGAGGGATAAATGGAGATTTTATGTGTACGGCTGTACACTACATTGCATTGCATTGTCATGTGCATTTGGGTTGTCTACTGGTGTTTATTATCCACCATTGTTTGTTTTGTGTGATAGGTAAATCCAAAACCTAGTAGTAGGGCTTCCCGGAGGTGCGAAACTGGAGAGCATGACACAGTATTATGTTCTTCTGCATTTTATAATTTTTAGATTAGATTACTCTGTGTACTAAATACTTTTTTACTATGGTGTGGGTGTGCGTACTTTAATATATTTAAAGTGATATGTTTTTATTGATATAGTTTTGATAAAATGATCTGAAAGGGTACAGAAAAGTTTAAGTATTATTTTGGCATCGCCTATAATTATTTAATTATAAATCAATTTAATTATGAGTTGAGTTTATAAAAGAAAAAATTTTAATGGTAATCACACATTTTTCAAGAACCTAGGATTGGATAAAGGGGTATTACATTTAGAGTTTAGGGTTTGTGGTTTAATGTTTAGGGTTTAGTCCACCCACCTAATCATGTGCACCTATTCCCAAAACTGCCCCTGCCATTTGAATGGACATAGGAGTTTATCACGTTGGTGAAAGATGAACACTTCAAAGTTTAAAGGCTCTTAAACTTTTCCAAGCAATGAACGCCAATTAACTAAAAAGGAGAAGACCTATACATAGAAGATGGCAATGACATGAATATGAAATATGAGAGGCTATGACAAGAAGGGTTCCTAATGAAGCAAGGAGTCTGTCGACTTTGCAAAGGAAACGAGTAAAGAATTGTAATAGCGAGTGATTGTAATTTGTAATTTGCAAACATAATGTAATTTGTAAAATAATTTGTAAATTTGTTTGTTTATTTATTTCTAATTTACAATCTAATACATTCAATCCTGGTTATACAGATCTTATTCAATACATTCAATCCCATCAATACGTTCCCATTAATAATGGTTTAGCTAATCAATAAAGTAAATAAATTCAATACTCCTTAATAACTAGCAAATAAATATAAATAAATAAATAAATTCAATACACTAATTAATTTGCTAATGAAGAAGTAAAAAATTTCACTTATCAATAATGAACAAAGCCAAGTCCTACTATTTTACTAATGGCAAAGTAAAAAATTTCATTTGTCGATAATGAACAAAGCCAAGTTTGACTATTTCGCTAACGATGAAATCATTCCCTAAATAACGAAGTAAATAAATTAACTTTTCTTTAATAAACAAGGTCAAGTATGAATAGTTTGATAATGATGAAGTCATTCAATAATAAATGAAGTAAAAAGTTTCACTTATCAATAATGAATGAAGCCAAGTTTGAGTAGTTCGTTAATAACGAAGGTACATGCAAAACTCACAAGTATTCAAAGTTACATGCATAATCAATGAAAGTTACAATCATATTACACTCATAATCAAAGTAAAGTCAGACAGTTCACATGACTAATCAATTAAAATTTTATGCATGTATAAACAACCAATGTTACACAAGTTACATCCCAAACTAAGTACAAATTACATTAATGACTAGCTAGTCCACCTTGCTTAATCCTTTCAAATGGTTCCTTGCATTTGGCTTGATTGTGACCATATTGATGACATCGACTACATTTGTATTTTACTTTTTCTTCTTCTTGTGATAGAATGCAGTTTTTTCTTGGTCTACCAACAGATCTTCTTATTATAGGTGGTAAAATAACTAGCATTTGAACTTCATTAGGAACTTCCCACTATATTGGATCTCCAACAAGATAAATTCATTCTACATACGACTCTTGCAGGTTCCTAAAATAGTACTAAGGGGACATCATTATATGAAAAGGTATATGTCGATGCCTACAAGCAACTATAGCATGAACACACAAAAATTGATCCATCTCAAATTTCTTACATGTACATGTTTTACTGCTCACATAAACCAAACTCTCTAGTTAATTGCTGCTTGTTACTTTGAATGTATTAGGATTAATGGAGGCAACCATCATTCTACATGCAACTTCACTTCGCTTGTTGAGCTTAGCTTCTGCCCAATCAGTCAACTCCATTGTCAAGTTTGCAGTACTTGTTCGACAATCATAAAATCATTGCTGTAATTTTGCACGGATACTATCCATGAGTGGAATTATCAACATCTCAAGTGCATCTTTAAGGATAACATTCATGCACTCAGTAATTTTTGTCATCAATATGTTATACCGATTGATACAAAACTTTGATCGAGCCCATTTTTCACCATCAATCTCTTGCAAGTATGAGCAGCCCTTATGGAAACCTTTCCCAACACATCCATGTAATTTTCAAACTTTAGTGGTAAATATGTCTTTCTTACCAAGTAGAAAGGTGGAAGAATGGCGTCATTATAAGCGAATTTTTCAGCCTTCATGTTTTGGCTTATATGATATATACACAAAACATGATGGTTATTGAGAAAAACAACTTTAAGTGCATTCTTAATTCTCTTATGTCAATCAGTCATAAAAACTAAGTTCTCATTTTCCCCAACACATTCCTTAAAATATTTAAAGAACCAAGTATATGCCATCTCATTCTCTCCATTTCCAATACCAAATACAACTAGAAAAATTTGATCATTAGCATCAACAGTTGAAGTAATGTATAAATAACCATTATATTTGTGCTTTAATGTTGTTTTATCAACTGCAATGACCGGTCATATACAATTTTGAAATCCATTTACACATCCACTTAGTGTCATAGAATAATATCTAAAACCATTGTCCTCGTCAGTTTTAATATGGGAATGGATCCTAGATTCATCTTTTCTAACATTGTAAAATACGAAGGCAACATAAGGAACGATTCTTCGGCTGATTTTCGAACACTTTTAAGTGCATATTCCCTTGCACACCATGCTTTATCATATGTAATTTTAATTCCATACTTCATATGAATATCATGCATTATCTCTCTTCACTTATATACCCAAGCAATACCATCATATTTATCTTTTATTACCTGAACAATTGTACGTGAATTCATTTGTCTGTTGTCCACATCAACTCCCTTATTCTTATACTTACAAGTGTGTTTAGGATCAACTTTTTTAATCCTAAACAACTTTTCTGACTGAGGAATCTTCTTTACACAGACTTTACAATTACAACCATCATGAATGCAACGAACCTCGTTACGATCAGGTAATGATCAAACTACTTTAAATTCAAAATTTTCCTCCACCACCATTATATACAACTTGTTTCAGAGTTCCTCTTTATTGTTATACATGTAATGAAGTGCAATAACTACACCGTCAAAGCTACCTAATTCAGCATTCAATTAACGAGAGGTAGTAGAACATTTTAATAAACAATCATCGACATTATTTGTGGACTAGTGAGTACTTGCCATCATTTGTAGAGGTGCCGTAAGAGTTGACCGTGAAGTTGTCACAACACGGGGAGGGATGATAGGAGGTATATAGGAACATGGACTTCATTATTAATGTGCCCAATCCATGGATTTGCATCATATGCATTATCATTGTTATCATAACAATGTGTGTCTACATAATTTTCATTACAAGTAAAAATAGTATCGGCACAAATATCAATCCCATTATGAATGTTCAAGTATTGATGTTGAGTTTAAACCTTATGTATACTAAACGCTGAAGTTTCTAGAACTTGAGTATCCAACATGTCAGAACCTGGGGTTTCCATGATTTCATCAGTCCTTTTCTTTCCCATTTATGTTATAAGCCTTTGAGGATAAGCCAACTTGTTTAAAAACTGTACATTGTTGTTTGGGGTTTCTTCCACTATCGGAATTAAATACACCAACTTCTATTGGTGAAGAATTTATATTGTTGAATAAGAGGACTGTAGGTAGCACTTCAACAAATAATTGAGTGATTGACCTAAATTTTTTCACAACCCAAGTAAAATTCTTAACATCGCTATCTTGCCATACACTTTACAGATCGCATGAAAGTTTGCATTAAGTATATTGATACTTTATTCTGACAAAATATTTGCTCCTATCTAAGTCAAAATAGTCATATACTTGATTCTTCATATCCACATATGTAAACGTCTTCCTAATATCAATAACTTATATCCTATAGTTGTGGAAAACCCATTTACCACCATCTTTATCAATTCGTTTGGCCCCATAAAAAATAACAATCACAAGAACACCATCATCCACCATTGTACTATATTCATGTCATTAGTAAACCATGTAAGTAGGTATAAAAAATAACAAAATTTTCTTAACTTCGTCACTATCAAACCACTTCATCATCAACGAAGTCTCAAATGTCATAATGAATATACACTTCGTCAATAGCAAACAACTTTGTCAATATCAAAACCTACTGTGTCAATCTACTTCAGTAATGATGAAGTTTATTGTCACTACCAAAGTTACTAATGAATAGTAACGAAGGACAATTTTCAATTCCGTCAATGTCAAATTGGTGCTGAATAATTTCGTCACTAATTTTATTGAAAATCAACCTAAATCAACTTTAAACCAACATAAATTACCCTAAATAATCATAAATCATTCACCAAAGTTATCAGAAATACTTTAACTTGACTATCAAATAAATAACTTGCAAAGAAGACGAGTCATGATCTAATATCGTTCAAACAGTTCAAAGTTTTAGATAAAAGAACAAAAATACTTAGACCCAGCTAGCCCACCATTGGATAAGGTCTTCATATGCCGTTGTTATTGATTATCAATCAGTTTCATCCTTTCGTTTTGATTTCTATTGTGTTGAGGGAGTCCATTTTTAGCTAGTGAGGTCGTAGCTAGTATTTTCAAACAAAATTAATGCATAGGGGTACTTTGGTGTATTCCACACTTAAATTGGATAAAATTTTAATTCCAACTGAAGCTGATAAAAAAAAAATTCAAAACACTCCCAAAGATGACATGGCATAAAAAAAATCCAAAATTTAAGGTATGAGAAAAATTTTGGATTTTTTATTGTTGTATCTCAATCAACAATCAATTAAACTACTTTGTCTAACTTTTCATAAATTTAAAATTTTATCCAACTTTGGTAGTGAAAAATCAAAACTTCCCCTTAGCCATAGTAAATGCAACTAAAGTGAGACATCAATCCACCTGCCCAACCATCAACTTACCTTCTATCGAACTTCCTTCAACTTTAGCCTTCAAGCCACCATTTCCAACTTTAGATCCTACTAAATCAACTGAACTTCCTTCCTAGAATTGAAATTTTTGAAGATCTAAAATACATCCCGAACATAAAACATTATGTGTCGTGTTCTTTGTAACACTCGAATTATTTTTAAGTATATTATATATAATTTAATTATTTATTTTATTATTTGATTAGTGGCTAAATAGATTTTAATTAGGAGTTTTGATATTTAGGAAGTTTTATTTAATTAGGAAATCTTGACCTAATAGGATTAGTTTTTCTAAAACCCTCAAAGATTGCTATAAATATATATATGTATGGGTTTATGATGCAGCAATGCTAGACAAACTAGAAGAAAAAAAAAAGGAGAAAGGATGGCAACCAAGGGAAAAAGTAATAGAAAGAAGAAGAAAAAAAAGATGGGAAGAGAGGGAAGAGAGGTGACGTAGGGAAAAGAAAAGTGTGAATCCTATAATTTATTTTTATTTTGGTTATTTACTAGAAAGATCAATTAAGATAAGTTCCACACATATGTTTATTAAGTTCTGCATATATTATAAATGATTTTGTGGACTATTTGTTATGTTTGAGTGAATTTAGATTTTTTTATTCTTGCTTTCTTCTCTAAGTTTCAAAAACTTGAATTTGTGTTCATGTGATTTAAATGATATTATTATTTATTATATATATATATATGAGAATAGTCAAATAAAATTCATATGATGCATTTATTATTTAATTGCTAAAAATCTTTATAAAGATTAAATTTTTCTATATAATAATGCTAGAATAAATAATAGCTGAAAATTTTAGGTGCATTAAAATTATTATTTTTGTTTCTAAAAGAAATAATTACATGTGTGTGTTTGCTGAAAAATATTTTAGATGAAAACTATTTAAGTTATCGATTGCTTTACATGACAAATTTAATATTTACATGTATGAATAGATTGTTTAAATTTTATGTATTTAATTACATGTGAATGAATATATTTGGTTTGATTACAGAATTTTACTTGGAAAATATTAAATATATCTATATAAATATTTTCCCAAGTAATTATATGTGTGCAACTATAAAAAGTGAGATTTATGCTATATGAGTATGTTATGTGTGTGTATAATTATGGCGTATGTGTACATGAGCATGAAAGCATAACAAAGAAATTTTATTTTATGTTAAAGAAATTTGATTTCCGAAAAGTTTAAAGGATTTAAAATGTTTTTGAAAAGAAATAGTCATAGTTATGCATTATAGGCAATGTTTTATGAATAAGAAAGGAGTGTATGTGTTTGTTCCATTCAAGGAAGGGCTCAATAATCCAGTTTATTGAGAGATAAGTTTACATGGCACATGTAAATGTATGGATATATGTGGAAAGACTTATTGATGATGTAAGTGTGATTATCTCCACTTATATTGTTTCCTCTTAATGGTTATATGATTTCCTTGAAAGTTAGTTTGCACGCTGTTTGGAAAAATTAAATTATCGATGGGTAATTTGCTCCTCATAAGTGTGCTAAAGGATTGCATGCTTTATATGAAAATTAAGTCCTATATTTTTATATATGTATTTTGAGCGAAGACAATAATCACATTGCATTGGCATATACATGCACAACTTGCTAAGAGACTTGTTACTCATTCTATTTTGTTTGTATGTATGTAGGTGAGAACATAAATTGATTAAGATTACTTAGAGTATTAGTGTGGGGAAACAAATGGTGACAAACGTTTCCAAGATAAAATAAATATTTTACTTTTATTTTATTTTGTTTATGATATAATAGTTTAATTTATAATTTTCCTTTAAGTTGTTAAAGTATTTTACATAAAATTTGGTTTGAAATTCTTAAAGTTTAAAGGAAAATTTTTGTTATGGTTTTTATTATGTCATTTATTTATTTATAATTAAGAAGTAGCTCTTTTTAAATCGAATCCTGGAGGTTTAGTTAAGAGGTGTTATAATTTTTTATATCAAAGCCAAGTTTGTAAAAAAAACTTGTACCAATCTTGCTCGCCTAAATACCCACCTGCATACCAAGGTATGTTATATTTAGAATTTAATCTGAATAATTATTTGATTCTATATTATGGTCTTTTATTGTTAAAATAGGTGTTATAGAAAATAAGTTTACTTGATCGTCTAGCTTGAGGGATAGGGATGTGAGTGATGAATTAACCCCTAAACATCGAAGGCTTAATCCAAAACCAAAGGACAAAAAGAAAACCTAGGAACAAGAGTCTCCCAAACAAAACAACGAGGAGGAGATTGTTATTAAAGATGTAGAGGTCAATGAAAGGTCTCCACAGCTACAAGATGAAAAGAAACAATTCTATGTAATGGAATTTCTTAATCAAAGTATGATGGCAATACCACTACCTAGTGGTCAGATTATATATAAAAACATAGAGGAGTTAGCTAAGTTTCAAAAGAAACATAATAAAGACATGTATTGGTGGTACTTAGCTGAGCTTAAGGACAATAGTTCACGTGTTGCTTATAGGTCGAAATATGCACATTATGATTATGAACCACAAGAGGAGCTTATGAGTCAAGAGGAAGATGAGGACGACCTAGTGAAAGAATCCACAATCGAAGAAGACAAAGGAAGCCTTATGATTATTCCAAGACCTCCTTGTTATGGATATCTTAATAAATGAAATCTTTAAGAGTAGTTAGATAATATGTTTAGTAGTATTATTTCTAGTTAATGACTTTTCTTTGTCTTTCAAAGTTGTTATTAATAAAATAAAATAGTTTTGTCATTTCTAATTTAGTTAAATTTCTCTTTCCTTAGATGGCTTGACCAGCTAGAAGCACAAACCAAGCCGTAGGCGGCAATATTGATGGAATGACTCAACAATTGCTTCAAGCGCTTACTAATATTGCTAACCAAGGATAGCAACAACAGGGGGAATAAGTGGGGTTGTTGAATAATTTTGAAGGTTCCACCCTCCAATATTCAAAGGTTTTACTAATTCATTAGTTGCTGAGGACTAATTTAAAGAAATGGAGGTATTCACTTTCATGACTTGCATTGAGGTACAAAAAGCTGTTTGTGCTTCATTTATACCGAAGAGTGCTAGCCACTTATGGGACATGACTAAAAGAGCCTACCATATAAAGGAAAACCCATTAGAGTGGAAAAGTTTTAAGGAATTAGTTCTTAAGAAATATTTTCCTTTAGTTAAGAAGAATAAGAAGGAAACCGAATTTGTTAAGCTCAATCAAGGTAAACTTTCTTTGGTGGAGTGTGAAAGGAAGTTTGAGGAACTATCTCATTATGCACTGCATCTTATCGACATTGAGGATCGAAAGGCTATACATTTTGAGGCTGAATTGAGACCTAATCTTTATAGATCTATCATTATTCTACGACTACCTACATATGCAAAGGTGCTTTAAAGGGTACAGTTAATAACTAATGACGAGACAGCGACTGAGGTGAGTACAAGTGAGCAAGGTTCATCTTTAGACAAGAGATCATGAGGGCATAATAACAATAGGAAAGGAAATGAAAAGAAATAGGATAGCAACAAGAAACCCAAGGAGGAGGGCAATTGAAGAAATGTCCTTTTATGGAAGCATTACAACAAGCGCCACTATGGAGAATGCTTTAAGAAAACAGGTGCTTGTTTTAAGTGCAAAAATGTTGGACATATTATGCAAAATTTTTCTAAAGTTGGTAAAGAGCAGCAGCCAATACAAGGAAGGGTTTACACGTTAACTAAGACTGAGGCTAAAAATGACTCTATTGTGATGGCACGATTTCTATATAAGGTTTAGATGCTTATGTTTTATTCAATTTTGGCTTTATGCATTCTTTTGTGTATAGTTACTTTGCATCGAAGACAGGAATCATTCATGAACATCTTAATTGTGATATGATAATTACAACACCGTCTGGTATTGGTATGTATGCTAATTTTGTGATGAAATCATGTGACGTTTGTATCAAAAACAAAAAGCTTCATGCCAATTTAATAATTCTTGATATGTATGATTTTGATGTAATCTTTGGAATGGATTGCCTATCTAGTAATAGGGCACATATAGAATGTAAAGAAAAGTAAGTTCTTTTTGGTCCTGTAGATGGTCACTATTTTGTATTTGAAGGGGTTAAAATTAAAACCACCACTGAGTTGATAACTGCTATAAAAGCACGGAAGTGTTTGCGCAAAGGTTGTCAAGGGTTTATGGTTAGTGTCTATAATATGAATTTAGGTACCCTTGGACAATAAGACATTAAGGTTGTTAGAGATTTTTTAGATGTGTTTCCTAATAAGTTACCTGATTTGCAACTAGATCAAGAAGTTGAGTTTACAATTGATTTGGTACTGGGAACAATAGCAATTTCAAAGGCATCTTATCGAATGGAACCAGAGTTAAAGCTTAAGGAGCAATTGTAAGATCTACTGGATAAAGGTTTTATCCAACTAAGTTTGTCTGCTTGGGAAGCGCCAGTATTATTTGTGAAAAAGAATAACAGATCAATGCGATTATGTATTGATTAACGAGTGTTGAACAAAGTGACGATTAAGAATAAGTATCTGTTGCCAAGGATTAATGATCTATTTGATTAACTAGAAGGTGCTGGTATAGTCTTAAAGATAGATCTTCGATCAGGTTATCACTAATTGAAGATTAAAGATGAGGAAAGACCAAAAGATACATTTCGAACACGATATGACCATTATGAGTTTGTGGTAATGCCTTTTGGACTAAAAAATGCACCAGCGGTGTTCATGGACTTGATGAATAAGGTATTTCATAATAATTTGGATAGGTTTGCGGATGTGTTTATTGACGATATATTGATCTACTCAAAAAATGTTGAAGAATATGAGGAGCAAATACAAGTTATTTTGCAATGCTTATAAGAAAAGCAACTCTATGCTAAATTCAATAAATATAACTTCTGGCTCAAAAGTATTTCTTTTTTTAGACATGTTATTTCCAAAGAATGAGTACAAGTGAATTCAAGTAAAGTTGTAACTATGTAAGAGTGGAAGAGATTGACTAATATAGGCGAAATAAAGAGTTTTCTTGGATTAGTGGGCTACTATAAAAGATTTATAAAAGGATTCTCGAAGATTGCAATACCACTAATGTAGTTACTAAAGAAAGAGACAAAATTTATATGGTCTAAGGAATGTGAAGAGAGTTTTCAGGAACTCCAAAACAAGTTGGTCACTGCATTGATACTCACTATTCCAAATAGCGAAGACAAGTTTGTATTTTATAATGACGCATTGAGGAAAGGACTAGGATGCGATAACTGAAACTATATGATCACAATTATCCTATGCATGACTTGAAGCTTGCGGCTGTGGTATTTGAACTAAAGATATGGCGACACTTTTTTTATGGTTCAAAGTGTGATATATATACAAATTACAAAAGTCTTAAGTATTCCTTCATTTAGAAGGAATTAAATATGAGACAGGGAAGATTACTCAAATTGGTGAGAAAGATTATGACTACACAATAAATTACCATATAGGTAAAGCAACTATGGTAGTTGAGGCTTTGGGTAGAAAGTGTGCAAGTTTTAGTGATAATTTTGATTACGACTCAACCAAGTATCTTGGAAGAGCTTAGAAGAATGGATATTGAATTAGTTCCTAATCAATATTCATATTTGTTGTCAATGTTCCAGATTCAACCATCAATCTTGAACAAGATCAAAGAGGATCTCAAGAAAGACGCAAGTCTTACGAAGATTAAAGAATAAGTAATCCAAGGACAAAAACTTGAGTTTAGATTTGACGATGATGGAACTTTAAGGCTTGGTACTCATATATATGTTTCGAACGATTATGAGTTAAAGAGAGGAAATATTAGTAAAAGTGCATTGTACATTTTATACAGTTCATTCGGAAGCTACAAAAATGTATAAAGATATCTCTAAAATTTTCTGGTGGAATGGGATGAAGAAGGATGTAGCAAAATTTATAGAATAGTATTTAGCATGTCAGCAAGTTAAAATTAAACATCAAAGGCCGTCTAGCATGTTAAAGCCACTAATGATTCCTGAATGAAAGTGTGAGCATATTGCCATGAATTTTGTCACAAGATTACCTTTGTCTCAATGTAGTAACGATGCTATATGGGAAATTGTGGATCGACTCACAAAATTGGCTCACTTTTACTTGTGTGAATGACTCATACAATGGAAAAGTTGGTACAACTTTATGGATGAAATTGTGTGACTGCATGGAAGACCAGTAATGATAGTGTCAGATCGAGATCCACGATTCACATCGTCATTCTGAAAATGTTTGCATAAAGCATTGGGAATGAGACTGAATTTCAATACAGCTTTTCACCGTTAAACAGATGGACAGTCAAAGTGGACGATTCAAACTCTTAAGGATACGTTAATGGTGTGTTTGTTAGATTTTCAAGGAAGTTGAAAAAAACATATTTCGTTAATAAAGTTTGCTTACAATAATAGTTTCCATACTATAATAGGTATGGCGCCATACGAAGCGTTATATGGAAGGAAGTGTAGATCTCTTATACTTTAAGATAAGATTGGAGAAAGAAGATTATTTGGACCGAAAATTATGCAACAGATGAGTGCAATGATTTGTATGATCAGACACAAGAATGAAAGTTACACAAGATAGATAGAAAAGCTACATCGATATTCAAATGAAGGTTTTGGAGTTTTGGCTTATCGTCCGGTGTTACCTCCGAAGTTGTCAAGTGTACATAACGTATTCCATGTATATATGTTGCAAAAGTATATACATGATCCTTCGCATGTTTTTAAATTTGAATCATTGAAAGTAAACTAAAACCTCACATATGAAGAAAAGTTGATTTGGGGATGAAGTCCAAGTATCCAAATTTATTTAAGTGTTGGTTTAAATAGTGCAAATTTTAGGGATGAAATTTTTTTTAAGAGGGTTGAATTGTAGCACCTGAATTATTTTTTAGTATATTATATATATATATATATATTATTAAATTAATTATTTGATTAGTGGCTACATAGATTTTAATTAGGAGTTTTGATATTTAAGAAGTTATGTTTAATTAGAAAATCTAAACCTAACAAGATTAGTTTTCCTAAAACCCTAGAAGGTTACTATAAATATATATGTATAGGTGTATCGTGTGGCAAGGCTATACAAACTAGAACAAAAAAAAAAGGATAGCAACCAAAGGAAGAGAGAGAAGAAGAAGAAGAAGAAGAAAAAAGGAAAAGAAATGTGACATAGGAAAGAAAAAGAGACGACAAAAGAAAAGGGTCGGCATCCAAGGAGAAGGAGAAAAAAAAAAGGGAGCCAGAAAAAAGAGGGAAAAAAAGAGTGTGGGTTCTGCAATTGATTTTTATTTTGGCTATTTACTACAAAGATTAATTAAGGTAAGTTTCACACCTATGTTTATTAGATTCTGCATATATTATAATTTATTTCATGGACTGTTTGTAATGTTTGAGTAAATTTAGATTTTGTTATTCTTGCTTTTTTCTCTAAGTTACAAAAAGCTTGAATCTGTGTTCACATGTTTATATGATATTATTGTTTATTATATAAATATATATATATATATATGAGAATAGTCAAATAAAATTCATACGATGTATTTATTATTTAATTGCCAAGAATCTTTATAAAGATTGAATTTTCGGTATAAGAATGCTAGAATAAATAGCTGAAAATTGTAGGTACATTAAAATTATTATTTATGTTTCTAAAAATATAATTACATGTGTATGTTTGCTGAAAAATATTTTAGATGAAAACTATTTAAGTTAACAATTGTTTTACATGATAAATTTAATATTTATATGTATGAATGCATGTGAATGAATATATGTGATTTGATTGACGAATTTTACTTGGAAAATATTAAGCATATCTATGTAAATATTTTCCTAAGTAATTATGTGTGTGCAACTATGCAAAGTTGGATTTGTGCTATATGAGTTTGTTATATGTGTGTAATTATGGCATATACATACATGAGCATGAAAGCATAATAAAGAAATTTTATTTTATGCTAAAGAAATTTGATTTCCGAAAAGTTTAAAAGATTTAAAATATTTTTGAAAAGAAATAGTCATGGTCATGCATTGTAGGTAATGTTTGTGAATAAGAAAGGAGCATATGCATGTGTTTGTTACATGGCTAGGATCTAAGTGTAATTGTCTCTACTTATATTGTTTTTTTTTTATGGTTATATAATTTCCTTGAAAGTTACAGAGGTATTTAATTATGACTTTATAAAACTTTTATAAACTTAAATAATCTAAAGATATTTAATTAAAATTTATTAAGACTTTTAAAGATAATAAGCTATTCAATCTTAACTTTTGTAAACTTTTAAAAAGTCATTAAAAGGTTTGAGATATTCAATTATAACATTTTTTAGTTAATAATCTAAGTGTTGCTTTGGAAAAATTAAATTGTCAATTGGTAATTTGCTCCTTATAAGTGTGATAAGAGATTGCATGTTTTATATGAAAATTAAGTCCTACATTTTTATATATGTGTTTTGAACTAAGATAATAATTGTATGTTGGTTTGAAGAAGGAAAATTAAAGTTTTAAGTACAGGATTTATCACATATTTTTACATTGCATTGACATATGCATATAGAACTTGCTGAGTAACTTGTCACTCATTCCATTTTGTTTGTGTGTGTGTAGGTGAAAACTTGAATTGATTAAAATTGCTTAGAGTATTGGTGTAGGGAAACAAATGGTGAGATAAGCTTCTGTGAATTAGTACAAATACTTTCGAGACAATTTACTTTTATTTTATTTTATTTAGAACATAATAGTTTAATTTATGATTTCCTTTAAGTTATAGGTATATACAAAGTTTTTAACTTATTTAAAGTATTTTCATATAAATTTTTATTTTAATTCCTAAAGTTTAAAGGAAAATTTTTGTTATAGTTTTTATTATGTCATTTTTTTATTTATGATTAAGAAGTAGCTCTTTTTATATCGAATCCTAAAGGTTTAGTTAAGAGGTGTTATATTCTTAGTCTTATGAAAAGCTAGCTAGTTGATGGAGCGAAGGGTACGATAGTGTTCTTCTTTCTTATTTTTCAATGAGCATTGAAGGTGTGCACCGGAGCTTCTTTTAATTTCTTCTTCTTTGGTGGGCACCGAAGCAAAGCTGGTGTTTCTTCTTCTTTTTTCTTTTGCTTTGATGGACACCAAAATCTTCGGTGGGCACCAAAACTTTTTTTTCTTATTATTCTTCTTCTTCTTCATCGAGCACCAAAATTGCTTCATTGGACACCACTTCTTTTTAGTCTTCTTCTACTACTTTTGTAGGCACTAAAATTGCTTCCATGCTCACCCAAGCAAAGCTGCTTTTTCTTTTTCTTCTTCTTCTGATGCCTCTTTTTCTTCTTTGGCAGTGGACACCATGACAAATATTGAAAAATAAAAAATAATCGCCCACTAAAATTGAGAAAGAAAAAAAAAAATCACAATCTAGAAGGGGAACCTATAAAAGCAAAAATATCAAGAACTCAACTCTCACTAGTAGAGCACCAATATCATCTATCCAAACTTCTTCTTACAAATAGCCAAGATGTTGGCTGTGAGGGACATGTATAGTGCAAAAAAAAATTTATATATATATATATATATATATATATATATATATATACGTTATTTGGAAGTTGTTTGGACGGATTTTTTTTTCCTCTTTTTAAATTGGCTAAAACATTAATAGCAACTTTGTACATATCCAAAGGCATTTTAATACAAAACGATAAAATATTTATTATTTTGAAAATGAGATAAATTAATTTAAATGGAATTAGGCTTGGACATGGCATCTCTTAAAATATTCGATGGAGTTACTTATAGTCTAGCCCATACGGAATAAACTTATATTTTTTATTTTTGAAAATAAATTATATTTAAATGGTTATCTAAGATTTAAGTAAACTATAAACTATTTGCTTCTTCTCTCCTAATTCAATAATAATGAAAAGACCAATCATACTTACAGCAAAGATTAGTCATACTTATAGGTCGTTGAAATGAATTTTAATAATACTAATGAAATTGATATAAAAACCTCCCCCCTTAATTACATAACAGATAACGTTCACATTTTAATGATTATATTTGACTGAAAAGGAGGTTTTTCAAATAATTTCAATTTTCATTGCTATTTGATTCTAATTTTATTTAATTTAAATTATAAAAAAAAAAGGATTGGTATTTTTAAAATTAAAATAATTACATATTAAAAATTATTACACATTTGAAAGTTTATAACATGAGGGAAAGAATTTTATTAGAAAAAATGTGTTTTTTAGTGTCATAGCCGGACCCAATATGTATTAATGAAAAGAAGTTATATTTTTACATAATTAAAATTTTAGCCCGAATTTACTTTTATACCCTTTAAATGCATTGAATTGATAATTAAATTTTTTAGCCCAGTCAAACCACTCATACCGTCGTAAATACCAACACAAAGGACTCACCATCAACTTTTTCTTCTTCTTAGCCAATCCACCTTTCTTTTTCCCATCAGCGTCGCCGTCGCCATCACCATCTTGTTCTCCTTCTCTTCTTCCTCTTTGTCTTTTTCTACTTTGTTGACATCGCTGTCGAAATGTAATTTAATTTTAGGTAAAACAATATATTTTTTTGGATTAATAAACCCATCCAGCAAAATATGAAAAACTATGTAAATTAAAGCTTATCCTCTTAGATTTATAATCATATATTATATATCTCAATCTGAATTCTGGAAGGTCTTCAAATTTAATTTTTTTTCCAACAATGCGCAAATGTACAAGGGGACGGGCAGCACCTTAAATGGCCACCATAGGAGAGTCGGTGGACCACCGATGGGGGAAAATCAATCCATAAAATTCTACAAAAATATTTAAATTAAAGTTTATCCTCTTAGCTCTGTAATCATATATTATATGCTTAAATCTAAGTTCGGAAAGGTCTTCAAATATAAATTTTTTAAACAACGCACAAAAGTACAGAGGAACGGGCAACACTGTCGGTGGCCACTATAGGGGAGTCGGTGGGTCACTGACTGGGACAAATTAACCCAGAAAATTTTACAAAAATATTCAAATTAAAGCTTATCTCCTTAGCTTTCCAACCATATATTATGTCTCAATTCAAGTTTAGAAAGGTTTTCAAATTTAATTTTTTTCAACAACACGAACAGGTATAAGAGGGCAGCATCTTCGGTGGCCATAATAGGGGGGTCAGTAGGCCACCGATTGGGATAAATTAATCCAAAAATTCTGAAAAAATATTTAAAGTAACTCTTATTCTCTTAGCTTTTCAACCATATATCATATGTCTCAATTTGAGTTCAGAAAAATCTTCAAATTTAACGTTTTCTAATAGCGCATACAAATGCAAGGGGGCAGCACCGTCGGTGGTCACCTTAGGGGAGTTAGTAGGTCACGAATTAGGGTAAATCAAACCAAAAAATTTTGAAAAAATGTTTAAATTAAATTTTGTTTTATTATCTTTCCAACCATATATCATATACCTCAATTCGAGTTTGAAAAAGTCTTCAAATTTATTTTTTTCCAATACCGCACAAAAGTGAAGGGGGCAGGCAACAACGTCGGTGGCAACCATAAGCGCGTCAGTGGGGCACTAATAGGGGCAAATCAATCTAGAAAATTTTGAAAAAATATTCAAATTAAACCTTATTCTCTTATTTCCAATATATGTCCAAATCCGAGTTTGAAAAGGTCTTAAAATTTAATTTTTTCCAACAGCGCACACAAATGCAAGGGGGTAACACCGTCGGTGGCCACCACAGGGAAGTTAGTAGGCCACCGACGAGGGCAAATTAACTCATAAAATTTTAAAACAATAATCAATAGCTTTCCAACCATATATCATAAGCCTTAATCCAAGTTCGGAAAGGTTTTCAAATTTACTTTTTTAAGTGCAGGGGGCAGGTAGCACCAATAGTGGCAACCATAGAGGAGTCGGTGAGTCACCAACAGAGGTAAATCAATCTAGAAAATTCTAAAAAAATATTTAAATTAAATCTTATTTTCTTTACTTTTCAACCATATATCACATGCCTCAATCTGAGTTCGAAAAGGTTTTCAAATTTACTTTTTGCCAATAGTGCATAAAACTGTAAGGGGCTGACAGCACTATCAGTGGCAACCATATGGATGTCAGTGGGCCACTGATAGGGGAAAATCAATCCATAAAATTTTAAAAAAATATTAAAATTAAATATATCCTCTTAACTTTCTAACAATATATCATATGTTTCAATTTAAGTTCGGAAAGGTCTTCAAATATAATTTTTTTCAACAACACGCACAAGTGTAAGGGGACAGCACCGTTAATGGCCACCATAGGGGAGTTAGTGGGCCACCGATGGGGTAAATCAATCTAAAAAATTCTAAAAAATACTCAAATTAAATTTTATCTTCTCAGCTTTCAAACTATATATCATATGCCTCAATCCAAGTTTAATGTTTTCTAATAGCGTGTACAAGTGCAAAGGGGCAGCACCGTCGGTAGCCACCATAGGGGTGTTGGTGGGCTACCGACAAAGGTAAATCAATCAAAAAAAATTTGAAAAATTATTCCAATTGAAACTTATTCTCTTAAATTTCTAACCATATATCATATGTCTAAATCCGAGTTCAGAAAAGTTTTCAAATTTATTTTTTTTCAACGGTGCGCAAAAATGTAAGGGGTGGGCAGCACCATCGATGGCTACCATAGGGGCGTTGGTAGGCCACCGATGAGGTCAAATCAATCCAAAACATTTTATAAAAAATTTCAAATTAAAACTTATCATCTTAGCTTTTCAAGTATATATCATATGCCTCAATTCGAGTTCGAAAAGATCTTCAAATTTAATTTATAAGAAAACTCTGTAATTTTTATCGTATACTGTTTACATCTCGCAATTATGATCGTGAAATTTTTTAGGGAACCCAATTTTTTATAGTTTACTTTTTCTTTCCTAAAAAAATCATATTAAATTTAAAATTATTAAGAAATCAACAACCCAATAAAGTTTAAATAAAAAAATCCAAAAACTATTATGTACTGATTGTATATGCATTTAATTTAAAAAAAATAAGAGAGATATAAATTTAATTTAAAAAAATAAAAAAAATAATAAGGTAAAAATATAAAAAAAAATTAGTTAAAATTTTAATTTTTATAAAATTTGACTAAAAAATATTAAAGAACCTATCTGGCACTAAAAAATCCAAAAAGAAATTAGAACCCGAGAGAAGCCATGTTTGGCAGGCTTGGGCCTAAAATTTGAGGGTTGGAGAGATGAATAAATATAAGCAGCCCGACAGAGTCCATAGTAAACCTCAAATTGTTCCAAAACGATGCCACGCGTCGAATTACACGACCTTCCACAAATATCTCCTAGAGGCATCTCTCTGTTTCTCTCTCAATTTAACTTTTTAATTTTGTCTTAGGCTACTTTGTTCTGTTTTTTGCTCTGCTTTTGTTCTGTTGGCGTTCCCTTTCTCCACCATAGAATACAGAGGTATGTCTTCTGCGATTCTCCTGTATTCATTTTTATTTTCAATTATTTACTTGTTATTTTAGTTCAATTTATACTGTGGACCATAATTTTCTGTGTTCTTTGTGTATATTAATCATCTGGGCTATCAGCTATCTAAGTTGTTTTGCTTTCTCTTTTGGTTTTTCTTTTTATTGATCTCAACAACCTTTAACGTTGAGAATCTTATGTAAATATTAAGCTACTTTAGTTTCCTATAAGTTGAAAAGTTAACCTTTAATATCACAACTATTTCACTAAATGTTTCTTGGGTTAATAATCATTTTCTTCGAATTTTCTTAGCAACCAAACTAAGCATTATTATGAATAGAAAGCTGAGCTCATGGAAGACGGTGTTTGTATCCTTGATCATTTATACAACTTCGCTAAATAAAATAAGCAGGGCGATAAATGTATAAAAGAGAGTAGAATATGAAAGAAAGCCGTACACAATTACACAATTTTGGTTTTATGGAACTGGACAATGATATTTTTAATTGGTTTATGTTGTTCATGGATCAATGTTGTTTCTTTCGGTTTTTTGAGTTTGATATTTATAATTGGAATCGGTTATCAATAATTTAAGCTTATGGGAATTATCTCATTAATTGTCTATTATATATGTGTAATTGAACTAACTTACTAATAATTTAAGCTTTTGGGAACAGTTGAAACATTAACAAACGTATTAAGAATGAAGGCTACTAAGGGCAAAGTAGACACGAGGAAGGGCAAGAAGGAAGAATTAAGGCCTGTTGAGGACAGGTAATATGTTCTCATTTTAAATTTTGTGGCAATCGACTATGCCTCAACAGCTCTTTCTGAATTTTAATGTTTAATGATATTAGCATCAAGTTTAAAGGGGGAACTTTAACTTATTGGTTCTGGCTTATTTTTCTTCCAATCAGAACTCTCGGAAAGCGAAAGGCAGCAATTAAGGCCGACAACAGTCGTAGGAAACTGACTAAGAAGGCAAAATTGGGCAAGAAAGATGCTAATAAACCAAAGAGGCCTCCTAGTGCTTTCTTTGTTTTCCTGTAAGTTTCTCATTTTCAAGATGGTGTAGGGAAAAAATTTATGTCTACTTTTGGGGATTCTGTTGATATAACACTGTCAAATATTGCAGAGAAGAGTTCAGAACGATTTATAAGCAAGAACATCCCAACGTGAAAGCGGTCTCAGCAGTAAGCAAACACCTAGTTTTGTGTCTACTTTCAATACTTGTGTGTTGTTACATAATAATATGCAGCTACTAAATTTGTTCCTTTTCTGATAAACGCTATATGTATACGGTTTCTGTTTTTTAGTTTCTTAACCCTTTCATGAGAATGAGACATTGATCTGGTTTCTTAATGGTGTGTCTGAAGGTGGGGAAAGCTGGGGGAGAGAAATGGAAATCCTTGACCAATGCGGTATGTTGTATGCTATTTCCTTAAGTAGACTCTGAAATTGTTGGGATATCTAAGGAATATAAATTTTGTCTGTGCAATCCTGAGTTGTTTAACTTGGGATACCTATGAATTATGTTTGTAAAGGTAATCCTTGCATTATGGCTCCCACTGGACCTGGCTATACACCAAGCAATTGTTCGATGATTTTGGTAATAGGCCCTTGATACACTGTATCTTACATGGGGCCTGAAGATTTAAGAGTTGAAGATGGAATGTGAATTTTGCTTCTTCTGGATTGATGTGGCAAGATGGAAATTTAGCACATATATGAATTAATCAAATAAAAGTAGTTGGGCAAAAGGGTATATTAAATATTCTAGTATCTGTGAGTTCAATTCTCTATGGCTTTGGCTGGCTAAATATTGATGTCATGCATTTCTTGTCTAATTTTTTACTTGGGGCTGCTGGGATTGATAGGAGAAAGCTCCATATGAAGCTAAAGCAGCAAAAAGGAAATCAGAATATGAAAAACTTATGACGGCTTACAACAAGAAACAGGTGAATTTTTTATGGGTTTCTTTGGAGCGACATAGTTACTTCATCTTTTTATGCATGTTAACCATGTTCACTTTCCTGACTTACTTTTATCTTACTCAGGATAACACCGATGACGAAGAAGAAGAGTCTGAAAAGTCGAAGTCCAATGTCAATGATGATGATGAAGAGGATACTGGGGAGGTAATCTTCATAGGTTTTGACTCCCTATACTGTCTACAATATAGAAATTTGCCTATATGATTTGCTTAGTATCTTTTATTCAACCTCTTGTTGGTAGATACAGTGTACATATAATTTATCAAAGTTCTCGGAAAGAAGCAATCTAATTCTGTGATCATGGACCTCACATTTGAAAATTCCTTTATTTTTTACAATTCCAATTTAGAATCTCATAGAATTCTGTTATCATTCTAACATGGATTGGAATTTTCATTTTGTAGGAAGATGATGGGGGAGAGGACGAGGATGATGACTGAAAACCGGGAATGGTATTATGATTTTAGTGTGGTATATGTACTCTACACAATTAGGCCACACATGATACAGCGTTTGGTTATGTTATAAATGTGTTGATTGCTTATAAGAGAAAATTATGCAGCAGGCGTTGCAGCTTCTTAAGTAGTAGTCTTTGTAAGATTACTTATTATACACATACGTCTTCCTATGCATTTCTGCTATACATTCCCCTGTTAGTTGTATATATCATGGCTCTTTGTTATAATCTTATATGCTTGAGAAAATACTGATTATAAGATTATATCTTTCTGCACTAGTGTGCGGCGCAAGTGTTATTATTTTTGGTATATAGAAATTGTTGTTTTAGTGACTTATAAATTGTCTTACAGAATTTCGAAAATCTTCCTCACACTTACTGAAGTACATTTTTGTTCTTTCGTTTAGCTTAAATATAAGAAGTTTTTGAAAGCTCAACCTTCATGTGTGGCCTTGGAAGCATGATGATTTTGTCATCTGAAGTGTCCCTAGAAGTTGGATCAACTTATCTTTGATGCTATACGATCTGACCACTATAAATGGGCTAGGATGACTAGCCCATCATATAGTTCTTAACTACCATTGCGGAAGTGGTTCCTTTTCATGCATCTACAATCACAAAGCCCACATTGAAAATGACCAAGAAAATTAAAGTTATTTTAATCAGGCTACTTGATCAAAATGACCAAGTGGTACTACTTGATCAAGAAAATTAATTAGTCTGAATTGTTATTTCACATAAAAGAAATACGGAAATGCCTCATCGTAATGGAAAATAACATTTTTTTTTCTGTATTTCTTCAATGTAAAATAACATTTCAGACTAATTAATTTTCTTGATCAAGTACAACTTGGTCATTTTGATCAAGAAGCCTGATTAAAATAAAATTAATTTTCTTGGTCATTTTGAAAGTGGGCTCTCAGAAAACCAAGCACAAGCAAGGGCCTGATGGGGTTTCAAAATACCATAATAAAGTATAAGAATAACAAATCCACTTGAGTATATTCATATATTAGATTAGTAATGTTTTTAGTGTTAGTTCCTGTTTCACTTGCACTCTCTTTTTCCCTTTTCAGTTTTAAAATATTAGATCCTTAATTTAGTTTTAAAAACTATTCTCCAAGTTTATGCCAGCAATTCCACCCTGCACTGTTTCTAAAAAACGATCTCTTTTTTAATTTCTTTCGTGCTTCTTTTCCTCCATCTTGCATGAATAAAATATTAAAATAGATAAATTAAAAAAGGAAAAAGAAAAGAAAGAAAGGTTTTTATGTCGCATTCAATCTAAAAACTTCTATTAAAGTCCTTCAATGTTTTATCAGTTAAAAATTTAACACAACTTTGACATATATACACGTAAAAAATAGACCAATCAAAAAGAAAATGAAATTCAAACACATTTATATTAAAATCTCTTGCCTATGTGTATGCGAAAAACAAAATATTAGGACGTGATTGACAAAAAGTTTACAGCTCTAATTGACATGTATACAGGATTAGTATATGGCAAACATAAACGCACCCACTTTCCAACCTCATTATTAATATTTAATAATACATGTAGTAAGCTGATAGGCTGTAAAGGAAAATAATAATAATAATAATAACTTTTAAGGAAATATATATATATTATATAGCAAAGGCATAATTCACACGTGTTGATGTTGGAACATGTCACTAGAAAGCTAGAATTTAATGGTCATTTGGTCGGTCTGATGGGGCATGCCTAACAGTGTAGTTGTCATCATCATCAATCAAAATTCGTACATAAATTCTTTTTAAATAATAAATCCTCCCACAATGAAAACATTTTCGCTTTTTTTAATTAATAAAAAGCTTTTGTGTTTGGACGCTAATTATGAAATATCATATTTATATATATATATATATAATTCAATCTGTGTGATAATTATTTCCATGTAACAATTCCCCCAACATGAATCATTTCCAATGTCAGTTTCATGAAGAAAGAGAGAAGGAAAAAGAAAATTGAAAGGGCTTTCTTATAATTATTATTGTGTATGTGAATCTTTTTGGGCACTTGGCTATGTCGGAATTTTGTCGCAGTGATTGACGGGTGCACGTGTGTGCGGAGTGAGATAATTATTCAAGTTTTGCTTTCGCAAAAATGTAATATTAATACTTAAATAATATCGTCATTTGCACTTTCCTATCCTCTTCTTCTTCTTTTTTTTTTCTTTTTTTTTTAAAAAAACAATATATATATATATATATATATTTTAGTTCCTAAACTATATTTTAGTTGCACTCTTATTATCTTTTGTATAACAAAATATAAATGTTGGAGCCATTTTGACGTCTACAATGTGGCCTAAATTGTATATATATATATATATATATTGTGAAATAATCAAATTATCCATATTGACCAATCACGTGGTCATTTATGTTGAAAGTTAATACTTGTCCAACTAAGGATAATTCAGGTATCAAAATGTCAAAAAATAAAAAATTTAGGTAACAAACAGCAAATTATGATATAATTTGGGCAGTATTGATGCCAATATCACATCATAAACCACAATGGTTATGTTTTTAATATTTTCATACATGAAACTGATCATCGATCAAGATGTACATGTAGATGTATACATTTTCATTGATATTTTTATGATCTAATTGTAATTAAAAGATATATAGGTATATATGTCATGTTCGTTCAATATTTAATATTCTGTGTACAAATGTACATTTTAATATTCTGAGTACAAATGTACATACTATTTTATTCACTTTCAATTCACATTTAGACTTATTTTTTCCTTGTAAAGTCTTGCTATGGTTGCTATAATATCATAGAAAATGCTCCTTAATAAGCATCACCCCACGTATTGGATAATCTTTTTTTTCTTTTATGTTTTTCTTTTTTAAGAGTACTAAGTAAAAGTGCTTACTTGTGCTATTTTTCTTGGCTGAAAAAGTGCTTGCATGTGCTCGGATATATATATATACATATATATATATATATATATATATATATATATATATATATATACATATATATGTATGTGTTTTCTTTTTTGTTTTTTTTTTTCCAAGGGTCAATACCATCTTTTCAATCTTAGGAATTCAAGGGATTTATAGACTTATTGGTGTTGTGCACAATTGAAATTGGCTTCACAATGGAGTACAAAAGTACTATTAATAGGATGTGAATGGCATAAAATTCATTTACAAGCTGACTAAAAGAACCTGAAAAAAGGAAGAGAAAAAAAGGTTAGATGGGACAACATTTGTATGTATGTATACTACTGAACCTACCCCCTAGTTCATAAACAGTCAACTTTGTCCCCCATTTCACAGGCACCAACCAAGAAAAGCACCGAAATTAATCCCTCTAATTTCAAAAAGATCATAAACCGAAACCGCGTTCAACTTCTGGTGCCTTGTTTCAACTTCCAACCTCTTATACATTTGACAAAAGAGATCTTAATAGATGGATCAAGTCTCTTAAAAAATTATTACTGGAGGTAAAGGAAATTAAGTCTCAAATTCCTGCTGCAGTGTTGGGGCAAAGCACAAGGCATTAAATAACAACAAAGAAGAACTATAAGTGGGGTTTGTTTATTAATGCATCTTTAATTAGAGACAAAGCAACCTAATCCCTTTAAAGATTCGAAGGGATTTTGGCCGGCAGCGTCAATCAAACTTGCTTGCAACCGACACTTCAAATAGAAAGAGAGTGAGTAATGGTTGAATAATTAATTAGCTGACTAATGAGAGCTTAATTTGGTAAGAGACTTCAATGATATCCATCTCCAATAAGACTGCCTCCAATGCTTGTGGTACTATGAAATTAATATATATGTATATGATGGTTTTTGTAGTTATATATTAATTAATGGTAATATAAATCTATGAAAGCGTAGTTTCAAAATAAACTCTAGAAAAATCAGAGCAATGCGAAAGGCTCCAAGGTATCTTTGTACTCATCAAGACCATATCACACCAAAGCATACATGCACGAGAATAAAATACTCTAGAAACTGCTTAATTAGTATAGAACACGTACGTACGTATACTGTATACGGTACATAGATTATTATAAGCTTAAGACTTCTATTTTCATACAGATTATAATAAGCTTAAAATTTCTATTTTCATATTCACATAATGTAGACGTTTGGAATCTCTCAGAAGAGATATATACAAGACAACATACGTATATATTGGCACTCTGACCTGCACGTGAAGTGTTTTTATATGACACATTTTGATTTTGGGAATTTCCTACAGCTAAAAATCTAAAACAGAAAGAGAGAGTGACAGTGAGAAGAAAATTCCAGTATATTATTCATCCCAAAAATAATACAAAGAAGTCATAATATATATGATCAGTTATATACGCGTGCAAACAAACAGCAACAGAAAAAATAACAGAAATAGTTGTCAACTAATTCTCAACCAGCCTTCATCTAGAGGTTTCTCAAGAACGTGTGAACTCCTGCACATCTGTGTTTCAACACGCCCCTGCAAGCAAAATAGGGAATGACCAAGAGTGAGCTTGACTCTTAGATACTAAAATCTAGACATAGATAAGGGTTTTGTCATTACATCAGCTAACTGTTCCTCGATTGGCACATAACAAATTTCTCAAGTTTTCTGCATAACCATATCATGAACAAAATGTATATCAATTTTAATATGTTTTGTCTTTATATGAGCAACAGATTGGAAGCAAGACATGATGCCCCAATATTATCACATCAGATTATAGGACATGTTGTTTGAGGAACATAAAGCTCTGTTAAGAGAGATTTAAGCCAAATTAATTCAGCTGCTATATGTGCCAAGGCCCTATATTCAGATTCAGTGCTTGACCTAGCAACAACATGTTGTTTTTTGGAATTCTAAGAAACAAAATTAGGTTTCAAAAATACACTGTAACCTCCAATTAAATGTCTATCATCCAATGATCCTGCTCAATCTGCATCACAGAAACTGATGAGATATTGTTCCTTTGTTGGTTTGATATGCAATCTCATTTCCATACTACCCTTCAAATATCTCAAAACCCTTTTACAAGCCTGCTAATGAATAGAGGTAGGACAATGGAGGAATTGACTTAACTTGTTAACAATATCAGCAATGCTTGGTCATGTCATGGTAAGATATTACAGACCTCCTATAGCACTACTATAAGCTGTTACATCTTTCAAAAGCTCACCAATTGAACTTGACGAGTGAACAATAATAATAGCTGGAGTAGAGCACGGTTTACAATTAATCATATGATTTTTGCTAAGCGAATCAGTAATGTATTTGGATTGAGTGAGATATAAACTAATAGCATCTCGAAATACTTTAATGTTAAGAAAATAATAGAGATCTCCTAGATCTTTAAGAGCAAAAGTATTAAAATCTTTGATCACTTGATCAATGAAGAATGAATCTGAACCAGTAAGAATAATATCATCCGCATATAATAAAAGAGCCAAAAACTAATTTTGACAAGAATAGATAAACAAAGATGCATTAGCCTTGGACTCAATAAAACCCCATTGCAACACTATAAACCTCAGCTTCTCAAACCAAGCTCGAGGAGTTTATTTGAGTCCATAAAAAGCTTTAACAAGTTTGCACACATGGGTTGGATGATGAGAATTAACAAATCCCTCTGGTTGTGTCATATAGACTATTTCACTCAATTCACCATTAAGAAAAGCATTATTCACGTCCAATTGTTTAATGGCCCAACCTTTGACATAGCCAAAGACGAGACAACACAAATAGTTTGTGGATTAACAATTAGACTAAAAGTCTCGTGAAAATCAACTCCAGGATTTTGGTGGAATCCTTTGGCCACCAATCTAGATTTATAGCTCTGAATATTGCCATCTGCATTGTGCTTGAGTTTAAACACCCACTTAGCTCCAACAATATTGTAGGATGAATACCATGGAACTAATTGCCAAGTATTATTAGATGTTAAAGCATCAAATTCTAATTGCATAGCTTGCTTCCAATGAGGAAATTGCAATGCTTCCTGCATACTCTTTGGTTTAGTGCTTCCAAAAATAGAACCAATAAAATACTTGGGATTAGGCTTCACCGCTCTAGATTTAGTACAATCATCGTTGGATGAACATTTTTCAGACAATTTTGATGTAATTCTTGTTTAAAACCATTTGAAATAGGAGATGAAGAAATCTGTGAAATGAAAGTGTAAGCTTTTTAAGCAAAAAACACAGCAAAAACAATACTCAAGAAGAAGTTTGAAGAAAACCTGCGGGAATAATTTTCATTGATAGCATAAAAATACAAGAGATACAAAATAGAAAATATTATCTTCAACTAATACTACCTAACACAACAGGTTTTGTTGAACCACTCTTCCTTAAAATCTGATACACTACATATTTAACCAATATATCAAAAAAATATAATTGTCTTCCAAAAATTATGCATATCAGATCACATTTGCTGTCATGACAGCAAAAGTGTCACAACCTTCAACACTCCTCCTTGCACTTTTCTTTGGAAACACTAAGTTCACTTCTTAATGTTTCAAACCTGCTCTTTGGTAAAGATTTAGTAAAGATATCTGCCAATTGCTTCTCTGAACTGCGATGTACAAGTTTAACTTCAGCATTCCTTTCAGCTTCTCTAATTACATGATATTTGATTGAAATATGCTTTGTCCTCCCATGTTGAATTGGATTTTCAGCTATTGCAATGGCAGATTTGTTATCATAATATATAATTGTGGCTTCCTCTTGTTGCTCATTCAAATCATCAAGCAACTTTCTCAGCCAAATGGCTTGATTTGCGTTGCGCAATGTAATACTCCGCGGTGGATTGGGCAATAACTTCCTGCTTCTTTGAACTCCAAGAAAAGGGTCCAGAACCAAGTGAAAAAATATAACCTGATGTACTTTTCATATCTTCCTTGCTGCCAGCCCAATCACTGTCTGTGTAGCCTATCAATTTACATTCTTCATGTTGAAAATACCAAATTCCATAATCTGTTGTACCTTTGACATATCTGAGAATTCTTTTTGCAGTAGCAAAATGATTTTCAGAAGCTGAATTCATAAACCTTGAAAAAAGACTTGTTGCATACATAAGGTCTGGTCTTCTTGCAGTCAAATAGAGTAGGCTTCCAATAAGACTTCTATAAGCTGAAACTTCAATTTTGGCAGCACCATCATCTTTTACCAAATTTAGATTTTGCACCAATGGAGTCGAAGTTGGCTTGCTGTTCTCCATATGAAATTTCTTTAACAATTCTAAGGCATACTTCTTCTGTGATAAGAAAATGCCATGTTTGAATTGTCATATTTCCATGCTAACAAAATATTTCATCAAACCCAAATCAGACATGTCAAATTCTTTTTGCATTTCTAGCTTGAAATTCATCACATGATGTATATCTCCACCTGTAACCAGCAAGTCATCAACATATAGAGAAATAATCAGTTGAGTATCACCTGTTTTGACATACAGTGTAGGCTCATTATCACTTCTTTTGAAACCTTGCTTCACAAGATAAGAGTCTATCCTACTATACCAAGCTCTAGGTGCTTGTTTAAGACCATAAAGAGCCTTGTACAGTTTGTAGACCTTCTCTTCATGCCCATTAACAATAAAACCATCAGGTTGTTGAACATAAATTTCTTCATGTAGATAACCATTAAGAAAAGCAGATTTTACATCCAAGTGAAACACTTTCCATCCTTTTTGAGCCGATATGGCCAGCAACAATCTGATCGTATCATGCCTAGCAACTGGTGCAAATGTGTCTCCATAATCAACTCCATATTGTTGCACATACCCCTTTACTACCAACCTTGCCTTGTGTTTGTTAACTGATCCATCTGCATTGTATTTGGTTTTGAAAATCCATCTTACTCCTATTGCATCTTTCCCTTCTGGTTTGTTCACCAATTCCCATGTTTTATTCTTATTAATCATGCTAATTTCAATTTCCATAGCCCTTTTCCAATCTTCTAATTTGCTGGCTTCCTCAAAGGTGACTGGATCACTTAAAACTACATTGCACCTTTCATATATATCAGTCAAAGGTCTCATACCCTTGATTCCAGATGCATTTTCATCTTCAGAAAGTGTCTCCTCCTGAATTTCATCTTGTTCTTGAATAAAACTATTTTCCATGGTCTGAACTTCCTCTTTTTCCCAATTCCAAACAGCAGCTTCATCAACCTTGACATTTCTACTAACAACTAGCTTATTAGTTTTCAAATTATATATCCGATACCCTTTGGTATTGCTGCTATACCCAACAAAGATTCCAATATCATCTTTTTGATCTAATTTGTCTCTCTTAATCTCTGGAACATGCACATAACAGATGCTTCCAAACACTTTTAAATGTTCTAGGCTTGGTTTAACTCCATACCAGATTTCATATGGTGTTTTGAATTCCAATGCCTTAGTTGGAAGTCTATTCAGCAAATATACTGATGTATTTATTGATTCAACCCAAAATTTCTTTGGCAAATGCTTCTCAAACATTAAACATATGCTCATCTCCATAACAGTCCTATTTTTTCTCTCACTTACTCTATTTTGTTGAGGAGTATAAGGAGACGTCAACTGATGTTGAATTCCTGCTTCTCTACATTGAATTTCGAACTTTTGAGCTGTATATTCAGTTCCATTATCATACCTTATAACCTTGATAGTACTCTTAGTCTGATTCTCCACCAAAGCCTTGAAATTAGAAAATGCATCAGCAACTTCATTTTTTTGTTTAAGGAAATAAACTCAGCACATCCTTGAATAGTCATCAATGAAAAGAAGAAAATATTTGCTACCATTAAGAGAATTTTCACTTATTGGTCCACACACATCGGTGTGAATCAATTGAAGCTTTTCAGAGGCTCTCCAAGGACTTTTAGAAGGACATGACAACCTTTTCTACTTCCCAAATTGGCAAATTTCATAAACTTCTTCTGTTTTTCTACCAGCAGGCATGTCATCAACCAATTGCCTTGTATACATAATGTTCAATGAGTCATAATTAAAATGACCAAGTCTTTTATGCCAAAGTTTGGATTTATCCTCAGGTTTAGCATAAAAAACATTGTTTTCATGTTTTACTAAATCAACAGAAAAACTTTTATCTCTCATTGCAACACTCAAGATTTTACTTCCAAATTGATCATATATTGTGCATGACTTGTCTTGAAATTTCAAAGAATAGTCATTTTCTAGCATTTGCCCCACACTCAATAAGCTTTGATTGATCTCAGGTACATAGAGAACATTTGAAATAAGCTTAGTACCTGTTGGTGTTTCCACTGTTACATCTCCTCTGCCATGAACTTCAATGAATTCTCCATTTCCGATTTTAACTTTGGAAGTGAAACTTCTGTCCAGGTACTTGAAGAGATTAATATCATAAGTCATGTGTTGAGTGCACCCACTGTCAACCAACCAAGTTCCTTTGCTGCAACTTGTTGAATAGCATGTAGCAACAAACAACCTTTCTTCAGTTTGCTGTGCTTCATCAGTCACTTGTACTTGTTGTGCTTGCTGCACTTGACCACCTTTGTTTTTGCAGACTTTCTCAATATGTCCAAGCTGCTTGCAGGCCCTACATTGCACATTTAGCCTAAACCAACAATATTTTTCAGGATGATTATCCTTTTTGCAGTAAGAACATTGAGCATACTTCTGTCTTTCAACACCTTTGCTTGCATTTGCATCTTTCTTATTTTTATCTCTGCTTCCTCCACTTTGTTTCTTCATAGGATTGTATATCGGTGCTTTTCCTTTGTGCTTAGCAAGAAAAGCATTTTCAGAGGTCTCTTCTTGTCTAAATAACCTTCTTTGTTCAGTAACTTGCAAGGCATTAATAAGTTATGATAAAGAGATCTGATTCAAGTCTTTTGAATCCTCCAAAGATGAGATTTTGGCTTCAAATTTCTCTGGCAAGCTAACAAGAACTTTCTCAACAACCATTTTATCACTTAATTCTTCCCCAAGGATCCGGATCGATTCACAACTTTTAGAGTCTCAAAAACTCCTTCACCATTTCAAGATCTTTCATTCTCAAAGCTTCAAATTCTCTTCTTAAATTCAATACCGCATCTGCTTGTTCTTGCATGCCACGGAACTCTTCTTTGAGCTTGTCCCACCTCTTTGGCGTAGTGCAAGCCATAATTCAGTGAATACAACATCGGATACACCAGCATGTAATGCAGATAGAGCTTTATACTTTTTTGCAATTTCCTCACTGTGTTGCTTTATCTGTGCAACAGTGGAATTTGCTCTCAAAGGAGAAGGATCCTTATCTGTTTCTACTACTTCCCACAAATCAAAAACTTGAAGATAAGCTTTCATTTTGATTCTCCACAAAGCATAATTTTCTCCAGCAAAGATAGGAGGTGTTGGAGTAGAAAAATGACTTGAGGCCATGAAGATGAACAGAAGATATGGAGGAAGTTTATGTGTTAATGCTCTCTTACTCACAACCCTCAAAGATCAGAGGTAGCTCTGATACCAATTGTAAGCTTTTTAAGCTAAAAGCACAGCAAAAACAATACTCAAGAAGAAGTTTGAAGAAAACCTGCGGAAATAATTTTCATTGATAGCATAAAAATACAAGAGATACAAAATAGAAAATATTATCTTCAACAAATACTACCTAACACAACAGGTTTTGTTGAACTACTCTTCCTTAAAATCTGATACACCACATATTTAACCAAGATATCAAAAAAATATAATTGTCTTCCAAACATTATGCATATCAGATCACATTTGCTGTCATGACAGTAAAAGTGTCACAACCTTCAACAGAAAGAATTGCTTGAAGTAGTACCTGGAGAGTGAACAAGAGGTAAATATTTAATTGATGAATCAGATGTAGAAGAAGACAGCAGGTCAGCATCTACAGTAGCAGGAGTAGGATAGTCTTTACCCTAGAAAGAAGACAAAGATGATGAAAAGGTATCACAAGAAGAAGGTGAGAAAAAAATTGAAGATGAAGATAAGGGAGAAGTAGTAGAATCAGCAAAAGGAAAATAAATTTTATTTAAAACAACATGCCTGTAAATGTAAAGTCTACCAGATGGATAAAGACATTTAAACCCTTTGTGAACTGGACTATAAACAAGAAAAGTATGTTGTTCATATCGAAATTCAAGTTTGTTGTAATTATAAGGATGCATAAATGGATAACGAGCACAACCAAACACTTTGAGAAGTGAGTAATCAAATGATTTATGATAAAGATATTCAAAATGAGTCTTCTCATTCAGTGTGGAGGAAGGTAACCTATTAATTAGAAAATTTACTATTTGAAAAGCCTCAAGCTAGAAACGAGTTGGCATGGAAGCTTGAGAGAGCAGAGAAAGACCAAGTTCCATTAGATACTTATGATGATGTTTTGCTCTCCCATTCTATTGGGAAGTATGAGGACAAGTTAAACGAATATTAATATCATGTTTTTTGAAAAAAGAATATAACGGTTTGTTCTCAGTACCACCATCAGTCTAAAAACACTTTATTAGAGTATTAAATTGATTTTCAATATAAGTTTTAACTTCATATTTGACTTTTAAAAGATATAACCAACCAAAACGTGAAATATCATCGAAAAAAATGATATAATATCGATGACCTGTAGTAGAAGGAATAGGAGGGGGTCCCCAAAGATCATAATAAATTAATTCTAAAGGATGTTTACTATGAGAAGTAAAAAAAGGAAAAGATAAAGCATGTGCTTTACCAAGTTTGCAAGTAATACAAAAATGAAGCTTTGATTTTAGTGAGACAGAGAGCTTACAATTAGTTAACAATGATCTTTGTTAATGCCAAATGTCCAGGGACAAAGGTTGAATATTTTGTACTTTATTACTTCTATTTGCAAACTCAGCAGGAGGTCTAGAATTAGAAAAACATGCATTTCGAATAGAGAAATGATTAGATGCAGTAAAGTAGTAGCTGCTAAGCTTACTTTTGGCATACTAGAATACACAGCATCATAAGCAAGATAACCAGTGTGAGATGAAGGAAGGACCAGCTGGTAAAGACCATCCTTAAGCTCCTCTCGAATAAGTAGTTTCTCAGTACCCTTATCCTTGATAATGCAATAATTATTCATAAATACAATGATACCATCATTATCAGCCAGCAACTTAGCAACACTAAGCAAATTCTTCTTAATAACAAGCACGTACAACACATTTTTTAGGGTAATAGGCTTAGATTGAGTAACAAAACCAGTATTACCAGAGTGTGAAATTTTCAATCCAGAGCCATCATCAACAATGAGTGCATCAAGTCCACCATATTCAGAGACTTGAGATAAAGCCTTCAAATAATGTGTCACATGAGTGGAAGCCCCACTATCCATGCACCTTGATGGATCAATAAAACCTTCAGACCCAGCATCATGTAGATGTACTGCATGGAGGAGAGAAAGAGAAACAAGCAACGGAAGAACCATGTGAATTAGTTAAAAAAGTAGTGTTTTGATTTTCTGTTTGTTTCTGAAGTTCAAAATCTCTATCAAACCTGAGAAAATAGTAAGGAGCAATATGCCCTGGTGTTCTGCACAATTGACAAAAAAAATTAGAATTTCCATGATGTAGTCCACAACCTCTGCCATGAAAATTATATCCACCACAATTTCCATAAGTAGTACCACTTGTTCCAATTCGAATAAAATGAGCATTATTTGTAGCAAAACGTAGTTTAGTTGAGCTATGGGCCAAAGAAACAGCAAGTCTATGTTCTTAATTCAATAGTAAAGCTTGAACATCTCGTAAAGAAAAATACATAGGCATAGCAGTGGCACTTGACATAACTGAGTCATACTCATTACCTACTTCAGTAAAAAGAACATGAATTTGAACTTTATCAGACACATGTTGTCCAACAGCTCCAAATCGATATGCAATCTTTTTCACACAAGTGAAGAACTTTATCATAGTAGAATCCCCCCTTTTTTGAGTTATGAAGTTGAATATGCATTTGAAGAATCCTAGATTCTGAAGGAGAATCATACAATTCCTCTAGTGCTTTCCACGATTCATATGAAGTCTAGCAGCTAACCAATTGATTCATAACCTCTTCGGAAATAGATGTGTACATGAGCTATTGGATAAATTCGTTCTAACTACGCCAAAAATCAACATCATCTTTACTCTCTGGATCATCAAGATTGATAGATGGACATGGTAGACTACCATCCAAGAAGCCAAGGAATCAATTGCCGCGTATTGCTGGAAGAATTTAAGCTTTCCAAATGAGAAAATTGTACGATTCCAAGTGAATCAGTAAAGTGTAGTTGAACTGTACCAATTTTCTTGATGACAGACGCTGAATTGAGGATTTGGTTAAAGAAGATGCAATCAATGACGATGATAATGTAGAAGTAGATTGCAACGCCATTACTGCTCTAATACCATGTTAAAAATCTAAAACAAAGAGGGAGTGATAGAGAGAGAAGAAAATTTTAGTATATTATTTTCTATCCCAAAAATAATACTGAGAAGTCAAAACATATATGATCAGCTATATACACATGTAAACAAATAACAACAGAAAAAATAACAGAAATAATTATCAACTAATTCTCAGTTACCTTCATCTAAAAGTTTCTCAAATACGTGTCAACCCCTGCCCATGTGTGTCTCAACACTTGCAGACTCCATATTTCTTTAGATTACTTCCTCCATTTAAAGCATTTCTTAAAACTCTTAATACATATATCAATCTTTAGCATATCGATATCTACATTTTTGGGATCAAACTAACATTGTAGGATCAAAATCAACCTTTAAAAATTTAATTACTTTTCCTCGTATAAAAACATATGTTGTTAAAACTAGGACTTTGAATTGACCAACATTACATTTGACCCTTTGATCAAAAGTGATAACTCAAAAGAAGTTGGTATCACATCGTACTTTTTATGTTCGGGACATTAACTACATTATAAACTAATATTACTCTAGACTTTTTTTTTCTTGAAAAAAAAATTAAAAAGAAGAGGCAAAAGATTGCAATTAGTGTTCCTCATGCTTGTCCATTACCTATTGGCATGTTAGTAAAGGGATGGTTCTGGTCCAGAAAAGAGAACCCATGAAAATTCATTTATTAACAGTCCCTTTTTATCCATATAGATACACATAGGGCAAGTATTATGTTCTTCAAAAAAAAAAAAGGCTTGGCAAAACACTTTTTCATGGATATTGGAACACAGGCATATGCTTTGCATGTGAAAGGATTCATAGAGCCAGCCAAAAACCATTCAAAACACAAATTAATGAAAGAAAGATTCAGGCAACACTTTTTCCATCTCTTTCAACTTTCAAAGATTTTTTTCAGAAAAAAGTAATACTTAAAATAATAATAAGAATAATACATCTCACTCATATCGGTTCCAAAAAGGGTATTTACCCCAAATGCCCACATGACCAATAATTTGGCCTGAAATACCCATACATCCATAATTATGTTAAAAATACCCCTTTTTACCCAAAACACCCTTATTTTAAATTTTAATTTACGAGTGCTCTTTCTTCTACCCACGATCTCTTTCTCGCCCGTGTAGTTGTTTTCTTCTTCTCCATCAACTGTTAATATTCCAAATGGCTCCTAAGAGGAAAACACATGCAACAAGAAGAAAACCAATACAAAAAAATCACGAGAGGAACAATGCAGATTTGAAAGGAGGAAAACGACCTCCCCTGTGCGAGAAGAGAGCTCTGAGTCACTTCCACCGTAAGAATCAACTGTTGATAAGAGTCCTGTTAAAGTTCCGACTGTTACCATTCCCTCAACCTCAAATCCCCAAAAGGTAAGACCTTAATCGTTTTTTAGGGTTTGTAGTCATTTTGATTTGTACTCATTTTGAGTTATGGTTATATATTGGTCAAGAGAAGATTCTGATTCATTTTTGTTAAAATTATTTATTTGAATTAGTTGAATTGTTATTGAATTTTCTGTGATTTTAATACTGGATTACAACTATATGAGATTAAATGCAAATGGCAAACTGTAAATGGTTTGAATAATGTATAAATGCTATCAGTTATTGCTCCTTGCTGGTTCTAGTTCATTTATATTAAGGGCATATGTTTTGAGAAGTGTTATTTACCAATGTGGGATTAACACATTGACTATCCTAACAGAAATATATGTATTATATATAGATTTTCAGCTTTTGAAAAGCGCTATGATCAATTTATCTTCAACAATTTTATATTTCCTGCTACTTGTCTTGTAGAAGTATATATGAGAATGAGAAGTTGTTACTTTACATTGTTTGATTACTTAGATTTTATGTCAAAAAAATGTTCTGTCCAATTTGATAGCTTCTCTATCTTGTGTTGCTCTATTTATTTGTTATATTTATAATCATGATTAACTTTTATTCTTAGCAAACAAAGTATCAGCACTAATTGTGAGCATCCATTGATTTTTGTTGATTCATTCTGTGCAAGTTTGTATTGTATTACTTTGAGGATACTTTGCAAAGAAAATTTGAATGCTATTATTTCTCATTGTCATAGGTGTAAACTATCAAAATGGGGGCTTACTCAATGGTTGGTGGCAAGTCTCGCCGCCTAATGGCGAGTAAGAAACATATTCAATGAAGCTTACTTTCCAATTAGTGGCGAGACTTGCCAGATGGTAGTGAGTAACTAGCCCCCATTGAATATGGATCGTCGTTTTCGCCACAAGGTAGTGAGTTACCCAAGCTTTATGTGATCACTGGAAATTTACTCACCACCATGGGGTGAGACTCGTCACTAGGTGGCGAGTAAGCTACTTACTCGCCACCAGTTTACACTTACTCGCCACCAGTTTACATTTACTTGCCATTAGGTGGCGAGTAAGTGTAATTTTAGTATATTTTTTGTTTTAACTTTTTTTATACTTATTATAAGTTTCTATATTAATAATTTTAAATTTAAGAATACATGTTAATGTAATTATATATTTTGTTAAATTTATTTATTTATTTTTTACATAATGCAACAATGTTTATATATAGGTACAACAACTTAGGAATTTCATTGTACCTGTGAAACAACACGGAATCAGACAGAAGGTGACAAATTTGGCTAATTTGACTACTGTAATTGATTTAATAAAACGGAAGCTTGGTGCCAAAGGTATTGAGAAGTTTAAGGATACATGTTTTGGAGTTTTTTTGGATATGCAGTCCATTTAATGGTACGACAAATTGAATGTTCGGACCCCAATGCAGTTGAGTTTAACTTTAGAGGGATCGGTGCAAGGTTTGATCGACATACATTTGCAGTTGTTAGTGGATTGAACTGTGGCACACTACCACCTATTGGGGAAATGCTTGGACTTACTGATCGATTATGGAACAAGTATTTTGGGAGTATAGGCACAATCAGTGCAAAGGATATGATAACTAAGTTTGAGAAGTACCCATTTGTCGAGTCTGAGGTTGACGATAATGTCTCCATCTGCATGTTCTAACTTCTTGAGATTGTTTTCTTAAGTGGTGAGAAGAGAAGACCAATTAATAATGAAAACTTAAAGATCATGCAGAATAAAAAACTGCGCGAGAAGTATCCTTGGGGGAATATGTCTTTCAAGTTGACAATTGAAAAAATTCGTAAGGCATCTCACGTAACAACAATTCGAACACATATACTCTATACGGTTTCCCTTTGGCATTTCAGGTAACATTTTTATTTATATATTGTATATTATGTTCTTAACGTTTGTGAATATTTGTTTATAAATTATAATGTGTTAATATGTTAACATAAAATTTATTTTCTATAAGATTTGGGGCTTTGAAACTATCCCAATGCCTATCATTCTGGGTTGCGGATATCACTTTCCTGGTCGATTTCCCAAAATCTTAGCTTGGAAGTTCCCATCAACAGTATTGTTTGAAACTCTTCGAAATAAGTTATTTGAGAAAGAGATGTAAGTTTATATAGTTTATTTATTTACGGTTTTTTAAGCCTGAATTTATATCAAGTGTTAGACTTGCATGTTAAACATTTTATATTTTTTTCCTATAGTATCCAGTATATAACACGTTTACTTTGACTACGAATGAGAAAAAGAGTAAACATTTCATAGAATTCAAGTATAAAGCGAATGAAATTCATTATTATAGTCCACCGGAAGTTTTTGTGGAGGTAGATGCACCCACAAATGGTTCACATGATGAACCAAGTGCAGGAACTAGTCAGGGACATGGTAAAAAGCCAGCACAGACATTCCCATCACATCCACATCATATATCTTCATCTCGAGATGTAGCAATGTTCGATAAGAAGTTAGAAATGATTCGTTTTGAAATTACTGAGATGCATCGGCAACACACCAAAGATATTAGCATTGTACGTATGGAAATTGCAGATATGCATCGTCAACATGCCGATGAGATTAGCAAGCTCTCTAGTATGGTCCAGGTCATTATGCATCACCTAGATGTTGGGGTACGTTGCTCTCATTATTTTACTTAGGGTTAATGGTTTTTATTTAATATTTGTGATATAATAAATGTGTTTTGTCTTGCTATGCAGGTTGAGGATGATGAAGTACGTATAAGTCCAATTTCACCTTATCAACCATTAGCACCATCACCACCACCACCACCACCACCACCATCCTCACCACCACCACCATCATCCTCACAAAAACCACCAACAGAGATTGTTGCTAGTGAGGATAATGTAACTCTCATCGACCCTTCAACCATCAACACATCCACCACTACACCTTATGTACATAAAAGAAAAAAGAGAATGGCTGGGAAAAAAACAACCACAAACTCGTGCTGAAAGATGTATAAAGAAATCAACAATCCTAAAATCCCCTTTCACGCAACTGCCGGATTTGGGGCCTCCTAGAGAAAAGGAACCTTTGCAAGTGATGTTTGATCCGTTCCGACCGATACCACCCGTGGATCGAAATCCACTGATGGCCTTCTTAGAGGATTCCAATAAAGTGGACCATGATTGTATATATGAGAGGTTGGGTAAACCAAGCTTCCAAAATATCATTAATAGTGGAGGTTGGTTGAGGGATACTGTAAGTATACTAAACTGACAAATGCATTTCATTTTTATGATATATGTTTTAGATTTTCTTATTATTTTGTTTCATTTAATACAGGAAATCGATACAATACTATTTTTTGAGCGACGAAGAAAAGAAGCTAATCCACAGCTGTTTAATCAACAATGCATAATAGTGGATGTTATGTTTTGGGTAAGTTCATCAATTTAATGAAACATTGCATCACAATTATACTGATTGCACATAGAGTTGGATGTTTTAAGGTTGTTCTAACTAACTATGTAATATTTTAGAGTTGGATGTGGGGAACGTATGATGCTATCGTAAAGATAAACATACATACCCAACCAAATAAAAGACATCCAATTCCTAAGCATGATTGGAGTGTGGATATTGATGCCACATTAATTAAATACGTTAAGGGAATTTTACCTGCGCATTCAAGTTCTTAGAATAAAATTGATCATGTAAGTTTTAATCTATTTTGTATGTAAATCTGATACTTGTCATCATTTGACCTGTATTTATATCTTTTATATATTTTAATGTTAGGTGTATGTCCCAGTAAATTGCGAGAATAAACATTGGTTAGCAGCACATGTGGATATTCCAAAAAGGCATGTCACGTTGTTCGATTCCAATTGTACAGGAACCTTGGATTGGTTTCAAGTGAACAACGCAGAATCACTTGGAGTGTTATTTCCGTACTTGCTTAACAAAAGTGGTTTTTATGACGCCCGACCAGAACTTGCATCCAACTGTACACAATTACTGCAACCATTTAGCATAAGTCGCACGAAGGCGAGTGATTGTCCATAACAAACTGTTAGTGGTGATTATGGTGTATTTATGCTTAAGTGCATTGAGTACTTAAGTTTAAGTAAGAACTTTGATTATGGCCAAGATAACATACAGTTTTTCTGTGAGAAATATGCGGTGGACATTTATCATCACCGTTTAAGTATGTAGACAATTATTTTTACATAACATATAATTTATTATTTGTTTTTCTTACTTTAATATATAATTGCATTTAAATTGAATTGTTCATATCTTAATTACTCGCCTACTGGTTACGAGACTCGCCACCAGTTGGCGAGTAGTCAAATGCAAAGTTCTTTAAAGTTACTCACAAACTGGTGATGAGACTCGCCACCAATTGGCGAGTATAGACAAATTGAAAGTTCTTTAAAGTTACTCGCCAACTGGTGGCGAGTCTCGCCACCAGTTGGCGAGTACAGTAAAATGCATATAACTTTCAAGTTACTGCCACTAGGTGGCGAAGTCTTGCTGTAGGAGGCGGTAAAATCCGAGAACCATTGTTACGGAATTATACTTACCACCGGGCGGCGAGACTCGCCACCAATTGGCGAGTATAGACAAATTGAAAGTTCTTTAAAGTTACTCGCCAACTGGTGGCGAGTCTCACCACCAGTTGGCGAGTATAGTAAAATGCATATAACTTTCAAGTTACTCGCCACTAGGTGGCGAGTCTTGCCTTCAGGAGGCGAGTAAAAATCTAGAGAACCCTGTTAATCTGAATTATACTTACCACCAGGCAGTGAGACTCGCCACCAGACGGCGAGTATAATGAAAGATAGCCCGATGTGTTATCAAGAACTACTCGCTATCGACATCATACAACACTTATAGTATGAGATATCATACAACACTACATAAATAACATCAATTCATAGTGTATCAAATTCATAACAAGCTCAACGATAATTACTTCATGTAAGAATAGTAAGGGTATACCAAATGGATCAAAAATTTCATGCACCTAAGAACATTAAGGCATAATAATAAACATATATTTTCAAGATAGAGGAACACTTCCAGTGCATGTTTGTCGATTATGACCAAGTACACCGCATATATTGCATTTACGTTTTGGTTGATTTTCTCCTCTAGATGGGATCCGTCGAGTCTTAGGTCTTCTCGGCGCCCGACATACGATTGTAGGAAGGACTACTTGGTTGAGCACCTCCGGTGGTGCATGCCAAAGGCGAGCATCATCGAGTGGGTAGATGGTGTTGGCATAGCAATCTCTCCATGCAGATACGTTATAGAATTCAAAACATAATGAATGGCAACTGCATGTTTACATGGATAACGGTTGAGGTCAAATTCCTGACACGAACATGTTTTGGTTTGCAAATTAACAGATGCAATGAAATCAATACCGCGGACTTGAAATTCATACATACTCAATGGTGTCACATCCAAAGTAGCACATGCATCAAGTATTTTTTTAAGTTTAATTTCCAACCACGGTGTGACAGGTGTTGTACAGGTTGCCGCCTGATTACGTCGTTCATAAAACCACCTCTGCATCAGGGTCCTTATACTCTCAAGCAATGGTATGATAGGGAGGAATCTAGTATCTCTTAATATTGCATTCATGCACTCCGCAATATTAGTTGTCATTATATTGTATCTGTTACCTAAAAAATGAGATCTAGCCCATTTGATTGGGACAGCTTCCATTACATAGCGATGTGCTCGGCTATCGATCGATGTTAAATTGCGCATGTGCTTATCGAAATCGACTTCGAGGTAAGCTTTCGCTGCCTGATAAAAAGCCATATGCACGTGCTTATTTTTTTCCAAAATATTGTTTCACATTGCAACTAAGATGATACATGCAATGACCATGATGAGCATTGGGATATATTGTTGCAATCGGTCTCTCTAAACCTTTATGTCTATCAGTAATAAATACAAGATTCTCAACTTCACCATATGCCTCTTTAAACCTCTGAAAGAACCGGTGTATAGATTCATTTTCTCCAATACCAAAAGCAAGAGGATATACTTGCTCATTACCATCAAGACATGCAATATATAAAGTACCTTTAAATTTTTCTTTCAAATGCATTTAAGTCGTAAACCCGTCGATTGACCTAAAGCCATAAAGAAATATAAGAAATTTTGACCTTCTGTCTCAATACGAGTCAATGTACCTGGGTTTTTTGTCTCCAACATTGAGCACCACAATGACAATTGTTGAAATGACTCCTCGGGAGTACCTCTAATACTATTGATTGCATTTTCTCTTGCCAAGCCTTTTTAACGATTTGTACCCCAAGTTCTCTCGAGATCAAATGCAATTTCCTTAGGTTTATCGCCGATCGATTCCATCATATTTCGACTTTATCGTTGTCCAATATGTATAGGCGATGCTTGGCGATGATTTACATACATGTTCTTCAGATGGCGGTTGTGTGTTTGTTGGAATACCCGATAGAAAAAATTCTAAATTTTCAATTTTACTGCATTAACCGCCATTCACAAGTGTCATCTACACAAACAACCTCAGATCTTCGTGAACATGACTTTTAACTTTGAATTCAAATTTGTGTTGAATAGCATAAGCAGCCACTTTAGTTGTAGCTTTCTCTACTTGTTGTATATTTGCCCACCCTCTATATCATCGATTTGTGATTTTTCATTAGTTCCACCCAACTCAACTGTCGATGTTGAAGGAGCACCACCAACTCGAGATGTACGATGACTATCAGATCGAGATGTATGTCGATTATCATCATGAGATGTATAATGTATAGTCGGTTGTGTGTCTACCAATACCAGTATGCTATCATAAGGGACATAACTATTAAAACCAATGGGAACATCAACCGGGGTATATCCTTCCTCTACTAAAGGAACAGCTGTCGCATATCCTTCTGATACAACATTAACTTCAATTGCCTCATTTATATCTACATCAACCCCCAACTCTTCAAATTGTTGATCATCATTATCAACTTCAATGTCGTGATCGTGAGCGATATCATCATTTTCCGCTTGTTCATTTAGATTAGTACCACCATTGTTATGAAAATTGGTTAATTGTTAGATATCATGCTCATATGATATTGTTCTATTATCCCATGCCATGATAACCATATCATCATCCAAATTAACTGGTGGCCAACCTCCTCTTATATTTGATGGGATTTCAATTCCTGATCTCCAAATTAGGGTTGTGTGAATGTTTGTAATAGGAATTGATGAAGAACAATGATTACTTCCACTCCCTGATAGAAATGCATTACCACAACTATTGCTTTTTTCTCGTTGATCTTCTGAAATCTTTTGCACTACCTCGATATAGAGTGGGGATCTATGTAAGGGATCAACATGTGATTGCTCCTTAATAAAACATTGGACATCTGCATCGCCTTCAATCTCTATAGGGTCCAACTTATAGCAAGAGCGAAATATATACTTCATTATAATATGAAACTGGCTGCGATCTATATTTGTTGTATGGTACGCAATTTGAAGTAGTTCATCATATGTGCAATTTTTTTTTATTAACCTTGCTTTGTTTCTACTGTTCACATACTCTCAATTTTCTTCTTCTTGATTCATAATAAAACTCCCATTGTACCGAATAACAATCACGATGTCATCCATTGATAACCCTGCACAATATAAATTAGGTCAATTATATCACAAGACTAGGAAAGTTTTTGGACTAGATAACAATATAGAGAGCTCATATTATTTTAGGGTTTACTCATCACTTAGTAGCGAGAGTAAGTCATATTGTAGTATAGGGCTGTTGTGAACAATATTCGCCACCTGATAGCAAGTTTCATAACTTGGTAGCAAGTTTCACAACTTGGTAGCGAGTTTCGCCACTAAACGTAAGTAGAAATTCAAAAAGTGTAGCATTGAGTGTACTCGCCATATGGTAGTGAGACTACATTAGTATCTGGCAGTAAATGCATTGTGAATACATATGCAATAATACTAAAGACTCACCACGATAGCGAGTCTGCCGTGTGCGAGTCTCGCCGCTTGGTGGCGAAGTCTCTACTGATGGCGAACGCCGGTGGCGAGTCTCGCCACCAGACGAAAAGTAGAAATTCAAAAAGCATAGCGTTGGGTGTACTCGCCATATGGTGGCGAGACTCACTAGAATACGAGCGAGTAAATGCATTCGTGAATACATATGCAGTAATACTAGCGAGACTTGCCACCTGGTAGCAAGTCTCGCCAACTGGTAGCGAGTCTCGCCACTAGACGGTAAGTAGAAATTCAAAAAGTATAGTGTTTGGTGTACTTGCCATATGGTAGCGAAACTCACTAGTATACGAGTGAGTAAATGCATTTGTCAATACACATGCGGTAATACTAGCGAGATTTTTATAATTTTTTCTGAACAGTATGAGATAAGTGAAAATGAGAGTTTTCACATAATTTTTTTCTACAACAATGTTGTCTAATGCTATAATACTCTAAACTTATTTAAAAGCTACAAAGATCAAGCATTATATCATTGAAAATGAAAATAAACACTTAAATCTGAAAAATATTTACCTATTTTATGAAGATATCTGGTTACTTGTTGACAATGGTAGCTCAAATTCGAATACTTTATCACGGATCTTTCAACAACAATACTTGTAGTTCGATAGGAGGTACATTTGGATGAGAAATTTAAGAAAGAGAAGAGAGAAAAACAAGTGAAAATGAGCTAGAGTGAGTTCAGATAACATAACCAGAGAAAATATGCAAGTTGAAGGTATAAGTAAAGTAGGGGTATTTTTGATAGTCTAGTAAAATATATGGGCATTTTAAACATAGTTACGAGTGAGTGAGTAGTTTGGGTCAAATTATTGATAAATACCCTTCCAAAAATTAGACAAATACCAAACTTGTTATAGCACGTATGAGATTATGTGACTAATCTTTATGAACTCCAACTCCATGTGGTACTAAATTGTGTACGTACTTCTACAATAACTTTTCGCTATGACCAAACACTCACAAGTCACAACCCATAGTTTATATATATATATATATATATATAGACCACTATACTTTCTTTTCCCGAAAAATTAATTAAATAGTAGCTTATATATCTCGCAACTGAAAAAATATCAGCACAGAATCTTATACTAAAACATATATACTTTCTTTTCCTGGAGAACGATTTCCTTTTATATATCTTGCAACAGACAAAATAAAATTACGACAGGAATTAGATGAAACCCAAACTGTTCTTAAAATCTATGAGTCATGCATACTATTGCATTTCCTTCAAGTCAAGTCAAAGGAAGCTTAGAATATATTTCGAGTACGCACTACGTACGTACATATATATACATATATATATATATATATAATTCTATATATCTTAGCTAACATATTCAATGATCAAATTGATTTAAAAACAACTGAATCTCAACAATACATTTAAAAGACATTCTCTATAATATACTATTATTTTTATAAAAAAAAATCATTAATGACCTTTTTTTAGAAATGACTCTATCTTCTTGTATTTATTTATTTATTATCAGTTTCCAATGGAAAACTGGAAAGAAGAAAGGAATTGAAGGACACCGAATAACTTAACTGGAAGAGTTAGAATCTGACTTGAATAGTTGAAACGAAGCAGAAGCAAAAGCTGGCGGCTTTGTCAATCACTTGGAAGCAAAATTCCAAAGAAAAAAAGAAAACACACCCAGAAACAGACATTTGACCACCGGACAAATGGCGGTCGTGCAATGCACGTGAACTGTGCTCCGCCCTGTACCTTATCACTGCACTCCCCATCCCTTTCTATCTCGCTCTCTGAGTCAGTGTCACTGACTCAGCTGTCCCAAATGGTATTAATACTAGTACCGCACGTGCAACTCTGACAGACCCATTCGTGTGAAGCAGAAGGTACGCAGACACATTGGAAAGTGTGCACACACATCCCAAACACTAAAAAATCTCATCATTATTTCTCACTCAGGGAACACACGTGTGCCTCAGACCTCGTGTCTCGTGGCTTGACCACGACTACCTCAGTCTCAGTTTGACTCTTACGTCACTGTCCTTTTCCTTTTTTTTTAATAAAATTTTTAATATGTCATTTAGAAAAGAACGAACCTTTTTCACAATTTGGTTATAGTTAAGTTTTTAACGTTGGAGAGCTGAAATATATACTATTCATTAATAAAAATATAACATATTATTTATATTTAATTATTAAATAATTATATTTATTATAAAATATTCAATGGATAAAATATTTATTTCTTCTACTAAAAGCCCTACCGCTATCGCTTGTTAATCATCTAATTCTATATCTCCATTCTCCAAATTAATATCTGTAAAATTCTATTCTATTCTCAATTAAAATTTAATATATATTTTTATTTTTTTATATTAAATAATAAATATATATTTAAATTTAGCTGGAGAAATAGATTAGAGGATAGAAAATATAAAATAATAATATGAATTCTTTTAATAGTCAACAATTTAATAGCCAACAGAGACTATTTTACGCTAAACTTGGATATATTTATCCTTTCACGTTTTCTTATTCCTATATTTTCGGATTTTTTTTTTCATTGAAATCTTTATAGCACCATTCTCAAACTAAAATAAGCTTAGATCGTTGAAAATTTAATAATTGTAAAATCGAAATATTTTGTAAAATTTTCAAGTTGTTTTCTTAAAACAACGAGATCTTAGTCAAATTTTCAGAGCATGCGTGCGTCCACACTCCACACTGACTGATACATATGGAACATTTTGATTGAATTATTATATATCTTAAAGAATATCTACATTTATATCAATTTCCATCCTCAGAAACATGTCTTAGGAAAGGGGCTTGTCGAATTAAAAAGCTGAAAATGATAACACACATAAATTAATTATTGAAGCCAATAACTGATCAATGGACGTTAGACATGTATAATAAAACAGACCTCTCCTTGCAAGTTAGCTAGCTGCAAAACCATAATAACATTTTATATTCGTGCTTTGAAATTGTGGCTTCAACTTTGAATTTCCATCTTGCTATATGTGAGTGCGTGTGTGCGCGCGCCTACGCAGTGCATAAACCCACCTCATGAATTTACATTTTACCACTATTTGATTGCATTCCATTGAACATTTACAGTGTTTAGGTACTTTCTTTCTCATGGTTTTGAACTATATATTGAAAAGGAAAAACATGTAGTGGCTTTTCATTAAAATGAATGAATGAATAAATTCTTTGAGGTCCCCTTTACAGAAAGAATAAATGAATTTCAAAGATTTGATAAGATTGCGTGGTCCTTAATTCGATTCCACACTTTATATATAACAGGTTTGTACAGTCTTATTTATTTAAAGCATGCGGTACCTCAATGCATCTCATGCATCATGTAAATTTGGCTTCATCTATAGTGCTAATTAAAAATGGTGGATATTTGACTAAAATAACATTCTAATTTCAATTTGTATCTTTGGTCTTAGCAGTTGGTAAAAAGAAAAGGATGAAGCAGTGTACAAAAGTTAATTTGGAGAAAAAAGCTGCTTCCCTACAACTAATTGGAATTTTAAAAAGCTTTAATTTGTGTCGGCAGGGTAATCTTTGTTTGGTCACATAGTTATCAATGTCCCACACGTAAGAAAACAAAGAGTGTCATCCTCAATTTCCATTCAAAGATTAAATTGAAACCAAACAAGCTCTCATTGTTTTGCGTGATAAGTACCTTTCAATCCAAGAAAAAAAATACGCAAGTGGCATTGTCATATGCAATCTCTTTTTCTTTTTTTTGATATATATATATATATTAATTTCTCTATGTGTATATGTATGATTTTCTTTGGTATGTGTCAGGCACATAATTGTGGATTTGATTGTAATGTAAGAATAAGAGGGCTAACAAGCACGGACCCGTACCAACTTGATTATTGGTGGGACAAATTTGGGTTTTTGAAGGAGCAGCACACATAAATAAATAAATAAATAAATAAATAAATATATATATATATATATATATATATATATATATATATATATATATATATATAACCATTTTGATGTGAGTTGAGCTAATTTACTACTGAAGAAACCTAGTGCAAATTTTGGATTGGAATAGCGACCAATCGATAGCACATATATAATAGTTGGTATATATGGGTCCCTAAAATAGGACTTATTAAAAGTATATATATAAAAATAATCACTTTTTTCATTAAAATAATAGCATATATATCACCTCACCTCACTCACATTCATGTTCAGATGAGAAGTTCATGTGGGAGCAGGGAGTTTTGTTTGAAACACGAGGGATCGTCTATGCGCTTAATTGGGTCACCATTTTCACAATTATTTAGGATGGGATGTCCTCCATGCTACCAAATAGTAATATGTATATATCTATATATAGCAACTATATATATCTATATACAAGATATATTTATTGATGTATAAGAAATTTCTGAAATATAAATGATATGATCATTAAATTTAAGAGATGATAGATTTGAAAAGTTGAAGAATAATTAGCTAGTAATGATTACAGAGAAGTCAATTGTTTGAGCAATACGCATCAAACACATTCACATTTTCATATTAAACATACATATAATTTAGCTCAATTTATAATCAGAATATATCTCAGGTTTTGATAATTAATAAATTATTGTTCTATGAATAATTTGAAGGTGAACTAGCTAGTTTTTAGGACTCAAATTAAAGCAATAGATAGAATTTTAGAAAATAATTTAAATCACCTGTCTTTTTCATTATCCTCTATTATATTTTTTTAATTATAATTTAATATATTATAAATAGAAGAAAAAAAATTAAATAATATATATGTTAAATTTTAATTAAGAAAAGAAAATAAAACAACTGTTTTAAATTCGCTAAAAATATAATAAGGGGAATGACTTTGGCAATGAGATCTGTTTCCCTCGTCCCTTGTATTATACACTTCTAAAATCCCTTATATTATACACTTTTAAAATCAACATCGTAGTCTACCTTCTTAAACTCAATTATCAAGTTAATCATGATTTCTAACCTACATGTCTCAGAACCAGTAACCTAGCTAGCTACCTATATATACCTATTAGAAATTGTGTATTATATATTATATATATATATACATAGTAATTAATATATACCTTCCATTAGAAGCGTACTTTTGTGAATGAATGATGATGAGAGATTAATTTCTCAACAAACAAATTAGAAAATTAGCAGAATTTAAGGTAGATATGTTTAGAGAGAGAGAATAGTTACAGTTTCTACCAAAAAAAAGCACAATAGAATAGTTATAGTTTGAATTAACAATATATATATATATATATAAGAAAAACAATTAATAGGATTTTGAGAATGTTAATTTTATGGGTTTTGTTTTAAGTGAAATGTAAAAGGCAGTACTTCATGATCATACACATGATGATCTGGAATTCGTTTAATCAAAAAGCTTAATTGTATATGTGTATGTGTGTGTACATATACATATATGTGTAGAAGAGTTGTGTGGTCTTGTGGATACTTCTTCTTGGCGGATCATTATTTATTCTATGGGGTATATGCATGTCTAGTGGGTAGAGAGCTCAATGGGCCTAGCTTATTGGGGGACCATGTGGGCAGAGAACATGCTATCATCACCTTACACTTAAAATTCCAACCCTATAATTGCATCATACTGCCTCATTATTGATCTACACGTGTCAATTTGTTTTAAAATTTATCTTCTTCTTCTTAGAAGCTTCAATTGTGGGGACTCATGCACCCATCTGGGGTATGGGAGAGATCAGTTAAAGAAGATGAACTTAGTTTTCTTTGGATCGGTAATGATAATTTTGAGTTATTAACAATAATGACATTGAAAAGCAAGAGGTTTTTAGTGATTTTCAGGGCAAACCCTGCTCGCAAAAAGAAAATTATGAAGACAAACCTAGCTTAGCTTTTCTACTTTTTCTTGCATAGAGATAGCAAACATATACATTTATTTATATATATAAAAAAGACATTTGGAATTATGGGTGGGACAATTAGCAGCAGCCATAATGACATTCTATCCACATATAATAAATGTTAAACCTCAATTTAAAGCAAGTGTGTGTGTGTGTATATATATATATGTATATATCTTTGTTTTGTAATCAATTATATTCTTAATGTAATATTTTTTTAAAAAATTACTCGAATATTTCTTTACCCAACTAATAGTCTCCAAATCAAGTAATTACGTATTTTAAAATTATACATAAACTGGCCAGATTAAGGAATATACTGGAAAATAATATTTGATATATGATTTAAGTTGTGAGTTTGTATTATGTCCCTTCTTAAAAATATTGTGTATTATGATTAAAAAATAGAAGTTTATATAAGATATTAATATATAAACACATATCCTTGTTCCACAAGTAGCCAGATGTGGGCCAGCAATACACATGCTCCCCTTTTATATTTTTCTCTACCATCTTTCACATGCGTCGTTTGCAAATTCAAGAGAATTAAAACTTATAGAAAAGAGAGTTGAAAAGTGAGTACATTACTACATGTTTTTCCTATTATTCTCTCTTTCTGTATAATCTTTGTAGATCAGGATTCAGGAGAATAAGGGCCACATAACAAACAGGTCAAAACTCTGGGTTAAGTTGCTGTATATGATATTCAGCATATCTCAAAGACTGTAATTAATTAGGATCCAACTAATTAATTTCTTATTATGAAGGAAAAAAACAGCTCAATCAGCAAGCATTTGGAAGATTGAGATTGAGGTGTGTCTTGCATGTGGAAATGAAATTTAGGGATAAATATTAGTTTCAAATTTAACAATAATCACATTTGGCACTAAATAATAATTTTTTATTATCTATTAATGAAATTTTAAATTAATAACATCGGGCCTTTTTTATTCATTAAAAAAAAAAGGCCTAAAATAGGCACAGTTGACCCACTTATTCTGTGTAATCCCTCAACACCGTAACAATTCTTCCTTTTACGCACACAAATTTGTCCTTTTTATTTTCTTTTTAACACAGTTTATAAAAATTCATAATTTAAATACATGGCTACGAGGGGTCCATCCGTTTGACATGACATTTTGCATTGAGATTCTTCCATACAATTATATAGTGTCATGTAGATTGTACAGGAAGATTTTTATTGGTATTAATCATTTTAGTTCACTTTCCATTATATAAAATAGAATACGGTTATTTAATATTAACTTGTATTGCAATATAAATAATACTGAATATAGATTATAAATAATTAATTTGTTAATTTTTTAATTATATATAATTTTTTAATTAATAAAAATATATTATATTATTTAGATAAAAAGTTTTATTTATAAAATAATATTTAATAATCAATTATTAATTACCATTAAATTGTGGGTCAATGCTGATCAAATGTGACAAATATTATCACTCTTTTTTTCTTTTTCTTTTTCTTTTTTTCTTCTTCTTTTTTTTTTTTTTGGGTCCTTCTACATTTTCTCGCCGCGAAGTCTTATCCTCAGAGAGACAGAAAGAGAGAGAAAATTTTATGTTGATTTTCTTTTTAGAAAAGAAATAAATTTTGCAATACGAAAATATCCGACATTAATTTCTTCCCCACAGCCTTCTCTTCGCTTATAGATTCTTAGCCAGACACCCCCGTGTGTTCCATTAATGCCCCGCCCCCTCTTCAAAACCCATCTCTCTCTCTGAAAAACCACCATTTCTATATATACACACACGTACACTTGAATATACTCAGACAAGAATTTATATAGATATATTATACTTGGCTAGAGAGACTGAAACTATACTCTATGGAATTCTTAATCCTTTTTCTTCTTCTCGCTGTATCTCTCTGTTCCATCTCTTTCTTTTATCTTCTCCGAGCCTCCCGGCACCGGAGACTCCGGCTGCCGCCGGGGAACTTGGGTCTCCCCCTTATAGGTGAGACCCTGCAGCTGATCTCCGCCTACAAGACAGAGAATCCGGAGCCGTTCATTGACGAGAGAGTGAAACGTTTCGGTCCCATTTTCACGACCCATGTGTTCGGCGAACCGACCGTGTTCTCGGCCGACCCGGAGACGAACAGGTTCATATTGCAGAACGAAGGGAAGCTGTTCGAGTGTAGCTACCCGAGCTCCATATCCAACTTGCTTGGAAAGCATTCGTTATTGCTCATGAAAGGGAATCTCCACAAACGAATGCATTCTCTCACTATGAGCTTCGCCAACTCTTCCATTATAAGGGATCATCTCCTCGACGATATAGACCGGTTGATCCGGCTCAATATGGAGTCCTGGACCGACCGGGTTTTCCTTATGGAGGAGGCCAAGAAGGTAACGTCTCTCGGCAAAGGAGGAAAAGTGTTTTTTTCCTTTTTCTGACAGAAAAAAAGAAAAAAGAAAAAAAAAGGGCATTTCACATAAAACTTTTCTCTGTACCCGAGTCAACTCGGATGTTGGATCGTCCGAGTTGACCCGTCTCATCATCCGGGTGTGTTAGTATGGCGCACAATAGAATGATGACTCGGTCTTTTATTAATCATGTAATGTATATATATATATATATGTGTGTGTGTGTGTGTGTGTGTTTGTGTGTCTGCGTGTGTCTTAACGTTAAAAGAATTGGTGGTGACTCAGATTCCATGGGAAGTGGGTGTTACATATATTTTATATATACACATGCATAACTAAGCACGTTCCCACATATATAAAGGAGACGGCTCATCATGATCATTTTGTTCCGACTAGCACTCTCATCATGTTCATATACTATATATATAATATGTATGTTTGTTTATTAAATTAAATTTATTTTTCTATTTATATTTGGCAGATAACATTTGAGCTGGCAGTGAAGCAGCTAATGAGCTTTGATCCAGGTGAATGGACGGAGAGTCTAAGAAAAGAATACGTCCTTCTTATAGAAGGATTTTTTACAGTTCCTCTACCTCTCTTCTCCACAACCTATCGCCGAGCCATCAAAGTAAATTACTCAATTAATTAATTTTCATTTTTTAACGAAATCAATATACTAATCAATATATGTATATATGAATGTAATTGATGACTTTTTGCAGGCGAGAACCAAGGTGGCGGAGGCATTGGGGTTGATAGTGAGGCAAAGAAGGAAACAAAGAGAAGCCGGCGATGAAAAGAAGGACATGCTGGCGGCTCTTTTGGCCGGAGACGACGGGTTTTCCGACGAACAGATTGTGGATTTCTTACTGGCTTTGCTGGTGGCAGGATACGAAACGACGTCGACCATCATGACTCTGGCCGTGAAGTTCTTGACGGAGACACCTGTGGCTCTGGCTCAGCTCAAGGTTAGTAGCCTCCTCCCTTTGGTTTAACACCTTCGCTAGGTCCGAGAGTTAGGCAACCTCACCTTCGTTACCCATAAATTCTCAAGCCGTTAGACAGCTAGACACAAAAGAGATATTATTATTTTATATATAATGTCGTCCTACTAAACTAACATTATAGATGAGGTCATTATTTCGTCATATTAAAAGAAATTATTAAGATTGCAATAATATGATGTATATATACATACACATACTCACTGCGTTTTATTACGGTTTACAAAAATAATGATATTAGTTTTACGTGGTGCAAAAGTTTTGTATTAAAAAAAAAATTATTGAAAGTAAGAATCATTACAAAAAAAAAAAAATACTTTACATGGTGATCAGTCGTTTTACACTACTTTTTCACCTTCTTATTTGTTTACCTTGGTAACTTTATAAATAACTGGAAAAGAATATTGTATGAAAAAAAAAAGGAAAAAGGAGGAGGTAAATTTATAATTTTATATGCACGAAATTGTGTAAAAGACAGCAGAGGCGCGTGGGAAAAGTATGAGAAGAAGGTCAAAAGTTGGGACCCAAAAGTACAAACTACAGACCGTAAAGTCAAAGTTAAAGGAAGGCAGACATTCTGTGTATGAATCCTACGGACAGTATGATGCACCTGACTCTTCCTAACCGCACGCCACCTCCTCTGTTGTAATCCAACTCCCCAGACGTGTCAGAATCTGACTGTATATGTATGTGTGTGTTTGTTATCTTCAAATGACTAAAATACCCCTACTATCGCCGTCCCTACGGGGAGAAAATATTGGGAATCGTACGGTTCTTATTTCTAGAACCGGCAATAATCTAACGGGAGCATGAACCACAACCATAACTCAGATTTTGATTCCTAGGAGGATGGATGGTCTTGATGCCGTTGGATTTGTATTGTTGTGGTTGAGCTTCCAATGATGTGGGACCATTCGAATTTCAGTTTCATGAGAAAACCACATGGAGGATGGTCCACCTATAGTGTAAACCTTTGTGTGACTGTGTCGGTGGTGATCAGATATGTGTCTGTTTCTAACTTTTGCTTGCTAATTATTTATTTACGACAACAATACCAACATCAACATCAAAATTCACACACTTATTTATCGGAACATGCCAGGGATATTAAATTTTGAAATCTCATATGCTTCATAAATGACATTGCGTGTATAAAAGAACACTTAGAAAATTTATTAGTATAATAAATTTTTATTTAGAGAAAGTGAGTTAAAATTTATTGTCAATACATTTTTTTTCATATCGGAGTGATGGAATAAAATTATTCCTTTTATAGTCATTTAGGAATTCAAACATTTTCATTATTTTTTATATCAAAATTTCTATTTTAAATTATTAAAAAAAAAACTTATTATGTGTTTAATTGATTTATTACTGGCAGGAGGAACACGATCACATTCGAGCAGATAAGAGGGAGTCTAGAAAGGCTCTGGAGTGGAGTGACTACAAGTCAATGCCATTCACTCAATGTGTAAGTATAATATTATTATTTGATTATTTAGAAAATGTACAAATTTTGTTGTTATTAATATTATTATTTAGACTATTGAATTTAGGTTTTATATATACGTACAATTACGAATGACAGGTAGTTAATGAGACTTTGAGATTGGCCAACATAATAAGCGGGGTATTCAGGCGAGCCATGACAGACATCCATATTAAAGGTATGTAAACAAAAAAATCAGCTTCTAAATGGTAAATAAATATTAAGGTAAGGCAAAGGCATTGTTTGGTAATTCACAAATTTGGGAATCATATTTAATATGAAATATACAGGGTATACAATTCCAAAGGGTTGGAAGGTGTTTGGGTCATTTCGTGCTGTGCATTTAGAGCATGAACATTTCAAGGAAGCTCGCTCTTTTAATCCATGGAGATGGCAGGTATAATATAAATATAAAAAAATGAATTTTATTATTTATTTTCTCCATCCCGCATTTTTTATTTCTATTTTTCTTATATGATATTGTTTATAGAACAATTCGAGTAGCCCAAACGTGTTCACGCCGTTTGGAGGAGGGCCAAGGCTGTGTCCTGGTTATGAACTTGCTAGAGTAGAACTCTCTGTTTTCCTTCACCATTTTGTCACCCAGTTCAGGTACTTCTACATATATATATATATATATATATATATACGTTTCATTATTACAAATGGTTAAAACAGGTGTACATTTGTATTTGGGAGGTAATCATTATGTAAAACTCTCTGTGGTTATAATGATTTTACAGTTGGGTTCCTGCTGAAGATGACAAGCTGCTTTTCTTCCCAACAACAAGGACGCAGAAGAGGTACCCTATCAACTTGAAGCGCAGGTACAAATGTGGGGAAGCCCTGTAAAGAGTAGGACCCATCCACCCACCCCATAATACACAGCGAGCTTCACAAAGATGGAAGCGAGAGCCAGAGATCTTGGATCCAATAAAAATAAATAAATAAAAACAATTAGCTTCTTATATGTAAATTAAATTTATTAAAATTTGTTCCAAAAAAGAAGGAAAAAAAAAGTGTTTTAAAATCATTAGGAGGGTTGAAGTGGGGAATCTTTTTGGTCCAAGTCTTGGGAGTTCATCAATCATACCTATTTTCCTGCTTATTACTCTTTTACACGAGAGAGTAAATTGCAGTTGTAGCCAAAATGGGCAATTAAGAGGGAGGTTTTCTGATGAGAAAACTTGGACAATATATATATACACGCGCGCGCGTATATATATATAGGCATGAAAAGTGTAACCTATTTATGAATATTAATGTATAATTAAACGACACCTACAGGTTTAAATGAAGAAGAAAAGGCAGGTATATCTGCCCCGCCTTCAATGATCTTTTACATCCTATATACGCCTTTCTTTTCCAAAGACTGCAGGCTAATTACTTCCTCGAGCCCCTCAATTTCCACTTTCTTTTTCATTTTTATTTTTTCAGTATCGGTGGTGGGTTTGTGACTTATAATGGGTTTAAAGAAAGTAAAGCTAAAACATAGATTAATTTAGATCCTCCACTTATATCTCAACCTTCTATGTGAATGTTTCAAAGCTATAAAAGCCGCTGAACAGATAAGACGCTCTTTAATTTTGCAGGGTATCTGACTATCTGCCTCTAAGAAGATGACAGACACATTCAGATCTTAGTGGGCATCAACTTTCACTTCCCTAGGTTCTTACACTAGAACTAATAACCTTGCTGCCCTAGGGTTTTTAAGTAAAGTGAATCACCAAAGATCATAAAGAGGACACAGAGAGGAAAAGAGAGACTGCCACAGGCCCAGAACAGACACCTGACGACTATAATCTAATCACACAATTCAAATAGAGTTTCATACGGATGAGTCTTTTAGAGCAGATTCGACAAGCTTAACCTTCTTTGAGTTTTCACTGTTAACAAGTGAGAGCTTCTCTAGTGAAGATTTCAGCTGGAAGACTTGAGAATCTTGCTGCACATAATTGTTCTTCCCAGTTATTAGAACTCGCTGCTTTGATGCATTACCCTTTGGAGACTGCGTGTGCCTTCTCAACCTCGCATTCAAAGCAGTAATTGAAGAACGCAAAGCATCCAACTCAACTCCTCTAAACTGGTCTGCACAGACATAAAAGTAGGATATGTAACATGAGAAAGTACATCCAATGTGTTGGGAATAAACACCATACTTTTCATTTGAAAGTTGTTTCCTGGTAAATTGGCAACAGTTGAGAAAATAAAAATGAAAGAGATCCACGTCCATTTGACACTAAATGGATAGGATCGACGGTAAACAATGAACACTACTATCAAACTCATTTGAGTATATGTCCCATTTACTCTTATATCAAACGAAAACTTTTTTACTGCATCTATAACACATATAGCAATCATACCAAGCTCAGACTTGAACTCTCGTTCAGCTCTAGACAATGGTTTCTTGTGAGCCCCAGGCAAGTTCCGCAAACGTTGCAAGCGCTCTTTCAAGATTCCATGCTGCTGAATTGCATGATCAATCCTGACCTCCAACTTTGATTGTTTCTCCTCAACTCTTGAAAGCTTCTGCTGTGCCACACCTAAACGAGCATGCTGGTCATCAATAATTCTCTTTAAGTGAGGCCCATGGTGCTTGATCTCAAAGTACACCTAGAAAATTTGAGAAACAAAGGATTATACAATTTGTAAAAGAATACCCACAGCAGCATGCGGATATTGCTCAGTTTATTTATCTTATCAATCAAACTATCATTAGGCATAACCAATACTATACAGCAAAGGCACTTGCAGGATAGAGTTGTATGTCATCACATCTTACCTTGTGTGCATACTCTACATAATTTTCATGGAAAAGCTTGAAGTACTGATGAAGTGTTGATCGACCTTCAATAGAATCAGCAGACACAGAACGCAGATTTGGTGAGGTATGAGGAGCAAGAACCACCTTAGGTCCACTTAGCAGCTCTTTGCTTATGATATCGGGCATCTCTCTCTCTTTCAGTTCATCCAAGTCAGTGGGTTTGCTATCCTTATCAACATGAATAGGTAGTAACATATCCCATGTTTTCATCTCTAGCACAAGACATTCACGAGAAATAGTAACTCCAACAATCCATGAATATCCAAATGAATCTGATAACGACACAAAACCGCAAAGAGGGGATGGTGATGAAACTTCTCCCTGGCATGTGCTTAGAACAGGATGCACAGAGGGGGTTTTCATGGTATCATTCTTGCCACTAATCTGACTTGTAAACGGGAGAAAATGCAACACTATTGAGTCTATCCCTCCATCATGAAGGGCATACATTCTTTCTGGCATAAGAGTATCTACAAACATAGTAATAATAGAACCACTTTCAGATTTAATTGGAAGAGCCAGATCCACAATAGCCAGTCTCAGTAAGGGGGGAGGATGTCCCAACCAAACAGTATTGTCAAGTGGTTGATCAAGCTTCACAATGGAATAGTTACTACAGGTTGACTCACAAATCATAGCAAGACCAAGAATGTGGTCACAAGAATCAACACAGAGGCGAGGTGGGCTGCCAACATTCCATACTGGCTGGATTTCATCAGCCAGGGCATCTATTTGTAACTGTCCACCATTCCAAGCAGTCACCAGAATTGAGTCTTTGCTTACTATATTGTAGAGAAAACTGACAGCGCAACCTCCACACTCTGCACCACAAACAGCTACATCTTCATTCTCACCATGATATACTTTTTTCAAGGGGCCCTAGAAAATCATAACATTAAATGCTTTAATGGCTTCTTTTTAAGTATCAAACAACCAAAAACATAAGTACAAATAGCAAATATTTGCTATACCATGATAGGGAAAAACTAAAACTATGGGAATGCTTGATCTATTCAACAAACCAAATGCTAACCCAAGGAGTCAATCACCAAGATCAAAAATTAACTCAAAATAATTAGTTGGTATGACCAACCTAAGTCAGAAAATTAAGTAGCTAATAAATTATGAGAGTTTTAAAGCTGGTGTTGTTGCAAAAAACCAGCTTTAGACCACCCAAAGTTCTCCGGTATATAAACCACTGAAGTGTTAAAGAAATTTAGGCATGAGTATGTATTCTCAGAATTTTCTTCCATTTTGTTGTCTTTCAGATGAAAAGTTCATGTAACATTAAAACAGACAAGAAGCAAATTAGAATTTTCCAATCAGCCCTATTAGGAAAATTTCCAACACCCTATCTCTAAAGCATAACCACATTACGCCCTGTTTAAAAAGCTAACGAAACATTTTTAAGTTTACAAAGGAAACAGGAAGTAGGCAACTAACACATAACTATAGAAAATACCATATCTGTACCTGCAAAGAAAGTGATGCATCAAATAAAGCATAGGGACGAGCTCTTATGGAAGGTAGATCAGCCCCTTCCAATGCTTGTTGCACTAACTCTGGAAATGTTGCTTCCAACCAAGAAATTGCCAGACTAGAATTACTAACGGCTATTGGATTGGCTGATTTCAGCCCAAATGTATGGGCGTCACTGTGTATCTCCATTACAGATTCCCATTTGTAAATACTGTAGGAAGATAGAACTTTGTTCAGCACACAATATAAAGGACCAGCCAGTCAGCATACAAACAAACAATTTGGTGTAAATTTGTAACAAAAATCATGAAGTCATAGTCATTTGTCTTAAAACTTCTAAAAGGGTCCAAGTGAACTATAAAATGGAAGATTTAAAAACCATGGCCCATGTTTTGCATAGTTATAGTGTAACACAACCCCACATTGTGGATCATTTATCAATAATGTAGACTTTAAAGTGCTTTAAATTATAATCTTAAAAATGTATCTACTATCTAAAGAAAATTATATATTAACATCTCAAAAGACAGTTAAGAAAAAAGGAATAGGAAAAGAAACATATCAAGCAGCACATAGGGTACAGCGTACCTTCCAAATGGAACAACTGGGCAAAGGATGTAAACTGAACCATCACTGAACAAAACAAAGACCTGTATCATGGCATAAATTGAATAAACGTTGAGTGAATGCTATTTATCTAGAGGTTGAAAATATAAATCTAACTATTCAATTATAATCAACACAACAGTACTTAAAGAAATATAGCGGTTATAATTTTCACCACAAAAACAAAAGTAACGAAAAACCAAAAAAAAAAAAAAATAGTTCTTTCCAAAATCATAATAACTAAAATGCAACAAGAAGGCAAAATCTTTAGAAATGGAAATATATATTGTCCCACGTAGCATCAGAAAGACGTAGACAACAAATGTTTTTAGCTTGGATGACAATAGGTTTTACAATCTGTGTTAAGAAAAGGAGGCAGCTGTTCGAAAGGAATACACAAAATGCATCTAAAAATCAAAACCAAAATAACACAAATTAAGATAAAAACTTGATGAAACACAAGATTAGATTCCCAAAAAAAAAAATTAATTAACAAGAAAACATTAAAGTAAAATGGAATCACAAGTAGAACGGAGCTTACACTAAACCTATCCCACAAGTGGTCACCACCAAATGAAAAATCAACAGGGCAAATTGATGTGGCATTCTTGCATCTACCTGGTTCAACAGGTTGTAGATAATATTCTTGCTCTGGTTGAATGATATCTGAAGACAAATCAAAGAGTCTACAAAACAATAGTAAGAGTTACATATCAAAGTAAAAGCCCCATTTAAAATAAATAAATAAATAAATAATAATAATAATAAAACAAAATTATTAAACCATCATATTTATTAAATGAAAAAAGAATGTGATACCTGAAAACTGAATCAGAAGAAAGAATCCCTAAATGGTTGTCACTATAAGGATGCCATAAAACTTGAAGGACACGTATGAAGTTGCTACTATTGAAGTAGATTTTTGAACCAACACTGATGGTCCTGTAAAACATAACAAAAGTAATTTGGTGCAATAAGATTCCTCATTAACCAAGACTAGTTATTGCAAAAGATTGTTTGATAACAAAGAGTGCATTCAATCCTTATGGACATCATATTTCTTCAGTAAGTATTTGACTTAAAACAAAGGGAAAAATCATAAATCAGACCAGAGAAAATGATGCCCCACTAGTTTGTACATTGCTGCAACTGACTTAAATAATTGTAGAAGTTACAAAATTTACTCAAAAATCTCAAAGAAGCTACAGAAGTCATACTTACAGCAGAGTTGCTCATAGTGGCACCCCATATTCAGTAAGTGTAAATGGTATATAAAACGCTAGATTGATTTAACTAATTTCTGCCCATACCTGCAAATTATGGTATTCTGTTTCGAAGAAGCACGGCCATATAGATACATGACACTTAGACCATCTGTACCAGCAAGGAATAATGCTGATCCATTCCTATTGATCGATATTTTGTGAACAACAAAGTCTAGCTGCAAATCTGCTTGCAAGACCTATTAAATTACTCGAATTATCAATTGTGATCTTATACTGAACAAGACAATAATTTAAAGTAGCTAGTGAAGGACATAACAAAAAGAATGGAAAGAAAAATGGAAAAAACCACCAACCAACTTGCCATATAAGAACCCCAAACTAAGTAGAGAAACAAAAATAGCAATTGACTCAACTCTCAAAAGCCTCATCTAATTAGAGCCAGCCACATGAATTCTATACAGTTATTCCACAGTCTGCTCTTTATAGCCATAAGTTGCCTTATTTAACAATCACTCCTACATTTTATTTTCTTTCGCCTTCCCAGCAACCAAACAATAGCAAAGAAACAAAAAAAGAAATGAGAGTTTGAGAGAGAAAGCTACCATAGAGGGCACAGCAGCGAGGACAGAAGTAGGCTCGGGCTCGCCAAGTCGAATAGAGATCCGATGGAGGCAGAGATTCTCAGAGTCCCAGAAGTAAAGGCGAGACGCTCCGTCCCAGGCCAAGAGGTTTCTGGTCACAGGGGCCGGAGAAGATTCTGGACCTGCGCCGGCGGCAGAAGTGAAGATCGGGTGGTCCCCCAGAGGAATCCATTCCACTTCGTCTTTGGGAGTGGAGGACCGACCTTGTTCCATCTTCGTAACGTGTAGGTCGAAGTTGTACTTCATTCTTTCTCTAACTGGAACTTCACCTCTGAAGCTTTACTCCTCCTGGTCATACCTTGGTTCACGTACGGTCTGGAACTGGCCCCAAACGGCGCCGTGTTTCGATTGGTGTTTTAATGTTGCGAATTGGAGGCCTAGATACGGACTTTTTTTTTTTATCTATCTATCTATCTATCATCAAGGCCTAAATACGGACTTTGATAGTACATCTTAGAAAAATAATTATTTTCTTTTTAAATTTTCTCTGCTACAGTAAAAAAATATTTTTATAAATTGTGCATTCATTTTTTCACTTTTTTTTTAATATTTAATTTTTTTCCTACTCTTTTTTCTTTTAATATTTAAATTCAACTTATATATTTATTTTATTTTGTTAATTTTACTGTACATATCCGACCTAAAATAACTTTTTCTCATTTTACATTAATGCACAATACTATATTTGACTGCACATATCTAAAACCTTCACAAACATTATCTTGCTTAAGATTCAACCTTGTTTTGCCGTTTTGTAGCTTCGGTTGCCATAATCTAGTACGAGTTAGTAAGATTTGTGAATAAATTTTTGATTTATTGTATGTCATTAATTTAAAGTTTAGATTTTTATAAGTTTTAGTGTGTTTTAGTTTGTATTTGTGTTAAAAAGAATGATTTTTTTTTGTATTTTAGGTGTGATTTTTCATTATTTCTATGTGTATTATGTGAAAATCGGTGAAAACGTACGAAAAAACTTGTAAATGGGCCAAATGCAATGTCGGTGTCGAAGAAGGTGATCGACTATTGGATAAGATCCGACTAGAAAAGTGGTTGGATGAGTCGAATCTGACCTTTCCAATCGGAAAATGGGTTGGATAGGTTGGATTCGACATATCCGACCGGAATAGTGGTTGGACGGGTCGAATCCGACTAAAAAAGGTCAGACAAGTCAGATCCTACAGATCCGATCATTTCCAAGATCGGATCTCACCCGAATATATATATATATATATATATATTATTTTATTAATAAAGATATAATTATATATTTAAATATTGTTAATTTATTATATATTATATTAATTAGACAATATAAATTGTATAATAATTATACAATATAACATATTTATATATTGTATATTAATTATATATGAAATATATTGTGTAAATATATGGTCAATATTTATATATTGGATTACATTTTTTTATTGTTTTATTAATAAAGATATAATTATATATTTAAATATTGTATAATTATATTGTATATTTATTATATATTATATTAATTAGACAATATAAATTGTATATTAATTATACAATATAATATATTTATATATTGTATATTAATTATATATAAAATATATTGTGTAGTTACATTGTAAATATTTATATATTGTATATTTTTCCACATTAAAATTATATTTTTATTTCATTTATTTTATTTTACATGTTAAAATAATTATTAAATTTAAGTAATACAAGTTTATATTTTTCTATTTTTTATTTAATTAATATTTGAAACATTAAATTTGAAAAATAATTATTGATATATATATACATATATGAATTTGTTTTATATTTAATAAATTTGAATAAATATGTCTAATATATTTAAATAAATAAATAAATCATCTTAAAATCTAAATATTAATAAAATAAAAGTTCAAGTGGAAAAATAATTATTAATTGATTGATGGTTTTTTTATTTTTAATTAAAATGTATAACCATCTTTAAAAATTATTTTAATTAAAAAAAAAACATCAGTTATGAATTGACTAATGGTTCTTTTTTGTTTTTAATTAAAATAACTTTTAAAGACGGACATATGAACGTCTTTAAAAGTATCCACGATGCGATTAGATACGACCGTCCGATGGTCGGATCCGACCATTAGATTGTCATATTTTGGGGATTCGACCATCAAATAATCGGATCTTGGGATTAAACTAGATTCGATCGTCAAATAGTTGGATCCAACCATTAGATGGTCGGATCTTGGGGATCTGACCATCTGATGGTCGGTCCGACTATTAAATTCTTGAATCTTGAGGATTCAATCAAATTCGACTATCATATGATCGGATTTTGGGGATCCAACTAGATCTGACAGTCATATGGTTGGATCTAGTCACTATTGGATATGGTCGGATCTTGGCGATTTGATCATCTGACAGTCGAATCTGACCATCAAATGGTTGGATCTGGTCGGATCATGATGATGAATTTAAATTTTGACAGAACTATGAGTTTAGAAGACAAAATTTCATAGAAAACTCTAAGTTTTACAGTTTAAAATTTTATAGTTATAAGAGATTGTACAAGTTATACGAAAAATGTTGAAATAAATGAAGTTTAATTTTAGTAATAAATTAAAGGAGATGGTTTGGTAGTAAATAGTGAGAAAAAAATAAATGTACATATGTGATTTGAATGTTAAAAGGGAGAAGGGTATGAAAGTAAATGTACAATACCCAAAAGTACATTTTTGCTATGGCAGAGAATTTGAAAAGAAAATTATTTTTTTTTACTAAGTGATTATACAATTGGTTGTACGGCTATAAAACCCCCTAAAAACTTGAGTGGGCAAGAGCTAGTTCTTTGCCTAGGCTCAATTAGAATAAAGCTTGAAAAAAAATGATCATTTCAATATAAAAATTGTTTTATATTTTTAAAAATATATATATATTTATATAAATTTTGTTAAAAAATAGATATTATTTCTTCTCTTAAAATTTAAAAATATATACTTTCAAGTTTTTCTTTTTTATATATTTTTTTTCTGGAAGAAAAAAAATAAAACAAAGGCAACACTATTTTCCACACAAGTAAACGCATTTTATTTTTCCATTTTGGTGAAGGAAACACATAGTCAAATATGTATGTTATATTGTTATTACATTTATGCATGTAAAACATATTTTACTTCAAATAGACTCTCTCTCCCCCTTTATCCACCTGCTTTGTTCGCTATTTACCAAGTTCTAACATTTATGTGGCATTGAGTCATTGACCATGTGACGTTCTTATTACAAATTTCAAGGGTCGTATTATATGACAATCTCATGTTTCAAGGAATATAAACTTTACAATCTCAAGCTCTAATTCCCCAATAGCTACATTGTCAACCAAAAGTAAGTTAGCAATTCTATTTAGGTACATATTATACTCTTTATTAATAATCAACTTGACCAAGTTATAGTCATAAATCATACGCATTAATACATTCTAGATATTAGTAATCAATGTGATAATGAAATGTATAGGGACCTGAGAATAGAAAAAAGAGTGACTTAAAGTGTGCATAAGGACCTGAGAATAGAAAAAAGGCCAAGAAGCTTGGGATATTGATGTGATACTAGTTAAAGACACTCCAATGCTCAAGTCAATAGTAAAAAAAATAAATGACAACAAAAGATCAAAATTTGTAAGACTAGAATCTCGTTCCTAAGCTTAGTGTCATTTAGTGTTTATATAAGGTTGAACAAGCATTCCAGTTTCCATGTCTTACGCTCCATGCTCCACCATTCTACTCGCATATAACTGTCTATGATGTAGAATTGTGAGACTATGTGGGCAATTATTGCCACTCATGAAGGATAATGAGAGTCGTTATCTACCTGAGTAAGAGCATTTTATGAAGTATGAGAGTTGATTTTCTTTATCACCTTTCTATTACCATACTTTTATGGTATAGTGAGTGGTTAATTATATTGACTACTAGGCCTTATGCTAGAGTCTGTGTGACCTAGGCTCTGGGCTTGTGCTTACTGTATTAGGCTTGGGCCCTATAACATTTATCCATAACTATATAATATTTAATTAATATATTAATTTAAACTTATATAGCTAAGATAAAAATATGAATTTAGATGGGGTTAGAATTCTTAGAGAAACCCTAGAAATATTTAAAAAGAATTATCATATTTACCTTCATCAATTTTTGCGGAGCATTACCTCCAAGTTTGTAGAGGATTTGGTTTTTCAAGTTTGAGTCTTAAAGTTTGGAGAGACAAGAGTTTCTTTTCACCTATTTATTTATCATTTTTCACAATCTTTCTTTACATATAATTTAGCAGATGCATGAACTGATTTTATTGTTGAATTCATGTGGAATAGATAATTTAGAATTATATATCAGTGTTTTGGTTGCGTATAATGGTATTAGAGGGTTTGTGCAACTATATATATGGTTAAGCGGCATGCTTTGTGCCCACATCTTGGAAGTGCAGCCACGTACCCATGCCAGAGCAGCAGGACCGCATGTTAGGCACCCAAACACCATTTCAACTTCCATCACATCCTCTAGGTGCCCCAAATACTTAGATTCCAAAGAGTTCACCACCATCTTCTTCTATTGATCTTCCGAATCTTCTAGTGCTGGTACTTCCTGAGTAATCATAGTTTGTCAAATGTTTAAAAAGTATACTTCCACCGAAAGCAATTGATGAGATAGAGTCCCTTACTTCTAAAGGGCACTATAATACTTACTACTTTGAAGATGAGAGTGAGGATCAGTTACTCCATAAGTTATCTTACCCATGTATCTTTGTTGACTTTTCATCCTTGTTGACTTTCTTTTTTTTTTTAATTGGGATGTATGATAATGAAACAACAATCCTATGTGTTGTAATAGAGTTCAGAGATTAGAGATCTTCAGTAGAGAATGACAATCATATAGTGATGGCAAAGAAGTTTGAAAGTGAGGTGAACTTTAAAGACGAAACTATCTAGAAGTTATAGGATAATACGGCTAAGTCAGAGGCAAGGATCAAGGAACAGGAGGATAATTCATGAGATAAGAGGAGATGAACAAAGTAAGGATCAAGGAGTTAGAAGATACTATAGTACAGTAAGAGAAAAAGAGCAGTAAAGCCTTTTAGAATCTCAAAATTTTTAAATCTTCTATTGACAGCACTATAAAGACTGAGGTTGCACAACAAATGAACTTTTTCCTTAACTAGATAATGTGTAAATATCTTGAACTTGACTTGTTGTTGGTGTATGATCCTGATGCTTTTGTGGAGGATACTGGTGTTGATAATACTCATTTAACAGATGTATCTTATATGCCTATGTTTGTTGTTTGAGTTTCTAGGCTCTATTATTTACATGGGTGTATTTAATTAAGACTTTAAAAAACTTTTACAAATTTAAAAAGTTTAGATGTATTTAATTAAGACTTTTAAAATATTTCTAAAGTCTTAGGGTATTCAATCAAGATTTTTATAAATTTTTAAAAAAGTATTAAGATATTTAATTATAACTTTTTAAAAGTCTATAAAATCTACAGGTTTTCAATCTGGACTTTACTTTTTAAAGAGAATGACTTTTATAGATTTTTATTGACTTTTGGGTGAGGAGTATATATATTCGACGTTAAAATTTATTTCTCATCCTATCTAGAAACTTTCATAGACTTTTTAGAGAAAAAAAATATAAGATTAAGGGTTGATTTTTTGTGTTTTCGAATATCTCAGTGACCTTGACACTGGGAAGGAGGCTCGACAACCCCAACCTCATATGTGGTTGGACCTTTTCTGGATTTTTTTCTCTTTTCTCATTTGTTTACTGGATTAATGAAGGTGTTAGGGGTTTTGTTGTTTTTAATCCTATTAAGTCTCCATCTTCTGCCCTAAAGCGTCGAAGTAACTATTTTGCTTCACCAAGCAAAAGGCACGCAGAGCATCCAAGATCACCAAGAGGTCCTCCATCATAGTGTGAGCTTCAGCAAGATGATGATCTCAATCGCAGGGCATATTACGGTTCGCCTAAAAAGCAAGGCCACTAAGGTGTTTGCCAATATTTTAATTATAGTTTGTATTACACAACTGTTTAAAATTGTTTTGTCGTCAAAATTGAACTTTTTCTGATTGATTAAAAATATATGACTTTATTTCCTCTCTCCGGACCATAATGCACTTTTTGTACCTTACTTTTTCTTCTTTTTTAATATGGTGTTTTCTTACGTGTAATTTTTTATTATTCTTTTTTATTTTCTAAAAAGGCTGTTGAAGTTCTTTATGCCATTAATATTTAAAATCAGCAAATAAAAAAGAATAAAAATTTGAGGTAAAAATGTAATTATTCTCATTCCCATAGAAGTAGAGGTACCAAAAAAATAATTAAAAATTGTGCTCCATTAGAGGACTCATAGTTTTTTTTAGAGGATTTAGGTTTTATCATTAAAGATAAAAAAAAAAGAAGCTTTAATGATACAAAAAGTTGTATACCAAGTTGAGAAAAAAAGTCTATGAAAGTCATTAAAAAATTTTTTACAAAAATTACTCAAAATCATTGATACTTTTATGAAGTCTGTAAAAGTTAATAAAAATTTACAAAAGTCTATCATTAAAAAAAGTCTGTAAAAGTATTCTAAAGTCTTAATTAAATACACCCCTCTAGAGTTTTCAGATTCCATGTTTTGTTGGATGTGATTTTGTGTAGTCACTTTTTTTTTTTGAACCTTTGATTAAGTATTTTACTTGCTTTATTTATATGTATTTACTTATATATGCATCATCATTCTTTTAACAAGTAACTGCATAGGCCATAATTTAGTGTTAGTATGGGTATTAGGGTAATAAATTGTTGTGTCCATCTTCTAGCATTAGTGTTGGGTATGTTTAGGGTATATAATATTGTGTGAATGTAACAGCTTACTATGTAAGTAAGAATACTCACTTTAGGGAAACAAAAATAAAATTGGAGAAGAACTTGTATATACTCAAGTGGCTCATGATATTACAAATAGTAGGCATGAGTATAATGTGAAATAATAATTGCTTATTGGTAATAAATGCTCAAGTGGTCCGCTTCCATAGGTAGGGCAGGGATCTTCCATTCATGTCCTCTTATTGGTAAGTTCCTAGACGAAAGATATCGATCACTTTGTAAGGTCCTTCCTAATTAGGGCTCAGGAGGCTAGTTTCAACTTTCTTTGAATTGATTATTACCTTTTGCAAGATCAAGTCCCCAATTTGAAAAGGTTGGTACTTCACTATGAAATTATAGCATTTGGCTACCCTTTATTGGTAAGCAGCCATTCTCACCTTGGTATTATTCCTCAGTTCTTTGATTAAATATAAACTCACTTTATATTAGCTTGAAATGAATTCTTTTGTGGTTGAGCATTCTATTTTAACAGGTATCATTGCCTCAACTCTATATGCCAAAGAAAATAAAGTCTCTCCTATTGAAGTTCTTGTGGTAATCTTGTATGCCCAGAGCATATAAGGAAGTTCTTCCACCAGACTTCTTTAAGCTTCTCTAGCTTTACCTTTAGGTTGTCTTTGATGATCCTATTTATGGTCTCATTCTATACCTTCGTAGCTTTTCAAAGATTTTTTTCAAGTTAGCTACATAATCCTTTGTTGCTTTGCTCTTCACAAACATATCATCCACATAGACCTCCATTGTCTTTCCAATCTGGTTTGAAAATATTTTATTCACCAAACACTAATATGTTACTCCAGCATTCTTGAGTTTAAAGGGCATCACATTGTAATAATACAATCCTCTGTTGGTAATAAAGTTGTCTTTCATTGATCTAGTTTTTGAATTTGAATATGATTGTAGCTGGAGTAAGCATCCATGAATCTCAGGAGTTCATGACCTGTTATGGAATCAGCTAATTGATTAATTCATGGTAAAGGAAAATAATCTTTTTTGCATGCCTTGTTGAGGTCTGTGAAATCAATATAAACTCTTCAATCTCCATTCACTTTCCTTACGAGCATTACATTAGCCAACCACTCTGAGTAGTCCAATGGTAGTATAAATCCAGCTTTGAGGAGTTTATAAATCTCCTTAATTGCTTTATATCTTTGTTCATTAAAGACTCTCTTCTTTTGAAAAATAGGTTCGAAACTTAGGTCATCATTAAGGCGATGTACAATAATATTTGGATCAATACTTAGTATGTCATCATGATACCATGCAAAGACATCTATGTTATTTTGTCGGAACTCAAGAAAGGCGATCCTTATCTTTGGGGTGAGTGGTGTACCAATTTAAAGCAGCTTATTTAGGTTTTCAAGAGATAGAACCACCTTCTCGAGTTGTTACACAGGTTCAGCTATAGTAAGAAGTGTTCTTGCATCTTATTCTTTTGTGCCCTGAACCTTATTTAGGGCCTTGGTTGAGGGCTCTGTGCCTGGACCAGGGTTCTTGCACCATCACCAATGTTCATTACTTCATTAACTTTATCTTTATCTCTAAGTGCATTAACATAACATTTCCTTGGCTCAAGCTGATCCCCTTTTATCACGCCAATTCCTTTCTCCATTAAAGATTTTATGGCTAGGTAATAAGTTGATGTGATAGCTCTTAGACTATTTAAGAAAGGTTTTCCTATGATCACATTATATATAGAATGACAGTTGATGACTAGAAACTTTACTATGACTGTGGACCGTATTGGTTAAGTCTCTACAGTGACTGAGAGGGTGATGTTGCCTTTTGGTATGACTCTTTCTCCAGCAAATCTAAATAGAGGAGTTGGTATTAGGTTGAGTTTATCCTTTCCAATGCTCATTTGCTTAAAGGTATCCTAGTAAAGAATGTCTAAAAGCTTCAATTTCTACCAATATTCATCTAACTACATAGTTGGTCACATTCATTGTGATCATCAATGCATCATCGTGAGGATGATGCAATACTTTAGAATATACAAATGTGAATGCTATTAAGTAAGGTTCAAATTTTACCTCATTTGTCGGATGCTATATCAGGTTCACCTTATGATGTTTTGGTAGGTACCTACTGCCCAAGAGCGAGCTTTCAAAGCCCTGTTGGAGCTTCTGATATTTCCTCCGATTCTTGTGTGGATTTTAGTAACATGTTCCCTTTCATAGTCTTGTTGTTAAGTTATTAGTGGGGATTTAAGGTCATCTTCCCATTACTAGTCTTTAACATGTTTTTATTTTTCAGCTACAAAATTTCTTAAAAAACCTCTATGGATGAGAGTTTCAATCTCGTCTTTCAAGGTCACGTAGTGTTCAGTGTTATGACCATGATCTTTGTGAAAGCGACAATACTTGCTTTTGTCTCTTTATTCCTGTGGGGTCTTGATTTTTTGTTGGTTATTTCAGTAAAATGTCATTTTAAATTTGTATAAAGACTCGGTCAGTGGAAGTGTTTAGGGGAGTGTACAATTAAAAGCGTCCTCCTGGAGTTTTGGAAGACTTAGCATTACCACTCGAGTCGTTCTTTCTCTTTTTTATGTTATGTTGGTTATAGGACTATTCTTCCTTTTCTCCTTGAATTTTGACATCTCATCACAACTCGAATTCATTAATGCCTCAACATTAGTATACTTCTGTGCCCTATACATCAGCTCTTAGAAATCCTTGAATTGTTTTTCCTGAATGACCATAGTAGCTTACTTGGTTTCCATCCAGCCATCATAACACTCAATATTAGATTATTGTTGCAACCTTCAATGCGGAGGGCTTCTTTGTTGAAACTTGCGATGTAGTCTTTTAGGCTCTGTTTGGTATGAAGGTGGGGGAGGAAGAAAGATAGAGTGGGATGGGAAGAGGGAAAGGTTGAAGGATTGAGTGAATTGCATAAATTCTTTATATTGTTTGGTATAATGTGAAGGAAGAATAATATAAAAGATTAAAAGGTAATCAAAAATTTATTAGTTAGTTATAAAAACTCTCACTCCTCAAATCCTTCCAATATTGGAGGAAATATTTTTTATGGATTTCGATGGATTTTTCATCCATCATCAAAGTCACTCCCTCCATCAATCTCTCCTACCAAATAACCATCATCTTTCAAATCCCTCAACCATTCCCTCCCCATCTTTCAATCCCTCCACTAATACTTCCTACCAAACAAAGGGTTAAGGTTTTGTTATTTCCTTGTTTCATAGTGAAAAGGTAAGACTTTGACTATTTTTATTGACTTCATAGCTCTGAAGTAACTAGCGAAGGCTTCACTTAATTTTATAAAGGAAGAGATCTTCTCATCACTGGTATAAGCTTCTCAAATTATGAGAAAATCCAGAGAATGTGAGTGGAAATCCTTTGGACATGGTAGAGCTTGCTGCTACATGTAACTTCATCCAAGTATGGTAACTTTCCAAGTGTCAAATTAGGTCTCCATTCCCATCATAGGCATTGAATTGTGGCATACTGAATTTAAGAGGTAAATGAACTTGTAGAATCTCTTCAGTAAATAGAGTTTCCACCTCATCTTGATTTATTGAGCTTTTGGATGAATCAACAACCTAGATTTCATAAAGCTGTTTTTTTTCAGCTGTTGAATTTCCTTTTCAACCTTATTTAGAGGCCGTTCTCTAGCATCTCTCTCTCACAACACCTATTCCAGAGATTTCTTCCTGACTTCATCCATTGCTTCCTTAAGTATATCTCAAACCTTTATGTGCTTCGCATCTAATGAGTGATATATCTTCCCGTACTATTTGTAAACCAACTATTTGATGCTAATCATCTTGGTTCTTTCCTCCAACATGACTAAATGCACCTTGAGCGCCCTTAATGCCTTGGTGATCATTATAAGAACCAGCAACCTAGTCATTATGAGCAACATGGTAAACGCTTTATACATTCACACCGAAAGCAACTTGTTGAGGATTATGTGTTCTTTGATTAGGTCTCTAGCCTCCATCAACATCTTGAGGAAAATATTTAAGGAATGTTCAACGTTCTGTGCGAGATTTTCTACAATGTTTTCTAGATTGGCTAAGCGTGAAGTCAAATGTGCTATATAATGGTATTGTCGTGATATGTTATTTGCCAGAGTCATTGGATGTGAATTTTGAAGCCCATGAGAAGGTAATTTATTCCCCTATGTAGGCGCTAAAAAGGCTTTAGTTGGCCTTGGCTTTAAATGTAGAAATCGTGGGTGATTCTCATGAATAGTACCAAACTAAATGTACTTGAGCTGAGTATCATTTAGGGTTTGTATTTAAGGGGTGGAAGAGTGTTCTATTTCCCTTATCTTGCACTCCACCATTCCATTCGCATATAATCGCCTAGGATGTAGAAGTGTAGGAGTATATTGGCAATTATTGCCACACTTAGGGGATGATGACAGTAATTATCTATATGAGTATGAGAGCTAATTTCTTTATCACCTTCATATTTCTTCATAGTACAGTGAGTAGTTGACTACACTAGCTCCTGTGGGTTCTAATCCTTGTGCAATTTGGGTGCTAGACCTTATTCCTAGACCCAAACTCTAAGCTTATGCTTACTGTATTGGGCTTAGGCTTAAAACCTTATAACAGAATGTCCATTGAGTTTATTGTTATTTGCTGGTATAAATATTTGAAAATACATTAATATCTTTTTTACTAATTTATAACCCAAGTCTAGAGGTGCATTCTTAGAAAAAAAAATGAAAAATAGAGAAATTATGTGCATGATCTATGATCAAATTCAACTTTTAACATGATTAGTCGTCAAATAATTATTATTATTTCCATAATTTTTTAAGTATTTTTTTTTCTCAATGATTGATTATTTGTTTTCTTAAATTATATATTTTCTGTATAGGCAAAATTCCTATCAGGCTGGGTCGACTAGGTTCAAGGTGGAAGAACAGCAAAGCCCATTAAACTAACTTGGATGAGTCGAATCAACAGTCAGGAGATGGCTCAACTCGGATAGTCAAGAGGTCCTCTGAAAGGGCGTTGGTGTTTGGTTCAAAAAAGATTTGGCTCAGACATGAGGAGAGCTGAGCGGTGATGGCTCGGAACTAATTCCCTTGACTTGAAGGTGGTAAAAATTAAGGAATGTTCCAAAAGGAAAAGTTCACTCCATAGTTAATGCTTGATATTTTCCTAGATTTTATTTTTCAAATTGAGATGAGTCAACTTTAGGAACTTACCATAAACTAAGAATGAGGAACTTGGATAAATGAACCCAGTAATGGAATTCCTTGTCTCTTGAATAGTTCCTCTGGCCAAATTTGAGGCTTGGAAATTAAGGATCATTTCGACTCGGTAAACCATGTTTGATCAAAAGTTATATAGAAGGTCTTTTACAGGATCGCTTTTAAGATGCCGAACTGAAAAATAGTCGAACCAAGTCTTTACAAAAATTCATGAAAGACATTGCAGTTACCACTCTAGCGGATGGACTTTCGCTTATAAGGTCATGTCGCAAAGATATTATTGGCAACCATGCGGAGGGATGCTGTGAAATACTCGCAACATTGTGATAAGTGCCAATGGTTTGCTATGATCTTGCACATATCGTATGAGGAAATAACTAATTTGTCGAGCCTGTGGCTGTTTATGCAGTGAGGGTTGAATATTGTTGAGCTATTAAAACTCGCTACTGCTAAAAAATGATTCATCTTAGTGGCCACAAACTACTTCAGTAAATAGGTAAAAGCTTAAGCTTATTCTCAAATCAGGGATAGAGATGTGGTTCAATTCATATATAAGAATATCATGTCACTTTGGTGTACTGCAAGTATTGGTGGCAGACAATGGATCCCAGTTCATCAGCTGGGCTACGCAAGAGTTCTGCGTAAAATGAAGATTGCTATATGTTTCTCCTCGCCTTGACACCCTTAGGTGAATGGCTAGGCCAAATCGACAAATAAAACCATTATAACCAATCTTAAGAAACAATTGGAAGAGGCTAAGGGGAAGTGGCTTGACGAATTGCTAAGAGTACTTTAGGAAAGTCGAAGTACCCTACATAGTGTGACTAAAAAGATGCCCTTTTACTCTGGGATATGGAATGGAGGTCGTGATTCCCGCAGAAATTGCAGTTCCAATCTTTTGAGTTGTTTATGCCTCACCGGAGATAAATGACGAGCTAAGGCGGAGGTCGCTGGATATCTCGAAAGAACTGAAGGAACAAGCTTTGGTACAGATAGTAGTATACCAGCAACTCGTTGCTGGGCAAAACATTCAACGAATAACTTAATTAAATACCTCTTTCAGCCCATGCCCATGCTGGGCAAATTGTGTAGTAGAACGAACTGACTTGACCCTCTCACTTAACAAAAAAGTATATGTCCTTCCAATTTTCATCGCTGGTCGATGCATCTTTGAGCAGCTTAGTTTGCTTTCAGGCGTAGAAAGTGTACCTGCTCTCTTCGCTTGATTTCAAATAAAAGAAGTGTAGAAATATGGCCATGTCTATAGGTTCGCTACACTTCTCGGTGAGGATGATGAATCCTAAGAGATAGTGTTAGTCGTTCAGTATAAGTTGCCCGGACGCAAGGTTAAAGTTGTCCAACACCATATTGATGATGCAGTGAAATAGGAGTCTAAGCTCAACCTTAATGGCTATCTTGTAAGAGCAGATCCATCCATCACGGATAGAGTTTGCCCTCTCCCCCTACTTGAGGATTTGATAGCATGGTTCCATTTGGAAGCATATACCTTTCCTTAAGGTACGACATATTGCTGGGAACAAAGATAGATGGGATATCGATTTTGATTAGGACTAGGTGCATAATTACAAGTTCGAACTTATTTCCATATGGACCATCTGTCATAATACTAGATTCTATATATGGCACAAGATTTTATTCAGCCATTTGGCTCAGATCTACAACCCTAACGAAAGAGCTAGTTTTAGAAGAAAAATCCGAGTAAATCAATTGACGATTGAGAGGAGTATGAGACTCTTGAGAGGAAATTTTTTGTGAGAAATGAAATGTAAAGGAAATTTTGTAACACACCCTAACCAAGTCCCTTGTTTACCAAAACTTAGCTTGCAAAAATTGTAGAAAAATTTAAAAGTTATTTAATCATAGATAGACAGTCAATGCCCATACTTATACTGTTTTAATTACTTAAAATAAATAATTATCGCAAAATAATATAGTAACTATTTAACTACTTAGCTTCTAATATAATTTTAAGAATATTAAATAGTTTACTCAATGTATTATAATTAGTTTTAAACACATGTCCAACCACATTAAAACACTTCAATTTAATAAGAAAATTATACTCAATTAAAAACAAATTGAAAACAATGACGCTAACATGTAGACAATATTATTACTTTATTTAAATACCCTCAAGGAACTTCCTCTCGAGCTACCATGTGTCTACCATCCCCACAAGTTTAAACAAACACAGCGATCTAAGTGTACTTACCTAGGAAAATGTGAGTTTAAAAAATTCAATATGCTTTTTCAAAACCAAACAAAACCACAATAGTAAACATATAACTTCACATGCTAATGGAAAAATTCAATAACAAATAATCACAAACTTGCTTAATCATGAATGCTCTTTCATGCTTAAAGATTCTCAACATTTCATAGCTCATCGCACATTATAAAATAATCAAAGAGCTTACAATGCATACATGATCCATGAACTTATTATAAAACGGTTTGATTTCCGTTCAAAATATCAAAGGGGGTGTATGCGTCTCAATCTCACTTTATTATAACACTGTAAGTATTTCAGTCTAACTTGTAGCTTACAATACAACAAAGGGTGCATGCGTCTCTATCTCACTTTAGCATAACATCGTGCATGCATCTCAATCTCACTTTAGTATAGCATTGTATGCACTTTAGTCTAACTTATGGCTTACATAGTTTGTAATGATCAAACTCAAACATTTATATAGGCCGCTATCAAACTACCAACAAGATGCAATGTACCATTCATAGTCCGTTGTACATAGTTTTGCTTATGCATGCATTAGCTAATGCTTAATGAAAATATGCATAAATTACATACTTGTCATATTCATCAATTTGACATTATCATAATAATAATGTCAAAAATTTTCAAAAATGTTAACAAACATTCACATATAGAAATTGTATAACAGATGCATTGTAAAATTCATAATAAATTAAATTCTCATCCAAATAATATGATTTTAAAAGTAATAGAACTGTTTAGATGTCTCTGATTGACCATAATTTTCTTATAATTTCCAAAAGCCAGTAAATATTTAATGACTACTTTCTAATACAAACTGTCACATAAAATCTAAAATGAACCGAAGACGCTAAAACAATTTTAATAAATTTTACAAAAATTATTTTAAGTCAAAACCACTGGAATTGTAACTGTAACAAATATAGATAACTGTGTGAATTCGTTCATTTCAATCCAAGTAAGGAAACAATACACATTTCATAGAATAACAAATCAACAATGTTTTAATCTTCAAAAATTCATAACTTACTCATAAAAATTCAAAAAATAGAAATTCTAATTTGAACATGTTCATAAATATCTTAAGTCCAAACTGTAAAGGTTTCCGAGAAAAACAAGTCAATTTGCCTTATGAAATTTCATAGAGAACACCCAATGGTTATAATTTTCTAAATTACCAGTATGAACTTTGAAAAATTCTAATTAAATCTATAAAAATCAGATTGAGACAAAATAAAAAGGAAAATGTTTGTAGATGGTAGATCTATTCATGAAAAATATATCAAAAATATTTAAAATATATTCGGGTTTCCAAATCTATCACAATCACCAAAATAGTAGATAAACCGTGAAAGTTTTAATTAAACTTTTCTTAAAAATAAAATAAAAATAAACATAATATAATAATATATTGATAAATCATCACAAAAAACATCAAATAAAAATTATTTAGGAAAAACCCACCTTGAATTTTGAGTTCTTCAATAGGTTTGAATATTCCCTCTATCAGAATTCCAGAAGAAATCAAAACTTCTTTTGATTTTGTATGAGTAAAATCGTTTTTCGAATAAATAAAAAGAGAAAAGAAAATAGATAATTAGCAAATCAGTCGAAGAGATTACAAAGAAGACATAAACCTATCTTCAGACGAAGAGCTGTCTTTAAATAGATAGTTCTTTAGTGTTTTATAATAAATGCGTAATTAAATAAATTAAATATATATATATATATTTCTTTGTTTTTAAAAATCTAGTCAACTATCATAAACTCTTAAAATTAAATTCTCATTAAATACCATAAATATAGAAGTTTTGTTTAATAATAAATCAAAATCAATTAGTAATTAATAGAAAATCAACCATTTTATTGAAATTCAAAATACCAATCAACTTAATGGGAAATTTAATGTCATTTAGGGTTTTGAAATCCTAGTTCATGTTGAGGGTCCCACAACCATTTATCCTTTAAAAGAATTTCATCCGCGAAATTTAAAAATAACATACCACCAAAAAAACGTAAACAAAACTTAATTCTTAACAAGCAGACACTCACATTAATGGTCAAACAAATGATGATATTTAACCTTCATTTCTTCTTCTCGTTCCTAAGTTGCTTCCCTTAATGAGTGATTCTTATAAAGTACTTTTACAAATGGAATATTCTTTCTTCGACGCACTTTTTCTTCACAATCCAGAATTTTCTCGGGTTGCTTCTCATAGGTTAAGTCTTCATGAATCTCCAACGGTCATAATTGAGCAAGTGCGAAGGATCTAAAATATATTTTCTCAGCATTGAAATGTGAAACACATTATGAACGCTTGAGAGATTGGGCAGCAAGGACAAACGATAAGCCACAACACCAACTTTGTCGAGAATTTCAAAAGGTTCGATGTAGTGTGAACTTAATTTTCCCTTCTTTCCAAACCTCATTATGCCCTTCATGGGTGCTATTTTCAAAAACACTTCATCTCTAACCACAAACTCCAACTCCTTTTGTCAATTATCGGCATAACTCTTTTATCGATCTTGAGCGGTTTTGATCATTTCTCTAATCCTTGAAACCACATATTGGGTTTGTTGTAGAATTTTGAGTCCAACAAGCTTCCGCTCACCCACTTCATCCCAATGTATAGGGAATCTAAACTTCCTCCCAATGTATGAAGAATCTACATTTCCTCCCATACAATACTTTATTAGGTGTCATGCCAATAGTTGCTTGAAAACTATTATTGTACGTAAACTCCACAAGTGGTAAATGAACTTCCCAAGAATCTTTGAAGTCTAACATACAAGCTCTCAGCATGTTTGAATAGTTCTATAGGACTGTCCATCTATTTGTGGATGAAAAGCTATGTTGAAATTCAGTTTTGTTCCTATAGCTCCATGATAGCTTTTCCAAAACATCGATGTGAAACGGAGATCTCTATCGGATACAATGGAAACAGGTACTCCATGTAGTCTCACAGTCTCATTAACGTAGAGTTGAGCTACCTAATCCAGCGAATAAGTCATCTTTATAGGTAGAAAATGTGCAGACTTTATAAGTCTATCCACTATTACCTATACAGCATTTAAGCCTCACAAAGTTTGGGGTAATCCAACCAAAAAGTCCATGATGATATGCTCCAACTTCCATATAGGAATCACGTTTTAATAAACCCGATGATTTCTGGTGTTTCGCCACAGAGTTAGCTTTTCCCGAATGATAGGTAATCATACAATCAAAATCTTTAACCAATTCTAACCATCTTCTTTGCCTTATATTCAAATCTTTTTGCGTAAAGAAATACTTTAAACTCTTATGGTCGATGAAGATTTCGCATTTCACTCAATAGAGATAATGCCTCTAAATTTTCAATGCAAACAAGACTGTAAAAAGCTCTAAGTCATGTGTAGGGTAGTTTTGCTCGTACGGCTTCAATTATCGTGATACATAAGTTATTACATTTTCTTCTTGTATCAACACACATCCAATATCGGTTCTAGAAGCATCACTATAAATAATGAACTTATCATACTCTCTTTGTATGGCTTGCACAAGTACAGTAACCAATCTTTTCTTAAGTTCTTGAAAACTCTTCTCGTAAGCTTCAGTCCAAGTGAACTTAACATCTTTTCTTGTCAACTCCATCAAAGGAGACGCGATCTTTGAAAATCTTGCACAAACTTTCGGTAGTACCCAGCTAGTCCAAGAAAACTTCATACTTCTCCAATATTCATTGGAGTCTTCCAATCCTAGATTGCAGCAACCTTATTCAGGTCGACTTCTATTCGCTTTTTAAAAACTACATGACTAAGAAATGATATAGTTTCTAACTAGAATTCACACTTCTTGAACTTGACATACACTTTCTTTTCTCTAAGCCTTTGCAAGACAGCTTTCAAGTGTTGCTCGTGCTCTTCCTCATTTTCAGAGTATATTAGGATGTCATCAATGAAAACTATCACAAACTTGTCTAAATAGTCTTTAAATAATCTATTCATGAGATCCATAAAAGCAGCAAAGACATTCGTCAATTCAAATAGCATTACTAGGAACTTATAGTGGCCGTACCTTGTTCGGAGTGCACTCTTACGTATATCTCTTTCCTTAATCCTCAATTAATGATATTCAGATCAAAGATCTATCTTTGAGAATACTTAAGCTCCTTGCAACTGGTCAAAACGATCCTAAATTTGCGATGAAGGATACTTATTCTTGATCGTTATGCGATTGAGTTCTTAATAGTCGATGCACATTCGCATTGTGTCATCCTTCTTTTTCATGAACAAAGTAGGTGCTCCCCATGGTGATATACTTGGTCATATGAAACCCTAGTCTAGTAGTTCTTATAATTGCTCTTCAACTTCGCTGGTACCATTCTATATGGAATCTTTGATATTGGTGCAGTTCTAGGCATTACCTCAATCGTGAACTCTACCTCTCGCTCCGACGATACTCCCTGTAGATCTTCTGGAAACACATCTTCAAATTCTCAAACAAACTTTACATCCACGAGCGACTGTGTTATCTTATTAGTATCTACTACACTTGCCAAATAAGTTTGACACATTTTCCTTACACTTTTCATAGCTTGAAGTGCAGAGATAATACGTGGGGGTGATTTGAATTTCACTCCTTCAAAGATCACATCCTCACCCTCCAATGTAAAGATGATCTTCTTCTCTTTACAGTGAATATTAACTCCATGCATGAACATCCAATCCATGCCAAAATAACATCAAAGTCATTCATATCAAGGACAATTAAATCAACTAGCAAGGTTCTATCTCTAAACACAACCTTACATGACTTTAACATTTCACAAGCACACAACACAGTTCCAGTGGGTGTAGAAATACATAATTCAAAATCCAATTTATTGGATTTCATATAAAATTTTTAGCAAACTTTCTAGACACAAAAGTATGCGTCAAACCAAAGTCAAACAAAACATAAACATCATGACCAGATACCGAAAGTATACTTGCCACCACATCAACAATCTTATCCCTTGACCTAGATAGTGCAAGTCTTATGTTAGTCGCTAAAGGTTGCAACACAGCTTAAGTAGCTTTAATAATACCAGAGGCTTGCTTGTTAGATGTCTCAGTCCTTGTGCATACCATTCTTAACTACCCATAAGTTTATACAATTTAATGAAATTTCAGGAAAAGACAATAAACCAAATCTTCAGAGTTTCCGTCATTCAATCACTTGCATATACTTTAATCACAAAGCTACTCAACACATAATCCATGTAAAAGAATGCCAAACATTTAATATATCATAAAGAACATAATAAGCCTCCTTATAATTCATAATAAAGGTAAATACTTTCAAATCAAATTCAAATGTAACAAAACATAAACCAAAGTCATAATGTAGCATAGCATGCTCATTTATTTCAATTAACTCATAAATAAAACTAAACTAAGCGCTTTAACTCCTTTCGAAGTTTCTTATTTGATGAGACTATCCGCATCTCCTCAACGACCAACTTTGGGGGGGGGTTTAGCAACCACATTGCTAGCAAATAAAAGATCTTTTTCCTTATTGCAGGACCTAGGCCTAATTGGCCTCGAACGAATCACGTTCCTTTTCCGTTTGACACTTCCAAACTCTTCAAAATAACACTTGCACTCAAAAGAATTCTCAATCACTTCATTATCTTCATGAACTTTAATTTCTTATTCACATTCTTCATCGGAAGAATCTGAGCTAGAAATATGAAAGATATCAGAAAAAGGAGCCAGATCTTCAATATACTTCTTTAAAAATACTTTCAGATTTTTTTTTTTTGTCTCTTTCTCGCCTCTTCAAATTGCTTGTACTCTTTCAAGGTAGTATATTGAACGAAAGTGCAATTCCCATCATTTAAAACTATAGTTTTACATTTTCCACAAAGAAATTCTTTCACTACCTGTCTTTGCTCTATATCCCAATGCCCCTCATAGGTAATATTTTTGTCTTTAATTTCAAATGTGATGTCTTCTCCAATTTAGTTATCGTTAACACTTATGAGAATAAGGTCTAACGAAGAATGACCCTTAAAGTTGTCAGACATTTTCCTGTAAGGAATATTTAATGGTTGCAAAAATTAAACACTTAAGTTTTCTAATCATATCTTATGGTTTCGATGATCTCATAGCGCCCTTGAGGTTTCCATGGGGTACTTTTAAACTCTCCAAATTTAATAATTTAAAGTATTTCAAATCATACCTAATCAAATACAAATATTTAATTCATTAATATATAAATATTTTACACATCAAAGTTCACCACATAGTTTGTAACCATGCTCTGATACCAAAAACTATAACACACCCTAATCAAGTCCCTTAAGTCGAATAAAGTTAGAGTGGCTACCAAAACTTAACTTGCGAAAATTGTGAAAAAATCTAAAAGTTATTTAATTATAAATAGACAGTCAAAGCCCATACTTAAACTGCTTTAATTACTTAAGATATATAATTATCGCAAAATAGTATAGTACCTATTTAATTACTTAACTTCTAACATAATTTTAAGAATATTAAATAGTTAACTCAATATATTATAACTAATTTTAAACACATGTCCAACCACATTAAAACACTCCAATTTAATAAGAAAATAGCATTCAATTAAAAACAAAATGAAAACAATAACGCCAACATGTAGACAACATTATCACTTTATTTAAATATTCTCAAAGAACTTCCTCTCGAGCTACCACATGTCTACAATCCCCATAAATTCAAATAAGCACAACGATCTAAGCATGCTTACCTGGGAAAAAGAAAATAATAAAGACGTGAGTTTACAAAACTCAATAGACTTTTTCAAAACCAAACAAAACCACAACAGTAAACATATAACTTTATATGCTAACGGAGAAATTCAATAACAAATAATCACAAACTTGCTTAATCAAGAATGTTCTTTCTTGCTTAAAGATTCTCAACATTTCATAGTTCATCGCAAATTATAAAATAATCAAAGAGCTTACAATGCATGCATGATCCATGAGCTTATCCGAAAATAGTTGAATTTCCATATAAAATATCAAAGGGGGTATATGCGTCTCAATCTTACTTTATCATAACACTATAAGCATTTCAATCTAACATGTAGCTTACAACATAACAAAGGGGGCATGCGTCTCAATCTCACTTTAGCATAACACCATGCATGCGTCTCAATCTCACTTTAGCATAGCACTGTAAGCATTTCAGTCTAACTTATAGCTTACATAGTTTGTCATGATCAAACCCAAACATTTATATAGCGCGCTATCAAACTACCAACCAAATGCAATGTACCGTTTATAGTCTGTCGTACATTATTTTGCTTATGCATGCATTAGCTAATGTTTAATGAAAATATACATAAATCACATACTTGTCATATTCATCAATTTGACATTATCATAGCAATAATCTCAAAAATTTCCAAAAATATTGACAAACATTCACATATAGAAATTGTATAGCAGATGCATTGTAAAATTCATAATCAATTAAATTCTCATCCAAATAACATGATTCCAAAAGCAATAGAACTATTTAGATGTCTCTGATTGACCAAAATTTTCTCATAATTTTCAAAAGCCAGTAAATATTTAATAACTTCTTTCTAATACGGACTGTCACACAAAATCTACAATAAACTAGAGACGCTCAAACAATTTTAATAAATTTCACAAAAATTATTTTAATTCAAAACCACTGGAATTGTAACTGTAACAGATATAGATAACTGTATAAATTCATTCATTTCAATCCAAGTAAGGAAACAATATACATTTCATAGAACAACAAATCAGCAATGTCTTAATCTTTAAAAATTCATAACTTACTCATAAAAATTCAAAAAATAGAAATTCCAATTCGAACATGTTCATAAATATCTTATGTCCGAACTGTAAAGGTTTCAGAGAAAAACAAGTTAATTTGCCCCATGAAAGTTCACAGAAAACACCCACTGGTTATAATTTTCTGGATTAGCAATATGAATTTTGAAAAATTCTAATTAAATCTACAGATATTAGATTAAGGCGAAACAAAAAGGAAAACGTTTGTAAATAGCAGATCTATTTATGAAAAATATATTAAAAAATATTTAAAATATATTCGGGTTTCCAAATCTATCTCAATCATCAAAATAGTAGATAAACCGTGAAAGTTTTGATTAAACTTTTCTTAAAAATAAAATAAAAATAAACATAATATAATAATATATTGATAAATCATCATGAAAAATATCAAATAAAAATTATTTAAGAAAAATCTACCTTAAATCTTGAGTTCTTCAACAGATCCGAATATTTCTTTTGTCAAAATTCCAAAAAAAATCAAAACTTCTTTTGAATTTGTACGAGTAAAATCGTTTTTCGAATAAATAGAAAGTGAAAAGAAAATAGATAACTAGCAAATCAGTTGAAGAGATTACAGAGAAAAATAAGACAGAAAACCTATTTAAAGACGAAGGGTTGTCTTTAAATAGATAGTCTTTTAGAGTTTTGTAATAAACACATAATTAAATAAATTAAATATATATTTTTTTTCTTTCCAAAAATCTATAGTCAACTATTATAAACGCTCAAAATTAAATTCTCATTAAATACCATAAATATAGAAGTTTTATTCAATAATAAATCAAAATCAATTAGCAATTAATAGAAAATCACCAATTTCATAAAAATTCAAAATACCAATCAACTTAATGGGAAATTTAATGTCATTTAGGGTTTTTAAACCCTAATTCATGTTGAGGGTCGAAAGGGGAAGATTTGACCCTAACCTGAGAATTTGCCCAAGTTAAAAGATATGGCGACGTTTGGTACTCTTGATTGATTTCACACTAGAAGGCATCAAAAGTTGCCATAGGTTGATCAGAATGGATTTGCGAGCATGAAAATGGACATGAAATGGTGATTTTCTGGCTAGAGGCTGGCCGAAGGAGAGAGAAGCTTACTAAGAGATGGTGGAGAAAGAGGAAAACGCTAAGGATTCTTGCGAAGGGTAGGAGGCAAAATGAAGAGGAAGAGTTTGAAGGGTTATTTCAATTTGGGTGTGGACAATTATGGTCTAGAAAATCAATGGTTATGATTAATCACATCTTTTCAGTTTCAGCACGTCACCCTACGTCCTGTCATAATTATATCGTGGGTGTACTGATGACTAGATGCGAGAGGAACGGTTGGACTCCCACAAGAGGAAGGAAGATTCGTGAATAAATCATTAACCAAGCCATTTTTCCCGGAGTTATGCTCGATCATCTTCGCTCGGTGACTGGAGGCTGACTGTATAGGTAAAATTTCCACCGAGCTAGATCGATTATATCCAAGGTGGAGAAACGGCAAAGCCCATTGGACTAACCTAGATGAGCTGAATCAATAGTCAAGAGATGGCTCGAAGGTCGTGAGATGTCTCAACTCAAATAGTCAGAAGATCCTCTGGGAGAGGTGTTGGTGTTTAGCTTGGAAAAGGCTCGACTCAGATATGAGGAAAGTTGAGTGGCAACCTAACATTGATGGCTCGAAACGGATTCCGTTGACTTAAAGATGATAAGAGTTAAGGAAGGTTTCAAAAAAAATAGTTTACTCCGTAGTTAATGCTGGATACTTTTCTAGATTTTATTTTTCAAATTGGGATGAGCTAACTTTTAGGACTTACCTTAAACCAAAACGGCTAGGATTTCATTCTTATCTTGGTGAGAAAGGCAAACCAAATCTATAAATACCCCAATATAATACAACACAAATGTATGCAACCTTTACTCTCACGTTTCTCTTTATTTTGCAGACTAATGGCTAGACTTTTAACTATTTGTGACGGAGCAAATTTCGGCATAAATATTTTTCACTCTTAATCAATCAAATGGTTATGAATGCTAATTAATATAGTAAAGTATATGGATACACGCTTAATTCATACACAAAAGATCAGAAAATGCCTTTGGCAATCTTTCTTCATTCTTTCGTATACATATATTATGTATATACGGATGTAAATACTGTACAATTTTGGTAAAGATATGAAAGAAAAATCAATGTCAATGTCACGTATATTGATGAAATAGTAGCCTCTTAGCCATACACAACCTCTATAATACTGAGTTCTCTGATTCCACCAGAGAAATCTGCAACCGAAAAAAAAAAAATCCATTTAAGAGTTTGGTTTATTTGTGACCAGTTTGGTCAACAAAGAGCAATTAAGCTTATATGCAACCAAATTAATAAAAATTAATTAATTGACAAAATTACCTGAAATCCCATGACTAATAATTTGATTGGGTAGCTGAACCAATATTCACTATTAATTAAAGTTTCCATCTTGATGTTCACTTGGCTCTTTCCTGTTGAAGAATCTTCTGGTACCTTGAAAGAAACCCATTCTTGGAAGCTGAAACCTGCATACATATATAAATATATATGACATTCAGTATTATTACAAATATACTCAAATGTTTTCCTCTATTTTCCTTTTCATGGTCACTTAAGTAATTTGATTTTTAATGGAAATTGAAATGAAGGTCGGCTTATTGGCTTACATTTTGCTAAGTTTTTTTTTTTTTTGGTAAAATTACATTTTGCTAAGTTGGATGGATACTTTTTGACATTCTGGGCATGAGAATCATTTTGCAAAGTAATGATGATGGCCAAAAAAACGAACAAAAAGTATAATAATTACAACCGAAAGTCTAATTCCTGCATGTTGTTTGGGGAATATGGTACATCTGAATGCACACCAAGGGTTTGCTGTAAATCCTTGTCTACAAAATTTAGAAGGAAAGCACTATAGGGAAGTGAAATTAAGATTCTTGTTAATAAATAAATAAATATATATATATATATTTTTTATTAATTATATGTATTAAAAAAAGTTATTCTAACTTTGACAAAAAAAAAAAAAAGTGGGCACAATTGCAAATTGGCCATGGTCAACAATCCAAATCCTAAACTTCAGGCGGCCGCCCATCATACATGATTAGATTCCTTCAAATGGAGGACTACGATTTTTATTGAAAAAAATCACCAAAAAGAAAATAAGGAATACATGCAAATCTTGATTTTTTTTTTTTTTTGTGCTCTAATTCAATTATGCCTTAATTTGAGTTTTATAATAATAGTGCTTATGTTTCGATTTCAAAATTAATTGGATGCGTAAAATATATATATATATATATATATATATATATTTTCGATTTCAAAATTAATTGGATGCGTAAAATATATATATATATATATATATATATATTCATATGCTGCTGAGTCCAAATTTTTTATAATTCCATATGAAAACAGGGAGGTGATTAAAATTTTTAAGTCTCTATAGTTGCTAATAAATTTCAAACTCTAATAAGTATAGAATGAAGAAATTAAAAATTGACCTTCCAGAATGACAGAATTCAACGCCTTAATAATGAGCTAATTAATGAAATTTCCATGCCATTTCGTCAAGCTTGTGGGGTCAGGGAAACTTAAGCCTTACTTTACCTCTCAATATAAATTCCCTAACACTGCTTTTAATATTGCAATTAACTTTTACTTAGAATCCCCTCCAAAATTATATTTTGGACAGATATTTTTATTTTTATTTGTGGGATAATAAATTATTTTAGAAATTTAAAATGGAAGAGACTAGTAGAGTGGGAAAAGAACTCACAGCTTCAATATCGATTTTGAAAACTAAAAGCTTCCGTCTCTCTCTGCAACTCGTTCTGTACGCAACGACGATGTGTCCAACGGCCAAAACCAGCGAGCATATGAACAGGGCTATTTCCATGGCTCTGTCATACCCGACCCGATCCATACCCGATACGCTAAACACATACGACGCCTTCAACGAAACAAACACAAGCGACAGCACAGAACACACCGTCGTAATCCCCAAATACGGACCTCGTGAAAGCCTTGGTCCGTCACACAAACTATAAACACCTACAGAAATTAACCACGCCATTAATTTCAATTTAATTTCCTCTGAAAAAAAAAAAGTAAACAGATTTAATTTAAAGTGGAGTTTAACTTGGTTAAAATTACTTACAAATAATGACCGCAGATCTAAGTATGGAAATGATTGGAATATCAATGAGAGAGTATCGGAAATCGTAGTTTTGCAAATGGAAAGTGAAGGATTCGAGAGAGGAAGGGAAAGAATTAGAAGGGTACTGGTGGTCAGGAGAGAGAGAAGCGGAGAGAAGAGCCGAGGGAAGAAGTGTATCTGCGACGGCGAGAAGAACAGGTGCAGAGAAGAGCAGCAGAGAAATCAACATGGTGATCAAGAAGAACACCGTCTTCACTCCTCGCCATACTCTTCTTGATTTTTCTTCCTTCGAAAAACCCATTTCATCAAATTTCAAAAAAAAATTTCTCTGTGTTTTCTCGGAGAGGAAAAGCTAACGTGTGTTTGGTATGTACAAGGGAAAGGAAAAGGGAGTACATGGGAAATTAATTAGTTGGGAGTTGGGGAAGAAGAGAGACTTATAAACGGAGGGAAATGGGGGGAGAGAGGAAATGCAGGCCAAGGTGCATTGTTTTGACTGGAGAGAAATATAGAGAGAGAGAGTGATGAAAAGGACTTGGAACTTTACACGCGCAAATTACCGGTCAAATAGGGAGGGCTATTCTGTAACTCTCTTCTCTTTTACGACGCCCAACGGCAATAACTTACAATTTTACCAGCCCTTTTTAATTTTGTTATTTATTAACATCATGTTCATGTCTGCGTAAGCATGCATTGTGATTTACCAAAAAAAAAAAAAACTTGCAGTATGACACAGAACTTTGCTTCGACCTTTTTTTAATTTTTTTTTTTAATATTAACATGGGTTTTGATATATATATATATATATATATATATATATGTATTTACAGAGAGATTAAAGCTGTGAATTTATGTTTTTTTTAATATATTGTTACTTTCATAAGAAATGGAGTCTTTTTTTTTTTATATGTATTATTTACGGTGTAGATTTTAAAATTGGTGCTAATCAATCAGGCGGATACGGTGGAACCGACCGAGTGGGAGCATGTGATCACATGCAAAATTTTGTCCTTGCAAAGGATTAATATTGGAGGATTTTTTCTTTTAATTCTTTATGTTTAATTAAATTATAAAAATGTTGCAGGTAGAATCTTCGGTGGTTAATCTTCATAACCGTAATGGACATATTGTTTCTCCAATATGTCATTTTTATAATAAATAAATATGCAATCCCATGTATATAAGAATCTAGCCCTCCACTATGTTAATATATAAATTATAATGCTTTATATTACATATAAAAATGATTTGGTGTTTCATTCATCAGAACTTTCATTTGGGTCGTTGTATATGTTCTTGTTGGAATTCAAACAATCACGTGAACAAGATTTGATTTCACTGTATAAATGTTCAATGAATGGAATTGTAATAACAACTACATATCGTTATTACAATGTACTTATATTGTATTTAATGTAGAAACTTCATATATTTCTGTGAACAAATATTATATACGAACTTTGACCAAATTCTATCCTCGTAGACTGTTCATGGCTCATGCACGTTAGACTCGAGCTATATACGTTCACGGTTACTAACATTTTAATTGTGATAATTCATAAATTCAAAGACAACATGACATGTTTTATAATTTTAATTATTTGAAAGTCCTTCTATTTGTTTGATGAATATAAGTAGCACAAAATTTGGGAAAGTTGCTCTAAATTACAAAACTCTTAACAGAGTTCCACGTTAGATTAGTACCTTTATTTATAAACAGGTTACAGATAGCTCTTGGAATATAAAGAAATCTATTTCCTTTGTATATAATAATTTAAATGATCATCATCAGAAAACTTTTAGGTGGGTGGTGGAACCACGTACACTTCACATGCCTCCAAAATACAGCCAAAAAGCTACAGGTTTGTTTTATTATTATTATTATTATTATTATTTTGTAAAGTTAATGTTTCTGTTTAAATGAGCAAAGTTTGTCGCAAAAGTAATTTTGGATTTAAAGGGGATTAAACATATAAAAAGTCTTTTGCGTCATTGCTACTAAAAACAAATCTCAAGGAAGAAAAAGAACATGAAGAGGATAAGGGATAAAGCCAAACCCCACCTTCCGTAATTACACAATATAATAAATAAAAAACTCAATTATGCATTTCGCTTGGTGAAGTTGCCAATCCAAGCAGCCTTTGATTTTATTTATTTATGTTTTTTTTAGTCAAAACCCATAAGAGTGGTGCTCATATTTTTGGGTATTAAATTTTTGGGATTTTTTTTTTCTTTTTTTTTAAATTCATGTGTTTGGTTTGGACGGGGTTAAGAAAGATGCTTAGCTTGAGGAAGAAGTAGAGGTTGTCAAATTGAATTATGTAAATAAAAATAATACTGACAATTCGTAATTAAACGCCGCCTAAGGCCGGGCTAAAAAAGAGTCAAATTGTCACACAAAAAAAGACACAGTGGCTTGTCGTTCGAGAAGGCAGACGTACATAGCATGCGGTCCTCGGAATCTTCACATGGGTCCCAAGAAGAAAATTTTGATTTTCTTTCCAATCGGTGCTTTCTTCTCTGTTTATACGCTTTCTCACTTGGGTTCCTCCGTTTTGTGTGAAGGAAAAAAAACTAACAAATGAGTACCTGCCATTTTTGTTTTATGTGAAATTATTGAATCTACTTTGGTTTTACATTGATTTTGTGAAATTGTCTATTTATTTTAGGGACGTGATGGACTATTTATATTTACGCAAATCCATTTTTTTAAAGCATCTTAAAGTAAATCACAGGGTTTTTAACATATAAGGGTGGACACAATGGTAAAATTCGGAAAAAATCTTTCGACTTGAATTGTTTCGTGGAAAATTTAATCTATGTCAGATTGCTTATAAAGTACTGGGGAGAAAAATGTCAAAATTTCCTTTCTGTTTCCGCCCTCTCTCTTCAACCTCATTTATCTTTATCTCCAGCACCTCTCTCTCTAACTTAGTTATAATAAATAAAAGTTGATGAGTGTTTTTATTTAATTTGGGAAATTAAATGGATGATTTTTTTTTCTGGTTATCTGGGTATGAGTGAAGTTTTAAGCTCCATTATTTTTTGAGTATAAATTTTAAAGGAATAAATATTTTCTTCCACGGCTTAGATTGAGCTTCAAGGTTAATTATTTTGAAATCTTTTTCATATACAAGATTATTTCACTATCTTCACAATTAAAGACATTCAATTCTAATGATGAGCACCATAAAGACAGTGCACTGTTATGTTCTAAGTATTTGAATTACATAATTGTTTTTCTTTGTTTTACTTATTCATTTTTGGTTTGATGAAGATTGGAGATGTACATAGATATTGATGCTAAAAGAAATATGTAATTTTAAAACCAGACCAAGTAAATACAAACAAGATCATGCGTAGATTAGTAATTGTGTGGACCATGAGAGAGAAGCCCAAACAGAGGTAGAGATTGGAGAGACGAAGAGAGAAGCTAAAGAGATAGCTTATGAGAGAGAGGATGTAAAGATGGTGAATGAAAAGGCGTTATTAATTGTTCTCCAATACTTTGTAGGCAACTTAATATATAGATTAAATTAAACATATGACATGTTGAAGAAGTTTTGAATGAGTCAATACTCTAGAAGTACTGGAGCTTTTTTATTAGAATTCATAGCTGATTTAGTTTCTTAATTAAATTTCAATCGTATATTTATTTAACATTAACATTTAAGAATCATTAAATCAAGCTAACCTAACTAAAGCCTCAATACCTCATTCGTCATAAACTAGCAACAAAGAAAATAAAACATAAATAGAGGACACACAAGGCTTTTGCATGTATAATCGTCGAATTATACATGTAAATGAAACCAATTCAAATATTCAATTTTGGATTTGATTTTAAGATGTTGTAACTTATTATATTTTATTTTTAAGAAAATGAATTTCCAAAACCCAATTTTTGTTAGATCTAATAAGTTCCCAATTTTTTTTTAAATCTAGTAAGTTGGCATCAAATCACTGTTATAGAATGTGTAGTATAATAAATAAGCTAGAAACTAAAATTGAAAGAACAATAAATAGTTAAAAATACGATTCAAATCAAATAAAACTTTTGAAATTATAGTTGTAAAAATAAATATAACTAATTCTTCCCTCCTTAACTTAAATAACGAAACCAATCGATTTTAGTATTCTTTTAACCAATCAAAACCAACATACTCATCAGTCAAGTCAACTAATCGGCTTAATACATGAATTACTTTAAGCCTTTGATTCCACACCTAACAAGAATTATATAGGAGATTTGTAATTTCTAGAACATGGTTAGGTTTACTTAGGTACGTAACATGGATGGTTCTATTCTATAACATGTTTAAGACAAGGGGTTGGTCACGTAACCTCCAGGAAAACAGTTTTCAAAATCAAAAAACAAATTGCAAGGAAACAAAATACAGAAAAAGCATTTAAATTCCTGTGCAATGAATATGAAAATAATTGTTTGCTTGTCCAAGAAGGGAAAAGCAAGCCAAAGGCTTGCTAATGAGACACACACGCGTACTACACGCGGAGAAATCAGAGCAACAGATATTGATGGGACCATTTAATATTGCACGTGGCGATATTATAATCATTAGAATTAAAAGAAAAAATTAATTAATAATTTTAAAACGTTTTTTATGATGCATAAATCACACATCTTTTGAGCATGAAAATGAAAGTGATACTATTAAATATTTACATTCACTTTGTAGAGAAAAGCAAATTTAAGGCATGCAGGTGGCAATAATACAATCTTTAGAATTAAAAGAAAAAATTAATAATTTTAAAACGGTTTTGATGCATATGTCACACATATTTTTTAGCATGAAAATGTAAGTGATAAATAAAATAAACTCCATATCAATTGGATTTGGACTACTCACGACTCTCGCAACCTATAATTTTACTTTGCCTCATCTTATCCCTTATTTAATAAATTATATATATATATATATATATATATATATATATATATTTGTTTCAAAAGGTAGATTCTAGATATTATTAGCTGATATAGATATAAAATATGGTAAAACTATACAAGCAATCTAATTGAGTTTTAATTTGGGAAATATGTGTTTGTCAACTGGATTGTGAAAGATACAATTTAATCAATTCACTATATGCTTCTAAATTATATATATATATATATATATATATATATATATATTGATGATGGTAATATTCATGGTTCACATTTCTCCAGTGTATTATATTAGATGCAAAACTTGAAATGAAAATTGAAATATAATGAAAATGTTTAGTATATAAAAACAGCCATTCTATTTTATAATATTTAAAAATAAGACAATTGGCATAAGGTATGTGGTAGAAAGTTTAAGGGATATTATCATGTAATCTTTTAAGATTTGATCAAATATCAATTAATCTACAAGATTTTAAAAAATTAAATCAAACCCTTTGCCATTTGAGTTAGTAGTAAAAGGGCAAAATAGTTATTTGACATATTAATCATAATGAAGTGACGCATCTCATCCCATAGGTTTTGAGTAATGTGATTTTAGCTTTTGCATTGTTCATTTTAGTTATTTGTCACAAATTCAAATATCAATTACATACATAAATAGGTGTCAATCATAAAGACACACACATACACATGTGTGTTGGCACAAATCAAATTGTACACATTTTCACATACACAACCACACTTAAACTCGCTGCACAGTTCGGTAGCATGTCAGGCGCCTGTCAATGCGCCTGACTATGTGCCTAACACTCATGGGTTGTGAAAATGCCAAGCTATGGACAATGTCAGGCGCATGTCATTGCACCTAACTTTGTACCTGGCACCCATGGGTTTTCTCGTCAAATCTCGTCCAATTTTTGTTCGTGTCTTCACTCTTACAACACATGTCAGGTACCTGACATTGCACCTAACTTTTGACCTTGATGTGTCTAATATCTCTCAAAATGGAAAACATAAAAGTTGTAGAGCTTTTTCTTTCTGTTCCATAGCATGTTGAATCATCTCAATCGGAGTTCGGATGAGAAACTTATACTCAAATTACAAAGCGGTGTCAAAACTGTCCAAAATTTCCAATTAGCTTCATTTTACACTTAACTCCTCCATGTGCATCTTTGCGCTTGACATAGAACCTGTAATTCTCAGACTTCGTGACCTCGTAGTGCTTCTCAAACTCACATGTGTACACTCGTGCTCAAGTACACAAGTAAAAACAATTCACAAATAAATACACCATCACATAAATTTTGGAAGGCAATTATTACAATAAATACAACCACAACACCAATATCCACTACGTAATAGAAGACACATGATTAGGAGATTTAACATCCCCCTAAAGTGAAATGGGGACTAGAAGACATTGAACTTGCCACGTAGAGACTCAAAGCGAGCTGTAGGCAAGACTTTAGTGAAGATATCAGCTAACTGGGCACTGCTGGGCATATATCCAAAGCCTTTTGAAGAACTTTTTCTCGAACAAAGTGGACGTTGATCTCAATGTGTTTTGTATGTGCATGGAGCACAGGATTGGCCGCGAGGGAACCAGTGTCATGTTATCACACCATAAGACTAGAGTTGAAGATAGGGGAAAGTGGAGCTCACGTAGAAGAGACTATAACCAAGACACCTCCACAACACCAAAGGCAAGGACACGATATTCGGATTCAATGTTGGACCGACCAACAACATGTTTTGTCGAAGACCAAGAAACTAGATTGTCATATAAAAGGATGCAATAACCACCTGTAGACCTGCGATCATCCAAGTTAGATGCCCAATTTGCATCGATAAACCTATGAAGTTGAAAACGGGTGGAAGGTCGAATAAGTAAGCCACGATTTTGACAGCCTTTTAAGTAACGTAAAATGCGCATACAAGGAATCCAATAGATTTTTATCGATTTGTGCATAAACTGGCTTAATTTGTTGATGATTAAGGAAAGCTCAAGGCGCGTGAGGGTGACATATTGTAAAGGTCCAATGGTACTTCTATAAAAATAAAGATCAAAGAAAGAAGCACTAATGTCACTGCCTAATTGTATGGAGGTATTGGTCAGTGATGGACTTGATTTACAATCATGCATGTTGGTTTTAATTAGCAAGTCACGTATATAACCAGATTGACAAAGATGCATATCTCACTTTGTACAAACAACCTCAATTCCTAAAAAGTAGGATAGAGAACCCATGTTTTTTAATACAAACATGTTACTGAGTCTAGAGATGAATGCACGAACCAGTTTGGTGTTGTTCCAGTGATGATTATGTCATCTACATATATATATATATATATATATATATATAAAGAAACAAGTATTAAATATTAAAAAAACAAACGACCTGGTAGTGGTCCTACCAATGGCAGAGGCCCACTGACAGCCTGGTGGTGGCACCACCAGTGTGTGATCCCGCCAGTGTGTCGTTGATGGGCTCACCGACTACCTAGTTGTAAGTCCACTGACGATTTACTTTTTTTTGTACACTCTTTATGTTCTTCGATACGATATGAAATTTTTTCAGCGAATACAATTTTTTACAGTTTACTGTTTCTGCGTGAAAAACCCATATCAAACTCAAAATTATTAACAAATTAACAACTCAATCAATAATAAATAAATAAAATTCGAGAATTAGTATTAATATAAACTTAAATAAGCTTAAATGTACATTAATAGTCGATTTAATGAAGACGAAGGAAATGTGTAATTAGATCGAAATATAGATTAATGAAAAAGTTTTTTTGTTGTTTAAAAAAATTTATACTACGTATACATGCATTTAACTTGGGAAAATGGTAAAAAATGTGCGCATTGATTGAGAAGAAGGTATGAGGGGTAATTAGGTAAAAATATTTATAAAATGGGCTAAAATTTTAATTCATACAAAACGTTACTAAAAAAAATTTGAAAACTCCACCATAGGCTATGACATCAAAAAACTCAAATTTATACATTGGAGGACATACCACATTTGCCTATTTAAACTCTCTGAAAAAATCATTTTAATACTCTATCAGTGGTGAGAAAGAGAGGGTTAGTGAGAGAGAGGTGTGAGATAGAAAAAAAAATCATTTATTTTTTTAAAAATATATTTAATTTTAATATTTTAAATTAATATTTTATAGTAATTTTATATTTTAAAATTTTTGAATAAATATTTAATAAAATATAAGGGTAAAAATCATGTCAGGTAGGAGAGAGAATATTTTTAACTTATGTATATTAAAATTAAAGGGTGAAATAATAATTACAAAATCAGTATAGATAATTTAAAATAAAGTTAAACCATAAGGTGATTCTATATATATATAACCTCAAAAAATAAATGAATGCCAACAGTTAATTTTCCATTGGAGATATATAACCTAAATTATATAAATAAAAAAATACAAAAATTTATGTTCAAAAATAATACTACTCTTTTACTATTAAATCTAACAAAAATAATACGATGATGTGTTTGTTATAGTCTCAATTAGAAAATTATGATAAAAAAAATATAATGATGGAAAATCTCAAAGTCTTTATGATATTTACTCTAAACCATAATAATGAGATCTTCTTAATCTTTATTTTTTTCCCCTTTACAATAGGACAAGGAGTTCATATATAGAACCAAACAAAAACTGGCCTACACTTCGGTGCATAGCATCCCTTCAATACAATCCAAGAATTGCACATAAAACCAAATCTCTGGCCTATGAAAGTTCTATCACTATATTCTCTTAGCTCAACTTTGCATGCATGCATGCACTTGGATTGAAACCTACAAAGCTCAATTAACATTTAAAACTAATGTTTTTTTTGGTGGGATTAAATGTCAAGTCTCATGTGCACTCATATGATTTAGTGCAATGTAGTTAGCTAGATTGTTGGATGGTATTATTATTATTATTATTATTTTTATCAAGATTATAATATTTTAAGGGACATAATTTGAATTTACGACTTCAAAAGTATAAATGTAAAGGATATACCACTGGACCACCATCGTTACTTGTAGCAATAGGATGGTATTGTTTGCACTAGAACAAATCCTTATAACAAACTTACTCAAGAATTATGCATACAAGATTGAAATGAATTGCATGCAAATATTATAAATTAATTATTATTATTTTTTTGTCATTCTTTATATACAAAAACAAAATAGGGAGTCTTTTTTAGGAGAAATTTTTTTTTTCCAAGGCCCCCACAGAATAATGTGAAGCAGCCATCGACCATCAAAGATAAGGCAAAGAGATAAGGTTTCAAACCAATATTATTCACTTCCATCACAAAACTCCCCAGACCCATTTTCCAATATTCACATATATATTATATGCAAATGGCCCTCAATTTTGTGCAAGTCCCACTCCACCACCTTACAAAGACTCTCAGACCCCAGCCATGGCCACCACCACAACCGCTGCTGCCACGTCATACTTCTTTGGAACCCGTATCCACAACCCGTACCCATCCTCCGGAAGAATTCAAGCCCGATTCAGCTTCAGCGGTTTCGGCTCCAAGAAATCGCCACCACCTCCCAAGAAAATCGAGCCCAAGGCAGTTGGTGATCGCCCCGTTTGGTTCCCCGGAGCCCAGCCGCCGGAATGGCTCGACGGGACCATGATCGGAGACCGTGGGTTCGATCCATTTGGGTTCGGGAAACCGGCGGAGTACTTGCAGTTCGATCTGGATTCGTTGGACCAGAATTTGGCGAAGAATGAGGCGGGAGAGATAATAGGGACGAGGTTGGAGGCGACGGAGGTGAAACCGACTCCATTTCAGCCGTACACGGAGGTGTTTGGGTTGCAGAGGTTCCGTGAATGCGAGGTCATTCATGGTCGGTGGGCAATGCTGGGTGTTCTCGGTGCTCTTTCTGTTGAGGCTCTCACTGGTGTTGCTTGGCAGGACGCTGGAAAGGTCAAACTATATTTGCTTTCTTGATTTATTTACCTTTTTTTTTTCTTTTCGTTTTTTTGGCAAAACAAGAAAAAATTTAATTGGATCTCTGATATTGCTATTGATCAAATAGTCACTGAAGAATCAAGGAGTAAAAGCAATGCAACGTGCCTCTATAAACTTTGTTATTTGGGTTCCCTTCAGTTTTTACGCAAAACTACGTACTACATACGTACATACACACACCCCTACATTTGTAGGTTTTCTTGCTTGTCTGCTTGTGTTCTTGTCTGCGCAGCTGAAATGATTGGTTATATTTCTAGCTGGAATTATGTATCGTACGTAATTAGAGTAAGAATAATTTATACATATTAATTCTATTCTTTTAGTTTGGAATAGATTAAAAAATAACAGAAAATAACATCCTTACGAATTTTCATAAAGTTGATAATTTAACAGTTTTTAGAAAATATGAATTTAACAGTTTTTAGAAAACATACTCAATTAAAATAAATCTGGTAGAAATATACATTATTAATCAGATCAAATCATGCAGTAAAGTTGCGCCATGTGGAAGTTGATATTTTTTGGTGTATCATTTGAATACTGGTTGTCTGTATCATTTAGCTAGCGAACATGATAGATATTGAAGCTGCTGAATTAATCAAATTACCTGGTCGAGCCTTTTCATCAACGTGTCTTCTTGCTATCCATACGTACATGTCAATACATAAAAAATAAAAAATAAAAATAAATAAATAAACAAATAAAGAGAGAGAGGAAGCATGAGAACGACAGCTTTCGACGCTGACATTTCTTCTTAACTACTAGGGTTTATATTTGCACATTTAACATATAAAATAACAATCAAATTCAGAGGCTTGATTATATATGCTTTAAAATTTATATTAACTATTTGTATATATATAATTTTTTATGGGTTTTTGTTGAATTGCATATGTGCAGGTAGAGCTGATTGAAGGATCATCGTACCTTGGGCAACCACTACCATTCTCATTTACAACATTGATATGGATAGAGGTGCTAGTAATCGGCTACATTGAGTTCCAGAGAAACGCAGAACTTGACCCAGAGAAGAGGCTGTACCCAGGTGGTAAGTTCTTTGACCCACTAGGTTTGGCAGACAAAGACCCAGACGAGACGGCAAGGCTTCAATTGGCTGAGATCAAGCATTCTAGGCTTGCAATGGTTGCTTTCCTCATCTTCTCCATCCAAGCTGCTGTTACAGGAAAAGGTCCTATCAGTTTCTTGGCCACTTTTAAGATTTAACAAATGAATTACCACGTTCACTACTTTCAACAAAACCCTCTCTAATTCATTGCCAATGTGTACCCGTCTCTCTCTTAATTTATATATATATATATATATATATATTAGTTGTTATATTTGTTTGTGTCTCTATACAAAAATTACTACAACATATTTATGTTTATGCAAAAATTTGCACGGTCGTAATTAATGCATAAACGGTCGAAATTGATATCCTGATCTCACCGATTAGCCTGTAAAAAAGAAGAAAAAGCGTCGTGATCTTAGACTAGCGGGACTCATGACCTAAAGACCTCCGGCGTTCGTCGTCCATACATTAGAAATAATGTAGACTGAAAATGAGAAATGCGATATATGCGTACCATCGGCGGGCGTTGTATTTATAGTGCTTAGAGACTAGGGTTTAAGAAACCTAACTGTATTGATTTATTTGATAACCCTTGAAAATTTCTATGTAAGTCCATTATTCATAATTAACTATATCTCTGTAATTAATTACGAATAATTAAATACCATCCAAGGTGTGATTTTTTCTCCACACAGTCAGGCCCCCAGTTTCTAAAGCGGATAATGACTTCGGTTTAGAAACTAAATAAATGTCTTGTGTGATTGCGCTGTCCGAGCTGTACTAACAAATTGATTACAGGTTCATCAAATCACGTGCTAATAGCTTGAATTTGACGTAATCAATTGTTTACGTAGTCTACTCTAAGCCATCCAGTTCGAACTTTGAACCGAGAAAATGCCCCTAAAGAGCCAAAAAGGCTATACCGGAGAGAGTCAATCTGTTGCATAACTCGGATTACCCTGTCCATTAGGAATCTACCCGTTTAGGAAACTATCCATTATGCATGGCCGGATAGTTTCAAACCTGTTGGTAGGCCATCTAGTTCGACCTCCGAACTGGGAGAATGCCCCCGAAGAGCCAAAAAAGCTGTACCAGGGAGAGTCAATCCGTTGCATAATTCGGATTGCTCTGTCCATTCGAAAATCATTCGTTATGCATAATCGAATGGTTCCAACGGTCGTCTGAAATATTTGACCTTTGTACAGTTGTCCATATCCCAATTATGACCAAATTAAATTGTCCGGGTCAACCCCAACCCTTATTGAAAGTATAATTCCTTGGGGCTTATGAATGTCGCCCAAGCATGTAGATTGACTTGTCACCTTTGCTGATTGTGTGCATTGCGAAATCTTGAACAATATCCTCTATAATTGGCTTGTAGGTACTCAATCATCTATAATAATAATGTAGGCACTTATTGCATGATTTGCATACATTTTATTCTAGTTGGTTGTAAGGTTTAAACATTGAGATCCAATAGAAAATCCAAAAGCAAATAATATATGCTATGACCCGGTAGAAAATTCAATAGCTGATAATAAATATACTAAGATCCTGTAGAAAATCCAATATCTAATAATATATGTAATAACTGCGTCTGTTGTTAAATCCAACTTATATAAAGTATATATAATAATTGTGTCTGTCGGCAAAATTCAACATTTAATAATGACACATCTTATATATCTAAGCTCCCCAGACCAGCTTAAAATAGATGAAAAAATAATTACATTATAGAGAAGTGAATATTTTGCTCCCAGTCTTTATAAAATTGCAACAATTGATTGCTTTTCCCTTTGTTCGAAGGCCTCTTTAAAAATATATATATATTTTTTTCATGAGCCTCAAATTACAATTGCAAAACTTTTCCATTTTTTACTTTCTGTTGCCGCCCGCCCCTGCTGTTTTTCTTCTATTCAATTTCCATTTTTTTTTTTTGCATGTGGCCCATACTTTGCCTAAAAGCCAATGTCTTTCAAATTTTTTGTCCTTTTCCCGTGGAATGAATGCACCTTCATCAACTTCGTTAAAAAATTTACTCAGTAGGACCCAAAGTCACCTTTAACTTCATTTATTTCGCGAGTCCCACTCTATTATAATGAAGATTTTTTTTCCTTCTTTGTGGGCGCCATGTTTGAGTTCTTTTTGTTTGTCTGCCAGCTGCCTCTCACGTGGCCCACAGTTTGCTTCTTCTTTTCTTTCTTCTTGAAAAACGGCGTGCGGTTTGGACATGCAGAAAACAATCAGACTATGGCACAGTGACACCGGTGACTTCAAGCGACCTCAGCGACTCGACTTCCATTTTTGAGTGAGATGTGTTAGATTCAGGACTTCACGGGCTATGCAAAAAAACTAATTTTGCAACTTGATTCGCTGGAAAAACAGATGGGACAATGGCAACAATGGTGAAGATTTTGAACTCCGATTACAGCGTTTTTCGGCAACGTTTTGGCATGGGCTCGATTGGAATTTGATCGCTGAATTTTTCTGAAGCTTTTGATGTAAATTTCGATGGCTAGCTTGCCATGGATTGGAACAGGAAAGATTAGCACAGTAGCGGCAATGGAAAAATTCAAACAGGGGATTTCGGTGGCCGTTTCCTACTGGCAATGTCCCGTTCAATCCGTTCGCTCACAAGGGATTAGAAAGGTATAGCTTTGCAACTTGATTATAAAGGAAACACGTAGGATATCGCGCAATAAAACTGCTGGAATTGGTACATATTGATGTGTGCGGACCAATAAATGTTCAAATTAGAAGAGAGTATAAGTATTTTGTCACCTTTACTGATGACTACTCAAGATATGGATACATTTACCTAATGCGCCATAAGTATGAAACTTTCACAAAATTTCGAGAGTATAAGGTCGAGGCAGAAAAGCAATTAGGACTCCATATCAAAAAGTTTCGGTCTGACCGAGGCAGAGAATACATGTTTAGAAAGTTTAAGTCTTACTTAGCTTAAGAGGGGATAGTTTCACAACTGTCAGCCCCTAGAACACCCCAACAAAATGGAGTTGCAGAGAGGAGAAATCGAACTCTTCAAGATATGGTGAGATCATTGCTCAATTATTCATCACTACCTATATTGTTTTGGGGATATGCCTTATAAATTGTCATGTATCTTCTGAACTTGGTTCCTTCTAAATCAATTTCTAAAACACCCACAGAATTGTAGAAAGGGCGCAAGTCTAATTTAAGCCATATTCGAATATGGGGTGCTCCGTCACATATCTTAAGAAAGGAACCTAATAAGTTAGAATCTCGTACTGAGGTATGTATACTTGTAGGATACCCAAAAGGAACGAAAGGTAGTCTCTTTTATAGTTTCTCAGATAAGAAAGTTTTTGTGAGTACTCACGCTACTTTTTTAGAGGAAGACTATATTAAAAATTTCAAACCCAATAGTCAAATAATTCTTGAAGAGTTACAATCGGCTCAAGAACGAGCTGAACCACCAATATCTTGGCCTACAGTTCCGCTGTTTCATATGCATGTTCAAAGAGGGGAAAATATACCCAAGGTGAATAAGTACAGATAGAACCAGTGGAACAGCAAGAACCATTACATGCGGAACCAATACAGCAGAAACTTACACTTGTACAAGAACCAGTACAGGAAGAGCCTGAACCTGTATAGCCTCAAATACAAAATGATGAACATAATCTTCCCAAGGTAGCACAACAGCCAGTACAGCTTGTCGTAATGGGAGAATAAGACGTAAGCCAACAAGATATGTCTTGTTGGGTGAATCTTACCAAGTCATCGTTGATAGCGAAGATGATCTCATTAGTTACAATGCAGCACTGGAAGATGTTGATGCTCAAGAATGGCAAAAAGCCATGAACCGAGAAATGGAATCTATGTATTCTAATTCAGTCTGGTCTCTTATAAAGGCACCCAAATAGGTAAAACTTATAGGGTGTAAGTGGATTTACAAGAAGAAAGGAGGATCGGATGGGAAGGTAGAAATCTTTAAAGCTAGATTAGTGGCAAAAGGTTATACCCAAAAAGAGGGTATAGACTATGAAAAAACTTTTTCGCCAGTAGCCATGCTGAAGTCCATCCAGATTCTTTTAGTTGTAGCTACAAGTCTTGATTATGAGGTTTAACAGATGGATGTCAAAACAGCCTTCTTAAATGGCAATCTAGAAGAAGACATCTACATACAGCAACCAGAAAGGTTTATAGTTAAAGGCCAATAACACATGGTATGCAAGTTGTAAAGGTCAATTTATGGACTTAAGCAAGCATCCAGATCATGGAACATCAGATTTGATTAGATCGTTACTTCTAATGGTTTTGAGAAAAGTCCTGATGAACCTTGTGTTTACAAAAGGGTCCAAGGAAGAAGGGTGGTTTTTTCTAGTCCTTTATGTAGATGACATTTTGTTAATCAGAAACGACAAACAAATGTTGTCAGGCGTAAAAAGTTGGTTGCATAACCAGTTTGATATGAAGGATTTGGGAGAAGCCAATTACATTCTTGGAATCAAAGTTTTACGAGACTGGAAGAATAGGTTATTGGCATTATTTCAAGCCTCTTATATTGATAAAATTCTTGTCAAGTTCAACATGAAAAATTCCAAGAGGGGATCCTTACCCTTCAGACATGGAATTCATCTTTCTAAGGAGCAATCACCAAAAACTCCTGAAGAGAAAGAACGCATGAGTAAGGTACCTTATGCTTTGGCTGTAGGTAATCTCATGTATGTCATGTTATGTACTAGGCCAGATATCTACTATGCAGTGGGAGTCATAAGCCGATATCAATCTGATCTCGGTGAAGAACACTGGACTGCGGTCAAGCATATACTTAAATATATAAGGAGAATGAGAGATTATATGCTTGTGTATTCTAGTGGGAGTTTGAAAACTGTTGGTTTCACAGACTCTGACTTCCAAGGGGACATCGACTCTAGAAAATCAACCTTTGGATATGTGTTCACCCTTAATGGTGGAGCTATTTGTTAGAGGAGTATCAAGCGGACTGTGTTCTTGACTCCAAGGCGAATATGTGACATACGAATCGTGAAAGGAAGCTATGCAGCTAAAGAAATTCCTTTTGGATCATGAGGTAATACCAAGTGCAGGATGACCTATTACCCTCTACTATGAAAACAGTAGGGCTGTCGTAAAGTCAAAAGAACCAAGGTTTCATAAGAAATAAAAGCACATAGAGAGGAAGTACCATTTGATCCTAGACATCATCGAGAAAGGAGACACAGTGGTTACCAAAATATCGTCAGAGGAGAATTTAGCAGACCCATTTACAAAGGCTTTACCTGTTCAAGTGTTTGAGAGACATGCAAATTGTATGAGTGTTAAAAAGTTACCAGACTTACTGTAGAGCAATTGGGAGTATTTGTTTGAGTTTGTGTAAAAAAAACAAATAAATTATTTTTCTGAAATTAATAAAAATTTTAGAAGTATTTTTCATACTTTTGTGCATACTAATATTTTTCATATAAAGGTCCGGATTAGTTATGGAGTATATGATCATATGGTTACGACCATAGAAGACATGATCATAGGTTCTCATAATTAATGAATAAGATCACAGTTATTAAATAAAATTTGGCACTTTATTTAAACTGCAATATTTTATGAAATAACTTGTCTTGGTTATTATAAAATATTGGTGCAAATTATGTTTGTATTGGTAGGATAAAAGTGAGATTTAATTAAAGTTAAATTTCTGTAAAAGGAATTAAATCTCAAATAATATTTTATTATTATTTTCTCTTAATCCTGAGTTTATTATAGATAGATGTTTAAATAATTATTGTTCCTTAAATTGTCAATAAGTGAGGTCTATTTTACGACCAATACCTTGATGATTTAGGAGTATAATTGTTTGAATTATCAGTATCTATAAAATAAAAAAAATAGAATTTGTATGAAATATCCTCTTGATATGTTTCAGTACTTGGATGCAATAAAGTCACTGGCCAGTGCATTTGATCCATTAGAGAAACTATTAAACCAAGAGAATAAATAATTAATTGATAGACAAAATAAACAATCAATTAATTATTGATATTTTACAAAGGAGAAATTAATATTAATATTGATATTATTAATTTTGGAGTTCAACTCTGGGCCTTTAGTAGAGTGACACCTGATTAGATAATTGCTATGCAATTATAAGGAGCCTTAATTAATAATAGTCGTTGGATCCCCATGCTAGCTCAAGTTATGTGGTGGAGCAGACTTCTTGGATATGAGATTGTAGAACACAAGTCTTGAGTTACATGATCGTGAGTTAAGACTCAAGTTTGTGCTTAAGACCAAGTGAGAGATTGTTAGATATGCTCTTGGGCCCACTTGGATAAAATACATTTAAGTTAGATTAAAATTAAATTTATTTTAATTTTAATTTTGCGGATAATATGTTATCTAATCAATTAAGATTTACTTTAAATTAAATTTATTTTTTAAAAAAATATTTATCTTAACTGAAAAAATCAGATAAGATGTATTTTCTAATTTAAAATTTTGTGTTTTATTATTAAATACATCATTGTTTTCTTTTTACGTGTGCTAGGGTTTTCTCAGTCTTCTGTGACAGAGAGAAAAACTATCATAAAAGAAAACAACGATGTATTTAATAATAAAACACAAAGTTTAAAATTAGAAAATACATCTTGTTTGATCTCTTCAGTTAAGATAAATATTTTTTTAAAAAATAAATTTAATTTAAAATAAATCTTAACTAATCAGATAACATATTATCCACAAAATTAAAATTAAAATAAATTTAATTTTAATTTAACTTAAACATATTTTATCCAAGTGAGCATATCTAACAGATTCAGTGAAAAAAAAAAACGAATTATGGTGGAGCAAGTTGGCGGCGACTTAATATATATATATATATATATATATATATTTTCATAGATTCAAAGAGGGAAGAATTTTATAGACTAAAGCCCCCCAAGCCTTCTGATATCAGTTGTGTGGCCTGATTTGCGGTGGCCATTTTGGCTGTTCGTGGTGGAAATGGGTACCGAATTTGAGAATTTGAGATGAATTTTGCTGGTAGGCCTCAATCTGACTTCGATGCAAAACAAAGACTGATTGCTCTTACTCTAGTGCCAAATTGTTTATGCAAAAATTTACACAGTCAAAATTGGTGCCTCGATCTCACCGATTAGCTGCAAAAGAAAAGAAATGTCGTGATGGCGGCCGAGCGATCTAGTCATTAGAGATAATGTAGACTGAAAATGAGAGATGCGATATATGCGTACCATCGTCGGACATTGTATTTATAGGGCTTAGAGACTAGGGTTTAGGAAACCTGACTGTATTGATTTATTTGGTAATCCTTGAGAATTTTCATATATGTCCATTATTCATAATTAATTATATCTCTATAATTAATTACGAATAATTAAATACCATCCAACGTGTGATTTTTTATCCACACAATGTATGCCTTTGTTACTGTTGCTAAATATATTTGTATGATTATTTTGCAACAATTTGTCTTTATAATATACATATGTCGGAGAACAACATTGATGTAGCGGGCGATTTGGTCAATACTTTCTAAGCATAAACTTTAATTCTTCAGTTGAAATTTTTGGGCTCATTTTATGCCCTATGTTTTATGTCTTTTGGATCTTATATTTTAAATCTCACTGTGAAGAGTTAATGTTTACATTAAGTAAGTATTGAATGAAATCGCCCAGTATATCAGTCCGTACTGTGTCGGGAATTATATATTCACATATATATATATATATATATATATATATATATAATCTATATATTTTGGATGCTTTTCTTATATGGGAAATTATGGAAAAGATTATTAAGAATTATTGTATTGAAGAGGAAGAATTAGAGCTCGGTCTGTTTTTGCTAAAAAAAATTGGTTTCTTAATTATCTGAATCAGCATCTAGAGTTCCTTTTTTTTAAAAAATAAATAAAATAAAATTCTTTTTGTCAAGTATATTTTAAAGAGTGAAATAATACAGATAAAGTAATTTTATTTTATGAATTAAATATAAACATTAAAATTAATATACTAACATCAATATCTAATTAACTGAAGGTAAGAAACTAGTTATTATAAATGTACTAAAACACAATCAGATTCATTCAAATACAAGTTGTAATCACATGTTGCTATATTTGGCACGATTGAAACTATAAAGTATACTGCTATTTGCCACTTATTAATGGTTATGTTCACTAAAGAAGCGAATTTATACAACAAACACCACACTACATTGTTTTACAAAACTCTGCTCTTATTATTTCAGGTGTAGGGATCATGATCAAAGTAACTTTTGTATCACCAAAAAACAAAAGACCAAAAAAAAAAAGAACAAAAGACCAAAAACAGAACAAAAGAACGAAAGTCCAAAATATAAGTTCCCTTCTTTGACGAGTTTCATGGTCCAAAAGTCATTTGTGGAGCCATAATTAGAAAAATAGTCAAATGTTTCTCAATATTATAGATTTAATTATTAAGACATTTTTACCTTTCTTCTAAACATTGCCAAAGCCATATCGTTCATAATCTGTCATAGCCATCATATCCACGTGGTAGGTCCACTTCATCTTTATCATCCACATTCCTCTAGTAAATCAAGGGGGTTTGCTACCGCATTCCTCCTATTAAGTTTTCGTGACATGGATTCTCGTTATTTTTGTTGTTAATATTGCATTTTCCATTAATATGGCATTAGATCTGCAAATCTATAGGGAAATTTTTAAATATGAAATAGGGGAGAAATTGGGGAACTCACAGATCTAACTCGAATCTGAATATCTGACCATTGGATCTGATTATATGACTGCCACGTTTCTCCTATTAAGTTTTTATGACACGAGTTCTCGTTAGTTTTGTTGTTAGTATTGAATTTTCATTGATTTGGCCTTAGATCTGTAAATGTGTAGGGAAATTCTTAAAACTAAAATGGAAGAGGAGCTAGGGAACTCATAAATCTGACCATTAGTTATGACAATCTGAAAGAAAATTGAGAAGTGGGGAACTCACAAATCCAACTCGAATCTGAAGATCCGACCATCGAATCCGACAATCTGACCATCGAATCGTCATATTCAAAAGAAAATTGAGAAGTGGCAAAAGTCTACTCTTGCAAAGTAGCCTAAATCACTTCCAGTTCCTAATTCTGAACCTAAAAAAAAAAATTAAAATTAAAAAAAAAGAAAAAGAGGAGGTCGCCGGCTTAGGAAAATGAAGGAAAGCTAGGACAGTCTTTTTTTTGCAGTAAGGTACAAAAAGGAAGTGTTGAAATATTCTTCCACAAATTGAAATTCTGAAAGGAAGATGGAAAAGGGGTGCACCACATATCTTTGTAGGTATTTTTATGTTAATTAAAACAAAGAAAAATCTACAAATTTTTTTTTTCTTCGAGATGTTTGTGTTCATGCATTTTTATGCTATTGATACTATTTTTTAGGTCTTTTTCCTTTAGCTATTTCTTTACTGCAAGCACCTTCTGTAATAACCCTCTAATTAAATTTGGAGACCCAATTAAAGGAATGTCACTTCGATAAGCAATTGAAATGAGTTACAAATGGAGATTCCTTTTGAAGCTACGTTTAAAACCGAATGAAAATTTTCTTTACTCTTTAGGATAGATATCAAGCTGTTAAAACTAATAGTAAAACCAAAGCATTTTTTAACCTAGTATAAACACAGTTCTTTACATAAGACTCACAACATAAAGAAAATAAATTGTATCTCTAATTAGAGTTTTAGCATTATTCAAAAGGAAATAACAACGCGGAATTAATTTGTACTATTGCCACTCTCTACTGGTCCGCCACTTCACTGACAAGTTGCTCAGGATAGGTTTTCGGGATTACCTATATACATAAAAACAAACAGAAGTGAGTGGGAAATAATCATTCAATAAGTTCCCAACATGAAGGCAATGGCATAATGCAACATACTGATGGCTTGACAATAATTGTAGAACTTTGACTTCTTTTAAAAGAAATATACTTGAGCAGATATAGTGCATATGCAATACATGACATTTTTAAAACTTATGTCCATAGGACTTTCTCACATAGCGTAAGTTTTAGTTACGGGGGAGCTAGTTACCCATCGGCAACTCTAATTTTCTAAAGCAGCACAAATGCATACTTTCAAGGAAATCCTTATTCTTTTAATCGTTTAGAGGAAACAGTGAGAGTGGGAAAGGGACTGCTTGCATCCACGTCATGCAAGTACTAGGGTTACAACCTCCACATACACCAATACACTCGCATGTGCACGCATACGAGAATCTAAACTCGTCATTTACTAGTTTGTGGGACCTCTACTAAACGATTCACTTAGCACATTCATATAAGCTTCATTCACTATATAGATGCCTACGTATGCATGGCCATGGCTTTTTAATGCATAACCTTTGACACATGATCTAACTGAGAAAACTATTTCCTTGCGGTAGTAAAACTTTTGTGATATGTTATAATGCATATGTCTGTGTATGCCCTAGCTAGCAATTTCATTCTCCTACCTAGGGTACGATATCCACAATATTCAATCCATATCCCAGTCAACAAATGAGAGTAAATACAATAATTACATTGTTAACATGTCATAACACATATTCCAGGTTCAAGACTATCCATGGATATATATATATATATATATATATATATATACATACATTTATATGCATTGATAATTATAAATAAATATAACTAAAAATACATAATTAAATAAAATGTACTTAATTAATCTTCACATTATCACTCTACTATTTAATTACAAAAGAGAATTAATCGAGATAAGGTACCACTTTTAAACTAGTAACAACATAATTACTTTAATATATTAAATTAATCAAACCAATTTCAGCATGTTCACCAAATTTGTAAAACTCATAACTAATTCATTCCAACTTAGATTCTCAAAATTTGTAAACCAATAGAATCACAAGTTATCAAAGTATAGGGGAAAACTATACCATCAAAATAATAAAAATTTTAACTTTAGAAAAATAGTGAAATCCCGTGAGTTAAAATACTATTATGTTCTAGGATTTTTACAGAAAATTAGTGAAATTATAAAATTCATAAGTCTTTCATCTTTACTCCGATTTATGTAATTCTAGAGCCGTCTAGATTGTAGCTCATTGAATTAAAAGGAAAAAACATGATTCAAAAATAAAGAAAATTAAAAACACTTTGAAATCATCAAAACCCGTGGGTTTTGTGTGTAGTAACATTCCAGAATCCCAAATCAACCAGTAATTTTGTAAAATCTGGTCCTCACTCAATATAAATCCAAATCCCATGATTCAAAAGCCAAATGATTCATGACACACCAAATTTGACAAAAAAAAAAAGACAAAAAATTTCAGGCACCCACGTCCAGAATTATGTACGAGAAAAGTGTACAAAAATTTTAGAAAAATCATTTAAGCTCTTTACTTAACTAGATCGGGTCTTGATTCACCCAAAACACATTTCCAACGCCACATCATAGCCACCAACAATATAGATCTAACCGAAAAATCATAGCCTATAAGGATAAAGAGGAGATCTAACTAGATCCATAGCCAAGCATTCATAAAAACTTCAAAAACTAACCAAATCAAATATGGGTAAAGGGGTACCTACCTCAAATTAGCTTAAACCCACTTAAATTTTTTGAAAAACAAGATCAAAAAATCCAATCAGCTACTATAATATGGCCGGCCATTTTCCAATTTTCCTTTTCTTGGATTTTGGTTGAATTTCTCTTTAAAAACCTGAAAACTTCTCACTTGAACCCACTTGACTCTCTTTTCTTTCCCAGCAAACTCTCTATCTTTCTCTAGTGTAGGGTGGGCGGCATCCAAAGGGAAATATGGGCCTTGGTACTCTTCAAACAAGCTTTTAAATAGTGGGGTCTAAGGTTTTAATGATGTGTAAAAAAGATAGACCACTTTTTTTACCAAGGTTTGACCAAGTCAAACTTGGTCTCTAAATAATCTTGCTACATTTAATTAAATTTAACCAATCCCCTTTTCTAAAAAAAAATGCCATGAGTACAGGAAAAGAAAATCTCAGTCAGTTCTCTGCCAGTCTTGGTGATGACGTGGCAGGGTTGACATTGACTTTGACCTCCAACAAATACAAGCATAATTAATTAATTAGAAGCAAACAAACAAGTTAGTCTTTGTCAACATAAAACCAATTCAAAAATCATGACATGGTAAATACCGATCTAAAAGTTGACTTTAACCAGAGTTGACTTTGACCAAAGTCAAATGGTCATAAACGAAAGCAGATATTATAACTCACCCCTCCTAAAAGAAATTTCATCCTCGAAATTAAATTTAAAAAGTTTGAGCACTTACTCGAAAAAAGTTGGGTGCTTGACTTTCATTTCATCTGCCCATTCCCAAGTTACTTCTTCAACTGCGTGGTTCCGCCATAGTACCTACACGAGTGGAATTTTTCGATTCTGTAATATTTGCTCTTTTCGATCTAAGATTTTCACTGGTTTCTCCATATATGTCAGGTTCTCGTGTACCTTCAGTGGTTCGTACTCAATGATATGAGAGGGATCACGCACATACTTGCGTAGCATTGTCACATGGAATACATCATGAACTTCAGAAAGCTTGGGAGGTAGTGCCAACCGATAAGCTAAAATTCCAACTCTTTCTAGTATTTCGAAAGGTCCAATGTGATGAGGACTTAGTTTGCCCTTTTTACTGAACCTCATGACACCCTTCAACGGGGCAACTTTGATAAATACCCTCTCCCTAATTTTGAACTCTAGATCCTTTCTTCGATTATCGATATAACCCTTTTGTCGGTCTTATGCTATCTTCATACTTTGTCTTATCTTGCTAATTGTGTTACTGGTTTGCTATAGGATTTCTGGTCCGAGTAGTTTTCTCTCACTAACCTCATCCCAATGCGATAGAAATCTGGATTTTCTTCCATAAAGAGTTTCGTATAGAGTCATCCCAATAGTGGAATTGTAACTGTTATTATAGGCGAACTCCACCAATAGAATGTATTTTTCCCAACTTCCCTGAAAATCTAACATGCATGCTCTCAGCATATCTTCTAATGTTTGGATAGTCCGCTTCGATTGGCCATCAGTCTGAGGATGGAAGGTGGTACTGAAATTTAACTTTGCCCTCATTGCTTTATGTAAGCTCTTCCAGAACGATGATGTAAACTTGGGATCTCGATCTGATACAATCAACACTGGTACGCCATGAATTCGCACAATCTCCTCCACATATAGTTGAGCTAACCTCTCTATCGAGTGAGTTAATGATATGAGAGGGATCATGCACATACTTGCGTAGCATTGTCACATGGAATACATCATGAACTTCAGAGAGCTTGAGAGGTAGCGCCAACCGATAAGCTAAAATTTCAACTCTTTCTAGTATTTCGAAAGGTCCAATGTGATGAGGACTTAGTTTGCCCTTTTTACCGAACCTCATGACACCCTTCAACGGTGCAACTTTGATAAATACCTTCTCCTTAATTTCGAACTCCAGATCCTTTCTTCGATTATCGATATAACCCTTTTGTCGGTCTTATGCTATCTTCATACTTTGTCTTATCTTGCTAATTGTGTTACTGGTTTGCTATAGGATTTCTGGTCCGAGTAGTTTTCTCTCACTAACCTCATCCCAATACGATGGAAATCTGGATTTTCTTCCAAAAAGAGTTTCGTATAGAGTCATCCCAATAGTGGAATTGTAACTGTTATTATAGGCGAACTCCACCAATGGAATGTATTTTTCCCAACTTCCCTGAAAATCTAACATGCATGCTCTCAACATATCTTCTAATGTTTGGATAGTCCGCTCCGATTGGCCATCAGTCTGAGGATGGAAGGTGGTACTGAAATTTAACTTTGCCCTCATTATTTTATGTAAGCTCTTCCAGAACGATGATGTAAACTTGGGATCTCGATCTGATACAATCAACACTGGTACGCCATGAATTTGCACAATCTCCTCCACATATAGTTGAGCTAACCTCTCTATCGAGTGAGTCAATGATATGAGAGGGATCATGCACATACTTGCGTAGCATTGTCACATGGAATACATCATGAACTTCAGAAAGCTTGGGAGGTAGCGCCAACCGATAAGCTAAAATTCCAACTCTTTGTAGTATTTCGAAAGGTCCAATGTGATGAGGACTTAGTTTGCCATTTTTACTGAACCTCATGACACCCTTCAACGGTGTAACTTTAATAAATACCTTCTCCCTAATTTCGAACTCCATATCCTTTCTTCAATTATCGATATAACCCTTTTGTCGGTCTTATGCTATCTTCATACTTTGTCTTATCTTACTAATTGTGTTACTGGTTTGCTATAGGATTTCTGGTCCGAGTAGTTTTCTCTCACTAACCTCATCCCAATGCGATGGAAATCTGAATTTTCTTCCATAAAGAGTTTTGTATAGAGTCATCCCAATAGTGGAATTGTAATTGTTATTATAGGCGAACTCCACCAATAGAATGTATTTTTCCTAACTTCCCTGAAAATCTAACATGCATGCTCTCAGCATATCTTCTAATATTTGGATAGTCCGCTTCGATTGGCCATCAGTCTGAGGATGGAAGGTGGTACTGAAATTTAACTTTGCCCTCATTGGTTTATGTAAGCTCTTCCAGAACGATGATGTAAACCTGGGATCTCGATACAATACAATCAACACTAGTACGCCATGAATTCGCACAATCTCCTCCACATATAGTTGAGCTAACATCTCTATCGAGTGAGTCATGCGCATGGGTAGGAAATGAGCTAATTTTGTAAGTCGGTCCATAATCACTCAAATAGCATCATTACTCCGCTGAGATAAAGGTAACCCGATAATGAAATCTATGACAATGTGCTCCCGCTTCCACTCTAGAATCAACAATGGTCTTAGTAAACCAGATGGTCTCTGATGCTGGATTTTCACCTGCTGACAAGTCAAACATTCCGCCACAAACTATGCTACATCTCACTTCAAACCAAACCACCAAAATGTTTTAGAGACGTCCCAGTACATCTTAGTAGCTCCTGGATGAATAGTGTAGGGTGTACAATGCGGTTCCACCAAAATTTCCTTCTTGATTTTGTTAATATCTGGTATCTCAATGTCCCATCTCCCGCGAGATTAAATTCTGGTCTCTTCCCTTAAATCACTTCATCTTTGATCTTCTTAAGGGTTGTGTCCTTAGCTTGACCTTCTTTTATCTTGTTCTTAGCTAATATGGAAGAATATTGATTAGGAACTAATTCAATATCCATTCTTCTCAAATCCTCCAATATATGTGGTTGAGTTGTAATCAAGCTTCTGCTGAAGCCTGCATACTTTCTGCTCAATGTATTTGCCACCTTGTTTGTCTTGCCTAGGTGATAGTTGATTGAACAGTCGTAGTCTTTTACTAGCTCTAGCCACCTTTTTTGCCTCATATTCAGCTGTTTCTAATTGAAGAAATACTTAAGACTTTGTAGTTGGTGTAGATTTCGCACCTTACTTCATACAAATAATGTTGCCAAATCTTCAGAGCAAACATGACTGCCACTACCTCTAGGTCATGATTAAGGTAGTTGCGTTCATATGGCTTCAACTGGTGTGAAGCGTAAGCGATCACTTTGCCATTCTGCATGAGTACGCAACCGAGACCCTTGTCTGGAGTGTCGCTGTAGATCACAAAATCGTCCTTGTCATTCGGTAAAGTCAAAACAAGCGTTGAAATCAGCTTATTCTTGAGTTCCAAGAAACTCTCTTCACACTCTTTAGACCAAACAAACCTGCTCTCCTTTTTCAGTAACTGCATCATCAGCATCGCAATCTTTGAGAATCTTTACACAAATTTATAGTAGTAACCGACTAAACCTAGAAAACTTCTAACTTCTCCAACATTGGTTGGGCACTTCCACTCTTGGACCGCTGTAACTTTACTAGGATCTACTTGAATGCCCTTACTCGAAATCATATGCCCAAGGAAGGTGATGCTCTCCAGCCAAAACTTGCACTTCTTGAACTTAGCATACAATTGCTTCTTTCATAACCTTTGCAATACTGCCTTCAGACACTATTCATGCTCCTCAACCAACTTTGAGTAGCTTAAAATGTCATCGATAAACACAACAACAAAACTTATCCAAGTAGTCATGAATTACCCGATTAATCAAATTCATGAATGCTGCTGGTGCGTTCGTCAGTCTAAATGGCATGACCATAAACTCATAATGGCCGTATCTCGTTCGAAAAGCACTCTTCGGTCTGTCTTCCTCCTTGATCTTCAACTGGTGATATCCTGAATGCAGATCGATCTTTGAGAAGATACTTGCTCCTTGAAGTCAATAGAAGAGGTCGCTAATTCTCGGCAACGGGTACTTATTCTTGATTGTTACTTTGTTGAGCTCACGGTAATCAATGTACAGTCACATTGAACCGTCTTTCTTTTTAACAAACAGTACTGGTGCTCCCCAAGGTGAAATGCTGGGTTTGATGAAACCCTTGTCTTGTAATTGCTCCTTCAGTTCCTTCAATTCAGATGGTGCCATCCTATAGGGTGCCTTCAAAATGGGTGCAGATCCCAACACTAAATCAATGGTAAACTCTACTTCTCGATCCAGTGGCAACTCCGGTAACTTTTTAGGAAACACATCCAAGAAATCACGAACTATCTTGACGTCTTGCGGTCTTAGAGCTAATGATTCCTTGTCGTATACACTAACAAGGAATCCTTGGCAACCTTTACGCAAACATCTCAGGGCTTGCAAGGCAAATAACAACTTTGGATGCAATCTCGGCTTTGTTCCTTCAAACTCAAAATACTGGCCATCAACAGGGCTAAACAGTATTCTCTTCTCCTTGCAGTCAATGCAAGCTCGATTCAATGACAACCAATCTATACTGAAGATCACATCGAAATTGTACATGTCCAATATGATCAAATCGGCATATAACTTCTCGTTTCCGAGACACACCTCACAAGAGTTCAACATAAACGAGGCACACATACCAACACCAGATGGTGTGGCAACACACAAGACATTGTCAAGATAAGCTAATTTTGATGCCAACTTGGATACAAATCATTTAGATACAAATGAGTGCATGACACCTAAATCAAACAAAGCATAAGCATCCAATCCAAGTAAAGAAATCATACCTGCCACCACGGTAGCATCATCTTTCTCAACGTCTTCCCTCGGCAATGCAAATACCCGATCTTGAGTGGGCTGCTGCTTTCTTCCTCCCATTTCAGGACAATCTTGTATCATGGTGCCAGTTTTGCCGCATTTAAAACTTGCTCCTGTCTTCCTTCAGCACTCTCCTATATGATTCTTACCGCACGATTGGCATTGGGGAATGCTAGGTCGGTTGCTGTTTCTTTTAGGCTTCTTTTTGTCATTGTTGTTGCCCTTGTATTTCCACTTCCTTCCCTCAGTCTTCCTCTTATACTGGTCGTTACCACCTCAGGACTTCCTTTGGTTAGTGGAGCTTTGTCCCGCAGTCTTACTCATTTCTGAGTTATGATCCTTCGTGATTAATTGAACTCGCTGCAACACATCAGCATACGTGGGTAGTCGATGTACCGCTATAACATTGTAGAGTTTTGACCTCAATCCTTTCTCAAAGCATCTCGCCTTGCGTTCTTCAGTATTCACCAAATGTGGCGTGTAGCAAGAAAGTTCGTCAAACTTTCGCTCATACTCCACCAAAGATAGGTTTCCTTGTGTCAACTGCAAGAATTCAGCCTTCTTTTCATCCTGCTTTACTATAGGAAAGTACTTTTCTAGAAACAACTCCTTGAACTGGGTCCACAACATAGGGCTTTTTTCGAGATTATAGGCCCGCTTGACATATCCTACCAGTGGCTAGTGCCCTTTTTGAGCATGAATGAAGCGCATACCACTTTCTGAGTGAGTCCATCAGTGTAAAGATCTTCTCCAGATTGCGGATCCAATCTTCAGCTACCAGTGGGTTTGATTAGCCTTCAAACACTAGAGGTTGGAATTGCTTAAACTGTTCCACGACTCCACTGATTCCACTGGATTGCTATGTTCCTTGGCCCACAATGCTTGTCAGAGCCTCAAGCAGTTGGCTGGCCAAATTTTCTGTGTGGTTCTTATTGGTGTCGTTAGCTCTTGGTCTTCCATGTCCCATATTTGAAATAAAAAGGAATATCATACAACATAATTAAGATAACCATAAAAGGGAAACAAACCAGAATAACACATAGATAGTATTTCAATTTAAAGAAATTGGTCATATAATAGATTAGCAAGATAACATTTAATATACACAACACAGTCAACAACTCATATATAAACGATAGCTCCTAATTAAACTACCACTCCTACTACTACTACCACTGCAACTGAGAATAAATGATCTCTCTCTAAACATCTGTAGGAAACTCCTCGGGGTCTTCTTCTTCTTCCTCAGGATCGTCCTCTTTTTTAAGGTCCTCTTTTTCTTCGGGGTCCTCTTCTTCTTCTAGGCATGTCTCTACTACGCATGGAATCTCAACTCCAATATGATTCAAATGATCATTAAGAGCTGCTTGCTCGCCAGGGTCATGCTAATATTGATCCATGTACCAGCGATACATCAAATAGCCATGGTCCCTCTGAAATTGGTCCAACTCCATCGAATTCACATACCACACTTGCTTATCCAGTAGAGGTACAACTATAGTAAACCCGCTGAAAAACTTAGCAACTTCAAGCTTCTTCCGCTCCAACTCCTGCTGCAGTGCGTCCTCAGACCCCCTAATCTCTTTGTACTTAACCCTGGAGGATGATGCTGGGGTATGTGCTGTCCTGCGGTGTGATGGCTCTCCTTGCACCATGACTCTTTTCCCTGGACGTTGGTGTGGCTTACAGGATGAACTCTCAATAGCCACCTCTGCCTGGTGAAACTTAACTACTATATCACTGTGGAAGGATGTCGACTCTAGCTCAACCTAGGTCTCTTGGAGATAGACGTCTCCATCATGTCATTACTCTGCTTGTGCGATGCATGTGAAAAAGTACTAACTCGTTGACCCATCTTAGTATAGTAAACCAAATAAACACAGAGTTAACAATAAAGCAAAATCAAATACAATTAAGGTAATCTACCTTTGGCATGCGAGTGGACATATGAGTAGGCAATCAGTACATATTTTTAATAAACCTAAACTCTAATACCAAAAACTATAATAACCCTCTAACCAAGTCCGGGGATCCAATTAAAGGAATGTCACTTCGATAAGCAATTGAAATGAGTTACAAATGGAGATTCCTTTTGAATCTACGTTAAAAACCGAATAAAAATTTTCTTTACTCTTTAGGATAGAAATCAAACTGTTACTACTAATAGTAAAACGAAAGCATTTTTGAACCTGTATAAACACGGTTCTTTACACAAGACCCACAACGTAATGAAAGTAAATTGTATCTCTAATAAGAGTTTTAGTATTATTCAAAAGAAAATAACAACACGGAATTAATTTGTACTATTGTCACTCTCCACTGGTCCGCCACGTCACTGCTAAGCTGCTCAAGATAGGTTTCCAGGATTACACATGAAAATAAACAGAAGTGAGTGGAAAAAAAATCACTCAGTAGGTTCCCAACATGCAAGCAATGGCATAATATAATATATTGATGGGTTGACAACAATTGTAGAACTTTGACTTCTTTTAAAAGAAATATACTTGAGTCGATATAGTGCATATGCAATACATGGCATTTTCTCATAAGCAATTATGCAACGATTTTTTTAAAACTCATGTTCGTAGGACTTTCTCACTTAGCGTAAGTTTTACTTATGCGGGAGCTAGTTACCCATCAGCAACTCTAATTTCCTAAAGCAGTACACATGCATACTTTCAAGGAAATCCTTATTCTTTTAATTATTTAGAGGAAACGGTGTGAGTGGGAAAGGGACCCGCTTGCATCCACGTCATGCAAGTGCTGGGTTACAACCTCCACTTACACCAATACGCTCGCATGTGCATGCATATGAGAATCCAAACTCGCTACTCACTAGTTAGTGGAACCTCTACAAAACTATTCACTTAGCACATTCATATAAGCTCCATTCACTATACAGATGCCTACGTGTACATAGCCATGACTTCTTAATGCATAACCTTTGAAACATGATCTGACTGAGAAAACTGTTTCCTTGCTGGTAGTAAAGCTTTTATGACATATTATAATGCATATGCATGTGTATGCCCTAGCTAGCAATTTCATTCTCCTACCTAAGGTACGATATCCAGAGTATTCAATCCATATCTCAGTCAACAAATGAGAATAAATGCAACAATTATATTGTTCACAGGCCATAACACATATTTGAGGTTCAAGACTATCCATGAATATATATATATATATATATATACATACATTCATATGCATTAATAATTATAATTAAATATAAATATAACTAAAAATGCATAATTAAATAAAATGTACTTAATTAATCTTCACATTATCACTCTACTATTTAATTACAAAAGAGAATGAATCGAGATAAGTTACCACTTTTAAACTAGTAACAACATAATTACTTTAATATATTAAATTAATCAAACTCAATTTGTAAAACTTATAACTAACTCATTCCAGCTTGCATTCTCAAAATTTTCAAAACCAATAGAATCACAACTTATCAAAGTACAGGAGAAAAATATATCACAAAAATAATAAAAATTTCAACATTAGAAAAACAGTGAAATCCCATAGGTTAAAATATTGTTATGTTCCAGGATTTTTTTAGAAAATGAGTGAAATTGTAAAATTCATAGCTCTTTCATCTTAACTCTGATTTGAGTAATTCTAGAGCCATCTGGACTGTAACTCATTGACTTAAAAGGAAACAATATGACATAAAAATAAAAAAAACTAAAAACACTTCGAAATCATCAAAACGCATGGGCTTTGTGTGCAGTAACATTCCAGAATCCCAAATTAACTAGTAATTTTATAAAAATCGGTTCTCACTCAATATAAATTCAAATCCCATGATTCAAAAGCCAAATGATTCATAACACACCCAAATTTTTACAAAAAAAAAAATGACCAAAAATTTTAGACACCCACATTCAGAATTATGCACGAGAAAAATACATAGAAATTTTAGAAAAATCACAATTCATGGGTTTAAGCTCTTTACTTAACTAGATCGAGTCTTGATTCACCCAAAACACATTTCCAACTCCACATCACAATCACCAACAGCATAGATCTAACAAAAAAAATCACAGCCCTCAAAGATAAAGAGGAGATTTAACTAGATCCATAGCCAAGCATTCATAAAAACTCCAAAAACTAACCAAATCAAATATAGGTAAAGGGGTACCTACCTCAAATTAACTTAAACCCACTTAAATCTTTTGAAAAACGAGATCAAAAACTCCAATCAGCTGTTACAATATGGCCAGCCCTCTTCCTCTTTTCCTTTTCTTGGATTTTTGTTGAATTTATCTTGAAAAACTTGAAAACTTCTCACTTGAACCCACTTAACTTTCTTTTCTTTCCAAGCAAACTCTCTCTTTTTCTCTAGTGTATGATGGGTGGCATCCAAGGGAAAATATGAGACTTGGTCCTCTTCAAACAAGCTTTTAAATAGTGGGGTCTAGGGTTTTAATGATATGTAAAAAAGGTAGACCACTTTTTTATCAAGATTTGACCAAGTCAAACTTGGTCTCTAAATAATCTTGCTACATGTAATTAAGCTTAACCAACCGCCCTTTTTTAAAAAAATATATATATATATCATGAGTACAGGAAAAGAAAATCTCAGTCAGTCCTCTACTAATCTTGGTGATGACGTGGCAGGGTTGACTTTGACTCTGACTTAACATTGACTTTAACCTTCAATAAATACAAGCACAATTAATTAATTAAAAGTAAAACAAACAAGTTACTCTTAGTCAACATAAAACCAATTCAAAAATTATGACGTAGCAAATACCAGTCTAAAAGTTGACTTTGACTAGAGTTGACTTTGACCAAAGTTGACATTGACCAAAGTCAAATACTCATAAAAGAAAGCAAATATTACACATTCTTTCTCAAATTTATGTTTTAGGACTTTGAGTGTATTTAAAAATTTCAACTCCTACCTCTACATAGCTTAATTATGAAGATCTGCTTTTTTCCTACTACTTGGAACATATTTTACAGCAACTTAGATGAGCAGTTATGTACTTTATATCAAAATTTTACCCTCCATTAACTTTCTTGATAATTTTCTTGTATTTTTTATATTGTCAATAGAATGTAGATGGTGTAAATTACTTCTTACGTTAAGGTTGTTTGGTTGTTATTTGTTGTTACAACGAGGGTGAATGTGTCACCTTCTCTTGTTTTGGAACTTCTATAAAGGATTGCACGTGTTATTAAAGATTATCTTGGAATTTTTAATGAACATTCGTTAGGGAAAAATTTTGTGCTTATGTATGAGCTTCTGGATGAAGTCATTGTAAGTATATTCTCATATCTTTATCTACCCTTTTAAGTTCTGAGTTATTGTCACTATTCAAATATTTTTTTAATTCATTCCTTTTGTTTTACTCAATATTTAGGTATTTTAGTTTGTGATGCTAATATTTATATTCACAGATATGTAATATCATATATGCAAAAACTGGTTAATATGATGCAATTTAGTGTGCCTGAAGAGAGTTCTTTGGGTAAGTTTTCTTTCTAGAACATTAGGAATCTATAATATGTTTTATGATTTAGTGCTAAACAATATTTGGGTAGCATAAAGGACTAATGATGTATATAGGTCTACCTCATGTTTCTGAACCATAAAGTCTTCTTAATTGTGTCAAACCACTCCTCGATATAATACTATGGGTTTTGTCTTTTTCTTTTCTTCTTGATAGAAGAGCAAGAGAGTAATTGCAGTGGACTTTTTAGTTATTTGCAAGTATTACAAAGTCTGATTATCCTACTAATTTAATATCTGGGTATAATTGTTGGGCCATAAAACCCCTACTTTACCTGTTTCTAATCATTATTTATTTACAAGGAACTTTCACTGAAGGCCTAATAAAGGAAAAAGGCTTAGAAAGGCTCAATCATATCATTCAAAGAAGGCCCAAAAATAAAAAGCTACGCACATTTATCTAATAATTAATTCATGGATTTTTTGATGTCATAACCAAGCCCAACATGGTTAATAAAAAGAAGCCAAATTTTTAAAAATAAAACAAAATGTTAGCCCAAGATTACTATTATACCCTTCATATACAATAGATTGATAATTAAAATTTGCTCTGTCGTTCAAACACCCATTCAACCACACCCCTCATCTCCTTCCTTTGCTTCTTATTGGACTATCTCCCTTGGTCTTTTTTTTTTTCGTGGCCTTTCTCCTTCCTTTTCTTCTTCTTCTTCTTCTTTTTTACTATCGTTGTTGCGCCGCCGTCTCCCTCATCGTTACACCACTGTCGCAATCCACTACCAAAGTTAGAGCACTTATTAAACTTCTTTAATGGTATATATAGTTTGTGCATGTTGTGGATTAACTGGATATGCAATGAAATACTTTTTTTTTTTTTTAAATTGAGGTACCATTGTCCATAAATTTCTTTCTATTGTTGTTGTTAGCTATAGGGTTTTTAAATTTTTCTTTTTGTTCATGTTGGGGAAAATCAAATGAAAATTTATGCTTTGAAAATGTTTGAGAAATAATGCATATTAGGTGTTTGAATAAATATTTTAGTCAATATTAATTGTATTGGGTTACAAATTATAGAAATTTATTCATTTTATGCGGTGTATTGTTTATAAGTTTTGTTGTTACAATGTATTGTATGTGTTAGAATAAATACTTTAATGGAGTTATGGTGTTTAGGGTGTGGTTTTGACTTATTTGTGTTTAAATTTAGGGCTGTTAGAAATTGAAATTGTTAAGTTTTATAATGCATGTTAGGTGTTTGAATAGATGCTTTAGTGAAGTATTATTGTCTAAATATATGTGTTTTTGCTTTTCATTCTTTTAATCTTAGTTTAAAATTATATTTTTAGTGTTTAAATTGAAATTTTACAAAAAATTCTATATGTACAAGCATCAGTGCCCCCACCATAGGGGTGGTGGTAGGAACCGACGCCTATGGCACGCCATGCGCACACGTGATGGGCGTCGATAGGCATGCCTAGCATGCGTGGCATCATGCAGCATGCCCATCAGTAGGTTGTCGATATGTCGACCATGCCTACCAATGATGCATGTTGGTGGGCTACAGACACGCCGTCGGTACCTACCAAAGATGCCCATCGGTGGGCTACCGATGGCCTGTTGGTGCCCACCAATAGGTGTGTTTTAATATTTTTTATATTTTTGCTAATTTGATTTTTATTTTAGTTTTGTATTGACATTATATCAATTTTTGTACTCATATATTGTTTTTTTTATAGTGTAATCATATATTGTTTTGTTTATTAATTCTTTTTTAATTTTGTACATCTATTTGTTTTAACAGAAAAATGGCAGAAGTTAAGCCCTTGATGCACCCAAATGTCTTGGCTAATACGGATAATGTTCGCGTTTGTGTCACTTTTAGGTCACCAATCATGACGTGCATCAAAGACATCTTTGACAAATTTTAGAAAAATCTCGATAAGCCATCTATGCTTAAGAGAAGACAGCTAAAAAAATTTGAAGATAGTTGTTTTTGTACTCTCTATTTAGGAATGCACGAGCTTATCTTAAGTGGGGGGCATAGTACACAATATGATTGTAAGGCAAGCGGATAGTATAAGCAAAGATGTGATGGACTTCAACTTTAATGGGAAAGGAGCAATATTTACAAAAAGAGAATTTGTATTTACTATTGGATTGAAGATGAAAAATTCACTTGATGTTCCTCCTCCACCACATTCCAATCGAATAAAAAACATATAATTTGGCCACCTTAAGAAGATTAAAAATTCGGATGTAATGGATATCTTTATGTATTTAAAGCGTAGACAACTAGAGGATAAAGATAACATAGTAAGATTGGCCTTGATATACTTTCTCGAATGTGACTACTTCGAAAGGAGGGTTAAGTGAGCATCGACATACAATATTTGTCAATGGTTGAAGATTTAGGCTACTTCAACCAATATGCATGGGGTTTGGTGTCCTACAATGCTACCATGTCTTCCATGCACCAAGCTTTGGCTTTGTATAGTATAGAGTTAAATGAATTGACCACATATAGTTTGGGTGAGTTTCCTTTGGCATTCTAAGTATTGTAAATTACACAACTATTTAATTAGATATTTTTATACACATTATATATTTAACTATTTAATTAACAAATTTTAATTTTTTGTGTATTAGGTTTGCAGGTACTTGACAATTTCTTTAATGAGAGAACTATTTGCATTTAAGGTTGATAATCCATTCTCACGAATTTGTAATTAGAAGGCTACCAACATATTTGTGTTTAAAAATGTGGAAAAAGCAATTTTTGACAATGCGAAGGTAATTTTATAATATTTTCATTTATTAGTCAATTAATTTATATTAGTTTCCATTACTTATTAGTTTTATAAAATTAACGAACTTTGTTTATGTAATAATGTACAATTATATATGATTGGGAGATTGAGACCGATGGATGCTGAAGAAGAATCCATGTACCCGCCTAATGAAGATTACCCAATACCACCAATACCTCTATAAAAAAAATAAGCAAGGTAGAAAGGAGAAAATTAACACGAAGAATGCCGAGTTCGCATATTATCAACAACAAGATGCCTCTAATTTGGGTCATTCTTTTAAGGATGTTGGTCAACCATCACATTCGTCATATGAAGTAATATATATTTATTTTTTTTACTAACCATTATATTTTTATTTTTAAGTTAATAATTTTAAGCTAATTGACTAATATAATACTTTTTTATTCGATATAGTTCGATAAATTCAAATCTTATATCCATTAAATGGATACAAAAATTGATCACGTGACAAGTGACTTGAATAATTTTTGATTGGATGCAATGTGAAAGTTTTCAAAATTTTTGGCAGAATTCAATACGAGAAATGTTTAATTATACAAAAAATATAAGTATATTACTTCATTCATACATTATTTTAAAATTTTTAACAAGTATTAACTGTTGTAATTCATGTTTTGTCAATAGGAATATCATCGGCCCTATATGTATGACAATATGGTAATGGGTAAGGAGGGTAAAATACATGATTGCGAAATGGTTGTTGTGCAGAATGACAGTGAGGTCCAATTCATAACACCATCAAAGGTTGTTCATCATGAGCCACATGTTAAGAAGCATGCAGATAGAATAAAGTCGCCTTTTGTTGTCACTATGGAGACACGCGATATTTTGAAAAGTATTTTGCCTCCTCCAATGGATTTCGATCCTAAACGGGCCTCTCCCGAAGATATTTCGATGAAATTCTTTGATTATTTGCTTTCTAATATAGATGAAGTTATTAAGTATGGCATATTGGAAGTCAATAAGGAATTCTACCGGGATTTACTTCAAGGTGGATGGTTAAATTAGAAGGTAAAAACAACTTTCTAATATTTAACTATTTAAGTACACATACCTTCATTAAGTTATATTCCGACAATATTACTTAATTTACTTACGTCCAACATTTACAGCACGTCAATGTAATATGCATATACATACGCAAACATATGACAGCATATCAGCATTTATTATGTCCAAGAACCACTGTAATGAATACTTATTTTTTGATAAGATATTAGTTGGAATAAATTTAAATTATACGGTATACCTTTTTAATTAAGAATAAATTAATAAATTCTTAATGAATATTTATATTTGCATTAATTTTATTTTTATTTTTTAATATAGGGTTAATATAGAGGGGCAATGACCAAATTTTGAAAAATAGAAAGAAAAAAAAAGGGAAGTCAAAGAAAAATACACGTGAATTCAACATGGGTTTCCTTGGCTATATTACCTCAGTCACGAAATTGAATTGATTGAGATTATGTAAGTAATATTAGTGTAACTTATTTATTTTCAAAGTAATTGATTTTTTTTTTGTTCATTATAGTAGTAACTAATTACATTTTATTATAGGTCATCATGCCACTTAATATAAAGGATACTCATTGGGTGCTTGCCAAATTGACCTCCACAAGCAACATGTATACATATATGATTTGATACTTAGCAAGTCCATAAATCGTGATCAATTCAAACCATTATGGATAATGTTGTCATACATGTTGAGACAATCTAATTTTTTCCTTTATCAACCCGATGCTAATGGAATATTAACTCAGTTCTCACATTGTTGTGTAGAAACTTTCCAAAATAAGGAAATGGGTAAGTTTCTTCAAACTTAATTAATCATAGATTTTTACATAGTGTAACTATGTTGCAAGTAACTATTTGAAGTAATTGTCTTTGTTTTTTCATTTGTTTTCCAATGACGACTGCAAAGTCTTCATGCTAAAGGCTATAGAGTATTTACTTGCAAAAATGGAATTCAATTTTAGCCAAGATGGTATAGAATTTTTTAAACAAAAATATGCAATGCAGATGTATAATAGAGAAGTATCAACTTAGTTTTGTAATATAATTAAATTATGTACATCTCGAATGGTGACAGAAAATTTTTGAAGTAAAAGAATCAACTTAATCAATCTAGGTTTGACATCTTTTTTAGAGAAAAGATATTTCAATGTTGCATGATCACTAAAGACAATAATTAGTGAGCCAACAAGATAAGATCTAAATTTGTCCAATGTAAAATACTATTGCAAGCAATTCCTTTTTAGTTGTGGAATAGTTTAATTGGACATTATTTAGGGTTTTACTTGCATAGTAAATGACATAAAATTTCTTATATTTCCTTTGTTCTAACACCGCTCTAAGAGCATAATCATTTGCATTACACATTATTTCAAAAGGTAAAGACCAATTTGGAGGTTGCATGATAGAAGCAGAAGTAAGCGTGCTTTTAAACTTAATAAAAGACTTTGCACAATTTTCTGTCTATTTAAAAACAGTATCTTTTGATAGCAGGTTACTTAAGGGTCTAAATATTGTATTAAAATTTTTAATAAACCTTCTATAAAAATCAACATATTCCAAAAATGATCTAACATCTTTAATAGATTTTTGTGTTGCCAAGTTGAAAATCAATGCAATTTTAGATTTATCTACCCTGATTACTTTTGATGAAACAATGTGACCAAGTACAATACCATTTGTTACCATAAAATGACATTTTTTTTCCAATTGAGCACAAGATGCTTCTCTTCATACCTAGCTAAAACTTTTTCCAAGTTAGATAAGTAATCATCAAATGAGTCACCAAACACAACAAAGTCATCCATGAAAACTTCAAGAAAACATTTAACTATATCACTAAAAATGTTAAGCATGCATCTTTGAAATGTAGCAGGTGCATTACACAATTCAAAAGGCATTCTACAATATGTAAAATTATCAAATGAACATGTGAATATAGTCTCCTCTTAATTTTCGGGTGCAATTACAATTTGGTTATACCCAGAATACTCATCTAGAAAATAGTAGAATTCATGCCCCATAACCCTTTCTAAGATTTGATCCATGAAAGATAAAGGGAATTGATTTTTCCTAATCATTGAATTAAGTTTCCTATAGTCAATACATATGCGCCAACCAATAATAGTTCTAGTTGGAATTAACTTATTATTTTCATTTTTTACTACAGTGACTCCAGATTTTTTAAATACAACTTGTGTAAGACTTACCCATTTACTATTAGAGATAAAATAAATGATTTCATTATCTAAAAACTTAATGACTTCATTTCTCACTACCTCTTTCATATTAGAGTTAAGCCTTTACTGCATTTCTCTAGATGGTTTAGCATTTCCTCTAAATAAATCTTGTGTGTGCAGATGAGAGAATTAATTCCTTTTAAGTTAGCTATTGCCCATCCTAATGAATTTCTATGGAACTTCAAAACTTCAATCAACTTACCTTCTTAGAGTGTGTCAAGTTAAATTATTACCGAAAAAGTTTCATTATCCCTTAAGAATAAATATTTAAGATCAAATGGTAATGGCTTCAAATCGAGCTTTGATGGTTGAATACTTAAAGGTACAGAGACTTTGGATTTCAATGGCAGTTCTTCAAATCTTGGTCTCCAGCCATTTACCTTTAAATCCTTAAATACCTTTAAGAAAGAGAGCGTATATGAGATTTCAGAATTGATATTGAATGCAAATTCATCAGAAATAATTAAACAGGCTTTTAATGGGTCAAATGGATGAGTAGAGATAAATTGTTCATGCACAAGTTTATCAATGACTTCCTCTTCATGCAAATCACTATTTTCTCCAGGTTCTTTGTAAATATTAAAAAATTCATTTCCAAAGTCATATTCTTAAAATAAAGTTTCAAAACACCATTTTTATAGTTAATTAAAGCATTTGAAATTGCAAGAAATGGTTCTCCCAAAATAATAGATATTTGAGCTTTGGAATTTGAAACAAGATGTATGTCCAAAACTATAAAATCCACAGGATAATAGAATTTGTCAACATTCTCTACAACTCCTCTAGGAACTTTAATCGAACGATTAGTAAGTTGAAGTGTTGATGTTGTAGGTTTCAGTTCTCTCAATCCTAACTGCTCATAAATAGAAAAAGGCAAAAGGCTAACACTTGCACCAAGATCAAGTAAAACACACTCCACCTTAATATTTCCAATCACACATGTTATTGTTGGACAACTAGGATCTTTATACTTAGGTGGGGTATTTTGTTGGATAATTGCACTTACATTCTCAGTTAAAAATGTTTTCTTTTGTACATTCAATTATCTTTTGACAGTACATAAATCTTTCAAAAATTTTATATGTGAAGGAATTTGATTTATTACATCCAACAAAAGAATGTTAACTTTTACCTGCCTTAACACCTCTAAATTTTTTAACTTTTATTCAAATTTTTACATAGTTCCAATCTTTAAGGAAAATGTGCAAACAATGAACACTTATCCTTAAGAATAGGTTCCAATTCATCATGCTACCATCATCCTTATCATTTCCCTTTGGCTTTAGGGGTGTACCTTTCTCGTGGTCTTTGGAATGGATAGTTTTGTCTATGACTTTTCCATTTTGAAGAGTTATGATAGAATTAACATATTTAGGTTGGTTTTCACTTAAAGTGGAAACATGATATTGGCTAGCAGGATTAGGTTGAGGTTGAGCAGGAAACTTATACATTTCTCTTAAGTGTACAAACTTGCAACTAAAGCAAAAAATCTATTCTTAATCTCATTAATAGCTTGTGAAGTTTGATTGTTGATATTTGTTTGGCCTTAAATGAAGGCTTGCATTGTCTCTTCCAAATTGCTTGGACGTGATGATGAATATGAAGAAAAACTTTATGTACCTTAAGAAGGCGTTATATGGGCATTATTATTGTTCCTATAGCTGAATTTGAGTGATTTCTCCATCCCAAATTGTATGAATTTGAAAAATAAGATGTAAATGGTTTTTTAAAGTTATTCATAGCATTTACTTGTTCATATACAACTTTTTTAAAAATAGAAATTTTTGGACACTCATTTGTTAAGTGCCCTAAATCATCACAAATGCCACAAATTTCTTCTTTTTGCACATATTTGATTTTTTTTACTTTTTCTAATTCCATAGCTTTAATCTTTCTAGTCAAACTAGCAAACCTAGCATTTAAATCTTCTTCTTGACTAAGATGATATTTTCCCTTATTAGCATTTGCAAGATTAGATCTAATTGAATTTTCAAAAGAATTAGTACTATGCAAAGATTAAGAGAATTCCCAGCCAAATGGTCTAAATATTCTAAGACATCATCAGGTTCTTTATCAAGAAACTCACCATTGCACATGGTTTTTAAAAATTATTTCGTTTTAGGTGTTAAATCTTCATAAAAGAAACTTATAATGCATCATTTTTCAAAATTATAATATGGGCAAGAATTTAACAAATCTTTAAAACGTTCCCAACATTAATAATATACTTCATTTGAATTTTGAAAAAAAAATTTGGATTTGTCTTTTGAAAGCATTGATTTTATATTTTGAAAAAAATTTCTTTAAAAATTCACCTTACATTTCTTACCAAGTACTAATTGACCTTGGTTTCAAAGAGTCAAGTTTTTTATTTATCTTTTAAAGAAAAAGTAAACAATTTAAACTTAACAATTTCCTCAATGCAATTTTTATCATTGAATGTGGTACACACTTTTTCAAATTCTTTAAGATGCAAATAAAGACTTTCGGATTATAAGCCATGAAAATTAGGAAGTAATGAAATCATATCAGGCATAAATTTAAAGTTATTAGCATTAAGTGGAAAGATAAAACATGATGGACTAAAATTTCTAGGTTGTTGTAAATATTCACGCATGGTTCACAATGGTTAATTTTCATGTTCAATATGTATACTTCATTTTCAGCTATTATGTCAAATGTGTGTGATTGTGAAAACAATTCAAACAAATCAATATACAAAGTATCGGGATTGATTTTAATTAAGCAACCAGAATTTGGATCAAAATGCCAATTAAGCGTAAACAAGGAAATAGAAGAAAATAAACAAATAAATAAGGGATAGAAGGTTCAACCTTCTATAATGAAAAAAATTTCAACAAGTAGGCAATATTAAGAAACTAGCCATTAAATATAAAAAAAAATTAAGTAAGATGGGAAGAATATACTAGATTTGTGAAGTTTACTCAAAAAAAGAAAAACTTCAATCAATTTAGTCTTCAAAACAAGCTCCTTAACAATAGCGCCAAAAACTTGTTATAACTTAAAGGTTGTAAACCCAAGCGCAGGTCGTCTCAAATAATAAATTATCAGGAGTCCGAGGTCAATACACAAGGAATTGGTGAAGAAGATTGTTAGAGGTCAAGAAATAATTTGTTAACTAAGATTAAACTAATACAAATTGTTCTCAAATAAAAAAGATTTGCTAAGGTTAGGAGATCCACTCTTGGTATATATAATAAGGATAAGATTAATTTTTTTACAACTCAATTGGAATCCACACACAAAGTAAGTTCCAATCGAAAAATATAACATTCAAAGTTCATTTAAAATTTATATGTAGTTATATTTTAACGCCAACACTTGTAAATGGGTTCAAGAATTCATTGTGTCAATTTCTTGTCTACAATGAATCAAGATCCCTACTTTGCAAGGAGGGTTCCTAATAATACCAACACATGTAAGTGGGTTCAAGCATTCATTATGTCAATCTCTTTTCTATAATGAATCAAGATCCCCACTTTACAATGAGGGTTTCTAAGTTGATTGAAACAAATACAATACATACAATAACAACATGATAATATAAACATTCAAGCCTAAGAAAGAGATTAATCTAATCTTATTTTCATTATTAAGAGCTTTACTCTTTCTTCCAAGCAAAATTGAAAATTAGAAACTCAAAAAGGAAAGAAAACAAGAAGAAAAGAAGAAAGAAAAAAATGAATATGACTTCTACTTAGAACACAAGAAGATTACAATAAAAACACAAAGAGAATGGTTTTGATCTCTCTCCTAGCCTTCCCTAATGAACACTCAATGCTGCTATTTACAGATCATTAAGAGTAACAAAATGCCAAGAGACTTGTATGAAGATAGACACATGGTTAGGTAAACTTTAAAAATGTATGTCATACATGTCTTCCCACTTGCACCGTCCATATCATATTGAATTCAGTGGAATCTTCCATTGGTCAAAACTTACAAGTTATAGTTACATGTCTCAACTATCCTAATCATCAAGAATGAGGTTATTTGAGCTAGTATTTTATGAGATATGGCCCAAATACTGAATCTTATTGGGTTGGTCTCTGAATGCAGAATAGCTGTTCTTTAACCCCAAATATGGCCCACTAAACTTCTAAACTGGACTTTATTGATAACTATAATTTTATGGTGTATTAAGTTATCTTTTCATTACATTAAGAATCACCTTAACTAACCATCTATATTGAGAGATACACCCATTTTATTAAACCTATGTCAAAAATATAAATTTCAAGTTATTTTTACTTTTAAACTTAAACTTAAAGAAATTGCTCAAATTAAATGAATTATTATACTCTTAAGTGTATAATAATGATCTAAACTTTAATAAATATATACTTTTAAGCATTCATCACATGTGTATAAAAATAAGTGCATATTTTATCTTACACCACCACTAGTTCCACTATCGCGCTCCCAATTTATAGGCTCAGTACATCTTACTCGATTATGCTCTATCATTCCACATTGGCCATATTTGTATTTCCTCTCCTTAAGACAATATTTTTTTTTCTTGGTCTACTAATAGCACATCTTCTATTGTCAGGGGATCAAACTACCTTCATTTCAACTTCATGTGGAACCTCCCATTGTCTTGTGTCACCAACAGGATATATGGAATCTTGGTAAATTGAACAAAGTGTGTCGCTACGATAATACTTTGAACATATATTATGGAATTCGATATGTCTGTAAAAATATATTGCCATATCATGCTCACAAGGATACTAATCGAAGTCAAACTTTCTGCAAGTGCAAAACTTGGTAGTTAAATTAACCTTACCTTTTATTTCACCACCTACCACCCTGCACTCAATAGGATTGATGGGTGTAACAATTGAATGTTGTGCAACTTCTTCCATTTTTTTCAATCGTTCCTTAATCCATGTCGTCAATGTAGTTGTCGAAGTACTAGCAATGATCCGACGACCATAGAACCATTATTGTAACTTTGATCGAATAGTTTTCAACAAAGGCACGAATGGCATTTCTCTTGCATCCCTAAGTATTGCATTCATGTATTCGGCAATGTTTGTAGTTAACATGTTGTATTGAGTAACCGAAAACTTATAATGAGCCCACCTTTCAACTTCTATTTTGAATAGGTATTCAACCGTCCATATGTTTACATTCCTCAACTCATTCATATAGTAGTCAAAACTTAACAACAAATATGCCTTCGCAGCTAAGTAAAAAACAGAGAGGATTTCATCTTTATGTCCAAACTTCTTAGCCTTGAGGTTTTGACTAATATGGTACATACATAATCTATAGTAAGAGTTCGGATAAACAACATTCAATACATTCTCAATACCTTTATATCTATCTAATACAAAAACCAAATTGTTAGGTTCTTCATATGCTTCTTTGAAACACTTGAAGAACCATGTGTATGCAGCTTCATTTTCAGTATCCCCTCCACTAAAAGTAAGTGGATAAATTTGACCATTTCCATCTACAGCTGTAGTAATATACAGCCACAATATTTATGTTTCAAAGTTATCCCATCAACAGCAACAACTAGTCTTATATTAGAATGAAAACCCTGTATGCTTGCTCCTAATGTCATGAAATAAAATTTAAAACATTCTCCATCGTCAGTAGCAATTTGTGTGACTATTCCTAGATTATTAGCTTCTAACATTGCAAACTATGATGGTAGCCTTAAGAATGACTCTTTCGCAGTACCTCTAATACTGTTTAATGCATGTTCTCTTGTCCACCACGCTTTATCATAAAATATATCTATACCATATTTTAACTTCATATCTATACCATATTTTAACTTCATATTAAATTTTATCTCACATGGCTTGTCTACACGAGCGATCCTATCATATTTTTCTTTTAACAATTCTTCAATAACTTTACTAGTAGCTTGGCTATGATTTCCATTGGTGGCTTGTAAAAAATGAAGACAAGTATGTTTATCTTCATATGCCCGTACAATAAATAACTTATCCAAATATAAGATCTTGTTGGCACGAAGATGCCAAATGCAAGTATCATGGAAGTATCGAACCTCATATCAAGTTTTGGATGAACGAATAACCTTGAATTGAAAGTTGTGTTCAACCGCATACAAATACAACTTTTCCTTCAATTAATTTTTTGTCATCGTACACTTCCCCAATGTGAAATTTATTGTTAAAAAAAACCTGATTCTATATCCATATAATGGGATGAGCCACTTCGTAATGATGTTTCAATAGTATAAGAAACTAAATTGCCTTCACATGGTACAGTAAAAGGCCCACCACCAACTTTACTTTCTCTACCATCACTCGAATATATATTTTTTCTCTACAATAAAGTTACTGGAACTTGATATGGAGGTAATGGACTTTCTCGCACATCTTCAATTTGTGGCAATTGAGTTTCAAAATGTGTTTATGTTTCCAGTACTTGTGTTTCCCAAGGTGTTTTGGTTTCCGGCACTTGACTTTGCCAATATTCTTCACTTTTCAGTAATTGAATTTCCCACTCTTTTTCAGTTTTTGGAATAGGATCTTCCCATGAATGTTGACATTCCCCTATAGGACTTTCATGTACTTGACTTTCCCACAAAATGAGCTTCCTCCACATTTGGTATACTTATATACTCTCCTCTTCTCAATCTTTCTCCAACTCGAGTGGGAGGGCAAGAAGATGACAAATGATTTCTTTCATTATTAGCTCCTTCATATGAAAAAGGTTGACAAACCCTCAACAAAATCTCCACATATAATGGAATCACCGGCACTTCTTTCAATATTCGAAGACATACTTTCACATCTTTATCTTATATTATTTCTTGTGGAGCACATAGTTGCTAACTCACTACGTAATGATATTTCAACTTTAAATTGCATGTATCCCGATTGATATTAACAATATTGTAGATCTCATCAATTAGTTGCCCATAAGTATAATTTTGAGGAATTTCAGTCAGTTCTAATTCGTAATTCTTGAATAGCCAACAATCATCGTCACTTTTACACCACTTGCCAACATAAAGCACAACAACTATAATAGAACATTCAGATTCCATAGTACCTATTTGCAATTGAGAAACAAATCATAAATTAAAAACAATTCAAAAATCATAAAGTAAAAGAAAAAAAAATTGCTAAAAAAAAACTAAGCCTATGGTGACCACCATAGCAAATAAGTTTGCTCACTGTTTGGAGAATATAAATTTAAAGACCTTAACAGTATCAGATTTATGCATATAATATATGGTTGGAAAGATAAAAGAACAAGCTTTAATTCATATTTTTTTTATAATTTTTTAGGTTGATTTATAACTCTAAAAAAATACACAACTCTGACTGATATGCACAACAGATAGGTTTGCACACTATTAAATGAATCTAAATTTAAAGACCTTAACCATATTAGATTTATGTATATGATATATGGTTGGAAAGCTAAAAGGATAAGTTTTAATTTTTTTTCTATAGTTTTTTGTGTTAATTTTTGTTTCCAAAAAAACCTGTGAATTTGACTAACATGCGAAAGTCCAAAATAGGGTCTATGGTGGGCACCATAGGACCTATTGTGGCCACCGTGTTGCCATTGGAGGCCACCGTAAGGCCATCAATGGGCCACCAATGGTGGGTGTTACTGTCAATGGCCCACTGATAGGTTAGTGGTGGCCACCAATGGTGCTACTACCTACCCATTGCACATGTATATGCTCTTGCAAAAAAAAAAAATTGGAGGCCTTTTCGAACTTAGATTCATGCATATGATATATCATTGAAAATTTAAGAGGATAAGATTTTATTTATTTATTTTTTCATAATTTTCTAAGTTAATTTAGACTTTTAAAAAACCTGTGTATTAGGGTTGTTGGTGATCACCATAGGACTGTCGATGGCCAACATAAGATGGCCACCTTAGAGCTGTCACCGACATCCATTTCAATCCAAACAATGAGCTAGTTCACTTTGATCTCACCACTACCGAGTTTTAACAATTTTTTTGTTTGAAAAAATCCAATATGATACCCAAAATCTCCAAATTTCTCAAAATCATCAATCCAAATGAAAGTAAAAAAGAAAAACATTAAATGAGATGCAATTTTTAACTTACAGTAGCTCAAATGGTAGTTGTTATAGCATAGTAGGTTTCACCCTCAACAGGAAAGATATGACTTTTAATGGATCAATTTTATGATCCATATTTTTTTTTCTTTTTTTCTGATTTGTGCTCCTTTGAGTATGTGTAATAGATGTTTTATGTGTTGCATTAATTGAAGAGATGTATATACGTGCTTATTGTATTAAATATAGGAAGGGGGTTGGCTAAAATATAAACTACAAACAATAAAAATAGATAAAATTTTAATTTCTATAAAAAGGAGCTAAAATAAATTAAATCACACCACTCCCAATTATGGCATCAAAAACCCTTAATTTATTTCTAGCTTTCTATCTTAACAAATAAACTATTTTCCATCCTCATCCAACATATACAATAATATTTTGATGGGTTAGCTTGGCTTCCTGCAAACAGGCGAAAACTTGATTACGTGTCAAATTGGAGTGGTTGAGAGAGAGATAGAGCAGCTCTTGTATCCCAATCCCTATCTGCCTCGACTTCAATCATTTACTATGTAGGCACTAATTGATAATATAATGTAAACTTGTTTATTAACATTATGCATATATATAAAATGACAAACATTTTAATTAGCTTAAGAATATTAATGTTAGTTGGTGCTAGTCTATGTGCCTAAAAATAATGCTCAGCAGCACCCTGCATAAAAAGAGTGCTGACCTCACGGGTTTTGCTATAATGGGGACAGGTGCATGACTCGTACATGATCATCATCCAGGATCCGAGACCAGTTTCATTTTTTAAAAAAATAAAAATAAGGGCATTTTAACAAGAATTATCAGTTCATAGATTTATTAAAAAATGAGTCATATTTGCTATTCAGTTTTTATAATCTTTTTAAAATCTCATATAATAAATTTATATTCTTAATAATTCTTCCTTCTCCTGTAAAGCTGTAAGATGAGGCACTTGAGATAGTAAACGGGCTTAACAAATATCAAATTTAAAATCACCCATAAGGTTTCCTTTTGTTGACCCATACCCTTAAGTGCTTTTATTTTATAGCTTAAAAAAAACTAAGAGTTACATGCAAAACTAATTAAACCGAGGGTGAAATTGCATTATTCAAATAAAGATTACACTTTTAGTTTAAAAAAGTATTTGAGGAAAAAAAAAACTATACAATCAAATAAATTAAAAAGTATTTTCCTTTTACACTTATAAAACAATAGAATATATATACATACATATATATATATATATAAATGAAATTATGTAATTGTCATGCTTTATTTTTATTTCTTAAAACATATAACAATTAGTTTGGAGCAACATGAAATAGACAGGCAGATATATGGATTTATTGAAGGGATGAGGAAAGACAACCGCCCCAACTAAAAATTCATAATGTTTACAATTTTAAATGTTATTTTACTTTAATTGTTATTATTATGATTATGTAAAGAATGTTTTAAAAGTAAGTACGTAGAAATGATAACCCCTACTAAATTAACTAGTAGTGAACTAAAAGGATTACAATGGAAACTACCAGATTTAAATAGCAATAAAATGATAGAAGTACCAACAAATAATAATATATATATATAGTAGAAATCAAGCCTATCAATTATTTAGTGATTATAATAGGATAGGAATGCCTGATGAAGATAACGAAGAAATAAGAAAAGATATAGAATTAAATATTGCATTAATAGAATCAAAAATAGATAAACAAAAAACATTAGAAGTTAATAGAGATAAGATCATAGAAATAATATTTGAAGAGCCAGAAAAATATTTAGATATAGAAACTTTTAATGAATTTTGAAATAATATAGAAATAACAGATGAAGATATAGATTTAATACTTATAGAAAAATTAGATTTTGAAGAAATAGAACAGATAGAAATATGTTATGAAGAATATGAAGTTTTAGTAAATGAAGAAGATAAACCTAGTACTAGTGGAACAGCCCAAGAAACTAATAAGATACCAGAAATAATAAATGAAAAAACAGAAATAGAAAAATATTTAAAAAAACGAGGAATCCCAGAAAGTAAAATAACATATAAGGAAGCAGAAAAAATCTATAGAGCTAAAACCAAATTAGAAAATTGGAAAAAATTATGATAGATACAGGAGCTAATAAATGTTTCATACATGATAGTTTAGTACTAGTAGAATATAGAAATAAATTAAAACAGCCTATAAATATAAGACAATTTGATAGAACATGTATACAAATAGTAGAATGTATAAATAATATACCAATAAGAATAAATGGAGAATTACATAATCTACCTCAAACATTTATATCTAATAGAACTAGTGGACATAAATTTATCCTAGGACTAAACTTTATATTCGAAAATAACAGTAGCATCATGATAACTCCCACAGGAGTAAATTTCTTTAAAAAGTCAACATTTGTACAACCTAGATTTGAAACTAACATAGTACATTACGAAAAGAAAACTATTATTAATATAGAAAGAGAAAAGACTATAGAAATTAAATCTTTTAAAGAATTAGAAATTCCTGATAAAGAAATAGAAAAAGAATATGAGTTGTTAGAAGTTAATACGTATCTAAATACAATAGAGAAATCAATAGAATATAGTGAATATGAAAATTGGCCCTTAGATATAAAAAGGAAAATAGAAGAACTAGAAAAGTTAGAAATTATAGGAGATAATCCAATAAAGCAAACTAATGAAGAATGTAAGATAGAAATTATTAATCCAGACATTACAATAAAAACACAAAATTTAGCCTATAGCCTAGAAGATAGAAAGGAATGTAAAATGCATATTCAAGAATTATTAAAATTAAAAATAATTAGGACAAGTACTAGTAGACATAGGAGCCCGGCATTTATAGTAAATAATCATAGCGAAGAAAAAAGGGGAAAAAGTAGGATGGTAATAAATTATAAAAGACTAAATGATAATACTCTAGATAATAGCTATAAAATACCCAATAAAGAAGAATTAATAAATTGCATACAAAAAGCTAGCTATTTTTTTAAATTTGATTGTAAAAGTGGATTTTGGCAAATAAAGTTATATCAAGAGTCTATTCCATGGACGGCATTTACTTGTTCAGAAGGACATTTTGAATGGTTAGTAATGCTCTTTGGATTAAAAAATGCACCTCAAGTATTTCAAGCTAGAATGGATAAAGTATTTAAACAGTATTCAAATTTTTGTATAGTATAAATTTTTCAAGTAAAGGAAAAGAAATTATAGAACATACAGAAGATTTAATTGATGAAGAAGATGTAGATATATTATTAGAAAAAGGATTTAATCAAATTAAAAAGAAAAATCTTTATAATGAAGGAATACTAGATAAATTAAAAAGGAGTATATATATTTATACAGATGAAACAAAATTAGCAGCATTAAATAATAGACTAGCTCTGTGTGTTTAGTCCATGACAGGAAAGGTACTTCAGAGAGACTTTGCTTAGAATAGATTTTTTGGTAGAAATCTTCGGCTACCAAATTATATTTCATTTTTTTATAATAGTCTCTATCAAATTCTCTTCCAATAATTTTGCTTCTTCAGTGAGTGGTTTGGGCATCTAGTGAAAACTTTTTACAATTCCATATTTGCTCATATTAGAGTGTCGGTTTGTCTTTATGAGCTTTAATATAGATTGAGTGTCAGAGAGACTTTGCTTAGAATAGATTTTTTGGTAGAAATCTTCGGCTACCAAATTATATTTCATTTTTCTATAATAGTCTCTATCAAATTCTCTTCCAATAATTTTGCTTCTCTAGTGAGTGGTTTGGGCATCTAGTGAAAACATTTTACAATTCCATATTTGCTCATAATAGAGTGTCGGTTTGTCTTTGTGAGCTTTAATATAGATTGAGTGTTGAGCTGGAATGATTCCTGACAGATCATATTCGGGAGCTTTGCTTATTATATGGGCCTCTACTGTCTTTGTCCTTTCTTTTATAAAAGTATTTAATATACAAGTGGCTAGCTTTCTTCCAAAGATATCTGTCTGATCTGGATTTGATATTATTATCTGATAAAGTAATCCGTAGTCTAAAAGCAAGGGTGCTGTCAATTCTATTTTTTCTTTTTCAAAGATAATTTCTAAAGGTCTTTAAATGTCTAGGCTAATACAACATCTGACTATGCTGTATAATAATTGACACTGACATAAATTTTTTATGGTATTTATTATATAATTTTTCTAAAATGAAAATTTTTATTCTGATATTTTTATATTCTGCATTCATTTTAAATCTTTTTGTTTGGACACTTAATTTTATATGTTTAAAAAATTCTTCTATATCTATATCTATATTTGGGATACATCCGACTACTGCTATTTTGTTTTTTAAATCTATTTCTGCTGTAGCTATTTGTGACTGTTCATGGTCATAAAACCTACTATCATATAAATATAAATGGGTTTTTACGTCTAAAGAGTTTATACCATTATTCCTATGCTTACTTAATTCTTATTATTATATTTTCTCGCACTATTTTAATACCAAGGATCCCTTTTGTTTTATTAATATATTTTTAGTACGTGGAGTACTTAAATCGGACAAGAGTAGAATAGCTCAGCCTGTAGTGGTCCGATGTACTTTATCTGATATACTGAAATAACTTAACAGAGTAGATCAAAAAAATCAAACTAAATAGATTAAAAACTTAGTAGTATTATTCATATATGTTGAAAGGCCTATGTTTTTGCGCATCTATTTAATTGGTATCAGAGCTTCCTTTTGTTTAAACTTTTATTTTTACCTCTGTTAGTTATCTTATTTATTTAATCTTTAATTAGTTTATGAGTTTTACTAAATTAGCTTATTTAGATCTAGAAATAGCACAACATAAAAAACTTAAAGTAAACTTATCAGAAAAATTTAAAATATATTATAGCATAGATCATTTAGAAAATCAATATAAACATATTCCTCATACTAGTGATAGTCAGAAAAATTTTATAGTAGATCTCATAATAAACTTAGGACAGAATCTAGAAGAACATTTAACCGTAATAATCGATAAAATTGAAAATAGTAGCATAAGCACATTAAGAAAAAACTTAGATTATATTAGAGAACTAATTTCTAATTTTAATAGTCAAATTTTAAAATTCCCTAATAAGAAAGAAATATTAGAATTAATAAACTTAATAGAAATAAAAACACCTAAGCCAGTGGAACTAGAAATAAGAAAATTAATAGAAGATTTAAATAAAGAAGTAGAGAAGATTAAACAAATACAAAATAAATTGCAACAGCAGATAGAAAATATAAATAAATTAGTAAGTGAATAGAAATATATGCCTTTGGACGGGTTTACATCAATAGCATTACGTTCCTGTACCTTAGAAACTTTTGAAAAATATATAAATCAAGAAAATAATATTGGACGACTAGCAATATTAGGTGCAGACGATAGTCCTAATCCTCAAGAAATTTGGAATAGATATTTATTAGTAGTAAATTTATTAGATAATTCTGAGAAAAGTGCAAAATTAACAATAATAGCAAAAAGAAGACAATATCTGATAGAAAAAATGCAAAGAAATCTAGATATTGGTAGCACTAGTAATGAACGACAATAATCTAATCGAAATATTAGAAGAACTTCAAAAAGAGACAGGAATGGAATCTATAGGAATAAGTACAAAAACATTTATTTCAGATAGTAATAATATTTCACAAGCTCAATCAAATACAATCATAAAATTATTATTAAAAATATTAAATAAAATAGAATTAGTAGAAAAATCCATTAGAGATTTAGGAATAGTATTAAATACAAAAAAATATAAAACAGAAATAAATCTAGAACACCTATTAGAAAAGCTAATTAATCTAAACAAAAATCTAGAAATAATATTAACTTCAAAAAATAAGCAAAGTACTAAAAAAATACTAGGACCAAAAGTTATATTCAAATAATGGAATTAGCAAGAAAATCCAGTGTATATACAACAATGACAGAAAAATTAAAAAGATCTTTAAATTTTTCAAGTAAAGGAAAAGAAATTACAGAACGTACAGAAGATTTAATCGATGAAGAAGATGTAGAAATATTATTAGAAAAAGGATTTAATCAAATTAAAAAGAAAAATCTTTATAATGAAGGAATACTAGATAAATTAAAAAGTAGTATATATATATTTATACAGATGAAACAAAATTAGCAGCAGTAAATAATAGACAATAAATAAATTTAATTAGTAGAAAAGGCAAAGAAGAATTAAGAAAATTAAAGTATACAGATATCCATATGGGAATAATAGTAATAGGAGTATTGGGTCAAATAAGAGAAGGCTTAGACGTAAAAGCTCATTTATATTTATATGATAGTAGGTTTATAACCATGAACAGGCACAAATAGCTATAGCAGAAATAGATTTAAGAAACAAAGTAGCAGTAGTCGAATGTATCCCAAATATAGATATAGATATAAAAAAATTTTCTAAACATATAAAATTAAGTGTCCAGACAAAAGGATTTAAAATGAATGCAGAATATAAAAACATCAAAATAAAAATTTTCTTTTTAGGAAAATTATATAATAAATACTATAAAAAATTTAGATTTGAAACAGAAAATATAGTAGAATGTTTTAAAAGTAAGTACGTAGAAATGATAACCCCTACTAAATTAACTAGTAGTGAACTAAAAGGATTACAATGGAAACTACCAGATTTAAATAGCAATAAAATGATAGAAGTACCAACAAATAGTAAAATATATATAGATAGTAGAAATCAAGCCTATCAATCATTTAGTGATTATAATAGGATAGGAATGTCTGATGAAGATAACGAAAAAATAAGAGAAGATATAGAATTAAATATGGCATTAATAGAATCAAAAATAGATAAACAAAAAACATTAGAAGTTAATAGAGATAAGATCATAGAAATAATATTTGAAGAGCCAGAAAAATATTTAGATATAGAAACTTTTAATGAATTTTGTAATAATATAGAAATAACATATGAAGATATAGAATTAATACTTATAGAAAAATTAGATTTTGAAGAAATAGAAAAGATAGAAATATGTTATGAAGAATATGAAGTTTTAGTAAATGAAAAAGATAAACCTAGTACTAGTGGAACAACCCAAGAAACTAATAAGATACCAAAAATAATAAATGAAAAAACAGAAATAGAAAAATATTTATAAAAACGAGGAATCCCAGAAAGTAAAATAACATATAAAGAAGCAGAAAAAATCTATAGAGCTAAAACCAAATTAGAAAATTGGGAAAAATTACCCGAAGCAAAAGATTTATTAGTTTTAAAATTACAAGACCACAGACCTAGAGACTGGAAGAAAATAGTACATGAATGGGAAGGAAATTTACTTAGACATTCAATGGAAGCATTAGAAACAATTATAGATCCTAATTATAAGTTAATATATCTAGAAAGTACTTTAGGATATAATGAAAAACAAATATATTTAGGTTGGAGAGATTTGATGAAAGGAAATATGATAGAGGAACTAAATAATTTCGATACAAATATTACAGTTATAAGTTTTACAAATTTAATTAGTAAATTAATATTAGGAGTAGAAATGGATGAAAAAGACGATGTTATAAAACAAATCAGGGCAATTAGAAATTTAGAACAATTAAAAATTTGTGATTTAAGATATTTTGATGAATATGCTAATCTATTCTATAAATATTGGAGTCAAATAGGAAGACCATTAGATCAAGATTTATTAATGAAATTCGTAGATAAATTACCAGGAAAATTAGGGGAAAAGCTTTATGATGAATTAATGAATTGGTTTAAAAGTAAAGTAATAGAAGGATTTAATTATCATGCTACCCTATTAGCAGTAATAGAATTTATAAGAGGAAGAATACAAGAATATTGTGAAGAAGAGAAACTTAAAAAACAAGTTAAGCAACAGTTTAAAAATATGTGTACCTATATGTACGAAATCCCTACTTTAGGATGTGACATAAAGCATAAAAAATTTAGAGGTAAAAAATTTAGAACAAATAAACCTTTTAAAAGATTTTATAAATATTCTCATAATAAAAAAAAAGCTCATAAGTCTTATAATAAAGGAAAAAGAATCTTTAAAAAGAAAAAATAATGTAGATGTTTTTTATGTGGAAAAGAAGGTCATATTAAACCTGAATGTCCCGAAAAAAAAATTAATTTAATTGAAACTTTTAATATAGAAGACTATTTAGAAGAAATAGAAAAAATATTAAATATAGATGAATTATCTGAAAATGATAGTATATATAGTTATACAGATTCTGATTCTAAAGAATGCATGGATTCAGAAATAGAAATAAACATAATAGAAGAATATAGATCCTTTTTTTTGAAAAAAATTGTAATTATTGTAAAAGAAAATTTGAATTAGGATATAAAATGGATGAATTCTTTTGTTGTAAGATCTGTTATAAGAATCTAGAAATAGAAAATAGGGAAGAGACAGCAGAAATTAATAGAGCAGGAAGTGAATTAATAAGTATAGACATATACATAATATATAAAAAGGAGACTATACATACTAAAGCTATGATAAATACAGGAGCTAATAAATGTGTCATACATGATAGTTTAGTACCAATAGAATATAGAAATAAATTAAAATAGCCTATAAATATAAGACAATTTGACAGAACATGTATACAAATAGTAGAATGTATAAATAATATACTAATAAGAATAAATGGAGAATTACATAATCTACCTCAAACATTTATATCTCAGACATAAATTTATCCTAGGACTAAACTTTATATTAGAAAATAACGGTAGTATCATGATAACTCCCACAGAAGTAAATTTCTTTAAAAAGTCAATATTTATACAATTTAGATTTGAAACTAACATAGTACCTTACGAAAAGAAAACTATTAATAATATAGAAAGAGAAAAGACTATAGAAATTGAATCTTTTAAAGAATTAGAAATTCCTGATAAAGAAATAGAAAAAGAATATGAGTTGTTAGAAGTTAATACGTATCTAAATATAATAGAGAAATCAATAGAATGTAGTGAATGTAAAAATTGGCCCTTAGATATAAAAAGGAAAATAGAAAAACTAGAAAAGTTAGAAATTATAGGAGATAATCCAATAAAGCAAACTAATGAAGAATATAAGATAGAAATTATTAATCCAGACATTACAATAAAAACACAAGATTTAGCCTATAGCCTAGAAGATAGAAAGGAATGTAAAATGCATATTCAAGAATTATTAAAATTAAAAATAATTAGGACAAGTACTAGCAGACATAGGAACCCGGCATTTATAGTAAATAATCATAGTGAAGAAAAAATGAAAAAAAGTAGGATGGTAATAAATTATAAAAGACTAAATGATAATACTCTAGATAATAGCTATAAAATACCCAATAAAGAAGAATTAATAAATTGCATACAAAAAGCTTGCTATTTTTCTAAATTTGATTGTAAAAGTGGATTTTGGCAAATAAAGTTACATCAAGAGTCTATTCCATGGACGGTATTTACTTGTTCAGAAGGACATTTTGAATGGTTAGTAATGCTCTTTGGATTAAAAAATGCACCTCAAGTATTTCAGGCTAGAATGGATAAAGTATTTAAACAGTATTCAAATTTTTGTATAGTATATATAAATGATATATTAGTATACAGCTATAATAGATTTATGCACATCACACACTTACAAAAGATTCTAGATTGTTTCAGAAAACTTAATATAGTAATCTCTAAAAAGAAAATAGAGTTATTAAAACAGAAGATAGAATTCTTAGAATTAACAATAGACAAAGGAAAAATAATATTACAGCCTCATATAGTGACAAAAATATTAACTTTTCTGGATAAGATAGAAGAAACTAAAGAACTTCAAAAAAATTTAGGATTACTAAATTATAGTAAAAAATTTATACCTAATCTAAGTACATTAGTAAGACCATTATATAATAAATTGAGTAAAAATGGACAAAAATATTTTAATACTGAAGATATAAAATTAATACAAAAAATTAAAGAAATAGTTAGGAAAATAGAACCTTTAAGTTTACCTATCGATTTCTATTATAAAATAATACAAACTGATGCTAGTAGCCTAGGATGGGCAGGAATACTATTACAAAAACCAGAAAAAGAGAGTCAAAAAAATAAAGAAGAAATAACTATGTATTTTAGTGGAAAATTTAATGAAGCAGAAAATAGAAAATCTAGCACAGAATTAGAAATATTAGCAATAATAAATTCGTTAAATTCTTTTCATTTATATATTCAAAATAATGAATTTACTATTAGAACAGATTGTAAAAATATAATAGAATTTTATAAAAATGTACAAAAGAAAAATTTTGAAAAACGAAACTCCTTTATTAGTAAAAGGTGGATTTACTTTTTAGAAGTAATAATTGGAAGGGGATACAAAGCAAAATTTAAACATATAATAGGGAAGGATAATACTTTAGCTGATATTCTTTCAAGACTAATATCTTAATGATATTTTGCAGGATGGAGAGATACATCCCCTTCGGACCCATTTATCTTAGACAGTATCCCTCTGGGACAAATCTGACTTTCAGAAGCAAAAATAATGTAGGAATTGAACAGCAATGTTTATTAGACAACCTATGGAACAGTAGAAATCCTTATGATAAAGTCAGAAATTTAAATGCTTTATCTTTTTACTTTAGTCAGATAAATCAACAACTAGGTAGGTCAGCATCCTCATCCTCATCTATTAATCTCTGTGACTATTGTGAAGTAATGTCTAGAACAATTAGAAAGTTAAATGAGCATAAACAAATACAAGAAGACAAAGTCTGTGCTTTAGAAAAAGAAAAAAAAAAAGATAAGAATAGAAATAAAGAAAAGTCACTAACCCCTTTTCCTTTATTATCTCTACCCAATGAAATAAAGTTAAAGATTAGACAGATGGCTTGTGATTCGTCAGAGAGAAAGCAAAAATTTATTATGAATTTCCTAAGAGATTTAGCAACAGACCGTTATAATCATCCAGGATTATCTTTCATATGGGAAACCTTTCATTCACCAGACATTAATTGCCAAGAAAAATATGAAACGTGTCAATAGGTCCCATTAGAAAGAAGTGGATGTCAGTGTCAATTATTATACAGCATATTTAGATGTTATATTAGCTTAGACATTTATAGACCTTTACAAATTATCTTTGAAAAAGAAAAAATAGAATTGACAGCACCCTTGCTTTTAGACTACGAATTACTTTATCAGATAATAATATCAGATCCAGATCAGATAGAAATCTTTAGAAGAAAGCTAGCCACTTGTATATTAAATACTTTTATAAAAGAAAGGACAAAGACAGTAGAGGCCCATATAATAAGCAAAGCTCCAAAATGGGATCTTTCAGTAATCATTCCAGCTCAACACTCAATCTATATTAAAGCTCACAAAGACAAACTGACACTCTATTATGAGCAAATATGGAATTGTGAAAAGTTTTCACTAGATGCCCAAACCACTCACTGAAGAAGCAGAATTATTGGAAGAGAATTTGATAGAGACTATTATAGAAAAATAATATATAATTTGGTAGCCGAAGATTTCTACGAAAAAATCTATTCTATGCAAAGTCTCTTTGAAATACCTTTCCTGTCATGGTATAGACACACAGAGCTAGCAGACAAATATCAAGAAGAATATGTACAGGAATTAGGGCAAGAATAAGAGCCTTCCTATACGCAAAGAATGAGCAATCAATGGTGGGCAAATCTAGATGATGAAGAGCTGCACAACATTGAGAACATGATGGAACCCTAAGGTCCCTTTAATCACTACTTATTTAAAGTAAAGCATTTTATTTTAAATAAAGAAAAGCTGAGGACCACCTTATCATCTTATCGCTTTGTCAGGATCGACTGCAAAGTTCACGGGTTAACTGTGATCATCCAGCACAAGCAAAAGACAAAAGTGATTAGCTGTACATATCTGCTTTTAGGAAATATAAATAAGCATGGCTAAAACGGTACAAAGACACCATGCTCTTAGAATCCTTCCTCTTAGAATCCTTCTTTCACCCTTAGCCTCCTTAATACACCACTTCTCTCTCCTTCACTCTCTACCTTCATCACCATCTATCCTCTGTAATTACCACTCTGTTCAGGCAGTAGTTATATTTCAGTGTGAATTTCAGTATATATAATATTTGTGTAATGGTTATGAGTGTTTATAAATAATAATACTAAGCTTTTAATCTATTTAGTTTGATTGTTTTGATCTACTCTGTTAAGTTATTTCAATATATCGGATAAAGTACATCGGACCACTACAGGCCGAGCTATTCTGCTCTTGTCCGATTTAAGTACTCCATGTACTGAAAATATATTAATAAAACAAAAGGGATCCTTGGTATTAAAATAGTACGAGAAAATATAATAAGAACTAAGTAAGCATAGGAATAATGGTATAAACTCTTTTTACACTTTATTCCGTTGGTCCATTATACCTGCATCTGTGTTGAGTTTAGAGCTTTAGGACGTGAGTCAGGAGTTAAATGTGTTTACGTTTTTATGCTATTATTTTATATATGTTGAAAGACCTATATTTTTGCGCATCTATTTAATATATATAACACAACAATATTCAACCAAGTAGTATTTTTTTAACCAAATATTCAACCCCATATAGTATGAAATACCCAAAACATAAACTTTGTTTTTATTGAATAATTGCATTATAATTTATGTTAACAAAGTCTTCATCATTTAAAATTTAGAAAAAGCTTCTTAGAGAGTCCATCTGTCATCTCTTATCCATAACTCATAATTGAGCAAAAAAGAGCTTCATAGGCAAGAGTGGTGTTGCATCAGCATGAGAAACGCGTCCATGGAGATCAACACGTAGCAGTTGTACTTGGTATTATTTTCTCAGCACACAAAGGAGAATAGGAGATCAACCATTTAAACCCCATTATATCAAATAAAGATGGTCAATTACGAGGAATACATTATACATGCTTAATTTGATAATCCATGATACTTCATTGCGTAAATGGAAATACCTCAAAATAGAGGGACTAGTGAAAACAATAGTTTGGTAATCCCTTTCTTTAATACAAATTTTCCTTCTAAAGGGCAAAGATAAAAATTTGTGAAAGGCTTATAGAAATTAGAAACAATAAAAAAATTAAAAATTAAAACCCAACCAAAAAAAACCGTAATATACACGTCTTGTCATGTTCCACTTTTACAGAAAAAGTGATATAATTATGCGAGGTGATTAGCTTCTCGGTCGACATTTCTTGCAACTACAGACTGCAACAGAACAAGAGCTAAGGTAATATTCATTGATTCTCTTCCTTATTCTGGCATCTCGCTGTCTTTGTTTGTTGCCTTTTGTTTTCCATTTCTTCAAGCTTAACATTTTCATTTCCTTTGATCTTGCACACCCCAAATCTATCTTCTTTTTGGGTTTCATCGATTTTAACGACGACCCTTTATCTGAATATTTATCCATCTTCAATTGTTTTGGCTGAAGTGTATTGTTTGCGTTAAGAGTGAAGACATGGGGAGGTTGTTTGCGGTGAGTCTAGAGGGGAAGATCTACAGCTGCAGACACTGCCGGACCCATCTTGCTTTATGTGAAGACGTCGTTTCTAAGGTTGTTTTGATCACTTGTCGGCTATGATCAGTTGGACGAATTTATCCTTTTGTAATATTTATTACCATTTTTCTGGTATGATCGTGGATAATTCCTTTGCTACTATGTGGTTTCTGTAAGATTTTGAATGATCTCTGATGGGTATGTCATGTTTAAATTCGATGTTATGCTTCTCTTAAGATACGATTATCTTCTTTTGGTTGTTTTGTTTTAGAAGATTTATTTTGCTTGATAAATTGATATGAATTTGAAACAGCATTCAATCAGTCATTTACTGATTGAATGGTCAATTTGGTTTGGGATGATTTCATTATGGTTCCTTGCTGATGCCCTACTTTTCTATTGAGCCATTTGTGCCTACTTCCCAACTACAGAAACAAAATGCTCTATTTTACCATTTTGTCCATGAGTTAGAAGTTTGTTGATAATTATTGTTAGGTGGTAAATGTATGGTCTTTTGGGATCTCCAGAAATGCTTTCTACTGTACACGTCTTCAGATTGTAGCTAATTGCAATTGGTTAGTGGGTTGAGGAATGTGTATAATGCTTTTGATGGAGTTTACTTCAAAACAGCAATTTTTTCTCCCCCTTTTTGGTGGAGGTAGGACGCTATTGGACATAGAATATTGCCCTGTTTTGTTCCTTCAAATGTCAAATGCAGGTATGATGTATATTTGAAAGCAGTGTGGTATAGCAGTCTTAGTTTCATTACTGTTCCTAAACATAAGTGGAAGAATGTTTCTATGCTATATTCATACTTCCATCCAGGAGTATAGGAGTATGAAAATAAAGGGAAGTTTTCCCTTGGTAATTTATGGGAAGTTTTCCCTTAGTATGAAAACTTTGTTGCTTTTGTGGGTCACAGTGAGCTTCCATAAGGTTATAAAGCATAACTTAGGTGTAGGCACTTCTTGATGGGTTCATTAGCTTTGAAACTGTCGGATACAGAAGACACTTCTTGAAAGGTTCATTTATGCATTATATGTATATTAATGAAGAGTCTTGTATGTTTCATATTCCAAGTAGTATGATTTAAGAGAAGAAGGGCTTCAAGTAGGGAACCAACTAATAAAGTGCTGGTCTAGGTGAAGGATGATAATTTTCAGTATGGTTTTCTTTATTTTTCATATATAATTTTATTTATCATTTTGAGTGTCAATTGTCAAACGAGTCAATTGGGAGTTCTGCAAGAAGAAGGCATTCTGACTGCATGTTTTGCCTTGTTGTTTCGTTCAGTCTTTCCACTGCAGGCATGGGAAAGCTTATCTCTTCAGTAAGGTGTAAGTATTTCTTGATACCTTTTGAAATTATAGTACAAAAGACACATAAGAATCACCTTACATTTACCAACTGCCCTAAAACTTCTAGCCAATGCCATATTGGAGTTATGGATTTTGTGATAATGGAAACCAAGAAACCGTATGTTGTGCTAGCAACTATTTTCTTTTGTGTTCTTACAAAACATTATATGCACCTAGCATTTCCTTGGTTAGGATAGAAAACCATTTTAAAATTCAATGCACTAAGTAGTTGCATTTATAGTTTATTTATTGTCTATACAATGCTACACTCAGCAATAAATAGCCGCTTCTTTCCTATTACCATGCAATGAGAGAATTGCCACTGATTGGTTCAAAGTCGATGTACCCTAGTCATTTTTTAAGCAATTATAATCTATAATTAATAGAACACGATAGGAGAATTGACTTAGTTATGGGACTATGGAAAGTACAAACGTTGCTAACAGCTGAATTTGAATGCGGATTGTTAAGATCATTTTTCATGAGTGGAATAAGTTCCTAAATATTAAGTGCTTGCAATCTTATATGGATGTTATTCTCATATTCATCATCTGATAGGGTGAACGTCTCTGTTGGGGTAAGTGAAGAGAGACATATGATGACTGGGATGCATACTGTTGCTGACATTTTCTGTGTTGGCTGTGGATCAATTGTGGGGTGGAAATATGTAAGATTGAGAGCCAATAATTATATAGAATATGATTTTGTGTAGATTCTTTGCAGCTATAAGTTGTTTTGATTGGTTTCTTTCAGGAAACTGCCCATGATAAGAGCCAAAAGTACAAGGAAGGAAAATCTGTACTTGAGCGGTCAGTAGAAATGAAAGAGAGAAAAATTTATAGTTCTTAGACTTTATAAGTAATTTTTATGAATGAAGGTTGTGGGTTTGAAATTTGAGCAGGATCAAAGTGGCAGGTCCTGATGGAAGCAATTATTGGGTTAGTCATGAGACACATGTTGGTGGAAGTGATGCAGATGATGCTTGATTGATTACCATTCACACCCAATTGTACATTCTTTGATCCCTCCATTGTTCTAATTCAGCTGTTCATGTGTATTCTTCTAAAATTGTTAATTCCTCATTTGGGGCAAACTTGCTCAATGTACCTTCAACAACATAACTGAAAAAACATTTCAATGTTAATTCTAACTTCTATTCGTGTTCAAAACTTTCCAATGTTCACTTGCTGCTTACCTCTTTTAATATCTCTAAATTAATCTTGGAGTGAAGTTGATAATATATGTCATTTCAGAACTTGACTGAGGTCTTCTATGTGATTTTGGAAACGCTTTTGCTGAATATATGCTAAAACTGAAGTTTGAAGTTCTGTTAGTTAAAAGCAAGAAATAGAAACCATGTCATTCTTATTTGCTTCAGTGTTTAGCCAGGAATTGCTTCAGAAGTTTGGAATGGCAGCTCGTGAAATCCCCTAAAGAGAGACTTGCAAGGTGTAATCTCACCACCTTACTAGATAATTCTGCAGGGTATATACACGCGCATATATAGAGCTGAACCCTGGGCAATATATCCTGAATTCTAGTCGAGGTAAAATTGGCCCATTCGAGTGGGGTCTAATGAAAAATGAGAATAAAAGGTAACAAATATTGTGCATTTGTTTTAATGTGTTAGGTTACTGTAGCTTATGTATATGAGCTATGTTGCTCGCGAGATTAATTATATATATATATATATATATATATATGTGCATATATATAACCATGCTTGAACAAGTTTCGCCACGGTGATTGGTGGAAATTTTGGGTTCTAACCAAAACATGTGATTTTTGGGTATGTGTTCTTCTAGAAATGCATTCTTATGCCATACAATGCCAGGCTCATCCATGTGAATTGATTTGTCCACCCCTATCTCTTCTGTGGTTGTGGTTGAAAAGATTTTAGAAAATATTTTGGCCCATCATGAATTTAGAGCATTAAAAGTAACAAAAATAAAAATGCTAGTGGTTTTGTGCTTCACATTTCTTCCACCTCATTCAGCAAAAGCCAGCGGCTGGCAAAAACGACCATAAAAATGCCAAAATTACAAGTACGCTTCAAGTGGTGGTACCGACAATATAGAGTATTTAGGCAGCCAATAGACCTGACCCACTTGTTCTATAAAAAGGAGTTTTTGAGGACTTAAGGGTCAAATTTAATTTGACCATTAGGTTTGTGGTCCATTAATTACTTGCATTTTTTTATTTGTTCAAAGGTAGGAGGAAACCATTTTCCTTTGTCATTTCTCCTTTTAATATGTTTTTGAGGCATCCAGATATATAAATAATTTGATTATTAATAAACAAGCGACCGTCGTCCGTCCACTTAACAACTATCAAATAGTTTATAAGATATAGACGAATTAAAAATAAAAATTTTTTAAGGTAAAATCTTCAATGTCCAATCCAATAACATTTCCATCATATTCAACCCCCATGGAAGATTATACATACTAAAAATTAACAAATCAGCCAAGTGAATAAACCACTCGCTCGGATAGCTCCGTGCCTACAACCCTCAAGTATCTCCTCAACTGGCTTTCCAAGTAATTCCTTTCTGTGGGACCAAAAATTTGCTGTAGATCCTACATACATTGGGAAATGAAACAAATTGTGGTGTGTAAAAAATGAAGTTGCTAGATGGTAATCAATTTTCTTATCTTTTTGTATTGAGTCAGACAAGTATTAGCTTTGTTTATAGCAAAATATAAAAATTAATTAATAAAAATAAATGACGACCATCAGGAATCATGTTTATGTACAACAGATGACGTGTCAAAAAGTCATTAATGACAAAGATGGAGACTAATACATACCTTGTATTTCACGCAGGATCCTTTCAGACCAATTAAAATATTGCCAACGTCTCCATTTTCCCTTCGAAAAAATGTTGGAGTACTACTGGATTCTGGACCAGACTCATCATCAGAGCTTTCATATTCAGGCTGAGACTCTTCATCTTCATATAGAAAAGCATCATTGAGGTTTTCCTGGTTACCATCATCGTGTTCCAGCTCCATAACATGTTCAGAAACATAAGGTGATGAACCCTCACCATCTTGAATGTTGGTGCAATCTGATAAGACGACATAGGGCTTTCTGTCAAGAAAAGGCTTGGCAATATCAAATGGAACCCACCTGGATATATCAACTACAGCTCATCAGCCGCGTCAAGAACTTTGGGATACAGAGGCACCAAAAATGTAGCTTAAAAGATACATGCATGTACAAGAAAACTTCATAGCCTAAGTTCAGTTTGCACACATAAGTGCATAATTATCAAGAAGATAAATTCATCCAAGCTCGAGAAATTACATATTAATAAAAGCATACAGGTCGTAGTATTTTCCTCCTGTATTCAAAGACTAACCCATGCCAGACATTTCCCAAGTTCACCAAACGTGATCCAAACCTGACAATCACTCGTTTAAAGCATATGTGCTTCCTCATGGTTAGCGCATGGCCTTCAAGTCTAACCATATTCCTCCTATTCCCAGAGAGTATTGCTTAACAATTTCTAACAAACTATCTATGCCTTGAACACGTTCATCTTTTCCCAGTAGTAATTTGCAGCCACCATTGGTTTTAATTCCACAGTTTGATCCAAGGATTAGGGGAGAGAGAGAGAATAGAATCATCAAGGATTGAAGAACCTAGGTCAATTAATGTGCCTGTCTTTCTTTATTATATATATTCCAAGGGAAAATAGTTACCACTCCAGTTGTTGCTTTTCTTTCTGTTACTTCGAAAGTAGCTGCTTCAGCTTCAGCCACTCGAATTTTCGATATTTCTTTTTATTTCTCATCAAACGAATGGCATCTTCTAAATGTGCCAAATATGCTTCTAAATAAGGAAATTAGTTACAGATGCCTAACAGAAGTCATGAATATACTCTTAACAATATAGATTCCAGATTAAATTACTTAATTGACAACCATTACATATAAGATGCTTGTTCAATTTTAAGATTGGATGCAAGTTGATCCTACATAAAATACAAAAACAAACTCCAAAGGGAATTTCTACAGGTCAATTGCATCAAAGAAACGAAGAAGAAGAGGAAACAAACTTACTGGTAACGAAGAGGACAGAGGAGCTCAGATGGGCGATATGCAGCTTTATATCTCATTTTATTGCAGGAATGGATATAATAGCCAAGATAATAATATTGGAGACTAGGGCAGTGGATGTGGTTATCTTTCACCCAATTTATTTCTTGTAAGGCCGAATACTTGCCCAAAGATAAGAAGGCAAAGTCTGGATCCCAGAATAAATATTTACTTGACAAACATCTAGGGAGGATATCTACAACACCGACTGCAACAAGCTGGCCATTAATCAAATATTGCTGATGGAAAGAACCAAAGCCACAAGATGGAACTGTTCCATCACTGGTTGGAGGAACAAATATTAAAGGAGAATCAACCAGAAACCTCTTATATGAGTTTTCGGTAACATGATCTGGTGTGTCATTATGCACTTTAATTTGATATCGTCTATACAAGGCATACTCTTCAGCATCAAAAGTCGATCTTTTCAAATAGATCTCAAGCCTTCGCCTCTTTACTTGGGGATGCTCAGAGCTATTCTTTGAACAACATGCTTTACTTTCATGCCTTGCAGCAGATCCTTCAGAAGTTGTAACAACCTCAGCACTTTTATCCAGAGAAGCTTTTGAACCAGAATAAAAATTTATGTGTCCATTACAAGCACTGACCGACAGACTAGAAGTTTCAGCAAGTTGTTTCAAAGAATTTGCCAGCTTTTCGGCAATAACTTTGGGAGACAGCACATTTTCGTCAGCTCCATTTCCAGACACCCTAGACTGGTGGTCATCCTTCAGAACTGATTGTGCCCGTTTTATAGTTGCTGCTATTTGGAATGCAATACTGCTGGAGTAGAGGAGATGTTCAGTCACTCCAACCAATAGCTTTCTTTTGGCTTGTGAAACCTTCTTAACAGCAGCTTTTGGTAATTGAACATCCTCAGGAAATTCCCCACTTTTGGTACATGATGACACTGCATTATTGATTTCTTCTGATAAGTAACACATAATCTTTTCTTCGCCATTCTTCTCTTCATTGTTAGAAGGCATGAATTCTTTCACCCCTGAGCTCGAAACTTCATGATTTGAAGTGCTGCACGTTTCCATAGCAGCATTTTGATCCTCCTTTAATTTGAATGGCTTTTTACAATCCATAGCGCCATCTAAGAACCTAGATATAGATAGTTGTTAGTGCTCTGTATAACGCTAAACTCAGAGTATGCATATGTTTCCATAGAAATTCATAATAATATGCCAAAGTCCACAATTTAACTGCTAGCAATGAAGGTTGATCCTATTAGATACTCCACTGCATACTCAAAACTCTCAGAAAATCAATGCAACCCAGTGTCTGCCATGTAATAAATAATACAGTGATCGCTGAATAAATCAAATGTCCTAAAGGAAAGATAATTTCTTGACCCATTTTCTAGGTCTGAACGCATATCGAAGACCAACAGCATGCTATACCTATACACTTGATGCACAATGGTTAACTAGCTCAAAGTTTCCAAACTTATAAGACAAAAATAAATAAACTTTTATCTATGATTGTGACAAGAACCAAAATATCTAATGGATTGACATGAAAAAGACTTGGCATAAGAAAATTAAGACAAATATACCTTTGCATTCGTCTACACACACGAAGTTGCTCTTTAGAAGGAATATAATCGTCAACTCTCAGTCGAATAGTATATGAAGGGCAGCAAGTTCCTTCCATCTCAGGTTTATAAAGGAAAGAACCAGATCTTCTCCAACCCCGGTCAAGAAGATCTAGTAAAAGATAATAAAACGAACATGGTAATCAATCATATAGCAAAATAAGTAAAAAATAAATAAATAAAAAAAAGGAAAATCAAATGAAGTTTTAACCAGAAAAATTCAATTGATAAATCTTATAGGTATAACCAAACTTTAAGCCAACTATAAATGAAAGCATGAGTCAAAAGAAAAAGATTATTAAGTCCTAGGTAGTTTTTTATTTTAGTCACAAAAGAAAGTAACGAAGCATAACACGTGTAAATTCATTGAGACACTGTAATATCATAAACCCATCACCATCAGTCATAGTCTAATGATATTTTAGTTGAGCAATATGTGCATACAAGTGAGATAACCATAAAGCTCCATAAACACAGGCGCACCATACTGCTAATCTTCTACGAGTTATGAACTACAAAAAGGATGCTTTACACTCTTAAAAAGAAATTAATAATAAATAAATAAAAGAAAGGCCTTTTAGATGGATGTTCATATGTTTGGACCATTGCACTATGAAAATCAAAGATCCATTTGACATACTGTGTAAAATAACAAAAACAACCACTTTTGCAAACCATGGAGAGAACTTGACTTCACAAACCTTGGTAGTCATTGACTGTAAGGCTATGGGCCCACAAGCCTGCAAAACCAAAACATATAGGAAAAGGTTTCAGAAATACAATTGTATCTGTTTAACAACAGAAAAGAAATAATGAAAAGTTAGACTAGGTTACCATATCCCAATGATCCGACATTTTAAACAAGGAATAGAACCTTTACATAACTTTTTGGTGTTTTTTCACTTACTTTTTTGTTTGTGCCCATTTACTTGTGCATGTGAATTGCATTCACTCATCCATACCATAATATAATCAACCCAATTAAATGTGTACATCAAAACTATATTCACAACAATGAACTAGAGATGAGATAATTCATGGTTTGACATTCAAGAGAACCAAAAACAATTTTGTGGAAAAACTGAACGAAATTAATTAAGATCAAGGATCGTCAGCAATGAAGCCCAGAGCAAACGACCTTTCGAAGATTTATGCATTGATCCATGGCGAAGAGCCAGCTAATTAACAAAACACATCTGAATTTTTCTTACAAGGGAAAACAGAAAAGCAGAAATCGAAGCCAAGTGGCCCATTTTAATAGTCCTACCATTTAGCAACCCAAAATCCCCAACAAAGCTCCACTTTTATTAAGTCAAACATGCTTCAATCTCGAAAAACTCTACAAATTATTACAGAATCACCGAGCAGCCATCGTCAAACAATGCAAGGAAAAGAAGTTTCGGATTCGACCTCACAATTCGATGTTACAATTCGAAAACAAATTCAACATATTCAGCAACAAAATTTGCAATTAAAAAAAAAAAAAAAAAAAAGCTTAAATTTTTCAATCCAAACTGTGAAATTTCAAAAAAGAAATACCAATGGATCTGATAACCAAATACGTAATTGAAGCATGTGAGATAATAATAAGAATGAAAGATGAAGTAATTAAAAGAAAGGGAAAGAGATTGACCATGTGAGATGCTGGTGCGACCAGGTGATTTACAATAGCCACAGGAGCTTCGATTCTTTCCGCAATCGTGAACCTTACTTTGTCCTCTTTCGTTGTTCTTGTGGTTGTTACCATTCCTATTGCTTCTGCTGCTACTGCTGGCCTCGCTCCTCATCTTCCCAGCCATTTCCGATTCGCCTACCAGCCTAACTCAGACTGAATAGAAGAATTCGGAGCGGGTTTGTTTCTTTTGCCTGTAAAAACGACGTCGTTAATCAAATCGGATCAAATTTCAAAAGCAGGCCACTATCTTTTACACTTTTGCATATATAGCCCATCTATTTTGAGAAATTACAGCGTAACTTCTCACTTTTTTTTTTATTTGGTTTTTTAACGCTCCTCGTTTGTTTTTCGATTGACACTTTTAAACCATGTTTAGTTAAATGAGTAATTTAAAATAAGGACAAATCTTTACTAAAATTGATTGATAAATTGTGCCAAAGTATAATTAGATGAGAACAATTTTTTAAAAAAATTTATCAAAAATTATATTTGTTTAAAGTTTAAATGTGAACAAATTTTCATTAAATTAGTTAAAATTTATACATTATCAGTAGTTGTTCATTGTTAGAAGTTAAATTTTTTAAACTACAAGTTTTCCAAAATATTGGCTAATTTGCAAGAAATGTAAAATATACAGGATACTTTCAAAGAAAAAAAAACTTTTTTATTTTTGAGTTAATTATATTTATTATCCTTGTATTTTAAGGGTATATTAATATAATCTCTATATTTTTAATTTAAATAAATTTACCTCTACAATTTAAAGGATATGTCAAAAAGATCTTTCTGTCAAATTCTTTTATAAAAGAATTTGTATTAATTGAATGATTTTTAAAATATATATATATAATATTAATTATTAGCTAAATATTTTTTTGATCTTGACATGGTTTATAATCTGTCCATTTTGATAAAAGAAAATTTAATAGAAGAATCTATTTGATGATATTAAAAAATATAAAAATAAGATTGTTTAATTAAAAGTACAGGGACTATATTAACACACCTTTTAAAGTGTAAGAGCTGATTAAAAGTGACACACTCTTTAAAATATATAGGTGATAAATATAATTAATTTCTTAATTTTTAATAAATTGAGTTTACTAAAATTTAAAATAAATTTGGTTTTGGGCGTCACATACTCCAAGAATAAACCAAATGTAGCATCTTAAATATATAAGCTCACATGACATTAAATATGATGACTTATCTACATTCTTGACAAGTGTATATATACTTTGATGGATGAATAATTAATCAAAATCAATCCTTTGAATATTAAATATTGTAAAAAAAGGAAATTTTAATAAATAACTAATAAATTTTTAATCATTGTTATATTTGGTAGAAATGAGGAGAGAGGGAGGGAAAGAGAGAAGGATGGGGAGGGGAGAGGACGAATTAAAAGAGGTGGAAAGAGTGAAAGGATTAAAATATCTTATTTTGTTTGATATTATTGGAAGGAATGAGAGTATAAATAATTAAAGTATAAGTGTAAATTTATTACTTAGTTATTCAAACTCCAACCAAATATAAACTTAGATCATTTATTCTCTCTTTCGTTCCTATTTTATCAAATAATATGAAAAATTAATATAATTTATGCTCTTCTTTTATTTTCCTACACGTCTCATATGTTTATCATTGTTCATTCTCATCTCTCTTACCAAACATAATCTAAAAGAAAAACCTTTATTCCTATTGTGGATAACATGCATAAAACCCTACCTTAAACCTTATCTTCAATCTTTATTTTTTATTTTAACCAAAGTTCACTCACCAAAATCCTTTACATTTATAAGAGAATCCAATAGCTTGTTTAGTTCCATATTATTATTTTCTAAGTATAATTTTGGCTCTCATGAATTATTAGTTTGTTTTTGTAATTGTAGCTATGTTTCTATTGAAATGTTGGACTAGGCTGACATTTATGTAACCAATAAAATGAATTTGTTATAGGGTTTTTAACTTAAGCTCATTTATAGAAGTCCAATTTACATAATCTAAAAGAAAAACCTTTATTCCTATTGTGGATAACATGCATAAAACCCTACCTTAAACCTTATCTTCAATCTTTATTTTTTATTTTAACCAAAGTTCACTCACCAAAATCCTTTACATTTATAAGAGAATCCAATAGCTTGTTTAGTTCCATATTATTATTTTCTAAGTATAATTTTGGCTCTCATGAATTATTAGTTTGTTTTTGTAATTGTGGCTATGTTTCTATTGAAATGTTGGACTAGGCTGACATTTATGTAACCAATAAAATGAATTTGTTATAGGGTTTTTAACTTAAGCTCATTTATAGAAGTCCAATTTTAAACTCAGTGTCTAAGACTAAGACCAATAGAAGCCTGAAATTCTCAAAATCTATATGCATAACCTAGGTATAGATTTTAGACACATAATCCAAAATCCAATAACTTTCTATAAACTAGCGTACTCATCCACTATGCTGGATTTCAAAATATTATGGAGAAAATAACTTCCACATCAAGCGAGCCATTCCCACTCACCTACTAACAAGAAGCCTCATGACCAACACTTTCACATATTCTTTAGTGGTTATGAGCAATAGAGTAGTGGAACATGAATATAAAAAACACTTCACTATTCTCTTATAAATACCACAAAAATACATGGTTCAGGTAAGCATCTCTCTTACCTTACAAGATCTGAATACTAAATTGAGTGTCAAAATATCTTTGGCTTGTACCACACCAACTCTCCAAAATTCTGATTTTCTTCTCTATTTTCAGATTCTTAAATATCTAAAGTATTTAAAATACCTTTTCAAATAGGAATAAGGATTAATCAGTTTTCAGCAAAAATGAGAATTAATAATTTAAATCCTATTGGTAATATCTCACACTCAAATGGGCTTTAGACATGATTTTTCTCCTTTTTCAAAATCTACTTCTTTTCTTTTTTACATGTGAGAAATTGCAATATAAAAACAAAAAACTACGTAAGGGGATCATATAATTGCAATATAATAACAGACTTTTACAAAAGTTGACATAACTAAAACCCAGCCTCTTAGGTCATCTTACATTTAACATTTTTTTTTTTTTAACATCGTACAAATGACTTTTGAGGGGGAAAAACGAGCATCCTTGAAGGTGTTTCATGTAGACTTTGAATTCAACAAGTCACATAGGTCATGTTACTGTTATCTCTGTCTCCATAGCCATTCCAAAGAGCCCATGTCTGCCTCAAATTATTCTTTCTCATATAGGTCATGGAATTTTGTTGCATTGATTTTAAAATAGATTTTTTTTGGCAAAATTATAAAACTTTTAAATGCATAGATATATACTTTTAAAAGGATAAAAGAATAAGAAAAGAAAAAAAATTGATGTAGATAGATAAGGTTATTAAAAATATAATTGCCCTATTATTTTGTTTATTTTGGAAAATTATTTTTTATAAAAAAGTTCATATATACCTAACTTACTTTTAAAATAAATTAATTAAAAGAATAATCACTTTTTTCAACCCAAATCAAGTGTTATCTTTAATTAAATCCTAAATTATTATTGTTATCTTAATTAAATCCTAAATTATTATTTTTATCTTAATTAAATCTTAAATCATAGTTGATTTTATGTACACAACAAGACAACAACTATAGTATTTGTTCTAAACAGGATCAAGAAAATCCATCAATAATTTACCAAAAAAAAAAAAAGAAAATCCATCAATAATGTCCAGAAAGGAAACTAAAACGAAGAAAGAAAATTCTTCCATAAATTACAAAATTCATGTCCTGCAGGACCCAATACGGAAAATGTATCGAGTCTAAAGACAACACACGCTCATGAAGAAAATGGGTTTCAATTATATTTACAGAAAAAACAAGGGCTCACTTGCAAAAACCCGCATTTCCAAAATTCAAAAACAGGAGGAAATAAAATAGTAAGGAGGGCAATATCGTGATTATCTGCCCACCAAAAAGCACAACCTGAAAACGTAGGCTTTAAGTGAGGGAAACAACGAGAGCTGTAAGGAGCAAACCCATCCATTTTACCCATTTCGGACTCCAGACCTCACTTAATTACAATATGATGCCACTCTCTTCCTCCCCTTCTCTTCTCCACTGGAAAATAGATTTCCGATCTTCCTCCACCCCTCTCTCTCTACCACTTCCACTCTCTCACTAGGTTTTCAAACTGACTTCTGCTAAAATGGCGGTTATTTCAAGCTCAATATCTCACATCCTCTAGCTTGCAGAGACTTCAGATTCTTATGGCAACAATGGCGGTTCCGTCGACCTGAGACTTCTGAAGCTTCCAGCTTTCTGCAATTTTCGCACTCACCACACGACTTTCCTATTTGAAGAAAGAGAATTCGAATGCCGATTCGTAGTCTTCTAATTTATGCTTCAGAGTCTCGTACTGTTGGATAGCGGTTTCAGATCTAACCGTTTGCTGACTTCGGTTTCGAAGAGCTAGTTAACTGCGACGACAACACGTTTGGTGTAAAATATTGTTACGGTGGTTCTAGACGTGAAGCAGAAGCTAAGTCAGGTTTTTTAGGTTATAGTTTTGTCATTTGCTTTGATCTGTGCAATTATTGGGCCAATTTTTGGGTTCGTAGACTTTGGGTTTCGGCGATGAATCGTAGTTTTAGGGCTCAGGAATCACAAATGCAAGCGGCGTTGAAGCAGAGGCAGCAGTTGAGAGCCTCAATGATGAAGGAGAAGGAGGAAGAACTCGCATTGTTTTTAGAGATGAAGAAGCGCGAGAAGGAACGCAATGATCTTCTCCTTAACAACTCTGAAGAGTTCGATGCACCATTAGGTACCATTGGAGGGCAAATTTTGGGTTTCTGATTATAATGTAGGATTTTTCTTTTCAGTTTGTCGACTATTACCTGTGTTGTTGTCCATGGAGATGAATTTGCTATATTTTGGCTTTAGTTACCTTCTGGGTTTCTCTTCTGCTGGAATTTGCTGCTAACTAGTTTCTACTTCGCTCGATTTATTGAAAATCTTGCTAATTTTTGGTGCTGGTCTAGTTTATACATTGTTGTTCATTGAGATAAATTTTCTATCTTTTAGCTTTTGTTATCTTCTGGGTTTCTCGTCTGCTGAAATTTGCTGCTAACTAGTTTATACTTTGCTTGATTTATTGAAAATCTTGCTAATATCTGGTTTATATTATTGAAGTATAATTTTTTACCATGTGAGGACTTTGTTGCAGGATCGAAACCTGGCAGTTCTCCCATCTTTAATATTTCATCATCAACGCCTGCTCCTCCTCGCAAGACTGGTGCTGATGATTTTCTAAATTCTGAAAACGATAAGAATGACTATGAATGGTATGTTAGAACATCTTTTACATTTTCTAATGGTCATTGACTCATTATTAGCTGAGAATGATATTCAGGATAACAAGTAGAGCTATTCTAGGTCAAGTATAATCCAATTAAACTTGTATTCACCTAGTTATTTGCATTCATTCACCTATTCATGTTATCCAGAATAGAGCTGCTTTCGGAATAATTAAACAAATAAATAAAAGGATTAAATTTCTAAATGATTAATATCAAATGCAGCCTGGGTATGAATGCCTTTTGGATATTTGGTAAAATATATTCAAATTTCACAATGGGGAAATCCTGGATTGTTGCTTCTTTATATTTCCATGGAAAACATCGATTTATATTTTCTTATGGTAATGGTAGAAGTGAGTACGTCCATAGTTTTTAGCAACTACTAGGGAGGCATTGAAGTATTTAACAAGTGATTCCCTTAATAAATTAACATTTCCAGGATCAAATGAATGCATGGGGTAGTTAACACTTAACAAATCTGCTGTATAATACGACTTCATGATGGCCTCTGGTTTTGGAGAATGGTTGGGCTAGTAATATTTTTTGTTATGGAGGGGAAGGCACCTGAAGTAAGGTTACGATAGATTGATGGGTTTTTCTGCCATTCCAAAGATCCTCAATGAATTTCCTTATGAAACAGAAGTAAGATACCACAATACAAAGTGTCATGAAAATTGGACCATATTTATTTGATGTAATTAATAGTTCAACTTCTTGAGAATATTTATAATTTAATGTTTGTAGCTTTACACAAGGCTACTGTAAATTCATGTTATCATAATTCTGATTCTGAGTTTTTCAGTATTATCATGAGATGTTTTAATTAATGTCCTTTGGCATTTCTTTCAGTTTACTAAGGCTTTAAATTTTCAATTTTGAAATGTTGGGAAAAATCCAATGCATTTATTGACACATTTGTCATTCGGTCTGTGAAGGGGGCCTATATCATCAGTCTAGCTTTGGGATATTTTATGGGTTTGCCACAGGGGTTGGTGGTACTTTTAATATGGAAAAACCACTTTTATTTTACCTTTAATCACGTGTCTTTTCACCATTAAATATCTTTCACACAATTTTTCAGATATAATCTTCTGAGAACATAATGTATAATCTTCTGAGAAACATAATGTACAGCATAAAGGTGTTTTTGTAGATAATTCCAAATGTTTTCTTTCATTTCGAATAGTGTATGCTTGTGTCCTTTTCTATCTGTAATTTCATTAAATTCAAAATCTCTCATTGTAAATAGGTGTGTGCTATAATCGTCTTAATTGATGTTAACCAGACATCATTTTTTTATTTCTATTTTTATGTTTCAGGCTCCTAACTCCTCCTGGAACTCCTCTATTTCCTTCTTTGGAGATGGAATCACAAAAGACTGTAATGAGTCAGCTTGGTACCCCAAAGGGTCGCCCCACTGCTCTTAAATCTAGAGTAAGCATAGTCTTCGGATTATAATGTTGGATAGTCTTATTCTCAAATGTTGTTATGTCAACGCATTGTTTGGTAGTTGGTAGAGTTGGTAATCCATCTTTGAATTTGCCAAAGTGGAAATCACAATTCCTTTTGGATTTGATTTGGTCTGTTTGGAACTTTCTTAATTTGTTTGATGAGTCCTAGTTATGCCAGAGTATCGGCCACCATTTTTTGAATGAATCAAGGGTTGCATTAGGAAGCAGAAAAGATGCAAGGATTATTACTTTGTTGTATTCTTGTTTTATATTTGTATGAAGACATGTTTGCTATTTCAATTTTTTGTGCATATTCAAGTGACCTCTTGGTTTTGGAACTGTAGTATGTAACCAACTTGCAATTACATTGTTTCACTTTGAATTTGTGTTTTACAATTGGGTTTCTCACTATCTTTGGATCATGAAGTGGTGTTTTTAAGTCATTTATTCATTGTGGATATAGTTAGCAAACCTGCAGCCGGAGCCTGCTGTTCGGAGCAGCTTAGCATCTAAACAACCAGCTTCATCCCCTGGGTTGAATTCTTCAACTGCTGGGACTCGGAGGCCATCATCATCAGGGGGGCCTGGATCAAGACCTGCAACACCAACTGGACGTCCTACATTGACTACGGCATCTAGGTCTTCAAGACCTTCAACACCTACTTCTAGAGCAACCTTGCCATCAAATAGGCCAACTATTTCTGCAGCTAAGTCCACAGTTTCCGCTGCTAAGTCCTCAGTTTCTGTGGCTAAGCCCACAGTTCCTGCTACTAAGACCACAGTTCCTGCTACTAAGACGACAGTTTCCTCAAGATCCACTACTCCATTATCAAGGTCAACTGCAAGATCTTCAACGCCAACAGTCAGACCTACTGTTCCTCCACCCAAGTCTGCACCTAGGGCATCAACACCAACTCGTCGGCCATCCACTCCATCAAATGCACCGAGTATCTCTGCTCCTCCATCCAAGTCCTCTTCTTTAATTTCAAAGTCAGCTCCCACAACATCTAGAAATCCAGTGCCATCACGTGGTGCATCACCAACTGTGAAATCCAGACCATGGAAGCCCTCAGAGATGCCTGGTTTCTCACTTGATGCTCCGCCGAATTTGAGGACTACGGTTCCTGACAGGCCACTGTCAGCTACGAGGGGTAGGCCTGGAGCACCCAGTTCTAGGTCTTCTTCTGTTGAGCCTGTTTCAAATGGAAGACCAAGAAGGCAATCATGTTCTCCTTCAAGAGGACGAGTTCCCAATGGCACTGTTCATGCCAGTGGAAGCTCTGTCCCTGCAATGAGTCGTGGACTTCATAAATTTAATGACAATGTGAGCCCAGCTTTAGTTGGAACAAAAATGGTGGAAAGGGTTATAAATATGCGGAAACTGATACCACCAAAATTAGATGACAGACATTCTCCTCACGGTAATCTCTCTGCAAAGTCTTCTTTGTCCCCTGACAGCTCGGGCTTTGGTAGATCACTCTCGAAGAAATCTCTGGATATGGCTATACGACACATGGTAAGTTCCTCTTGCATTTTATGAGGTATCGTGCATTAGTTGAAGTTAGAATCCCTGGAGTTTTAATTAGCAATGAGGCATGGCATGGTTAACTCATTTTGACTGAGTTTATTTTTCTCACATGTAGATTCATTGAGAATGATATAAGAAATAGAATGCTACAAGTTTGGCTTACTCGTTATTGTCCTGATTTGAATTTTGACTACAGGATATAAGAAAATCCATTCCAGGTAATTTACGGCCATTGATGACAAATATTCCTGCATCATCTATGTACAGTGTGAGATCAGGGCCTACACGGAGCAGAACAATTAGTGTTTCAGATTCACCTCTCGCCACAAGCAGCAATGCTAGTTCTGAAGTTAGTGTGAACAATAATGGCCTCTGTTTAGAAGGGAGTGAACTAGAAGATGATATTGGCAGTGAGCGAGGCGGCCGATCTCCTTCTAGTTTGCGTGGTAGGTGATCTTATGGGGCCTACTACTGCATATAAATTGAATTTCAATATTATAATTTTTAATTCCTACGATCTTTGATAGTTGAAACCGAGGAAGAACTAACCAGAGTTGTGCTTATGTGGGTAATGTAAAGTTTGTCGCAGAGGTTGGCAGTTTAATTTGATGTAATTCACGGTCTTTATAATATTAGGGCAACTAGTTATTTGCTAAATGATTTTTGATGCTCATCCTCTACATGGTATGTTATCATGTACTTGTTATAACCCATGATGTTGAAAAACAAGGAAAGAAAATTGCCACCCTGGCCGAGTCCTTAATTAGATTTTATTATAAGAGTAAAAATTGCTATTTTGGTACGTCATATCTCTTCCCTCTTAGCCCTTAGGATTTGCTATAAAACCATGCAGTAAAGCATTGATAATGCTAGGACCACCATCTTAATTTACCATATTTATTTTTCAACTTATGTGGCCGTGTATCATCTTATATTTAAGGTTCACTTATTCTTATTAGGTATATTGTTTTGTTAACAATTAAAGGGTAGCCACATTATTAATTTGTAAACAAGGTAGTAAATAAAGATGATGGCCGAAGCATATAGAGGTCTTAGACCTGTGATTACTTAGTTCTTGGGACTGTAAAGCCATAATTTTAGATTTCATTTAGCCATCTGGACTAAATGAGTTGCGGATCATGTAACCAGTACGTGGACCACATAATCGTTACCTAGGACCAAATATTCATGTCCACAACATGAAAAATTCATAATCAACTTCTGCCGCCCACAACCTATATCTTGTTCTTTTGTCTCACAGGTTGAACATATTCAGGATTGTAACAGTTCCTTTTGGTCAAGTCTATCTCTTAAAAGCACCTAGGGGTGTGGCCTAATAGAAAGGAAGCTGACCGTTCCATCACACTCGTTTGCGAGAGTTGTGGTTCGAGTCTTGACAAATCCATATGCCTCGTAGTTTAGTCTTGCTGAAGTGGAGGGATCTGTTGGGGGTTGAGCCGGTTGCTCTTGACTCCTGAGGGTTGCAAAGTGGGAAGAGAAGATTCTACCTACTAATGCAAGTACATGAGATCCATATCGAGGTCTTTTTTTTTCGACAAAAAAAAAAAAAAATCTATGTCTTAAAAGATTTTAAAGCAATTTGCAGCCGCCACTACCACCATCAGTAAGAGTATTCATTGATTGAACTAGATGTCATCTTTTCAATAGTAGCAAACCACTTTTTTAATAGAGTAATTTGATATCATGCCTATGCCGAATAAAAGTTGAATTTATTTAGCGTATCTATTGTAATACTATTATTTTGTTTTAAAATGACTAACATATTTTTTAATATAAAACGTTAGTAATTAATATTTGGGTTTTTGTGCTATAATCATAATCAAAATGCAAAAAATGAAAAAAAGTTAATTTTTTTTATAGAATTAAAATGTTAATCCAAAATTGCTTTTATATATCTAAAAGTATAAAAATTGAATAAGCTATTAATAATTAAAATATTAGCCATTTCAGTAATAGCCACACATACCACCACCACCACCATCAACCCATCTTCTCCTTTTCTTCTTCTTAGCCAACTTTTGTCATCCCTGTCATCATCACCATCGCACTCTTCTTCTTCTCCTCCTCCTCTTCTTCTTTGTTGCTGTCACCGTGTATTATACTTGCCATTGTCATCAATAATAAAGGTTAAAACATTTACATGTTTTGTAAAAACTTCTTTAATGATTCTCTTGTTGTTGGGTAACTTATTTATAAACAATAATAGTTCTTTTTGTTTGTTTTGTGTTATTGATTTTCAAATGTCATTGTTAGAGAATGCTTGAGTATTTGAAATGGAAATGGAAGGTGTTAGAATGAATAAAAGGAGTTAGAATGTTTGAAATAAGTAGAATGTATGCTATGCGTTTGAATAAATATTTGAATTATAGGTTATCTGTTCCTGTGCTATTTGTTAATTACAAATTATTTATAGTTTATCTTATTTCATATTTTATTTATTTGAATTAAGGCAAATATTTATGGGAGATGAAAGGATTTTCAAAAATGAAGAGATAACAAATTAAAAAAAAAGATATTTTTCAATTCGATATGACTTTGCTTGACTATATTTCAAGGAATGCATACAACTCTATAGGGAGAAATTGGGTCATTGTGATTTTGTAAATGTGAAATATATAAATTATTCATTCCAAATTAATTTTGTTATTTTTATTCAATTTATTCATTAAATTAAATTTTTATTTTTTTTTACAGGTCCTCATGCCACTTAACATCAAGGATAAACATTAGGTGTTAGCCTACATTGATCTTTGCAAGCAGCATGTGTATCTATACGATTCTACGTTAAGTAAAGTTATGAATTGTGACGAATTCAATGCTTTGTGGATTATGTTGCCATAAATCTTGAGACAAGAAAATTTCTTCCTCGATTAACCCGAAGTTAAATGAATAATGAATCAGTTTTCATATTCTTATGTTGAGAATTTTTTGAGAATTCCAAAATTGGGAAGCAGGTACGTTTCATATTATCATTAGTGACCATTGTTTTTTTTTAATAAGTGTAATTATGTTTCATCTACAAAGTTAAAGTAACTATGATAGTTTTTAATTTGTTTTACACTAGGGATTGTAGAGTCTTTATACTAAAGCCAATTGAATATGTACTTGCAAAAATAAAAATAAATATATATATATATATATAACCTTTAGCCATGAGGATATAAAATTTTTTAGGCAAAAATATGCAATTGAAGTACATAATAGAGATCTATCACTTTAGTTTTGTAACTTAAATTATGTAATGTATATTATGTACGTCCATATTTAGTTAAATTAACACAAAAATAAAATTTTTTAGTTAAATTAATTATAATTTTTGTTAATGAATTTGTTTTATTTACATTTAATTATAAAAAATTATTAATTAAATTTGATTTATTCATAAAAGGTAAAATATAGTTTTACTTGTCTACACCACCATGCTATTGGTGCCCCACCACCAGACCGTTTGTACTTCATCACTAGGCTAATTGTGCATGTTACTCAGATTTCGTGCAAGTTTTGGAGGCATAAATCTACCTAGAAAATTCTGAAAAACTGTAAAAATTAGAGCTGTTACCTCTTAACTTTCCAATTATATATCATATGCATCAATCCAAGTTGCACAAAGTGTGTCAGTGTGATAATACTTTGAACACATATTATGGAACTCAATATGTCTGTACAAATATGCTACCATACCATGCATATAATGATACTGATCCAAGTCAAACTTCTTGCACATGCAAAACTTAGTACTCAAATTGACCTTACTCTCTATTAGACCACCTATCACCATATACTCATCTTTATTGATAGGCTGAACACATATGTGTTGTGCTATTTTTTCCCTCTTTTTGAACCATTCTTCTATCCATGTTATCAAAATGGTTGTCATATTATCGACGATGATTCGGCGATCATAAAATCATTGTTGTAACTTACAACGAATAGTTTCCAATAAAGGCACCAGCAGCATTTCTCTTGAATCCCTTAGTATTGCCTTCGGCAATATTTGTAGTCAACGTCTTATATCGAGTAACTCGAAACTTACAGTGAGCCCATCTTTGAGCTTCTGTTTTAAATAGGTATTCAACCGCTCGTATGTTTATATTTCTCAACTCATTCATATAGTAGTTAAACCTTATTGGCAAATAAGCCTTTGCAGCTAAATAAAAGTAGGAAGAATTTCATCTTTATGTTCAAACTTCTTTGCCTTAAACTTTTGACTAATATGATGCATACACAAGCTACAATAAAAGTTGGGATAAACAACTTTTAATGAATTCTCAATACTTTTATGTTTGTCCAATATATAAACCAAATTATCAAGTTCCCCATATGCATCTTTAAAACACTAGAAAAACCATGTATATGCAGAATTATTTTCAGCATCCCTTACACCAAAAGCAAGTGAAAAAAATTATCCATTTCCATCTACAGTTGCAACAATATATAGATAACCACGATATCTATATTTCCAAATTGTATCATCAGCAACAACAGCAAGCCTTATGTTAGAATGGAAACTACATATATTTGCTCATAATGTCATGAAATAGCATTGAAAACATTCTCCATCATTTGACTGTTCCTGAATAATTAGCTTCCACCATTGCAAATATGATGGTAGTCTTGAGAATGACTCTTTTTCATTGCCTCTATTACTGTTTAATGCGTGTTCTCTTACTTGACTTGCTTTATCATAAGATATGTGTACACCATATTTTAACTTCATATCAAAGGGTTGTATACATTAGCAATCCCAACATTTGCATTGTCTATTGAGTTTTTCCAATGGCGGACGTGAAATTTTTCTAATATACGTGAATTTTCATATTTGATTTTTTTTTTTGCGTGAAAATTCCATATGAACCTCCAAAATCTCCCAAAATCATCTCCAAAAACAATCTACCCAATTGAAATTAAGGAACAAAAACCTAAAATAAAATGCATATAGTAACTTATAAATTCTAAAAGTGGTTGTTATAGCTTGATTTGTTGAAGAGGAAGGAAATGTCTTTGATCAAATCCCAGATTACATGTACAACTTTTCTCAATTACATTTATTTTTTGTGTCTAAGAGATATTTAGGGGTTTAATAAATTGAATAGATGTTGTACGTGTTATTTCCATTTAACATGAGAAGGGATAGTTAAGTAAAAGTATTAACTAAATTAGCTAAAATTTTAATTCCTACAAAAATTAACTAAAAAAATTTAAGGGACTTCACCACTAGCTATGACAAAAAAACCTTTAACATTTTTAGCCCATTTCACTTCCTATTCCTCTTCCACTTTCTATTCCTCTTCTTCCTTTATAAATACCCTATATCAAATCCTAAATCTCCACTTCCCTTCCTTAATGATTTTGAATCTCCATTTGTTACTCTGTGGGTATATTTTTTATTTTTGTTTTTTTTAACATGGAGTCTAATGTGCATATAATATTGATGAATTATTGATAACTAACCCCTTAAGTTTACATCGATGATTGTAATAACTTATATATAAATGACAATCCAGGTTCACAGCATATGCAAATATAATATTTGATCAGTTTCATATTGGAATTGATTAATCATTTTGCTACATTATGTTGTGCTTGTGTTTTGTCATGCATTGCCAGAGTGCTTCATCATGCATTGTCAAAGTGCTTTGTCATGCGTTCATGTTGTGCTAGATGAAGTCTGATAACATACTTCGATAGTTTGGCCAACAAATTCATTATTGACAAATCCCTTCAATATTTTGTCGAACCACTTCATCTACTACCCTTTATTATCTGTCACACGCTTTGACCAAATATCAAGACACTCATATACTTGATTCTCCAAATTTGCATATGTAAAGGTCTCCATTCCACTAGATTCATTAGCAAAGCCAAATGTAAGTGATCAATGTCATAAAAACTACATAATTGAAAAATATATATAACTTTCGGCATTAGTGAATGGATTCTTCATTCGCGAAGTCTGAAATTCTATATAAAATATAACCTTTGGCACTATCGAATTTGTTCATCACTAGCGAAGTTTGAAATTCCATGTAAAATATATATTTCGGTACTAACGAAATGTTTTGTCACTAACAAGTATGAAATTCCATGTAAAATATATACTTCTATACTAGCAAAGTGTTTGTCACTAAGTAAGTCTGAAATTTCGTGTAAAATATATATATTTTAGTACTAGCGAAATCTGAAACTCTATATAAAATATATATTTTGGCACTGATGAAGTTGTTCATCACTATCAAAGTGTTCGTCATTGATTTTTTGAAAAATAAACCCTAAATCATTAACCAAAATTATCTAAAATACTAAGTACATAAGACCTAAATCCTTAAAAACTTATGAAGATGCATCAGAAGCTGATATTGTTCAGACAGTCAAAAGTTAGGAAAGAAAAGAAACACTCAGATCCACCCCGCCCACCCTTTGATTTGCAGTTCATATACAGTTGTGATTGCTTATTAATCAGTTTTTTCCTTCTTTGTTTTTGATTTCTTAGCTGGTGTTGAAGTAGAGAGAGTAGAGGAATTTCCAAAGGTGTAGTTAGGTATATTTCACATCTAAATTGACCAAAATAATAATTCTAACTAAAGCTGGTCAAAAAAATTCAGAACATCTCCAAATGTGACTTGACATTAAATTATCCTTTTCAACAATATGAAAAATGAATCCTGATTTATTAAGAGCATTTGGTAATGTGTTTTTTTTTTTTTTTCTTGAATTGTATATAATTTGTTTAGATCATATTTGATACACATGATGAAAAAAATAGAATAAAAAAAGAATTTATGAAAAGATGGGAAAATATAAAAAAGAAAAAGCTAAAATTATAATAGTTTTATATTGTATTTGGTGGTATCTAAATAAAAAAACTAGACTGGATTATATATTTTGGTGTTTGTAAAATTACTCCAAAATATATACTTGTATTATATATTAATTTTAATATTTTTTTAAATTTATTTAATGTATATATTTGTACTGTATACTATAGTTTAATATAATTTTTATACTATAGTTTAATTTAATTTTTAATTTACAATTTTTAGAATATAAATTCATAACATTTAAAATTATGTTAATATTTTTTTTTACAAAGTTTCAATCAAAATTTCTATGAATATATACCACAATATATTACTATTACTCAGTATTGAAGCATATCTCATTGAATATTGAATTTTGTTCCTCAATTTGCACCACAATCCATTCTTTATATGAATGGTTACCCCTATAACAAGTTTCACATATTCAAAAGGCTATCTCAATTGTACATTAAGGTTGTGTTTGATAACACAACTGTTTTTTATTTTTGTTTTTAGTTTTTTCCTTTTGAATTATGTATAATTTGATTAGTTAGAGTTTGTTAAATGTTAGTTAGACTACTTAATTAAGTAAAAATGTAAAAACAAAAACAAAAAATGAAAATACTTTGGTTGTGTTTGATAACACAACTGTTTTTTATTTTTGTTTTTAGTTTTTTCCTCTTAAATTATATATAATTTGGTTAGTTTAGAGGTTGTTGAAATTTGTTACATGTTAGTTAGACTACTTAATTAAGTAAATATGTAAAAATAAAAGTAGAAAATGAAAACACTTAGAAAATATTTTTATTTTCAGTTTTGTATTTTTTTATTTTCCTTCACATTTTTAATCTAACTAACATTTAACAAACTCTAACTAATATTCAAACTAACCAAATTACACATAATTTAAAAGAAAAAAAATTAAAAACAAAAATAAAAACAATTGTATTATCAAACAAGCCATTTGAAAGTGTTTTCATTTTTAGTTTTGTATTTTTTTATTTTCTTTCACATTTTTAGTCTAACTAACATTCAACAAACTTTAACTAATTTTTAAACTAACTAAATTATACATATCTCAAAAGAAAAAAAATTTAAAAAAAAAAAAAATAATAATTATGTTATCAAATAAGCACTACTAAACTTTTATAACAGCATAACCACATTAAACTTTCGTAACAGCATAACCAATGCCACAGTTGACTTAATGAGTCTAAATTGGTATCCAACACATTTTTTTGATACCCCACCAAAAGGTAAAAAAGCAAAATCTCATATAATCTGATCACTGCAATGATAAATCTATCGCTGACATTACTCATAACCATAGTCACACAAAAAAAAAAAAAAAAATGAAAGAAAGAAAGAAACCTCATTTGGATATAATGCTCCAGGACTTCAAGACGGGTCAAAACCAGCCCATCCTTCATGCCTTTGCATTATAGCCATTAATGCCAACAAATAAAATGGATCACCAATTACCCATTATAGTAATTAATTATTTTATTTCATATATGAGCTACTGTTCATTGCAGATGGATGTTAACTTTTGTGTTCCATACAGTTTCTCAATTAGCCAAATTACAGTTTCTTCTCAACCCCCATAACAATTATAACAACTTTCAAAGAGCAACCAAGTTTTCAAACAATACAAAATACACAGTTAAATGATGAGGGAAAAAATACAAAAACTTTTTATTCACTGAGATAAACATTATCTCTTTCCGGTCAACAACTTCAAGAAAAGGGAAGAAGAAGAAGAGAATTTCAAAGCTTGAAAACCTGGCCAAATTTAAGTAAGTGACACATATCAGACGACAGCATTATCTATATCCACATATATACGAATTAATATTAGTACTATCAACCCCCACGTTACCCAATTTTAGTCACCACAACAGAGAAGATCAAGTATGATATACTTACAGTGATGCTCAAATTCACTTCTCGTAAGTAATCTCTTTGAAGGTTTGCACCCCTCGAATTTGTTTTACTCAATTTGGGACCCTAAAACACAAAAAATTCATTGTAAGACTATTTATATATAATTGGTTATTCCAAATATTTTCAATGTCCGTGTGAATTGGCTCTATATATAAATATATAAATATAATCAAACCCACCATCATAGAGAACTTAAAATTAACAGAAACTTAATATTTCTTCTTCTTTCTAATACTTCATGAATTGCAAACCAAACTTTGAAAATAGCCTAATAAATGAAATTACCTAATCTTGAAAGTATATATGCTTCCGTTGTTCCATTCCATCTGTTTTAATATAAACCATTTTCCAAATTATATCCACAAAAATTCAGGCAAGTATAAACATATTCAACGCAAAAAAAAAATCTAAAAGGTTCAACTAATTTCTAATAAAATAAATTTATTTTTCCTACAAGTCGACATGGTAGTACGGTTGATCAGCAATAGAAAACCTATGATAGTGTCTGAATAAAATCATCCACAAATAAAAAATGTAGCCTGCAGAGCACAATATGAGAAAAACTAAAGTAACAAAAATAGAAAGTTCTTAAAGTTATTGCAAAAATTACATGTGAAATTTGAAAGGAAGTGAAAGAGAGAAGATAGCATACCAAGCACTTGAAAATCCTAAAAAAAAAAAAAAAAAAAAACCAAAATCATTAAATATAACCCTAAAAAATTGAAAGATTTCTAAATCTAACTGTGAGATCGAGAGATTGAGAAATTAACGAGTAGAGCAACGGATGGCTAAAAGAGTGAGAGATCAAAGTGTCTTCAATAAATTTGGATAATGAATGTCTTAGTGAATCAACTGTGTGGCAACAACGACTGTGTGGGTGAATATTGTATAGTTGCGACGACGAGGGTATATGGTTGCGATGATGATAGTATTGTGGCTGTGACGACGAAGGTTGGTGTAGATGCAAATGATGGCTAAATGCGAGAGAGAGGGGTACGTGAGTTTGTTGAAAAAAATTTATTTATTTATTTATTTTGAGTTTGTAGAAATTTTTTTATTTATTCAAAATTCCATGGATAGTGGTGGGATAAGAGGTAAGTTAAAAATTTGAAAAAATAAATATTCAGAATTTCTTATTCAGAATTCAAATGGGCTCGCCAAACACATGGAAAAGAAATCTGAGATATATTTTTCCATTCCATCCCACCTTTTGCTATGTACCAAACTTAGTTAAAAATTAATTATAATTTATTAATTTTAATTTTAAACTACTCAATTGAATATAAATATAAAAGGAGAAAAAGTAAAAATAAAAAATATTATAAAAGTATTTTAAATTTAATTTTCCCTTTATATTTATAATAAAATACAAAAACTCTAACGAACCTTAATTAACTCTTAAATTAAACAAATTACACGTAATTCCAAAAACAAAAAACACCAAAATAAAAATACAAACATTTTACCAGAAACGAAAAATCAAAAGAAAGCTCATTTTGGCGACTACCAAGTCAATCTTAACAAGAGCATATCTACAATGGATGGACGATTAGAGCCTCAGATGAGATTGTGTACTCTCGATTCCTTCGTTGACAAGCCCCAATTTATATAAATATAGCATTATAGAAATGATCGAAATCTATAATGTAAGCGGTAAAGTCCCTTCAGAGTTCTTGAGTGGCCGAGTTTTAATATAAAGATAAACAAATGCAGAGGTACTAATGTTCAATGTGGATAAACACTGAAAATATTCTAATAAATACTTGTCACTAACAGCGTATCTTAGTCTAAATACAGGCCATGTAACAAATTATCAAGCAGCAGCTACAGCCTCAGGAGGAGTCACCACCACTGCAGTGTTAGAGGGAGCGGCTGCAAAAGCAGCACCATTGCTTTTAGAATCATTCGCACGTGGTGGTGGCGGCGGCGGAGAGTGCTTTAGGTGGGGAGGTGTGCTGTGCTTCAGTTTTACAAGTATCTGCCGCATCCTTGAAAGCTCAGTTGGTTTTCCTGGTTTAGGACCTTGTAAAACAACAACTGAAGCCTTCTTTTCCTGATCCTTCTTCCCTCTCTTCTTTTCTATGGCAGGCACCTCATTAGGAATAAGCTCAGCAATTGACTTCCAGTAGTTTTTATCAGCCTCAGCGTGAAACTTCCCTTGATTGGCTACAAATAACTGGGAAGCAGACAAACAAGTCGCTAAAACCATTAAGAAACAAGAAAGATTTCAGCCTAATTATTCATTCTGGAAAGTTGTATGGCGTTTTTGGTATTAGAATCATGTAAAATGATTATCCATTGAAACCTAATTCAAATTTTTAGTTCCATTCAAATTATCACCAGCATTTATTCTGTATCCTAATAATTAAACATGGGTCATGTTAATAAAGATGTGAAAAATAATATAAAAGCCAATTGCCAACTCTTCTTCAAAACATATTTTTTTCACCATTCAACCAATGATAAATGAGCAATTTGTTTCGTGGCAGGTAGTAAGTGAAAAAGTGAAAACGAAGTGAAATCAACCATGGAACTTACCAAAATATAAGACTCATCAATGACAAATAGCCTTTAGCATTCAAAACACCAAGACCATTGTAAACTAACTAAAATGCAAAAAAGTTGTATGAAACCAAAAGCAATAGTTCTAAAGGCAACATATATGTGTAAAAAGAAACATCCCCTCTCACCTTCTCCTTTTCCCTGTTATTAGCTTTGTTGCTTTCACAGGCTATCTTCTGCCTCTGGTAGAAGTCAACTTTGTATTCATCAGCTTCATCAATGATCTGGCTCAACAACTCCTTTTCCCTCTTCTCTTTCTCCTCGAGCCGAATTGCGTTCTCTCTAAATGTCAAAACAAATATGGAACATGAGTGCTACCCATCAACTTCAATAGACTTTACCCATTGCTTTTCTACCATCAGACCACATCACTTAATTCTTCAAATCAAATCATAGTTTACTTTAAATCCTTAGTCACTAACTTTTATAAAGTGTTTATCATAATCAAATATATGAAACAGAAAATAAAACAAACTGAAAAAGCAAGCTAAAATCTTTTACTGATTACCTTCTAAACAGTATAGTACCTAACTATGAGATCAAACAAATCATGGATTTTTCATTAATGAAGACAAGATATATATCTTAAACTCGGTAGTAACATGGCATGCTCCGTATTATTGCTCGGAAAATTTACGAAAAATTGAAACCTTAACATTCATATAGCAAGAAATGCAATTCTCCTTTGAAAAAACAACGTATGGTTAACGATTAACAGGTGGATACCAGGATCTATTCAGTCAAACTAAGCCAGGGAATTAAAACCCTACCTCCTCCATTCTCTGAGAGCATAGCCCTCCTCGGGCTCCATCTCCTCTGGAGGCGGCATAATCGGACTGTCCGAGTCACCGAAGCCTCCATCCAAGCCTTTCCCGTTGGATTCCGCGTAGATCGATGGGGGAGACGGAGTTTCCGGCACCGGCTGCGACGCGAACACATCGTCACCGGCGGAGCCTTGGAAGATCGGCGAGTCGGTGGCCGAGTCCTTGAGTGACTCGGAGTCAACAAATTGAGTGGCAGCGAAAGAGTCATATCGCTGGGAGGGGAGACGAGGGTCGTAGCCTAGGTAGCCGTCGTCGTCGAAGGGGCGACTCGACCCAGTGGTGGGTACTGAGTCATCGCCAGGTTGAGTGAACGAGTCAGTGAATTCCTCGGAGGTGGACATGGTCAATGGATGTGTACGGACACGTAAGAAATGATCTGCTCTGCGTTCGGCGAGATGCTCGCGGACTGAGCGACTTCTTATTTTCGGAGGGAGTGATCATCACATTCACGGGTCGAGTTACTGAAAATTCAATGCAGCTAACGGCAAAGAAGACAACGTCGTTTAGAAGAGCGACACACATAGACCTTAAAACGAATTCGCGTGTCCTGGTAGTATTAAATTTTTCTCATTTAATTACAATTTATTAAAAACTTGTTCGATAATATAATTTTTTTTTTATTTTTAATTTTTTTTCATTTATGAGTTATTTATAATTTGATTAGTTTAAAAGTTTATTAAATATTAATTAGAATCTATTTGAAATTGATTTTTTTAAATGAAAAAGTATTTTTTATTATAAAAAAATAGTTTGAAACATATTTGACCAAAATATTATAAAACACTTTAAGTGTTTTTTTTTAAAAAAACACCTAATAAGTGCTTCTCCAAAAAATATTTTTTTAAAAAAACACTTTGATATATTAAATGAATATTTAAAGGATATAAAACACTTTTATTTATTTTTAAAATTTCACTCTTTGTCCACTAGGGTTATTTTACGCAGAAAATGACCATTTTAAAGTCTGTGTATTCTCTGAAGTCTGTCTCTCTTCTCTCAAGTCTTCTATGAGTTTTTATCTTATCTCAAGTCTATATATTCTTGTCTGTGTCTTCTGAGCCTTTCCTGGTAAGCTTTTGATATACTTTATTTATGTATATTTTTGTTTTCTTATTTTTTTTTAGTGTTTTTATTTATTCATGTGTATGTAATTATTTTTCTGTTTTCTTCTTATAAAATTAATTAATAATGTTTTTTTAAGGATTATTTAAATTTTTAATTTTATTTAGCTAAGCGTTTATCCTTTTTGGTAATTTACCATAATTAAATGCTTTTTAATTAAATAACCAAAATACTGTTAAATATTTTTAAAATATTTTTTATAGTTTGCCACCAAACATAAACTGCTTTAATATTAAAGTGTTTTTTAACTAAAATACTTAAAATAAAAAGCGCTTTTGAAAAAAAAAATACTATTACATAAGTAGTTTCAAACAGGCCTTCTAAAAATATAAAGAAAAATGAAAAATGAGAAATACAAAATTGATGAAAATACTTTTAAAGTGTTTTCATTTTTTATTTTTGTTTTTACATTTTTACTTAATAAAATAGTCTAACTAACATTTAACAAACTCCAACCAATCTCTTAACTAATTAAATTATATATAATTTAAGAGAAAAAAACTAAAAAAAAAATAAAAATACAACCTAAACTAACAAATAAAAGAATTTAAATTTATTTACAAAATTGACAGGTAATTCATTAATAATCTATTAATATAAAAAAAATTCAAATTCAAATTTATTAACTTTATTTTTATCCTAAAAATATAATAATACTTAATACAAAAGATTGACAAAAATAAAAATAGGGTTATCATCAAGAATACCCACTCCAATAATAAAAATTACAAAAATAGACATGGGTTCATAAATTTTATAAAAATACTCACAAACATTCACAATACATAGAATATCCTTTATTAGTTAATAAACTTTCATTATCATTTTTTATTTTTTCATTTTTTTTCTCCTTTCTTCTCTCTTTCTATGATTTTTATTTATTTACCGGCATATTTTTTTGTAAAACTACACTAAATTGTAAATATTTTACCTTTTGAATAAGTATTAAATGAGATATAATTTTTATAAATTTGTTGGTTCTTATAAAAATATATTGTTTTCTCGCTAGTAGTAGAGAGATCTTTCTACTACTAAAAAAAAACATATAATGAACCGATATGTCTTCTCGCTAGTACTCGTAAGATCTCTCTATTACTATAGAGAAGACCTATAATGAACCGATATGTCTTCTTTCTAATAGTAGTGAGATCTGTCTACTACTAGCGAGAAGACATATCGGTTCATATTTGTTTTTTCTCTAGTAGTAGAGAGATCTTGCTACTACTAGATAAAATATATATAATGAACCGATATAAGTTCTTACTAATAATAGTGATATCTCTCTACTATTAGCGCTACTACTATAGAGAAGATATATATGAACTGATACGTTTTCTCGCTAGTAGTAGAGAGATCTTGCTATTATTAGCGAGAAGACAATCATATTTTTATGAGAACTAATAAATTTGTAAAAATCACATCTTATTCAATACTTATCCAAATGACTTGATTCAAAAATCAAAATGCTCACAATGTAATGTAGTTTTATAAAAAATATATTTTAAAAAATAAATAAAAACCATATGAGTAGATAAGAAAGAGAAAGAAGGTAAAAAAAAGAAAAGAAATCATAATAATATATGGGTAGTTATAGGTGTTAAGTAATAATAGATATTTTATATATTGGTGGACATTTTTGTAAAACTTATGAACGCGTGTCTATTTTTGTAATTTTCATTATTGGAGTGAATATTCTTGATAATAACCCATAAAAATAAATATTCAAGTATAAATATTACAAAAGTAAATAGTTCAAATAGAAAAAAAAGCATATAGAAATTTTTTTTGTTTATCATAAATATCTAATAAAATATTTTAATAATCCAACAATAATAAAATATTACATAAATATTGTTTTAAATTTACTAATGGGAACTCTTTTAATTCATAAAATATACCATAAATTTATTTTTATAAACACTCAATTTGAAAATATCGTCATAAATTTCATCCAAATTGATCTTCAACTACATATTTTATAAAATAAAATACTATAATAGCCTTACTTAACGGGTTAAACAGGTGATAACGAACTTCACCCATTTTGACATGTTAACATAATAGGCTTTTAACGGGTGAGTCTGTTATGAACCTAACCCGTATTAGATAAATTCGAATACTGTTTTAATCATATGAGTTCATATTGTATTAACGGGTCATGTTAAAATTTGATAGGTCTAGACATACATTAATAACAATGTACTTAATTTTTCATATATATATATATATATATATATATATATTTAGAAAATAGGAATTTGCTTCGGTGGGTGTTAATCTTGAACTAAAATGGTCAGTCGATCATTTTTTGGTGAAAATTATTGGATTGATGTTTTGGTTTCAAATTTGGGTTTAGTAGAATTTCGGGTTTTATGGGTCAACATTCAATTATAGGGGTGAAATTAGAAAATTAACTAAATGTTTTTCTAATTCTCTATTAGGACAAAATTCAACTCTTTTTACTTGTATACTATCATACGCTTCATTCATTTCAAACTAATATTCACTACCACCATCTTTACCAAATATCTCCCTCCATAAATTACTATAATTTAATTTCATTTATTTCAAGTTCTTATATAATCTATATAATATCTCATCCTTATTTTGTCAAACTTTAAACTGTAAAACTCTTCTCTCAAATTCTTATCTTAATTTTTTTATCTCAAACTATTCTCTTAAATTCATTTCTCATACTCTTGTTTCAAACCCCCTATTAAATTCAATTACTTTCTCAAACTTGTCCATCAAATAAGGTATGTACATTAAAATTTTTTAAACTCATTTATTTGTTATTATTTTAGGGTCAATCAGAATGATGGAGGTCGGAATCGACTGTCCGATGGTCATATCTGACCATCTAATGGTGATCCAACCATCTAACAGTTGGATCTAACTGTGTTATCTTAAGAAGACCAGTTCTTCATAAGTTTTTTATATTATTTTATGTATTTTACATTGAAAATGAAAGTTGCTAATTATATTGGAATCATAATTGTTCATGACAGATTATATGGGACATGAAAATATGCAAACTATAAAATTAAAATGATTTGTGCTCACCCTTGATGTTCAAAATCTAATTTGGAAGATGAGGTTTATGTGTGACTTGACGTAAATCGGAATGCATATCATATCAAAGTGAAATTCTTATGTGGTTGGGCTTTACAAGCTCTGGAATGTATAGAAATAAAGCGTGAAAATGATGTAAGAACATTTATCCTAGAAGTTAGGCTTGCACCTGTCCAACCTCTATTATATGTTGAGCTGATTCCGATATCTCCTTAATTATCAATGGGTGAACCTGAAAATATTGTATATAAAACTACACATGGATTTAAAAGTGAAAGTAATTAGCGGTCTTATGCTTGTCCTTCCATACCACCAAGCAATGCTCTTTACGATACTCAAGTTCCTGAAACTTAAAATGATAAGTTTTGTATTAGTTGGACACCTTTTAATGTCCATGAAGTAGTTGATATTGGAGGCAACCAATTTACAGTGTTTCGTAATCAGGAGGAGTATGAACAATTACATAATATGGATACTTATGAAAATGACAATATTACAGATGACAATGATTGTACATCGGCAACACAATCAAGCTACTAGTTGGATTATTAGCCAATTGTTCAAATATAAATTTGAAGGGATTGCACGTGTTTACACGTCAACAAAAATTCAGGCTGACTTGCATGAAAAATATAGGGTGAAACTTAACTATTTAAAAGCTTGTATACTGTCACCAATTAGAGTCCATGAATCTTAATACACTGACACATATTCAAATAGATGAATCTAATTGCTTTGAATACTTATTTGTGGCTTTCAGACTAACTATCAGAAGATTTATATCCTATATTTGATGTGTTTTGGTTGTTGATGGCACCGTATTGAAAGTGAAATACAAAGGTACAACGTACATTCTGTCGTTTATGGATGATAATGAATAAATATATTCTTTGGCTTTTGGCATTGGAAATGGGGAGAAAAAATCAGTATATACATGGTTTTCTTAAAATTTTAAAGATGCCATTGAATATCTCCTTGTGTAACACCTCTAACCAAACCTTATGGACCTGGTCTAGAAGATGCTACCAAATTACAAGTGTCATAAAAAAATAACACCAATTTTTTTTTCCTTTTTCTTTTCCTTTTTACTTCGGATCTATATACTAGTTATTAATAATAATAAATTTGTAAAACAATAGTACAAACTTAAAAAATTTATAATAATGATAACAATAATATTTCAAAATCATAATCCATATGTAAAGAGAGCTTAACAAATATCATGGTCTTATAATCTTATTAAATAAAGTAAATAAATTTAAAATAAAGTATAGCGGAAGTAAAAGATCTTGTTAACTAGGATCATGCAGTTCTTCATAGCCGAACATCACCTTGCAAATTCCCCAAGTCCATGTTCTACTTATTCAATTTCAAAGCTATTACCTACACTATAATATCACCCTTCAAAATTTACGTGATGGTGCATTTATTTATAAATTTTCACTTGTATACTTGAGCACGAGTGTACACATGTGAGTTTGTGAAGCACTACGTGGACACGGAGTCAGAGGATGTCAGGTGCAATGACAGGTTTTATGTTAGGCGCCTGACATGGTTCAAACTTCGCTAAGTTTTTCCTTCAAACCCAAGAGTGTCAGGCTCAATGTCAAGCCCACTAACAGGTGCCTGATATGGTTTGAAGTTTCGTGTTTACGCAATCAGTGCGTGTCAGGCACAGAGTCAGGTGCAATGACATGCGCCTGACATGTTGCCGAATTGTGCATTGATTTTAGGTCTCTATATATGTACAATTCATTTAGTGCCAGTACGTATGTGTACATGTGTGATCATATGGTTGACACCCATTTATGTGTGGGTTTGACATTTGAATTTATAATTTATAATTAACATTATTTGACAATTATATGACTGATACTTTCCTTATATGAAATAAGGAAAGTAAGAACTGTGAAATAAGATAAGTTTGGCTAGGGTTTTGACTATAAATTTAGAGGCAGTGAGAGGAAATTTTTTTTGCATTCTCCTCTCCTCCTAGTGCTGCAATTTCTTATAGAAATATTGAGAGAAAATTTGTGTGATCAAGCAAGGATTTTTCAAGATTTTCGAAGATTCAAGGTAAGTTTCACATTTATTTGTTGTTCGTTTTTATTTGTTTTGAATCTCTCTTCTTTTCCAATATTTCTATAGATTTAATTGGTGAATTTATGCATGATAATATGGGTTCATGTGTGCTGGAAATTTTGATATATGCAAGGGTTTTATTGTTTTATCAAAAATCACTTAGATTTAAATGAGAAGTATTGATTTTTACAAAAATATACATAAAACCCAAAACCTCTATATGGCCGAACCCTTACATGACAAGATTGAATTTCTATTCATATTGGACATTAAATCAAGGCTGATCATGTTTAGTAATAAGTAAATTTTGAGAGTTGTAAAATTGGTTTAACAAGAACAACAATTTTCTTACGATACATGTGTTTTAAATCAATTCATGAAGGGTTATTGATTGCTTGAAAATTCTGGACATATTAGATTACGATATGTGTGTTTTAAATCAATTCATGAAGGGTTATTGATTGCTGGAAGATTCTGTGCATATTAGCATGATAATTCATTAAGTATTCATATTTCAATTAGTTTTGAATCTAAATTATATTGCTGGTATTTTTTGGGCGTTTGTATACATGTGATTATGTTCAAATCATGTCATACTTATGTTTTAGATTAAGTGATGCTTACTGGAAATTTTGGTACTTTATAGCATGAGATCATATATGGCGAGTTTGATTAATTGTGGCATAAATTTATCGTTATGCATGTACTTGTGATTTCTCTGCGAAATTAACTTGCTGGAATTTATGAAAATAAATAGAATTACAAGTGTATGCATGGTATGAATTGTATTAGTTGTGATGAAAGATGACCAAAACCTATATAAGCATCTATTATGATAATTTGCCATGAAATATACATTTTGGATATGATGGGTTGATGAATGCATGTACACTTGGTTTTTTAGTTTGTGAAACAAGTATGTATGATCACAAGTATGTAAGCATGAACATGTGCATTTAAATATGAATATGAAATTCGGTTTTACAAGAAATGCACATCTTCAAGATTTATTGAAAAGTAAAATATGTTTTCAAAGGAAACATCTTATAGGCAAATTTGACAAGTTTAATATGGAGCTTTTGTATGTATGTATGAAACCGCATAAGAGAAGGCTTGGTTTTGTTGGTTTCGACCAAGTTTGTAAGGTTTTCATGAACACATGTAGACGAATTTGTGTATATGAGAGAACTCATTGAGGATCACAATAAAGGTTTGGCTAATGCTCTTTAACCGGAGTTATTGGCATCGGTTTATACTTGCATGGCTAAGATGCAAGTTATCCCTTTTACCCCACTTAGACACATATGCCTCTTTGTGGTTTGAAGACTTTTAGGGTATGCTGCTCAGCTATTCAAGAGATATTTCTATGAATTACCGACGGGTAATAGCTCTCATGTATATGTGTATGGAAGTCCTACAATGGTGGTTTTGTTTTCAAACTAAATAAAAAAGTTTTTTTTGGTTTGAACTATGCAAGAACGGTTTGTTAGTAAGCAAGTATGCATCGATTCATGAATAAACATAAGCATTCCACGTTTTGTGTGTGTACATTGTGGAACTTGCTGAGTAATTTTGTCATTCACTCTTATTTGCTAATGACACTAATAACTGAATAAGTGGAACATGGCCTTGGGGAATCTGCGAGGTGGTATTCGACTAGTTGATCTGCATGATCCAAGTTAATAAGATGCTTTTGGTATGCTATGTTTTAATCTCAATCACTCTGTATAAATAAGTTTATAAGACCAAGATATTTGTTAAGTTTCTTTTTATATGTGGGTTTTGATTTTAAGATACTATTAATATTATTACTACTGATACTTCATTAATTTTAAAGTTAGTATTATTTTATGGATTTGAAGTAAAGAGGAAAAAAAAATGGTCTTATTTTACGTTAGGTGTTACATACACACTTAAGTTAACAAGAGTGAGTGACAAAATCACTCAGTAAATTCCACAATGCAAACTCACACAATATGGAATGCATATGCTCATACGTGAATCAATTTATACTTGCTTACTTTCAAATAATTCTTGTGTAGTTCGAACAAAAACTTCTTTATTTAGTTTGAAAAAAAAAGAAATTCAATCTTTGCTGGACTTCCATACATATATAATTGGGAGTTATAATCCATCGGTAATCCATACAAACATCACTTGGATAACTGAGCAGTATATCCTAAGAGATTTCAAACTACAAAGAGGCATAGTAGCGTGAGTGGAGATTAAAAGGGGCAACTTGCATCCTAGCCATGTAAGCATAGACTAATACCAATAACGTCGGCCAAAGAGCATTAGCCAAACCCTCATTGTGATCCTCAATGAGTCATCCCATATACATGAATCTATCTACATGTGCCCATGTAAACCTTACAAATTTGGTAGGATCCATAAAACTAAGTATTCTCTTATGTAGTTCCATACATACAAAAGCTCTATATTAAACTTATCTAGTATTTACCTACAAGGTATTTGTCTTGAAAATATACTTTACTTTCAAGTAATTTTGAAAGATATGCATTGTATCTAAAACCAAAATTTATCTTCATGCTTGAATGCACATGCTTGTGATTATGCATACTTTGTTTCATAAACTAAGAAACTAAGTACATATACATCCATAAATCCATCATAACCAGAACATATAATTTATGGCAGAATATCATTATAAGTGCCCACATAAGTTTCAACTACCATAATTATAAGTAACAAGTTACATATCATGCATATATCCCATATTTCCATTTAATACCATAGTTTCTAGCAACCTAATTCGAAGAAAAATTCATATATATAACATGCATACTAAAATTACAATAATCCAATTTGTAGAAAATTCACATGTGATATGCATATTAAATTCCAGCAACAATTAACATCATATACGGGTAATTTGACAAGCTTATAACACATATAATAAACATAGAAACATATGACTATTATTCCCTTAAATATTCAGCTATAATACACATAATATTCAATTATCAAGTCACACCAAAATAGATCTTTAATAATTTTCCAGAGTGTAATATATATGAAAAATAGTAAATTGCCACATAGTTTACCAAGCAAAGGTACAAAATATTATCCTACTAATAATCCAGCAACTAATACATTCATACTTGCCTTGATAGGTTGCATATAAAATAGTATCAAAAATTTCCAGCAAACATTACACAATCTAAAACATAATTATAACATGATTTCAAAGTATTATTATATATATACAATTACCCATAAAATTCCAGCTACATAATATGAATTTAAATTCACTTATAACATAAATATTTAATGATTTAATAAACTAATATGCTTAGAATTTTATAGCAAACAAAATCTTATTTTGAAAAAAAAAAAGAAAAAAGAAAAAATGAGTTAAATCAAATTTAACTTAGAAAAATTGTTGTTTAGTACCAACCAAATTGAAATTAATCAGATTTATTCAATAACATGCATATTCAACCATGTACTAATGATCAACTATATATTAAAAATATCAATCTTAACACACACATGAGGATCAACCATTAGTTTTCTTCGGGTTTATTATATAATGTTGTAAAAATAAAAAATTCTCCATGTAAATCCTTGTAATTTTCAGCAATTCTATAAAACTTTCCATAAATCAAAATTTCCAACACACTCGATCCATATCATCATCATGTACAATTTATCAATCCAATCCATAGAAATTGAAGAAGAAGAAAAAGAAGAAAGATTCAAACAAACAATAATTAAAATGTGGAACTTGCCTTGAATCTCAAAAACCTTTGAAACAATAAAATTCTTACTTGAACTCATAGATTTTTCTCTCTATATTCTATCTATAATTTTTGGCACTAAAAGGAGAAGAGATTGTAGGGAAAAAAATTTACCTCCTTGTTGCCTCTTAATTTATAGAAAGAAAAAACTCTAGTAAAAAACTAATCTCCTAACCAAAATAGGTTTTTATAGTTTTTAGCTCTTACTTTCCTATTTCAATTAGGAAAGTGTCTATACACTTAATAATCAAATAATACCAATTAAAAATTAAAATTTAAATAACAAAATACATACATGAATAGGCGGCAACTACTTACATACATACACATGCACCCACTTGTGCCACACACACACACACATATTCACAGCCACATGATTCCAAATAAGCACATATCAAATAATTTTTTTTAAGGAGATTATTATGCCCTGACTTGGTGTTTGTGACTGACTGACATAAAGTTTTTGAGTCAGCAATATGCAATGTGTTTCCAATGCATTTTTTTTTACATGTACATATAAGCTAAAATCTTAAGGTCAATGGCTATGCAAAATAAGGTGTTTTGATGCAATTCTATATGGCAGCTATGGTATGTCTAATTGAGGAATTTGAGGATCACATGAACGATCTTGAAAAACTTGATATTAATGCTACACAATATATTCAAGGATGTAATCCTGTAAAATAAGCTCATTCTCACTTTCAGTCATGACCACTAACATTATAAAATGTATGAATACGATATTACAAATGGTAGAGAGATGCCACTGATACCATTACTTGATTATATATTAAATAAGATGCAAAAGTGGTTTTTTGAAAGAAAAACAGTAGAGGAGTTTTTGGACAAGCCTATAACTAAGTGGATGGAAGAACAACTCAAACTTCATGACTTGGAGTCTTCGCGATTGCATGTAAGGGCCATGAATATAAGAAAATATGTTGTAGATGGTGGAATTTTGAAGGGTATTGTGAATCTTGATGCAAAAAAGTGTTTGTGTTCTATGTTCAAAACAAATCAATATCCTTATGACCATGCTATGGCTGCTTGTAGAGCATGCAAGATTACTCTTTATAGTATGTGTTTGCATTATTACACCTCAGACATTTACCGTGCAGTTTACATGGAGTTAATCTATCCTGTTCATGATTGGAAACAATGACATGCTCTAGAAGACATGTGTTCTTGTATTGTTCTTCCATCGACAAATACTCGTAGATCAGCTAAGAGACTGAGGAAGTTATAGATGCTGTTATAGGGAGAGGGTATCATTGCACGTAGATGTAGCAAGTGCCATGGTATTGGGCATAATAGGGCAAGATGTAAATATCAATATTTATATGATCCAAATGGGAGCAGTAAGTAGCCTATGGTGCCTGTAAGTTCTGGATTCATTTATGTTGCCATTAAAGGTGAGTTATTGCTCTTTTGTATAATTTTCACAAATTATTGTTTTATGTGTATGAAGGAGATAAATAGCTTTTATTTTCCATGTGGTATTTTCTGCTAGAATAAAAAATCCCCATATATTATAAAACCATAAAACAAAAATTTTATAAAAAATCTTTCCCTAAAATTTGCTTTGTCTAAGTTTAAGTGTACCAACCCACTTAACTCTACTACCTGGTTTTCGTTTACTTTCTCCATCTTACAGCAATTCAATGATAAGGAGAGTATTATAAATGAGACAATTAAAGTCTAAATATATGTATGTACGTATGTATGTATGGATGTATGTATGTGTCTGGTTTCAAATTTTTTGTACTTAAAAACTAGCCATTAAGATATAGTTTATCAATTAATTCTTTATCAATATAAAATCGAGATGATATATAGTTTAGATATACATATATATATATATATATATTTATATTTCCCTAATATCATGATACCCTTTAATATAACAATACTTGGACCATATAATTTTAAAATTCCTTTATAATGAGTTGGGGACGCCGAGGATGTTGCATCCTTGGTAGCATTCCTTTACCTACTAGCTGCTTCTTACATAACAAGACAGGTAATTTATGTCGATGGTGGCATGACTGTGAATGGTTTTAAGTATTTTCCAAAATGAGATTGACTACTTGTTTGATATATTTATTGTGTATGACTTGGAAAGAATAGTAAATGTGATAAGAATAAAGTAATGCACATATTAGTGTAAAGAATATTTGATTTAATTATAGTTGCATCTCTTTGTTGGGGTAGATTTTGAGTTAGGTACTTGGCGATAGGTGAGGCTTTCCTTTGGAGATAGGTTTGTTCCTCCTCCAAAGAGAAAGAGAGACTTTGGGCCTAAAAGTGTATTTGACGAAATTGGGCCTCAAGACTTTTGAAATGGACTTGCAAAACAAGAGAAAAACTGCTTCTCTAGATAAGTCTTTTGGAGACGTCCTTATAGTAAAGGTTCCCTCCTAAGATCCTCTTGATGACATGAAATTGACAAACACCAGATTCAAAGCCTCTTCACTTGACAACGGCCCATCCGAATATCACCTCAACATTTACCCTCGGGTTCTTTGTAGTGTTTGTAGCGAGTTGAGACAAAATGGTCTCCAGATAAAAGATTCCACTTCTATTGCAAATGTAAATTGTACATAGCAACATATATGAAAATGTGTGAGCACAATAATGCCATTTTCATAGTTTAAATCTATTCCATAAGCAAAGAAGACTCTTAAGGAGGAATAATTTAGGGAAGTAAAAGTCGCACACTCTCAGTTAACTACTTGCAAGCCACATATTTCAACAACATGGTAAACATCAAAAGGGATGTTTTGACAAAGTAAAACCATTTTTGAACATAGATTTGAAATTATAAACATTCAGGACTTTATAAAATAAAAGAATATTCTTTATGAAAAACATAAAATATTAAGGAAGAAAAAAAACAAAATGGAAAAGAATAAAAGGAAACTTTTCTGCAAAACTATAAGAAAGAACTTTTTTTTTTTTTAAAGAATCCTTTTAGACAAAAAACTTTCTAAATTGTGATCTTCTCCCCCCTGCCCCTCTTTTTTTTTTCTCCCCCTTCAAGTTGCACATACAAGGGTATTTATAAGAGAGAACCCAGAGAGATGGGTGTGAAACACCAAAGATATTTCACTTACCTAACCCCCAAAAGACCCAAAGACTAAAGACATAGTTCCATTTTAAGGCCAAAACTCCTTTTGTTCTCTTGGTCACTTTAGAAGCGCTCTATTTTTGGAAACTACTTAAGAAAACCCAAAGGTTTTCTTGAAAAATTTACCCAAAAGTAGCTGCTTACGTGGGTAGAATAGATAGTGAAATGGACAACAACTCTAAAAAATAACCTTCGATGTGATTCAAGTGGATGTACTCTACCATCCAAAAATTGGAGCTTGAAGACCCCTTTGGGAAAACAGTACCTTTTCTGGTTCTTAAAAGAGAAAGGAAAACAAAAATGGAAAGGAAGAAAAATGAGAGAAGAGATGGGAAAGAGAGAAGATAGAGAAAGAGAAAGAGAGAATGAGGAGGAAATGAGAAAGGAACAGAGTGGAAAGGAAAGAAAAGGCCTTGTAAAAAGATGACACATATCTTTTATATAGTGGAGAAAAAAAAGGGCTTTAACTCTATGTCTTACTTTTTAAAACTTGTTAAGTACCTCCAGAGAAAAGTACAACTAGAGACAAATATATATGGAGATAAGTACATTCAAAGAGAAGTTCATTTGGAGAGAAGGACGTTCGGAGAGAACAGTAAGAGTTGAAAACTTTCACTTTCAAAATCAAGACATGGGAAAGGAAAAGACTTGACTTAAGAGACACTTTTTGTTAAAATAAGGCAATGATATTTTGAATTAAAAGCAAGTACAATAATAAGAGATGAAAAATAAGTTTATTAAACAAATGATTTTCCTTATTGCTTTTAGTGAGCTTGAACATAAAGGGATAAAATTTTGTAAAACCATTGGGCCCTAATCAAATAGATTTACAAATATAAAAATAAACCCAAATAATAAGTAGTAAACAATAAAAGTGGCTTGCAAAGTTACTAACTTACATATTTAAGTTAATTTATTCAGACTAGTAGGCTCAAAACCCCCTAGTAGGCTAGCCTAGTATAAATAAATTAACTTAAATCCTACTTTATGTCTTTTGTGCCAACCAAACCATACCCCATTGAAAAGCCTCATTGATGGTCTGTGCCCATTTCCTTACTAAAACTAGTTTGTAAGTGTCCTATGGGCTTAATGACTATTAATTTCAAATTAGTGACTAACATTAGCCCTCTTTAATTTTGTAGGCATTACATAAAATTTTGCGAAGCATACATAATCAAATCATATTACTACCTTTTTTTTTTCCTATAAAGAGCACGCCTTTTGTTTTTATTTATATACTATTATTATGTATATATATACTCCATTCAAAATAATAATATTGATATGTTAAAAAGTAAATAAATAAATAAATATGCATATTACCTACATGTTAAAACAGATATGCATGTAAAATAATAAATAATCCATGCAAGTGTGCATGTAACTCAATGCAACTATTCACCTCACCAATTCTCAGATTTGCTTACTTTATACATGTCCTATCTTAACCTTACATAAACTAGAGGAGACTTGCACCTGTTCTACGTACATTAAAGAAATAGGGTTATACTATTATTATGTTTTACTGAAATCCCTAAAATATTTGGGCACACTGACAATTTGAGCATGCTGCTTGCATTGAAACAACTCTCTATTTCATTTTCAGCCAATAGTAGTGACGTCTTCGTATTCTTTTACCCAGGCTTACCAAGTTTTCATATCCACAAGTGGCCCTGTGCATATTCTTTAACAGGATCCCAGCTTCCTTAATACCAATACATTTTACGAAGAAGCTCCCATGTAGCCTTTTAAATAAAATGCTTGCAAAAAGGAAATATTCTTTAAGAACCTTCAAATTCAATATTTGGGATTTTGCAGATAATGCTTTCAAAATGGAATATGTCCAGTCTCCAACATCCATCACGTTGCTTTGGCCTTTTGATAGTGTTTCTTTCAATGGAGTACTCTTCTTGACCACAAACATTGAAGTTGTCTTTCCACCAAACACCAAACTGGATCCTAGGGTTGCAAGAGTGTCTGCATATTGATTGCTTGATCCTGATGTATGATTCATCTCCATCTATTCAAACATGCCAATCAATTGTCGAGCCAGAGCTCTATAAGGTGCAAAAGCAGGTTCTTTTACAGCCAAGGTCCCTTCCACATAGTTAATCATGAGTTTGGAGTGTCCGAAGATCTTGATCTTTGTTGCTTCTAAAGATTGAGTGGTTACCAATCCATAAAAAAAGTGTTTCATATTCTGCAATATTATTTGTATGTGGGAATGTTAACTGAAAAGAAACAGTAGTTGCTTGTCCAACAGGGATGATTAACACTATGCCAGTTTCCCCCCGCAGCTATTATAGATGATCTATCAAAATGCAATTTCCAACAATCTTCAGTTAGAGCCATGAAAGCTACTTCAATTGTATCACAGTAACATGTTCCTCATTTTGAAACTACTTCCTGCAAAACTAAGAAATCATGTCTTCCTAATTTCGAATGGAATCGAGAGTAAGAGATGTATACTAAGTGTAGGCACAGTGTGTGAAGGACTTAGAAAATTCTTGAAGTCATAAATCATGGTTCCTAGTGTCACACCTCCTAACTAAACCTCTCAAATCCGATATAGGGAATGCTACTTACATAGCACTTGACGTAAAATTAAGACTATTTTTTTTTCCTTTTCTCTTTACTTCGGATCCATAAAATAATAGTACTAACTTTAAAATTAACATAATATTAGTTATAATAATGACAACAATAATAATATTTCAAAGTCATAACCCATATGTAAAGAAAAACTTAACAAATTATCTTGGTCTTATAAACTTATTAAACAGACCGAATGAAATTAAAACATAGCATAGTGGAAGCAAAACATCTTATTAACTTGGATCATGCAGATCAATATAACCGAACACCATCTTACAGATTCCCCAAGCCCACATTCTTTTCAATCAGTTTTAGAACTATTACCTATACACATAAGCAAACAAGAGTAAGTGACAAAATCCCTCAACAAGTTCCACAATGCACACACACACAACATGAAATGCTTATACTTATGCGTGAATCAATACATATTTGCTTACAAATAAATCTTGCATAGTTCAAATCAAAATTTCTTTATTTAGTTTGAAAACAAAACCACCGCTATAGGACTTTCATACACATATACATGAGAGTTATTACACATTAGTAATCCATACAAATATCCCTTGAATAGCTAAGTAGCATATTCTAAGAAATTTCAAACCATAAAGAGGCATATATGCGTAAATGGGGTAAAAGGGATAACTTATATCTTAGACATACAAGAATAAACCATTGCCAATAACTCCGACCAAAGAATATTTGACATGCCCTCATTGTGATCTTCAATGAGTCATTCCACATACATAAATCCGTCTATATGTGTCATGTAAACCTTACAAATATGGTCGGATTCATAAAAAGCAAAACTTCTTTTATGCAGTTCCATATATACATACAAAAGCTCTATATCAAACTTGTTCATATTTACCTACAAAGTGATTATCTTGAAAACGAAATTTACTTTTCAATAAATTTTGAAGATGTGCATTTCCTGCAAAATTGAATTTTATATTCATATTTAAATGTACATGTTCATGCTTATATACTTGTGATCATGCATACTTTATTTCGTAATCTAAGAAACTAAGCGTACATACATTCATTAATCCATCATAGCCAAAACATATATTTCATAGCAAAATATCATTACAATTTCCCATAAAAGATTTGGCTATCAATAATCACAAGTAACAAATTCTATACCATGGATACATCTCATAATTCCAAATAATTTCATATTTTTCAGCAACTTATTTTGCAGAAAAGTTCATATATAACATGCATACTAAAAATTCAGCAATATATTAAACTTACATATATTTTTGCTTATTAATTTCCCAACAATGACCAACATCTAAAACGGATAATTTAACAAACCAATTTCACATAAAATATGCATAGAAACACATAGTTATCATTCCCTTAAGTATTCAGCATTTCTATCATAGTATTTAAATATCGAATCATGCCTACATAAATCCCAAATAATTTTCCAGCAAGGTATTACATATGAATATACCAAGTATTACACAACCTAGAGCATAATTATAACATAATTTCTATGTAATAACCTTTATTTGATAACCCAGAAAATTCCAGTAATATAGTATGGATTCAAGTTCAATTAAACATACATATTTAATGAATTAATTAAACTAGCATGCCCATAATTTTCCAACAAACAAAAATTTCTTTATAAATTGAATTAAAGGAATTTTAGACTTAAGAAAATTATTGCTCGATGTTAATTTAATTGTGATTAATCAAATTCTCCCATTAACATGCATAATCAGCCATGATTTAATGATCAATCAAGATAAAATTTAGTCTTGATACTTGTATAAGGATCGACCATTAGAGAAAATTAGGGTTTAGTGTGCAACTTTGTAAAAATAAAAATTTTCTTATAAATACTTGTGATTTTCTATAATACTATGAAATGTTATCTTAAATCAAAGTTTTTTTCCAGCACACACCAATCTGTATTATCATACTTAACCATTCAATCCATAAAAATTTTGGAGATTAAATCTTCAAAAGCCCTTGAAATTCCTTACTTGAACTCATTGAATTTTTTACCTCTCAATATTTGTCTAAGAAATTTCAGCACTAAGAAGAGAGGAGAATGTGAAAAAATTTCCCAATCTAATGCCTCTTGATTTATAGACAAAAGCTTTAATCAAAACTTTCCTTATTTCAAATTAAGAAAGTATCAAAGCACATAATTATCCATTAATACCAATTAAAATTAGAAAATTTAAACACCAAATCCACACATAAATGGGCGTCAACCATATAGTAACACGCATACACATACTTACTGGCACAAGATGAAACATATACATACAAACTTGAAATTGCTGCACACTTCTGTAACATGTCAAGCGCCTATTAGTACTCCTAACTTTGCACTTGACACGCCTATTGCTGGACTTTGAACCATGTTAGGCACATATCATTGCACCTGATGTGCTCATATTGGACAAATGTTGAACCTTGAGTCATATCTAGCGCTTGACATAGAGTCCATTATTGCACCTGACATCCTCTGACTTCATGTCCACGAAGTACTTCACAAAACTCACACTTGTACACTCGCTCACAAGCACATAATAAAAACTTCACAAATAAGCACACTTAACAAGCAATTTTGAAGGCGGTTATTACAGTTCACCTCTTCTAAAAAGAAATTTTATCCCCCAAATTTCTCGAGCAGGAAATAAAACCTATCATAAAACAAACTCAGATACTTAGACTTCATTTCATCTTTGTGTTCCTATGTTGCTTCTTCTATAGCATGGTTCCTCCAAAGAACTTTAACCAAGGGAATGGTTTTAGTCCTTAGCACTTGATCTCGTCAATCTAGGATTTCCATTGGTTTCCCTTCATAGGTAAGATCATCTCTTACGTCTAATGGTTCAAACTCTAGCACATGCGATGACTTATGCATATACTTCCTTAGTATAGATACATGAAACACATCGTGCACACTTGAGAAGTTTGGTGGCAAAGCTTGACGATAACCCAATTCGCCAATCTGTTCCAAAATTTCAAACAGTCCAATATAACGTAGGCTTAGTTTTTCTTTCTTTTCAAACCTCATAACGCCTTTCATTGGTACTGCTTTAAGAAAGATCTTGTCTCCTACATCGAAGCTCAGATCTTTCTACTGATTATCAGCATAATTCTTTTGTCTATCTTGTGCAACCTTCATTCTCTATTGAATCCTACTTATAACTTCACTTGTCTGCTGTAGAATCTCCGGTCCAAGTAACTTTCTCTTGCCCACTTTGTCCCAATATGTCAGAGATCGACACTTTCTCCCTTACAAAGCTTCGTAGAATGCTATGCCAATAGTTGCATAATAGTTGTTGTTTATGCAAACTCCACAAGTGGTAGATGTTTCTCTCAGTTACCTTTAAAATCCAACATGCATGCACGCAACATATTTTCAAATGTTTGAATCATCCTTTCAGACTGTCCATTAGGTGGAGTAAGGTCACTTGGAAAACTAAGTTTGACTTGGTCAAACTTGAGTAAAAAAGGTATCCGCTTACATAATCTCTTTAGAAAACCCTAGCCTCCACTATTTAAAGCCATTTTTTAAGGGACCAAACCCTATTCTACACATTGCCAGCCGATCAACCCTACTAGAGAGAGAAAAAAGAGTGTTTTTTTGAAGAAAAAGTAATAAAGTGAGTGAAAGTGTAGGATTTTGAAACTTTTTCGAGAGGAAATCCATTAAAATTCAAGAATGGAAAAGGATCAAGTGGGTCAGCCATCTGCATCAGCTGTATTGGTGTTTTTCTCTTACTTTTCAAAGGGTTTAAGAGAGGTTTAAACTAACCAAAGGTAGGATCCCAAACCCATATGTGTGGTTGTTAAGGTTTTGGTATTTTTATTGCGTTTTGGCTTGGATCCTCTCTTTCTACCTATTTCCTTCTTGAAACCTCCCTTGATTTATTTGGAGATTGTATTAAAACACTAGCTTTGGCTTGATCTAAGTGTGTTTTAAGGAGTTTAGTAAAAGCCCTAAATTTGTAGTAAGTTAGGGCTGGTTATGTTTAAAAATTTCTACACTTTTTGAATCTTTATAATTTTTCAGTTTGGTATCCTTGTGTATGGTTGTAAAATTATTTATTTGTCAATGATTTTGCTAGAAAATCTGCAGTGGGTTTGCATATATGGGTTTCGGCTATGAGGGGTTAAAGGTTTCTTAGTCAATTTTTTCAAAATCTTGGCAATTTTCCATGTTATTTATGTTGTATAGTGGTGGTTTTGCTGGAAAATTTTTGCAATTTGTGAGCTGTTTGTATAACTAGCCATGTGTATGGAGATTTATGGTAAAAATGGCTGAAAGTTGCTGGAAATTTTGAGATTAAATAGGTTGTTCATGACCAGCCAAGTGTGACGCTTTTATGTTTGAATAAGGTGTAATATTTGTGTCTAGTATAATACTTTGTAACCAAAATACTTTCCGTGTCCACTTTTTCATGGCCAATTTTACTTTATCTAGCATCTAGATAATTGAAGTTTGAATTTTTACTTAATATGGTAGTTGATTTAGTAAAATTAATATTTTTTTTATCATGGTTTATAAATTCTGAAAATTATTTAAGAATGAGTGTAATATTTTTTTTGCCATTAGATGTATATTGGCAAATGATTTTGGAAATAAATTGATCCTCTTACTATTGAATATATATATATATATATTATATGTATGTATATATGTATAGTTGAATCAAATCATATTTTATAAGTTATACATTGAAAAGTCATGGGCATGCATACGTAGGCATTTGAAATTGATGAACGGAGCTTATATGATTGGTGTTATATGAATCGTTTGGTTAGGGTCCCACTAACTAGTGAGTGGAGAGATTGGATTCTCATATGCACACACATATGAGCATATTGGTGTATATGGTGGTTGCAACCTCAGCACTTGCATGATGCGGATGCAAGCAGGTCACCTTCCCCACTTATACTGTTTCCTCTAAATGATTAAGTGTATAAAGATTTCCTTGAAAGCATGCATGTGTATTACTTTAGGAAATTAAAGTTGCCGTTGGGTAACTAACTCCAGCATAAATAAAACTTACGCTAATGGGAAAGTCCCACGAACATGAGTTTTAGAAAGGTCATTGCATAAATGTTTTCAGAAAAGACCATGTGTTACATATGCATTATGACTGCACAAGAATGTTTCTTTTAAAAAGGGAGTTAGAGTTCTATTGATATTGTCATTACATCAACATGCTGCATTACACTACCACATGAATGTTGGAAACCTATTGAGTGTTTTCCACTCACTTTTGTTTGCTTTTCCTTACTTAGGTAACTATGAATGCTTGGCTTAAGTGGCTTGGCAGTGTTGTGGCAGACCGATGGAGGAAGGCAGCAGTACAAATAGACTTTCCGCATTATAATACTTTGATAGACAAAACTGTTTTCTTTACGTTGTGGGTATTTTGTAAAAATCTATTTATGCTTTTAAATTTTACAAATACTATGGATTTCAGTTATTGTTAAAGGTTTGTAAAAATCTTTACATTGTGTTCTAAATTTTGTTTAGTCCAAGAGAACTCCTCTTTTAATAATCAATTCAATTGCTTTTAGACATGACATTCTTTTAGTCGAGTCTTCGAATTCTAAAAAAAAAGGGGTGTTATAGAAACAGACGCTCCTTGAAGTCTCACAATCTCATCCACATAAAGTTGTGCCAACCTTTTCATAGAATGCATTATATGCATAGGTAAGAAGTGCGCAGACTTGGTGAGCCCACAACAAAGTCCATGTTGAGATAATGGTAACCCTACAACAAAGTCCATGATGATATTTTCCACTTCCATTCACGAATCATCAGAGATCAAAATGCCATTGACAAACTTAGAAATTTCAAATGAGTCTTAAACATGGTCAGCCCCTCTATGCCTCCAAACTCAACCAATTTCTCATCAAAATATGAAATTAATAAGGAGTTTTACAATATTGACCATTCAATTAAAATAAATAAGCTTTAATTTACATAAATCAAGTTTAAAATTAGGGGTTTTACCATACAAACAATCCACATCAAATTAAGCACATATAATCATCAATCCATCAAGAAAATACATGAATATACTATTAAATCAAGTAAAATACCAAGGTTACATGAAATTTCACAAAGGTAGGAAGCCTACCTCTCTTCCAAACCTTGAATATTAACCTTGCTTCACTTGACAATCACCACAAGCACTGGCTTTGAGTTCCCCTTGATGGTTGATTCAATACCCTTGAGTTTCCTTGAATTTTCCTTTGTTTCTCTTTATTTCTCTCTCTTCTTTTCACTTTTTCTCTCTAAAACACCATGAAAGAAGGAAGACAAGGGGGTGGTCAGCCACGTTATTAAAATATCCCTTTAAAATATTATTAAAATAATACAAATTAAGACAAATATCTAAAAATTGAAAAGGTAATCAAAGTCAACAGTCAATGGTCAAAGTTTAACTTTGACCAAGGATGAAATGGGAAGATAAATGATCTCCCGACCCCTAACTGGATACTCTAGGCCCTTGTCCAATGCTCGGGGAATTCACAAGCAGCTTGTTGCAGTGTAAGTGACAACGTGGTGAATGAACCGTAACTGTGACTAAAAGTCGATAGTTTAAAAAAAAAACTTGGATATTACAACTCTCTCCCTCTAAAAAGAAATTTTGTCCTCAAAATTTAATTTAAAAAGTTAGAATACTACTTGAACAGAGTCATGTACTTGGCTCTCATCTCTTCCTCCCGCTCATCCATCGCATGATTCCTCAAGAGAACTTTCACCATGGGAACCGTCTTGTTCCAAAGAACTTGGTTCTTATGATCCAAAATTCTTATTGGTTTCTCCTTATACATCAGGTTCTCGTGGACCTCCAATGGCTCATACCCGATGATATAAGAAGGATCATGGATGTACTTTCATAGTATCAAGATATGAAAGACATCGTGCACGCTAGATAGCTTGGGAGGTAAAGTTAACTGATAGGCCAAAACTCCAACTCTTTCCACTATTTCAAAAGATCCGATGAAAGGAGGACTCAACTTGCCCGTTTTTTCGAATCTCAGTACACCCTACAGAGGTACAACTTTAAGAAATACCTTCTCCCCTACCTCGAACTCCAAATTCATTAGTCGAGTGTCTGCATAGCTCTTTCATCAATCTTGAGAAACTTTCATCTTTTGTCGTATTTTGTTAATGATATAGCTGGTCTATTACAAAATTTCAAGCCTAAATAATTTTCTTCATTGACCTCATTCCAATGTAATGGGGATCTACACTTCCTTCCGTACAAAGCCTCATATAAAATCATCCTAATGGAAGCATAAAAATATTGTTGTAAGCAAACTCTACAAGAGGAATGTGCTTTTCGCAGCTTCCCTCAAAATCTAGCATATATGCTTTTACCATGTCGTCCAAGGTCTGAATCGTCCGCTCTGACCTGCCATCTCTTTAGGGATGAAAAACTATACTGAAGATCAACCTTGTTCCCATTGCTTTGTGTAGACTCTTCCAAAATGATAAAGTGAACCTTGGGTTTTGATATGAAACAATTGACACGGCACACCGTGGAGTAGTTGATATCATCCATGTACAGTTGAGGTAGCCTCTCCATCGAGTGAGTTCTCCATATGGGTAGAAAGTGAGCCGATTTAGTAAGTCAATCCACCATTACCCAAATCGTATCATTGCCTCGTTGAGATCATGGTAATTCCACCACAAAATTCATTGCTATACATTCCTCCTTATACTCCAGAATCATCTACGGCTTTAGTAAACCAGAAGGTCTCTAGTGCTCAATCTTTATCTGCTGCCAAATTGAACATTGCTCCACAAACTTCATGATGTCTTGCTTCAAGCTAGCCCACTAGAAGTTTTGGAGATGTCCCTGTACATCTTGGCAGACCTAAAGTAAACTAAATAAGGTGTACAGTGAGCCTCTATCAAAATTTATTTCTTGATCTCCTCAACATTTGGTACACACAAATGAGTACCAAACCTCTACATTCCATCTCTAGCGAGATTGAACCCCGGTCTCCTCCTTTTAATTACCTTAATTTTGATCTTCTGAAGAACCGTATCTCTAACTTGACCTTTCTTTATCTTATACACAATTGATGAACACTGATTAGTAATTAACTCAATGTTCATACTCCGCAAATCTTCTAGAATATGAGGTTGGAAGGTGATCAGAATACCTCTGAAACCTATATACTTTCTACTTAGAGCATTAGCCACTACATTCACCTTACTTGGATGATAATTGATGGTACAATTATAGTCCTTCACTAACTCCAGCTATCTCCCTTGCCTCACGTTTAGCTCATTTTGAGTGAAAAAGTACTAGAGACTTTTATCGTCAGTGTAAATATTGTACTTTACTCCATACAGGTAATGACACTAGATCTTCAATGCGAACACCACTGCTAACTCCGAATCTTGAGTAGGGTAGTTCCACTAATACAGTTTCAATTGACGCGATGCGTAAGCAACTACCTTGCTGTTATGCATAAGAACACAACCTAGACATTTCTCTGAAGTGTCACTATAGATCATGAAGTTGTCCTCATTGTTCGGTAAGACAAGAATAGGTGCAGAGACTAGCTTCTTTTTGAGTTCTTGGAAACTGTCCTTGCATTCCTTTGACTAGATAAATTTGGTTTCCTTCCTTAATCATCAGTTGGTGGTATCCATAACGAAGTTGATCTTTGAGAAGATTGTAACACCCCTTTACTCAAGCCCAAAGACCCGAATAAAGAGATGCTACTTGGAAAAGGCGGTATAAGTGAATAATGTAAAAGAAAATTTCCCTTTGAAACAAAATTGGAAAAACCGAATAAAAATTTTCTTTAGTCTTTAGGATAAAATTAAACTGTTAGTATTAATAGTAAAACCAAAATATTTTAATCTCCGAGTAATTTCGGTTCTTTATATAAGACCCACAGCGTAAAAAAAATCATCTGTATCTCTATCAGAGTTCTAATTGTATTCAAAAGGAAATAAAATGCGGAACAAATTTGTACTACTGCCACTCTTCGCCGATCTACCACGTTATTGCCAAACTGTTCAAGTTAGGGTTCAGGATTATCTAAACACAAGAAACATACAGGAGTGAGTGAAATACAACCAGTAGGTTCCCAACATGCATGTGATAATGTAGTATAATATGCTGAAGGAATGTCAATAGTTGTGAAAACCTTTCGTTCATTTCTCTTTTAAAAGCAATCATCTATGCAATGACTTTTAAAAACTCTAGTACGTATGACTTTTTCACTTTACGTAAGTTTTAATTACACTGGAGCTAGTTATCTATCGGCAACTCTAATTTTCTAAAGCAGCACATATGCATACTTTTAAGGAAATCCTTACATATTTAATCGTTTAGAGGAAACGGTGTTAGTTGGGGAGAAGACCCGCTTGCATAGGCATCATGCAAGTGCTGGGGTTACAACCGCCACATACACCAATACGCTCGCATGTGCGCGCATGCGAGAATCCAATCTCTCCACTCACTAGTTAGTGGGACATCTACTAGACGATTCACATGACCAATCATATATGCTCCATTCATTGAAATTTTAACTGCTTACGTATGCATGGCCATGACTATACAATGCTAAACCTTTAAAACATGAATTGACAGTAGACCAGTTCCTTTTGCGTATAACAAAACATTCATGATAAGTTGCAATGCATGTGGATGCTTGTGTCATAACTAGCAATGTCATTCTTATGCTCATAGTACACATAACCACAAAGCATACTTAATCTCCATGTGTGAAATGAAAGCGTATACACCATAGACTATTCTACGCTTAAGCCATGGAGAAAATCCAAACTCAAGATAACTAATAGTATATATATATACATCCATGTTTTGACAAGCATAACTATTGATACACTTATAATTCTTATAAATCAAATAACTAACAATTATATATATATATATATAAATCTATACATTTGTACATTTATATATATATATATGTATATATAAATATAAATATAAGTATATACATGTAGGAAAATCCATTTATTTCCATTGAAAACATATACAGGATAACATTCTAATTATAAGAGAAAACAATATATATATATATATATACATTTACATAGTTCTATTTTAATAGTTTAAAAGCTAGGTAGAAAACAAGGTTGTTTTTGGGCAAAAGTAGTCATGGAATTTGGTTTGATTTGCAAGTTCTAATGTAGTCACTTTATTACACTTAATTGGTTTATTAAAACATTACACTTGGCTGGTCCATTACAACCCTATTTAGTCCAAAATTTCCAGAAATTACCAACATTTTGCTAACTAAGACCTTGCACAAAAACTGGTAATAAACAGCCCACAAGCTTCCTAATTTCCAGCAACTTAAAACCATTTCATCACATAATTTTTCCCATGCATTTTACTAGGATTTTAATTCACACAACTCTCGTACATTAACAACTAACATTATACAAGTTTCCTACAATTCCAACAATATATAAAAAAAAAAAAACACAACACGTTAATGATTAAACAGCCAGCTCACATGATCCAGAATTTCCAGCAAAACAAGCAAAATTGTAAAAATTATAAAACCCTCATTTTAATCCCAAATTGGACAATTCCAAAACTAACAGAACCATAGCTTACTTAATGAATTTAAAGGAAAAAATGTGAACCAAAAAAAAAAAAATTAGAGGTCCTGAAAAATCATCAAACCTGTGGGTTATGGTGCAGATTCCTACCAGAATTCCTAGCCATCCTGTACTTTTGAAACATTTATTTCTCCCTCATCAAAACTCCAATTTCAAAAATAAAAGAATGAAATTGTTCATGAGACACCCAAGTTTATGTAGTAAAAATTTCAGAATTTCAAGACAACTACACAGAAGTAAACAACCAAGTCAATTCTACAAAATTTTTAGCACTTCCCAGATTTTATAGCACACTCAAACCCACACTTTCAACCAAAACATTAGAAGAAAAGGGACCCTACCACAATACGAAAGTTAGGCCTTTGGGTAGCTTTTAAAGACCTACTTAAAAATAGCCCCTTTTAACAATTTCCATGTAAACCCAAGTAGATCCAAGAAGACAAACATATAAGAAGAGTAGATCTAGGTCACAATTAACAAGATCACACTACTAAATTGCTAACAAACACATGTAGGGTTGGGATCCTACCTTGTGTTAGCTAAAATCTCACTTAAAGCCTTGAAAAAACAAGACAAAACTCCTCCAAAAACTGCTGGAAAGTGGCCGGCCAACAGCTCCCTTCTTGCTCTTGAGGTCTCCTTGATTTTCTCTTGAAAAAGCTTGAAACTTTACACTAACACACACACTCTCTCTCTTATCTTTCAAAAGAGGACTCTCTCTCTCTTGTCTAATGAAGGTGGGCAGCTGCAAGGAGGAAGAATGGAATTGGGTTCCACTCATAAAATGGCTTTTAAAGAGAAAAATAGGGTTTTGAAGAGGGTGATGTCAGCAGACAACTTTTTGACCAAGTTTGACTAGATTCAAACTTGGTCTTACAAGTGGTTCCCCCTACTAAAGTAAGACCACTCATAGTCATACATGTCCCAAACACAGTCCAATCATGAGTTCCAGTCATTACACTGCCAGTCTAAGTGATGATGTGGCAGGGTGGATTGTTAACTATTGACTTTGCCCTTGACTTTGACTTTGCCAAATAAGAAAACAAATAGAGAAAAACATACAAGATAGTAATCCACTCAGTCTTAGTCAACCAACACCAAGCCATGACCTGACAGTCACCGGTCCATGTGTTGACTTTAACTAAAGTTGATTTTGACCAAAAGTTAACAGTACACCAAAGTAAGCAGATATTACAAAGATACTTGTTCCTTGCAGTTGATTGAATAAGTCGTCAATCCTCCGCAATGGGTACTTATACTTGATCGTCACCTTATTGAGCTCCTAGTAATCAATTGTAATGACCATGGACCCCACTTTTTTTTTTTTTCTCTTTTTCTTTTTCCCTTGGACTTTACCTCTTTCTTCTTCCCTTCCTTTTTCCTTCTTCAGACCAACTTTGTCCCTCCCTCACGGCTTCTTCTTTTTATGTTTTCTTATTTTTTTGTTCTCTGTGACCAATGGAGATCAAGCCATAACCGACTACCCTAGTGTACGTATGCCACCACCGGAGTCGCCAGCCACCGGTAAACCCATGACCACCGGCCACAAGCCCAATCGATGCCAGCAGCCATCGGATTGGGGTAAAACCGATCCATCTCTCTCTCTCTTTCTCCAACATTCGCCGAATTCTGGCGAGTTTTCAAGTGAAAGGTGGGTGTGCTTGAATTTGAGCTCCTTTTTACTCAATTGTGCTTGGTTTTGAAGGTATCACAAATTTGGGTTTGGATTGCCACTTTTTGATGAGATTCCAACCATCATGTGTATCACCCGATCGATTGGAAAACATATATACCAGGACATATTTCAGAATTGGCACCGCTTGGGATCACGAGTGTCCCTATAGCACTATGAGTGGATTTATAATTATTTTAAAATTATATATGTATACATTGAATATTTCTATTATTTGGATATTTTATTGTATAAATTTATTTAAAAAATATATTTTTGGAAGTTGAAAAGTTATTGAAAATTTATATCACTACTTATATTCTTTTGAAAATAATAATGATGAGTAATTAATTACTGGAGTATGTATAAAGTTTATTGTATTTTGATATTGATATTAATGAAATTGATGGACATGCTATTTTTAATTTGAGTATTTCATGAGTTACCTTAGTATGGGCATTTGATAGGTGTTATGTGTTGTTGTTGGTTTATATTCCGTCTCCTTCACGCGTGATTGGTTTAGATGATGATCCCCTCTGCTATGCTTTGGGACGCCAAATGTAGTATGACAGGTTCCGCTTCCTCGTTAGTCATTTGCTACCCTTTGGGACGCATAAGGTAGGATGACACCATCCATCTTTCTACGCCCTGGGACTCTGAGGGTAGAGTGCCAGTGGCTATGATGTGATTGGCGTACATATTTTTAAGTTATGGTATTTATATATAAAAATGTCTCACTGATTTAAATTTATTTTTCCTATAATAGTAATTATTCATTATGTTTTACAGTAATTATTCTTATTAGTTTTGTTGCAGTGCACATGTTTATTTTACTAGATATTTGCTTACCACTTGAAAATATATTGAAACATTTTATTTTGTGCTTTATTATAGATCTACTCACTGAGCTTGTCTCACCCGGCTAACAAGTAGTCGTCACTCATGTTTGGTATCACCGTCATCTTCTGTTTTCCCTTTCACTTCCGCTATCTAAATATACAAACTATTTCTCCTATAAAAATTTATCTTGTGTTGTTTAAATATATATATATATATATATATTATTTTTATATCTACTATTATTTTGTTTTGCTCCACATAGATTGCTCTAAGAATAACCTAAGTCGATACCTAAACCTTCTATTTTTATTTTCATCTCCGGTTTGTAACTTAATACTTATATTTAATTATTGTATTATTGTGAGACCTCCAATGACATTTGGTGTGGCCACTGAAAATTATACAAATGAAAATTTTTATGTACGTATAAAGGGGTTAGTCCAAGTTTTGGGGGAGGTTCTACCGAAATTTTTATGAAATTTTAAATCTCTCAAAGGTGGGACCTATCTCGGGTACAGTCTTGTCATCAATGTACAACCGCACTAAATCATCCTTTTTCTTCATGAACGTAATTGGTGCTCCCCAAGGCAAAATATTGGGTTTAATAAAACTATTGTCCAACAGATCCTAGAACTGTTCTTTTAACTCCTTCAACTCTACTAGTACCATTCTGTAAAGTGGCTTTGAAATATGTACAGTCCCCAATACCAAGTCAATCATGAACTCCAACTTTCGGTTTGGTGGTAACTCTGACAGCTTTTTTAGAAATACATCCAAAAAGCCCAAACTACTTCGATGTCTTGCGGCTTTAGAACTTCCAGTTCCTTGTCATAGACACTAACAAGGAGTTCCTCGTACCTTTGATGCAAATACTTTAGAGTTTGCACTGCCGTTAGCAATTTTGGCCACGACCTTAACTTTGACCCTACAAACTCAAAACTCTAACTATCTATAAGGCTAAACTGGATTTTCTTCTCCTTGAAATCAATGCAAGCCCTACTCCTAGATAGCTAGTCCATATCGAAGATCACATCGAAATCCGATATTTCCAATATGATCAAATTGGCAAGTAGTGTCTCGTTACCGAGGCACACTTCACAAGCATCAAGCATAAACGAAGCACATATATTCACAGTTGAAGGTGTAGCAACACAAAATTCACAATCAAGTCTAACAGGTTTTCTAGCCAATTTAAAAGCAAAATGGCTAGACATAAATGGGTGTGTGGCACCCTAATCAAACAATACATAAGCATTCAACCCATGTAGAGAAATGGTACCTGCCACTACTACAACGTTTCGCTTCCTCCTATGTCATTGTGAACACACAACCTGAGTAGGCTGTTTCATCCTTCCCACTTATGGACAAACACTCCTCATGTGGCCAAGCTTGCCACACCCGAAATATACTCCCGACTTTCCTAGCATTCATCAAAATAGTTTATGTCATAATTTTTGCATTACAAAACACTAGGTCGACTATCAACTCCTTTAAACTTCTTGTTATTATTGTCATTGCGAGAATTGCTCATCCACAGTTTCCCTTCAAACTTCATTTTTTGCAAAAAAAACCTCCTTTCTAAGGTTTATTTGCAGGAGTAGAGTTTTGCCTTACGATTTTGACCACCTCTGGGGTAGGATCCTTAGCGATCAACTAGACTTGCTATAAGATGTTAGATAGGTGGACAGTCGTAAAACTGCAATGGTGTTATAGAGATCCAACCATAACCCCATCATAAAGTATCGAACTTTACGCTCTTCGGTGTCTATCAAATGTGGTGCATACCGAGATAGCTTGTTAAACTTCCTCTCGTAATCCACTAGAGAAAGGTTTCCATGCTAGAGACTCAGGAATTCAACTTCTTTTTTCTTTCACTTCACAAGAGGAAAATACTTTCTAAGAACAAGGTGTTGAACCAAATCTAGACAATCGGGTTCTACTCGGTATGAAAGATCGCTTCACTATATCCCATTAGTGGCTGGCCCCTTCCTTCAGTATGAAGGAGGCACATGCCACCTTCTGACCCTTTGAACAATCCATCAACATGAAAACCATCTCCAACTATTGAATCCAGTTTTTGACCTCCAACAGATTCATTGAGCCCTTAAACTCTAGGGGATGGAATTGCCTGAACTGTTCCACCACTTCGTTAATCACAGTGGATTGTTGTGGTGTATTCTAGCCCATAAGTCTTTCCAGGACTGCTAGTAATCGATTGGTTATGCCTTCCGAACTATGCTCTAGGACGAGGTGAACATTTCTCGGTGGTCGCAATATCTACTACAAAAGAGAAATAAATCTTATGCAAATTATTTTAAATAATTTGATAAGATAGGCCACAAAACAATACTTCATTATACAATATGTACCATATTTAGAACATATATAAACATTAAAACTACTAAGACCTGAGACAAAAAGAAAACCGAAACTAATCACTATTAGGGTAATCCCACGAGTCAAAATCCTCCGGGTCTACAGAGTCTGGAGAGTCCTTAGATGCTATGAAGCTGTTGGACTCTTCGAGTTCCTCCTCAGGATCCTCCTTCGGGTTCTCATCCTCCTCAAGATCCTCTTCAGTGGCCTCATCCTCCTCAGGGCTCAAAGCTGGTACCTCCAACCCTTGTACAACAAGTTAAATGGCTATCGCCTGCTACTCCTCATTGTCATCTCGAAACTAAACCATGTACCAATGCTACATCTCATAGTGGTGGTCGATCTGAAATTGCTTCAAGCTTGGTGTATGGACATAAAAATGTTCTCCATCTGGTAATAGTACTGTAGTGGTTAGCTGATTCAAGAACATGGCTACCTTCTGCCTCTTTCGCTTCAACTCCCGCTAAGCTGAAGCCTTATCTATGCCGATGTCCCGATAGCCTAAGCTTGAAGAGATGGAAGATCATCAACGAACCTCACCCTCATGGGGCGTGGCTTTGCTACTAACTCATCTACCGGCTCTATAATAGGCTCCGTCGTTGATTCTTCAACCTGAGCACCACACCTCATATGCAGAACATGCAAAAAGCTACTGACTAATTGACCTACCTAGGTAAGCAAAGTCAAGAAATGCAAAAATAAACAAATAATACTAAACAAAATCTAAATAGAACAATGTCATGCCCTAGCATCTCACCAAACACTTTGAGGGCATTTTCTGTACACTTGGACAAGAAGCATGTGGAGTTCTCTAGACTTGTGTAGAACCTTCTAGAAAACCCTAGTGCTTGCTTAGTTATCGCTTAGTTGTATAGCACTTGGTGGAGGATTCTAGAAACTCAATCTCCACCGTAGGATCAAATGTATTATAGCCGTTAGATCGTTTGTTGTAATACTATAAATAGGGGGGAGACTTCATTGGCCAAACCACCCAAGTATTGAGTAATACATTCTTATTTTCTCATTCTCTCTCTAGTTGAGACTTTCTCTCTCTAAGTTCTTTCTTTGTTGCTTAGCTTTCTCTTGTGTTGGCAAAGAGGCTTACTTAGTTGCTTCCGGGGTGAAACAAGCAACTAAGGCCGCACGGGGAAGGTTTTCAACAAGTCCGTGATGGTTGGTATCGAGCTAGGTTAGTGAGAGAAAGCATGTCTTCATCCGAGGTTGCTGTTGGAGAAGAGACGAGGGGAAGGGAGGCTGAACCCACAATCCCAAGGCGAGCACGAGGGCGTTCGAAATCTTGAGTTGCTCTTGCTAGCATGGAGGCCACGGTGGCCAAGGTGGAAGTAGCTATCGCCGACGTGATGGAAAGGCTTGATCGTGTCGAGCAAAGCGTGGAGGAACTCGAAGGTCGTGTGGACGACCAAGTGGGGGAGCTTCATGGCGACTTGCAAAATGGTCACGAGGCCAATCGTGAGACGTGGCGTCAAGAGAATGCTGCTTTTCAAGCAACGGTGCTTGAAACACTTTCACTCATGCAAGCTCAAATGGATGAGCTTAAGCACGGTTTGGAGGAGACCCGTGTGGATTGGGCATTATGTAAGCGGGCTGCAACTAGTGGTGCTATCACCACTCAACATGCTCCACGGGTGGATGTTCCCAAACCCAAGGAGTTTAGCGGTAAGAGGGGAAAGGAATGGAGAACTTCATATGGCATATGGAACAATACTTCGAAGGGATCAACATGCAAGATGAGAAGCAAAAGGTAACTACCGCTTCCCTTTACTTTACTAATCTTGGTGCTACGCGGTGGCGTAGAAAGCATGAAGAAATGAAGAAGGGTACTTGCATCATCAACTCACGGGAAGATCTAAAACGTGAGTTGAAGATGCAATTTTACCCGAGAATGCCATTCACGATGCTAGAAAGAAGATGAAGGAATTGAAGCACACCGGGTCCGTTCGTGAGTACGTGGAGGAATTTTCCGGCTTGATGCTTCAAATTCCTAACATGACCGAGGAGGATCTTCTCTTCAACTTCATGGATGGGCTACAATCATGGGCATATGTTGAACTCCAACGTCGGGGAGTGCAAGATGTTTCTACCGCCCTCACCACCGCGGAGACACTCATGGAATATAAGCGAGGTGAGTCCTCAAACTCAAAGCCTAAAGCTAATGTTGCTAATAGTGGGGGAGCCAAGTTCCATAAGGCTCCACAAGGCAAAGACAATTCGAGGAGGCCTCCACAAAACCAAGATTGGAAGAGAGGAAATAACAAGGAGGCAAAACCAAGAAACAATTGCTTCCTTTGTGATGGTCCACATTGGGCAAGAGAGTGCCCGAAGCGAAAAGCTCTTAGCGCCATGCTCGAAGAAAGGGAGGAACCCGAATCATCACAAATGGGTTGCATACAACTCCTCAATTCCTTGAAGGCAAGTCCCGTTCCTGCACACAATGTTAAAGACAACTCCCTTATGTACGTGGCGGCACGTATCAATGGCAAGGATGCCCAAGTCATGGTAGACACCGGCGCATCACACAACTTCATCAAGAGGGAGGAGGCCATGAGACTTGGCCTAAAGCTCGAGAAGGGGCAAGGGTGGTTAAAAACCGTAAATGCCGAGGCAAAGCCACTTGATGGCACGGCTCGTGATGTGGAGCTACAACTTGGTACATGGCGAGGTAACGTAAACTTTTCTATTGCTCCCATGGATGACTTTAATATTGTGCTTGGCATGGAATTTTTAAGGCAATTCAACGTAGTTCCACTTCCTCGCTACAACACCGTTTGCATCTTGGAAGGAGGACCTTGCATGGTTCCCGCAACGCACACGCCAAGCACTTCCAAACATCTCCGCCATGCAACTCGAAAGGGATAAAGAAGGGAGAGGTCACATTTCTTACCACACTACGTGGAGAAGAAGAGGAAGTCACTACCGACGAACCACCGAGGGAAGTTTGTCAAGTGCTTCAAGAGTTCAAGGATGTCATGCCACCCAAACTACCAAAGAAATTTCCACCAAGGAGAGAGGTGGATCATCAAATTGAATTGGAGGTTGGTGCCAAACCACCCGCGAAGGCACCATACCGTATGTCTCCACCCGAGCTAGAAGAGCTAAGGAGACAACTAAAGGAGCTGTTGGAGGCGGGTTCGCTTCAACCATCAAAAGCACCCTATGGAGCACGGTCCTATTCCAGCGGAAGCATGATGGATCGTTGAGGCTATGCATCGACTATAGGGCACTTAATAAGGCCACCATAAAAAACAAGTATCTTATACCATTGATAGCCGACTTGTTTGATCAACTTGGAGGAGCAAAATATTTCACAAAACTTGACTTGAGGTCGGGGTACTACCAAGTAAGGATAGCAAAAGGGGATGAGCCAAAGACTACATGCGTGACGCGATATGGAGCCTATGAATTTCTTGTCATGCCCTTTGGTCTCACTAATGCACCGGCAACGTTTTGCACACTCATGAACAAGATCTTCCATCCTTACTTAGATCGATTATTGGTGGTGTACTTGGGCGATATCGTCATCTATAGCAACACTCTTGAAGAGCACATCAACCACTTACGAATTGTATTCAAGGTGCTAAAAGAAAATGAGCTATACGTGAAGAAGGAGAAGTGCACCTTTGCAAGCAATGAAGTACATTTTCTTGGCCACAAAATCAAGGATGGCAAGTTATACATGGATGTCGCCAAAGTGAAAGCCATTCAAGAATGGGAACCTCCAAGCAAGGTGAGTGAGCTTCGATCTTTTCTTGGTCTTGTTAATTATTATCGGCGGTTTATTATGGGCTATTCTGCAATAGCCGCCCCACTCACCGATTTATTGAAGAAAAACAAGTCATGGGAATGGTCCATCCAATGCAAACAAGCATTCGAAAGGTTGAAAGGTGCCATCATGAAAGAGCCGGTCTTGGCATTGCCCGATTGCTCCAAGCCATTCGAGGTGCATACCGATGCTTCGGATTTTGCCTTAGGAGGTATTGATGCAAGACAAGCATCCCTGCCTATAGAGTCACAAGCTTAATGATGCGAGGAGGTATACGGTCCAAGAAAAGGAGATGACCGCCATTATTCATTGCTTAGCAGAAAGCACTACTTGCTTGGTCTAAGTTTGTGGTGAAGACGGACAATGTGGCAACGAACTATTTCCAAACACAAAAGAAGCTTAGTCCCAAGCAAGCTCGTTGGCATAGCCGAATTCTATGTGCTCGGTACAAGCCCTGCGGCTAATGTAGTTCCGGCGCCAAGTAGGAAGGCCGAGTTGGCATCGATAAGCAAGCTCCAAGGTGAACTGTTCGACTTAATCAAGGAGGGCATGAAGCATGATGTTGTAGCCAAACAACTCCAACAACTTGCCACGGAAGGCAAGACCAAGCGGTTTTAGATGGAGGAAGGTCTACTCTACACAAAGTCGGCGGTTCACGTGCGAGGTGGAGCAACTTGAGGAGAAACTTGATTAAGGAGTGCCATGATACGAAATGGGCGGGGCATCCGGGGCAAAGGCGTACGAGAGCCTTATTGGAGACAACTTACTATTGGCCACAAATGCGAGACAAAGTGGAGTTATATGTGAAGACTTGTCTTGTGTGCCAACAAGACAAGGTTGAACAACAAAGTCCTGCCGGCCTTTTGGAACCACTACCTACACCCGGGCGTCCGTGGGAAAGCATAAGCATGGACTTCATTGTAGGCTTGCCCAATCCGGGGTGTGGTACTATCATCGTGGTGGTTGGATTCTCCAAGTATGCCACCTTCATACCAAAGGCAAGTTCCTAGGCGATACCGAGACTATTTTTCAAGAATGTGGTAAAGTATTGGGGGTTACCACAATCCATTATTAGTGATCGAGATCCACGATTCACTGGGAGGTTTTGGACGGAGTTGTTCAAACTCATGGGTTCGGATCTACACTTCTCTACGAGCTTCCACCCTCAAACCGATGGGCAAACGGAACGAGCTAATGCGTTGTTGGAGCTTTACTTGAGACACTTTGTGAGTGCCAATCAACATGATTGGGCAAAGTTACTAGATGTGGCCCAATTCTCCTACAACTTACAAAGGAGCGAGTCCACTAATAGGAGCCCGTTCGAGCTAGCCACGGGGCAACAACCATTGACTCCTCATACACTTGTTACAAGCTACAAAGGGAGGAGTCCATCCGCTTTCAAGGTTGCCAAAAATTGGCACGAACAAGTGGACTTGGCGAGGTCCTACCTTCACAAGGCAACTAAGAAAATGAAGAAGTGGGCGAACCTGGTGACATGTGGAATACCAAATTGGAGACCTTGTGTTTATCAAGATTCTACCTTCCCAACACAAGTCTACTCGTCCACTACACAATGGACTTGTTAGACGCTATGAGGGGCCATTTCCGATCATCAAGAAAGTAGAGAGGGTAGCATACAAGGTGGAGTTGCCATCTACACTTAGGCTCCACCCGGTCTTCCATGTAAGTCGTTTGAAGCCATATCATGAAGACGAGGAAGACCCTTCAAGAAGGAAGTCCGAGAGAGCACCTATGGGCATCACAAGCACTTATGACAAGGAGGTCGAGAACGTCATGGCCGAACGAGTGGTATGTGGAAGGGACAATCATCCGAGTCATGAGTACTTAGTGAAATGGAAGGGACTATCCGAAAGTGAAGCAAGTTGGGAACCTGGCGCCTATGGCAATTTGAAGACCACATCCAGCGGTTCCATTAAAGAAGCTCGGCGGGGCGTCGACGCATAGGTGGGGAGAATGTCATGCCCAGCATCTCACCAAACACTTTGAGGCATTTTCGTACACTTGGACAAGAAGCATGTGGAGTTCTCTAGACTTGTGTAGAACCTTCTAGAAAACCCCTGCTTGCTTAGTTGTTACAGTTGTATAGCTTGGTGGAGGATTCTAGAAAATCAATCTCCACAGTAAGATCAAATGTATTATAGCCGTTAGATCGTTTGTTGTAATACTATAAATAGGGGGGAGGCTTCATTGGCCAAACCACCCAAGTATTGAGTAATACATTCTTATTTTCTCATTCTCTCTCTAGTTGAGACTTTCTCTTTCTAAGTTCTTTCTTTGTTGCTTAGCTTTCTCTCTCTTGTTGGCAAAGAGGCTTACTTAGTTGCTTCCGAGAGTCGAAACAAGCAACTAGGCTTGAAGGTTTTCAACAAGTCCGTGACATGCAAAAAGCTACTGACTAATTTACCTACCTCATATGCAGAACATGCAAATGACTAATTGATTCTTCAACCTGAGCACCACACCTCATATGCATAACATGCAAAAAGCTACTGACTAATTGACCTACCTAGGTAAGCAAAGTCAAGAAATGCAAAAATAAACAAATAATACTAAACAAAATCTAAATAGAACAATCTACCTTGACGTGTAGGTGGCTGTTATAGCAACAACAAGTACATGTTCAAAAATCTTGGACCCTTATACCAAAACTGTAATACCCCTTTACCCAAGCCTAGGTTATCGAGCAAAGTGTTCTTTCAAATATAAATTTAATTTATATTTAAAAATAATTTTGAACAATACTAAAATAATATTAAAATTTTCCTTTACTCTTTGGGATCATTTCATAAAAAAAATCAAACCCAATAAAATTATATTACTTAAAATATTTCAAAATTGCTCACACTGACAACGTAATAAAAAAATATTTTAATACAAAGAGTACCCTTACCCAAAATAAAAAAATACATAAAATATGTACTACGCTGTGTCCTCTAGTTCCGCACCTCGGCCAAACCCTACTACTAGGTTTTGGATTTACCGACCATACATAAACAAACTACAGTGAGTGACAAACACTTAGTAGGAAATTCAAATCCACATGAAAATGCGACGCAATGCAATATAGTGCCATAAATATAAAAACATCCATTTTTCCCTTTTTATATTATAAACTAATTAGCTCGGTTAACCCGCATTTCATGGGACCCACATACTCGTATATGACCAGCGGGTCTATCCTATGCCCTTACGGAACCCATATGGTCGTCTGTGTTCAGCGATTGAATCACCCATCAAAAAGGATCCCCTACCCATGGTGATCGATGATCCAAGAGTTATTAAAAATCAGAATTTAAAAAACCAGCACTGTCTCGTGCAACCACTTTAAAGCATATACCCTCAGGGAAAAATCCACATTTTACATAAAATACTAAAACCCATGAAATGTTCTATATAAATGTATGCACAAGCCCTAATGCATAAATATAGCAAAATACAGCATTACCATGCATAATTACCAAATTATCCCTCAAACAGTGATAATTACCGAAATGTCACTACTTAACCCATTGCTTAATAAATACCATTTACATTAATGTAGTTACCGAAATGCAACTGACCTTTTCAATAGCTACTAAAATACCCCTGAGCACATGATAAATTATCAAAATATCCTTAAAGGAAAATGATAAATTCCCAACCTACTTTTATCTAACACAACTAATTAATACTTCCCCAACCATATATACACACACACACACACACACACAAATATAAAAGCATTATCATATATATAAATACACATTTATTTGAATATATGTATATATATAAAAACATATATATATATATATATATATATATATATTACCACACACAATTATATTTTATATATACATATATATACAACCATATTAAAAATATACATATATACATAAATAAAGACATAATTAAATGAATATGTAAATATATATATATATTAGGAAATGTGATATGACCAAAATGCCCTTCACATTTTCAAGAATATCAATTTTATCCTTTCCACAGGAAAGACTAAAATACCCTTAACAAATTTAAAAATACCGATTATATCTTTTACATGTCAACATACCAAAATGCTCTTGATATACCTAGAAATTCCAAATGAATTCCAAACTTAGCTGATGTAACACCCCATACTCGGCTCTTTTGTCCCTTTCCAAGAGATATTGTCCCCAATTTAACCACTACACGACCAAAAGTATGGGATTTTTATTAAAGTTCCTAGGAGGTCACCCATCTTGGGATTGCTCATACGAGCAAGCTTAACTTTAGAGTTCTTACGAACTCCTTAGCCAAATGCTCTGAAAAGACCTCGGTTATTACGAAGGAACCTTCTTTCGTTTTAGACCTTTCCTTAAGGACCTAGGCGATGTGTAATTGGGACACCAGATAGTTGCTGGTGCCTCTGCACCTGCTCACTCAGGCCGTTACAATCCACCCCCTTAGGGGCTCGACGTCCTCGCTGGTACACTTCCAGCTAGGTATAGACTTTGACACCACCTATAACACCCCTTACTGGGCTCCCCAATGCGATGTGGGATTGGGACACCATGTAACTATTAGGCCCTCCTGCACTTGCCCATTTAGGCCGTCGTTGTCGATGCCTCCTACACCCGCCCATACAGGCCGTCACAAAACCACCCCCCTTAGGGGTCTGACGTCCTCATCGGCACACTTCCAACTCGGTACAGGCTCTGATACCGCCTATAACACCCCCCATTGGGCTTTCCAGTCTAGTGCCCTCCACTGGGTTTCCTGATCCCTTTGCAACCGATATTGTCCCGAATTTAACCACCGCATAGCCAACAGTATGGGGTTTTTGTTAGACTTCCCAGGAGGTCACCCATCTTGGATTGTTCTAACTGGAGCACGCTTAAATTTGGAGTTTCTGCGAATCCCTTAGTCAAACGCTCTAAAAAAGTCTCGGTTGTTACGAAGGAACCTTATTTCCTTTTAGACATTTCCTTAAGGACCCAGGCGATGTGAGATTGAGACACCGGATAGCTGCCGATGCCTCCTATACCATCCCACTCTGGTCGTCACAGCTAACCCCTCTATGCCTTCAAACTCAACTAATTTCTCATCAAAATATGAAATTAACAAAGAGTTTTGCAATATTCACCATCCAATTAAAATAAACAAGCTTTAATTGATATAAATTAAGCTTAAAATCACATTTTCACAAAGTATAAAACTTAATCAATTGGAGATTTTTTCATACACTCAATCCACATGAAATTAAGCACATATAGTCATCAATTCATCAAGAAAACACATGAATCTACCATTAAATCAAGTAAAATACTAAGGTTACATGAAATTTCACAGAGGTAGGAAGCTTACTTCTCTTCTAAGCCTTGAAAATGAACTTTACTCTACTTGAAAATCACCGCAAACACTGACTTTGAGTTCCCCTTGATGGCTGGTTCAATATCGTTGATTTTTTTTCCCTTGAATTTTCATTTGTTTCTCTCTCTTTCTCTGTCTTCTTTTCACTTTCTCTCTCCAAAACACTATGGAAAATGAAGGATAACAAGGGGGTGTTCGACCATACTCTTAAAATATCTCTTTAAAATAATATTAAAATAATACAAATGAAGTCAAATATTTAAAAATTAAAAAGGTAGTTAAAGTTAATGATCAATGGTCATAGTTTAACTTTGACCAAGGTAAAATAAAAAGAAAAATAATCCCCTGACCCTTAATTGGATACTTTAGGCCTTGACCTAATGCTCGGGGGACTCATAAGCAGTTTGTTATGGTGTAAGTGGTGATGTAACGAACGAACTGTAACTGTGACTGAAAGTTGACAGTTTCATAAAAACTTGGTTATTACACTAATCTTGATGGTTTTACTATCATTTTGGACGCAATTTGATACAAATGAATGTGTAGATCCTGAACAAATAATGCGTAAGCCTTGAGATCAACATAACAGTCTTTTCCATTTCACCACGAGTTAATGCATATACTCGTCCTTGAGTTGGTTTCTAGTCCTTAGGAGCCTCTGGACATTTGTGACTCATATGCCTAAACTTTTTACACCTAATGCACACACCAGTCTTCTTGAGACACTATCCAGGATAATGCTTTTTTGCATATAGTACATAATGGGAAATCCTTTCTTTCGCCATTATACTTGTGTAACACCCCTTTATCCAAATCTATGTTTCCAAGTAATGAGTAGTTACCACTAAATTTTTTTTCCTTCAAATTATGTTTAAAAATAATTTTGGATAATACTAAAATAACATTAAAACTTTTTTTTACTCTTCAGGACCTTTTCACCAAACTAAACCAAAAAAAATTATACTGCTTAAAAAATTTAGAAAGTACACACTCCCACACTGTAATAGAAAAATATTTTTATATATAGAGTATCCTTATCGAAAATATTAAAATGTGGAAGAACATGTACTGCGCTGCACCCTCCACTTCCACGCCTCGGCCAAGCTCTACTACTGGGTTTTGGATTTACTTATCACACAAAAACAAACTATGGTGAGTGATAAATTGTAACACCTGACGTAAAATAAGACCATTTTTTTTTCTCTTTACTTTGGATCTATAAAATAATACTAACTTTAAAATTAATGAAGTACCAGTAGTAATAATATTAATAGTACCTTAAAATCAAAACCCACATGTAAAAAGAAACTTAACAAATATCTTGGTCTTATAAACTTATTTAAACAGAGTGATTGATATTAAAACATAGCATAGAAAAAGCATCTTATTAACTTGGATCACGCAGATCAACTAGCTGAACACCTCCTCTCAGATTCCCCAAAGCCATGTTCCACTTATTCAGTTATTAGTGTCGTTACCTACATACATAAGCAAACAAGAGTGAATGACAAAATCACTCAGCAAATTCCACAATGCACACATACACAATGTGGAATGCTTATGCTTATTCATGAATCGATGCATTCTTGCTTATTAACAAACCGTTCTTGCATAGTTCAAATTAAAAAAAAAATTTATTTTGTTTGAAAACAAAACCACCATTGTAGGACTTCCATACATATATACATGGGAGCTATTACCCGTCGGTAATCCATAGAAATATCTTTTGAATAGTTGAGTAGCATATCCCAAGAGTCTTTAAACCACAAAGAGGCATATGTGCGTAAATGAGGTAAAAGGGACAACTTGCATTCTAGCCATGCAAGTATAACCGATGCCAATAACTCCGGTAAAAAAGCATTAGCCAAACCCTCATTGTGGTTCTCAATGAGTCCTCCCACATACATAAATCCGTCTACATGTGCCCATGTAAACCTTATAAACTTGGTCAGATCCAACAAAACTAAGCCTTCTCTTATGCGGTTTCATACATACATACAAAAGCTCTATATTAAACTTGTTAAATTTGCCAATAAGTTGTTTCCTTTGAAAACATACTTTACTTTTCAATAAATCTTGAAGATGTGCATTTCTTGTAAAACCAAATTTCATATACATGTTTGAATGCACATGCTCATGCTTACATACTTGTGATCATGCATACTTGTTTCACAAACTAAGAAACCAAGTGTACATGCATACCCATCATATCCAAAACATATATTTCATGGTAAATTATCATAATAAATGCTTATATAGGTTTTGACTATCTTCCATCACAATTAATACAATCCATGTCATGCATACACTTGTATTTCTATTTATTTTCATAAATTCCAGCAAATTATTTTCGTAGAGAAATCACAAGTACATAAATAGCGATGAATTTATGCCACAATTAGTCAAACTCACCATATATGATCTCATGTTATGAAATACCAAAATTTGCAATAAGCATCACTTAATCCAAAACATAATTATGACATGATTTTAACATAATAACATGTATATAAATGCCCAAAAAATTCCAAGAACGTAATTTAGATTCAAACCTAATTGAAACATGAACACTCAATCGATTATCAAGCTAATATGCCTAGAATTTTTCAACAATCAATAACCCTTCATGAATTAATTTAAAACCCATGTATCGTAAGAAAATTGTTGTTCTCGTTAACCAATTTACAACTATCAAAATTCATTCATTACTAACCATGATCAGCCTTGATTTAATGTCCAATATGAATAGAAATTCAATATTGTCATGTATAAAGGGTGTTCGACCATATAGAGGTTTTGGGTTCTATGTATATTTTTGTAAAAATCAACACTTTTTTTTATATAAATCCAAGTAATTTTTGGTAAAATAATAAAACATTTGTATAGATCAAAATTTATAGCACACACCAACCCATATTATCATGCATAAATTCATCAATTAAATCCATAGAAATATTAGAGAAGAAGAAAGATTCAAAACAAATAAAAACGAACAACAAATAAATATGAAACTTGCCTTGTATCTTTCAAAATCTTTGCTTGATCATATAAATTTTCTCTCAATATTTCTATAAGAAATTGCAGCACTAGGAGGAGAGGAGAATACAGAAAAACTTTTCTCTCAGCTGCGTTTAAATTTAAGTTAAAACCCTAGCCAAACTTGCCTTATTTCATAACTCTTACTTTATATATTTCATATAATTGTCAAATAATGTCGATTAAAAATCATAAATTCAAATGTCAATCCCACAGATAAATGAGAGTCAACCATATGATCACACATGTACACATACATACAAGTACTAAATGAATTGTACACAGGCTCACGTACATACCCAGAGACCTAAAATCAGTGCACACTTTGGCAACATGTCAGGCTCTTGACTCTGCACTTGACATTGAACCTGACACTCTCGGGTTTGAAGGAAAAACTTGGCGACGTTTAAACCATGTTAGGTGCCTGTCATAGAACTTGACATCCTCTGACTTTGTGTCCATGTAATGCTTCACAAACTCACATGTGTACACTTATGCTCAAGTACACAAGTGAAAATTTACAAATAAATGCACCATCACGTAAATTTTGAAGGTGGTTATTACAGTTCACCCCTCCTAAAAAGAAATTTCATCCCTGAAATTTGCTCAACAGGAAATAAAATTTACCAAAAAATAAACTCGAGTACTTGGATTTCATTTCATCTTCTCGTTCCCATGTTGCTTCTTCTACAACATAGTTCCTTCAAAGAACTTTAACCAAAGGAATAGTCTTAGTCCTTAGCACTTAATCTCGTCGATCCAGTATTTCCATCGGCTTCTCTTCATATTTAAGAACCTCACATACTTCTAATGGTTCAAACTCTAGCACATGTGATAGGTCATACATATACTTTCTCAACATAGATACATGAAACACATCTTATACACTTGATAAGTTTGGCAGCAAAGCAGTCGATAAGCAAATTCATCAATCTTTTCCAAAATCTCAAATGGTCCAATGTATCGTGGACTTAACTTTCATTTCTTCTAAAACCTCATAACACCTTTCATCAGTGCTAATTTAAGAAAGACCTTGTCTCCCACATTGAAACTCAGATCCTTCCATCGGTTATCAGTATAACTCTTTTGTCTATCTTGAGCAACATTCATTCTTTGTCAAATTTTACTTATGACTTCTCTTGTCTGTTGTAAAATCTCGAGTCCAAGTAACTTTCTCTCACCTACTTCATCCCAATAAGTAGGGGATCGACACTTTCTTCCATACAAAACTTCGTAGGGTGCCATGGCAATAGTTGCATGATAGCTGTTATTGTACGTGAACTCCACTAGTGCTAGATGTTTCTCCCAATTCCCTTGAAAATCTAGCATACAAGCATGTAACATATCTTCAAGTGTTTGAATTGTTCTTTTTGACTGGCTGTCAGATTGAGAATGAAAAGTTGTACTGAAGCTCAACTTCGATTCCATAGCCTTATAAAAACTCTTCCAGAACAAGGATGTGAACATTGGATCACGATCAGACACAATCGAAATAGGCACTCCATGAGGTCTCAAAATCTCATCAACATAAAGTCGCGCCAACTTTTTCATAAGATGTGTCACACGCATAGGTAAGAAGTGAGCAAACTTGGTAAGTTAGTCCACTATTACCCATATTACATTATTACCATGTTGAGACAATGGTAATCCTATAACAAAGTCCATGGTGATATTTTTCCACTTCCACTCAGGAATCATTAGAGGTTTAAGCATAAAAGAGGGTCTCTGATGCTCTATCTTCACTTGTTGACACGTTAAACATTGCTCCATGAACATCACCATGTCCTTCTTCATACCGCTCCACTAATAAATTTTGGCAATGTCTTTGTACATTTTAGTAGCTCCAGGATGTACTGTGTAAGGCGTATAATGAGCTTCCACTAAGATCTCCTTCTTAATTGCTTCAACATTAGGTATGCAAAGACGACTTGCAAACCTTAGAGTTCCATCTCCAGCGAGATTAAACTCAGGCCTCTTTCCTCTTTCCTTGAATAACTTCTTCCTTGATCTTTTTCAAACTTGCGTCTTTTCTCACAAGCCTTAGTCCATACAACACATCCTTTTTCATCAATTGCATCAACGAAACAACAATCTTCGAAAAACCTTCCACAAACCTTCGGTAGTAACCAACTAAACCTAGGAAACTTCAAACTTCTCCTACGTTCGACGATCTTTTCCAATCTTGTTCAACCGTAACTTTATTTGGATCAACTTGTATCCCTTCCTAAGACACAATGTGACCTAAGAAAGAAATTTTCTCAAGCCAGAATTCACACTTCTTGAATTTGGCATAAAGTTGCTTCTCATGTAGTCGTTGTAACACAGTTCTTAGATGTTCTTTATGCTCCTATGCACTTTTGGAATAAACCAGTATATCATTAATGAAAACAATAATAAATTTATCCAAGTAGTCACTGAAGACTCGATTCATCAGGTCTATGAAGGCAGTAGGTGCATTGGTTAGTCCAAATGGCATAACCAAAAACTCATAGTGTTCATATCTTGTTCTGAAAGCACTCTTCGATATATCTGCCTCTTTTATCTTCAATTGGTGATAACCAGATCGAAGATCAATTTTTGAGAACACGCTAGCTCATTGTAATTGATCGAATAAATCTTCAGTCCTTGGTAATGGGTACTTGTTCTTGATTGTTACACGATTCAATTCTCTATAATCAATGCACAGTTGCATTGATCCATCCTTCTTCCTCACAAACATAATAGGTGCTCCCCATGGGGAAACACTTGGTAGAATGAAACCTCATTCCAGAAGTTCTTGTAGTTGTTTTTTCAATTATTTCAACTCTGCATGTGCCATCAGACATGGTGCTTTAGATATCGGTGCACTTCCCGGCATAACATTGATAGCAAACTCCACCTTTCGATCATGCAGTAACTGTGGTAGTTCGTCAGGAAACACATCTAAAAATTCATTCATAACCCTAACATGTTGAGGGTGTTGAGCATCTGCATTCATGTTGAATACTTAAACCATAAAACGATATTCTTTTCGTAAACTTCTCCGTGCTTGCATTACAGAGATCAATCATGGCAAAGGGTTAACCTTCGTACCCTTGAAGTCGAAATAGTGCCCATCAAGTGGACTAAAGAGAACTCGCTTCTCTTGACACACGATTTGTGCTCTATTTCTAGACAGACAATCTATACCAAATATAATATCAAAATCATACATATCAAGCACAATCAAATCAATAAGTATTTTGTTGCTTCCAATGGAAACTTCACAAGACTTGAACGCAGAATTAGCACACATACTAAAACCTGACAGTGTTGCCACTTGACATATAAAGTCTAATCTTGATGGTTTCACCATCATCTTAGATGCGACATGGCTTGATATAAAGGAATGGGTAGATCCTGAATTAAACAAAGTGTAGGCCTTAAGATTACCCAATTGAACCATACCTACAACAATAGAGGGGTCTTTCTCTACTTTCATCATGAGTCAGTGCATACACTCATCCTTGAGTCGATTTCTACTCCTTAGGAGCCTCCAGACAATCTCGAGCTATGTGTCTAATCTTTCCACACCTAAAGCATGTGCTAGTCTTCTTGAAACACTCTCCAGAATGATACTTCTTGTATATAGTACAAAATGGAAAATCTTTCCTTTCACCATTGTACTTATGCTTCTTCTCTCCACCCTTACAGTCATGTTGTTTCCTTTTGTTATTATTCCAAGACTTCTTTTCATTGTTCACCGACTTCGTCTCAGTTACGGAATCATCCTTCCTATAATCTGCGCCCTTTCTAACACCTCAACATAGGTATCAAGTTGTAGTATAGCTATAGCTTTATAGAGGTCAGGTCGTAAACCCGCTTCAAAATGTCTCACCTTATGTTCTTCGGTGTCCACCAAGTGCGGTCCATACCTTGACAACTCATCAAATTTTCCCTCGTACTCTACAAGCAATAGATTTCTCTAAGTCAAGTGAATGAACTCCGCTTCCTTTTTATTTCTCTTCACAAATGGAAAATGCTTTTCAAAAAATAACTCCTTGAACCTAGCCCAAGTCATCGAGTTTTCAACAGTGTCATAGGTCCTCTTTGTTAAATCCTACCAATGACTTGCGCCTTTCCTAAGCATAAACGTAGCACAAGTAACCTTTTGATTCTCAGAACATGTCATCAATATGAGAATCTTTTCTATCTCCCTTATCCATTCTTTAGCATGCAATGGATTTGAAGATCCTTCAAATGACAGCGGGTGTAGTCTTTGGAAATGTTCCACTACACTTGTAATCTCATCTTATTGCACTCGATTTGTGTAGCCATATTCATTATTGCTTGAAGGAAATTTTGCATCATTGCTTCAGCATTAGCTCCCTCACTAGAACTCCCTGATCTAGATGGTCGTACCATCTAAAGAAAGAAAGCACATTTAACTTACACATAATCACCACATTATGAGGCCACGTAACATATATTTTCTTTTCTTTAAGCCACCACACATAATCATAGAAAATATCCATACTTTATTAAGAAATCAAATAACGTTTAACAATGCTTATCATATCAAAGTGATTCAAGTCAACGCATAAACAACTAATCTCCTGAAAAAAAAGCTCCAGCTAAGTTTAGGAAAACAAATCCTAACATCTATTCCTCACTTGAGGAATCTTCATAAAACTCATCACTATGATAATGGGGTGGGGTCTTAGGGTCCTCATCCTCATCAATATTGGAATCCTGATAATCCCTTCCATTCACCCTTGCATAACTCATCTCGAAGTCCATATCCTCCGAATCTTCTTTCAGCTTCTTCTTCGTACTTTGAAGTTTAGTATCAAACGATGAGCATCGGAAAGGGTCAAAGTCTTCTTTTTCCAATTCCTTTATGATCTTTATTCTCACTACTTCGTCATACTTAAGCATACATATTTTGGATGAATGTATTACTTGTGATTGAAGATAGCCAAAGCCTATATAAACATTAATTAGGTTATTTTGCTATGAAATATATATTTTGGACATGATGGATTGATGAATGCATGTGCACTTGATTTCTTAGTTTGTGAAACATGTATGCATGATCACAAGTGTAAGCATAACCATGTGCATTCAACACATGAATAGGAAACTCGATTTCACAAGAAATGCACATCTTCAAGATTTATTAAAAAACAAAGTCTGTTTTCAAACGATGAGCATGAGAAAGGGTTAAAGTCTTCCGACACTAAATGTATTTTTGATTAGTCTCTTTCATACATATTCATTTAATATATATTTATATTTTAAATTCCTTTTTAAGATTTTTTTTTTGCCAAACTAATATATATTAATAATTATTTTTTTCAATTTAATTATTAATTATTTTATTATTAAGAATAAAATAATTTAAAACTTGCAAGTTATTAAAAATTTTTAAGATGAATATTTTTATTTATTAATATTCAATTCAATTTAATGCATATGTTAAATAAATACAAAATTTTTTTAAAAAATTAAAAAATAAAAATGATCCGACCGCTGGATCCAAAATCCAATTGAATAAGGCAGATTCGATGGTTAGATCCAGGCGGATTAGGCAGATCCAATGGTCAAATCCGGTCTTTTAGTCACCCTTACCAGGGATGGTGAGTATATTGCATCATTGCAGCTTTTTATTATTTCTTCAAAGTTTTACAAAATCCACACCAAAAATCATCATTTTCACACATAAACACACACAAAAATCCATTCTTTTAACACAAAAACACAACAAAAATTTTTTTTTAAAAAAATTGAAACTTTACATTAAACAACAACAAAAAAATCAAAACTTTTTCATAAAAAATCACTAACCTCCTCACACTCAAGGTACAAGATGTGGTCAATGGTGGCACAGTGACAATAGCAACAATGACGATGCTTGACTGGCCGGCGTGGATGAAGGAGGTCGGATCTCAAAGTGGGTGAAGGGGTCAAATATCATGAAAAGGAAAAAAATAAACAAAAGTGGGTAAAGGGGTCGGATTTGAATGTTAAATGAGTGACAGTATTATTGTAAATGCATAGGTTAAAAGGGTGTACTTTCGCTATGATAAAAAATTATAAAATTATTTGATTATTTTTCTAATTTCACTCCTGTTGACCCTAAAACCCTTGAATTTGTTTTAATTTTTATTTTATTTAGTATGGACCATGCAAAATCTATGACTTATATAACTATCTAAACGCCAATTGGTCGAAATCCATTACTTAGTAGAACTTACATATTTTTTTTTTTTAAAAAAGGGTAAAATGATATCAAAGGCATGCATTCAATACAACAAATATAAATGAGTAAGAAAAATAATCTAAAACCTAACAAAAACTTAAATACATCACACAAGAAAATTGAAAGACAAATAAATAATATTTCAGACACAAAAAATAAATAAATTAGTAAAAAATTACAAACCAAATTAATTTAATATAAACAAGTGAAAATTTACATGCCAAATTACTTCCCAATGTATCTCGAATTCTCCATCTTCAAGAGAGAGATTACTTGCCAAACTGCATCATAATGCATCTCCAATTCTCCATCTTCTTATGAAATGCTCTTGTCCCAATCATTACAAACTAATAAGTGAGATCAAAAGTAGAACAAACACTTGTCAAATTAGACATGCACTTGTCCCACGAAAACAAATCAAACATCAAATAAAAAAAACAAACAAAAACCAATAATCAAGTAATTAATAAATCAAAGAGAGGGACGAGTGAAGGGGGAAGGGGAGGAGAGAAGAGAGGGGAGAGAGAGAAAATATTTTTAAAGAATATTGATTTAATTTTATAAATTTTAATATTTTTTTATTTATTTTAATTACAAATGATTTATTTACCTTTCAATTGTTAAATTAAACAGTAGGTCTATGCTATTTTTCAAATCCGTATAAAGTGATTGATATTTGACGAAACTGGTAAATATGATATTAGCATTTATGATGGTGTATGTTTAATTTTGGTCACATGTTATGTACAATAGGAATAGCACATGATATGGTACGTACAAATGAGATTTACAACTTTACCTATTCTATTAGAAAAGCATCGATCATTTATTCAAAAAAAAAAAAAAAAATTATACTGCTTATATATGTTTCTGTGTAACTTTGTATGTATCTCTTTTTTTAAAATCATATTTAGATTACATTATATATATTTTACATCTTATACGTATGACATCTTCATATTATGTTAAAGTTGAATCTGTATATTAACACAATTTTTAAGAACAACAATGAGTTTAAAAAAAAAAGAAAAACAATATTGTCTTATTTAAAAAAAAAAAAAGAAAAAGAGAGAAAAGAGAAAAGAAAAAAGAAAATTGTTGTCTACATAATGCATGAGGATTATTTGGAATGCCTGTTACATGTCAGTATATTATATAATTATGTGGGGATGACGCTAGATTGATAATTTCTAATGGTAGTATCTCTAATTGATAATTCAAATGGTGCTATCTATTCATGTTTGATGAATATGATATATTTATTTATCAATGTGTACCTAATTATTGTATTCTAATGGTGAACTAGGATTGATCAACTAAGATTTTAACTTCTACTTGAAAAATGTGACATTTTTAATTTGTCCATTCACAAGTTGACAGCCATTATTCATACATTCTTGGAAACTTTTGAAAAGAAATTTCCGTATTTATTTGCAACCATTGATGAGCAACTAAAGAGAAAAACTCATTGCAAATTGGACAAATTTTTTAAAGGAAATTACTCACGTTGTCTCTAATATAAAAGAAAATTAATATCTTATACATATATATTTATATATTTAATTATCTATTTAATATTATTAATTTCTATATTTTGAGTATGACAATTGCAGGAATTTGAGGAGAAAGACTTTATCAAATACACTATTTGTTTAAAAAGAAACAAAACTATATTGTATTATTTGTGATTGCACGGACATACGACTCTAAATATAAAATTAAATTTTACTTTAGAGAGAGAGAAAAAAAGAAAATATTATTAATGTCAAATCTAACTCTGTTAAACGATTATATTGGAGCGCAAAGAACACCCAATCTATAATTTTGATGAAATACCCTAAACTACAAAAGTCAAACAAGTTTATAAAGTACTTAAACCAAAACTGACACCTATAGGCTATAGAACAACTAAAATCTACAAAAATTGTAACTTAAAGAAAGCAATCCTAAGGTAGATTTATTAAGCTAGGGGGAGTCCCTTTCATGTTGAGTGTCGTCCCGTCTTATGGCCTTCAAGATGGCAGGGTTAACATGATGTATTCCATAAAAGATGTAGTTGGTGAGATAAGGATACAAACTGACTGGCAACGTTTATCATACGGACTCAATTTGATTCGATTTCCTTGAGTTGTAAAACACTTATAGAATTATCCTTTACAATCTTAGCTATCATAATTGATTATGAATCCAACAATATTTTAAAATCCTTTATGTCTTGGGAAATTATCAAAATGCCTCCAGCCAACCTAGTCGGCTTAAAAGACTTCATCTCAGCCATTGTTACAAAAACACTTGGCTAATGATTTTGTCTATCCTGACGAATTATTGCCTAAGCATATTTTCTATAAAATTATAGATTTACCCTTGTTTAGCTATATATTCAACCCACCATTTGGCCAAATCACATCAAGCCAACCAATTTTACTCCATTATACTCTATTTATTTGGCCAAATTAGTTTTGTTAGAGCCTTGTGAGTCTTGGTCCATCTAGTGTCTTTGGTCAAAACAAATTCTCACACATTTAGACAATTTCTCATCCAGTGAGTCCAATATCTCGCCCATCTAGTCAATTATCGTCTAGCCAGTAAATTTATCACCTAGCTAGCCAAGTATCGTCTAGCCAGCCAAATATCATCTAGCCAATCAAATATTGTCCATCCAGTTAATTTATCATCCAGCCAGATAAATTGGCTAACTTTATCCATTCTTGGCCAACTTCATCCAACCAATGTTCAACTCCATCATTAGCCAAACTCATCAAGCCAATCATCATCATTGGCCAATTTTATTCAACTAGTTAGGTTGAGAACTGGTAAAAAGTACGAGTTTAAACATACACAATACAGTATACTTGAAAAACATTATCATTTAAATAATTTCAATAAATTATTAAGTGTTGCATACATTTTTTCCTTGCAGATAATCCCAAATTTATTTAAAACTGGGGCTGAAAGTCACGATGATTCATTTTTAATATTCTTGTAGAAATTGCTAAAAGCCAACAGACAATCAACAATGAAAGACCCTTTGACCCTTTAATATTGGACACTCTAATGATGATCAAAGAATTAATGACTCGATTTGGCGGGTTTGGATCAATTCATAAAAGCTTTGGGAAATAAGTCTAAGCAAAAATAATTTGTCCAAAAGACCTTTAAATAGTTCGACCAAAAAAAGACCTTTAAATAGGCAACTTTTTGTTAGCTTTAGTAGTCTGGTGTAGAGAAAAGTCTTTAATCAAGGCCATTAAATTTTGAAAATACAGGATTCCTACGGATATTTATGTTATCTTTGTAAAATTTTGATAAGCCAGAAAGCTGACTCGATTGATGATCTGCGTAGGGTCTAATAAGATCTAAAAAATCAAGGCAAAATCTCTTGGAGAAGAATAAAAAACCATTTAAGAAAGGCAAGGCAACTCCGGAGCAAAATTAGCTCAAGACATAACGTGAAAAAGAAAGGAAGCATATGCTAAAATTTATTAAAACCTCTCTAGTCTTTTCATGAAATTCGTATTATGAGCAAAAGTCTCTAAAATGAACAATTCGTGATTAAAAATATTTTTACTCAAAGTTATTGCTTACTTTTGAATTGAGTAAACTCGGTTTAGAAAGTAAGGAGCTAATTGTGGGGATGAAAATATATGTTATTTTAATTAATGTTATTTATATTCTTATTATTATTAATGATACAGTAGAACATCTTTATAATAATACTGTTGGGCCAAATAAATTTTATTACTATTAAGATGTTATAACTCAATAGAGGTGTAGTTAATTTTTTTTTTACTTAATTATTTATGGTGCAAGTTACATAAAAGTAAAAAATATAATAATTAATGTAGTATTTCAAGTCTAAAAGCATATACATATTGATAAAAAAATATTGATATAGTTCCAAGAAAATAGTAGATGTATCCATGTAATGTTGGAATATGCACTTCATATTAAAAATCTAAATTACATTCTCTTTAATGTTTTCTTTTAATATAAACTCAATAAATACATATTGATGAGTTACTATATACTTGCAAATTCAAAGATATGATAGTAACTATAAAATATAAATTATTGTCTCAAACAACTTTAGATAAATATTTTATTTCATCTTAAACTTTTAATGTAACAAAATATATATTTTTTACAATACATATAATTATTATTATATAGAGGCAAATTTCTTAAGACGGAACTTAAAAAATTTATAGCTTATTACAATATAGAGTTTATTACTATTTATAACTGGCTCAAGTTGGGACTATAAATTTTTATTATTACATAGAGGTTATTCTTGTATAGAGTATCACTATAGAGAGGTTCTATTGTATTTGGAAGTCTTGGTATTGGGAAAGTCCAAGGCAACCAGAAGACCAAACAACCCTACTTTTTTAACCATAAAATTCTATACTCTATGAAAGTTTAAAGACCCCCATAATAAGTGGTATGCAATATTTTTTTTCTTTATAATCAAGATAATTTTTCAAGGGTTTTTTGATGATATAGCTGGGCCCAATATGCATTAATGAAAAAAAAACCTATATTTTTGTAGAATTAAAATTTTAGCTCGAATTGACTTTTACGCCCTTTAAATGTTTTAAATTGATAATTAAATTCTATAGCCTAGTCAAACCACTTATACCGGCACAAATACTAACACAAATGACTCATAATCTCCTTTCTCTTCTTCTTAACCGATCCACCTTTTTTTTATCCATTATCGTCGCCGTCACCATCTTATTCTCCTCCTCTTCTTCCTATTCTTCTTCTCGTTTGTTGAGAAAGTCAATCAAAATGAATTTTGGAGACACGTTAGAAAAGTGAAGAATATTGACAAACTAAATCAAAATGAATTTTTTCCAACAGTGCACCCTTTTGAAATTTCAAACGTCTGTCAGATTCACTGTATTTTTTGATGACCTAAATCAACCCATAAAATTATGAAAAAATATTTAAATTAAAGCTCATCCTCTTAGGTTTCCAATGATATATCATACGCATAAATCGAAGCTCAGAAAGGTATTCAAAACTGAATTTTCTCCAACAACGTGCCCTTTTGAACTTTTGAACACCTATCAATTTCACTGAATTTTTTGGAGATATAAATCAACCCAAAAAATTTTAAAAAAATATTTAAAGTAAATCTTATCTTCTTAGATTTACAACCATATATCATATGTCTCAATCCGAGTTTGAGAAGGTCTTCAAATATAATTTTTTCCAACAATGTGCACAAGTGCAAAGGGGTAGCACGGTTGGTGGCCACCAACTGAGAGTCGGTGGGCCACCAACGAGGACAAATGGACTCTGAAAATTATGAAAAAAATATTCAAATTAAAGCTTATTCTCTTAGTTTTCCAACCATATATCATAGACCTCAATCAGAGTTCAGGAAGGTCTTCAAATTTAATATTTTCCAACAGCGCGCACAAGTGGAAGCGAGTAGGCAGCACGGTCGGTGGGCCACCCATGGGGGTAAATGAACTCTAAAGATTATGAAAAAATGTTAAAATTAAAGCTCATTCTCTTAGCTTTTCAACGACATATCATACGCACCAATCGGAGATCGGGAAGGTGTTCAAAATAAATATTTTCCAACAGCGCTCAGAAGTGCACACCTACGGCATTCGCATGTCTGTCAACTTCACTGTATTTTTGGGATACATAAATCAGCCCAGAAAATTATGAAAAAATAAGTAAATTAAATCTCATCTTCCTAGATTTCCAATGATATATTATATCTATGAATCAGAGTTCGAGAAGGTGTTCAAAATTAAATTTTTTCAACAATACACAGAAGTGCGAGAATGGGCACTCGTCGGTGGCCACCGACCCCCCTTCGTGGCCACCATAAGGGGTAGGTGGCCACCCACCCCCTTTGGCCACTGTTGGTGGCCACCTACCCCTATGGTGGCCACAGAGGGTGGGTGGCCACCTAATTGGGGTAGGTGGCCACCTACCCCCTTATAGTGGCCACGAAAGGGGGGTCGGTGGCCACTGTAGGGGGTAGATGGCCACCGACGAGTGCCCGTTCTTGCACTTCTACGTGCTATTGAAAAAATTTGATTTTGAATACCTTTCCGAACTCCGATTCATGCGTATAATATATCGTTAGAAAGCTAATAGGATGAGCTTTAATTTACATATTTTTTCACAATTTTCTGGGTTGATTTATATATCCAAAAAATACAGTAAATTTATAGACATGCGAATGCCGTAGGTGTGTACTTCTACATGCTGTTAGAAAATATTTATTTTGAATACCTTCTCGATCTCTGATTGGTGCGTATGATATATCGTTGAAAATTTAAGAGAATGAGCTTAATTTGAATATTTTTTCATAATTTTCTGGATTGACTTATATCTCCAAAAAATACAGTGAAATTGACAGACATTTGTAAGTTCAAAAGGGCGCGCTATTGGAAAAAATTCAATTTTGAACACCTTCCTGAACTTCCAATTCGTGCATATTATATATCATTAGAAAGTTAAGAGGATGAGCTTTAATTTAAATATTTTTTTATAATTTTCTGGGTTGATTTAGGTATTTAAAAAATACAGTGAATTTGATAGATGTTTGAAAGTTTAAAAGCGCATACTGTTAGAAAAAATTTCATTTTGAATGAGTTTGCCAATATTCTTTATTTTCCCAATGTGCCTCCAAAATTCATTTTGATTGACTTTCCCAACAAAGAAGAATAAGAAGGGAAAGAAGAGGAGAACAAGATGGTGACGATGACGGCGATGAAGAAAACATATGTACGTGCAATGTATTGCATTTAATATAGAAAGGAGTAATTTGGTAAATATATGAAGTTTAAACAGTAAAAATGACTAAAATTTTAATTTTTACAAAAAATGGCTAAAATCCATTAAGCCACCCCCTTCCTCGGCTATGGCACCAAAAAACCCATTTTTCAACAGGTCTAACTTGACCGCTAAAGGGTTTTAGCCGACAATATCACTGATTCAAAGATCATTAACAATTATTTTTAGTTGGCAATATCACTGATTCAAAGATTATTTTTTCTCAATTTTATAAACTTATAGGTGTAGAACTCATGGTACCATAATTGATGTTGCAATTTTTTGCAACAACTAACAAGATGTTATCTACTAAAAACTAAGAATAGAGTCTATAGTCCAACAAAAAAAGAATAGAGAAGCCTGCAACTAGGACCCTACTAAACACTAAGAGCAGAGTATATAGTCTAACAAAAGAAGAATAGAGAAGCCTGAACTGGGACCCAACATCATTAACCTTCCAAAATATTAAACTAAGAAATAGCTCCTTTAGCTTCTTTAAGAAGAGCTTATTACTAGTCAATCTTCATTTTGGTGTATCATTCCTAAATGTCATTTTTTCAATAGTGTAAGTTTATTTATTTGGGACCAATTACCAAACGAACTTAATTTAGGGTTTGTGATATGTCCTCTTCATATCATTCCCTTTTCTTTAATTATTATCAGTATATTTTTTGGATTATATAAGTCCAACCACATTGAGATTTGGTCTTATTTTAAATCACCTATATAAGCATAAGTAATATTATTCCGCCCCCTAAAATTAACAGACATCAGTTAAAATATTTTCTCTCTCTTATGTGGCATATAAAATAAAATTTTTACTCTCATTTTAAATATTTATAAAATCCAACGACATTTCATTGGTTTGGTCCAAAGATGAAAATATCGATATCGACAGAAATATCAAAGGTAAAAAATACAGAAATATCGGTGGAAATATCGTCAAAATATCATTATCGATAAAATTTTACAAGAAATGATAAATTAATAACAAAATATAAAAATTTTCAATGAAATTTTAATATATGTTAATTTATTAATTGCTTTATCAATTTAATTAAGAAAAATTTAAAAAATATTCAACATAATTTATATTTTTTATAATTAAGAAACCTACAGTACTTGTTGACTGTAATAAAATTACTACTATTTTTTATAATAAATTATTCATTAATCAGAATAATGATACAAATATATAATTACTTAAATATAACTCAATATCACATATAATTTTTTGGTAGTTGAAAAATATTCACTTTCTTCTGTATTTTCATTTCCACTTGTGTATTGAGAAAAATATTGATCAAATGACACGTCTCCTTGATAGTTTTGCATATAATTATTAATATGTCAATCATATGGATCTAGTATTATATGTGATTGTTAATGATAATCATGATATAAATATGTTATTAGTTGGCTCTCTATATGTAACCTATCCGTATAAATTGTAAAAATATAAAATGGTTATTAATTTATTAAAATTTGAAAAGGAGAAGATGCTTTATGATTTTTTTTTTTTTTGGTAAAAGAAGATGCTTTATGATTTGCACAAGTATAAATTGTACAAAACAAATTCTATACAATATGTGAAACGTTAAAAGTATATAAGCATAATAATTATAATTTAAGAAAAAAAATACTAATATTATACTTAATAGTTAATATGGATATTTTGGAAATTTCTATGAAAATTTCCATAGAAATTATGAAAATTTTCATGAAAATTACCGAAATTCTGCCTAAATTGTGAAGGAATTGATATGAAAATTTTAATGGAAATATTGGAGAAATATCGAAAATATACAGAAATTATAATCATTTTTAATTTTCATTGATAGATAATATCTATACTCTATAAAAACAAAAATATTCATGAAATTTCATGAATATTTTTAATTTTTTTCATCCTGATCTCGTCTCACTTAAAAATATTGAAAAAAAATAAAATATTAATAAAAAATAAAAAAATATTGTTTTTAAACAAATAAGTGGTTTACTGTTTCTCTCTTTCCTCCCTTCAATGCTATTTTTTTCACCGTGCACTTCCAATTTTTTTTTCTCATTATTCTTTCTGCAATTTCTTTTTCTCTTTAATTTCAATTCTTTAAAATAAAATTTTTTAAATCGGAACCGTGCTAATCTGATGCAATTCATGTTATAATGCCTGCAAAAATTTCCATCACTAATACAACTTAAAAATTCAAACACAACCAAAAAAATCTCATAGATTTAGAAGAAAACAAGAATACAAATTTTCAAAAATTACAAAAAAAAAAAAAAGACTTTTTGCTCAATGGAAATCTCTACACCTTGTTAGCACCTCATCGGATTCGAATGGCAATGTAGGTAAGAAACACGAGATGGAGATTGACAATGGTGTTGACAGGGTTGGCGATGGACACCGAAATTTGTTGCGCTGCCCATGCAGGAAAGAAAGAATTAAGGGCAAAGCTTTAATTTTTCTTCCAGCAAAGCTTTGATTTTTCTTCCATTTCCCTCACTTGCCATTGATTACCCTTTGCAAACCCACTGAAAAATTGCTCATGGCATCAAAATTTTTTGAAAAACACCAAGCTTCTGGGCTGAGTCAGGTAATCTAGGTGAAAGAGAGAAAAGAAAAGAGAAAATAGAGAAAAAAAAAAAAGGCCAATGAGGATGAGGATGAAGGAAAGAAAGTAGAAAGAGAGGGACGGTGAAAATGAAAGAGAAATCCTAGAGAAACAATAAGAGATAAATAGAAAAGAAAAACAAATTATAAAGAAGAGAAGATGAGAGAAACAAGGAGAGAGAAAGAGAAAAAGTAAAGTAGAAAAAAAAAGAAAAAAATTATAATATAATATAAAATTATTTTTTTATGATTTTAAAATTAATATTTTTATTTATTTGAGTTAAAATGACATACTTATCCTTTTACTTGTAACTTTAACAGTGGAAAAGTAAGTGCAGGGGGTTCTAATATTATTTTTCATATCTGTATAAATTAATTGAAAATTGACCAAATGTCAGGGTACTATAATAATAGCACTATTTTTTTTTATGGCTAATTTAATATTAGGGTGTGGACAGCCTTTAATTGATAATCAAATTCATTTTGGTCTATAATACTTTCACGTGCATATATGCTCTTTAAATTTAGGTCCTATGTGATATTTTATTTAATTCTTTCAACTGTTAATATTTTTTGAACTTTTATAATTTAATAAAAAATGAATAGCCGAAGTTAAACAATGAATAACACAAAAATACTATTTTACATGAACTTTAGCACATAGCAACCACATCTAATACAAATTAAATGAAGTACGTACGGATACAAATGGTACATCATCAGTTATGAAGCTCTTCATGAATTCATGAAGTTGATTGGATATATATAAAGGTTATATACATATAACCACCTTAAGGTTTGGTTTGGTTTAAAAACAAATTATTTATATTGGTTTCATTATTATCTATCTCACCCCATATTTAACAACCTCTCCCTAAAAAAATTATATAATTGAATTATCATTTTTACTTTTTTATAAGAATTCTTACATAAAAATAATTATACAAAAATTTTTAAATATAAAATTATATTAATAGTATAAAAAATTTTAAAATAAATTTTTTTTATCTGTCATCTCTCTCCTCTCTTTCACGATCTCTCTCCCGTTGAGGCAACCACAGCCATTTTCATTGTTGTTTCCATGTCTCTCATCTTCTTCTTTGTTTACACAAACTAGTGCTTTTGTTTCCCTGAATATCAAATAGTAGTTAGAAACTTCAACAATCACCGAAAGATCACCTCTCAAATCTAGCAATGGCGATCGCGGTCCTTGGTTATACTAGAATTCAACCACAGATACTTCCCCACCGCCAATCCGATGTAAAACGGTATGTAAAAAGCGGTAACAGATTCGGGCTTCATGACCCAACACTTATGGTTCAATATCCGATCAGTGAACTGATCTGTCCAGTACCAAACCGAAAGCAGATTTTCCTGGGCAAGTCCTGTAAGAGCTGTGGCTCTCATTCCTAATCCTTGGTTCGACAACGCTTCACGCCTCAAATTCCATGGGTTCAAGTCGTCGTAATTTTCCAGAATTTCTTAGTTGAAAATTCGGGGCATGTCGTAGACAAAGACATGACGACCACCACATTCGTCTTCTCCGACAGAGATAGAGAAGACCAATGTTTGAAGAAATAAATGTTACTTGTCCGACCACTTTACAATTTCTTCAAATATTGTTAGTATTGCTGTACAGACCCAGAACACTCATTGTCCCCTGATTCAATCATCAACACCTGGGAACTCATGGACAGCCTCGATGACTTGAATTTGGACTGCATTTCTGAATAAACCAAGTTCGTGTAGGTACACGAGCTTTGATGCTCCCATGAAGAAATGGTTTGGTTCTCTTGGGTCAGAGAAGTCTTTGGAAAAAATAGTAGAGGACTCATCTCCTTTGTTGTCGTCGTCTTCATCTACAATAAAGCCATTGTGGCAGCACTTATAGAGGAATCCTTATTATAAAAAATGGACCCGAATGTGGTTTTTACTTACAGACGAACTTTATCTTCTAGGCAATTGGGTTTCAGTCATTCTAAAACTATAAGCTCACCACCACTGGGGTCTAGTAGCTTCCAGTTACCCGCCACAGAAGATAGAATAGTAATTTACTTCGCAAGTCTGAGAGGCATTCAAAAGACTTATTGATTGATAAAACATAAACAAATACAGTACATTTAATGCGGGTTCTAACCTTGTTAATAGTCCCAGTAAAATAACGTGATGCACAACGGTCTAGGAAGAAGATCACACAAACGGAAATCCTTCTCTAATTACAGTGTAAAGCTTTGTTGTATAGTTTTCGGTGTAATTTCGTATTGCTCTCGGGTTTCATGCACACACACGCTTTTCTTTTTGTTTTTCAGATTGTAACAAAGTTAACCCACGTTAACTTTTATATATATCAATTGCCAACTGTCAAATGGCTGTTTATTTGTATGGTAACTGCCCATCATGGGCGTCAGTTACCAACATCTCCCTCTCGCACATGATGGGAAGATGACTATACAAATCTGAACTACAAACACGTTTTAAATTCCTCACAATATTCACAACATTCATACTTGCAAATACACCGTACGACCCTTAAACAAATATATTTTCGGAGCTTATATAAGTAGGTTGACTCTCACTTAACTTTTGTTCAATGTGTCCTAGATTTCTTCTATTACATCAGTCTCGATGTACCTAATCCCTCATTGAAAGGCTACGTTTGACTACACTTATAATTACGTATTCACAATTGTATACATACTCTTCCATAAGTCAATACAATTGGTCGACCAGTGAATACATATTAAATGATGTAAAATAGATAGAAATCTTCCTATCATCCTCATGTATATCCATTTTAGGTTAACCGCTTTCCTAGACATGTTCCCATAGGCTAATTAATTTAAGCCATAGATTACACGTTAAAGCAGCAAAACATTAACCTATCATTTCAAAAACATAGTCAATAGTCACTAATGACACTTAATGAGATTTAATTTAAACCTCAAAGAACTCACACAATGAGGAAGCAGGGATTCATTCATTCACTTTCTTATATGGTTGATTAGCACACATGGTATGAATCATGTGTTATGGTGATTTTTCTTTCTTTTCTATTAAGAAAGAGCATATGTCATTATTTGTTAATATCTATATCACCATACAGATTTTAGTTCAGTCGCTCTTCATTGCGCCTAACCTGAAACTTTTAAGTGCTCGCTTACCCTTCTTCAGCGCCAAACTTTTAGTTTCATATCTGGCATTTAATCAGGTTATCATAATGTTGGGGTATGTTATGATCGGTCTTTAATTAAATCATTTATAAAGACCTCATCTTGACCTAGTCAAGGCGACATTATTACAAAATTATTAGCTCCAATACAACTTTCATCGTTTTTTATCTCATTTTAGCTCGCTGCCACAGCGCCTGAGGCGACCGCTTATGTGAGAAAGCCGGTCTAAACCTGATGACATATACTCAAAAAATACAAATATCATGCTAGTTTTCTTTAAGCACTAAACTTGAGATAAAACATATCATTTTTATATAAATAGTGCTTAATAAGTACAATACTTCAGATTTACAATCTACGCAAACCTAAAGACCTAGAATGTAATGCATACACATCTCTAGTCATAGGTTTTGTTAGTGGGTCTGCTACCATCTGTTGCGTAGAAATATATTGAATCTTAATTTCCTTTTGTGCCACAATATCTCTCACAAAATTATACTTGGTCTCTATGTGCTTAGATTTGCTGTGGTATCTAAGATCTTTTGTATAGGCTATGGCTGCCTGATTATCACAATATAGTGTTACGGGTTGAGTTGCTTCAATAACAACATTCAAATCCTCATAAAATCTTCTGAGCCACACTGCTTCTTGTACTGCCGCTGAGCATGCCACAAACTCAGCTTCCATTGTAGATAAGGCAGTACAAGTTTGCTTCTTACTAGACCATGAAATAGCGCCTCTACTGAGTAAGAATGCATAGCCTGATGTCGATTTGCGCTCATCTATATCGCCTCCCCAATCAGCGTCTGTGTAACCCACTAAGCGCATATCACCTCCTTGGTAGCATAAGGCATAATCCGCTGTAGCTCTCAAATATACTAAAATCCTTTTAACAACATTCCAATGCTTATATCCAGGATTAAATTGGTACCTGCTTACCAATCCCACAGCATAACAAATATCTGGCCTAGTGCACATCATAGCGTACATTAAACTTCCAACAGCACTGACATAAGGAACTCTAGCCATTCTATTACGTTTTTCAGGAGTTTTAGGACACATTTCAAGGCTTAAATATTTCCCTTTGGCAATTGGAGTATCCATGGGTTTACAATTTGCTATATTGAATCGTTCTAAAATCTTTTTGATATATGGCTCTTGTGAAAGAGATAAAAGTTTTCTTGAACGATCCTTGTGTATCTTAACACCAAAAATATAGGCCGCTTCACCCATATCCTTCATCTCAAAATTGGAGGACAGCCATTCTTTAATCGTTATGAGATACTCTAAGTTGTTTCCAGCGAGCAAGATATCATCCACATATAAGGATAAAATTACAAAATTATCCTCAGACCTTTTCACATAAACACAATGGTCTTCATCGGTCATCATAAACCCATAGGTAATTATGGCTCGATGAAATCTTAAATACCATTGTCTGGAAGACTGTTTAAGACCATATATAGATCTCTTAAGCTTGCAAACTTTATGTTCTTGGCCTTCTGCCACAAAACCTATTGGCTGATCCATATAGATTTCTTCTTCTAAATCTCCATTTAGAAATGCAGTCTTCACATCCATTTGATGTAACTCCAAGTCCATGTGAGCTATGATTGCTAGAATCAATCAGATGGATGCAAACCTTACAACCGGAGAGAAGGTCTCTTCATAATCAATACCTTCCTGCTGAGTGTAGCCTTTTGCTACTAAACGAGCCTTGTATCTCTCTATTGTGCCATCTGCTTTATGTTTAATACTTTATTCCCTATAGCCTTACGATTAGGCGGTAAATCAACTAAGTCCCAGACATGGTTGACTTTCATAGAATCCATCTCTTCTTCCATTGCTTTAATCCAATGTTCTTTAGCATGTGACGTAAGAGCCCCATTAATATTTTTAGGCTCATCTTTATCATGCACTGCAAGCTTCCCCTTCAATCTCAAAACGACGACGAGGAATTATAGTGCGATTACTCCGTCTAGTCGGTGGATCTTTTGGAACTAATCCAACATTTGGATCACTCCCACTAGGCGTTGACGGTCCAGGTTGATCCTTAGATACCTGACTAGGAGTTACTGTAATGTCCTGATCTTCCAACTCTTCAATTTGAACACTTTTATCTATGTCACCTTTGCTAGGAAATTCATCTTCTATGAATGTGACATCTCTTGACTCCAGTTCAGTCATACCCCCATCTATATGTTCTCCAATAAACACATACCCTTTGGAGTGTTCTGAGTATCTTATAAAGATACACTTTTAACCTCGTTGACCTAATTTTCCATATTTACTTGATGGGTCATGAACATATGCTACTGAACCCCATGGCCGTAAATGACCCAGTTCAGGTTTTCATCTTATCCATAGTTCATATGGAGTTGAAATGACTGATTTTGTGGGTACACGATTAAGTATATATGCCGCAGTTAATAATGCATCACCCCAATACGAAATAGGGAGATTTGCTTGTGCCATCATAGACCTAATCATTTCCAATAAAGTTCTATTCCTTCTTTCTGCTACTCCATTTTGTTTCAGTCAAATACCTTTTCTTTCACATAATTCTTTAAAATGTTCAGAAAGATATTCTGCCGTTGCATTCTTAGTCTTAATAGTTTTGTCTAGTTGATTCTCAACCAAACTTACATATTTCATGAAGCAACTTAATGCCTCAGATTTGTGAGAGATCAAATAGATATAACCATATCGAGTAAAATCATCGATAAATGTGATAAAATAAGAAGCACCATGTCTCGCTTTCACATTCATTGGTCCACAGATGTCAGAATGAATTAATTGCAATGGATATTCAGCTCTAGTTCCTTTTCCAAATGGTTTTCTAGTTGTTTTTCCAGCTAAACAATTTTCACATACAGGCAAATCAATTTTAGCGAGTGGACCTAACATCCCTCCTCAAACATTCATCTTGCCCTATATGTCCAAGTCTAGAATGCCATATATTCACATCAACATTAGCATTACTTGCAGATGTAACATAAGAAAAACAATTTTCATTAATACAAGATTCAACATTAGTGTCTAGCACTATAAAACCATCCAACATATAACCAGTACCTACTAATACTGAATTAAAATATATATCCAATCTTTAAAAATTAAAACATAACCTAAGCTAAGAAGGACATTAACAGAAATTAAATTTCGTCGGATCTCCGGTGCATAAAGGACGTCATGTAGGAGTAAAATACGGCCACCACGCATAACTAACTTGCAGGTGCCGATTCTTTTAACTTCTGCTTTAGAATTGTTCCCTACATATATCCATCTAGTCTGAGACGGAATCCGACGATACTCCACAAAAGCTGCTCTATCTCTTGTTACATGGTCAGTAGCTCCTGAGTCTACAGTCCACGTAGGACAAGATTCAGTTAATAAAACAGAACTTGAAACAAAAATTGTATTAAAAACAGTGGAGTTCGAATGGGGTTGTACCTTTTTCGGCTCAGTGCATTCACGAGCGAAATGACCCAACTTGCCACAGTTGTAGCACTTCATCTTACTCTTGTCCTTCTTACCGGCACGTTTGCCTCGCTTACGCCCCTATGCCTTATTCTTTTTAGAATGACCAGATGAATCAGCTTTCCCTTTGCCCTTACCTTTGTAATTTTCTCGCTTCCGCTTGGAGCTGGAACCTTTGCTATAGCCAGATGCCATAACATAAGCCTTACTAGAGACTCCAGCAGCCTCAAGGCGCTCTTCTTCCAGTTTTAGGTGACGGGCAATATCATCAAAAGTGTTGATGTTCTCATTGTGAGTCATATGAATCTTCATATGTTCCCAACTATTGGGAAGGGATCTAATCACAGCTTGAACCTGCTGTTCATCTGTGAGAGTGTGTCCAGCTGACTTTAACTCTCTGACCATATTTGACATTTCCCTAAGATGCTGAGCCATCGTATGATTAGGGCGCTTCTTGTAAGTGTCAAACTTGATAGTCAGTTTCCTAAGCTTAGTAGCCGAAGTGCCACCAAACTTATCCTTTAGGGCCATCCACAGAGCATGAGCTGTTTCATACTGCTCAAATTCACACATCACAGCATCATCCATACTACTCAGCAACGTAATGCGAGCAATAGTGTTCTTCCTCTTCTAGGTCACATAGGCTTCAGAGTCTCTTACGTGTTGAAAGCGAGTATGCAGTGTTTCGAGTTCTACCATTACATGGTTTAATGGTTCTGGCTTTTGCTTCTTCCAAACGAGCTGAATCTTACGCCTCCACATGTCGTAATTATCACCATTGAGTTTCTCACCCTTATTCAGTTCAGCCACGATATTCTTGGATACGGATGCCATATTTTAACAATTTCTACATAGAGATACAAAAGGAATGTTCTTTAAAACAGAATAAAACTAGCATACATATGTTTTGGAACACAATATACTAAAAATATAATAGTTAAATACAAAGATGAAATCGAAAAGTCGTCGAGGCTTCTAATCATCTTTCAATACATTGTATTTCATAATTACAGAATTTAGTCTATTTGTTCCAAAATAGTTCTAGACAAGTTTATGTACATAAAGAAAAAACAATATCCAGAACACCCCTTTAATAACAATATATCATTTCATAGAGAAATATATAATTTTATAAAAGTAAGTTAATATGTACAAGAGGATTAAAAATAAAATAAAATAAAAATAAAAAATATACAAAAAAAATAATAAAATTTAAGTAATTAATCCTTTTGCCCTCATATCATCTATCATACGATATGCATATAATCATCCTTAGTCAACATCTGTGTAAATTTTAATTTATATAAGATAAAGAATAAAAAAATATTCTATTCAATTAAAAATAAAATTTACACAAATAAAATAAATTTTTTTAAAAACCTTAGTCAACATCTGTGTAAATTTTAATTTATATAAGATAAAGAATAAAAAAATATTCTATTCAATTAAAAATAAAATTTACACAAATAAAATAAATTTTTTTTAAAAAAAAAAAGTCAACGGTCAACTAGTCAAATAGTCAAAACGGGTCAACCCTGTCAAAGCGGGTCACCCATGGTCAATGGATAAACTGCTGACGTCACCCGATAGTTTATAATTTTTTTTTATTTAAAATTGATGACATCATTGGGTGACGTCATCGATTACGTCACCATCAGTTTAAATTCAAAAAAGGATGACGTCACCCATCTTCTTCCTTCAACCTACCTGATTTCTCTGTAAACTGGGTCGTTCGACCCGGTTTCTTAACCCAACTCTAAAAACTTCGTTTGACCTTCGTTTTCTACAAAATTGGTGGCGGTTTTCTCGTCTCGACGCCAGGATTATGATTCCGGCATCAAAACAACCAAAAACCATACTTTTTTATACAGGTATTAAGGAATATGTAACCACCAACTTTCACTGTAAAGTCTGAAAAACACATAATTTCTATCCTTCATTTCAATACCTATTGTTTGCATGATTTCTAACCCAAAACCATCTATATATACATCGCAAACACATGCTCTGATACCAATGATTGATAAAACATAAACAAATACAGTACATTTAATGCGGGTTCTAACCTTGTGAGTAGTCCCAGCAAAATAACGTGATGCACAACGGTCTAGGAAGAAGATCACACAAACGGAAATCCTTCTCTAATTACAGTGTAAAGCTTTGTTGTATAGTTTTCGGTGGAATTTCGTATTGCTCTCGGGTTTCATGCACACACACACTTTTCTTTTTGTTTTTCAGATTGTAACAAAGTTAACCCACGTTAACTTTTATATATATCAATTGCCAACTGTCAAATGGCAGTTTATTTGTATAGTAACTGCCCATCATGGGCGTCAGTTACCAACACTTATGAGGATTGCTGTTCGGTTCGAATGATATTAAGAGGCTTCAGAGTTCCAGTAGATGAAAGGGACATCTCAATGGATTTGGATTTAAAGAAGGAATTGTAAAATGCACTTCTAGGAAAGGCGGTGACTTTGCTGCAAGTATTGATGAAAGTATGTGGGAGGTGCAAAGGAAGTTAAGCAACTTGAGGAAGTTAGAGAATTGGCCCACATATTATTATAAAATAATAAATGTTATAAAGTGGGACACATATTATTATAAAATAAATAAATTCCATTACCTTTTTACCCTTCAGTTGTTAAATTTATTAATGGAAAACTAAGAGTACGGGGTTTTAGTGCTATTTTTGAAACTAGTACATATTGACTGAAAATTGATCAAATTTCAGAGGGATATATGATAATATCCCTGTATATAACCAAAGAGACTGGTTTTATACTAAACTTTCTAGAGAAGCAAACATCACCAAACAAAAGATTAATACCAGCTATAAATTTAATAAACAAGGAACAAATTCTGAAGACTATAATTAAGTACAAGATCAAACAAATGTGCATGCCATATCCTAGTTATACAAACTCAAGAAACCTGCATGCTTTAATCTTCTTAATATTCGACGCATCACCTGCATGTGTAACATTAAACATTCACAAAATCAATGGACCCAATTTAAATAACTTTAGATATCCAAATTTAATTTGTTGCCAAAAACTTTAAACATGTAGAACCATAACAAATCTCGTACACTGAAAGACAACCAATTGAAACTATCACCAAATTTTCTACAACTTTAATTAATATGCACTCGACCAAATTAACACTTGATTTTCACACATATAGTTGGCCTTTTCTATAGGATGACAAAGGATATACTTGTAGCTTATCAAGTGCTTTAACTTGGCCTCTTTGTTCCATGAAGTAGCAAGTCACTTCCACAAGCACATAATTCAAAAAACAAACATTAGTGATATAGGTACATTTAATATATTTGTAGGCGAATATCCTTGTAATTAATCAAAGTACTAGTAAGCTAAAATTATATTACTGCTTGAACTTTGTTACCAGAAGTTTATCTCTTATATGTTTTAGTTCAGCAACAACATCAACCATGTTCATTCGGTTCCTTGGTTCTTCAATAGAACAAGAAACTCCGATATTGACGGTAAAAATCAAGCATTCTTGAAACCTTTGCAATTGACTCTGATAATAATTCATAATGTTTCTACTTCTTTCATCTCTTTGGAAAAGTATTGTTGGATAAAAAATTTCTTTCACACGATTAGGCGAAGCCGTTAAAGGAAATTTATGGAGGCTAAAACCATCTTTGAGCATATCATTGGTGGGTATCTTCCCTGTGAACAATTCCAAGAGAAGGATTCCATAACTGTACACATCACCGAATGTTGACTCCTCACTTCCCATGCCATACTCTGAAATATAAAAATGGTGCTAAAATATTATTTCAAATGCTACTACTATATACACTCTTTTAAGAAGCTACATAATATGCACTCTTTTAAGAAGAAAAATAAATCAATCTACCATCACAACTTTGGCCCCTAGCCTTGTGCAAGTGGTCAAGAGAGATTTATAAAAGGTAGATGTGTATAAGAATTCTCTGTTCTGAGAGTGTTATGAGAAAAAATGTCGCTGGTGAAATTGCCTATTATTGCATACATATAAGTTGAAAGAAGTTTATTAACAGCCGATATTCTAATTATAAAATTTGAAAATACATTAAAAAAGAAAAAAAAAAAGACAGTTTGAAACCAACTTGGTGCAGCATACCCAATAATGGCACCTCTTATTCCAATCGAACTAGTTTTAGAGGAGTTGGCTTGACGATTAGAAGAAAATGGATGAGAAATAGCAAGTGGGAGGATCCTTGCTAGACCGAAGTCTCCAACATGGGCAGTCATGTCAGTGTCTAAGAGAATGTTACTCGACTTTAGATCACAATGAGCCAACGACGCATGACAAAGATTGTGTAGATAATCTAGAGCATTAGCAATGTCCAAAACAATGTTTACCCTCTGAATAAGATTTAAATGCCTCTGTTCTTGTCTATCACTTGGATGTAACCACTCTTCTAAGCTCCCATTCGGCATGTACTTGTAGACTAAAGCTTTGAACTCATTCTGTTGGAAATTGATGCTCGAACAAACTGTTACAAGCTTGACAAGATTTGGATGCTTCAGGGTTTTCAAGCTTTGCATTCTACTACGAAACTTTTTGATGGTTTTGAAGCTTGAAGGTTTAGTACTTTCATCGCAACTGTTCTTCCTGCCTCATGATCACTTAAAACTTTCTTGTACACAGAACCAAAATTGCCCGCCCCAAACAAATTTGTTAACGAAAAGCCATCAGTTACTTTATGAAGATCATTATACGACACTTTCATAAATGAAACCTCATGTGGTGAACTTGCAATTGGCTTGCTTCTTCTTCTTTTAAACCAAAGAATCATCACCACAAGCAAGATTATACTAAATGCAATTAGTAGTCCAACTGAGATCATCATCAACTTTAGCTTACGAGACAGTTTACGCTTCTTATAGATATTGGAGGGACATCAAGGCAAGTTCAATTGTGATATATCTCTACAAAGCCTTGTATTTCCCATTATAAAAAGGCCACTTTTATTCCTGAACACTCCCTCAACGGGCACCTGACCTTCAAAGTTGTTGAATGACAAATTCAAATAGTTCAATAAGTGAAAACCCTCTAAATATATTAGAATTTTAGAAACATTAACTTTCCTTCCACTCCTTCGACCAGATAAATTTATTTTCCTTCCTTAGTAACTGCACCAACAACAATGCAGTCTTGGAAAACCCTTGTACGAACTAGCAATAGTATCTTGCTAAATCCAAAAAATTTAGGATTTTTTCGACGTTTCTTGGCCTTTTCCAATCTTGGACTACTGCAACTTTACTAGGATCCATCTGAATACCTTCAACAGATATCACATATCCTAGAAAAGCGATGCTCTTTAGCCAAAACTGGCACTTTTTAAACTTGGCATACAACTGCTTCTCACATAACCTCTATAGCACTAACTTCAAATGTTCTTCATGGTCGGCTGCTGAGTTGGAGTAAATGAGAATGTCGTCGGTGAACATTACCACAAACTTATCCAAGTAATCATGAAAAACACGATTCATCAAATTCATAAATGTTGTTGGTGCATTCGTCAGTCCAAATTGCATCACCACGAACTCATAATGGCCATTTCTTATTCGAAATGCACTCTTTGGTTGGTCCTCCTCCTTAATCTTCAACTTGTGATAACCAAAACGAAGGTTGATCTTTGAAAACATACTCGCTCCTCGCAGCTAATCGAACAAGTCATCAATCTTTACCAACAGGGTGCTTGTTCTTAATTATCACCTTGCTGAGCTCTCGATAATCAATGCACAACTGTTTTGTACCGTCCTTCATTTTCAAGAAAGAACTGGTACTTCTCAAGGCGAAACACTAGGTTTAATAAAACCCTTATCCAATAGATCCTGCAATTGTTCCTTTAACTCATTCAACTCTACCAGTACCATTCTGTATAGTGCCTTTGAAATAGTTATAGTCTCTAGTATCAAGTCGATTGTAAACTCTACTTCTCGGTCTGTTAGTAAACCCGGCAAATCTTTTGAAAATGCACCCATGAAGTCACAAACAACCTTAATATCTTGTAGTTTTAAAGCTTTTGCTTACTTGTCATAGACACTAACAAGGAATCTTTGGCACCCTTAATGCAAACACTTTAGAGTTTGCATCGCCGTTAGCAATTTAGGCCACACCCTAAACTTTGATCATGCAAACTCAAAACCCTGCCTGCCTACAAAGCTAAACTGGATTTTCTTCTCCTTACATTCAATGCAAGCCTCACTTTTAGACAGCTAATCCATACCAAATATCATATCGAAATTCGACAATTCCAATGTGATTAAATCGACACGCAATATCATGTTATCAAGTCACACAATACAATCATCAAGCATAAACAAAGCACACATACTCACACCCAAAGGCATAGCAACACACAAATCACAATCAGGTCTAATAGGTTTCCTAGCCAATTTAGAAGCAAACTGACTAAATACAAATAAGCGTTCAAACCATTTAAAGTAATGGTACTTGTCACCATTGCGGCGTCATCCTTTCCTACTTCCTCTTTGGTGAGCATGAACACATGACTTGGGTAGGCTACTGTACCCTTCCCTCTTCTAGTCAGTCTCTTCTCATGTGGCCAAACTTGCCACACCCAAAGCACACTTCAGGCTTTCCTTAGCATCCACCAGAATGGTTTCTACCGCACTTCTTACATTACGGAACACTAGACCGGTTGTCGACTCCCTTGAACTTCTTGTTATTATTGTCATTATGGTTATTGCTCATCCACGACTTCCCGTCGAACTTTCGCTTCTACTAAAAACCTCTTTTCCATGGTTTTTCGTAAGAGTAGAACTTTGCCCTATAAGCTTAGCAACCTCATGGATAGGATCCTTAGTGATTAACGAGACTCACTATAAGCTGTCAGAGTAGGTGGGGAGTTGAAAAAGACCAATGGCGTTGTAGAGCTCTGGTCGTAGTCCTTTCTCAAAACATCAAGCATTGCGTTCTTCTGTGTCCAACAGGTGTGGTGCATAATAAGAAAGTTCATCGAACTTCCTTTCGTATTCTACTAGGGAAAGATTCCCTTACTTCAGGCTCAAGAACTCAACTTCTTTCTCGTCTTGCTGTATTCAAGGAAAGTACTTCTCGAAGAATAAAGTCTTGAACGAGTCCACATCAAATGTTCATCTGTACGATACACCCACTTAATCATATCCCACCAGTGATTGGCTCCCTCCTTCAATATGAAGGAAGCACAGGTCACTTTCTGAGCTTCAGTGTTGTCAGTCAATGAGAAGATCTTTTCTAACTCGTTGATCCAACTTTTTACAACCAGTGGGTTTGTCGATCCCTCGAACTCTAGGGGATGAAATTCTTTTAATTGCCTCATTACAGCATTAATCCCCATATATGATTTTGGTTGCTATTGTTTTTGCAAAGTTTGGCCCATGAGTCTTTCAGTGGATTCCAGTAGCCGACTCATTTTGTCCCCTGAATCACTCTCAGACTTAGGGTGAATGTTTCTAGAAACATGCGACATTTACAACAAAAGAGATGAATAAACCTTATTCAAATTAACCATAATAATTTTTTAAGATACACAGCAAAACAATACTTTATTTAAAAGATAAAGTGTTACACCACCAGAATATATAATATATATATATCATATATACAATATATACTACATACATACAAACAACAAAACCGCAGTGAAATAGTAACCCTAATCACTATTAGGGTAATCCTACGGGTCAAAATCCTACAGATCAATAGGCTTTGGAGAGTCCTCATGTACTAAGAAATCCTCTGTATCCATGAAGTTCTCCTCTAGATCCTTCTCGAGCTCTTCACCTACTGCTAGTGATACCACAATCCCTTGTGCTACCAGATGGTTAATCGTTGTCTGCTGCTCATAAAGGTCATCTCTAAACTGGTCCATATACCAATGATACATCTCATGATGGTGGTCGATTTGGTATTGCTCTAAACTTGATGTATGGACATAAAAGTGACCCCTATCCGGTGATAATACTACAATGGTCAGTGCACTCAAGAACATAGCGTCAAAGCCTCATCAATGTTGATGTCCCGACAACCCATGCCTGAAGAAGATGGAAGATCATCTCTGAACCTCACCCTTCAAAAGCGTGGCTCCGTTGTTGGCATCGGCACTGGCACATAAACTGAGGCATCTCACCTCCTACGTAAAACACACAAAAAGCTACTGATCACTTGGCCCATCTAGACAAGCAAGGTCAGGAATACAAAAATAAATGACAATACTTAGCAAAATCCAAAATGAATAGTCTACCTCGGCATGCAGATGGTCACGGGAACAATAACAAGTACATGTTCAAAAGTCTAGGGCTCTGATAACAAAACTGTAACACCCTCTTACTCAAGCCTAGGATCTCGAGTAAGAAAGGTTACCGTGTAATTTTTTTTCTTTTATAAATTCAACTTATAATTAAAAATGATTCTGAACAATGTTAAAAGAGAATAATATTAAATCTTCCCTTTACTCTTTGAGACCATTTCACAAACCACAACAAATAAAACTATAATACTTAAAAACATTTCAAAGTACCCACACCCACACCATAAAAGAAGTATATTGCTATACCGAGTATCCTTACCCAAAACCATAAAATTCGAAAAAACATATACTGTGTTGTGCTCTTCAGTTTCGTACCTCGTCTAAAGCCTACTGTTGGGTTTTAAATTTACCTATCATACACAAACAAACAATAGTGAGCGACAAACACTCAGTAGGTAACTTAAATGCATAAAACAATGCAATATAATGTAGTGTAATGTCATATATATGAAATCACCATTTTTTCCCTTTTTATTTGATAAACCAAATAGCTCAATTACTCTGGGTTTATGGGGCTCACATGTTCATTTGTAGTTGAAGGGTTTATCACACACCCATATGGAATCCATATGTCTATTTGTGGTCGACAGTTGAATCATAATCCAGAAAAGAAAACCCCTACCCGTGGCAGTCGATGATTCAAGGGCTATTAAAAATAAGGTTTAAAAATCAGCACGCACCGATGCAACCACTTTAAATATATCCCTCAGAGAAAAATTCACCATTTTACAATAGACAACAAAACCCATGAGTTGTTTTATGTAAATGTATGCATATGCCTTAATGCATAAATACAACCAAACTAAGCACAAATACGCATAATTATCAAACTATCCCACCTGACAGCAATAATTACTAAAATACCCTTGCTTAAACCCTATGATTAACAAATACCAGTCAAACTAATATAACTATCAAAATGCCACTAGCTCTTTCAATAATTACTAAAGTAACTCCCAAATATGTAATAATTATCAAAATACTTCTACAGGCACTTGGCATTTTACCAATTTACCCTTGATTAAACAATAAATAAAGTAACATTCTCCAATCATTTATATATATATATATATATATATAAACACCCTATATATATATATATATGATAAAATATATAATTTAACAACACATATAAATATATTCATGTAAATACATACACAAATATAATTCTATATACATACACATATATATTTATAAATATGGATATGCATTTACAAACACCTTAATAAATATATACATATATAAATATACATGCACCTTATACATTTATCTATAAATACATGCATCATACAAATGCATATAAATACATACACACACGCCTACACACATATACATATATATATATATATATATATATATATAAATAGTACCCCTCACACAAATAATATATATATATATATACACACACACATAAATACATATATGGACACATTTGTAAATACATTTAAAAATATATAAATAACTATATAATTGAATATATTTATGAATAAATATATATGTGTTAAAATAAGTAGAAAATGTGAAATGACCATAATCCCCCTCACAATTCTAAGATTTTCAACTTTATCCATTTCATGGGAAAAGACAAAAATACCATCTATAATATTGAAAATACCAAATGTGTCTCTTAAATGTTAAAAGACTAAAATGTCCTTGATCATTTTAAAAAAATTTTATTTGTGCCCTTTACATACAAAATGATCAAATACCCTCAACAAATTTGAAAAATACTAATTATACCCCTAATATGTGAAAATACCAAAATGCTCTTCACAACCCTAAAAATACCAAATAAGTCTCACGCATGGATGACCACTCTATGCTTCCAAATCCAATCAATTTCTCATCAAATCATGAAATTAACAAGGGGATTTGCATTAATCAACCACCAATTTCAATAAACATGCTTTAAACCACATAAAACAAGCTTAAAAATAATAATTCCACAATGAATAAACCCTAATCATTTAGGGGTTTTGTCGTATAACCAATCCATATCAAATTAGGCACATTTAAACATCAAACCATCAAGATAATACATGAAACCATCAACTAATCACATCAAACATTAAGATTACATGAAAAATTTACAAAGGTAGGAAGCCTACCTCTCTTATAGGCTATGAAAACCAACTTTACACCACTTGAAATTCACCACATGTATTACCTTTGAACTCCCTTTGATGGCCGATCCAAAACCCCACAATATCCTTGAAAAATTCTTTGAATTTCCTTAGTTTTCCTCACTTTGTCTCTCTAAAAACTACCATAAAAATGAAATGGAGAAGCAAGACAAGGGAGTGGTTGGCCACTTTATAAAAATATCAAAAAACTAAAATAAAATAGTAAAAAGTAAGATATTTGATTAAAAAAGATTAAAAATTAAAATGGTCAAAGTCAACTATCAATGGTTAATGTCAAACTTTGACCAAGATTAAAATGGGAAGAAAATAATCTTTCAACCCTAACTGGGTACTTTAGATTCTTATAAAATGTTTGGGTAACTCTCAAATAGCTCATTGCGGTGTAAGTGGTGATATGGCGATTGAACCGAAACTGCGACTGAAAGTTGATAATTTTGAAAAAAAACTTAGTTTATTACATCTATACAACCTCAAATTCAAAACGATGAATGAGATACTCCTATAGCAGTATAACAATCAGTGCAACTTTGTCATAGTGGGAGAATAACACATAAGCTAACGAGATATATCTTGTTGAGTGAATCTTATTAAGTCATCGTTGTTGAAAGCGAAAAAGATCTCATTAGTTATAATGAAGCACTATAAGACATTGATGCACAAAAATGACGTAAAGCTTGGATCGAGAAATGAATTTTATGTATTCCAACTCAATATGGTCTCTTGTAGAAGCACCCAAAAGGGTAAAACCCATAAGATACAATTTCATTTACAAGAGTAAAAGAGGGTCAAATAAGAAGGTAGAAACCTTCAAAGCTAGATTGGTGATAAAAATTTATACCTAAAAAGATAGGATAAACTAAGAAGAAACCTTTTTGCTAATAGCCATACTTAACTCTATAAGGATTTTTTTAGTCGTAGATGTAAGTCTTAATTATGCTATTTGGTAAATGGATTTCAAAACAGCCTTTTTAGATGGCATTTAAGAAGAAGATATCTACAAGCGGCAACAACACCCAAAGGCCAAGAACACATGGTATGCAAGTTGTAAAGGTGTACTTATGGACTACAAGCATCCAGGTCATGTAACATCAGATTTGATAAAGTCATTACTTATATTAGTTTCAAGAAAAGTCCTGATGAATCTTGTGTTTATAAAAAGATTCAAGGGGAAAAGATGGTTTTTCTAGTCCTTTATGTAAATGACATCTTGTTAATTAGAAATGACAAATAAATGTTGTTAGGTGTAAGAGGATGGTTGCATAAGCAGTTTGATCAGAAGGATTTAGAAAAAGCCAACTATATTATCGAAATCAACTTATATGAGACCAGAAGATTAAGTTGTTGGCATTATTTCTAGCCTTATATATTGATAAAATTCTTACTAAGTTCAACATGAAAAATTTCAAGAGAGGTCCTACCCTTCAAGCATCGAATTCATCTGTCATGAGCAATCACTAAAAACTCATTAGTAGAAAGAACACATGAATAGAATACCTTATGCCTTAGCTATTGGTAGTCTTATGCATGTGATGTTATGTGCTAGGCTAGATATTTATTGTGGCATGGAGTTGTAAGTTGGTATTAATCTGATCCTGATGAAGAACATCGATTGCAGTATAGCATATACTTGAGTATCTAAGGAGAATGAGAGATTATATGTTGGTATATTTTAGTGAGAGTTTGAAAACTGCTAGTTTCATAGCCTTTGACTTCAAAGGGGACATTAATTCTAGAAAATCTACCTCTACATATTTGTTTACTCTAAATGGTGGAGCTATTGTTTAGAGGAGTATCAAACAAACATGTGTTGCAAACTTCACAATTGAAGTTGAATATGTGGATATTTTTAAAGCAGCAAAAGAAATTGTATGGCTGGAAAAGTTCATTTTGGATCTTCAGGTGTTACATTATGGATCTTTAGGTGTTACATTTTGGATCATCAATCTAAAGAAGTAAGGTATCACATGAAAAAAAAACAGGTAGAGAGAAAGTACCATTTAATCTGAGACATTATTGAGAGAAGAGACACAGCGTTCATGAAAAGAACATCAGAGGAGAACTTAACAGACCTATTTACAAAGACTCTACCTGAATGAGTTTTCAAGAAAGATATATAGTATGGGTGTTAGAAGGTTACCAAACTTACTTTAGAGGAAGTAGAAGTTTTGTTTATTTTATTTGAGCTCTTAGAGCAAGACAAGTAAATTGTATTATTTGAGTTTAATAAAAATTTTGAGGTATTTTTAATACTTTTGTGCATATGTACAAGGTCCAAATTAATTATGTAGTATTTGATTATATGGATTTGTTCATAGAAGACATTATCATAGGTTCTCATAATTAATGAATAATACTACAATTATTAAATAAGTTGGAAGCTTTATTTATACTGCAATATTTTATGGAATAATATGTGTTGGTCATTATAAAATATTGGTGCAAACTATGTTTGCATTGATAGAATCAAAATGAGATTTAATTAAAGTTTAAATTTCTATAAAAGTAATTAAAGCTCAAGTGATATTTGATCATTAATATTCTTTAAATTCTAAGTTTATTTTAGACATGTATTTGGATGATTACTATTCTTTGAGTTGTCAATAAGTGAGGCCTATATTACAACCAATACCTTGATGATTTAGGAACATGGATATTTAAATCACCAGTATATATGAAATAAACAAAATGAAATTTGTATGAAATATCCTCTTAATATGTTTCAGTGCTTGGATGTAATGAAGTCACTAGCCAATGCATTTGATCCATTAAAAAAACTATTAAATCAAAAGAATAAAATAATTAATTGATTGATAGGAAATATAATCGATTAATTATTGATATCTTATAAAGGGCAAATTAATATTAATACTATTAATTTTGGAGTTCAACTATGGGACTTTATTGGAGTGACACCAAATTAGTTAATTGCTTTGTAATTATAAGGAGGCTAAATTGATATTTACTATTAGATCCCCAAGCTATCTCAAGCTAAAAGGTAAAGCTGCTATTGTGGTTAAATAGAAGTTCCCTGACTTTCATTATAGCAAGTGGGAGATTGTTGAGCTTGTGCTAACATGCAGAACTAATGGACATAAGAAAAGAGTCCACATATGGACTTTGGTCCTAAGGTGTGGAGATCCAGTGACTATTTATTCACCTAATGCTATTAGGATAAGTTTTTCTAATGCTATTAGGATTTCTTGAGTTTGTCTAAATATAGGATGTTATACTCAAACCCTAAAATATAGGTTGCCTCTCAAAGAGACAAAATTAGGGTTTTTAGCTAAAGAAAAATCAATAAGACTTAGTGAATTTTTTATTTAATTTTTCTAATTATTCTTGTGTATTTTATAGAGTGATTAGAACGGCCACACACTGTTATATTATTTTGAAAATAGTTTTGGAACATCTAACAATGTAGATTGCTGGTGTATGATGCCAATTATTGAATTGGAAGAGCAATTTGAAGATCTGCACGTTTGAGAGGTATTTATTAAATTAATTAAATTTAGTTGCATGATTAAACATAGTAGTATTTTATCTTCCATTGTTTAATTTGTTCCTTCAATTGAATCTTCCATTTGACCACATTTGGTGTACATATTGACCATTAGGCTACACGCAACCACATCAGTCTCCAATTCATATTTTAGAGCAAGACCATGAAGTTGTTTTCCACTCTGAAATGCATTAAGGTGTGCATAAGCACTAAGCAAACTAGCAAAAGTGAAAGAATTTGACTGTATATGTTCCAACTACATTTCATAAAACAACCATCTTGCACACTCCATGTTTCGACTTCCTAAAAACCTTGTGATAATTATTGTCCAAGCAATGGCATCCTTGTCAAGTATCTCCTTGAACAATACCAATGATGAGGCAAAAAAGCCACACTTTAAATACAATTCTTATAAATCATTATTTATAAAATGATTTGCACATAAAACCTCGACGAATGACAGCCGAATGCAATTACATTGCTTCAAATACTAGCAAGTAGGAAACAAGTTCATTCAAGTGTAAGTATATTCATTAGCTTGAATCCTGTTTTTCCCAAGTTGATGAAATAACCTTATGTTCCTTTCACTTATGTCAGCCTTAAAATAGCAAGAAATCAAAGCATTCCATGCAACCAAGTCTCTCTTAAGCATTTATCAAACACCTTCATTGTAGCATTCAATTCACTAACTCCAACATACACCCCGATAAGATTTGTCCCCAAAAATACATTTGAAACAAAACAAATCTTAACAACATCCTCATCAACTTGTTAATCCAAAACCATATCACAATAAGCAACTTGATTGAATAAGAAAAACTATCAGGCCTAACGAAACTGCTATGCAATTTAACAAAATGGGCCAAAGCTTCTTAAACCATTTGGTGTAACAACTCCTTTACCCAAGTCCGAAGACCCAACTAAAGGAATATCATAATGATATGCAATTGAAATGATTTATAAAAGAGCGGTTCCTTTTGGACAAAATTGAAATTCAGATAAAATTTTTTTTTACTCTTTAGGACACAATCAATCCATTAATATTAAAAGAAAAACCATAGTATTTTTAATACTTAAAACAAACATGGTTCTTTACAAAAGACCCACAACATAAAAAAAAAAAAAAAAACTGTCTAGTTAATCAGAGTTTTACATTGTCCAAAAGATAATAAAATGTGAAAAATTATTTGCACTACTGCCTCCCTTTACTGGTCCGCCATGACACTGCCAAGCTATTCAATCTAAGCCTTCAGAGCTACCTAAATAGAAGAAAACAAGCAGGAGTGAGTGGAAAATCACTTAGTAGGTTCCCAACATGCACATGCTGATGCAATGCATTATGCTAACAAAAATGTCTCTCTTTCCAAAAACTGATTTTTCTTTCTTTATTAACAAAAATCATATGCAAAATGTTGTTCTTTCACAACTCTTATACGGTGATTTAGAAAATAAATGTTCATAGGATTTTTTATAAATCGTGACATCTGAGTATAACTCTTCTAAATCACGTTGGAGCTAGTAGCACATAGACATACTTTCAGAAAAACCCTTTACACTTAATCGTCTAAAGGAAATAGTGTAAATGGGGAAGAGACCCGCTTGCATCTGCATCATGTAAGTGTTCGGGTTACAACCATCACATACACTAACACGCTTGCATATGCACACATACAAGAATCCAAAATCTCCACTCACTAGTTAGTGGAATCTCAACTAAACGATTCAAATAACACATTCATATAAACTCCATTCACTTTATATAGATGCTTACATATGCATGGCCATGACTCTTCAATTCATAATTTTCAAAACATGATTCTCGTGGGAAAATCGATTGAGACAGAGGCCAAAAACTTCTATGGCATACATCGATGCATATGAATGCTTATGAATTTCTTAACAATTGTAACCTTTAATTTAGTCTCTAAGGCACATATAAAATCCAAAGCATTCAATAACTAAGTCACAACTCATTCGTAAACCGTATCCAATCCTGTAAGACTTATTCAAAGATAGATATCACACCTTATCGCATATAATTCAAAAAAGGGTACAAATCATATATTAAAAAGAACTCAAACTTTTAAATAAGAAACTAAAAAATAAAAGAAAAAGAAAATTAAGTATGAGAAAATAACTTTCTATATAAAACATTATAAGTGAAAAAAATAACATGTTTATTTAATAGTAAAATAACATTAAAAACCTTAGTTAAACAAAATGTAACTTAATTAAACCTCAAGATCTTACTATACTATTTGTTAGTAAAAAGAGAATTAATCAACTAACTTTTAACACTAGTAATAAAGTAATTACTATAATACGTTAATTTAATTAAACTAATTTCAGCATGTTTAACTAATTTGAAAAAATCATAACTAACTCATTCTAATTTAGATTTTCATGATTCTAAAACTAACATGTCCTGACTTATAATAGTATAGGGGAAAAATATACCACAAAATAACAAAAATTATAATCCTAGCAAAACAGTGAAATCCCGTGGGTGTAGGCGTAATGTTTTATTCCAGAATTTTCCAGAAAATAAATAAACTTGTAAAATCCATAAAGCTCTCATTTTAATTCCGATTTGAGAAATTCCAAAGCCAAACTGACCATGACTCACTGCATTAAAAGAAAAAAAATATGATACAAAAATTAAAAACCCTTTGAACTCAGTAAAAGCCGTGGGTTAGGTTGAAGGAAGTTTTTTAGAAATTCCCAATCAACCACTGAGATTACAAAATTCGATTCTCACTCAATACAAATCCAAATCCAGTGATTAAAAAGCCAAATAATTCATATTAAGCCTATTTTATTACAGTAAAATTTTCAACAACTTTTAACTCCCATAACATGAGTTACATTCAATCAAAGTTCACAAAAATTCCAGAAATTTTTCAGATAATCATGGCTCAAGCATTTTAGCTCTTTACAAGTCTAGATCAAACCATGCTCCTACTAAATCATAGTATTTCAAAGGAGAAAATCACAGCAATTGAAGAAAAGGGAGAAAACTAGTTAGATATAGTACAAAACAAGCTTAGGACCTTTAAACTCAACCAAATCAAGAATGGGTAAAGGACCATACCTTGAAAAATGCTTAAAACTCTACAAAACTAGCTGGGACTACCTCCAAAACCACCTAGTCTTGAGTATAAATGGCAGGCCTCCCCTAAGATCCTTGCTTTCTAACCTTTCTGTGCAGAAATCTTTGAAAATACTTGATCTCCCTCATTTTCTCTTACTTTCTCTTCCTCTCTCTTTAGAAACACACTCCTCCCTCTCTCTCTTAAGTTGGTGGTCGACTGTACTAGCTCAAAAATGAGCTTGGTATCTTGAAAAAAGTGTTTAAATAGATGGTCATAGGGTTTCAATGAGGTAACACTTGCTAAACCACTTTTTTGATTAAAGTTTGACCAAGTCAAACTTGGTCACCCAATAACCCTACTGCACCCAACTGAACCTAGCCAAAATCCCTTCCGACACATGTCATGTATATAGAAAAGAAAATCTCAGTCAGTGCTCTGCCAGTCTAGGTGATGACGTGGTCAGTTGACTTTGACTAAAAGTCAACTGCACACAAAAGAAAACAGATATTACAACTCACCCCTCCTAAAAAGTAATTTCGTCATCCAAATTAAATGTAAGAAGTTAGAGTACTTACTCGTACAGAGATGGATACTTAGCTTTCATTTTCTCTTCCTGTTCCCAAGTTGCTTCTTCTACTGTATGGTTTTGCCAGAGTACTTTTACGAGTGAAATTGCCTGATTTTGAAGTACTTGTTCTTTATTATCCAAGATCTTCACTAGTTTCTCCTTATAATCCAGTTCTCATATACTTCTAGTGGTTAGTACTTGATGACGTATGAGGGATCATGCACATACTTCTGTAGCATGGACACTTAAAAAACATCATGAACGCCAGACAGCTTAAGAGGTAGCTCTAAACGATAAGCCAAAATCGTGACTCTTTCTAGTATCTCAAAAGGTTTGATGTAGCAAAGACTTAGGTTTCCCTTTTTACTGAACCTCATTACACCCTTCAATGGTGCAACTATGAAAAACACCTTCTCCCCAACTTCGAACTCTAAATCTTTTCATCGATTATCGGCGTAACTTTTCTGCCGATCTTGTACAACCTTCATACTCTGCCTTATCTTGTTGATGGTGTCACTAGTGTGCTGTAGAATTTATGGTCCAAGTAGTTTTCTCTCACCAACCTCATCCCAATATGATAAAGATCTGCAGTTTCTTCCGTAGAAAGCTTCATATGGAGTCATCCCAATGGTGGAGTGGTAACTGTTGTTATAGGCGAACTCTACTAATGGTATGTGCTTTTCCCAACTTCCTTGGAAATCTAACATGCACACTCTTAACATATCTTCCAATATCTGGATAGTCCGCTCTGATTGGCCACTAGTCTGAGGATGGAAGGTGGTACTAAAATTCAACTTTGTCCCAAAGCTTTGTGTAAGCCTTTCCAGAAATATTATGTAAACCTTGGGTATCGGTCTGAAATAATCGACACTGGTACACTATGAAGTCATACAATCTCATCCACATAAAGTTGAAGGAAATTTTTTAATCAAGTGAGTCATTCGCATGGGTAGAAAGTGAGCCTATTTTGTAAGTAGGTCCACAATCACCCAAATAACATTATTGCCTCGTTGGGACAAGGGTAAACCAACAACAAAATCCATGGCGATGTGGTCCTACTTCCATTCTAGAATTATCAATAGTCTTAGCAAACCAAATTGTCTCTAGTGCTCGATTTTCACCTGCTAACATGTCAGACACTGCTCCACAAACTTCACTACATCTCGCTTCAAGCCAAACCACCAGAACGTTTTGGGGACATCTATGTACATCTTGGTAGCTTCCCGGTGGACAGTGTAAGGTGTACAATGAGCTTCTACCAAGATTTATTTCTTAACTTCCTCAGTATTTGGCACACAAACGAATACCAAATCTCAAAATTCCATCTCCAGCGAGATTAAACTCCGGTTTCTTCCTTTGAATCACTTTATCCTTAATCTTCTTGAGAATCGTATCCTTAGCTTGACCTTTCTTTTTCTTATCCATGGTTGAAGGTTGAATAAAGAGTGATGCCAACATGATTGAATATTGATTAAGAACTAATTTAATATCGAATTTTCTTAGATCTCTAATATATGTGGTTGGGTAGTAATCAAGCTTCCGTTGGAGCCCGCATACTTCCTACTCAGTGCATTTTCCATTACGTTTTCCTTTCTATGGTGGTAGTTGATTGAGCAATCATAGTCCTTAACTAGCTCCAACCACCTTCTTTGTCTCATGTTCAGCTCCTTCTGGGTGAAGAAGTATATGAGACTCTTGTGATCAGTGTAGATGTTGCACTTTGTTCCATATAAGTAATGGCGCAAAATCTTAAGAGCAAACACCACCACTGCAAGCTCTAAATCAGGCGTGGGGTAGTTACATTCATAAGGCTTCAACTGGCATAAAGCGTAAGTGATCACTTTGTCATTCTTTATGAGTACACAACCTAAACCTTTACCCGAAGCATCATTGTAGATCACATAATCGTCCTCACTATTTGAAAGAGTGAGCATAGGTACTGAAACCAACTGCTTCTTGAGTTTCAGGAAACTCTCTTCACACTCTTTAGACCAAATAAACTTGCTTTCATTCTTCAGTAATTACATCATTGACAATGTAATCTTTGAGAATCCTAACATAAATCTGCAGTAGTACCCAGCTAGATCCAGAAAACTTCTAACTTTTCTGACATTGGTTGGCCTCTTCCAATCTTGGATTGCTGCAAATTTACTAGGTCTACTTGGATACCCTTGGTTGATATCACATGTCTAAGGAAAGTGATGCTTTCCAACCAAAACTCGCACTTCTTGAACTTCACGTACAACTGCTCCTCTTGCAACCTCTGCAGTACTAACTTCAAGTACTCTCCATGCTTAACAGTCATTTTTTAGTAGATAAAAATGTCATCGACAAACACCACAATAAACTTATTTAGATAATCATGAAACACTAAATTCATTGAGTCCATGAATGCTGCCGATGCATTTGTCAACCCAAATGGGATTTCTACAAACTCATAATGGCCATATCTTGTTCGAAAAACACTCTTTGATCTGTCATCCTTCTTGATCTTTAGTTGATGGTACCGAACATAGGTCAATTTTTGAAAAGATACTCGTTCCTTGAAGTTGGTTGAACAGGTCGTCAATCCTCAGGAATGGGTTCTTATTCTTGGTCGTTACCTTGTTAAGCTCTCGATAATCATTGCAAAACTGCATTGAACCGTCCTTCTTTTTTACGAACAAAACTGGTGTTCTCCAAGGTGAAACATTGGGTTTGATGAAGCCCTTGTCTAAAAGTTCTTGTAATTGTTCCTTCAACTCCTTCAACTCTATTGGTGCCATCCTAAAGGGTGCCATTGAAATGGGTGCTGATTTTGGTACCAAGCGATGGTGAATTCTACTTTTCAATCTGGTAGTAACTCTGATAGCTCATCAGGAAACACGTCCAACAAATCTCGAACTACCTTGATGTCTTGCAGTTTCAGAGCTGTCAATTCTTTGTCGTAGACACTGATAAAAAATCCTTGATAGCCTTTACGCAAACACCTCATTGCTTACAGTGCAGTTAATAAATTTTGGTTACGAACTCGGCTTTGACCCTTCAAACTCGAAATACTGGCCACCCATAGGGCTAAACAGTATCCTCTTCTCCTTACAGACAATGCAAACTCTTCTCTTAGACAACCAGTCCATACTAAAGATCACATCGAATTCAAATATATCCAATATGATCAAGTCGACATGCAACTTCTTGTTCCCGAGATACATCTCACAAGAACTCAACACAAACGAGGCACATATACTAACACCATATGGTGTAGCAACACACAATTCATCGTCAAGATGAGCTAGTTCTAGCACTAACTTAAACGCAAATCGTCTAGATATAAACGAGTGTGTAGCACCCAAATCAAACAAAGCATATGCATCCAATCTTTGTAAAGAAACCATACCTGCTACCATTGTAGCTTCATCCTTTTTAGTTTCCTTTCTTGCCAATACAAATACCCAACATTAAGTGGGTTGTTGCCTTCTTCCTTCAAGTTCATGCCAATCTCGTATCATGTGACTGGTCTTGCTGTACCTGAAGCATGCTCTAGTCTTCCTCCAACACTCTCTAGTTTGATTCCTGCGCACGATTCACATCGAAGAAAGTGAGGTCGGTTTTCAATTCCCTTGGGCTTCTTGTTGTCATTTCTATTGTTACTGTTATTACTCCGCTTCCTTCCTTCGACCTTCCTCTTATGCTGTTTTCTTCCTCCTCAAGTTTTTTTTTCTAGCAGATGAACTCTGCCCTGTAGTCTTGGTTTCTTCTTGGTTAGATCCTAAGCAATCAGCTGGACCCGCTGCAATACCTCTGCATAGGTCAGCAGTCACAACATAACTATGGCATTGTAGAGTTCTGGTTGTAGTCCTTTCATGAATTGCCTTGCCTTACACTCCTCGGTATCCACCAGGTGTGGCATATAGCGAGAAAGTTCATCGAACTTTCACTTATACTGAACTAAGGAAAGGTTTCCTTGAGTCAGTTTCAGAAAGTCTGCTTCTTTCTCATCTCGCTTCATAATATGAAAGTACTTCTCCAAGAGCAGATCCTTGAAATGAGTTCACACTATTGGATTTTCTTTAGTATGGTAAGCTCTTTTGACCATGCCCACTAATGACAGGCTCCTCTTTGAGTATAAACAAGGTGCATATGACCTTCTAGGACTCCGTGCACTCCATCAGTGTGAAAGTCTTTTCGAGTTCTTTGATCCAATCATTGGCTACCAATGGATTGTTAAGCTTTCAAACACTAGAGGATGAAATCATTTGAACTGCTCTACCACTCCATTAATTCCGCTTGATTACTGAGAACCTTGACCTGTAATACTTGCCAGAGCCTTGAGTAGTCAACTAGCCATATCCGTCATGTTGTTTTCATACGTGTTGTTAGTGTCTTGTGCAACGCATGGCATCTTGAACAAAAGAGTTTCATACAAGATAAACATGACAACTAAATAAGAGACACAACTACGAATAGTATAGAATAGTACTTTCATTATAAAAAAAAACTTTGTTATGCAACAGATAAGCAAAGAGAACAGTTATATAGGCACAAATCACTAGTCACAGCTCCTAACTACTATTACTACTACTATGGCAAGAGAAATAACTAATCTCTCTCTAGTCTTCTGCAGGAAACTCTTTAGGGTCCTTTTCTTCTTCAGGATCCTTTTCCTCCTCGAGATCCTTATCATTCATGCTTGCCTCTGCTACTCGAGGAAATTCGAAACCTAGATGAGCTAGGTGTTCAATGAGAGCTGTTTGTTCACTAGGGTCGTCCCGGTACTGATCCATGTACTAGTGATACATCGCATAGCCATAATCTTTTTAGAACTAATCAAACTCCCTTGAGTCAACATATCGCACTCCACCATCAGCTAGAGATGTAGCTGTAGTAAAGCTACTCAGGAACTTGGCTACATCAAGCTTTTTTGGATCTAAATCCTTGCACAATAACTTCTTAGACACACTAATCTCCTTGTAGTTGACTCTAGAAGATGATGCTGTATTAGATATTGCCATGCGATGAGATGGCGCTCCCTCTATCAAGACCCCTTTTCCTGGATAATGGCGTGGCCTGTTGGCTGATCTCTCTGCCTCCACCCTAACCCGATGAAGCTCAGTCACTATGTCACTATGGAAGGATATTGGCTCTGAGTTCAACCTCAGTCTCTTGAAGATGGGCTCCTCCCCTAACTCATGACCCCACTTGCGCGAAATGCATGAAAAGATACTCACAAACTCACCCATCTTAAAACCGTAGCTTAAATAAAAACATAAGGTCAACAATAACACAAAACTAAATTCAAGTAAAGTAAATGACCTTTGTGTGTGAGTGGACACTGGAGTAGGCAATCTGTACAAATTTTCATTAAACCTAGGCTCTAATACCAAAAACTATAACAACCCCTTTACCTATGTCCGGAGACCCGACTAAAGGAATGTCACAATGATATGCAATTGAAATGATTTATAAAAAGCCGTTCCTTTTGGATAAAACTGAGATTCGGATAAAATTTTTCTTTACTCTTTAGGACAAAATGAATCCATTAACATTAAAAGAAAAACCATAGTATTTTTAATACTTAAAACAAATATGGTTCTTTACAAAAGACCCACAATGTAAAGAAACAAAAAACTGTCTAATTAATTAAAGCTTTACATTGTCCAAAAGATAATAAAATATGAAAAATTATTTATACTACCATCTCCCTCCACTGATCCGCCACGATACTGTCAAGCCACTCAAGTTAAGCCTTTGGAGTTACCGAAATAGAGGAAAACAAGTAGGAGTGAGTGGAAAATCACTTAGTAGGTTCCCAACATGCACATTCTAATGCAATGCATTATGCTAACATAAATGTCTTTCTTTTTCAAAAACTGATTTTCCTTTCTCTATTAACAAAAATCATATGCAAAACATCGTTCTTTCACAACTCTTATACAGTGATTTAGAAATGCAATTGTATCCACGTCATATAAGTCTTGGGGTTACAACCACCACATATACCAATACACTCGCATGTGCGTGCATATGAGAATCCAAAATCTCCACTCACTAGTTAGTGAGACCTCAACTATACGATTCACAAAACACATTCATATAAACTCCATTCACTTTATATAGATGCCTACATATGCATGGTCATGACTTTTCAATTCATAATTTTCAAAACATTATTCTCGTGGAAAAATCGATTGAGCTATACAGAAGCCAAAACCTTCTATGGCATACTTAGATGCAATTGAATGCTCATGAATTTCTTAACAATGGTAAGCATTAACTCAATATATAAGGCACATGTAAAATCCAAAGCATTCAATAACTAAGCTACAACTCATTCGTAAATAGTATCCAATCGAGTAAGACTTATTCAAAGATAGATATCACAACTTATCGCATATAATCCAAAAAAAGGTACAAATCATATATGAAAACGAACTCAAGCTTTTAAATAAAAGCTAAAATATAAAAGAAGAAGGAAATTAAGCATGAGGAAATAACTTTTTATATAAAACATTCTAAGTGAAAAAAAAATAACATGTTTATTTAATAATATAATAACTTTATAAAACTTAGCTAAATAAAATGTAACTTAATTAAACCTCAAGATAACCTATACTATTTGTTAGCAAAAACAAAATTAATCAACCAACTTTTAACACTAGTAATAACGTAATTACTATAATACGTTAATTTAATCAAATCGATTTCAGCATGTTTAACTAATTTGTAAAAATCATAAATAACTCATTCTAACTTAAATTTTCATGATTTGAAAGCCAATATGTCCCTTACTTATCATAGTACAAGGAAAAAATATACCACAAAATAACAAAAATTATAATCCTAGCAAACCAGTGAAAACCCATGGATATAGATGTAATGTTTTATTCTAGAATTTTCTAAAAAATGAGTAAACTTATAAAATTCATAAAAGTCTCCCCTTAATTCAGATTTAAGAAATTCTAAAGTCAAATGGACCATAACTCACTGAATTAAAAGAGAAAAATATGAATAAAAAATCCTTTCAACTCAGCAAATTCAGTGGGTTAGGGTACAGGAATTTTATCAGAAATTCCTAATCAACCACTGATATTGTAAAATTCGATTCTCATTCAATACAAATCTCAATCTAGTGATTCAAAAGCCAAATGATTCATCTCAAACCCAATTTATTACAGTCAATTTTTCAAATATTTTGAACTCTCATAACCAAAGTTACATTAAGTCAAAGTTTTACAAATATTTTAGAAATTTTCCAAATAATCATAGCTCAAACATTTTAGCTCTTTACAAGTCTAGATCAAGTCCCAGTGGAGGGTGTTACAAAACTCCACAAGACCAGCTAGGATTACCTCCAAAACCACTAGGTCTTGAGCATAAATGGCTAGCCTACCCTAAGTTCCTTGCCTTCTAGCCTTTCTCTTGAGAAATCTTTGAAATTGCTTGATTTTCCACACTTTATCTTGCTTTCTCTTCCTCTTTCTCTCTCTCTAGAAACAAACTCCCTCTTTCTCTCTCTCAAGGTTGGTGGTTGGCTGCAATAGCTAAAAAATGAGTTTGGTGTCTTAGAAAAAGTGTTTAAATAGGTAGTCCTAGGGTTTTAATGAGGCGGCACTTGCTAGACCACCTTTTGACCAAAAATTAATTAAGTCAAACTTGGTTACCAAGTAACCCAACTCCACCCAACTGAACTTAGCTAAAACCGCTTCTCACAAATGCCATGTGTATAGGAAAGAAAATCTCAATTAGTCCTCTGCCAGTCTAGGTGATGATGTGGTAGGCTTAACTTTAACTTTTAGTAAAGTTGACTTTGACCAATAGTCAACTGCACATAAAAGAAAACAGATGTTACATTTGGTTCTTAACACAACTAAAAAAGATAACATTCCATGAATGACAATCATATAAATGCAACAAAGACATACATGATTCAAACACAAACATCTCTTACAAATATTAAAACAAAAAAAAAATACGTGATTTAAAGATGCATTGCCTGCAATCTGTGATTTGATCCATGATGTGTCATTCTTTAATAAACAGAGTTGTAACAACTATTTAAGTTTCTGTAGGTTAATATAAGAATTTCTTGTAAGGTTTTTGGGAGATTTTTTGTAATGCACTACATACAAAGTCCCATATTGGCTACAAACAGCGCCCAAGCAATCTTTATAACCAAGCTAAAGACCCCAAATGCTTACATATTGTTAGCACTTTTGAGTGAGGCTTAACCCAGTGGTAGGGTATGTTGGATTTGGTATCAAAGCCATGGCTTGGTCGAAATTGTTTATAGGAGCTGTTGATGGGTAAGCTCACCAACCGACCAACCATTAAGGTGCATATGGGTCCCATAAAGACACGGTTCAGCGGATCGTGGTGGATTGTAATGCAGCACATACAATGTAATACATGCATTATTTTCAATTTTATCGATATTTCTTGTTGCACTTTCAACATAGTTTTTAATGTCTGCAATCATTTTCGGCACTGTCGAAAACATTTGCTTATATTTCCGAAACAGTTGACTACGATCAAAGTCAAAGTTTAATCGTCACATCATCACCCTAACTACAAAAACTTTATGTGGATTCTCTATACACTTAATGAATATTTAAAGTGCCTAGGCTATATTTTTTTACTATGTTGTGAAAAGCAGTCCAAAAATCAGTATATTTATAATTGCCTTTTTAAAAGTCATTATTTTATTATTATTTTTAAGTAGCCAATTGGGTTTTAAGCCCCATGGTTGGCCACCCCATCTTTCAAGTTGTAGAGAGAGAAAAAGAGAAAGAAAGTTAGAAAAAGAGAGAAATAAGGAAAAAAAGGGAAAGAAAGGCTACAAAACATTTTAAGAGGCTTAGATCCTTAGCTGGTGGTGTTTTCAAGTGAGTTTTAAAGAAGAAAGTAAGGGAAGAGAGGTAGGTTTCCAAATTTTTTTTATTTTGGTTAATTCTATGTGTTTTTTGGTTTAAATCCAAGCAGATCCATTTGAATTTAAGTATTTTCTTGCTTGATTTGTGTTTGAATCATGTGATTTGATCTTGCAGTTTATGGCAAGGATTTCCAACTCTTGAAATTAGGGTTATAATTTTTATATATTAAATGTTTTAATTTTTATGAATTGAAGTATTAAATTGTTAATTAGCATATTGATCTTGCAATGCCCTCAAGAAATTGCTTGAATTGATGTTAATTTTTTGTAGAATGAAAGCTTGAAAAATTTGACCAAGCGGGGACATGTTTGGCATTTTTATATTTGTTAAGGGCATTTTAGTCTTTTCACATATATATGTAATTTTATGAAAAAATAATAAAGTTTAATTGTATATGATTCTATAGGATATGTTTAAGCTTGCAATGTGTATGTGTATATGTATATGTATGTATATATATATATATATATATATTTGTATGTGTATATAAATAAATATATTTATATGTAAATGTGTAGTGGTTTTTGTATATGAATGTGGAAATTGGGTATGTGTGTGTGTGGTTTATGTATATGTGTTCTTATGTATAATTATATATATATATATATATATATATATATGTATTTATGTTTATATTGTCTATAAGGGTATAAATGTAACTTCACTTCTTTTTGAAAAGTATAGAAAGGTAACTGTGTATTAAATTGATGAGTAATCATGTGCATATATTTGCATAGAAACATGTTATGAAACTATTATTTTATGTAAAAAAAAAAGCTGATTTTCCGAACGAAATGTGTTTTCAAAAAGTGTATAGTTAGTTATGACCATATATACGTAGGCGCATATGTAATTGATGGAGCATCTATGGATATGGTATGTGAACCGTTTAGTTGAAGTCCCACTAACTAATGAGTGTAGAGATATGGATTTTTGCATGAGTACACATACAAGCGTATTAGTGTATGGTGGTTGTTACCCCGACATTTGTATGACGCAGATGCAACTAGATCCCTTCCTCACTTATACTATTTCCTTTAATTTGTTAGATTAATTTGATTTCCTTGAAAGTATATATGAATGCTGTTTTGGAAAAATAACTATTGCCGATTGGTAACTAACTCCAATATAACTAAGAGATTTTAGATGTTACATTTAAATAGAAACTCCTACGGCAATTATTTTGAAAATTCAATGCACTATTTATTTTTTAAAGATCTGTTATTGTAGTGGAATTTAAAGCAAAAAGAAAATTAATATTTTGGGAAAAAATGAGAAATATTTTGTAAAGCATATTGCACTACATCTACATGTGCATTTAAAAATCTATTGAGTGTTTATCACTTACCTTTGTGTTGTTTATGTGTGCAGGTAAATCCTACACTTAAACAGTCAAGCCTAGTCATAACGGCATTGAATAGCAGGGGCAGTAATGTAAATTTATTTTTTATATTTTATTATATTATATTTAGACAATGATACTCTAATTTTGAACCATGTTTTCTTCATACTATGAGTTTTGTAAACGTCTAAGTTTACTACTTACTTTGGAAATATTATTATGGTTTGGTTCAGTTTTAATCAATAAGTTTTTACAAAAAAAAAAAAATCGTGATCCTGAAGAGTGAAGAAAACATTTTATACGTGTTATTAACATTGTCTAAAGAAACTCGTAGTATTATATTGCAAAAATAATATAAGGTGACAACTCTTTAGTCGGGTCTTCGAGCTCGGATAAGAGAGTATTACATATGAAGTCTCACATCCACTGTAAATAACGCCCAAGCAATCTTTATAACCAAGCTAAAGACTTTAAATGCTTACCTTCAGCTAGCACTTTTGGGCAAGGCTTAACCCTATGGTGAGGTGTGTTAGATTATTATTTTTTATTGGATTGATTATTTTTGGATATGTTTTTGGGAGATTTTGGCGTTTCATGAGATTCCTATTGAAAAAAACCCAGATGCACTTAAGATTGAGAAAATTATTATTTGGTGGGCGAAGGAGGGCCAATTGTAGTGCACCGAAGGCCACCAACCAACCACCAAGGGCAAATGATAGTTGGTTGGTTCACACCAATGGCCCACCATCGCATGTTGGTAGTTGGTTAGTGGTCGTCGGTTTAACATTAACGGCACCATCTGTGGCACTGTCGATACACCATTGAAGGCAGTGCTAGTGCACCACCAACGGTCTACCACTGCCCGCAGATGATAGGTTGGTGGATGTTAATGCACCTACAATAGCCTACCTTCGTCCAACATACAATAACTCATAGGGACAATGCACAACATATTTTAGTGTTTTATTTTACTTTACTTAAATTTATCATGTTATGGTATATTTCTCTTATTATGGTATGTTTCAATTGCACAGAAGGACAATGATATCCAATTATACTATTATAAGTTTTGTATTTTTTGGCGGTACTTGGTATAAAGGAGTTTATTATCATTGGCAATTCAATAATTATGAATTGGAAGTTATAAAAGTTCCTAAAAATTGTACTTATGAGCAATTAAAGGATGAGATTTACAATATTATAAATGTAGATCATTATAAATACAATTTAAACATGAAATTTTATTATATAGTAAGTTACCAATCATGTGCTCCACACGAAATATGTCAAGATAAATATGTCAAAATATTTCTTAGGATAGTAATAGAAGTTGTAACATACGCTTTTATTTTTGGTACAGTCCAAAATGGTTGTTTTCATTTTCGGCATAGTTTTAATTGTCTGTTTTCATTTTCAGCACCGTAAAAATTATTTGTTTTCATTCACAGCACAGTTGAGTTATGGTCAAAATCAACCTTTATCAAATGGGTCAAAATATTGACTTTTGACTTTGACCAAACTTTAAAAATTTTTATTTTTAAAAGCGTTCAAAACCCTTTGTTTCTTAAAGGGTCTACCACCTCCATTAAAACATCAAGAGAGTTCATTTAGTGAGAGAAAATGATAGAAAGAGAGAGAAAATCCCAGAAAAAATAAAGGAAAAGAGGGAGAAGAAGAGGTCACCTACTTGGATAAGTGTCGAGCTTGTATTTTTGGTATTTTTTAAGAAGGTTTTTGAAAAAGAAAAGTTTGGAAAAGGTAGGTTTCCAAACTTTCTCTTTTTCAGTTGAATTTTTATTTTTTTCAATTTAAATCAATGTAGATTCAAGTGAATCTAAGTTTTTTCATATTTAATTTTTGATTTGGACTTGATTTGGTGATGGAAAAAACCCCTAAATGTTTGAGTTAGGGTATGATAAATTGTGAAATTTTAAATTGTTCTCATGGATTGTCAAATGGAATTGCTAATTGATGAAGGGTCTTGCAAAGCCTCTTGATTATTATTTGAATTGATCGTGAATTGTTGAATTATGGAGCTTTAAATTTTTTGCCATAGAAAGGACATATTTGGTATTTTTATAATTGTGAATGACATTTTGGTCTTTTCATATTTATATGTAATTGTGTGGTAAATTTTTAAGGTTTCAGTGTAACAACCCTTTACCCGAGCCCGAAGACCCGAATAGAGAGATGCTACTTCTAAAAGGCGATACAAATGAATAATATAAAAAAAAATTCCCTTTGAAGTAAAATCGGAAAACTGAATAAAAATTTTCTTTATTCTTTAGGATACAATTTAAACTGTTAGTATTAATAGCAAAACCAAAATATTTTTAATCTCTGAGTAATTCCGGTTCTTTATACAAGACCCACAACATAAAAAAAAAATCAACTGTATCTCTATTAGAGTTCTAACTTTATTCAAAAAGAAATAAAATGCGGAGCAAATTTGTACTATTGCCACTCTACGCCGGTCCGCCACGTTATTGTCAAATTGCTTAAGCTAGGGTTTAGGATTACCGAAACACATGAAACAAATAGGAGTGAGTGAAATACACCAAGTAGGTTCCCAACATGCATGTGATGATGCAGTGCGGTATGCTAAAGGAATGTTAACAGTTATGAAAACCTCTTGTTCATTTCTCTTTCAAAAGCAATCATCTATACAATGACTTTTAAAAACTCTTGTACATAGGACTTTTCACTTTGCATAAGTTTTAGTTACGTTGGAGCTAGTTACCCGTCGACAACTCTAATTTCCTAAAGCAGCACATATGCATACTTTCAAGGAAATCCTTACACATTTAATCGTTTAGAGGAAACGGTATGAGTGAGTATAAAACCTTGCATCCGCATCATGCAAGTGCCGGGGTTATATCCTACACATACACCAATACGCTCACATGTGCGCGCATGCGAGAATCCAATCTCTCCCCTCCCTAGTTAGTAGGATCTCTACTAGATGATTCGCAATCACATAAACTCCATCTATTTTAAACTTTTAACTGCCTACGAGTGCATGACCATATCTATACGATGCATAACTTTTAGAATATGAGTTGACAAGAAAAATAATTTCTCTTGTATATAATAAAACCTTCATGATGGGTTGCAATGCATGCGTACGCTTGTGCCTTAGCTAGCAATCATCATTCTCATGCCATAAATATAAATAACCACAAAATATAAACAATCCTCATGTGAGAGTGAGAAATGTGTACACTATAGAATATCTCACACTTAAGCCATGGTAGAAAATCTGAACTCAAGACAAAAACATGTATATAAATCTACATATAAGTATATCCATATCATGCATAAATATAGGTACTACTTTATTCTCATACTTAGGTTAATAGACAATCAAACATACATCTATATATATAATTATGGCTATCAAATTAAAAAGATTCACTCCATTTCAAAAATCATTTGAAGTACACATATAATTGCACAAGAAAGTAATACAATCTTGCTTAAATAAATTCCACCAATTACAATCTATAAATAAGTCACAACCTTATCAATTTAACTACTATAATATGCATAAAAATTTGACCTTTACTAGCTTAAGCATTCATGTAAAAACTTATCATAAAGCAGCCCAACAATTGTCAAAAATTCTCATCTCCAAACAAATTTACAAGTTCCAGAATTTTCCAGCAAAGTTGTAAATATTATAAAATCCTCATTTTAATTCCAAATTGGAAAATTCCAAAACCAACAAAACTACGACTTAATGAATTTAAATGGAAAAATGTGAACCAAAAATAAGGAAAAATCAAAAGCCTTGAAATATCATCAAACCCGTGGGTTATGGTCCAGGGTTCTTCCTAAAATTCCTGTTCGTCCAGTAATTTTGAAATATTTATTTCTCCCTCATCAAAACTCCAATTTTAGAAATTCAAAAACAAAATTGTTCATGAGACATCCAAGTTTATGTAGTAAAAATCTTAGAATTTTTGGACAAATACCCGAATGCCATCAACCAATCAAAATCTACAAAATTTTTAGAAATTTCGATATTCACAGTTCACTCCAACTAAATGTAATCCTAACATGCCAAGATTTTGGGGATTTGCTCATCCACTTAGAATACACTTAGATCAATTTAGATCTAGCATTTAAATATACTTTTCAAGAGATTCCAAGTGATCCCAGCAGAAAAATGAAAAGAGGAAGAGAGATAATCATGCCAAACACTATTAAAATCACAAAATCACCAACAATCACATAGAAGGATTTGGGACCCTACCTTGCTTAGCCTAAAACTTCACTTTAAAACTTTGAAAAGCAAGACAAAAACACCCCAAAAAGTTGCTAAAAATGGCCAGCCACTAGCTCCTTCCTTGTCCTTGAAGTTTCTCTTGATTCCTTCTTGATACACTTGAAGATCTAGCCCTTACTCTTCCCCCTCTTTCTTCATTCCTCAAGAAAACCCTCTTCTCTCTCTCCCAAGAAGAATGGTCGGCTGCTCTAGCTAAAAAATGAGCTTGGTGGTTTGAAAACTAAGTGTTTAAAAAGGGTGGGGTAGGTTAGGTTACTTTTGACTCAAGTTTGACTAGATTCAAACTTGGTATTACAAGTGGTCCCCCCTACTAAAGCAAGACCACTCCTAACCACATATGCCCCCAAACACAGTTCAATCATGAGTCTCAGTCATCACACTACCAGTTAAAGTGATGACGTGGCAGGGTGGACTGTTGACTTTAACTTTGACCTTAACTTGGACTTTGCCCTTTATGGAAACAAATACAGAGAACACATACAAGATAGCAAACCCCTCAGTCTTAGTCAATCAACATCAGGCCATGATCGACAGTCATCGGTCATTACGTTGACTTTAACCAGAGTTGACTTTGACCAAAAATCAACTGCACACAAAAGTAAGCAGATAATACAATAAGAGCAATGTGGTTCTTGACAATGTGTGTATAATTTTATAGATTATTTTAGGTTCATAATTTGTAAAAAAACAAATGTATATATATATATATATGTATTTTATGTATTTAATTAAATGAAGTTGTGTGTGTGTGTGTGTGTGTGTATATATATATGAAATTGTTCATGTGTGTAAATGTGTAGGAGTGCATGAAAATATTTGTATACATGTATATACTTGTGTGAATATATATATATATATATATATTATTTTATGAGGGTAAATAAATAATTTCACCCTTTAAAATATATTTTCGAAAAAACAAATTTTAATATAAAGTATATTTTAACAAATATAAATATCATATGAAATTATATTTTTATTTGAAATGGCATTTATATATATTTATTTATATTTACTGTACTTTTTATGTCATTATATTAATTTTTATGCCATAAGGGCAAAGTGTAATTTTGAAAGATCTTCGAGGGCAAAGTTATAATTTTGCATTTCCTCTAAGGGCACATATGAAATTTTGTATTTCATCTATGGCCATTATAGTAATTATAAAATAGACAAGGCTATTTTGGTAATTATCTGGAGATTAGGGTATTTTGGTAATTATCAAAATGGATGAGGTCATTTCGATAGTTATGTGGTCATACATATAGCTGTGAATGAACCATGTGCATACATTTGCATAAAAATGAATTTCGAAAGCTTTTGCATTTTTATGCAAAGGACTAGTTTTCCCTAAGGTGATTAGTGTTTTGAAAAGTGATTTGAAAAGTCATAGTCATGCATATGTGGGAAAAAATTATATGAATTGTGAACTATTTAGTAGAGGGCCCATCAACTAGTAGGTAGGAGTTTGGATTCTCGCATGTGACTACATGTGAGTGTATTGGTATATGTGGTGGTTGTCACCCGGACACTTGCATGATGCGGATGCAAGCGGGTTCATCCTCACTTACACTATTTTCACTAAATAGTTCTAGTGATTTGGTTTCCTTAAAAGTATACCATGTATAATAATAGTGTTTTTATTTCTGAATTTGTTGATTTCCAAACGCGTTTTTGGTTTGATTGTCATTTCTCCTTTTTCACCTAAACAAGCAACTTCTAAATTCCTTGGGCATTTTGTGAGGGCCCAAAGTACCCAAAATGAGCAAATCATAATAGATTTGGTACTTTTAAATCTAGTAATGGAAGAAATCATTTTTCATCTTCTTGCCATTCCACTGAAATTGAACGAAGGATAAGAGAAGAAAAATATATAAATGTATCCAATGTGGAGGAATCTCAATTCCATAAAACTCAAGTGTTGTTGTCAAAGTTATTAAGGAAACTCAACATCTCAAGTAAGAAAAACTCTAGCACATTGGGAAAATCAAGTGCTAGAAACTTGAGCACCTTAGGAAACCTAAGTGTCAGAAACTCAAACACCTAGGGAAAACCAAGTGCCATAATTTTAATATGTATAAAAAACTACATTTCCTCCATCTCAAGTTCTAGTAACTTTATTGTAAAAAAAAAATTATTATTGAAAAGTGATGGCAGAGAAAGTTAAGTTAGTGCTAAGCCTTTTCCAATACCAAAAATGCCAAGTTCACATCATTTAACAAGATTGCGGTGTTCATCCATTCACCCCGATATAAAGTTAAAGCATTGTATTTGTATGAACACAACTTGGTCATTTGATCCAAACTTTTCATGCACTTGCATTTGAAAACTTTATGCCAACACGATCCCCCATTTGGATAAGTTGTCCAATGTAAAGGCATATTTTAGAGAATATGTTTGTCTTCAATATTCACAAGCCATCAATAGAAATCATAGGCAAACTACGAACAGAGTTATTGGGGATGATATAAAAAAAAATATGAAGGGATCTCTAATGTATACAAGCCATATAAGATAAAATTTGATGTCAAGTTAAAATATGATATAAACATATCTTAATAAAGTATGGCAGATAAGAGAACATTTATTAAATAGTATTAGAGGTACTGCGGAAGAGTCATTCTCAAGGTAACCATCATATTTTGCAATGTTGGTAGCTATTAATTCAGGAACAGTCACACACATTGCTATTGATGATGGAGAATATTTTTAATACTATTTCATGGTATTAGGACCAAGTATACGAGGATTCCATTCTAACATAAGGCCTATTGTTACTGTTGATGGGGTAACTTTGACACTTAGATATCATGGCTATCTATATATTGTTGCAGTTGTAAATGAAAATGATCAAATTTTTTGGTTACATTTGATGTAGGGGATGGTGAAAATGAAGCTCCGTACATATAGTTCTTCCTATGTTTTAAAGAAGCCTATAGAGAACTTGACAACTTGGTTTCGTATTAGACATACATAAAGATATGGAAAACGCATTGAAAGTTCTTTATCCCAACTCTTACTACGGATTGTGTGTGTCATATTAGTCGAAACTTGAAGACTAAGAAGTTTGGACAGGAAGATCAAATTCTCCCTACTTTTTACTTAGCTGTTAAGGCATATTTGGCATCAAGGTTTGACTTGTTTGACTACTATATGAATGAGTTGTGGAATATAAACATATGGGCGCTATAATACCTATCCAAAATAAAAGTTAAAAAGGTGGGCTCATTGTAAGTTTTTTGTTACTCAATACAATACATTGACTACAAACATTGTCAAATGCTTAAATGCAATATTGAGGGACACAAACAGGGTGATAGGTGTTCTAATAAAGGGTACGATTAATTTGACTGCCTAGTCTTGCACATGCAAAAAGTTTAACATGAATCAGTATGCATGTGTGCATGGTATGACAGCATGTTTGTACCAACATATCGAGTTCCATAATATGTGCTTGAAGTATTAACGTGTCGATATACTTTGTGCAACTTATATTGAGTCTATATATCATGTTGGTGACACAACTCAATGGGAGGCTCCACATCAAGTTCAAATGAAGATAGTTCGTCCCCAACCCCAGACAGTAGACAACATGCTATTGGTAGACAAAGAAAAAATAGAAAATTGTCTTAAGGAGAGGAGAAGATAAAATACGAATGTGGTCACTGTAGAAACATGGGACACAACCAGGCAAAATGTATTGAGCCAATAACTCATGCTGATGTTGGTACTAGTAGAGTTGGTAGGATCTAAATTAAATTTTTATGTTGCATATTGATATGTATTGAATTTTTTATATTAATTATAATTTATAACAAATACACTATATAAGTATGTATTATGTTTATTCTTTAACTTATATTGTTTAAATGTATATACATAAAGATTTATGAGTGGTGGTAATGAATTTTGTTATACTATATAAGTAGATAGTATATGAATAATATTTCCAATTTTCGAAGTTCTATGTAAATTATACATGCATAATAAATTTATGTATATACAAAGTGATGAAATTATATAAAGTGATGAATATTTTAAATATACTAATTGTAAATATAAAATTTGTAAAGTAAATATACAAATTGTAAAAAGCTTGTAAATATACAAAGTGATGATTTTATTATTTATCAAGTCCATTTACCCTGCATGGTGTGGCATGTTGGTGCCCCAACCAATGCCTTATTTGTAATATCTTCTTACTTTGTATACAGTTGACTTTTGATCAAAGTCAATGCATGGACAACTGACTATAGGGTCAATGTCTGGTGTTGGTTGACTAGGACTGAGTGGTATGTGATCTTCAGTGTATTATGTGTATTTGTTTCTTTTTATAATAAAGTCAAAGTTTTAGTCAAAGTCAAAATCAACAATCTACCCTGCCACATCATCACTTTGATTGGTAATGTGATGACTCAAACTCTTTTTTCTTAACCCTTGACTGTGTTTGTGGCAAATTTGATTTTAATGTGGTCTTGCTTTGTAAAAGTGGGGACCACATGCAAGACCAATTTTAAATTTGGTTAAGCTTGGTCAAAGTGGGCTAGTTTGGCCCCACTCTTTTGAAACCCTCAACCCTTCCACTTTAAAAGCAACATGTTGGCTGAAAACAAACTCCATTTTCCTAGTGTTGCCGTCAACCACAGAGAGAAAGAGAGAGGAGAGTGTTTTATAGAGAAGAAGGAGAAGGAGGCAAAGAGAAAGGGCTAATTTTCAAGCTTGTTTAAGAGGTTTTATTCAAAGCACCAAGGAAGAGGAAGGAGGAAGAGGCCGGCCATATTTTTAGCTGCTGGAGGAAGGTTCTTGGCTTGCATTCTCAAGGGTTGTAGTGGGGTTTTAGCTAATTCAAGGTAGGGCCCAAACTCTACTTGTATTTGCTAGTGTTTGGTAGTGTATTAGTGTGTTTGTGGTCTTGATATACCCTCTTTATGTATTTTGTTCATGGATGTATTTGGGACCACTTAGAAATTTGTAAGATGGGCTGTTTAAAATAGGTTTTTTTTAGGTTAATCAAAACTCTAATCTTGTATGGTGGTAGGGTCCCTTTTTCATCTAGTGTTTTGATTTGAAAATGGGTGCTGTGAATTAGGAAATTCATGAATTTTTGTGGAATTTGGATTAAAATTGGCATTTGGATATTTGTCCAAAAATTCTGAAAGTTTTACTACATATACTTGAGTGTCTTGTGAACATCCTCGTCTCTGAATTTCTTCAATCGGAGTTCTGATGAGGGAGAAAGAATTATTTGAAAATTACTGAACGGATAGATGTTTTGAGAGAATCCTGCACCATAACCCATAGGTTTGGTGATATTTCAGGGCCTTTGATTTTTACTAATTTTCAATTCATATTTTTCTCTTTTAATTCATTAAATTTTGGATATTTTGGTTTTAGAATTTTCCCATTTGGAGTTAAATTAAGGATTCTATAATTTTTACAATTTTTTTTGTTTTGCTGGAAAAATTTTGAAGCTGTAACTGTTTGTGACCAGATTTTGTATATGGATTTAAGCTAGCTTAAATGTTGTTTTTTGCTGGAAATTTTGGACTAAAGTGAGCTGTACATGACCAGTTATTGGTATGGTTTTAATAAACTAAGTAAAGGTAATAATGTGACTAGTTTAGGACTTAGATTTAAATCAAACTCCATGACTACCTTGTCTAAAACCAACTTTGATATTTATTTAGCTTTTTAAACTAGTAAAGTATGAAACTTTATACTTCTTATGTTGGTTAATTTAGTGAGGTTACAATTTTATTTATAAAGTATGGTTGTTGGAATTTGATTTAAGTATGATTATATTTGCTTTCCTTTGTAATTAAATTGTTATTTCGAAATAGTTTCTTTAGAAATAAATGGGTCTACTCATATGGATATATTTGTATGAATCTATATATAAATAGATTTGTATATGTATAGATTTGCATATAGTAAATAATAACTTGAGTTATTATAATGAATTTTTACCTATGGCTATGCATGATAAAATTTTATATATATATATATATATATAAGTATTTAAATGCATGTGTTGTCTTACATATGAGAGTTAATTATGTTTGGAAGCTATGTATATTGATGACATGAGAATGGTGTTTGCTAGCTATGGCATGAGCATACGCATGCATTGCAACCTATCATGGAAATTTTGTTATACGCAAGAGAAATTATATTTTTGTCAACTCATGTTTTAAAAATTATACATTGTATAGACATGGTCATGCATTCGTAGGCAGTTAAAATTTAAAATGAATGGAGGTTATGTGATTGTGAATGTGAATTGTCTAGTATAGGTCCCACTAACTAGTGAGTTGAGAGATTGGATTCTCACATGTGAGCGTATTGGTGTGTGTGTAGGATGTAACCCCAACACTTGCATGACCCGGATGCAAGGGGGTTTCATACTCACTCATGCCGTTTCCACTAAACGATTAAATGTGTAAGGATTTCCTTGAAAGTATGCATATGTACTGCTTTAGGAAATTAGAGTTGTCAACGGGTAACTAGCTCCAGCATAATTAAAATTTACCCAAAGTGAAAAGTCCTACATATAAGAGTTTTAAAAGTTTTTTTTTTTTTTTGGTGGGGTCAGCTGGTCTATCCAGCTAGGCAACCAGACCTGGTCGAACCCAGGCTGATGGAAGATATGCCCTCAACATTATCGTTGGGCCAAGCCATAGGTATAAGAGTTTTAAAAGTTATTGCATAGATGGTTGCTTTTAAAATGATAAACGAACAAGAGGTTTTTATAACTGTTGACATTCCTTCAGCATATTGCACTGCATCATCACATGCATGTTGGGAACCTACTAAGTGTTTTTCACTCACTCCTGTTTGTTTTTTTTATGTTTAGGTAATCCTGAACCCTAGCTGAGCAGTTTGACAATGACGTGGTGGACCGGCGGAGGGTGGCAACAGTACAAATTAGTTCCGCAGTTTTATTTCCATTTTAATAATACTAAAAGTTTTATAGAGATACAGTTAATTTTCTTTGCATTATGGATCTTGTGTAAAGAATCGTGTTTTTTGGGGTTTAGAAATATTTTTATTTTGCTATTAATACCAACGGCTTAATTTTATCCTAAAGAGTAAAGAAAATTTTTATTCAGTTTTTCGGTTATGTTTCAAAAGGAAATTTTCTATATATTATTATTTTGTATCGCCTTTACGAAGTGACATCTCTTTATTTGGGTCTTCAGACTCGAGTAAAGGGGTGTTACATCATTAGTGGGTCCACGAATAGCCATACACACCACAACGACCGTTGATTCTCCAATCAATGGGTCGTAGGTGGGGCCACCAACGACAAGTTAGTGGTCCACTGACATCCACACACCAATCAATTACCCAACTGACGGTGTGTCGATAGGGTCACCGATTCCCACCCACCCGCTGCGTGCCCTAAGTTATTTCCTGATTTCATGCCTATCTTGGCACTTGACTTTCCCTGGATGAGATTTTTTAATTCTACGAGTTTCACCATAAATAGGAAACTTTCACCAAAGTCTTTAATGTACAAAAATTTTAGTGGTTACTATTACATTATCTACTAGTTTTTATGTACATTATCTACTAGTTCTTATATACTCGTGTTTATATACATAATCTTGTTAATTTTTTCAACATTGGTGTACATATTTTTATGTACAATATCTACAGTTTTTTGTATGTACATTAAAAATTATTTAATGTTGAATGCCAGACAAGTTTGTTAATTGAGTAATACATATGTACGTATTATATAGTAAACATTATAAAATATTAAAATATATAATAATCATATATAATATGTATGTATGTGCATAATATACTACATAATTTAAAATATAAATCTAAATTGATAGTTCTCTGCTATACACCTCAATAGCATATTTTTGCCTAAAAAAATTAATATCTTGTTGGCTAAAGTCTATTTTATTTTTCACAAGTAAATATTCAATATGCTTTATCATAAATACTCCACAATCCCCCTTTATAAAATAAATATAAAACAAACACAATTAGTACAAATTGGTAGACACCTATTAATGAAAACAATAGTTAATAAGTTTAATAAGCCCTCGTTGTTCGATAGTGCTGTTTGAGTTGATGTTCCAGGGATGGAAGGGGTTATTAAGACTGCCAATATAGTCTTTTGGAGTTCATAAACTACAATTGTAAGTACCTGTTTCTATATCTTGGATAATTTCAACATAAAAATGTAAAAATTGAGTCATTGTTCCCCTAATTTTGGGTTGACTAAAAAAATAGCATGTCTCAACAAATATGACAACATGATCCATAATACTTTAAAATGATCACGATCTGTTTTATAATTTAACATGGAATCATAAAAGTAGATATGTCGGCTGCATATATCAATATGCATCAAAACCCAATGACTTTCCTCGCTACTGAGTGGCATGATAACCTATCAAAAAAATTGTAATTAATGACTGTTTAATTAAAATAAAAAATTTGTACAATTACTATTTATTTAATCACAGTCAATCCAACTTTGTGATGTCAGATTATATGCATTCCCCTAAATATAGTTAAGCAATGTCATATCGATCTAATAAGTTGCTTTCTTTCATTTAATCTCTCTCCATTGTTCAAACATTAGCCATTGCCCTTCAACATTTTCCTAAATTCATCAAAAAAAAAAAGATTGAATAAAATCGAAAGATAATTTTTTAACACTATACATTTTCTTATTATGATTTATTTTCATATTTCTTATGCTTTAAATTGATAAATACTTCCCTTAAATCTATATTTCTTATCTTTCTAAGATGGCCGAAATACGTATTTTTTTTTATTAATAAATACATCCCTTAAATTCATACTTTTTGACATTTCTAAGATGGCAGAAATACATGATTTTTATCTTATTGGAATGTGGTGGAGGTGAAACATCCAAAAAAACCTCAATCTTCATCTCTATTTTTATACCAAATTCCTTTTAGGTAAAGATTGCACCTTTTTTTTATTGAAGTTGAACTTCATCACAACCTTATTCATACGTTCCATTTCTCTTATTATCATATTATGTTATATGCCCTCACTTAGTGCAATTTAATGCATCCTTTGAAAAAGAGTACAAAAACAATTATCTTTAAACTTCTTTAGTTGCATTGCCTTCATTCTAGATGGCTTTTTGGATTCTTACTTAAACTTTGAACAGATGTCATCAATGCACTTTATTATAAGTGATCTAGAAGTAACACGAAGTTGGCTATCTAAATTTTGCAATGCATACTATTTCAAATCCTTAGCTTATGCCATTTTCCTATTAAATTATAAACAAGTAATTAGGTACACAAAAAAAAATTGAAATTTAAAAGAATTGTGGCACCATGGCCGACAATGCCCCACCAACGACATATGGGTAGTGGCACCGACGAGCCATGCCCATGCTACATGCACTGACTGCTTGTTGGTTGTGCACCTACATGGGCATGGCCTATTGGTGCCACAACCACTTCACAGTCGGTTGGGGAATCGATGGGGCACCCCGACTGATTGTGTGTTAGTAGTGCACCAATATTGGCATGGCTTGTAATTGTCCCAACCGACTGTGTATCACTTCCATGTTGGCGAGATGGCGCCAGAGGATTGGCCCATGGGTACCTCCTTCAACCGTGTGGTGGTGGTGGCAGCCACAGGCCACATCCACGTGAGTGCCACCACAACATGCGCTTGATGCACACCAAATTGGTTGTAACATCCGCATTTATTTTCAGTATCGTTTGAAATATTTGTTTTCATTTTCGTTTTAATTTTAATCATTCGTTTTCATTTCTGGCACTATTAGAAATATTTTTTTTCATTCCCGGCACAGTTGACTCATGCTCAAAGTCAACCTTTGTCAAAGTGGATCAAAATATAAACTTTTAACTTTGGCTTTGACCAAGCTTTTTAAATATTTTTTTAAAAGTGTTCAAATTTTACTTACTAAAGGGCCGGCCACCTCCATTAAAAACTTCAAGAGAGTTCTTTTAGAGAGAGAAAGTAAGAGAAAGAGAGAGAAAATCAAAGAACAAAGGAAAAAAATCAAGGAACAAAGGGAAAAGAAGAGGCCAGCAACTTGAAGAAGTGTGAAACTTGTGTTTTGGTATTTTTTAAGAAGGTTTTAGGATAAGAAAAGCTTGGAAAAGGTAGGTTTCCAAACCCACTTATGCTCTAACTTGATTTATGGTGTCTTAGGTTCAATTAATGCTAGAATCATCTGAATCTAGGTTGCTCCTTGTTAGATTACGCTTATTTCATGTGATTTGAACTTGATTTGGTGTATGGTAAAAACCCCCAAATGTTTGAGTTAAGTTTTGATAAATTGTGGAATTTCAAGTTGTTTTGTGGATTGATGATTGAAATTGCTAATTGATGAAAGGGTCTTGCAAAGCCCCTTGATTATTACTTGAATTGATGGTGCATCGTTGAATTATGAAGCTTTGAAGTTTAGGCCATGGAGGGGACATATTCAATATTTTTGTAATTGTGAAGGGCATTTTGGTCTTTACACAATTATTGTGTAATTGAGTGGCAAAATGGGTAAAAATATTAGGGTTTGGATGGCTGTGTATGTGTATAGGTATAAGTATAATTGTGTGTGAGTATATATATATATATATATATATACATGTGGTTATATAGATATGTGTGTGTGTATATATAGACATGTGTATTTGTGTGTGTAGGTATATGTGCATAAATATACTTATATTTTGTTAAATAACTATATATATATATAGTTTTGGGGTATTAAATATTATTTTGCAAATGGATTATATTTTGGGATAAAAGAAGAGTATTTTCATAATTATGTAAATGTATTAACACTATTTTCCAGCAATATAATGTTGTAGGTTTTAAATAGTTTATTAAACCATTTTTGGTGTCGTGAATTACATTATGGTAATTATCAAAATAGATAGGGGTATATTGGTATTATTTTGGTGATAAGGGGTTATTTTGGTCATTATCGAAACAGATAAGATCATTTTGGTAATTTTGTGGTTATGCATATAGTTGTGAATGAACCATGTGTATACATTTGCATAAAAACTGATTTCGAAAGCTTTGAGTTTTTATGCAAATGACTGTTTTTACCTAAGATGACCGATGTTTTGAAAAGTAATTTGAAAAGTCATGGCTATGCATATGTAGGCAAAACTAATGTGATGGAGCTTATGTGATTTGTGAACTGTTCAATAGAGGGCCCATCAACTAGTATATGGGAGTTTAAATTCTCGAATATGGCCACATGTGAGTGTATTGGTATACGTGATGGCTGTCACCTTGGCACTTGCATAACACAGATGCAAGTGGGTTTATCCCCACTTGGACTGTTTTTACTAAATATTTCTAGTGATTTAGTTTTTTTAAAAATATATTATGAGCTGCTTTGGGAAATAACAGTTGCCGACAGGTAACTAGCTCCTGCGTAACTAAGGATAGATATGTTACGCTATGTGAAAAGTCCTATGAAAATGATTTCACAAGTGGTTTGAAAGAATTGTGTTTTGCACTCGTTTTTAGAATGAAAAAGGAGAATTAGTATTTCAATAAAGGAAAAGAAAAATGAAGTTTTTGCATACATAGTGCATTATATGTCTATGCATTTTGGTCACCTACTGAGTATTCATTACTCACTGCTATCTGTGTTTGTGTGTCTAGGTAATCTCGTGAACTTGGACTATGTGGTTTGGTCACAGTAAGGGCATGAAGAGTAAGATAGATGTACAAATTTATTTTCTATATTTGTTTTTTGTTTCTTTGGATAATAAAGCTCTGAGTCTTAAATACTATTTTCTTTATATTGTGAGTTTTGTAAATTTTTATGTTTACTTAAATTAGTATGGTTTTAATGACCAAAGAGTAAAGAACATATGATTCATTCAAGCATTTATTCGAACACCTAACATGCATTCTAACACCAAACCATATCAATACCATACAACCTAAAATCAAAACATAAGCAAGTAAAAAAAAACATGGAATTAAACACTCAACTTTCACTAAAATATTTATTCAAATATATACCATGCATTCTAACTCCAAAATAGATTAACAACATACAACCCAAAATCAAAACCCATGCAAATATAAAGCACAGACAATTAAACAATCAAACTTTACTAAAATATTTATTCAAACATTTAGCATGCATTGTAACTCCTTTCATGCATTATAGCTCCTTTCATTCATTTTAACACCTTCCATTTGTAATTCAGAAGCCTATGCATTTTATAACCAAAATATATCAAAATCAACAACTTAAAATAAAAGAAACAACCATTATTGTTCATAAACTAGTTGCCACCATTAGCATGCATTGTAAGTCCTTTCATGCATTATATCTATTTTCATTCATTTTAACACCATCCATTTGTAATTCAAAAACCTATGCATTCTATAACCAAAACATGTCAAAATCAATAACTCAAAATAAAAGAAACCACCATTATTGTTCATAAACAAGTTGCCCAACCATGAGACCATATTTAAACCAGAACACCACACATAAAAATAAAAATTTAAGTACCTTAACCTTTATCATAAACAGTGTTGGTGACGATGGTATTGGCGACGATGACGACTTTAGATAAAGAAGAAGGAGATGGCGATGGTGACTTTATGGAGGAAAAGGAACAACAACAACGCAAGTCCAAAGAAGAAGAAGAATGAGAGGGGTCCGTGTGAAGTTGGTATGAATGTGGCTACCACTGAATTGGCCAAAATTTTACTTATCAATGGTCTGTTCATTTTACACTTCTTGGGGCATAAGCATAATTTAAGACTAAAATTTTAATTATGCAAAAAAGTTGGCTTTTTTTTTGTTATTGTATACTGGGCCAGACCATGACATAAAAAAACCCTTTATTTATGTATATTTAGGGAGGTCATTAGAAAGAGTGATGTTAAATGGATACAATATTGTTCTAAACACATGCATCTCTAAATACATATTCATTAGAGTTTGAAAAGTATGGGATATGTAATATTGATCATGGTTGGGTTCGAAATTTGGAATATCAAGTGTGGTCGGATTTGGGATTTTGAATCTCGAATGTGGTCTGGTTTTATATGCAAGTTCAACCTTTTATGAGAACAAGTAAAACAAAGGACAAACTAGAAGAATGTTATCAATAAATCTTGTTTAGCTAGAAGTGTAATAACCGCCTCCAAAATATGTGTGTTAATATATTTACTTGTGGAATTTTCACTTGTGGGCATGAGCACGAGTGTATTCAGCGAGTTTGTTAAGCACTAGGTGGATACGAAGTCAGAAAACATCAGGTGCAATGACAGGTTCTATGTCAGGTGCTTGACATGGTTCAAAGTTTGATATTTTCTCCCCTCAAACCCGAGAGTGTCAAGCACAATGACAGGAGCCTGACATGGTTCAAAGCTTGGCATTTCCGCAACCCGAGCATGTCAGTCACATAGTCAAGTGCAGTGACACACATCTGCCATGCTGCCTAACTGAACTGTGAATTTAGGGCTGTATGCGTGCATGAAGGTAGGTAATTCGATTTGTGCTGGTATGTATGTGCATGTGTGTGTCTTCAAAGTTGACACCCATTTATATGTGTATTTGATATTTAAATTTATGATTTTTAATTGGCATTAGTTGACAATTAAGTGATTAATACTTTCCTTCTATGAAATAAGAAAAGTAAAAGCTATGAAGTAAGGTAAGTTTTGACTAGGGTTTTATCTTTAAATTAAGAGGCATCTAAGTGAAAAAATGTCTGCAATTCTCTTCTCCTCTTAGTGTTGAAATTTCCTAGAGAAAATTTGAGTGAAATTTTGTGTGATCAAGTAAGGATTTTTCAAAATTTTTGAAGATTTAAGACAAGTTTCACAATTATTTATTGTTCATTCTTACTTGTTTGAATCTCTCTTCTTATCCATCAATTTCTTCGAATTGGATTGATGCTTTACGCATGATAATATAGATTGTATGTGCTAGAAATTTTGATCTAAGAATGGGTTTTATTGTTTTACAAAAAATGCATGGATTTACAAGGAAAGTTTCAATTTTTACAAAGTATACATTGAACCCAAATTTCTCATTATGGCTGATCCTCTTGTATATGTCAAGGTTGAATTCTGTTTAAAGATTGGGCAATAAATCAAGGCTGGTCATGTGCAGTAATGACTGATTTTTTATAGTTTTAAATTGATTTATCGAAGAACAATGATTTTCTTTACTATACATGTGTTTTAAATCAAATTATGAAGAGATATTGCTTGCTGGAAAATTCTAAGCATTTTAGCTTTGTTAATAAATTAAATATTCATGTTTCAATTGAATTCGAATCCATATTATGTCGCTGGAATTTTTTGGACATTTATATACATGTTATTATGTCAAAATTATGTCACAATTTTGTTTTGGAATAAGCAATGCTTGCTAGAAATTTTGGTACTACACTACATGAGATCTTACATGGCAAGTTTGATTAATTGTGGCTTAAATTTATTTTTATGCATGTACTTATAAATTTTTCTATGAAAATAGCTTGCTGGAAATTAGAAAAATAAATAGAAATACAAGTGTATGCATGGTATGGTTGTATTACTTGTGATTGAAGATGACCAAAACCTATATTAGCATTTATTATGATAATTTGCCATGAAATATATGTTTTGGATATGATGGGTTCATAAATGCATGTACACTTGGTTTCTTAGTTTACTCACAAGTATGTAAGCGTGAGCATGTGCATTCAAGCATGGATTTAAAGTCAGTTTTATAATAAATGCACATCTACAAGATATATTGAAAAGAAAAGTATGTTTTCAAAAAAAACACCTTGTAGGCAAATTTGACAAGTTTAATATGGAGCTTTTGTATGTATGTATGTATGTATGGAACCTCATAAGAGAAGACTTGGTTTTTATGGATCCGACCAAGTTTATAGGGTTTACATGGGCACATGTAAACGGATTTGTATATGTGGGAGGACTTATTGAGGATCACAATAAGGGCATGGCTAATGCTCTTTGGCCGGAATTATTAGCATCATTTTGTATTTGCATGGCCAGGATGCAAGTTATCCATTTGATCCCACTTACGCACATATGCCTCTTTGTGGTTTAAAGTTTCTTGGGATATACTGCTCAGCTATTCAAGGGATAATTTGTATGGATTACCGATGAGTAATAGCTCCCATGGATATATGTATGAAAGTCCTACAATGGTGGTTATGTTTTCAAACTAAATAAAGATGTTTTGGTTTGAACTATGCATGATCTATTTGGAAGTAAACAAGTATGCATTGATTCATGATTAAGCATAAGCATTCCACGTTATGTGTGTGTGCATTATGGAACTTGCTGGGTGATTTGTCAGTTACTCTTATTTACTTATGTGTGTAGGTAATAACACTGAAACTGATTAAGCGGATCGTGGCCTTGGGGAAACTGAGAAGTGGTGTTCGGCTATGTTGATCTGTATGACCCAAGATAATAAAGTATTTTGCTTCCGCTATGCTAAGATATTAATTTCTTTACTCTGTTAAATAAATTATAAGACCAAGATATTTTGTTAAGCTCTCTTTACATGTGGGTTAAGGATATGAATAATATTACTATTATCATGTGATTTTTACGAATTTATTTTTATAAAGTGTGGATCCAAAGTAAAGAGGGAAAAAGAAAAAAAAAAATTGGTCTTATTTTACGCCAGACGTCACAAGAAGAATTAGATTAGGATAAAGTTTGGTGTAGATAACAATTGCACTCATTGATTCTCTAAAACTTAATACGTTAATATTGCAATAAAGAAAGTGCATGTGCTCTTATTCATCCTCAACATCAAAATGGTTAGATCCTTCTAAAGATGTATTGTATTTGATATTAGGTACAAGTTATACCTTTTACTTGAACACATACGCTTTAGCCTCTGTCTGCAAGTCATGGAATTTAATCATCGTGGATGATAAATATTACTACATAAACAAGTTCAAAACTAACTTCCTTATAGATACTTTAAGAAGCATGCTAAACAATAATCAAAGCATGGAAAGACGTTTTTACAATGAAATATACAATTAATAAAATCTCCAACATTGGGTTTCATATCCCATCTAGTAAGAAATATAAGCCTTTTATCATGGCTCTTGAACGACTATTCGTCTTCCTATAATAACTGGCTTAATCAAATTTTATTCAAATTAACAGTTATTTTGTCAGCAAACCCTCTTCTTGAACCTCATTTTGAGGTCTTATGTAGTTGGAATTTCAACAAATGCAATAGCTCATATCATAAATTTTGTTGCCAAATTTTTGTACGTATAGAGTTTGACTAGACCTTCTAACACAGGCATAGTCTGTATTCTTTTAACTGGGTTGAAGACCAAGGGAGAACCTTCAAGGTGTGTTCGGGCATGACTTGAAGTCAAGCCAAGGGAGAGTCTATGTTGCATGTGAATACTCTTCCTGCACTTAAAACACATAAGTCAGAGGTGGCACCGAAGTAACCATCTTATCTAAGGAGAATGTAGATAATCAATTTAAAGACAGGTTTGGGTATTACCTTTCCAATAAGGGGGGTTGATGACTTTTCCCAAGATCTTTCCTATTCCTTGACATAATGGAGCATTTAGCTGCTACTAATAAGCCAATGGAACCCTTTAGTGTCTCCTTTCCAATCCAAATGTGAACTAAGAGAGTTCAAAGATGAAAGATCCAATCCCCCTATTAAATGCCAAAGTATACCTTTTAAACGTAATTGGTGACAGGTCGGATGGGCGACACGTGGCTTTAAGTGCTCATAAGTGTCGACAACTATCCTCTGGGTCCCACTCGAGGTTCCCTTAAGGAGGTGTGACTGGGGGTTGGAGCTCACGAGGTCAAACATACTGACGTATTGCATATATTAGCCTTATTCTAAAGCAACATGTGGAAGTAAATTTTACATCATTAGGAGTTAGGAACATGGGAGCAACTTATTGTAGAAGATGTTACTTTCCTAATCAACTAATCATGTCCTTATTTAAATGGCTAGTCACAATAATAGCTAATTTAGGTAAAGCTCCTACTGTCCTGGCTCACTTATCATTTTAGACCAATAAATGCGGCTAGGTTCAAGCCTAGTGTTGATCAACAAGCTTGTCGAGTAAGGTGTACTAGCTGTTAGGGGTTTTCTAGACATTCCATTCGATTAAGGGTGTGACCGGGCTAAGCGTTTGAACTCATTAGGCCATGTGGCCTCGTTTCTCTTCGGGCTGAGGCACAGGGTTTAGCCCTAAATGGAAACATACCTAGATGATGGCCCAAGGTGAAAATTCCCCTATAATAGTTGCCCCATAACCTTTAGCTTCCATTATAAAGGGAGGAAAAGGCTAAATGTTTATATAGTTGGGCTCAAATCCGACCTGCTTTCAACAATCTTTTTTTCTTTTTCTTTTTTCAAGGATGGACTTGATGAGCTAGCTTCCAAGGTAGCCTCCAAATGGAATGTTCCAAACATTGTCAGACATGATGGGGTTTAGGGGATGCGCTTCTTTTTTTGTGTGCGCTTTTTGACTCCCATACACCGACATTAATGAGGATGCCACATGTAGATGAGATTGGATGGTTCAAAGTGGTTGCTAGCCATTTGACACATTATGAAGCACTACCCTTCAGGATCATTTAACATGTAGTTTAAATGCCATTTGACATGTGCTGGCATTCAATCAAGATCGTCGTATCTTTCCCTTTAGGGAGCGATGGTTGCAACCATTCCCCATATAAATCCAACATTCCTAGGTAGGTGTACCCTTTTTCCCCCTTGCTCTTACCTTCATACATACTCTAAACCACCAAAGAACCATTGTTTCTTATTGCCATTACACTCATATACCTACAATTTTTCTCAAGAATCTATTTACTTGCCTCCGTGTTTTCTCCTTCTAGTAACTGAAGGTCACTCCAGCATCACTTCTTACTCAAAAGTAAGTTTTTTTTTCGTCTCTTTCTTCTTATGTGGCTGTTGTTTACTTATAGGGTCGTTATCTTAAGTTTTAAGAAAAATAGGGTGGGTTTAAAAAGGATTAATGCTCAAAATAGGAAGGTTGGTGAAGAGGCCACACGCGGGCTAAAGTTGCGAGACCTTAAACCTGCAGGTAGTATTGCAGAAGTTGATCCCTACTCATTCTTTTTCTTATTGAAAGGAGGAAGGTTCAAGCCGAAGCTCCTTTGTCATGATTTCTTTTTCAAAAATGATGAGGACTCAAAGACAAAATGGGAATGGCTCTGCATCTTCCTTTGCTCAGCCACCATAGTTGGTGGTCGTGGAAGTATCATTGGGAAGTGACTCGGACGGAGATGACCTTTTGCCCATCATTTCAATATCATGGAGAATGCTAGGGAGCCCAAACCTCATCTCTTATGCCCTTTTTTCCCATCTACCCGAGGTAGCTGAGGAGCAGACCCTTGATAAGGTCTACTAGTACTTAGGTATGAGCCCCTTTCGTAACACCAGTTAGGACCTCTAGACATCGAAGGCTCTTAATAGTTGATGAGGCTGAAGAAAAAGATAAGGCTTCAAAAAAAGTGAAGGAAGATACTTTGTGTGAAGAGTTAGCAAATGCCACATTTGTTAAGGATGATCGTTATGAATTAGAGGACATCAAGGAGGAAGAAGATGAAGAAGCTCAGGCCGAAGAAGGCTATGTTGAGGAGGACCTTATTGTAATAACCATCTACAAAATTTACATGATGGTGTGTTTATTTGTGAATTTTCACTTGTGTACTTGTGCATGAGTGTACACGTGCAAGTTTGTGAAGCACTACTTGAAGACAAAATCAAAGCAAGTCAGGCGTAATAACAGGCGCTTGACATGGTTCAAAGTTCCCTAAGTTTTCCCTCAAACTCAAGAGTGTCAAGCACAATGTCAGCCACAATGATAGGTGCCTGACATTGTTCAAAGCTTAGCAATTAAACAACTCGTGCGTGTCAGGTGCAGAGTCAGGTGCAATGACAGGCGTCTGATATGTTGTTGAAGGGTACAATGATTTTTGAGTTTCTGTGTATGTACGAGAATGTGTGTATAATAATTTGTCTTGTGCTAGCATGTATGTATATGAGTGTGTCCTTAAGGTTCACACCCATTTATGTGTGTATGTGATGTTTGAATTTTTTATTAAGAAAAGTTTTGACTAGGATTTTATCTTTAAATTAAGAGGCATCCAAGAGGAAAAATTTTCAGCATTCTCTTCTTCTCTTGGTGCTGAAATTCCCTAGAGAAAATTTTGTGAGATCAAGTAAGGATTTTTCAAGGTTTTTGAAGATTCAAGGCAGGTTTCACGTTTAATTGTTGGTCGTTCTTATTTATTTAAATCTATCTTCTTCTCCAAATTTTCTATGGATTGATTCAGTGATTTATGCATGATAATATGAATTAGTGTGTGCTGGAAAATTTTGATCTAAGAATGGGTTTAATCGTTTTACCGAAAAGCACATGGATTTACTTGAAATGTGTTGATTTTTATAAATAAAAAAAAAAATTTGGAACCCAAATTCCCTTTATGGTTGATCTCTATGTATGCATCCAAATTGAATTTTGTTTAAGTTTGATCATGAAATCAAGGTCGATCACACTTAGTAATTGTAATAACCGCCTATGTTAGTGTGTTTATTTGTGGAATTTTTTTTTTCACTTGTGGGCTTGAGTACGAGTGTATTCGAGCGAGTTTGTGAAGCACTGTGAGGACACGAAGTCTAAGAATGACAAGTTCTATGTCAGGCACAAGGACGCACATGGAGGAGTTAAATGTAAAATGAAGCTAATTGGAAATTTTGGATAGTTTTGATACCGCTTTGTAATTTGAGTATAACTCTCTCATCCGAGCTCTAATTGAGATGATTCAAGATGCTATGGAACGGGAAGAAAAAGCTCTACAACTTTTGTGCTTTACGTTTTGAGAGATATGGATGCATCAAGGTCAAAATTGGATTTGAATTTACTGTCAAGTGCAAGTCATGTGCCTACAATTGGGCCTAACATACTCCCAAGGAAAGGCTCAACATTGACAATGGTAGTGCAAGTCAAGTGCAATGTTAGGTGCCTACCATTGGGCCTGACATGCGTTATAGGAGTGAAAACAAGAATGAAAATTGGACGAGCTTTGGCGAGCAAACTCGTGGGTGTCAGGTGCCAAGTCAGGTGCAATGACAACATGTCATTAACTGCATACCAATTTAGTGTGTGTGAGCGTGAATGTGGGTACAATTTGATTTGTGCCAACATGTATGTGTATGTGCGTGTCTTTAAAGTTGACACCCATTTATGTGTGTATTTGATATTTAAATTTATGATTTTTAATTGACATTAGTTGACAATTAAGTGATTGATACTTTCTTTATATGAAATAAGAAAAGTAAGAGCTATGAAATAAAGCAAGTTTTGACTAGGATTTTGTCTTTAAATTAAGAGGCATCTAAGACGAAAATTTTCTACAATTCTCTTCTCCTTTTAGTGCTAAAATTTTCTAGAGAAAATTTGTGCAATCAAGTAAGGATTTTTCAAGATTTTTGAAGATTCAAGGCAAGTTTCCCAACTATTTGTTATTTGTTCTTATTTGGTTGAATCTCTCTCTTCTTCTCCAATAATTTCTATAGATTGGATTGATGAATTTTGCATGATAATATGGATCATATGTGCTGGAAATTTTAATCTAAGAAAGGGTTTTATCGTTTTATCGAAAATCACATGGATTACATGAAAAGTGTTGATTTTTACAAAAATACACATTGAATCCTTATTCACTTCATGACCGATCCATATACAAGTGTCAAGACGGAATTTTTATCTTGATCTATCATTAAGTCATGGCTAATTATGCATGTTAACGTATAGAGTTGATTAATCTCAATTAGATTGACTTCAAGCAATAATTTTTCTTAAGTCTAAAATTGTTTTAATTCAATTTATAAAGAAATTTTGTTTGCTGGAAGATTCTAGGCATAATAGTTTGATTAATTCATTAAATCTGTATGTTTAATTGAGCTTGGATTTATACTATGAATGCTGAAATTTTCTAGACATTAGTATGCATGGTATATATGAATAATTCTGCAGTTTAGGTTGCCGGAAATTATGAAATTATATGAAATTTATATGATATTCATATTATGAAATGTATTACTTGTGATTGAAGGTAGCCAAAACCTATACAAGCATTAAATAAGTTATTTTGCTATGAAATATATGTTTTAGATATGATAAATTGATAAATGCATGTGCGCTTGGTTTCTTACTTGGTGAAACAAGTATGCATGATCACAGGTATGAAAGCATGAGCATGTGCATTCATAGCACATTTTCAAGATTCATTGAAAAGCAAAGTATGTTTTCAAAGGAATACCTTGTAGGCAAATTTGACAAGTTTAATATGGAGTTTTTGTATGTATGTATGGAACCGCATAAGAGAATGTTTGATTTTGTTAGATCCGACCAAGTTTGTAAGGTTTACATGGGCACATGTAGACGGATTTGCATATGTGGGATAACTCATTGAGGATCACAATGAGGGCATGGCTAATGCCCTTTGGCCAGAGTTATTATTATCGGTTAATACTTGCATGGCTAGGATGTAAGTTGTCCTTTTTACCCCAGCTTTTCAAAGGATATTTGTATGGATTAGCAACAGGTATAGCTCCCATGGATATATGTATGTGAAAGTCCTACAATGGTGGTTTTGTTTTCAAACTAAATAAATAGGTTTAGGTTTGAACTATATAAGATCTAATTGAGAGTAATCAAGTATGCATTAATTCATGAATAAGCATAAGCATTCTACGTTGTGTGTGTGCATGGTGGACTTGTTGGTGACTTGTCACTTATTCTTATTTGCTTATGTGTGTAGGTATTGACACTGAAAACTAATTAGATCGAACGTGGACTTGGAAAATTTGCAAGGTGGTATTTGACTATGATATTATGCATGATCCAAGTTAATAAAATGCTTCCTCTATGCAATATTTGAAACACAGTTACTCTTTTTAAATAAGTTTATAATATCAAAATATTTGTTAAGTTTTTCTTTACATGTGGGTTTTGAATTCAAAATACTTTTAACATTATTATTATTAGTAATACGTTAATTTTAAAATTAGTATTGTTTTATGGATTCGAAGTAAAGAGGAAAAAAAAATAGTCTTATTTTACAAGGGGCGTTACAGTTTTGGTATCAAAGCCCCGTTTTCTTAAACACTTGTAGTTTATTTAAAATTTAATTGGATCATGCAAGCCGAAAACCCCTTCGCGATCCCAAGGTACATGCACTAGTACGTTTTTTGCCTTCGACGACACTTAAAAAGTGTCATCATAATACATAGACGATGTTTTTCCATGTGTTGGGGAATCAACCATCATTATAGATAAAGCAATTTGATGACGGTTTTTAAATATTATTGTAGCTTATTTACGACGACGCTTTTTGTAAGTAATGACGTTAAATGTCACATGATTTTTAGACCAAAACCGTTACTAAAAACATTATAACAACACTTATAGTTTGACATTTCATGACGCTTTTATTATATCGTTGTAGGTATATCACATACTATATTATAACGACACTTTTTCAAACATCATCTTTGATATATTTATATTTTATTTTAAATACAATTTTATATTTTAAAAATAAATTTATAATATTTATTAATATTACATTTATTAATATTATTATTAATAATAAAAAATTTATTAATAAACTTCATTTTTATTTTTCTATTTTATTAAATATAATATGAAAATATAATATTAAAAATAGGCATATTTAATATTGAATTAATACAAAAAAAACATTTCATGACGCTTTTATTATATTGTCTAGGTTTATCACATACTATATTATGACAACACTTTTCTAAAAATCATCTTTGATATATTTATATTTTATTTTAAATATAATTTTATATTTTGAAAATAAATTTATTAATATTACATTTACTAATATTATTATTAATAATAAAAAATTTATTAATAAACTTCATTTTTATTTTTCTATTTTATTAAAAATAATATGAAAAATAGGCATATTTAATGTTGAATTAATACAAAAAAACACAATCCAATAAAATTACATAATACAATAAAAACATAATCTCAGTACAATAAAATTATTGTAAATTTAAGTTACATCATCATTCCAACAAGTTAATTGGAAAAACAATGAGATGACAAACCATGATATACCTCCTTAAAGTAGTGAACATCACTGCCCTAAAGCCAAGCATCACAACCTGCATCTTTGGCACCCCATATGTCGTTCCTACGATCATTCCCCACATGCTCAACATCCTCAAGTTTTAACCCCAGTAAGTTGTAAGCTTTCAGAAATATTGTTGGATTTGGCTTCTCCGCTACAACATATTCATATGTGTGTGTGAGAGACAGATATCAGCAAAGATAAAACATACAATCCTAAACAAAAATTAGGGTAAAGGAAAAAAAAAATAATTGTATGGAAAATTCATGACAAATGCTAACATGTTTGAAGGAAAAAAGAAACAAAGGTTCTACTCTACCATTTACTAAAATCACAAGGGATAAAAAATAAAATCAATGGAGGGTATTGAATATAGCAACATGTATAAATGTGGTAGTTATGTCCTTACGAAATAAAACAGCAATATCAGTTTGCTTAAACAATCAATCTATGTGCCACTAAGTCCCAGGAAATCCATAAATAACAAAAAAGATATATCCTTTATAGCAGGTCATATAGACAGGAAAAGCAGAAGAGCAACAATGGTAACAAGTAACAAGCCAGCAAATAAAACAGTCGAAAGCCCTGCACATTACAATTCTAGATAAGGATTTTCCAGAAACCTGAAGAGTAATAATTAGACTAAGTGGTGTCATTATAATATAATCATCCATAACAATGTCTACAAGACAATAGCACAAGCAGGTGGAACCCATTGGCCAAGTTCACCATTAACAAAATACACAATTTGATAAGTAGACAAGTAATAAAAATAAAAAGAGACAGAGGGCAATGTCATTCCCAAAATAATCTTCTTACCAGAAAAATACTCAAATGAGAATATGGTTAAAAGGCCACTACCAAAAAATAGAAGAATCCAAACTATGAGACTTAGTTCATAATAAACAAAAGGTGATAAAAAAAGAAAAAGAAAAAAAAAAGGGTCATCGCTGGAGAAGCATTTGCTGAAACTGGGCAAAAACCAGTGGCTCTGTCATAAATTCAGAAAATTACAAACAAAATATTTTAGGAAAACTTAGCTCAGATGATGATCATAGAAGTATCGTGTTTATGTGAACAAACAGAAAATATAGTGGAAATAAAAACAAACATTATAGCTAAAGAGTTTACAACCATTGAAATTTATAATTAAAGCTTAAAACTAAGAAACTAACTTCAAATACAATAATAGCCAAAATAAAAACAGAAAAAGTAATCATAAATTCAGCATGCTATTGGAAATCAGTTCTTAAAATACCAAATAAGCCTATATGTTTGAAAACAGATTGGCCTGGAGTAAAATTTCAAATTAAATAGAACAAATCTCTAAGATTAGGAGCAACTTTGGTCTCAAGAATCTCTGTATATACCTCCTTGAATGAAATGGTCTCATATATACTTTCTGCTTCTCACTGTACTACTACAACTTTGCATTAGACGATGGAAGCATATATTTCTACACTCTTAACCTTGAAATTTCAATATAATATGCATAGTCACTTTTTCTTTTACGAATTCTTCTCTTTCAGATATATGCTTCAAGTTTAGCTCCATATTGTTGCTTCCACTCGAACTGGGACATGAATACAATTAACAAGAGCAAACAAACCATCATCCAAGGTCTGGACATCCTTACAAACAAGTCTGATATAACCTGTCTATCAATTAACATAATCTTCAAATTAAAATTTTCACACAAACCTCAACAGTAGCGATGTTTTGTTTATTATCTACCATACTGGTTGTTACTTTCATTTACATAAAGAATAAACAGAGTATAAAGTTCTTAAATCATAACCATTAAACACACCAGTCCTTGACAACCATTTCAGCTACATCCAAAAATATATCAAATTTTTTTATTTGCATTTGACACAACACATTAACGGCCAGATTTTGCCTTCTCAAAACATGTTAGAGAAGTTCGTTACTATTAATTTCATCCAGTGAATGATAAAAAGACCATAAATATATAATTGAATACCAACAAAATCATGCATTTCCAATTACAGATGCCAATTCCAGAAAGACACTACCCTAATCCATTAACATAAGAGCTAAAGCAGAGATCTTTCAAAAAATTTGTTGTTTCATAGGAATACTAATCATAGCTTTACCTATCACTCTGAACACTTAAATCAACACCTAAAATTTTAAAAGAAAAAAAAATTATTTTAACTCAACATATATAGAACCGTGGGCAAGGAGAGAAAGAGACCTCACCTTTATGCTCCACATGTTTGGTTCGATAGAACCCTTTTTGAATTACCTACATAAGGTACATTTAGACATTAAGATTTGATTCAGTTATAGCTGGATTAAAAAAAAAAAAAGGAAATTAATAACATTACAAATCCAACTATTAAAAGAAAAAGAACTTTTAGCAGAAACATACATATCCAGCTCTCTTAGCTGAATCAACTGCAATGGCAAGAGCTCAAAAAGCAAATCTAAACCCTACAAAAAATAATAATAATAAATCATACAGAGATCAAACTTCTAACACAGACATTGAAGCATATGAATAAACTGATCAGAGAAAAGAGCGAGTGAGAGATTGATGGGGTCCAACCAATTTCTGCCATTTTTTAAAATGAGTGAGCGAGAGAAACAAAGAGAAACGAAATGAGGCAACAAAGGCATTTGTGGAGATGATGCTGATAGCTTTCTAAGCTCTCATGTAGCATATGAACGAATTGAACACTTAAGTTTCGTAATAAATATTACTTATGCTGAATCCTTCATCCACACGCTGACTGTACGGTTCCAAAATCTGAAAATACATTGCGCGACCCCGATATTACAGTCTAAGACTCCATGCCGTTCTTGACCTGGAAATACTCAAATCCAGAAAAAGTGCAAGAAAAACGGTGTGCTTAAAAAGAGGGCATCAATAAGGTGTTGAGAGGATTTTCGTACACGAAGAAACTAAATAAACAAAAAAAGTGATAAAAATATAAAATAAAAACCAGAGTGAAAATTACCCAAAGAACTCAGAGAGACGACGGTGTTGTTTGAGACAACGGTGGCAACACGCCACAACGCTAACTCTCAACGAAACCAACTCGCGACAACCTTTCCAATAGTTTTTATCGAGAGAGGACCTACAATCGTTATCTCTCGGCTTTGGGTTTACTAGCCCAAACTTTGGATCGAGAGAGAAACTCTTATTAGCCCTACATTTGGATAAAGAGCGAAAGGGAAACTATCGAGAATGATTTGGGTACTTAGAGATTTGGGGATTTTGTTAAGGAAAAAAGGAAGACTGATTTGGGGATGAGAGGGAGATTGATTTCGAGAGGAAGGGGAACTCTAATTTCCAGCAAAGTTAAAATTGAAGGGGGAATCTATCAAGAAACTTTCAATCAAGAGGGAAATCTAATTTCCAGCAAAGTTTAAGATTGAGAGGGGGAAGCTCGACGGGTTTAACAACAGGGTTGAACAGAATTAGATTTGGGAGAGGGTTTCAGATCTGTGACAAAGTTTTTGTTTGGGGAAATTTTTGGGGGAAATCTCTTTGAAATTTTAAAAGTTTTAGGGCAGCGAAATAAAGAGCCAAATTTTAACCGGGTTAATATAAACGTCGGTTTCCTACAACGTCATTGTATGTGAACAAATTTTACCACAACAACGTCATTTAAACAAAAAAATGTCATTGTATGTGAACGTGTGTTTTTTATAAGCGGCGTTGAAGCCCAAATATATAGAAGTGACGCTTTATGTTTGTTTATGTGATTATTCTTACATAAATATATATTAAGACTGTGTTTTATTTTGTAAAGATGAAAGGAAAGTTTGTTTGTTCTCATGGTGAAGTAAATGATGCTGAGTCATGTTATGAACCTCTTAAAAAGGGTTCAAAAGATGATCCTATCATAGTGAGTGATTCGGAGGAAGTTGATAAAGAGGATGAATTAGAGCTTAACTGGCGCAATTGGAACGCCGCATTTGGCGTGATTGTCCGGAGGCTTCTAAGGAGCAGAAACCGATTCAAAGACATGTGTATGCACTGACTTGTGATGAAGTAGAGAAAGACCCCTCTATCATTATAGGTATGATTCAATTAGGTAATCTCAAGGGTTATGCTTTATTTGATTCAAGATCTACACATTCTTTTGTATCAAGCCGAGTCGTGTCTAAGATGATGGTAAAACCATCAAGATTAGACTCTGTATTTCAAGTGGCAATACTGTTAGGTGTTAGTATGTGTGCTAATTCTGTGTTCAAGTCTTGTGAAGTTTTTCTATCAAAAAGTCTTATGAAGTTTCCATTGAAAGCAATACAATACTTGTGGATTTGATTGTGCTTGAAATGTATGATTTTGATATTATTTTTGGTATGGCTTGTTTGTCTGGAAATAGAGCTCAAATTGCATGTCAAGAGAAGCGAGCTCTCTTTAGTCCACTTGATGGGGACTATTTTGAATTCAAGGGTACGAAGGTTAACCCTTTGCCACAATTGATCTCTGCAATGCAAGCACGAAGGAGTTTACGAAAAGACTGCCAAGGTTTTGTGGTTCATATATTTAACATGAATGCGGATGTTCAAGGCCCTTAACATGTTCGAATTGCGAATGAATTTCTGAATGTATTTACTGAAGAGCTACCACAATTGCCGCCTAATCGAGAGGTGGAGTTTGCTATCGAAGTTTTGCCGGCAACTGCACCGATATCTAAGGCACCATATCGGATGGCACATGCATAGTTGAAAGAGTTGAAGGAACAACTACAAGAACTTCTGAAACAAGGTTTCATTCAATCAAGTGTTTCCCCATGGGGAGCACCTATTTTGTTTGTGAAGAAGACAGATGGATCAATGCGACTATGCATTGATTATAGAGAACTGATTACATGACGATCAAGAACAAGTAACAATTACCCAGGATTCAAGATTTGTTCAATCAATTACAAGGAGCTAGTATGTTTTCAAAGATTGACCTTCGATCTGGTTATCACCAATTGAAGATAAAGGAGGTGGATATACGAAGAGTGCTTTCAGAATAAGATATGAACACTATGAGTTCTTGGTTATGCCATTCGGACTGACCAATGCACCTGCTGCTTTCATGGATTTGATGAATCGAGTGTTCAATGACTACTTGGATAAATTTGTTATTGTCTATACTGGTTTATTCCAAAAGTGCTAAGGAACATTAAGAACATTTAAGGGTTGTGTTACAACAGTTACGTGTGAAACAACTTTATGCTAAATTCAAGAAGTACGAATTCTGGCTGGAGAAGATTTTTTTCTTAGGTCATGTTGTGTCTAAGGAAAGGTTGATCCGAGCAACGTTGCGGTCGTGCAAGTTTGGAAAAGACCATCAAACATAGTAGAAGTATGAAGTTTCCTAGGTTTAGTTGGTTACTACCGAAGGTTTGTGGAAGGTTTTTCAAAGATTGTTGTTCCGTTGACATAATTGATGAAAAAGGACGTGAAGTTCGCTTGCGAGAAAAGTTTCTTGGAGCTTAAAAAAAGATTGATTAAGGCCCCTATACTCACCATACTAAATGGAAAAGAAAGTTCGTAATCTACAGTGATGCTTCTGGCAAAGAATTGGGCTGCATACTTATGCAAAACGAGAAGGTAAACACTTACGCATCACGACAGTTAAAGTCGTATAAACTCAACTATCTGATGCACAACCTGGAGTTAGCTGCTGTTGTTTTTGTATTGAAAATTTGGAGACATTACCTTTACGGTGTATAGTATGACATTTACACTAACCATTAAAGTTTGAAGTATTTCTTTACTCAAAAGGAGTTGAACATGAGACAATGAAGATGGTTGGAATTGGTTAAGGATTATGATTGTTCTATCAATTATCATCCTGAAAAAACTAATGCAGTAGCCAATGCTTTGAGTAGAAAGTATGCCGATTTCAGTTGTAATTTGATTGCTACGCAACTACATATTTTGGAAGACCTAAGAAGAATGGATATTGAGTTAGTCCATAACCAATATTCATACATATTGGCTACATTTAAGGTACAACCGTTGTTGGTTGACAAGATTAAAGAAGAACAAGGAAATGATGCACGTTTGAAGAAGATCAAGGAAGAAGTTGTTTAAGGAAAGAGGCTTAAGTTTATTCTCACTAGAGATGGAACTCTAAAGTTTGGAAGTTGCCTATGCGTGCCTAATGTTGAAGGGATTAAAAAGGAATCTTCGTGGAGGCTCATTATACACCTTACACAGTATGTAATATCTGCTTACTTTTGTGTGCAGTTGACTTTCAGTCAAAGTCAATTTTGGTCAAAGTCAACGCAGGAATCGGTAACCATCGAGTCATGGTCTGGTATGGGTTGACTAAGACTGAGAGGTCTGTGATCTTTTATGTGTTTTTTGTGTTTGTTTCCATAAAGGGCAAAGTCTAAGTCAAGGTCAAAATTAATAGTCCACCCTACCATGTTATCACTTAGACTGGTAGTGTGATGACTGAGACTCATGACTGGACTGTGTTTAGGGCATGTATGGCTATGAGTGGTCTTACTTTAATGGGGGGGACTACTTATAAGACCAAGTTTGAAATTGGTCAAACATTGGTTAAAAAGTGGTCCATCAAGTGCCACCTCATTAAAACCCTAGGACACCCTTTTTAAACATTTAGTTTTCAAGCCACCAAGCTCATTTTTGAGGTAGAGCAGCTGGCCATTCTTCTTGGGAGAAAGAGAAGAGGGTTTTCTTAAGGAGAGAAGAAAGAGAGAGAAGAGTAAGGGCTGGATCTTCAAGTGTATCAAGAAGGAATCAAGAGAAACTTCAAGGACAAGGAAGGAGCTAGTGGCCGACCATTCCAACAGCTTTTTGGGGTGTTTTTGTCCTGCTTTTCAAAGTTTTAAAGTGAGGTTTTAGGCTAAGTAAGGTAGGGTCCCAAATCCATCTATGTGATTGTTAGTGATTTTGTGATTTTAATGGTGTTTGACATGATTATCTCTCTTCCTCTATTTATTTTTCTGCTTGGGACCACTTAGAATCTCTTGAAAAGTGTAATTAAATGCTAGATCTAATTTGATCTAAGTGTATTCTAAGTGGATAAGCAAAAGCCCCAAAATCTTGGCATTTTAGGATTACATTTAGTTAGAGTAAACTGTAAATCTAGAATGTGCTGAAAATTTTGTAGACTTTGGCTGATTGCTGGCATTCAAGTATTTGTCCAAACTTCTGAAATTTTTACTGCATAAACTTGGGTGTCTCATGAACAATCTCGTTTTTGAATTTCTGAAATTGGAGTTTTGATAATGGAGAAATAAATGTTTCAAAATTATTAGACGGACATGAATTCTGGGAGGAACCCTGCACCATAATCCACGGGTTTAATGATATTTTAAGGCCTTTTATTTTTCCTTATTTTTTGTTCACATTTTTCCCTTTAAATTCATTAAGTTATGGTTCTGTTGGTTTTGGAATTGTCCAATTTAGAATTAAAATGAGGATTTTAAAATATTTACAACTTTGTTTATTTCTCTGGAAAATTCTAGAACTTGTAAATTTGTTTGAAGATGAGAATTTTGATAATTGTTGGGCTGCTTTATTATCAGTTTTTACATGAATGTTTACTAGTAAAGCTCAAATTTTTATGTATATTGTAGTAGTTAAATTGATAAGGTTGTGATTTATTTATAGATTGTAATTGCTGGAATTTATCTAAGTAAGATTGTATTACTTTCTTGTGTAATTATATTTGTACTCCAAATGATTTTTGGAATGGACTGAACCTTTTTAATTTGATATTCATAATTATTTATATATAGATGTATGTTTGGTTGTCTATTAATCTAAGTATGAGAATAAAGTAGTACCTATATTTATGCATGATATGGATATACTTATATGTAGATTAATATACATGATTTTGTCTTGATTTTGGATTTCCTCCATGGCTTAAGCGTAGAATATTTTATAGTGTACACATTTCTCACTCACACATAGGGATTATTTATATTTTGTGGCTATTTATATTTATGGCATGAGAATGGTGATTGCCAGCGAAGGCACAAACATACGCATGCATCGCAATCTGTCATGAAAGATTTGTTATACGCAAGAGAAATTATTTTTTTTGACAACTCATGTTTTAAAAGTTATGCATACAAACATGGTCATGCACTCGTAGGTAGTTAAAAGTTTAAAATAGATGGAGCTTATATGATTGTGATTGTGAATCGTCTAGTAGAGGTCCTACTAACTAGTGAGTGGAGAGATTGGATTCTCGCATGCGCATGTGAGCGTATTGGTGTATGTGTAAGATGTAACATTTGCACTTGCATGACGCAAATGCAAGCAGGTTTCATACTCACTCAAACCGTTTCCTCTAAATGATCAAATGTGTAAGGATTTCTTTGAAAGTATGCATGTGTGCTGCTTTAGGAAATTAGAGTTGCTAACCCAGCATGATTAAAACTTATGCAAAGTGAAAAGTCTTACGTACAAGAGTTTTCGAAGTCATTGCATAGATGATTGCTTTTAAAAGAGAAATGAATAAGAGGCTTTCATAACTGTTAACATTCTTTCAGCATACCGCACTGCATCATCACATGCATGTTGGGAACCTACTAGGTGTATTTCACTCACTCCTATTTGTTTCATGTGTTTAGGTAATCCCGAAACCTAGCTTGAGCAATTTGGTAATAACTTGGCGGACCGGTGGAAAGTGGCAATAGTACAAATTTGTTCCACATTTTATTTCCTTTTAAATAAAGTTAGAACTCTGATGGAGATACAATTGATTTTCTTTACGTTGTGGGTCTTGTATAAAGAACCGAAATTACTCAAAGATCAAAAATATTTTGGTTTTGCTATTAATACTAACAGTTTAAATTTTATCCTAAAGAGTAAAGAAAATTTTTATTCAGTTTTCCATTTTGCTTCAAAGGGAAATTTTTCTTTAACATTATTTATTTGTACTGTCTTTTTGATAGCATCTCTCTATTTGGGTCTTCGGGCTCGGGTAAAGGGTTGTTACACAGTACATCCTAGAGCTATTAAGATGTATAAGGAATTTGCCAAAGTTTACTGGTGAAATGGTATGAAGAAGGACATAACGATGTTCGTGGAGCAATGTCTAACATGTCAACAAGTGAAGATAGAGCATCAGAGACCCTCTCGTATGCTTAAACCTTTGATGATTCCCGAATGGAAGTGGGAAAATATTGCCATGGATTTTATTGTGGGGTTACCATTATCTCAACATAGTAATGATGCGATATGGGTAATAGTATATCGACTCACTAAGTCTGCTCACTTCTTACCTATACGTATGGCGCATCCTATGGAAAGGTTGGCGCAACTTTATGTTGATGAGATTGTAAGACTTCATCGGAGTTCAATTGTGTCTGGATTCCTGTTTCAATTGTGTCTGATCGTGATCCAAGGTTCACATCTTTATTCTAGAAGAGTTTGAATAAGGCTATGGGAACAAAGTTAAATTTTAGTACTGCTTTTCATTCTCAATTTGACGGTCAGTCAGAAAGAACGATTCAAACACTTGAAGATATGCTGCGTGCTTGTACGCTGGATTTTCATAGGAACTAGGAGAAACATCTACCACTTGTGGAGTTCGCGTACAACAACAGTTTTCATGCAACTATTGGCATGGCACCTTATGAAGCTTTGTACAGAAGAAAGTGTTGATCTCCAACACATTGGGATGAAGTAGGTGAGAGAAAACTACTTGGACCCAAGATTCTACAGCAAACAAGTGAAGTCATAAGTAGAATTTGGCAAAGAATGAAGGTCACTCAAGATAGGCAAAAACGTTATGCTGATAATCGGCGGAAGGATTTGAGTTTCAATGTAAGAGACAAGGTCTTTCTTAAAGTAGCACCGATGAAGGGTGTTATGAGGTTTGGAATGAAAGGAAAATTAAGCCCACGTTACATTGGACCATTTGAAATTTTGGAAAAGATTGGTGATTTGGCTTATCTTTTGGCTTTGCCACCAAACCTATCAAGTGTGCACGATATGTTTCATGTATCTATGCTAAGAAAGTATATGCACAATCCAAATCATGTGCTAGAATTTGAACTGTTGGAAGTAAGGGAGGATCTTACCTATGAAGAGAAACTGGTGGAAATTTTAGATTGACGAGACCAAGTGCTAGGGACTAAGATCATTCCTTTGATTAAAGTTCTTTGAAGGAACCATGTTGTGGAAGAAGTAACATGGGAATGGGAAGATAAAATGAAATCAAAGCATCCAAGTTTGTTTTCTGGTAAGTTTTATATCCTTTTCAAAAAAAATTCGATGACGAAATTTCTTTTTAGGAGGGGTGAACTGTAATAACCGTCTCCAAAATATATGTGTTAGTGTGTTTATTTATAGAATTTTCTTTATTTTTTCTTTCACTTGTGTGCTTGAGTGCGAGTGTATTCGAGCGAGTTTGTGAAGCACTACGAGGACACAAAATCTGAGAATGATAGGTTCTATATTAGGCGCAAGGATGCACATGGAGGAGTTAAGTGTAAAATGAAGCTAATTGGAAATTTTGGATAGTTTGAACACCGCTTTGTAATTTGAGTGTAACTCTCTCATCCAAGCTCCGATTGAAATGATTCAAAATGTTATGGAATGGGAAGAAAAATTTCTACAACTTTTGTGTTATGCGTTTTAAGAGATACTAGATGTATCAAGGTCAAAATTGGATTTGAAATTGCTATCAGGTGCAAGTTAAGCGCCTACATTTGGGCCTTATATGCTACCGAGGAAAGGCTCAACATCAACAATGGTAGTACAAGTCATGTGCAATTTCAGATGCCTGACATTGGGCCTAACATGCATCGTATAAGTAAAGACACGAATGAAAATTGGACAAGCTTCGGCGAGCAAACCCGTGGGTGTCAGGTGCTAACTCAGGTGCAATGACATACACTTGACATTGTTCAAAGCTTGGCATTTTCATAACCCGAGTGTGTCAGGCGCATAGTTAGGTGCAGTCATAGGCGCCTGAAATGCTGCCGAACTGTACAGTCAACTTAGGGTTGTATGTGAGCGTGAATATGGGTACAGTTTGATTTGTGCCAGCATGTATGTGCATGTGCGTGTCTTTAAAGTTGACACCCATTTATGTGTGTATTTGGTATTTAAATTTATAACTTTTAATTGGCATTAGTTGACAATTAAGTGATTGACACTTTCCTTATATGAAATAAGGAAAGTAAGAGCTATGAAATAAAGCAAATTTTGACTAGAGTTTTGTCTTTAAATTAAGAGGCATCTAAGAGGAAAATTTTCTGCAATTCTCTCCTCCTTTTAGTGTTGAAATTTCCTAGAGAAAATTTAAGAGAAATTTTGTGTGATCAAGTTAGAATTTTTCAAGGTTTTTGAAAGTTCAAGGCAAGTTTCGCAACTATTTATTCTTATTTGTTTGAATCTCTCTCTTCTTCTCCAATAATTTCTATATATTGACTTGATTTTTGCATTATAATATGGATCGCATGTGCTGGAAATTTTAATCTAAGAAACGGTTTATTCGTTTTACTAAATATCACATGGATTATATGAAAAGTATTGATTTTTACAAAAATACACATTGAATCCTTATTCTCTTTATGACCGATCCATGTACAAATGTCAGGACCGAATTTTTTTCTTGATCTATCATTAAGTCATGGCTAACTATGCATGTTAACTTATAAGTTTGACTAATCTCAATTATCAAGCAACAATTTTTCTTAAGTCTAAAATTATTTTAATTCAATTTATAAACAGATTTTGTTCGCTAGAAGATTTTGGGCATAATTGTTTAATTAATTCATCAAATATGTATGTTTATTTGAGCTTGGATTTATACTATGAATGTTGAAATTTTCTAGACATTTGTATGCATGGTATATATGAATAATTCTGCAATTTAGGTTGTCGAAAATTATGGAATTATATGGAATTTGTATGGTATGCATGTTATGGAATGTATTACTTGTGATTGAAGTTAGCCAAAACCTATACAAGCATTAAATAAGTTATTTTTCTATGAAAAATATGTTTTCAAAGGAACACCTTGTACGTAAATTTGATAAGTTTAATATGGAGTTTTTGTATGTATGTATGAAACCGCATAAGAGAATACTTAGTTTTGTTAGCTCTGACCCAGTTTATAAGGTTTACATGGGCACATGTAGACGGATTTGTATATGTGGGAGAACTCATTGAGGATCACAATGAGGGCATGGCTAATAATCTTTGGCCGGAGTTATTGGCATCGGTTAATACTTGCATGGCTAGGATGCAAGTTATTCTTTTTACCCCACTTACGTATATATGCCTTTTTGTGGTTTGAAGTTTCTTAGGATATACTGCTCAACGATTCAAGGGATACTTGTATGGATTAACGACGGGTAGTAGCTCCCATGAATATGTGTATGTGAAAGTTGTATAATGGTGGCTTTGTTTTCAAACTAAATAAATAAGTTTTGGTTTGAACTATGTAAGATCTAATTGAAAGTACGTAAGTATGTATTGATTCATGAATTAGCATAAGCATTCCACATTGTATGTGTCTGTGCATGGTGGAATTTGTTGGGTGACTTGTCACTCACTCTTGTTTACTTATGGGTGTAGGTAATGATACTGAAAACTAATTAGATGGAACGTGGACTTGGGGAATCTGCAAGGTGGTAGTCAGCTATGATATTCTGTATGATCTGAGTTAATAAAATACTTCTGTTATGCAATGTTTCGAACACAGTTACTATGTTTAAATAAGTTTATAAGACCAAGATATTTGTTAAGTTTCTCTTTACATGTGGGTTTTGAATTTAAGATACTATTAATATTATTATAATTAGTAATACGTTAATTTAAGTTAGTATTGTTTTATGGATCCGAAGTAAAGAGGAAAAAGAAAAAAAAAATTGGTCTTATTTTACAAGGGACGTTACAGTAATGAATGGGTTTTTGATAAGTTTTAATTTGATTAACAATGAATAATAATTTTCTTAAAATGCTTGTGTTTTAATTCAACTTTATGAGAGGAAATTGTTTGCTGAAAAATTCTGAGCATGTTATCTTTGTTAATTCATTGAATATTCATGATTTAATTATGCTTGAATTTACACTATAATGCTAGAATTTTCTGAACGTTTGTATACTTGTTATATATGCACTTTTCTACAAAATAAGTTGCTGAAATTTTTTTTGGAATTTTATGTAAATATGTGATGTGTGCATGGTATACAATTTGTTACTTATGATTATTGGCAGTTGAAACTTCTTTGAGAATTTGTAATGATAATTTGCCATGAAATATATGTTTTGGCTATAATGGATTAATAAATACTTGTATGCTTAGTTTTCCTAGATTACGAAACGAGTATGCATGGTGTCAAGTATGTAAACATAAGCATGTGCATTCAAACATGAATGTAAAATTCAATTTTATAAGAAATGCACATCTTCAAGATTTATTAAAAAGTAAAGTATATTTTCAAAAGAAAATACCTTGTAGGCAAATATGGACAAATTGTTATGGAGTTTTTATATGTATATATGGAGCTGCATAAAAGAAAGCTTGGTTTTTATAGATCTTACCAAGTTTGTAGGGTTTACATGGGCACATGTAAACATATTTGTGTAGGTGGGATGACTCATTAAGGATCATAATGAGAGTATGGCTAATGCTCTTTGGCCGAAGTTATTGACATCGGTTTCTGCAAGCATGGCTAGGATGCATGTAGTCTCTTTTACCCCACTTACGCACATATGTCTCTTTATGGTTTAAAGTCTCTTAGATTATGTTGTTCAACTATTCAAGGGATATTTCTATAGATTACCGACGGGTAATAGCTCCCATATATATGTGTATGAAAGTCCTACAATGGTGGTTTTGTTTTTAAACTAAATAAAGTTTTGGCTTGAATTATGCAAGATCTATTTAAAAGTAAGCAAGTATGCATTGATTCATGAATAAGCATAAGCATTCCACGTTGTGTGTGTGTGCATTGTGGAACTTGCTAGGTGACTTATCACTCACTCTTGTTTGCTTATGTGTGTAGGTAACAACATTGAAAACTGATTAGATGGAATATGGACTTGGGAAATTTACGAGGTGGTTTTTGGCTGTGTTGATCTGTATGATCCAAAGTTAATAAAATGCTTCCGCTATGCTATGTTTTAATCTTCAATACTCTATTTAGTAAGTTTATAAGACCAAGCTATTTATTAATTTTCTTTTTATACGTGGGTTTTGATTTTGAGAAACTATTAATATCATTATTATTGATATTTTATTAATTTTGAAATTAGTATTTTTTATGGATCCGAAGTGAAGAGGAGAAAGAAAAAAATGGCCTTATTTTACAACCCGTGCTATGATAGTAGCATCCCCTAAATTGGGTCTGTGAGGTTCGATTAGGGGGTATTACAATTTTGGTATCAGAGCCCCGTTTCTTTCAAACCCCATTTTTCTAAAACACTTATGGATCATTTAAAATGTATTTGGATCATGCAAACCGAGAATCCTTTCGCAATCCCAAGGTATACACTTTATGTTTATTTTATGTGAATATCTTTACATGAATATATTTTGAGACTATGTGTTTTATTTGTAAAGATGTTAGGAAAGATTGTTTGCTCTCGTGGTGAGGTAAGTGATGCTGAGTCACATTATAAACCTTCTAAGAAAGGTTCGAAGGTCGATCCTATTGCATTGAGTGATTTGGAGAACCTCTACCGACTTGGTTCACTAGTGAGAGAAGGAAAGAGAAGAGATGTTAAATACGACGAAGCAGTGAGAAGAAAGTTTATGAAGGAATTGGAAAAAGATGACTTTGATTGTAACACCTCTTAACTAAACCTCTAGAATTCGATCTAAATAGAGTTACTTCTTGTTCGTAAAGAAATAAAGGACATAATAAAAATCATAACATAAACTTTCCTTGAATCTTTAGGAATTCCAAACAAAATTTTTATAAAATACTTTGAATAAATAAAAGTAACTAATAAATAAAAAACTTTGTCTTTACCCACAATTTAAAGGAAAATTATAAATTAAACTATTATGTCCTAAATAAAATAAAATAAATATAAAATATTTATTGTCTTGGCAGCGTTTGTACTAATCCGCGCAAGCTAGCTTGTCTCGCCATTCGTTCCCCCACACCAACGTTCAAAGCTATCAATTCAATTTTTGTTCTCACCTACACACATGCAAACAAAATGGAATGAATGACAAGTCACTGAACAAGTTCCATACGCATATGCCAATGCAATACAAACCTGCGTGACAAATCCCAAACCACAAACTTTGATTTCCTTTTAAAACCAAAATATAAATATAAATCTAGTTCAAAACACAAAAAAAAAAAGTAGGACTTAAATTTTCATGTAAGAGTATGCAATCTCATTCTCACTTATAGCACACTCATAAGGAGCAAATTACCCATCGCCAATTTATTATTCCCAAAGTAGCACACAAACTAACTTTTGAGTAAAACAAATATCCATCAAGGGAAAAACATTATAAGTGAAGACATTCACACTTGCATCCTAGCCATGCAAGCTAAGTTTTACCACATACTCTCGCGTAAAGAGTGGTAGCCATGCCTCATTGTGATCATCAATGAGTTCCTTCACATATACCAATACGTTTACATGTGCCTATGCAAACTCATCTCTCAATGAGCCGGACTATTGAGCCCTCCTTTTAATGGTACAAATATATTCATAAACAAAGGCTCCCTTCAAAATATACATATATTACTTACCATGCATGAATATGACTAACTCTTTTCAAAAGCTGAGGTTTCATAAAACTTTTCGGAAATAAACCTTTATATAGCATAAAAATAAAACTTCTTTGTTATTCTTTTCAATGCTCATGTATGCATGTGCCATGATTATCTACATAACTTATTCATATAGCATAAATTCCAAAGAGCATACATGCATTCATGTAATTCCCAAGAAAAATCAGCAAACATTTCTAATAATTATATCATGTAGAATAAATGCTATTTCATGTGTTTTAATTCAGAAAATAACTTAAGCAAATTGAAATTCAAATCTCACAAAGATTTTTGGCAATTACATATATGATATTATTTTCATGTACATCATATGTATTAATTCGTTTGGTCTCACGCATATATATATAAAATGATTTCCCAATTAGCAGTGTATGACTTATATATATATATATATGTTACCAAGAATAACTATTATATAAATATATATTTATTATTGTGTTAAACAAGATTTATATTACTTTTAATAAATGAGCATGTACAAACACCAATCAATGCATACACATATAGCACGTTCGGCACAAACAATTTCACCAAATCACATAAAAATTTTATATTTATAATGTATAGAATTTCAGAGAAAAAGAAAAGAAAATTCTAACAAACTAGGGTGTAAAACTTACCTCAATTGTCCTTTTAGCAAACTAATCAAAAGCAATCAATTATTTCCAAATTTTACCGAAAACCACACACAAATTTTTTTTTCTTCTTTCCTTTCTCCTTGGCAGCCGTTCCTTTTTTTTTTTCCTTCTTTCTTCTTCCTTTTCTTTGTTGCCGAATCTCTCTCTCTTTTTTTTTTTTTTCTACTTGGTGTGGCAATCAGCAAAACAAAAAAATCTTATACATATATATATATACATAGCTAAAATTCCTTTAGGGTTTTAGATAAACTAATCCTATTACGTTTACGTTTCCTAATTAAACATAGTTTCCTAATTAAATTCTACTTAGTTTCCAATCAAATAATTAATATAATTTAATAATAAAATAATTAATAAAACAATTAACAAAATATAAAAAAACATGCATATAATTTAGGATTCGGGTGTTACATTGATCCTTTTCGATGCTCATCATTTGATACTAAGCTGCAAAGTACCAACAAAAGACTTAAAGGAGATCCGGAGGATATGGACTTCAAGATGAGTTATGCTAGGGTGAACGAAAAGGATTACTAGGACTCCAATGATGACGAGGATGAGGACCCTAAGACCCCACCTTATTACCATAGTTACGAGTTTCATGATGATTCCTCGAGTGATGAGTAGGAGTTAGGACTTAATTTCCTAAACTTAGTTGGAGATTTCTTTTTAGTTGTTTAGTTGGTTATGTGTTGACTTGGATCACTTTGATGTGATAAGCTTTGTTAAACATTAATGTTTTTTTAATAAAGTATGGACATTTTCTTTTTATTTGATTATGTGCAAATTATATGTGATTGTTTAAAGAAAAGGAAATATATATTATAATGTTTGTGGTTACATGATATGGTGATTATATTTAAGTTATACATGCTTTCTTTCTTTAGATGGTATGACCGCCTAGACCAACAAGTCCTAGTGAAAGAACTAATGCTGAACCATTGGTGCAAAATTTTCTTCAAGCAATGACAATATGGTTGCAAAAAATCGAGTACAACAAGATGAAATTACGAGTGTAGTGGAACTTTTTCGAAGACTACACCCATTGCCATTTGCAGGATCTTCAAATCCATTGCATGTTGAATAATGGATAAGGGAGATAGAGAAGATTTTCACGTTGATGACTTAGTTCGAGATGCAAAAGGTTACTTGTGCTACATTTATGCTTTAAAAAGGCGCAAGTGATTGGTAGGATTTAACAAAGAGGACCTATGATACTGCTGAAAACCCAATGGCTTAGGCCATGTTCAAGGAGTTATTTTTGAAAAAGTATTTTCCATTTGTGAAGAGAAATGAGAAAGAAGCAGAGTTTATTCACTTGACTTAAGGAAATTTGTCACTTGTGGAGTACGAACGAAAATTTATTTAGTTGTTAAGGTATGCACCGCACCTAGTGGACACCGAATAATGTAAGGCGAGACATTTTGAAGTGGTTTACCACCTGATATCTACAAAGCTATAGCTGTGTTACGACTCGATACCTATGCTGAGGTGTCAGAAAGGGCGCAGATTATAGCCAATGATGATTCCATGGCTAAAACTAAATTGGTGAACAATGAAAAGAAGTCATGGAATAATAATAAGAGGAAACAACATGGACACAAGGATGGAGAGAAGAAGCATAAGTATAGTAGTAAAATGAAGGATTTTCCGTTATGTACTATATGCAATAAACATCATTTTGGAGAGTGTCTCAAGAAGACTGGCATATGCTTTAGGTGTGGAAAGATTGGCCATATGGGTCGCGATTGTCTGGAGGCTCCTAAGGAGTAGAAATATACTCAAGGATGAGTGTATGCACTAGCTCATGATAAAGTAGAGAAAGACCCGTCTTAGTGGTGGGTATGATTTAATTGGGTTTTCTCAAGGCTTAATCTTTATTTGATTTAAGATTTACACATTCCTTTATATCAAGTCAAGTCATTTTTAAGATGATGATAAAATCGTCAAGTTTAGACTCTGTATTTAGTGTGGCAACACCGTTAGGTGTTAGTATGTGCGTAAATTTAGTATTTAAATCTTGTGAAGTTTCCCTTGAAAGCAACACAATACTTGTGGATTTGCTTGTGCTTAATATGTATGATTTTGCAAGCTTAGTCCAACCTAGTTCTTGCTTGGTCAACTATCTATCCTGCTTGGTTGGACGACATTCTAGCTTGGTCAACCATCTTTTTTGCTTCATCCAACCTCATTCCGTGTTAATCCGAACACATTATTTTGTGGTCCGATAATGTTCTTATGTGATCCGACCTTGTTCTTGCTTGGTCCGACCTTGTTCTTACTTGGTCTGACCTTGTCTTTGCTAGGTTCGACCTCATTGCTGCTTGGTCCGACCTCATTGTTAGTTGGTTGGATATCGTTCTTGCATCATCCGGCCTAGTTCTTGCTTGGTACGAACTCGTTACTGTATGGTTCGACCTTATTTTTGCTTGGTTTAATGTCATTTCATCTTGGTCTAACCTTGTTCATGCGTGGTCCGACCTTGCCCTTGCTTGGTCCAACCTAATTCCGGCTCGGTCTGACCACGTTCCTGAATCATTTAACCTCATTCTACCTTGGTCCAAAATTGTTAAAGCCTAGTCCGACCTCGTTCCTACATGGTTTGACCACTTTCCTGCTTACTTTAACCTTATTCCTGCTTGGTTCGACCTTGTCCCAACTTTATCCGACCTTGCTTTGGCTTGGTCCGATCTCATTTCTACTTTGGATGGACCTAGTTGCTAGTGAGTCTGACCTCGTTCCGATTTAGTTTGACCACATTCAGACTTGGTTCGACCTCATTTTGATATAGTTTAACCTTGTTCTTGCTAAGTCCGACCTCGTTTTTTAGTAGTCCAAAATCGTTCTTTTGTGGTCCGACCTTGTTCCTTTGTGGTTCAACCTTATTCTTGCTTAGTTTAACATCGTTTCATCTTGGTCCGACCCCATTCATCTTGGTCTAACCTCATTCCTGCTTTGTCCAACTTCATTCTTACTTGGTCCGACCTCTTTGTGGCTCGATTCAACCTCGTTCCTAAATCATCCGACTTTGTTCCACCTTGGTTTGACCTTGTTACAGGCTAGTCTAACCTCATTCCTATATAGTTCGACCATGTTCTTGCTTATACTGGCCTCAATCTCTCTTGGTCTGACATCATTCCAACTTTATCTTACCTCGTCCCTTCGTGGTATGAAATCAATCCTGCTTTGTTTGACTTCCTTCCAGCTTAGCCCAACCTTGTTCTTGTTTGGTTTGTTATCTATCCTGCTTGGGCTGACTTCATTCTTGTAGAAGTGGCAAAGAAAGAACGAGGAATAGAAGAAGGAATGCAAGATAACTTCATCTGCCAAGGCATAAAGACTGGGCCGAGTAAGAGCGACTATTGGTCCATGGCGTCCCGTCCTAAGAAGTGAGCACGCACCTTCATCGCATACCCGCACCATGAATGAAGTTCCGCTTGGTAACAATTCAAGAGTAAGCGTTTCACATCTATCTTCATTGGTTGAAGAAACTCGGTCCATTGGTCCTATGGTCCAAGATCCCCTAGGAAAGAGGGAGGAAGAGGCATATACCTTACCTTATAAGAAAAGAGTGAGCTATACTTATTCGATTCCCTCATTCATTCCCGATCGACTATCCCTTGATCCTAACGTTTTCTTCGTTGGTTCATTCATATCCATTTGGTTTTCAAGGTGTTATTCTAAAGCAAGAAGCAAGCATCCTCTCATTTAAGAAGAAAATCGAAGTTTAAGTGTTTTATACGATAGTAGCATCTTTAGTACCGTACCCCCCTTCCACCATAATTTTCACCCGTAGAGCTCCGTTCGATCGTCGACAGGATAAATCCCGGTCATTTAAGCATAAACAAATGCCTTCTAGCAAGAAGGATATTCATCTCGATCTGCAACTGGAACTCGTTTCGACTTAGTCTGACCACATTCCTGTATAGTCTGGTAACTTTCCTGTGTTGTCCCACCTCGTTCCCGCTTAGTCTGGCCTCATTCCTGATATGTCTGACATCGTTCATGCTTGGTCTGGCCTCGTTCCAGTCTAGTCTGATCTCATTCCTGCTTCGTCTAACCTTGTTCCTAAATGGTCCGACTTTATTCGTGCATGGTCCAACCTAATTTTTGCTTGGTCCTACCTCGTTCCTACTTAATCTGACCTCGTTCCTGCATGGTTCGACCTTTTTATTGGTCCGATCTCTTTCCTGGTTGGTCCAACTTCCTTCATCCGTGGTTCGACCTCTATCCTATGGAGTCCGACCTTGTTCTAGCTTGGTCTATCCAAGTTTTGGGATGGTCAGGCCTTGTTCCTGCTTGATCCGATGCTTTGTCAGACCTCGTTCTTGCTTGGTCTGACCTTGTTTCATCTTGGTCTTACCTTGTTTCTACTTGCTTTGTCCTTTTCCTTGCATTGTCCAACCTTGTTTCAGCTTTGTTCAACCTCGTTCATGCTTAATCCAACTTTGTTCCTACTTGGTTAGACCTTTCTCTGGCTTAGTCCGACCTAGTTCTTACTGGTCAAGCATCTATCCCGCTTGGTTAGACCTCATTCCATCTTGGTCCTACCATGTTCCTTTGTGGTATGATAAAGTTCATGTGTGGCCCAACTTCTTTCCCTCTTCGTCTGATCCTGTTCCTTCTAGGTCCAACCTCTTTCTTGCTTGGTTCGATCTCATTTTAGCTTTGTTCAACTTCATTCATGCTTAGTCTGACTTCATTCGTGCATGATCCTACCTCGTTCCTTCGTGTTCCGAATTCATTCATGTTTGGTTCAACCTCATTCCAGCTTAGTTCGATCTTGTTTTTGCTTGGTCCAACCACATTCCTGATGGTCCAACTTCATTCGTGCATGGTCTAACTTGGTTCCTGTTTGTTCTGACCTTTTTCTTGCATTGCTTGACCTCCTTTCTGCTTGGTCTAACCTCTTTCCTACTTGGTATTACCTTTTTCTTGCGTGGTCAAACCTCGGTCCCGTAGAATCCGACTTTATTCTAGCGTGGTCCGTCTAAGTTCCAGCCTGGTCTTGTAGAGTCTGATCTCATTCCTATTTGGTCCGGCCTCGTTCTTACAAGGTCCGACCTTTTTCTTACTTGGTCTAACCTTGATCCTGTGTGAACCAATCTCATTCTTGATTTTTTTGACCTCATTCCATCTTCGTCCAACCTCGTTCCTACTCGATCCGACCTTGTTGGTACTCAATCCGACCTTGTTCTTGCATGGTCCGATCTTGTTTTAGCTTTGTTTGACGTTGTTCATGTTGATCCGACTTTGTTCCTTCTTGGTTTGACCTACTTCTAGCTTGGTCTGACCTAGTTCTTGCTAAGTCCGCCATCTATTCCGCTTGGTCAGACCTAGTTCCTACTTAGTCCAATAATGTTACTATATCATCCGACCTAGTTCATACTTGGTTCGACCTCGTTCCTGCTCGGTATGACCTCATTGCTGCGTGGTCATTCCATCTTGGTCTAACATCGTTATTGCATGGTTCGACCTCATTCCTGCTTAGTCCAACCTCGTTCTACCTTGGTTCGACCTTGTTAAGACCTAGTCCAACCACATTCCTACTTGCTCTGAGCTCATTCCTATTTTGTCCGACCTCGTTCCACCTTTGTCCAATCTCATTCCTGCTTGGCTGGACCTCATTTCTAGTGAGTCCGATCTCATTCCATCTTTGTTCGATTACATTTTAGCTTGATTCGACCTTATTCCTACCTAGTCCAACCTCATTCCTACTTAGTTGAAACTCATCACTTGGTTCAACCTCATTCCCACTTGATATGACCATGTTCCCATATGGTCTAACCTTGTTCCTGCTAGATCCGATCTCGTTTATGCCTAGTCCAACCTCGTTCATGCTTGGTCTAACCTCATTCTTAAGTAGTTTAACCTCGTTTCTGCTTGGTCTGACCTCATTACTGCGTTGTCCAACCTTATTCCTACTCTGTCAGATCTCATTCTCGCTTGGACAAACCTCCTTCTTGCTAAATTTGACCTTGTTTCAGCTTGAAGGTCCTCATTTCTGTTTAGTTCATCATTATTTCATCCTGTTCTACTCTCATTCCGACTTAATTTGACCACAATCCTGTATGGTCCAACCTTGTTCTTACTTGGTTAGACCTCGTTTTATCTTGGTCCGACTTTGTTCCCTCTTGGCCCAACCTCATTCATACATGTTCCAACCTTGTTTATGTTGGTTTGACCTCATTTCAATGTGGCATGACCTAGTTCCTCCTTGGTCAAATCTTGTTCCTGTTGGTCCAACCTCATTCTGTCTTGGTCAAACTTATTCCTGCTTAGTCCACCATCGTTCCAGCTTGGTTCAACTATGTTTTGGCATGGTCCAACCTCATTCCCGCTTGATCTAACCTCATTCATCCTTGGTCCGACCTCGTTCCCACTAGGTTCAACCTCGTTCATCCTTGGACCAACCTCATTTCTATATGGTCTGACCTTATTTTTGAATGTTCGATCTCATTCTTGCTTGGTCCAACCACGTCCTTCTTGGCTTGATCTTCTTTTGGCTTGGTTCGATTTCATTCCGGCTTGTTATGACCTTATTACTACTTGGTCCAACCTCGTCCATCAGTGGTCCGATCTCATTCCAGCTTTCTCTGACATTGTTCCTTTGTGGTACTGCTACATTCTTGGATGGTCCAACCTCGTTCACACTCGGTTCGACCTTATTTATACTTGTTTTGACCTCGTTCCGGGATGGTTCAACCATGTTCCGACTTGATTTGACCTCATTCCTACTTGGTCAGAACTCATCGCTTGTCTGACCTCATTTCTTCTTGATCCAACCATGTTCCCTCATGGCCGGACCTAGTTCTAGCTTGGTCTAACATTATTCATGCTTCGTTGACCTTATTTCGACTTGGTCCGACCTTATTTTTGCTAGGTTCGACCTCGTTCATACTTGGTCCGACCTTGTTACTGTGTGGTCTGATCTTGTTCCTGCGTCATCCAACCTTATTCCTGCGTGGTCTAATCTCATTTCTGCTTGTCCAACCTCGTTCTTACTTGGTTTGACCTTCTTTCGGCTAGGTCGAATCTTGTTCTGGCTTGGTACAACCTCGTTCTTGCTTAGTCCGACCTCATTCGTTAGTGGTCCGATGTCATTCCTTTGTGTTATGACCTTGTTCCCACTTAATTCGACCTCATTCCTGGTTGCTCCAACCTCATTCCTGCTTTATTCGACCTCGATGTAACTTTGTCCGACCTTGTTTCGAGTTGTCTCGGTATCATTCCTTCTTAGTTAGACCTCATTCCTAAGGAGTTTGACCTCGTTTCGATTTGGTTCGACCACATTTCCCTTGACTTTACTCATTCTGTTCTGGTCGAATCTCTTTCCCTCTTGATCTAACCATGATCTTGCATGGTCTGACCTTATTCCTGCTTGGTTTAACCTTGTTTTTATCTTGGCTCAACCTCATTACGACGTGATACAATCTAGTTTCATCCTGGTCTGACCTCATTCCAACTTAGTCTATTCTTATTCCATCTTTGTCAGATAATTTTCTTACATCATTTGACCTCGTTCATGCATGATCCGACCTCGTTCCTTCATGGTACGACCTCGTTCCTGCTTGGTCCGACCTCATTCCAGCTCAGTCTGACTTCACTTCCTAATCATTCGAGATCGTTCCACCATGATCCGATCCTTTTACAGCTTGGTTAAACCTCATTTCTACATGGTTCGACCACATTCCTGCTTCTTCTGACAACGCTCTCGTTTGGTTTGATCTCGTTCCAACTTTGTCTGACCTCATTCCAACTTGGTCCGACCACGTTCCGACTTGATTTGACCTCATTGCGGCCTGGTGTGACCTTTCTTTTACTTGGTCCGAACTTATTATTGCTCGATCTGACCTCTTTCATGCTTAACCTGAGCATGTTTTCTTATGGTTCAACCTCATTTTGGCTTGGTCTGACTTCGTTCTGGCTTGATTCCACCTCGTTCCTGCAAGGTTCGACCTAATTCGTACTTGGTCTGACTTTGTTCCTGTGTGGTCCACCCTTATTGGTTGGTCCGCCTTAATCCACCTTAATCCTACAAGGTTAGACCTCGTTGCTATTTTGTCTGACCTTATTCTTGCTTAGTTTGACCTTATTATGGCTTAGTCCGATTTAGTTCTGACTTGGTCCGACCTCATTCCTGCTTAGTCCGACCTCGTTTGTTATTCGACCTCATTACGGCTTGGTCTGACCTTATTCTATCTTGGTCCAACGTCGTACCGGATTTGTTCAACCCCATTTTTGCTTTCTCCGACCTCGTTCCTACTTCGACCAATCTCCTTCCTGCTGAATATGACATTATTCCGGCTTGGAGCAACCTTATTCTGGTTTTGTTTGTCCTAGTTTCGTCCTGGTCCAATCTCTTTCCCACTTGGTTTAACCTCGTTTCGGAATGGTGCAACCTAGTTCCTGCATGGTCGGACCTTGTTTCTGCTTGCTCTGACCTCTTTCCAGAATGGTGCGTGTAATAACCGTACCTATTAGATTTGATTTTTATATTTATATTTATTTTTTTTTATTTTTATCGGTATTGTTTGTTTTTGCATTCGATATAATTTTTAATGTATGTACTCATCTCCAACGCCATCAGAAACATTTGTATGCATTCTCGGCACAGTTGACTACCAGTCAAAGTTAAAGTCCATTTTAGTCAATGTCAAAGTTTTGATTGTCATGTCATCATGCTACATCATCGCCACATTATCACCTGGATTGGTGAAGATTTATCTATACACATGGTAAATGTTTAAAGTGTCTAGCCTGTATTTTGATGGTGGTTTGAAATAAAGTATATTTCCACAAACGCAAATAATATAAAAAAAAATATTATTATTACTTATAAGTTTTAACTATGCATATAGTTAATTTTAAATAGTATTTTCTAATTAAATTTATTTATTTCTAAAACCTTAATGGTAAAATAGTAATTTTGTTAAAGTTTGAGGGTAATGAGAATTTGGTGTATTTGTAATTTTGAAATATGTATAAGGGCATTTTTTGAATTTCAAAATATTACCAAGGACATAATTGAAATTATATATTTTTGCTAAGATCAAAATTGGTATTTAATATTCTTACTAAAGGCAGATTTATAAATTCACGTTGTATGGGTGATTGAAGGATACTGTCTCATATTTTTATGTAAATGTGTATAACAAATCTGGTTATATATTGTGAATGAGTTATGTATGTCAATTTGTGGCACTGAACGCAGTTATTAAATTTAGAAAGGTAAGGAAACTAACTAGTGAGTGGAGATATGAACTCTCGTACGAGCGTCCATGCAAGCATAATAATGTATGTGGTAGTTGTTACCTCGGCACTTGCATGACGAGGATGCAAGCAAGTCACTTTCTCACTTATATCGTTTCCTTTAAATGGTCAGATTAATTTGGTTTTTTTGAAAATATATTTGAGTGCTACTGTGGAAAATAATAGTTGTCGACGGGTAATTAGGTCCAACGTAATTAAGAGATATTTGATGTTACGTTTAAATAGAAAGTCCTATGACAGTTATTTTGAAAATTCAGTGCACTATTTATATTTTAAAAGATTTGTTATTGGAATGGAATCCAGTGAAAAAGGAAAATCAGTATTTGGGGAAAATATGAGAAATGTTTTGCAAAGCATAATGTCTACATCTGCATATGCATTTGGAAATCTATTGAGTGTTTATCACTCACCTTTATTTGTTTGTATGTGCTAAGTAAATCCAACACTTAAACTGTCAAGTTTGGCCGCAGCGGAGGCACTTGAAGGTAGGGGCGGTAATGTAAATTTACTTTTCTTATTTATTTACATTATCTTTAGGCAATGATACTCTGATTTTGAACCATGTTTTCTTTTAGCTGTGGGTTTTTGTAAACGTCTACGTTTACTGCTTACTTTTGGAAATATTATTATGGTTATTTAGGTTTTAATCAACAAGTTTTTATTTAAAACAAATGACCTTAAAGAGTGAAGAAAATATTTTATACGTGTTTTTAATATTGTCTGAAGAAACCGTAATATTTATATTTCAAAAATAACACGAGGTGACAACTCTTTAGTCAGGTCTTCGAGTTCGATTAAAGGGGTGTTACAGTTTTGATACTAGAGTATGGTTTCATTTAAATTTACATTTACTGCCTGCTCCATTGTCCATCTGTAGGCCAAGGTACATTGTTTTATTTCTTTATGTTATGTGCTATTTATTTAACTGTGTGTGTTATTATTGGCATTGTTGTAAAAGATGGGTCATCTGGCAAGTATGTTCCCTCGTCTACTGTGTAAATGAGAATGTGATCCGGTTGAGGAGCCGAGTCCTAAAAGAGGAAGGAGTGTTATGATCTTCCCTTGACTTTCGAAGTTGAATGCCGAGATATAATGTGGCGGGAGAGTCAGTTAATTGAGAATTAGAGCGAAGGAGAAAGGAAATAGCCCAATTTTTTTATAGTGAGACCGTGGCTATACCACTACTAGACAATGGAGTTTGGTATATGGATAAGAGGGCATTGACACATTTTCAAGGGATCATTGCTACGAAATCTATCACTGGTATTGGAACCAATTCAGACACGATTTGAACAAGCAATAGGGTATGGATATCATCTAGCCCCTCTTAGTTTTGGATCACCACAGATGACAGCTGTAAACACTAACAATGAAGAAGACCCTGAAGAAGATCTTGACGAGGCCGATGGTTTTGAGAGATCCAAGGACTTTGAGGACCCTAAGGATCATAGGGACCTAGAGGATTTTGATCCATGGAATGATATGGACAACAATTAGGATCTTAGTTAGTGTATGTGTTTGAGGTCTTTGTGGTTTTTTATTTATGAGTACGGTTGTGGTTTTGAATTTTGTTTGATAGTTGTGTGTTGTACTTAACTGGTGTATGACATTTTGCTACTTGTAGTAAAGTGTTGCTCTGTGTTATGTGATTCTGCTTATCCTATCAAATTATCTCATATAATTTGCATGAGATTATTTTATCTCAGAATTACTACTGTTGTGGAGCAGTTTAAGTGCTTCCATCCACCTGCTTTTGAAGACTCAACCATTCCGTTGATCTCGGAGGACTAAATCCGAGAGATGGAGAAAACCTTTATATTGATGGACTGTACTAAGTCACCAAAAGTCATCTATGCGACTTATATGATCAGGAAAGGAGCAAGTCATTAGTGGGATATGGTGAAGAGAGCTCACCATACAGAAGAAAATCCAATGGAAAAGACTCATTTAAAAAAATTATTCTTGGAAAAGTTTTTCCCATTGCTTAAGTAGGACGAGAAGGAAGCCGAATTTCTGAGACTAACACAAGGAAATCTTTCCTTGATGGAGTATGAAAGCAAGTTCGACAAGCTATCATGCTATCTGCCACACCTAGTTGATACTAAAGAGCCAAAGCTAGGCACTTTGAAAGGGATTTGAGGCTCGAGCTTTACAACACCATAGTTGTATTACAATTACCTAAGTTGTACTACAACTGCCTATTTGTGATGATGTTCTTTAGCGAGTACAATTGATTGCCAAGGGCCACACTTCTGAAGCAACTAAAGCTGTCACACAAAGTTTTTCTGTTCAGAAGAGGTCGTGGAGGGAAGGAAATCCTCAAAAGAGAAAGTTTAAGGGAGGAAGATTTGGCAGTGGCAACTACAACAACAACAACAATAAGAAACCTAAGGGAGCTGACAATCAGCTCAGTTTTCCCTAGTGTCCAACTTGTGGTAAGTACCATACTAGAGAGTGCCGTAGGAAGACCAATGCTTGCTTTAAGTGTAGGAAAACTGATCATTTGATGCATAACTGTTCAGGTCAGGTCTTCGTACTTACTAAAGAGGAAGTAAAAAAGGACGATGATGCTGTGGTAGAAGGTACGATCTCTATTCATGGTTTGAATGTATATGCTTTGTTTGATTCGGGTGCCATACACTCATTTGTTTTTAGACATTTTGCATCCAAGTTGGCTGTGAAACTTTTCGAAATTGACTATTATCTTTGTGTAGCTGCACCTTCTGGTGTCATTCTGTATGCTTCTTTGATACTTAAATCATGCAAAGTGTATCTCGGAATAGAAAAGTTGTGTGCCAATTTAATCATATTGGATATGTTTGAATTCGATGTGATCTTTGACATGGACTGGTTATCTAAGTATAAAATTGTATCAATTATAAAGAGAAGAGAATCCTATTTAGACATAGATGGTCAGAGTTTTTTATGTGCAGGGTCAGAGTTAAGGCCCTAGCCAAAAGTGCTAATGGCCATGCAAGCACTAAGGTGTTTGCATCAAGGTGGTTAAGGATTCCTTGTTAGTGTTTATGGCAAGGAATAGGAAGCTCTGAAGCTGCAAGATATCAAGGTAATTTGGGAGTTCTTGGATGTGTTTCTAGAAGAGCTATCAGGTTTACCACTTGATCGAGAAGTGGAGTTCACGATCGGGGATTGTACTTATCTCAAAGACACCTTATCGTATGGCATCAGTCTAGCTAAAGGAGTTGAAGAAGCAATTGCAAGAACTTTTGGATAAGCTTTTTTTTTAAACCTAGTGTTTCGCCATATGGAGCACTTGTTCTGTTTATTAAGAAGAATGATGGTTCAATGCAGTTGTGCATTGACTATCGCGAGCTCAACAAGGTGACAATCAACAAGTATTCATTATCGAGGATTGATGACCTATTCAATCAACTACAAGGAGCGAGTATTTTCTCAAAAGTTGATTTTTGTTCTAGTAATCAATAATTAAAGATCAAAGAGGAGGACAGACCAAAGAGTGCTTTTCAAACAAGATATGACCATTACGAGTTAGTAGTGATGCCATTTGGGCTGATTAATGCACCAGCAGCATTTATGGACCTGATGAACTGAGTTTTTCATGACTATTTTGATAAGTTCGTTATGGTATTCATTGACGACATACTCATGTGCTCGAAGTCAGTGGTTGAACATGAAGAGCACTTAAGAGCCGTATTGCATAAACTACGTGAAAATTTATTGTACGCTAAATTCAAGAAGTGTGAGTTATGGTTGAAAAGCATTACTTTTCTAGGCCATGTGATATCCAACAAGGATATTCAAGTGGACCCTAGTAAGGTTGCAGCAATACAAGACTGAAAGAGACCAACAAACGTCAGAGAAATGGTGAATTATTGCCAAAGGTTTGTGCAAGGATTTTCTAAGATTGCAATGCCATTAATGTAGCTGTTGAAGAAAGAAAACAAACTTGTTTGGTCTGAAGAATGTGACAAGGGTTTTCAGGAACTTAAGAAGAAATTGATCACGACACCTATCCTTACCTTACTGAACGACAAAGACAACTTCATAATCAATAGCAATGCTTCAGGCAAATAATTAGGTTGTGTACTTATTTAGAACAACAAGGTGGTTGTGTATGCCTCACGCCAGTTGAAGCTGTATATGCGTAACTACCTTACGCATGATTTAGAGTTGGTAGTAGTAGTGTTTGCTCTGAAGATCTGGTGTCATTTCTTATATAGAGCAAAGTGTGAATTCTACACCGACCATAAGAGTCCCAGGCACTTCTTAACTCAAAAGGAGTTGAACATAAGGCAGAGGAGATGGTTAGGGTTACTCAAGGACTACGACTGCACTATCAACTTTCATCCAAAAAAGGCAGATGCAATGGCATATGTTTTGAGTAGAAAGTACGTTGGTTATAGTGGTAGCTTAATTACTACTTAAACATGGATTTTGAAGGACTTGCAAAGCATGGATATTGAAGTGATTCCTAACTAGTGTCTATTCATTTTGTCATCGCTTATGATTCAACCATCAATCGTGGACAAGATAAAAGAAGGTCAAGTTGGTAATCCGACTCTCATGAAGATTAAAGATGAAGTAATTCAAGAGAAAAGACCAGAGTTTAATCTTGTCGGAGATGGGACGCTAAGATTCGGTACTCGTTTGTGTGTGCCAAATGATAAAGAAGTTAATAAGGAAATTTTAGTGGAATCTCACTTTACACCTTATACAGTTCACTTGGGAGCTACCAAGATATACAGGGATGTCTCTAAAATTTTCTAATGGTTAGATTTGAAGCGAGACATTGCAATCTTTGGAGAATAATGCTTGATCTGCTAGCAAGTAAAGATCAAACATCAGAGACCATCCGATCTATTTAAGTCATTGATGATTCCAAAGTGGAAGTAGGAGCACATTGTCATTGATTTTGTTGCAGGTTTACAAAGTCTCAATAAGGTAACGATGCTCTTTGGGTGATTGTGGACCAACTTACAAAATTGTCTCATTTTATACCCATGTGGATGACTCACTTTATGGAGAAGTTAGCTCAGTTATACGTTGACAAGATCGTCCGACTTCATAACGTACCAGTGTCTATTATTTATGACCGAAACCTAAGGATTATGTCTTCATTTTGGAAGAGCCTACATAAAGCAATGGAGACAAAGTTGAACTTCAATACTACTTTCCATTCCCAGACTAATGGGCAATCGAAGCTAACTATCCAAATACTAGAAGATATATTGAGATTGTGCATGCTAGGGTTTTCTTACAACAGCAGTTATCACACAACCATTGGGATGGCACTGTATAAGGCTTTCTATGGAAGAAAGTCTAGATCATTATCTTATTGAAATAAAGTTAGTGAGCGAAAGCTACTTGGATCATAAATTCTTCAACAAACTTGTGACTTCATCAATAAGATAAGAGAAAGCATAAAGGTGGCTCAAGATCGGCAGAAAAGCTATATGGACAATCGTCGAAAAGACCTGGAGTTCGAGATTGGGGAAATAAGCATTATCTCCAAATCAAGTGTAAAGATAAAACTTAAGATTGCAAATTAAAGAAGTCATCTCATTCTCATAAATGGAAGCCAGATGTTCCATGGAAGTCAATGGACAAATCCTCAAGAAAAATAAGATTCTTCAAAAGAAAAAAAACCGAGGAAGAAACAAATCCATAAAACATTTCAATTGTGGAAAACAAGGAGATTATGCTCGACGATGTCCAATAAAGAAGGCTGTTAAACTCCTATAATAGTTCCGCATAGCTTCACTTCCATATGATGATGACAATGTCGACCTTGAGTCTCTGTTTTCTAAACAAAGCCAAGAAGACGAAGATACATCATTTGTAATTCGGTGTTCTGATAGTTAATGTGTTGGCCTTGAATTTGACATCTCTTCTGATGACTCCTTGGCTCTAAAAGCAAAACTTGTTCCAATACTCAGCTTTTAATCTATTTCATCTCCTAATGTTCCTATTCAGATCATTACATGTAAGTATGGCTCTTCTATCAATGTCATTGCATACATGGACACATGAGCACACTGTACCATGATGAATCCTAAGATATTGCCACCTGACATATGGATTCTTCATGCCGAACAATTTAAAGCAGCAGATAATCAGATCTTTGAAACTAATTGGATACCAAAAAACTTATTGGTATTAAATTCTTTCTAATTATATTATTTGGATTAAAGTTCTTGGAAGCCAATTGCCTGATAAAGACATTTTGGTGGGCATGGATACTTATGTCCAAGCTCAAAAGCTGATAATACTTCCTTATAGGATCAGTTACAAAAGAGAATTTCAACATTTCACAGATCAGGAAAATATATACACCTTGAAGAATTTGGTGTCTCCCTTCCTTGAAGGATTGAAGGAAGCATTGCTAAAATGTAGCATTGATAGCCATGATTAGTTCATTCATCCTAATCCATTATGGAAGAATTCTTAATTCTTTATTCGTCTCCCTTTCAACTTGAATAAAGATATAAATCCTACAAAGATTACTCATGTAGGAATGTCTCCCACTGATCTTGTTCTAGTCAGACAAGAATGTGCACAACTCCTCACACAATGACTTATGAAGAAACAAATTTAGACTAGGCATATCAAGCTTTCTATGTGGAAAAGAGATCTAAACAAATATGAGAAAAGAAAAGATAGGTCATTGACTACAAGCCTCTGAATCTTTTTCTCAAGATGATAAATTCCCATTGCCACAAATCAGTACATTGTTTGCTTAACTTCAAGAGGTTCCAATATTCTCCAAGTTTGATTTAAAAGTAGGTTTTTTTGGCAAATTGGAATTCATCCTAATGATAGATACAAGACAACATTCTGTATCCCTAATGCTCAGTATCAATGGAAAGTCCTCTCCTTTGGGCTTAAAGTCGCTCCATCATTGTTCCAAAAGGCTATGATAAAAATATTTAGGCATATGCTCTTATCAGCTTTGATTTACATTAATGATATGTGCACTCAAGGATCAAAGAATTGAGGCATAAAGGTTCAATTTTTCTTACTGTTTGCCATCATCCTCATACATATGCCATTCAATGAAATCTATTATAAGCTCCTAGTTTTGCTGGAAATGCATATCAATTGGAGCCAAAGAAGATGATAATAGACACGACCCAAATTTTTCTTCCTTTTTTTTTTTTTAAAAAGAAAGAAAATAGAGAAAGGATTTTTTTTTTTTTAGTTTGAAACTGTACCTTATGCTGAAAAGTTTCGGAGGAAATTTAGGTTAAAGATTTTACCTCTATATTTTTCATTGAGTGCTATACTCATAAATCCAAGAATTACCTGTGAAAAAAAGAATGAGAGAAAAAAAACTCATAAAACCCCTTGAATTGAAGAAGGAGAACGAACAACGATCGTCAAATACCTAGGCCTCGTGCTTCCCACCTTTCCTTCCTCTTGATGAATCTACACCTTCCTAAAAAAATAAATATACCAATGGTTTACAAAAAAATTTAGAGCTTGCACAAGAGGCTTCAGCACTGGTAGGATTTTTACATATCCTCTCTTACTTGTGCAATTCTAGTGATGAGGAAAAGAGAAGGGAAAGTAAGAGCTTTCCTACTTGTGCAATGCCCAAAAACAAAAAATTTAGAGAGAGTCTCACTTATGTGACACTAGATATGGAGAAGGAAGAAATTTTTTGGGTTTGAATGAGTTTGTCATGGGTTCTCTCTCTTTGGAGGCTTTCAAAATGGGTTTCTTTCTTTTTGTTTAGGGGAACTTGACTTCACTTCCAACACTTTCAAGTCTGCAAAATGGATGCAAGTCTACTTCTGTTTGTGCAAGATTGAGATGGAACGTACATAGAGTAAACAAATCTGATAGTTGGTAAGATAAATATTTGCACTGAGCTACGTGCAAGCCTGCATGGTACACTTTATTTAATTTTTTATTATGCATATCTGTCTTAGCATGTGGGTAATATGCATATTTTATTATTATTATTATTATTATTGTTATTATTATTAGTATTACTTGAGTAGAATATATACTTACTACTACTTATTAAAATAATGTGAGATAATAGTATAAAAATGTGCTCTTTGTAAATAAATTAAAAGGGAGGGGGGAATAATAGGATTTGATTTTGGATGCTTCACAAAGTTTTCTTTACAGCTTACAAAATCAAAGGGGCCTAATATTAATTGCTGATTTGGAACTAGTAACCCACCTATAAGGCACTTACAAACTTATTTCAGCAAGGAAATGAGCCCATACAATTTATGGGGCTTTTCAATGGGGTATGAATTGGTCGAAAAGAAATCTATAAAATAGCATTTAGGTTATTTTATTCATACTAGCCTAGCCCATTGGGGGTTTTTAAGCCCACCGGTCTGAATAAATTATTATAAATCTATAAGTTAGTAATTTTGTAAGCCACTTTTGTTATTTACTATGTATTATTTGGGCTTATTTTTGTATATATGTTAAACTCATTTGCTTAGATTCAAATTTTATTTCTTTATGCTTAAGCTCACTAAAAGGTAAGAAGTTAAGTTATTTATTTATGAAACATGTTTTTTCTCGCTTTATTATTTTACTTAGTTCAAGAAATATGTTTGCTTCATTTAAACCAAAAAATTATCTTATAAGCTAAGTTTATGTTTTTTTCCAAGTCTTGTCTTTTCTAAAGAGAAAGGCTCAACTTTTATTATTCTCTTCAAAGGTACTTTTCTCCAGATGCACTTTTCTCTGGAGGGACTTTTTTCCGGATGTACCTTTCTCCAAAGGTACCTTTTTTCAAAAGTACTTCTCTTCAGACGTACTTTTCTTCGAAGTTATCTTTTAAGTTTCTTTTTTTGTCAAAGAGAGGACAAGTTAGCTTGGTGAAGGTTTTCCTTTTGCCTACAATATAAAAGCTACAAACCTCCCTTTTCAAAACATTTTTCTCTTAGTCTCTTTCTCTTTTCTTATTTTTTCTTTCCTTCTCTCCTATTTCTTTCTTCTATTTTGTTTTTTCTCCCTCTACCATGAACACCCATTTATCTTTTACCAAAAATATCAAATATTAAAGGCGAAATGTTCCTAAAAAAGGGTCTTCAAGTTTCACTTTTGGGAAATGGAATACTACACCCATGTGAGCCACCTTGGTGCTTGTTGTCTGCATCCATTCCTAAGAGCTATTGTTTCCCACATGATGAGCTGTCATGAGTTAAAGCCTCTAAGAAAACCTTTGATAGTTTCTAAAAAGGGAGTTCTTCGAAAGTGACCAAATGGGTAAGAGGGAGTCTTTGACTACAAACGAAAGCTATGTCTTTTGTCTTGGGGTCCTTATTGGATTAGGTAAGTAGAATATCTCCTTCGCCTCGCACATATTTCTCTTGTCATCCTTCTATAAATACCTCTTGCATGTAAAGCTTTAGGGGAGGAGAGGAAATCACATCATCTTGGAGTATTTTGGCTAAAATGTTTTCATTAAAAGTTTTTTCTTGTAGTTTTGTAAGAAATTTCTTTTTCGTTTTCTTCCTCTTGCTATTTTTGTGGTTTTCATAAAGAATATTTTACAAGTCTCTAATCTTTGGTTTTTCTAGAATCATGGCTGTTTATGGTTTTGACAGTATCCTAAAAGGTGGGAAAAGGCTCTGCTTAAATGTGCCTAGGCGTGAGGTGTTTGGAAGATGCCTCGAATTGCAGTAAGACTTAACAAAAGGCGGTCAATGCTGTATTAACTGCCTAATGCAGGCTTAGGTACCAAAAGGTGCGAGCTTTTTGTTAAATATTTTTAAAAAAATTATCTTTTTTGAAAAAAAATTAAAATAAATAATTCATAATAAATTAGAAAATAAAAAAATTAATATTAAAAAATGGAAACTTTTTTTAAGATAATTTTTTTATTTTTAAAAAATATAAATATAATATATAATAAAGAGTTAGATAAAAATTGATTAGAATACAATAATACTTAAATTATATATTAATTTAGATATTATTAAATAATTATAGACTCGTAGTACATATAATTTGAAATTAATTTATTATTATTTTTTATAATAACTAATTTTTTATCAGAAATTTGAAAAGTATGAAATTTTCATGAATATATATGATTATGTACTTGTTAATTTATATTAATTGCACATATATATATATATATATATATATATATATATTTGTAATAGAGACTTATATAGATTTTGATATTTAAAATATAAATTATTTTATTTATTTAATAGTTTTATAATAATTAAAATAATATATATTAGTGAAATGCCTTTTGAAGCCTAAGCTTCACCTAATCTCGTTTAGGCTTGAAGCTTAACATTGCCGCCTTGCGAAGCCTTACGCCTTTTAAAACACTAGGTTTTAGATCTATGTCCAGAATACTTTCAATTTAACAAAAGCCTCTTATTTTGTTTTTATCATCTTGTTGAAACCTGTGGCTTGCAATTTATTAATAGAGAGTTTACAGCTTTTGCTCTCTTAAAATTTTTCCTTTTGAAGGTTCCCTTTCTTGTTTATGGATGAGATTTTGAACTGTTGAAATATTATTGTTGTGCTCATGTGTTCTTATGTTTTTTACTAGGTATACTTTAAATCTATGATAGGATGGAAATTTTCTAGTTCGGAGACCCTTCCAGCTCAACTCACTATTAACAACATGAAGAACCCCGAGGGGGGGGCATTAAGATGCTACTCAAACGTAACTTGATATTGAGCAAGGAAGTCTTGAACTTGGGTGTTTGGTTACATTGGACCACTAGCAGAATCTCTAAAGGAAGGAATCTCAAGTTGTAAGGTCATATTCAGAGGACATCTTATTTCCTTTTGCAGGTCCATTTTGCTTCAAGACACACTGAATGCCTAACTTCATAGGACATATTCTTTTGCTGAAGCCTCTCTTTGGAGCATTAAAGTTGTAAAAAAAAAAAGGGCTTTGACTATAATAAAGCACCTAACCCAAAATCCACCTCAACACTTCTATTTCAGATTTCTTCATCAAGAAGAAATGAACTTCCTCTAGCTCTTTTGAAGTCACAATGATATTTATATCATCTACATATACTGTGACAAATAAAAAAGTTGTTATGCAATTTTTATGAGCAAATAAGGATAGAACTTGTTTTTCATATAAACCTACTTCTGTAGGTATTCTCTCAAATGATTGTACCACATATGTCTGGTTTGCTTTAGGTCAAATAATAATTTTTATAGTTTGATCTATACATGTTATGATATCATTTACACTCATATTAAAAATTTCCAGTCCATCTGGGACCTAGAAATATGTATTTGTGTCAATGATTCATATAAATATGCAGTCAGAACATTCTTTAGGCACATATCAAGTCATTCTTTTATTGTTAGACTGATAAGATAACAGAAGATTATATAATCCATAATAGAAGATTAAGCTACATCGAATTTAATGTTGGGACCTTGAGAAAACACTTAGGCAACCACTCGCACTATATTTAACCATCTTATATCACGTTATCATACAAAAACCCATATGTGATAAAAAAGGATCACATCTTTATGTGTTTGGACTATCGGTACAAAATATTATGCTTATTTAGAGAATTTTTTTCAGTCTATATTGCATCTTTTCACTTAATCCAATTACAGAATTCAACTCTATATCCAGATTATATCTTAAGACAGTAAGATTATTAAAAGCCAAAAGTATTGTCGACAAGAAATACTTTCATATCAAGCTGATCTCTTACGTTGACATTATAACACCCCTTACCTGAATCCGAAAACCCGACTAAAGAGATTTTATTCTATATAAACTTCAAAATATGCTTCTTCGGACAACAACCAAACTGTATATAAAAATTTTCTTTACTCTTTAGAATTATTTTTCACACTCATTAAAAGCTATAATATTTAAAGTAAACATAAAAGTTTACAAAACCCACAATGTAAAGAAACTAGTATTTAAAAAATCAGAGTTTCATTGTCTAAAGAAATAGAAAACCAAATTACTGAAATTAAATTTGCATTACTGACCTTGCTCTCCTGTGCCCCTACTATGCCAAGCTCAAACAGCTTAAGTGTGAGATTTATCTAACACATATAAGTAGATAAGAGTGAGTGATAAATACTTAGTAGGTTCCCAAAATGCAAATACAAATGCAATGCCTTATGCGTGCAAATTTGATTTATCAAAATAATGATTTTCTCTTTTTCCATCACAATTTATTTGTAAAATATAATTTGTAATAGAATTCTTGTGCACCCATTTATTATTATTGAAATCAATGTATGTATACATTAATTTTACAATCCATCATACTCTACTCAACCATGTTCTTGTAAGGCCCACATGCACGTTAGTGGTTGGTTTGCCAACTAAATCGCGGCCCTTTTATGAAACCCACATGCACGTTTATGGTCGGTCAGTTAGTTAAATTGTGCCCTCACAGAACCCACAAGCACATTTGTGATAGGCTGGTTAGTGAACCGCATCCCTTTGTGGGACCCACGTGCTCGTTTGTGGTCGGTCGATTCATGAGCTTATCCATCCACAGCTCCCATAACCATTAATTTTCAGTGCACTTTTTAAAACATAACTTTCATGAAAAAGTTAGTTCCTATGACATATTTCTATGCAAATGTATACATATGATTATTCATCAATTTAATATACAGTTACCTTTCTATACTTTATAATTGAGTTTGGTACAATAATTTACTATACAATACTCATTCACAGAGATAATCAACTCGGTTATACACATACACAAGAAAATATAGGATAGTACCCCTAAATTACCCATACAATATGAATTCACAAATTTGTCCTTAGTAAAAATATTAAATTTTAATTTTTCCCTTAGCAAAAATATAGATTACTAATTATACGCTTGGTAATATTTTGAAATTCTAAAAGTGGCCTGTACATATTCAAAATTACAACAATGCCCTTAGAAATATTTCATAATTATATATATATACCATTGATAAAAATATAAAATTCTAAATATACCCTTGGTAAAAAAATTAAATTCTTATTTTGCCCAGTAACACTAAGTTCCCATTTCACCTTTAGATTTTAACAAAATTACCATTTTACCCTTAGGATATAAAAATAAATATAACTATATAGAAAATATCATTTAAAAGCAAACATATATATTATAAACACTATTTTAAATGAAAATGATTTATTGTAACACTTGTATTTGTGAAAATATATTTTATATCAAAATTATCTTACCCAAGGTACATTTTAAAAGGGGTAAAATTACATTTATACCCTTGTACACTAATATATATATAATCGTATAGTTTTATTAACATACATATATCTATACAAGCATATATATATATATATATATATATATATATGTATATACATATTCATATACATATACACTAACACACGTCCACCTTACACACCCACACATACACGTTTATATACCACATTGCCCATACACATTTAATTAATCAACAAATATATACATAAACATATAATTATACCTATATATATATACATATACTCGTGCATTTCTACACAAAATGTAAGCCTAAATTATTCTATAAAACCGTTCACATCATTATAGTGACCACCTTATAATTAAACTTTATTAATTTTTTCTAAATTACATATCTATGTGAAAAGATCAAAATGCCCCTAATAAAAATTCAAAATGACAAATGCATCCCCTAATGGCCGAAACTTCCAAGCTTGATTTCCACCACAATTTCACATCAAATCATGCAATTTCTTGAGGGCTTTGTAAAATTAACATGCTAATTAACAATCTAATGCATAAATTCATCAAAATTCAAAATATAATGTACAAAAATTAAATCCCTAATTTTTGAAATTGGGAATCTTTGCCATAAACCAAATCAAGTTCACATCATATGATTCTAACACAAATCAAGCAAGAAAACACCTAGATTCACATGGATCTACTTGGATTTAAATTGAAAAACACATATTACTATTTGAAAAAATCAAAAGGTTTGGAAACCTACCTCTTTCCTAACTTACTTCAAACACACTTGAAAACACTTCAATCACCCGAAACTCTTTCTTTCCCAGTTTTTCTTTATTTTCCTTTGTTTTCTCTTTTTCCTCTCTTGAAAATGAAGAAGAAGGTGATAGAATACCCTAAAGTGGCTGGCCATGGTGTTTAAAAGGTGATTGCTTTTTTTAAAAATATAATAAAATAATAGACTTTTAAAAATATTTAAAAAGGTGGTATAATTACACTTCCTTTTAGATTAGTTTTTGGATTGCTTTTCAAACTATAGTCAAAATACAGACTTGGAACGTTAAACACTTGCCAAGTGTACAAATAAACCTTCACTAGTCCAGTGATGATGAGGCAAAGATATGGTATGATGACATGGAGGTCAAACTTTGATTTTGACCAAAGTTCACTTTTGACTTTTTCCGATAGTCAACTGTACCGGAAATGCAAATAAATATTTTTGATGCATTAGAAATGAATGCAGGCATTAAAAATTACGTCGGAAGCAAAAATATGCAATAATAATAAAGTTGATAATAATGCAGGTATTACAACTCGCCCCTTCTAAAAGGAAATTTCATCCTCGAATTTTAAATCTAGGAAGCTAGAGTACAAACCCAACCAATACAGAAACAACACTTTATTAACAAAAGAAACTTTGTCGTACACCAGTTTAGCACAAAACACTAGTACACAAAACTCAAATATAAACAAAACAAGTTACATTGGCATGCAAATGGACACTAGAGCAAGCATGTAACACCCCTTTACCCGAGTCTGGAGACCTAACTAAAGGAATGTCACAATGGAATACGATCAAAATAAATTATTAAAAGTGTTTCCTTTAGACAAAAACAAAGTACAAATAAAAATTTTCTTTACTCTTTAGGACATATTCCAACCCTTAATGTTAAGTAAAAATCATAGTAATTAAAAATTTAAAATAAAACATAATTGTTTACAAAAGACCTGCAACGTAAAGAAAATTGTTTAGTTAATCAAAGTATTACAAAGACCAAAAGGGAATAAGAAAATGCAGAAAAAATTTATTTGTATTATAGCTGACCCTCCATTGGTCCGCCACCACATAACCAATCATTTTATGAAGAAGTTTTGGAATTACATACACATAGAAAACAAGAAGAATGAGTGGAAAATCACTTAGTAGGTTCTCAATATGCACGTGCTAATGTAATGCAATGTGCTAGTGAAATGTAATTCTCTTTCAAATACTGATTTTTCCTTCCTTCTCTCTTGTCATAAATTATATGCAAAACTTAACTCTTTCAAATATCTTATGCAATGATTTTAAAAATGAACGTTCATAGGACTTTCCATTAAGCATAAATTCTTAATTATGCTGGAGCTAGTTACCCGTCGGCAACTGTTATTTTCTAAAACAGTACACAGACATACTTTCAAGGAAATCCAATGCACTTAACCGTTTAGAGAAAATGGTGTGAGTGGGGAAGAGACCCACTTGCATCCGCGTTATGCAAGTGTCAGGGTTACAACTACCATATACACCAATACACTCATATGTGCGCGCATGCGAGAATCCAATCTCTCCACCCATTAGTTAGTGGGACCTCTACTAAACAGTTCACATATCCCATCCATATAAGCTCCATTCAATAAATACATATGCCTATATATGCATGGCTATGACTTTTCTATGTATAACTTTAAAATGTGACTTGTTTAGAAAAATCAGTTTATTTACATGTGACAAAAGTTTTCATAACATTCATATCAATGTATATGTATGTACATGGGTCACTTGGCAATAATGTTCACAAATTCGATATAATAGTCACATTCTCATAATCCTAATTACGCGGTTAAGCTTAAAGATCACAAAATTTTCAGCATATATTGCCCAAAAGTGTATATAACTAACATAAAGATTTGAATTTTAAGCAAAATCATACAATTGAAGCATTCCAATTTATAAACATTACATTAATAGTACATGAATAATTTAATGCTAGAAAATGATAAATAATAAAATAAAATGATACAAAAATTAAACCCAACCAGTTTCAGCACGCACATCAAAATTTTAAAAATCATAACTCTCTCATTATAAACTGGATTCCCATGATTCAAAAATCATAATGACTATAATTTAATGCACTTTAAGAGAAAATAAGCCACGAAAAATAAAATTACAACCTTTTAAAAAATAGTGAAGCCTATGGGTGCAAATGCAGTATTTTCTCAAAGCTTTCCAAAAAATGAACAAAGTTGTAAAATGAATAAAATACACAATTCAACTCTGATTTAAGAAATTCCAAAGCCAAAATGACCATGACTTATTGTAGTATAGAAGAAAAATATGGGTTGAAAAAAAAAAATTAAAAATCCCTCAAACTCAACAAAACCTGTAGGTAAAAGTGCAGAATTTTTTTCAGAATTGTCTAAATAACAAGCAATTTTGTAAAATTTATATATTGCTCATTAGAACTTCAAATCATGTGATTTAAAAGCCAAAGTGTTCATGACAAACCAAATTATTATAGTAAAATTTTTAAAAATTTTGGACACCTATAATCAAGGTTTGTATCCAGCCAAAATTTATAAATTTCCAAAAAATTTCTAGATTAACATAACACATGAATTCATAGTCTCTAACAAGTTTAGATCAAGCTATTACTGCACCAATTTACACTCTCATCATTATAAATACATTAAACAGTAACCATATGACATTATTTTAGAAGAATTAATCACAAAAAAAAAGAAGATAGAAGAATAGCGAGATCTAGGTTCTAACATACTCAAAGCTCCAAAATCAACAAATCAATAAGTGGGTATGGAAACCTACCTTTGGAATTGCTCAAATTTCTTCAAATCTATCTTGATCTTCCTCCAAAATGATTAGATGCACCAAATGGTTGGCCCCCCTTTGCTCCTTGTCTATTTACTTTTTCTCTTGAAGAATGCTTGATTTTTTCTTGAATTTCCTTCGTTTTCCCTCACTTTCTCTATATTTCTTTCACTTTCCCTCACTTCGGCTGCCTTGGTTCAATATGGGGGCTTTAAGTAAAACTTGATCTCCAAGTAACCTTACTGCTCACATCTAACCATACCAAAAAACCGTCCAACACATGCCATGTGTACAGAAAAGAAAAATCTCAATCAACCTTCTTTCAGTTTAGGTAATGGCGTGATAGTGTGAACTTTAAACAGAATTGACTTTGACCAAAGTTGAACGATTGTGATTGGTCAGTTAGTCGAACTGCATCTTCGCGAAACCTACAAGCACATTTGTAGTTAGTCAATTAGTGAACTGTGTCCTTTTATGGGACCAGCATGCTTATTTGTCATCGGTTGATTCCGACCTTATCCAGAACCGTTTCCTTTTGTGGGACCAACTTGCTTGTTTGTGGCCGGTTGGTTCCTGAGCTCCCATAACCATTACTTTTCAATGCACTTTTTAAAACATAACTTTTATGGAAAAGTTAGTTCCTATGAAATATTTCTATGCAAATGTATGTGTATGATTACTCATCAATTTAATATACAACTACCTTTCTATACTTTATAATTGCATTCAGTGCAATGATTTACCATACAATACTCACTCAGAGAGATAACCAACTCGATTATCCACATACACAAGAAAATATAGGATAGTACTCCTAAATTACCCATTTAATATAAATTTACAAATTTACCCTTAGTAAAAATATAAAATACCAATTTTGCCCTAGCAAAAATATAAAATACCAATTATGCCCTTGGAAATATTTTAAAATTCCAAAAATGCTCTTGTACATATTTCAAAATTACAACAATGCCCTTAAAAATATTTCATAATTACAGATGTATCGTTGATAAAAATATAAAATTCCAACTTTACCCTTAATAGAGAAATTAAATTCTCATTTTTCCCTTAGTAGTAACTCCAAGTTCTCATTTTACCCCTAGATTTTAGCAAAATTATCATTTTAGCCTTAGGGTATAAAAATAAATATAACTATATAGAAAATATCATTTAAAACCAAACATATATATTATAAACACTATTTTAAATGAAAATGATTTTTTGTCACACTTGTATATGTAAAAATATATTTTATACTAAAATTATCTTACCCAAGATACATTTTAAAAGGGGTGAAATTACGTTTATACTCTTATACACTAATATATATATATATATATAATCGTATAGTTTTACTAACACATACATATATACATATACATATACACTAACAACATCCACCTTACACACCCACACACATTTAATTAATCAACATATATATACATATATATATATATACATAAACATATAATGAGTATTGAGATAATAAGCGATGTAGCTCATTATATACTGCGCGAATCAAGGACAAATAAACACCATGTGTTAAGTCTTATTTTGAACGTTATTTTTTTCTTTGCATTTTTTTCCCTTCAAGTTATTTTTTTTTCATCGATCCCTTCTTCCCTCTGTGTTCTTCTTCTTCCCTTCCGCATACGAGTTAGATCACTGCTCTGCGTTCTTCTTCTTCTTTTCCACACATGAGATGGGGTAGATGAGTTACTTGAGAATGAGAATGCAGAAGGAAGCAAGCAACTTGATAAGCTCTGATCTCAAAGACCTCATAATTGCTACTAGAAACCTTGCCAAACCAAAAGGGTAATGAAGTCAGAGCTAACGAGCTATGAGGTTTCTAGCAGCAATTGTGAGGACTTTGAGATCAGAGCTTATCAAGTCGCATGCTTCCTTCTATGTTCTCACTCTCAAGTAAATCATCTGCCCTATCTCGTGTGTGGAAGGGAAGAAGAAGAAGAAAGCAGAGGGGTAATCTAGTTCGTGTACGGAAGGGAAGAAGAAGAACGCAAAGGGAAGAAGGGATTGACGAAAAAAAAAGCGAATGGAGGAAAAAAATGCGTGATGTTTATTTTTCTATGATTCGCGTAGTATATAATGAGCGACATTGCACATTATATCAACACTTAACACATAATTATAACTATATATATACATATACTTGTGCATTTCTACACAAAATATAACCCTAAATTATTCTATTAAACCATATACATCATTATAGTGACCACCTTATAATTAAACTTTACTAATTTTCCCTAAAATTACACATATATTTGAAAAGACCAAAATGCCCCTAACAAAAATTCAAAATGACAAATGTATCCCCTAATGGCCGAAACTTCCAAACTTGATTTCCACCACAATTTCACATCAAATCATGTAATTTCTTAAGGACCTTGCAAAATCAACATGCTAATTAACAATTTAATACATAAATTCATCAAAATTCAACATATAATGTACAAAAATTAAAGCCCTAATTTTAGAAATTGGAAATTTTTACCATAAACCAAATCAAATTCAAATTACATGATTCTAACAAAATAAAGTAAAAAAACACCTAGATGCACATGGATTTACTTGGATTTAAACTGAAAAAACACATATTACTAACTAAAAAATCAAAAAGTTTGGAAACCTACCTCTTTCCTTACTAACTTGCTTGAAACACACTTGAAAATACTTCAATCACCCAAATCAAGCTTCATTGAAAATGAAGAAGAAGGTGGTAGAACACCCTAAAGTGGTTGGCCATGGTGTTTAAGAGGTGATTGGTTTCTAAAAAAAATAAAATTATAGGCCATTAAAGAATTTAAAAAGGCATTATAATTACATTGCTTTTTGGATTGCTTTTCAAACCATAGTCAAAATATAGGCTTGGCACGTTAAACATTTACTAAGTGTACGGATAAACCTTCACCAGTACAGGTAATGATGTGGCGATGATGATATGGCGTTCAAACATTGATTTTGGCCTAAGTTGACTTTTGACTTTGACCGGTAGTCAGCTGTGCCGGGAATACAAATAGACATTTTCGACGACGTTAGAAATGAATACAAGCATTAAAAATTATGCCGAAAATAAAAATAAGTAACACCGATAAAGTTGAAAATAATGTGGGTATTATAGACATAACTAAAAGCAATTCAATGTTAAAAGACAAAAGAATGTAGTTGTTTTGTGTTCTTGAGATTGTTGCATAGTGCATCTACTTGAAATTAATTAGGACTACTCTCTTCTAAAGTTACCTCCTCAAGAGGCACAAATTATAATAACCACTTTAAAAAAGTTTACGTGATGGTGCATTTATTTATAAATTGTCACTTGTGTATTTGAGCACGAATGTACACATGTGAGTTTGTGAAGCACTCCGTGGACATGAAGTAAGAGGATGTCAGATGTAATGACAGGTTCTATGTCAGATGCCTGACATGGTTCAAACTTCGCCAAGTTTTTCCCTTAAACGCGGGAGTGTCAGGTTCAATGTCAGGCGCAATGACAGGTGCGTAACATGGTTCGAAGTTTTGCATTTACGCAACACGTGCGTGTCAAGCGTAGTGACAGGTGCTTGACATGTTGCCAAAGTGTGCATTGATTTTAGGTCTCTCTGTGTGTACGTGAGTGTGTGTACAATTCATTTAGTGCCAGCACGTATGTGCACATATGGGATCATATGGTCGTCACCCATTTATGTGTGGGTTTGACATTTAAATTTATGATTTTTAATTGACATAATTTGACAATTATATGATTGATACTTTTCTTATATGAAATAAGGAAAGTAAGAGCTATGAAATAATGCAAGTTTGGCTAGAGTTTTAACTATAAATTTAGAGATAGTTGAGAGAAATTTTTTTCTACATTCTTCTCTTCTCCTAGTGCTACAATTTCTTATAAAAATATTGAGAGAAAAGTTGTGTGATCAAGCAAGGATTTTTTAAGATTTTCAAAGATTCAAGGCAAGTTTCACATTTATTTGTTGTTCTTTCTTATTTGTTTTGAATCTCTCTTCTTCTCCAATATTTCTATGGATTTAATTGGTGAATTTACGCATGATAATATGGGTTGGTGCGTGCTAGAAATTTTGATCTATGCAAATTGTTTTACCAAAAATCACTTGAATTTATATGAAAAATGTTGCTTTTTTTTAAAAAGTAAACATAGAACCCAAAACCTCTCTATAGCCGAACCCTTTATACATGACAAGATTGAATTTCTATTCATATTGGACATTAAATCAAGGCTGATTGTGTTTAGTAATGAATGAATTTTGATAGTTGTAAATTGGTTTAACAAGAACAATAATTTTCTTACGATACATGTGTTATAAATCAATTCATGAAGGGTTATTGATCACTGGAAAATTCTAGGCATATTAGCTTGATAATCCATTAGGTATTTATGTTTTAATTAGATTTGAATCTAAATTATTTTGCTAGAATTTTTTGGGCGTTTGTATACATGCTATTATGTTAAAATCATGTCACAATTATATTTTACATTAAGTTATGCTTGCTGAAAATTTTGTTACTTCATAACATGAGATCATATATGGCGAGTTTGATTAATTGTGGCATCAATTTATCGTTATACTTGTACTTGTGATTTCTTTGTGAAAATAGCTTGCTGGAATTTATGAAAATAAATAGAAATACAAGTGTATGCATAGTATGGATTGTTGTTTTACAAATTCTTATCATATTACAGCCACTGTGACATTCTTTCAGCTTGATGTGTTACTGAATAATTTCTCAAATATTGACGTGGCTTGGTATGGTGTATGTTGGGTTCATTATAATGCCTTTGCAATCAGGTGATTTTCTCGAAAGTTCATTGATATACAATTGTTTATTTCTAGAAAGTTATCTAGTTATGTATATTGTTTTCTGTTTTTTAATATATGTATGTTGAAACATTTATCTTGTATAGATATGTTCATTATTGGATATGGGGCAAGATGTGATCATTCAAACAACATGTTTATAAGTTAATTTGTACTAGTTTTCCTCTTCCTTTATGGACATTAAATTTCATGACATTTACGGACATGAAATTTCTTAGTGCATGCACGCTGCATGTTCTCTGTTAGTCGGTTTAAAATTAGTGCTTTTAACTGAAATCAGTAATCAATGTATTTAACTTTAATTAGTATTTGGTATATCAGTAATTACCCTCTGGTTATTCCCCAATCCTGGTTGCAATGTAACTGGGGATCCCCAGCTCCAATAGCTGATGGAGATTGTGGTCCTAGACCTAACCCATACCAAGATTAGATGTGTGACGGATGCCGGGACCCCATTTTTTTTATTATCCTA